>OX422223.1:359340451-360706701 GCA_949130495.1 Sambucus nigra | reverse complement strand
TATAGGACAACGTCAAGAACAACATTTAGAGAGACACCTATATGCTTATATTTGGGGTAGAAGCCATGGTACCAACTAATATAGGCTTACCAACTCACAGAGTGATGAACTTTGATTCTCTTAAAAGTGAATTAATAAGAAAGTTGGACTTGGGCATGTTGGGAGAAGTCTGAGAAGATGCCACACTCAGAAATGTTGCATATCAGTAAATGACTGCTCGCTTTTATAACAAAATGGTCAAACCGACTGGCTTAAAAGCAGGCAACTATGTCCTTAAGAAGGTCATCTAAAAGAACAACAAGATTTAGGAGAATTGACATGGCCCATATCGTAATTCAGCAGTCATTCGACCAAGGACATGTCGGCTTGAGACATTGGAAGGAAAAGAGTTAAAAAAAACCTGGAACGCCAAGCACCTTCAAAAGTATTATGAATGATTCAAGGGATTGCCGTAATTATATTTTTTTCTTTATGTTCAAAATAACTATTGTTCAAAGTTTCAATAATTTTGATTTCATTCCCTTCAATTTTTTTATTTTTTTTGGAGTACGACGATATAGATCCTCCAGAAACATCAACTAAAAATGTCTCTTAGTCTTCAATTCTTGCCAATCAACATCACCTATATACTTAATCAGGTGAACTTATCTTCCGAGTAGCAGAACATACTTAATCAGGTTGAATTTATCAAATTCAAAATGCACCAACAAATTAAGGCACAATTTTGCCCAAGATTAAACTTTATATATGACTTCGTACATACAAGTCATGAACACGAATTAATCATTACTTCATGTATTGCTTTGTATTAACAAGTCACTAACAAGAAATATTTCTCGACCAAGATCATTACTGGAATACAATCCTAACATGCTTGGCTGTCCAAAGCAATTTACTTCATGCATGACTTCGTCTATGATAAGTCAAGAACAAGATGTCTCCAAAACTTCGTATACAACTAACATAGTTACAAACAAGTTTTACCCCACTAAGTTAGATGCAGGAAGACATGTAAAAATTCCTAATCAATAGAATACACGCATATATTTCTCAAACACTTGGTCACCAGTAATAACTAATGCTAAACTTGGATCAATAAATCTAAGTGCATTAGTAAAATCTATGGCAATTATAGTTTAATAATTCATTAGACAATTATTTAGTTGATGGATTAATTAAATAATCAAGAGTTGACGACACAAAAATATGGATTTATATTAAACTATTGAATATATTACATTCACATGAATAACAAAATACATGAAAACTATCCAACTGGACTCTTTCCTTCAGCCTTGAAAGTAGGTTTCACTCTCTTCATGCCAGCAGTAGGATCATCCAAAGTATAAGGAATGTTAATAAAGTTGAAATATCTTAACATTCTTTTATTGCTACTGCTTAGCGCATTGATCAAATGAGGAGAAAAAATTATTTCAAGAACATCATTCAAGCCATAGTCTCCCAAGTATTTAGTGATCAAGCACTAGTGAATAACATCAATAGGGATCCATGATGTTTCCAACTTGAAGGGTGGATCTTCACAATGTAATAGATCAGCCTCATTCTAGTACCACAACTCACTATTACAATTATGCTTTAGTAAAGTCAAGAAATTGGTCCACCCCTATTTATAACCTCCACAGTGGCTTTGGGCAAGGTGATCATCAATGCGGCCAAGATCTTCATTATAGCCTTCCATCCACACCTCTCTTCACCTTTAACTGCATAAATTTTTCATTGGTCTTATACTTAGCTTCCATCTTTGTAGACAAATCAACAATAGCTTGACTATTTTTTTTTCAACCGGGAAGTTTGGTCGGCTAATTTTTTCTTAGTCCTGGCCTCATTAACTATTGGTCGGGTCGTCCTTTGCTGTTTAAAAGTTTGTCCGGACTTAATTTTCTTCTCAGCTTCAAATTCATCCATCAGGCAGGCATTATCATTCTCCAAAAAAGATGCCCCTTCATCGGCACCACTAACAGAAGATTATTTATTAGTATCCAACTCATTCCTAATTTGTTATTTTCCTCCTCTAGGAGATTGGCAATTTCCCTAGCCTCATCTATTTATCGGATCAATAAAAATTCTTTTCTTTTGTACATGGAAGCATATTCTTCCAACTTCTTCTCAAAGTCCCAGCCTTCGCTCAAAGCTTTGAACATCGCTTCATAGTTATCATAAAGTGATGTCAAATTATATTTTTGATCTTTCTGCAGATCTTTAAACTTTTCATAATAAGCCAAATTATTTATTACATCCCTGTCCAGCAAACAATGGAGGTGAATGTATGATTCTTTCACTTGATTGGATGCTTCTGGTCTAAGCAAGCCGACCAAGTCTTCTTCAGTTAAAAGAATATGGCCAGTTTCTAAAAGACTATTACTCTGCTTGAGCAGGTCAGATTCAGTAAAAACTCTAGCCTTCTTTCTAGCATCAAATTGAAAATTGCAAGTGTAAGTAAACAAGTATGACTACTAATAAATATTACACAAAGTATAAGACTTCATTCAACCAAGAAAGAAATGCAAGAAGTGTGATAAATACAACACATGTAGCCAAAAGAATAAATGTTTTCATTGATAACCAAAAAGGTGTTACAAACTACTGGTCCTATTAAAAAGTAAATAAATAGAAAAAGAAAAAAAAAACTAAGGAACTAAACCTTCTCCTTAGCCCGGACATTTCTTTTAGAAGACTGGTCGAGATAAAGGGAAATTTCTTCCGTGGTCTTTAAAAAAGACAAAGCAAGTTGAAGGGAATATTCCCCAAATCCTTCTTCATCACCAAAATCTTCCTCCAAGTTAGGAGGAGAGCATGGTTCATGCCTTAAAAACAACTCAAACTCTGCTGGGGTTCCGACCTCCCTAAGTGCCTCCGATCAGCCACCCTAAAACACTTATTCCTTATGAACTCAAGCTAAGAAGTGGTCGCTTGAGATGCTTTGTCCCAGACTTTGTTGAAGGAATCTTTCTTAAGCATCTTATTCTTGGCATTCTCTGCGACCAACTCAGAAGACAAACCAATCATTTTCTCCTCGGCAAACCTCAGGAGAACTTAATTTTCAACCAGTTTGTCCTCGACCATCTTGGTCTTGTTCTTAGCAGATGATAAATTGGTTTCACCAGTGGCCAACTTTCCTTCAGCACCTGTAAAACTGGTCTCGACAGTCACTAGTTTTCCCTCAGCAAGGATGGCTCTGTCAATAACATTTTTCTTCTCAACATACCAAGCCTCGTTTTGGAGTCCAACAGTTTCCCTGAAGCTTTAACAAATTTCCTCACACCCTCAAGGTCCTCTTAAACATCTCCTCCAAATGAATAAATATGCTCGTCCTTCTCTAACAGTTGATTAAAATTTGGCAAAAATTGCATAAAGGACAACAACGTATCACGAGGAGCATTAAAATAAAAATAAGACATCAAGGGTAAGTAAGTAAGAAGAAAAAGTTACCATAGCCAAACTTCGACAAGCATTTTTTGCGAACTTCAACCTTGGCAATGGCATAAGAGTTTCTCTATCAACGGAGCGAGTACCGGTATTAAATAATTTCCTAGCAACACTAAGATGAATGGCAACAGAGGATGATGCCACAACAGTTAAATCCTCCCGAATCTTCTCAACTAACTACTATTCGATAAAACTTTTATCAACTTACCTCTCGAGCAAGCCTTTCCTTATCCTCTTGAGTTAACGATAAACCACATTCATTTCCTAAAAAATAATAACCTAAGGAACCTTCTCTATATTTGATTCCTTGGATTCCTTGTCTTACTTCTTGGCATCCCCAAATTTTCTACCTTTCTCAGCAGCTCTCTTGGAAGTTGGAGACAAAACTCCAGTCATTAGATCAAGGATCTTACTCTTTCCCATGGGAACAGGTTGAGAAGAGGGAATGGTTAAAACATCCAAAGACTCAAAAGAGGAATAAGTCCCCAAATCTTTTTTTGCACCACCATATTCTTCCGCAGAGGAAGTAGGAACTGGTTATTCCTTAAATATAATGGGAGCAGAAACTGTAGAAGTGGTGGGTTGAGCAATAATATAACTTATAGATCTCCTATACTGCAACAGATGTGAAGTAGCTCTGGGTTGTTCCTCGCCTATCCTCTGGTGGATGTTCCAAAGGAATTTTAGTTCTTGGATGCTGATGTCTTCTTTTTTACGACACTTCTTATTGCTCTCAATTATGCAAAAATAGAAACAAGATAAGAAATTATGGATTGGCATATCATCAAACAATTGGTAAAAAAAAATAGAGGAATAGAACAATAAATTAAACAACCTATTCCATGACCCACTTGAGGTCACCTGGGCCCATCATATACTTCTCTCCTATTTGTAAAGGAGAATGTTTCCAATTCTTACTAATGAGACTATAACGAAAATAATCCTTATTTGAGTTTGGTAAATTGACAATTAAGGCCCTATTGGAAAACCTAATCTTCAGGTAATATGTATTGTCACTAGTACTCCACTTAGAGTATAACATTAGATCAGGAATGCCAATGTGTGTTCCATATATTTGATTCATCCTATGAATCCCATTTATCACTCTCCAAGTGTTGGGGGCCACCCTAGCTGGGACAATATCAAATTATTGGTAAAATTCTAAACAAAAGTGATTGGAGGAAATGTGAAGCCACATTCAGTAATGAATAAAGAGGGAATATAATGACCTTTAAGCAACGATAACACCTCAATATGGGGGTATCAGGAATACTCCTTTCCCATCTAAACTCATATAATGAATCCCCATATACGATATAAACTATAGCTACCATAAAAAATGAAATAAAGGGAAATGAAAGGGTAGAAGTAATCTTACAGAGAAAATAAAGACTGAAGTGAAGGAAGAGTGCAAATGAAAGATCAAAAAGAGAGAACTTGGAGAAGAAGAAGATTTTGACAGGTCAGAAAAGGTTTGGTATGAAAATCCAGAAAAATCTCGCCTTTTATAGCTTACCTGGGAAATCGTGCGTGAAGTGATTATTTGCTTCGATTATTTGTAGTTCAAATAGCACAAAAATACCAATTTACCCTTTGGAGATTCGCTAATTTTCCAATTATTTACAAGAATTCCATTATATAATGAAAACATGGAAATTTTTTACAAGTCTCATTTCTTGGCATAAGCCGACCAACACTAAAGAAATTATACTCCATCCTTTCAACAAAAGCATCAAGAATGAAGTATTAGGGGATTCTGTTAATACAAAAAATTAACCACCTACATGGACCAATCAAAAGTGGACAATTGTCTTCTTACGTGGAAGAAATCCCAATTAGAAGATAGTTAATCGACAGGCATGCCGACCAACGTGAAGAATGCAAGCCATCAACATAAATGAAAAGCCACCACATGAGAAGTACGATGAAAAGTCTTATCGCATGTGGTTCATACTACCAACCATCACATTCATTATGTACGGGTGTAAATGATTAAATATATAAATGCATTCCAACCCTTGATCTCCGGGTCACTATAAATACATTGTATTCCTTTCACCAAAGCAAGATAAAATATATTTTAGGATATTCTTATTGACTAGAGTACCTGTCTTTCTGTAACCAGTGAAATCAATACCATAATATTTGATGTAGGATTTTTTATGTAACCAAACCACTTTAAAACTTTGTGTCTTTCATTAAATTATCTTATTACAATTCTATATTTTAATCGATGATTATAAATTTGGATCGAGTCCAATTTTTGACATTAGTAATATATATATATATATATATATATATATATATATATATATATATATATAAAATAAAGTAGGACACTTATGTATGTTATAAGATGAAAAGATGATGTCATCTTTATGACCTATTCCTGCATTGCCCATTTTGCCCCTTGAATTTTGGATTGCCCCTCTTTTCCCACACTCCCACTCTTTATCAAAATTCAAAAATATGGGTAAATATGTCCAAAATGGAAGAGAAACTCAAAAACTTCCTCTCATTCTCCCCCGTTCCTCTCATTCTCACAAAAAAACCTACCTTAAAAAATAACTCCCTCCTGCCGCTGTCATCCCCCTCTTCCCGCTCTCCCCCGTTGTCGCGCCGCTCTCCCAAATGCATCCCCCTTCTCCCCGCTACCACGCTACATCCACGCTGCCGCCCTTCATCCCCTGTCGCCCTTCAGTTCCCTCAACACCAAAGTCAGGTACCCTTCATCCCCTGCCACCCTTTTGGTGTTCATATTTTGTATGCTCTTTTGTAATTTTTTAAATGTTGGAGATGGATTTACTAATTGTTGGAGCTGTGTTTACTAATGGTTCATTGATTTGTTTCTAACCATTTGATTTGGGTTTTTATGTAGGGTTTTCAGATTTGATGATGTGGTGAAGAGGATTGAATGTTTTTTTTCCAGAGGTATTCCCCCCTCTCTCTCTCTCTACACACACAAACACCAAATGTGATGTTGGTATATTTTTTTCTCTATGCGTGTATTATGAACAAATAACTCAGCTATGATCTATGCGCTTCTTGTGTTCAGGTAAGATAGTTCAGTGAGTGAACTCATCTATTATTTATATTTGGGGATTTTAATTTTGTTCTATTGTGATCTTTCTTTTATGTTTTTTACATATTGAAATATAAAACCCACTAGAGGGGCTTTCTTTAATGTTAGTACTTCTGCCCATGTCAATCTTTATTTTTTATTAATTTTTTACTTTGGTGTGATAGATCATGTAATCTGAATTATTTGATCTGTAATTTAATATTTGTGTTTATTTTTAGGGTAGTTTTTCTTCTTTTCCAGATATGGGTTTATATGTGTATCATGGTGAGTTTTTTAATTTCTTAAGTATTGTAGTTTAGATTTAGATTTTATATTTAATTTTTGTTAAATTAAAAATGATATAACAATAAATTTAATTTTTACACAAGACACGACTAAAATTTGTAACACATTTGATTGAATTTCACGTGTCACTTATTTTAAATACATTGTAATTCCTTGGTCTATGCAAATTGGCTAATTTTGAGTCTAAATATGGGTTTGTTAATTTTATTTCTACATGGGTTTAATTAATATCTAAAAAAGCGCATATAGTTTATACCAAAAAAAGCAAAAATAGTTAAGTTTTTATTGTTGGCTGGCTACAATTGGCACACAAAACGACAATGTATTCATTTGCCTAAAAAAATTCTCAATTACTATTAAAGGTACAACTAATGTTTAATGCATATAGAGGTTTAATGCATATTGAGTGCAATGTTTGAGTATTCTTTATTTTTATGTTTAATGCATACACATGTTATTTCTCTCTATAATGTATTTTTGAATTTTGAATTATCTAATCATTTTTAACTACAGAAAGTGTTGCTGATGTTATCTCTTTGTTGGATGATTACACTTTCAAGCGGACTTAGTTTGCCTTTGTAGTCCCTTTTCTAGCATTCAAATACTAAGGGTCAATAAACGTTGAGATAGACAAACAAAATTCAGAGCTGCAGTCTGGACGGGACTTTATGCTTGACGGGACATGACTTAGCACCCACTGAAGATGGGGAAAACTTTGGCCTTTTGAAGACACTTATTGTTTTTGTGTTCTTGGTGATTATTTAAGTTTCTTTTCTCTTATACGTATTGATTTGATTTTGTTGGATCAAGTAGCTATTTTTTGGTGATGAAACATTTGTCCAGTTTCTTCATGTTGGTTTGGAGTGAAGAATGTGAAATTGATATTTGTAGTTGCATATATGATAAAAGACTATAATATTTGAGTTGAATTGATGTAATATTTGGGTTTTAAGGATTTTGAAACCTAGATTTGTACAATCTATTTTTAGCATGATATATTCCACTTTAATTGCTTTGTTTGTTTCTTTGATTGAATTTTATCTATAAGAGTAAGCAAAAAACAAAATGGAATTTAATTGAGTTAATTTTATTGCTTAGTGGATTGATACAATTTGTTTGATGTACATACACCATGGGTTTTTATTTTCAGTTTGCATTTTTTGCGTCACCATGTTTACACCTACGTTTAGTTTGAAAAATATAATGTTTTAATTCACTTACCTACTATTATAAATTTCTCAATGATATTTCCTTAGGTGGCTGAGCACGCACTCTATCGAGGCAAAGGAAGTGACTCGAGTCAATATGTATGAAAAACATATTTTTTTTGTTTTTTCAAAAAAATTATTTGGTCTTAATTATTTTATATCTTGCAAACTCAATTGTGGGAACTAATTTTTATAATAAACCATCATATATGATAAATTAGGAGTTTGACAATTTTTGTATGAGGGAATGTAATTGGGGAAAAGTTTATATTTATAGTTTTATGTTTTAAACTCTATCTTTGGCGTTCTATGCGATTGCATTTCATTTATTAACGGATCTTGGAAAAATTTATTTGTCCTTTCAAATTATGAAAGCTTTAAAATGAGCCTACATATCTGTTAAGACATAATCCTTTAGATTTTGAACATGTTTTTCGTACTAAATGTGTTTCTTATTACTGCATTTGAATGTAGTGTAGAAAATTTGAATTTTAAATATTGGCATTTCGATTGGGTGTTTGTTTAGTTTATAAGAGCACGACTTGGTTATTATTTCTTCAGATGTTAAATAGCAAATAATTGTTCTTATAATGTAAAACTAGTTACTGTTGTTGGCGTTAGCTTATAATGTTGATGTTAAGATTGTAATAGGTAGGAATCTATACTTAACTTTGGAGTCTCTTTTATGAGTGTAAGAGGTTCCATTAATGTAAGGCCTAACCCGTGTTCGAGCTCAAGAGTCCATCTATAGCTAACGCGACTGAAAATGTGTCTCAGAAATGCGTTCACTCTAGGCTCAAGTGTAAGCCTGTCGCTCAAGTAATAACCCGACAAGTCGGGTATCGATCCTCAGGAAAAAAAGGACAACAAAGTTGTGAAGACGGAAAAGACGGAGGAATCCTAACCTTGACTCTAAAAATAAGGGGAAAATGATTTGATTTTGGGAATGATTACAGCTAAGTGCAAAGATGAAATTATGAAAAATGCAACTACAATAAGTTACCTAAAATATGAATAAAATTTGATTTTGAAACTTTTGACAAAGTGATGGGAAAAACGACGACGGGAATACAATCCCCCAACCCTAGTGTAGTGAAGTGGCAATATTAATCATAAATTTATCGGATTGATCTGACCCGGAATTTAGTACTCCCAAGCATTATGTATACGAGGTTCAAGCCCGCGTCTTACCTAATCTGAGGATGAGTAAATCAGTATCGCGATAGTGACACTCAAATTGCACTCTAAATCATCACGAGTACCCACAGGCAAACGTGATATAAAGATCTACAATTATTGTGTCATTATGCAATACGATCATAGTCAATCAATAAATTCATCGGATTAATTTTATACACATACACTAACACCTCAGGTTGGGTTCATGTACCCCAACCTTGGTAAATCTAGCCTAACATGTTGAATTCAATGAAAACATTAATTAAAGTGTAGGAATTCATGATTAATCTAGGAAGCATGATAATTAGATGTAGAAACGAATTATAAATAAAAATTACTCAATAAAATTACTCAATCAATAAGTGCAACAATGAATGAAACTGATAGTCACAACAATTACTGGAAAAATCTTCAATCCTTGAATTAAAACTGCAATTCTTAGCTAAACTAGGGTTTTTTTGGAAAAGAAGCAGGAAAACCTACTAATTCTTCGTACCAATAACAACAATAAATCGGGTCTTAAATACCCTACAATAATATCGGAAGTCAACTGCAGTAGGAGCCTTTTTAGGAAGAGAAAAAATTTCCAGATCTCGAGGACCGGACCGGTCCGGGTCTTAGGCGGATCGGTCTTCCCCAAAGGCGGATCGGTTCTTTTTATTTTGGGGTGGACCGATTCTTTTTATTTTGGTCTCCTTCGGTTCGCATGCGATCCGGGGTCTTCTGGAGTTTGGCAAGGCGGACCGGTCCGGCTCCGGCTATTTGACTTTCTGGCTCATCTTTGACTGCTCATTACTTTTGTATCGGGATTCCGGTTGGGGTGTCGTTTCTTCCTTTGTGCTCGTGAATAAGATATCTTCAACTTCTCTTAAGGAACCTCATCCGAATTTCGTGTAAAAATTATGCTTTTGCCCTTGATACTTTTCCTTCTTTCTTTCGTGATTCTACCGATTTCCTTCTTTCGTTTCTTGACATCAAATACCTGCAAAATCACTACAAAATACCAGAAACTCGGTGTACTCATTAGGATCAGTCAATAGAACAGTTATGAGATAAATTCAACTCAATTACGTTGTTCGAGGTGCTAAAAGTAACTAAATCAAGGGATAAATTTGGAAGAATTTATGCCTAATCAAACCCCCTTAACTTAGAACTTTGCGCGTCCTGAGCAATGTAAAAGAATCCTAGCGTGGCACAACTCTTTTTAAAAAAAAATCATTTAATTGGGATAAAATACCTTTTTCGCGGGCAAGCGATTGCATTTAGCGTATGCAACAAGCCGTTAAACCCCTAGGTTACCCTAGTAGGACGAGTGTTGTCTCGTGAGCGTTTGCAGAGAATATATCCACAAAATTCGACTCAAAGAGAATTCAAAATATGCAAAAATTGTGCAATTCAAACTTTTCCAGAAAATAGTCATCATCAAGTCATATTTACAAGTCTCAAATCGTGGTGTGTGTGTGCGTAGCCAGAAATATAACCGCTAATTTCCACTGATTGATCATTACATTACTTATCCAAAAATTCATTTTGATTTCAATTTCTCACGGAATGCTCTCACTTACGAATCTCTTGGATTATGGCTATTCTCTTGGTATGCGTGATATAAGGAGTAAATGTAATGGAAGCAAAATCACGCATACGGTTAGAAAGACGAAATTTTTGGTGAAAGGACCTCATCAAAGGATTACGGTTTTAAAAATGGGAACATTGCTTTTATTTCGCGCACAAAATCTCCTTTATTATCTTTTGGTGTATTAGTTCTCCACGCAGTAACCAATTTCGTAATTTAGACTCGGTTAGGACTTTTTTGGGTTTTAAGGTATATATGGGGTACAATGATAATTGTCGGGAAGGTTGGAATTGGAAAAGTCATTAATGATGTCCACTTGTGCTTTTTTCGGGCTATTGCTCAAAAATTGATTGATTGATTTATTTATTTCTTTTTTTTAGCATATTTATTGATTTCTTGCCCCTTTTATGCACTTTCCGGACTTAATTTCTGAATTTTCTCATTTTTCACAATTCTCGCTGTTTGGGTTTTTCGGGTTATCAAACAAAAGGGATAATTTGTTTGGTTCAAATTGGGTTGGCCAATATTTTTGGGTAGCAAACGAGGGCCTACTTCATTGCCCAAAATGCCAATTGCATTACCGTATGCGTTTCGAGATGAATTTTATGTTTAGAGATCAATTTGGCACGTTTTTCAAAGCAATATTACACACATTTTTCAAAACTGATCAAAATGAAAGGATTGAGATCCTTGACAACTTTTTTAGGCGCTGAAAAGAACCTTGAGTTAACAATTAACTCGGATTGATTTAAAAACTCGCAAAAAGTGATAGGCTCGAATCTCACCGGGTTTGTTAATCTCCACACTTATTCGTTAAGTCGTCAATTTTCACTCAATTTCCATCTTTGGTCAATTTTTGCTTTGTGTATGCTGAATTTTACAACTTGAGACTTCAATTCGACTTTTAATGATATTTTTGAAAATTTTGAATTATAATTTTTATTTATTTTGGACAAAAATATTTTTGGGTTTTTCAAAATTTTATGATTTTTTTTTCTGGGCATTTTTTGAAAATTTGTGAAGTTTTAGAAATACGCACTTGTGACCCCCCCTAACTTAGACTTTTGCATTGTCCTCAAGCAAAAAAGGACTAAAATCTAACTCAAAGCGAATAAAAAGTGCGGAAAAATAAAACAAATAAATAGAGAAAATGCAGTTTTTATTACAACAAGACTGTGGTACATGTGCAGGGGAAAACATACCACTGTGAATTAGGGAAAAAAAAGAAAATGATGCCAACACCATCTAAAGCTTCACCGGGGTGGGGGACGGGAGGAACCGGGCGCGTTGGGGTCATAGGGGTTTTGGTAGTAGGAAGGTAGTGGCTCATTAGGATCCCCTAAACGCCGATAGATGTCCTCTTAGAAGAATAGAACGATGCTCATGTCGCGCTCGTAGTTGGTCTGAAAGGTGTTGAAGTTGGTCTCGAGCGCCGACATACGAACGGGTAGGTCCGTACCCTCCCACTCGAAATCTGGTTCGTTCTCCTCGTCCGCCGACTCTTCGTCTGAACCGAGATCCCCCACCTCAACGTCGTCACCAGCTTCCCCTATGTCTTCCTCGTTGTCGCTCGAGGCAGCTTCCTCTTCGACATCATCACCCTGTCGAGCCCGGAGGATGGCTAGCTGTTTGGCGCTTTTGGTGAGGGTCCCTTGGCCGAAAGGACCGGGGAGATGCGTAAGGTCGCTCGGCACCTCTATGCCAACATCCTTAAGGATGGATGTGATTAAGCGGGCATAAGGAAGTGGGGTGACGCCCTTCTCATCCAAGGACGCATTAATGATATCCGCGTAGAAGGTGCGGCCCAAATGCATGGAAGTGTGGGGTTCGAAGAGATGATATGTCAAGGTAGCTTGCCGGGGCCGCATGGCAGAGTCGTTGGACGTTTGTAATAGGTTGGCGCATACAATCTGAAATGTAAGGCGCGCCTTCTCGTTGAGTCGTCCAACGGAGACGGTTTGCCCCGCCCAAGCCACGTTCGGTGCAATGCGGGCCATGATAATGTCCTTGTCGATTGGGGGGGGGGCATTTTGGGGATAAGTGAATTCTTGGACATTCGGGACATCAAACTCGGCCAACTTGGTCGTGAGACGGGCCAAGGAAAAGGGTATGGGAGTCCCATCTACGAAAGCTTCAGCCTCGAATTGGCCCGTCCGGACGAGTGTACCATAGAATGAGCGGACTTCGATTGCCCACACCGCGTCGTGAGGTTGGTTGAGGAAACGACACCATCCCCCGGCCATGAAAAGGGCGGTGACGGAGTTAGGCAGAACTTCCCATTGGACCGCGCCCTCCATATGGAGTTTGTGTCCCATACCGAAGTATTGAGCGCACCATCGCTCCTCTTGGTGTGAGCGGTATTCACCGTGATCGGAGGGGTGGATCACGGTGGAGTCGTATTTGGTGGGGGCAGCATGGGGGGCCATGGAAATAGGAGGGAAGTAGTGCTGGAAAAACTAGAGAGGAAGAAGAAAGTATTTGGGTTGAAGGTGTGAGGAGAAAGGGAGGATTGGAAGTATATTTATAGTGGAAAGGGGAGGGGAAAGGTTGGTTTTGGAGGTGAAGGGTTTGGAGGGAAAAGGGGATGAATTTGGGAGGGAAAGGTTGGGGTTGGGAAGAGGAAAAATGGGTTGGAGGGAATGAATGGGATTGGGGGGAAAGGGGGGTGAATCTAGGGAAGTGGAAGAGGCAGGTCTGCAGAAGGCGGACCGGTCCAGCCTTTGGACTTTTTAAACCCTCGACAGGCAGATCGGTTCCTTTAAAAATAAAAGGAACCGGTCCGGTGTCGAACCGGTCCGGGGTAGGAGCGGATCGGTCCGACCAGGGTTTTTGGGCTGGACTTCTTTTATTTCGGTTTCGATCTCTCTTCTTCAAAAATTTTCACGTTCCTGATATCCTCTCTATCCAATTGAACTAGGACCCTCTCGATTTCACTAGTCAACACCCTTTGACTAAAAAGACCCCAAAACACACGAATGCTTCTCCCGAACGAAACCTAGTCCGAACGACTCTCAAAACACACACGACTCTCACACACATGACTCTCACCCCATACGCGTCGGGGGTACGATGACCTCACTTCAACAGCTCACTCAACCCCGTAAACGGGGTCCGACAACCAGACATTGTTGACTTCTTCTGCACATTCCTCTAGATATGGCTTTAGGCATTGTCCATTCACTTTGAATGTATTTCCCCCTTTAAAATCGTCTAGTTCAACAGCTCCGTGGGGGAAAACATTCTTCATGACGAATGGGCCAGACCAACATGACCGCAAATTTTCTGGGAAGAGGTGAAGTCGAGAATTGTAGAGGAGAATTTTTTGCCCGGGGAGAAACTCTTTTCATCGAATGATGCTATCATGAGCGAGTTTCATCCTTTGTTTCGAAATTTTGGCATTCTGATACGTATCATTGCGTATTTCTTCTAACTCATTCAGTTGAAGCTTGCGGGCTTCACCGGCCTTGTCCATGGCATAATTCAATTGCTTAATTGCCCAATACGCCTTGTGTTCGAGCTCAACAGGAAGATGGAAAGGTTTGGCATACACAAAGAGAAAAGGGGACATGCCAAGTTGATTCTTATATGCGGTACGGTAGGCCCATAGAGAATCGTTTAATCTAAGGGACCAATCTTTCCGGGTAGGATTGACGGTCTTTTCAAGAATGTTCTTGATTTCCCGATTTTCTAGCTCGGCCTGTCCATTCGTTTGTGGGTGATATGTCGTTACAACCTTGTGAACGACACCATACTTTCTCATAAGCTTCTCGAATGGTCTATTGCAAAAGTGCGTACCATTATCACTGATTATTGCTTTCGGTGCACCGAAGCGGGAAAGTATGTGTTCCTGCAGGAACTTTATCACCACTTTGTTGTCATTAGTCTTGGTAGCTATAGCTTCCACCCATTTAGAAACGTAGTTTACTGTGACGAGGATGTATAGGAAACCAAAGGATGGAGGGAAAGGACCCCTGAAATCAATACCCCAACAGTCGAATATCTCAATGATGAGTATAGGGGTAAGAGGCATCATGTCTCATCGAGTGATGGCTCCCATCCGTTGACACCTATTGCATGATTTGCAAGCATCGTTCACATCCCGGAAGATTGTAGGCCAATAGAGGCCGCATTGCAGAATTTTAGTGGTCGTCTTTCTCATAAAAAAATGACCTCCACAAGCTTCCTAATGACAAAACTGGATGACTTTTGGGATTTCGTCATCCGGTACACATCGTCGGATGATTTGGTCAGCACAGTATTTAAAAAGGAATGGATCATCGTAAAAGAATAGGTGCGACCAAGTAAGAAACCTCTTCTTATCTCGCGGTGTCCAGTCGGGAGGGACGACTCCCATGACAAGATAGTTCACTATGTCCGCAAACCAGGGATATGAAGAGGTAGCGAAAAGCTGCTCATCCAGAAAATATTCGTCTATGGGTACGAGATCACTAGGTACGTCGGACGAAAGCCGAGATAAATGGCCGGCAACGACATTTTCTACTCCTTTCTTATCTTTGATGGAGAGATTGAACTCTTGTAGGAGTACGATCCACCTTATAAGGCGCGGCTTGGCGTCTTTCTTCGCAAGTAGATACTTTAAATCCGCGTGGTCGGTGAAAATAGTAATAGGAGAACCAATGAGATAGGACCATAACTTATCGAGGGCAAAGACTACTGCTAGCAACTCCTTTTCCGTGGTAGAGTAGTTTAGTTGAGGGCCGGTAAGAGTCCGATAACGGCACTAAAAACTTGATATTGTCCCAAAACAGCCCCGATCGTGTAATCACTGGCATCACACATAAGTTCGAATGGTAAGGACCAATCCAGAACTTGCATGATGGGGGAGGACACAAGCATGTTCTTCAATTTGTCGAAAGTGCTTTGGCATGCTTCAGTCCACTCAAATGGGGAGTCCTTCATGAGTAATTTGCTTAAGGGCCTAGTGATGGCACTAAAGTCCTTAATGAATCGTCGATAAAACCCCGCGTGACCCAAAAAGGAGCGCACATATTTCAGCGATTTTGATGGGGGAAGGTCAGCTATGACATCTATCTTTTACCTATCAACTTCTATTCCGTTGGATGATACAATGTGGCCAAGAACTATTCCCTCGGTGACCATGAAATGGCACTTCTCCCAATTCAGCACTAAGTTCTTTTCCACGCATCGGGTAAGTACTTTTTCCAGTTTTTCTAGACAATGATCGAAAGAGGTGCCAAAAACGGTGAAATCATCCATGAACACTTCGAGTCCTCTCTTGACCATGTCACTAAATAAGCTCAACATGCACCTCTGAAAGGTCGCGGGTGCATTACACAAGCCAAATGGCATACGTTTGTAGGCAAACGTACCAAAAGGGCAAGTGAAGGTCTTCTTCTCCTGGTCAAGTACATCTACCTCAATTTGTTTATACCCGAAATAACCATCAAGGAAGCAATAGTAAGGGTGGCCCGCTACTCTTTCAAGCATTTGATCAATAAATGGCAAGGGGAAATGGTATTTCCTGGTTCCCGCATTGAGTTTCTGGTAATCAATGCAAACACGCCACCCGGTGGTGGTACATTAGGGAACTAACTCTCACTTGGAATTCTTGAACATAGTCATACCCGACTTCTTCGGGATGACTTGAATAGGGCTTACCCACTTGCTATTCGAGATTGGGTAGATGATCCCGGCATCCAATAATTTGATTATTTCGGTTCTCACAACTTCTTTCATGTTGGGATTCAGTCTTCTTTGCAATTCTATAGAAGGTTTGACATCCTCTTCGAGATGGATCTTATGAGTGCAAATTAAAGGACTTATCCCCTTCAAATTAGCTATGCACCAACCAAAATCACTTTGGTGCTTCCTCAGAATTTTTAGTAATTGACCCTCATGCCCTTCATTTAGGCTAGAGGAGATAACAACAGGAAATGTCTCATCCTCTCCTAGATATGCATATTTAATGTGGGCGGGAAGTTACTTTAACTCGAGGGTTGGAAATTTTTCACTGGAGGGAACCATGTGCGTATCCCTCGGAGGTAATTCCTTGAATCTCGAAACCCAATTAATCTCTCTTACGTCCTCGTCCGACTTACTCTCATCGAGTAGCTCGCTCAATTCTTCAACCTCCCTCTCGAAGGTGGTGTACGTCCCCTCACTCTCGTGTCTCACCACTAAACATGATTCTAAAGCATCGCCACAGTAATTCTCCTCAAAGTATTCCTCTACTATCTCATCTATGAGGCTCACCACGTGAAGATCGTCTTCCTCCCCTGCATTTTGGGCTATGTGGAAGATGTTGGTATCCAAGGTTATGTTCCCAATTGTGAGTTGCATTCGCCCATTCCTAGTATTGATGATTGCGTTAGCCGTAGCTAGGAAAGGGCGCCCAAGGATGATGGGAACATGATTACTCGAGTGGAAGGAGGGATCCGTGTCCCAAATGATAAAATCCACTGGAAAGTAGAAAGTGTCCACTTGAACGATCACGTCCTCAACTATACCTCGTGGGATCTTCACTGTTCGATCCGCTAATTAGAGAGTGACTTTCGTGGGCTTGAGGTCTCCCAAGTCCAGTTGCCTATAAATGGAGTAAGGGAGTATATTTACGCTTGCTCCCAAGTCAACTAAGGATTTTTCAATTTTGTTTTCTCCAATGATGCAGGAAATGGTGGGTGCACCGGGATCTTTGAACTTAGGCGGGAGTTCATTTAGTAGGATGGAGCTCACATTTTGTGCTAGAAATACGTTCTTCTTCACTTTCATCTTTCTTTTAACTATCAGCAGGTCTTTGATAACTTTGCCATACGCTGGAATTTGCTTAATGGCCTCAAGGAAAGGTAAATTAAGCTTGACTTGCTTTAGCACTTCTAACACGTCATCATGTGGGTTTCCTCTTTGGGAGAGAATCAACCTTTGAGGAAACGGTGTTGCGGAAGGCGGTTTCACTACTACCTCTGGATCACTAGCAGCTTCTTGGTCACTCTCATTCAAGGGGACATCTTCGGCCTCTTTCATGCCGGGCGAAATCTCCTTAGCTTTCGTTGTGTCGGGTGGGGGAGGTGATAAATCAACAACTCTCCCACTACGAAGAGTGGTTACAGCTTGACTTTGCTCCTGATGTTCAGTGGAGGTGGAGATAACGCTAGTTTGACCTTGGGGAGGTCGTTGGCCTTGGGTAGGAAATTTTCCCATCTCTTGAACACTCAATGAGGATTGTATTTTAGACAGATTTGCATTTATGTCGCCAATCAGACGATCATATTTGGCGTTGGTTGCGACTTGGTTTGCAATGAATTGATTCATGGTATCCTCGAGAGTTCTCCGCTGTGGTGGAATATAATTTCCTTGAGGTGGCAGTGCTTGCACATGTCCTTGCATGTGTGGAGCTTGTTGAAAGTGTTGTGGTGGATGAGGGGCAACATTCGAAGGAGGGTTCATTGCGGCATGTTGTTGCCCACAGCTGAAACCGGGATGTTTTTTCCAAGAAGGGTTATATGAACTCCCGTGCGGAGCACCGAAATTACCCTTAAAACCTCCTACACCACTAACTTGCTCTTACAGTATTGTTTTGTAGGTGGGTATCGTCGGGCATTCCTCAGTTGAATGTCCCGCCTCGCAACTAGCACACACCTTTACGACTGGGTTTCGAATGGGTCCAGCTAGTCCTTTTCCATATATCTCACACAGATCTCGAAATCCTATCTCAAGAGTCTCCAATCGGCTATCCGTCATAGAATTCTTATCTACATGGAATAGGTCGGATGCTGACGGAGTAGTGGTCGCTTGTCTATTTCGATTTTGAGTGTTGGGATCAGAAGTGTCCCAGGATTGGGTAGTCTCGGCGACATACCTCAAGTGAAGCTCAGCATCCTGGGCATCTAAATCGATAAACGGACCACTTCCCATTGTTTCAACAAGTTGTTTAGAGTTAAGATTCAATCGATTATAGATAAAAGAGATGACTTGAGCTAAATCAAATCCATGATGGGGGCATGAAGCAACTAACTCGTTGAAACGTTCATAACATCGATGAAATGACTCATTTTCAGCTTGTCTGAATGCCTGAATTTGAGCCTTTATAGAGATTGTTCGATGTGGTGGGAAGAGCTTCTTGAGAAATTTCGATTGTAGCTCATTCCAGGATGGAATAGAGCTTGGAGGTAAAGACCATAGCCAGGCCTTAGCTTTATCTTTGAGCGAGAAAGGGAAGAGTTTGACGCGGATTACCTCTTGTGTGCAGGTTTGATCATTTAGAGTATCGTACACGTCCTCAAATTCCCTAATATGGAGGTATGGCTTTTCAGAATCCATACCGTGGTAATGTGGTAGCATATGGATCATCCCCTTTTTGAAACGGAATTTCCCGGCGTTATACGAGAGTATAATGCATCTCGGAGTGACAGTACACTTGGGATATACGAATTCTCTAATCGGACGGTATGGGGGCTCTTCCTTACCGACGGGTGCACTGCCATGTTGTGACATCTCTCCTTCACTTATTGACTCTGTGTTCTCAATGGGCGTGCTCGAAGTGTGTCCTAAGAAAGGGTAGGGAGTGTTATCGGAGATTGAGTGCGACGGTGTGGGAGGTGGGATCCAGAACTGTGGGGCGTTTGGAGTGTGGGGACTATCAGGATTATACTCAATAATTGGATTTTCGTGAATGTTGATTGGAGTATTATGGGGTGTGGGAGTGGTTTCAGAATTTTTCATTAAAGCTTAAGAGAGATGATGGTGAATCTTTTTTTTTTTTTTTTGTTTTTGGATTTTTTGAAATTTTTATTCAAAGCTTTGGATTGACTCAATCTAATCCTAAGTCTACCTAAATCCCCGGCAACGTCGCTAAATACTTGACGCGACTAAAAATGTGTCTCAGAAATGCGTTCACTCTAGGCTCAAGTGTAAGCCTGTCGCTCAAGTAATAATCCGACAAGTCAGGTATCGATCCTCAGGGAAAAAGGACAACGAAGATGTGACGACAGAAAAGACGCAGAAATCCTAACCTTGACTCTAAAAATAAGGGGAAAATGATTTGATTTTGGGAATGATTACAGCTAAGTGCAAAGATGAAATTATGAAAAATGCAACTACAATAAGTTACCTAAAATATGAATAAAATTTGATTTTGAAACTTTTGACAAAGTGGTGGGAAAAACGAGGACGGGAATACAATCCCCCAACCCTAGTGTAGTGAAGTGGTAATATTAATCATAAATTTATCTGATTGATCTGACCCGGAATTTAGTACTCCTAAGCATTATGTATACGAGGTTCAAGCCCGCGTCATACCTAATCTGAGGATGGGTAAATCAGTATCGCGATAGTGACACTCAAATTGCACTCTAAATCGTCACGAGTACCCACAGGCAAACGTGATATAAAGATCTACAATTATTGTGTCATTATACAATACGATCATAGTCAATCAATAAATTCATCGGATTAATTTTATACACATACACTAACACCTCAGGTTGGGTTCATGTACCCCAACCTTGGTAAATCTAGCCTAACATGTTGAATTCAATGAAAACATTAATTAAAGTGTAGGAATTCATGATTAATCTAGGAAGCATGATAATTAGATGTAGAAACGAATTATAAATAAAAATTACTCACTAAATTACTCAATCAATAAGTGCAACAATGAATGAAACCGATACTCACAACAATTACTGGATAAATCTTCAATCCTTGAATTAAAACTGCAATTCTTAGCTAAACTAGGGTTTTTTGGAAAAGAAGCAGGAAAACCTACTAATTCTTCGTACCAATAACAACAATAAATCGGGTCTTAAATACCCTACAATAATATCGGAAGTCGACTACACTAGGAGCCTTTTTAGGAAGAGAAAAGATTTTCAGATCTCGAGGACCGGACCGGTCCGGGTCTTAGGCGGACCGGTCTTCCCCCAAGGCGGATCGATTCTTTTTATTTTGGGGCGGACCGGTTCTTTTTATTTTGGCCTCCTTCGGTTCGCATGCGATCCGGGGTCTTCTGGAGTTTGGCAAGGCGGACCGGTCCGACTATTTAACTTTCTGGCTCATTTTTGACTGCTCATAACTTTTGTTCCGGGATTCCGATTGGGGTGTCGTTTCTTCCTTTGTTCTCGTGAATGAGATGTCTTCAACTTATCTTTAGGTACCTCATCCGAATTCCGTGTAAAAATTACGCTTTTGCCCTTGAGACTTTTCCTTCTTTCTTTCGTGATTCTACCGATTTCCTTCTTTCGTTTCTTGACATCAAATACCTGCAAAATCACTACAAAATACCAGAAACTCGGTGTACTGATTAGTATCAGTCAGTAGCACAGTTATGAGATAAATCCAACTCAATTACGTTGTTCGACGTGCTAAAAGTAACTAAATCAAGGGATAAATTAGGAAGAATTTATGCCTAATCAATAGCCTCAAGTATATAGTTGAACAAAATAAAAAAAATATTTTCATTGCAAATACCAAGCCATGGACCTAAAAGGCCTAATTAATTTATCCAGACCACTTGATTTATTCACCGGATGTCCTTGCAAAATCTGGTATTATTATCTTTGGTTTTTGTTTATGCAATTGAAGTACTACAGAGCCACTACAAGTGGGACCTGATATGTGTATAGGCTTTGAGTAGTGGAGATGTTTGATGGGACCAAAAGTGGCTTATTTGTTTTAGCTTTTCAATTTTCTTTAGATGACTTTTGGTTTGGTGTTGTATATGTTTTTGGTAATTCAAACTTTTTCTTTGATTTTGAATATTTTTCGTACTGACTACAAGATGATCATGATGAGATGCAGGGTGTTTTTACCATTTAAGGTTATTCGGGTTTCAGATATATGTTGGAAATTTAGGTATCATCATTATTCTTCTCTGACTAGAATTCGGTTAGAATTCGGTTTCTCTACTTTTAAAACACACTATATCTCATTACCACCTATAATTTGTTGTTCAAGTTCAAATTTAATATTATCTTTGTCAATAAGGTTCGAGAAAACTCGGCTATAGAGATATCTGAAAGTGAAGAAGGTTGATTAGCAATTTGGGGAAAGGCCTTCTACCCCAACTGAGTGTGAAAAAGACATGGATATAATTCTGCAACCCAACAAAAAGCTTACTGAAGAAACTGAAAAATATGTCTGACTCAAAGGTTGGGGGGAGGGGGGGGACTCATTGTGAAGCTGATCCTATATTTGTAGCATCTGAATCAGAGTTTAGTTAAGCGTAGTTCAACTCCTAGCAAGGTCAATAAGTTCTAACTCCAATGCTTCTTCCTCTAAATCGAAATGATTAATTCTTTAGTTTAGAATGCCAAGGGCACTGGCAAAAGACTCACTAAAAGAAGGCTAAAAAGTTTGTGTAAAACTCATATCATCTCATTCCTAGGGAAATTAGGAAAACAGACTCAACGCATTATTTGGTTGGTTGGTTTTTGTTTGTGCTTTCATGTATTTTGATTATGTGCAGGATATTCGGTGAGAATTTGAAAGGAAAAAAAGTCGTTGAACTTGGTAATATGAGGGAGCTTATAGCTTTGCATTTCTCTAAGGTATTTTGATAACTCACGATCTTTGTATATAATTATAATTCAGTGATCTATTTGACTGAGTAATTTAGTTCTCAATTACCATTGTGTTCATGTGAGTAGTTTTGTTTACGTTTGAATTCAATGATCTGTTACTTGAAATGAATTCAATGATCTTTGATCTTTTTCACTTCAATAGTTTAACAAAATTCCTACCTCATTGATGGCAAGTGGACAGTGGGAAGCTCACTGATATGGTTTGCATTACCTAAATGATCAAGAATGACTAATATGCCCTGAAACATATTAAATTACTACGGAAGGAATTATAAATAGATCAAACTAACAGATGTAATAAGAAAAGTACTAACAACACATATGTACTATAAGTAAAGTTTAGAATTACAAAAGAAGTACACAAATGCACTGAAAATCCTAATAGTTAAAACCAACCAAATATACTCAAACTGGAGCAATACCCCCATCTCATTTTAGTTCTAAAGGCATTCCACTGACTCTGAGAAGAGGAGCCTACAGGAATATTATGAAATTGAAACTGCTGTTTACCAAAGATTTGTTGGGAGTTTTCTCTTAAAGGCTGAAACTCACTACGCATAGCATTTGTACGCTGATGCAATCACTAACAAAGTTAATGAGGTATATACACATGAAAAAGCATATCTAAAGGGGATCTACGAGGACTCATGAAAAAGCTCACATTCTGGTAGGTACCATCCATGACCCATAAAATAGATGAATGACGACTTTGTTATAGCATGTAGAGGAAATAAGACCAAGATTTGTATCGTTTTCTTCTTTAATGGGAAAAACTCATTCTTCCTTACGTAATGCACAATGGTTTTCTACAATTGTAATGTGACTTACTCCTTTTTTAGTTAATTGACTATATTTATATGGTCTTAATCAGGTATTTTTTGTTCAGTTTCCTATTGGCACAAATATAAGGACTTGGTTTTTGCAAAATGTGTAGCAATATGTAATTTGGAACTTGGTTTTCGAATCAGTTACAACGTATCACCAAATTTGGGTACCCAAATTATTCGAATATGAAATGTTTACCCAAATTATTCAAATACTTATAGCTGATTTGGGTTCCCAAATAATTTGAATACTTATACATTTATCAGTTCATATAAGTATTTGGGAACTGCTTACTTATATGAACTGATATAAGTGATTTGGTATATGAACTGATATGAACTGATGGACTGATATGAACTCATATGAATATATCATACCTGATATATCAATTTAAATAGTTGGAAATCTAATTTGATATCAATGATCTGATGGACTGATATATCAATATGAACATATCATACCTGATATAAACTGATGGACATATCATACGAACATATCATACCTTATATGAACTGATGGACTGATATATCAATTTGAACATATCATACTTGTTTACTTATATGAATAGTTGGAAATCTAATTTGATATCAATTTGGTATATCAATTTGATATGAACAGTTGATATGAACATATCATACCTGATATATCAAAAAGGAGGAAAGCAACAGATTTTTAACAGCACTATTATAGTAGTCTGATAAAGATTCAGAGAGTGAGCTTAAGAAGTTTCAAGTGACAGCAATATATCTATCTGGCCTAATTTGGTTATATATTCCAAGTATGTTTATGTCATAATTCTTCTTATAATGTAATATAATTTTTTATATTGACTCAATATGTCAATTTATTGAAGGAGTCGAGGAACTCGACACATTAATGAAGCTAAGATCTATTTCATACCTTTTGCCCCTTTTCTCTCAACTTCTGAAGGTATGGTCTATTGTAAAGTTTGAGTTTTGTTGTATTTTTTTTTTTTTTTTTTTACAAATTGGTGAAATATTTTTACAGGATCATGCTTCCACGAATGGTGAACCATTTTAGTTTGTTTTAGTTATCTGACATCCAGTGTTTTAATAACCTAAAGACTATTGGGATGTTTGTTTAAATCTGTTGAAATGTAGATCTAAAGAATTGAGAACCTAGAGCATGCCCAATTGCAAGATGTATGCTTCTTAAACTGACCAATCAATTTAAAAAGTGCAATAGTACACTAAGAGGGATCGCTTATGATCCGTTTCTGAGGCTATGGGGTTTCGTCTTATTGACGAAGTACTAGAAACAGATAACTAACTACATAATCATTCATCTGCGACTATTTTATCCACTCTCTGGTGTGAAAACGTGTTGGGCGATTTTGCATCTGAGACGGGTACTTAGTGTTGCACATGACATCCTCAACTCGATCCCAATCACATTTACATATTCATTGTTCATATTCAATTTATTTAGACCCTGTTTTGATATACTTTTATGATTTATTTTTAGTTTTCAGTGTTTACAGATTGAGTCCAAAATTTAGATACTATACTAATATTCAATTTATTAAGACTTTGTTTTACATGGTGAATTTTGTGTTGTCAACCTCATGAGGCAAGAGATATTTCTTTAACATACTCCATCGAATCAAGTTACTTTCCCTAATCATATGGTGGTCCTCACCAAAGTGCAGTGTTTGTTTTCTTTCTACGACTTCTCCAGGTTTTCGTAATGAATGGATACTCTTCTAATTCAGGTCATTTTTATTTTTGTTCTATTATATTTTTCCTTTCTCACCTCCTAATTTGATTAATTTGAGTTCCTACGTTGTATTGCAAATGATATGGTTTTTTTATTACACACTTCCTCACAATTCTCAACCTTAATAGGCACTGATCCAGTTAATGTCACCCAACTCTAAAGAAGGTGGTCCTCACCTACGTTCCTCATTCCTTCGATCTCTAAATGCCCATTTTTATAATTGGGTCAGGTTTGGAAGGGTGAATTATCTCATGCACATACCAAATCCCTAGAATCATCCATCGCCATGGATGAGTTACGAGTGAAGCAATAAACCAACCAACATTGTGAGCCAAATGATTAATCAGATCCTTATTTTGTAATCAATTTGGCTAGAAGCGATTTAGATTCCGATTCCCATTACGACTCTTCTTCTTCTTCCCACGACCCCAAGAAAAGAAGCAAAAATACGACGTCGTATTGCCGGTTGGGTTTCTGGATCCTTTACCTCCCAAGACGGTGGTTTCGAATGATGATTTAATACCGGATATTGCGAAAGAGAATTCTAATGGATATGAGATTGTATTTAGGCAGTTTTGGAAAGCTGGCGATTTGAAAAAACCAAGGCTGATGGTGACTGGGAGGTATCTTCAGGTGAGCTTTTGGACAATTCATTGGATAAGGTCCGTAATGGGGCTACATATGATAAAATTGATATGATCAGAAATAAGAAATATGGGAGCAGAATGCTACTGATTGAAGATAATGGTGGCGATATGGATCCAGATAAAATACGGCAGTGCATGTCCCTTGGGTATTATGTTAAAAGAAAATTAGCAGATACAATTGGAAAATATGGAAATGGTTTTAAGACAAGTACCATTAGTCTTGGAGCAGATGTTATTGTATTCTCATAATATTTCGGGGAAGATAGAAAAAGGCCCACACAAAGCATGGGCTTGATGTCCTACACATTTTTTAGGAGAACCGGGAAGGAAGATATTGTAGTTCCCATGCTTGATTAGAAAAGATCTGGTCAAGATTGGAATAACATGACGAGGTCATATGCCTTTTATATTTGTTCTCCATTAAAAATTTGTTCACTTTTTGTATGTCTGTTAAAAAAGAGAGGTTAAGAGAGATTTATATGCAATAAACAATTAGTCCTTTCTTCCAGCACTATCTTCACACGACAGCAATCTCAGCCACACCACACAATAAGCTCTCCCAGCCTCTCTTTTTATTGACTTCACCTTGATATGTTACATTATAAAGTTATGGAGATCTCTTCTTTTGCCATATGTATCTACGATACTTATCTTACTTTTATCACTTCCCAATTTCTTCTCCCCCCTGCAAACTCCACTATTTCAATGTCTTAAAAATCAATGCATCAACTTCCCTCATGAGCATTTTTTTTGTTTCCAAATAGGGCCTCAATTTTTCAAGTCCTTTATTTGGGTTTAAAATCATGGATTTGAGTTATTTGGCTAAATTATTCTTTTACTCATTCACTCTATTTTGCATTTAATTGGTTTTTTCTTACAAAATTCATTATTTAGACTTTAAATCTTATAAGCTTAAGGTACTTAATTGGTGAAGAATTTAAATTACATTTTATTTTCTTGGCAATGAAATTTTTGTCTTCTTCCAATTACGTACTTAGAAATTTTTTGCCATTTTGCGATTATCAGCGTGCCTTCAGGCACGGGCATACCCTAGTGTATATATATATATATTTCGTATCAGTGTGTAATGTATCGATATATTTATATATTTAGGGGAAAATGATCTTTTTTAACTCAAAAGAGGTCAACAACGATCAAATTGGTCAACTATTATTTTCCTTTAGTTTTAAACGCCAACAAACTAGTACAAAAATAGCTGAACTGGAACTCATAGATTATGAGAACTGCTGGACTCGAAATAGTAAACAACTTTATTGTGAACTTATTAATTTAATAACTTATTAATCTGTTAAGGTTATTTTTTTTACTTTACCCCATGAGAAAATATTATAATTAGATATAACCGCTTCTTTAAAAAAAATCAACTTAGCCCCTGTGGATAATGTATAATAAACCCGGCTAGTGGTCGATCTAAGCCTTCCATTGTTGGTGAGCGGTTCAATTCCTTTTCTTATTTAAGTAGCTGCCACTTGATGAGGATGCTCTTCCTTCGGGTCAAAGTAAAAATTATTATTTTGAAAATACATTCATTTATTAACTTCCTAATTTATTTAACTATTAATATATGAAACTACTATTTTTTTTAATAGTTAAATATTTTTTTTTAATATATGAAACTACTAACTTATTAATTTATTAGACAATCAATGTAAAATTAAACTTAAAAAATAAATTAAATTGGACAAAATGTACCTCTCTGACCAATGCCCTATAAGTCCAGTGTGTTCACCTAACATTGTAATGGGGGCATATGCATAATATCACCACTGTCTCAAAAACTAAAATCATCAATCTCACGGTAAGCCTTCAAAGTCTCTGATGAATTGTGTTGAATATGATGACTCCGAGTGATAAAATGAGGGGAAAAAGCTAGATAGAAGTTTGGGTTAATTTTGAAATGTTCCCCACATCCCCACCACATCCTCCCATAATTACATTAGTGGAGTTTGCATATAACAACTCCTATCAGTTCACTATAGTCTTGACCCCTTTCGAAGAATTGTATGGGATACCTTGTCGTTCTACTTCTTGTCGGTTAGAGGTGGAGGACAACAAACTCTTTAGGCTAGAGGTTGTTCAAGAGACTTATTCAAAGATTGAGTTGATATGGAGTCATATACTGATAGCTCAGGACAAACATAAAAGTTATGTTTATGCTAATAAGACGTTTAAGGAGTTTAGCATGGGAGATCGGGTATTGATTCGAGTATATACTATGAAATGTGCTATGCGGTTCGGTAAGAAGGGGATATTAGCACTAAGGTATGTTGGGCCATTTTCTATAATTGAGAGCTAGTGGCTTATAGACTTGGGTTGTAGTATAATTTACATTGTATTCATGATGTGTTTCACGTTTCCTCGTTGTAACGATATAATCGGGATGACTTGTCATACAACCATATTGCAGTTGAGGAGATTGATCAAAAACCAGATAGTTCTTATTAGGATGGACCAGTTTCTACCTTAGATTATAGCGAGAGAGGTTTGAGGTCAAAAGTAGTACCCTTACTCCGCGTTCAGTGGTGTCATCATAATATTGACGAGTCGATGTGGGAACGCGAGAATGATATGCGTGAGAAGTATCCAGAATTATTTTTTCCAGGTATTTTCTTTTTCCGAATTTCGGGATGAAATCCAGTTATTAGGTGGGGGAGTATGTAATACCCCGTATTTTTATGGACATTGAAATTAGGTTAATTAAATTCAAATTGGATAATTTATTCGGAATAAATTAAAAATTAATTAGTGTGACTAGAGTTAATATTTAATATTATTATAGTACTGAGAGAATTAGTAATATAAATTACAGAATATATTACAATGTGTCCCAAGGGAAATAAACGACAATTATTAATTACTAGTCAAGATGCACATTTGAGATATGTCGGAACTTAGTATGAGCATTATGAAGTAAGTATAATATGTTGAACCCATATAGTCATTTCAACTGCGAATAACTTTTCCAAATGTCCAAAGTAGTCAGAAAATTATATTCTAGCATATGTATAGGGTCTCAGGTCATTTCTCGATTGACCCGGCAAGTGAAAAGTAAATTTTTGACCTTTGGATTTCCAACCCATAAAGAGATACGAGATTTGATACTTTAAAACCAACTCTTTTGCTAATCAAATGAGGATTTAAAAAATTAAAGTGAGAGGAAACCAATGGAGAGAAAGTGTGAGATCTTTTTATAAGAAAGTGAAGAGTTTTTCAAGGAGGTGAAGAGTCTTATAGGAGGAGCAACAACTAGAGACACCTTCAACCACCACCACACCCTACCAAAATTTAGGAATAACGAGGCGGAAGAACTCACACTATCTTATTAGAATAAAATTCATAATCTTCCTAAGAGGCAAGTTGTTTATACTTGCTTAATTATGAGTTTGTAGAAACACATGCCAAATTATAGGATTTTTGGATAAAAACCCATGTTCAGGAAGTTTTAATTTGAGTGATTTCAATTGGGATTATAAAACTCATGATTAGGATTATATATTTTATTGATGATTTCTAAATTTGAGAAAAGCATGTGATTAAATTGAAGATTAAACTATCTAACTAGAAACGACTATACGAATCCGAAAGTGAAACGCATGTGAAAACATTTTATAAAATGATCAACATTGTATGTTAATTTTAGGTCTGTTTTACGAGGACATTGGTAGTGTGCTTGGGAGTTCCCAAATAAATTAATGTTCTGAACAACTTTGTAGTTTTAAGTTTCTTTAAAATCGGATCAGAAAAGCATCAAATGGGCATTTTATTTTTCTGGGCAGAATGTAACTTTAACAAGAAAAAAAGATTATTAGGAATTAAATTATAATTTGGGCTTATTATAATGATTTCGGGTTTTGGACCATTAGGCACAGGTTGGGAGTAGCTACTAAAATAATTAATTAAATTATTTAAATCCATTCAGTTAATAAAAAGATGTTAGGAAAAATGGAAAATGGGAATAAAATGTGAATTATTAGTTTATGGGATATAATTAAAATATACTATATGTATCTATATGATGAGTGCGTGCCTATATTATGTTGATTGTGATATTATGTGTAATATTATAACTAACTATTTTCCATCACGGAAGGTTATACCTAGTGGGTAATCCTATCTATACGTGCCAATTAGGGAGGATTTGGATTTGTGCCCCAGATCATAGTACTTACGTTGTCATTACCTTGAGAGATAGTAGTGTATTAACCGTTATTCGGATACGTTAGGTATGAACGTCATCCTTTTTATGTTAAGAATTATGTTCTCCTCCTTATGTGTTGTCATTTTATAGGTAGAGGTGTCACACCTAGCCATAGTTCTTAATTTCGTACGTGAGGTACGTAGGGACTAGATGACAAAGTATGCATTCATCGCGAGTTAAATCCTTTTAGATGTCACACTCGTATATGTATATATTAGATAGTGTAATATATATGCGTACAAACACTTGTGATAGTCTACTGTGTTATGTGTCGTAGAAGTGATTATTGTGAATGTTTAAAATGTATTATAAGTATGTGAACCTAAGCGGTTAAGATAATGAGAATAAAATGATTAAGAAAGTAAGATCATATTCACGTATCATATGGGAGATACGAATGAGTCAAGAAATTTATATAAATTAATAAGGATTAATCGAGTGTTCTATAGTTTATTAGGCAGGTAGCTTAACTAGGAAGAAATATTAGGTACTTTAGGTGTGCACATTAAGTGAGAGGGGAGGACTCATGTGAGAGTTACCACATTTAATACGGATATTTACATTACTCATAACAAGAGATTTTAAACACTTGTTAAATATTTATAAAATGTTTTATGGGGATCTGACCCGAATCAAATCTATTTTTGCAAAACCTTTTGGAGGTCCAACCATAAGTACACCAGGGTTACGTGATTCATTCTAGAGTTGACATACTGCAGTGTTGTGGATGCTGCAGGACCTTGATATTAGACGTATCTATCATTATTATCGTCTAGCTTATGATTCATTATTTCCATTCGAGCGTGTTTTCTCATTACATTATATTTGATTTTTAGTATTACCTTTATAGCAACCGATTTTTCTCAGTATTGTGCTTGGCGTGTATTAAGATTTGGATTGGATGTGTTATCCGATTATTATTCTATTCATTTTATTGTGGTCATTATTAATATGATGGTTGTGCTATTCACTATTCGGTTGTGTGATTATTATTATTCTCTATTAATTAAAATTTACATCCAGCTTATTAGGTTATTTAGTGATTAAAAAAAATGTTTTTCTCCAATGATGCTAAGAAAGGACCATTTAGGAATCTTGTGGAATGAATCTCCTAGTCCTGGTGTACATGTGGCTAGACACCTAAAAGGTTTTACAAAAATAGATTTGATTTGTGTGAAAGCCCCGTATTTTTTTTAAAAATATTTAGCAAGTGTTTAAAATGTTATATTATGAGTAATGTAAATATCCATATTAGATGTGCATACTATCACATGAATCCTCACCATTGCACGCACTTAACGTACTTTAATATTCCAACCTAGTTAAGCTACCTGGCTAACCAACTATACACCACTCAATTAATCCTTATTAATTTCTATAAATATCTTAACCCATCCTTATCTCCCATACGATACGTATATATTATCATACTTTTTTAATCATTTTATTCTCATTATTTTAACCGCTTAGGTTCACATACTTAAACTACATTTTAAACATTCACAATAATGACTTCTACAACACACAAAAGAGTAGATTATTACAAGTGTACGTATATGTATTGATTACCCTATCGAATATAAACATATACGAATACGGCATCTAAACGATCAAACTCATGATGCATGCATACTTTTGTATCTAGTCCCCACATACCTCATGTATTAAGGACTAAGGATAGGTGTGACACCTCAACCTATAAAGTGATAACTCATAATGGAGGAAAACAAAAGCATTAACACCCTAAGGATTACGTCCATACCTAACATATGCAAATTACCGTTAATACGCAACCATCTCTCAAGGTAATGACAACGTAAGAGCTATGTTATGGGGCGCGATTCCAAATCCTCCCTAATGGGCGCACAAAGATAGGATTACCCAATACGCATAACCTAACGTGATAGCAAGTAGATAGGTATGACATTACACATAATATCACAATCAACATAATATAACAATGCACTCATCCTATGCATACATAGAGTATATTTCAAGCTTATCCCGTAAACTAATAATTCACATTTTATTCCGATTTTTCACTATTCCTAACATCTCGATTTAATTAATTATTTAAGTAGCTAGCCTCAACCCATACCTAGTGGTCTAAAACCCGAAAGCATTATAATAAGCTCGAATTATAATTTGAATCCCAATAATCACTTTTCTCGATAAAGTTACATTGTGCCGAGAAATATAAAATGACAATTTGAGATTTTTCTAATCCAATTTTAAAAGTACTTAAAACTACAAAGTTATTCAGAACATGATTTTATATAGGAACTCCCAAGAAAACTACCAATTTTCTCTTAAAATAGACCTAAAATCAATGTACAGTGTTCGTCATTTTCTAAAACGATTTCTCATGCGTTTGACTTTCGGATTCATATGAGTTCACTTCGTTTCTAGTTAGATAATATAAAATCCAATTGAATCACATGATTTTCTCAAATTTTGAAATCATCATGAAAATATATAATACTAATCACCAATTTTATAAACCCAATTGATATTATCTCAAATCAAAACTTCATAAACACGGGTTTTTATCCAAAAATCCTATAGTCTAGTATTTGTTACTACCAACTTATAATTAAGCAAGTTTAAACAACTTGCTTCTTGGGATGATTCTGAATTTCCTTTAAAGAAGTTTATGTGAGTTCCTACTCCTCGTTCATTCTAAATTTCGGCATTGTATGTTGGTGGTGCAAGGTGGATCTAGGTGTTGCTCCTCCTCTAAGACCCTTCACCTCCTTTCGAAACTCTTCACTTTCTTGCAAAATCCCTCACACCTTATGTCCATTGGTTTCCTCTAACTTAAAGTTTTCAATTCCCCATTTGTCAAATGGTTGGTTTTAAAGTAGCTAATTTTGTATCCCTTTATGGGTTGGAAATCCAAAGTTCAAAAATTGACTTTTCATTTGCCGGGTTAACCCAGAAATGATCCGAGACCCTATACATATGCTTGAATATAGTTTTTGAAATATTTTGTAACACCCTGCTTAAAATAATAACGGGTGTCCAGCCCTATACTACAATAAATCAGGAGTCTCAGATGGCTCAGTCTCAACATCAACAGGCGGTACCAAAATATATAAGACTAACTACCCAATATCATATAAACGAGATGTTAAAATAAAATAAAACATAGAACAAACAAAAACCAAACACTTTAAACTACTAACAAAGAAAATAAAGATGCATAAATGAACTATGATAATTGAAATTAATAACTACAAATGAATATGCCATAATGAAATAAACCTGAATAAGCTGTCGGGTCACAGACAATACAATAACTGAAATGGAATAAATATAAACATCTATAATATCCCTTGGGTATAAACCCGATATAACATGAGTTATATCTAGATGTACAAAGAGATAGGAGGAGAATACAATCTAAATCCCCCAACAGTTCGCACCTGTTACGGCTCCCACGACTCTGGATAGAAGGGCATCCGGCATTGATGCGGTAGTACAGCTGAAGTAATATATACATGCAGGAGAGAAATATAAATGGGCCAGAGCCCGAGTTGAACATATTTAGCAAGTGTGTTAACCGTGCATAATAAATATCAATGCACTTATTTCATAATTAAATTGGAATCGCACTCTCGTGAAACCCCAACTCACCTCTCATCTAACGGCGTGCACCTATTCGCGTCCTGAGATTTTAGTTAAATTACCCCACCTATAAGGACAACCTAACTAAACATAGGCATATCCTATGCCAACAAAACCTACCCTCCTATCATACCCAAGAATCCAACTCTTTCTAAATACACTTAATTATTTTTACAAACATATATGCCATTCTAGTCTTAATGGATTCCGGTTTATAAATTAATCAATTATAATTCTTAATACGTTACCCATATACATTTGGGTTGAATCATTGTATTTAATTTCTAAATAACTTGCATACAAATTATTATTGACAAAACTTCTCTCCAATATCAACATTGCAGTACGTTTCGTGCGTGGGGCGTCTCGCAATGCGAAATCCAAACAAGGAACCACCCCGTACACTACTCCTTGAAAATGTCGATAATAGAGATCCAATATGCCATTTATACAATTCTACTATTACAACTACTAGACTTAGAATACCATATAAGAACAATCTCAAAATCTCCAATAATATCCTTGGGATGATGTAACTGAAATATTCCTTAAATGCGATACATCAACCCCCATAAATCTAGTACATCATAATCATCCAAGATGTACTCCATCAAGATTCCATATACTTTAACCTATAGTACATATAAATATATATATATATATATATATATATATATATATATATATATATATACATATATATATATACATATATATAGTTATTTATTATAACCATATATATATACAATCATCCATTCCCATTGCCAAGTGTACATACTACATATGATGTATAATGGCCATGCACATAATATACCCGGCTATATATATTGCCAATAAACTGTACCATGCTATCATCTTCCAAGTGCCCGGCTCACGTAGCATACAGGGGCCACTTGTAGGACTCAAAGACACCTACCCCGTGGTCAACACATAATCACAACGTCCGGGAAGCGGTCGTAGTTCCTAACCGGTCAATGAGACGAAACATACCCACCACGTCTCATCCCAAAAGATATGTATATATCACATCATAACACAATAGACAACTATGACCGGGGGAATATTCACACCCTGCTCCTCGAGCCAGGATGCTCACCCTCTGCACGAAAACTTCCCAATGATAGCATGCGCGGGGTATGCTTAACCTCATAAGTATATATATCGTTCTAATGCACAATATATATACATCCATATGATTACATCATATGATCAAACCATCACATACGGTTTTTAGATATCCACAACATAAATATATTCATATATTCATATCTATAAAGATATATATACATATATTCACATATCCATATAAAGATATATACACAAACTATTTCTCGTTCATATGTATAAGATATATATAAACTCAGCTTTAAGTATACCTAATCCTCAATATACTAGCCGTCACCCAAAACTCATTTAATTTACCACGATATGTGAATACAATCCCTAACTTGAAGCATATCCATCTATTTTTCCTATGATGAATAGTCTCCTAAAAATATATGTTTATATTCAACATTTGGGTTATCACCCAAAGTTTAGTGTAGGAAACCATCACTACACATCTCATCTATATTCGAAAGTACATAAATATCTCTAGTACTATTTGACCATTGGCATATACATAACTAATAGTCTATAAACCTCAACTCATCCTAACTTCATTTCACGTATTGGAATCCCAATGGTTACTTCCACACAATTGTGTATAAATTATCCTGACTAGAACTGTACTACCACTCATTCTAGTTGATAGTACGATCCAAATCGTTCCCAATTTCACCTATGGTTCGATTGGTCATATAAACACCTTACACTGGTTGGGGTACCGATTGTTCCTTAATTTAAGCATTTCTAAGGACACGTGACCCCTCTCTCTCTTAGGTCCCCAATCCTTAACATCACTAGAATCTTATTTACTATAAGGAAAGGATTAGGCACTACCCTCTGTCTACAATTTAATATCGTACTCTCACCACTCTCTTGAAAGGACCCCAATCCTTACGTCATAATTAGGCCTCCTTATGACCCCTAATTAGAACTCCCATTCTCAATGAGATTCCCCCCTCTATCGAGATGACCCTCTCCAATTTATATGGATATAAGTCCCCCAAAATAACTTGATAAGTACCCACGGTCCCATCTTGCGAGAAACTTTTACTAAGTCTCCAAAACATCTGTCTTACATCATACAATCATGTCCCAAAACAATAAACCCAACCAAAGAGGGTTTGAAATCATCCTAGGAAAATTCCTCAAAATGCCCTGTTTCTGAATCGATTCGGCCCTATTCCTAATCGATTCGGCCTCTAAGGCGAATCGATTCCGGTCCAAATACTTGGGATTCTGTCTCAGGCCAAATCGATTCGCCTTGAGTCCGAATCGATTCGGTCAATGAAGACCTGCCAATTTTGCCTAGGCCGAATCGATTCGCTTAAGGGGTGAATCGATTCGGAACTGTAAAATAAAAAATTTCTCTTCTTCTTCATGAAACCCACAAATTTAAAACCCTAAAATTTCACTTCTAACCCCTAAACCTTCATCCTATCATGTTTCTAAGATAATAAATCAACCCAAAGTTGATCCCAACCAATTCTACACTATCTAAACATAAATCTCAAGATTTAAACACAAAAATTTAGGTTTTGTTATTAATACCCAAAATCCATTTCTTTAACCCACAAATTATGAAATGAAATTCACAAATGACATATTTAGCAAGATTAAACACTTGCCTCAATTTTGTAGAGGTTGGATCATCCCTAAAATCGCGGTTGGGCCAGAATCTCCAAGCTTTTCTTCCTCTCTCTCTTCTTTTCTTCTTCTTTCCTTCTTCCTTTCTCTTTCTCTCTTTCTCACAAATGAGAATGGCTTGATCCGTAAGCCTCTTAAGCCTTAAAACATAATTCCCAGTTTTAAATGTTAATACACATTTTAAATGACTCGTTTAATCCAATTCGAGTCAAACTGACTTAAAAATATTCCGGAGCCGAAACAAAACCCAATGACAATAATTTTCACTATCTTGACCCTTCCGAGATCGATGGTACCCTAAAAATCATCATCCGGAATACTTTAAAACGTTCTCTATTTTTGGACTTAAATTCCCAAATTTTAAAATTCTCCAATTCAATTAAATTTCATTTTCCCAAAAAATTAATTTCACAGTCTCCAAAGTCACGGGTTGTTACATTCTTCCCCCCTTACAAAAATGTCACCCGCGAATTTTAAGAGATGCTTAGGACCTCAATCTCATCTAGTCCTTACATCAACCCTCAGGATCACTATACCGATCCTTTCTAGTTCTCACATAGAACCATATATATTTCAAAACAAACTGGCTACCCAGGGCGCCCATACACCCCGTACCCGAGGTCCACTCATAGAATTATGATCAGGCTCCATTAGCTTGAAATCGTAATATAACTCTCAGCAATATAATCTATAACAATATATTAAATATATAAAAGTTTAAAATTTTTACATGGTTGAACTCCTCTCAATTCCTGACGCTAGCTACCTTCATACGGGGGAGGTCTTGCAAGCGAAATCCAAACAAGGAACCCACCCAATACACTACTGTGTAGCTAGGTCGTGGATTGAGATTAGTTGAACCAGGGTCAAGATTTTATAAAAAAAAAATCATATTTTAGATATTTCCCGAAGGCCTATACAACAATATAATATAAATCAATTCCACATCTTTTGACACGCCAAACAAACACCTTATGTTTAGGACACAAGGTCTCAACAAATACAATACTTCTAACCAATACCTAGTTCTCAAAACTAGCACAACCATGAGCTAAATACTCCGCTCAAAATAAATCTACCAAACTCTGAACCTCTCAATTATAAAATATCTCTACATCACATCAACACCTTTCCATAAAATAAGTTCTTCCCTCATTGGGACACTACAATTATATCCCCTAATCTATCTATGAGATAAATAACCTTATAACCACTACTCAACAAACCTCGACATTCCGCACCTCTGGAATTCAATATTATAACTCTTGATGATCTCCTCACGAGACAATTTATTTTCTCAAAAGATGCCATACAAGGTCCATACTTACTCACTCCTTCCTCTAAGGAAATTCTATACACCTTAGGGGCGTAGCGGCTAACCGCTCAATATACCTAACGCACAACGTTCCCGACATCGCATAAAGCGTGACTTAAACCCAAAGAAAGGTATTCTACCTTATACTTACACAATCCAATTTCTTTACTTCATCCATGAGTCCTTATTTAAAGTCTTCTACTTCTTCCAGGACAATTCTTCTCCCTAAAACCTAATTCTCCTCAAAGAGACATCGTCCAGAAAATCCTTCTTAACCATTTTGAAGGACAAAACACGATTGCAACTACCGTAAACTCCCTCAGTCATACTCAACGAACCTGAGTCTCCAAATTTCTTACGCCCTTCTTAAATAAAGATAAGACCCCTAACAATTTGTCAATGCCAGCTACCTTCCACCGTTAAAAGTTATCATCACCAGACTTCCTAACAAAGATTGACGGGTTTCTCAATCTAAACCTCCCAATGACTACACTATATTCCTCTCCTCAGACTTACCTTACTAATTCCAAGATTCGCTATTCGAGTAAATTTCCCTTTTCTTACTCGACCACCGAATGATCACCTTGAACCACTACTAGAGTTCTCTTTCTTATTTCCGCCTGAATCAAGGAAAACAAATACCTCCAATCAAAGCGTACCCAAAATCTGTTATGGGTATTGCATCACTAATCTTGTCATTTCCTAGACAACATAATCTAGGCGACGTATTAAATGAGAGAAACTGTTATCAGAACGTCGATCAAGTGAATACACTTCACAGAAGAAAATAAACGCAGTGAACACAACAATCCTAATAATAGGGCTTTATATCAAGAACACAAACGGGAGAATGCAGAAAACCCGCACATAACCTAAAGACTCTAGAACATGATGCTCTGATACCATCTGTAACACCCCGCTTAAAATAATAATGGGTGGCCAGCCCTATACTACAATAAATCAGGAGTCTCAGATGGCTCAGTCTCAACATCAATAGGCGGTACCAAAATATATAAGACTAACTACCCAATATCATATAAGCGAGATGTTAAAATAAAATAAAACAGAGAACATACAACAAACCAACACTGTAAACTACTAACAAAGAAAAGAAAGATGCATAAATGGACTATGATAAATGAAATTAATAACTACAAATGAATATGCCATAACGAAATAAACCCGAATAAGCTGTCGGGTCACAGACAATACAATAACTGATATGGAATAAATATAAACATTTATAAATATCCCTTGGGTCTAAACCCGATACAACATGAGTTCTATCTAGATGTACAAAGATATATGAGGCCAATACAATCTAAATCACGCAACATTCCGCACCTGTTACGGCTCCCACGACTCTGGATAGAAGGGCATCTGACATCCATGCGATAGGACACCTGTAGTAATATATATATATATATATATATATATACATGCAGGAGGGAAATATAAATGGTCCAGATCCCGAGTTGAACATATTTAGGAAGTGTGTTAACCGTGCATAATAAATATCAATGCACTTATTTCATAGTTAAAGTGGAATCGCACTCTCGTGAAACCCCAACTCACCTCTCATCTAACGGCGCGCACCTATTCACATCCTGAGATTTTAGTTAAATTACCCCACCTATAAGGACAATCTAACTAAACATAGGCATAACCTATGCCCCAAAAAACTGCCCTCCTATCATACCCAAGAATCTAACTCTTTCTAAACACACTTAATTATTTTTACAAACATATATGCCATACTAGGCTTAATGGATTCCGGTTTATAAATTAATCAATTATTATTCTTAATACGTCACCCAAATACATTTGTGTTGAATCATTGGATTTAATTTCTAAATAATATGCATACAAATTATTATTGACAAAACTTCTCTCCAATCTCAACATTGCACTACGTTTCATGCGTGGGTCGTCTCGCAAAGCAAAATCCAAACAAGGAACCACCCCGTTACACTACTCCTTGACAATGTCGATCCTAGAGATCCATTATGCCATACATACAATTCTACTATTACAACTACTAGACTTAGCATACCATATAAGAAAAATCTCAAAATCTTCAATAATATCCTTAGGATGATGTGACCGAAATATTCCTTAAATGCGATACATCAACCCCCATCAATCTAGTACATCATAATCATCCAAATGTACTCCATCAAGATTCCATATCCTTTCACCTATAGGATATATAAATATATATATATAGGTATTTTTTCTAACCATATATATATATACAATCATCCATTCCCATACCCAAGTGTACATACTACATATGATTTATAATGGCCATGCACATAATATACCCGGCTATATATATCGCCGATAAACTGCACCATGCTATCATCTTCCCAGTGCCCGGCTCACGTAGCATACTGGGGCCACCCGTAGGACTCAAAGACACCTACCCCGTGGTCAACACATAATCACAACATCTGGGAATTGGTCCTAGTTCTTAACCGGTCAATGAGAAGAAACATACCCACCACGTCTCATCCCAAAAGATATGTATATATCACATCATAACACAATGGACGACTATGACCTGGGGAATATCCACATCCTGCTCCTCGAGCCAGGATGCTCACCCTTTGCGCGAAAACTTCCCAATGATAGCATGCGCGGGGTATGCTTATCCACATAAGTATATATATCGTTCTCATGCACAATATATATACATCCATATGATTACATCATATGATCAAACCATCACATACGGTTTTTAGATATCCACAACATAAATATATCCATATATTCATATCTATCTATCTATCTATCTATCTATCTATCTATCTATCTATCTATCTATCTATCTATCTATCTATCTATCTATCTATCTATCTATCTATCTATCTATCTATCTATCTATCTATCTATCTATCTGTCTGTCTATCTATCTATCTATCTATCTGTCATTATATATATATATATATATATATATACACACACACACACACACAAACTATTTCCCGTTTATATGTATAAGATATATATAAACTCGGCTTTAAGTATACATAATCCTCAATATACTAGTCGTCACCCCAAACTCATTTAATTTACCTCGATGGGTGAATACAATCCCTCACTTGAAGGATATCCTTCCATTTTTCCTATGATGAAAAGTCTCCCAAAAATATATGTTTATATTCAACATTTAGGTTATCACCCAAAGTTTAGAATAGGATACCATCACTACACATCTCATTTATATTCAAAAGTACATAAATATCCCTAGTACTATTTGACCATTGGTATATACATAACTAATAGTCTATAAACCTCAACTTATCCCAACTCCATTTCAAGTATTGGAATCCCAATGGTTACTTCCACACAATTATGTATAAACTATCCCGACTAGAATTGTACTACCACTCATTCTAGTTGATAGTACAATCCAAATCATTCCCAATTTCACCTACAGTTCGATTGGTCATATGAACCCCTTACTCTGGTTGGGGTACCGATTGTTCCTTAATTTAAACGTTTCTAAGGACACGTGACCCCTCTCTCTCTTTGGTCCCCAAACCTTAACCTCAATAGAATCCTATTTACTATAACTAAAGGATTAGGCACTACCCTAGGCCTATAATTTCATATCGTACTCTCACCACTCTCTTTAAAGGACCCCAATCCTTACATCATAATTAGGTCCACTTATGACCCCTAATTAGAAATCCAATTCTCAATGAGATTACCCCCTCAATCGAGATGCCCCTCTCCAATTTATATGGATATAATTCCCCAAAAATAACTTGATAAGTACCCGCGGTCCCATCATGCGTGAAACTTTTACTAAGGCTCCAAAACATCTTTCTTACATAATACAATCATGTCCCAAAACAATAATCCCAACCAAAAAGGGTTTGAAATCATCCTAGGAAAATTCCTCAAAATGTCATGTTTCCGAATCGATTCGGCCCTATTCCGGATCGATTCGGCCCAGCAAATCGATTCGGCCTCCAAGGAGAATCGATTCGGGTCCAAATACTTGGGCTTCTGTCTCAGGCCGAATCGATTTTCCTTGAGTTCGAATCGATTCTCCTTGAGTTCGAATCGATTCAGTCAATGCTGACCTGTCAATTTTTCCTAGGCCGAATCAATTCGCTTAAGGGGCGAATCGATTCGGGTCTGCAGAATCAAAAAGTTCTCTTCTTCTTCATGAAACCCACGAATTTAAAACCCTAAAATTTCACTTCTAACCCCTAAACCTTCATCCTATCATGTTTCTAAGATAATAAATCAACCCAAAGTTGATCCCAACCAATTCTACACCATCAAACCCATATTTAAACATAAATCTCAAGATTTAAACTCAACAATTTAGGTTTTGTTATTAATACCCAAAATCCATTTCTTTAACACACAAATTATGAAATGCAATTCACAAATGACTTATTTAGCAGGATTAAACACTTGCCTCGATTTTGTAGAGGTTGGATCGTCCCCGAAACCGCGGTTGGGCCAGAATCTCCAAGCTTTTCTTCCTCTCTCTCTTCTTTTCTTCTTCTTTCCTTCTTCCTTTCTCTTTCTCTCTTTCTCACAAATGAGAATGGCTTGATCCGTAAGCCTCTTAAGCCTTTAAAACATAATTCCTATTTTTAAATGTTAATACACACTTTAAATGACTCGTTTACTCCAATTCGAGTCAAACTGACTTAAAAATATTCCAGAGCCGAAACAAAACCCAATGACAGTCATTTTGACTATCTTGACCCTTTCGAGATCGATGGTACCCTAAAAATCATCATCCGGAAAACTTTAAAACGTTCTCTATTTTTGGACTTAAATTACCAAATTTTAAAATTCTCTAATTCAATTAAATTTCACTTTTCCAAAAATTTAATTTCACAGTCTCCAAAGTCACGGGTTGTTACATTATTCACCCCTTACAAAAATATCACCCGCGAAATTTAAGAGATGTCTAGGACCTCAATCTCATCTAGTCCTTACATCAACCCTCAGGATCACTATACCGATCCTTTCTAGTTCTCACATAGAAGCATATAGATTTCAAAACAAACTGGCTACCCAGGGCGCCCATACACCCCGTACCCGAGGTCCACTCGTAGAATTATAATCAGGCTCCATTAGACTCAAATCGTAATATAACTCTCAGCAATATAATCTATAACAATATATTAAATATATAAAAGTTTAACAAATTCCCATGGTTTAACTCCTCTCAATTCCTGGCGCTAGCTACCTTCGTGCGGGGGAGGTCTCGCAAGAGAAATCCAAACAAGGAACCCTCCCAATACACTACTGTGTAGCTAGGTCGGGGATTGAGATTAGTTGAACCAGGGTCAAGGTTTTATAAAAAAAAATTCATATTTTAGAAATTTCCCGAAGGCCTGTACAAGAATATAATGTAAATCAATTCCACATCTTTCGACACGCCAAACAACACCTTATGTTTAGGACACAAGGTCTCCACAAATACAATACTTCTAACCAATACCTAGTTCTCAAAACTAGCACAACCATGAGCTAAATTCTCCGCTCAAAATAAATCTACCAAACTTTGAACCTCTCAATTATATAATTCCTCTACATCACATCAACACATTTCCATAAAATAAATTCTTCCCTCATTGGGACACTACAATTACAATCCCTAATCTATTTATGAGACAAATAACCTTATAACCACTACTCAACAAACCTCGACATTCCGCACCTCCGGAATTCAATATTATAACTCTCGATGATCTCCTCACGAGACGATTTATTTTCTCAAAAGATGCCATACAAGGTCCATACTTACTCACTCCTTCCTCTAAGGAAATTCTATACACCCTAGGGGCGTAGCGGCTAACCGCTCAATATACCTAACACCCAACGTTCCCAACATCGCATAAAGCGTGACTTAAACCCAAAGAAAGGTATTCTACCTAATACTTCCATAATCCAATTGCTTTACTTCATCCATGAGTCATTATTCAAAGTCTTCTACTTCTTCCAGGATAATCCTTCTCCCTAAAACCTAATTCTCCTCAAAGAGACATCGTCCAGAAAATCCTTCTTAACCATTTTAAAGGAAAAAATACGATTGCGACTACCGTAAACTCCCTCAGTCCTACTCAACGAACCAGAGTCTCCAAATTTCTTACGCCCTTCTTAAATAAAGATGAGACCCCTAACAATTTATCAATGCCACCTACCTTCCACCAGTAAAAGTCAGTATCACTAGACTTTCTAACAAAGATTGACGGGTTTCTCAATCTAAACCTCCCAAGGACTACACTATATACCTCTCCTCAGACTTACCTTACTAAGTCCAAGATTCGCCATTCGAGTAAATTTCCCTTTTCTTACTCGACCACCGAATGATCACCTTGAACCACGGCTAGAGTTCTCTTTCTTATTTCCGCCTGAATCGAGGAAAACAAATACCTCCAATCAAAGCGTACCCAAAATCTGTTATGGGTATTGCATCACTAATCTTATCATTTCCTATACAAAATAATCTAGGCGACGTCTGAAATGAGAGAAACTGTTATCAGAACGTCGATCAAGTGAAAACACTTCACAGAAGAAAATAAACGCAGTGAACACAACAATCCTAATAATAGGGATTTATATCAAGAACACTAACAGGAGAATGCAGAAAACCCACACATACCCTAAAGACTCTAGAACATGATGCTCTGATACCATCTGTAACACCCCGCTTAAAATAATAATGGGTGGCAAGCCCTATACTACAATAAATCAGGAGTCTCAGATGGCTCAGTCTCAACATCAACAGGCGATACCAAAATATATAAGACTAACTACCCAATATCATATAAGCGAGATGTTAAAATAAAATAAAACAGAGAACATACAACAAACCAACACTGTAAACTACTAACAAAGAAATGAAAGATGCATAAATGGACTATGATAAATGAAATTAATAACTACAAATGAATATGCCATAACGAAATAAACCCGAATAAGATGTCGGGTCATAGGCAATACAATAGCTGATTTGGAATAAATATAAACATCTGTAAATATCCCCTGGGTCTAAACCCGATACAACATGAGTTCTATCTAGATGTACAAAGAGATAGGAGGCGAATACAATCTAAATCACACAATAGTCCGCACCTGTTACGGTTCCCACGACTATGGATAGAAGGGCATCTGGCATCCATGCGATCGGACACCTGTAGTAATATATATATATATATATATACACACACATGCAGGAGAGAAATATAAATGGGTCAGAGTCCGAGTTGAACATATTTAGCAAGTGTGTTAACCGTGCATAATAAATATCAATGCACTTATTTCATAGTTAAAGTGGAGTCGCACACTCGTGAAACCCCAACTCACCTCTCATCTAACGGCGCGCACCTATTCGCGTCCCGAGATTTTAGTTAAATTACTGCACCTATAAGGACAACCTAACTAAACAGAGGCATAACCTATGCCCACAAAAACTGCCCTCCTATCATACCCAAGAATCCAACTCTTTCTAAACACACTTAATTATTTTTACAAACATATATGCCATACTAGGCTTAATGGATTCCGGTTTATATATTAATCAATTATAATTCTTAATACGTTACCCATATACATTTGGGTTGAATCATTGGATTTAATTTCTAAATAATATGCATACAAATTATTATTGACAAAACTTCTCTCCAATCTCAACATTGCACTACGTTTCGTGCGTGGGTGTTCTCGCAAAGAGAAATCCAAACAAGGAACCACCCCGTTACACTACTCCTTGACAATGTCGATCCTAGAGATCCATTATTCCATACATACAATTCTACTATTACAACTACTAGACTTATAATACCATATAAGAACAATCTCAAAATCTACAATAATATCCTTGGGATGATGTAACCGAAATATTCCTTAAATGCGATACATCAACCCCCATCAATCTAGTACATCATAACCATCCAAGATGTACTCCATCAAGATTCCATATCCTTTCACCTATAGGATATATAAATATATATATAGGTATTTATTCTAACCATATATATATATACAATCATCCATTCCCATAGCCAAGTGTACATACTACATATGATGTACAATGGCTATGCACATAATATACCCGGCTATATATATCGCCGATAAACTGCACCATGCTATCATCTTCCCAGTGCTCGGATCACGTAGCATACTGGGGCCACCTGTAGGACTCAAAGACACCTACCCCATGGTCAACACATAATCACAGCGTCTGGGTAGCGGTCCTAGTTCCTAACCGGTCAATGAGAGGAAACATACCCACCACGTCTCATCCCAAAAGATATGTATATATCGCATCATAACACAATGGACGACTGTGACCTGGGGAATATCCACATCCTACTCCTCGAGCCAGGATGCTCACCCTTTGCGCGAAAACTTCCCAATGATAGCATGCGCGGGGTATGCTTATCCACATAAGTATATATATCGTTCTCATGCACAATATATATACATCCATATGATTACATCATATGATCAAACCATCACATAAGGTTTTTAGATATCCACAACATAAATATATCCATATATTCATATATATATATATATATATATATATATATACACAGACACAAACTATTTCCCGTTTATATGTATAAGATATATATAAACTCAGCTTTAAGTATACATAATCCTCAATATACTCGTCGTCACCCCAAATTCATTTAATTTACCTCAATATGTGAATACAATCCCTCACTTGAAGGATATCCATCCATTTTTCCTATGATGACTAGTCTCCCAAAAATATATGTTTATATTCAACATTTAGGTTATCACCCAAAGTTTAGAATAGGATACCAACACTACACATCTCATTTATATTCGAAAGTACATAAATATCTCTAGTACTATTTGACCATTGGAAAATACATAACTAATAGTCTATAAACCTCAACTTATCCCAACTTCATTTCAAGTATTGAAATCCCAATGGTTACTTCCACACAATTATGTATAAACTATCCTGACTATAATTGTACTACCACTCATTCTAGTTGATAGTACGATCCAAATCGTTACCAATTTCATCTACGGTTCGATTGGTCATATGAACCCCTTACTCTGGTTGGGGTACCGATTGTTTCTTAATTTAAACGTTTCTAAGGACACGCGACCCCTCTCTCTCTTCGGTCCCCAAACCTTAACCTCAATAGAATCCTATTTACTATAAGGAAAGGATTAGGCACTACCCTCCGCCTATAATTTCATATCGTACTCTCACCACTCTATTTAAAGGACCCCAATCCTTACATCATAATTAGGCCCACTTATGACCCCAAATTAGAAATCCAATTCTCAATGAGATTACCCCCTCTATCGAGATGACCCTCTCCAATTTATATGGATATAAGTCCCCCAAAATAATTTGATAAGTACCCGCGTTCCCATCATGCGAGAAACTTTTACTAAGTCTCCAAAACATCTTTCTTACATCATACAATCATGTCCCAAAATAATAAACCCAACCAAAAAGGGTTTGAAATCATCCTAGGAAAATTCCTCAAAATGCCCTGTTTCCGAATCGATTCGGCCCAGCAAATCGATTCGGCCTCCAAGGAGAATCGATTCTGGTCCAAATACTTGGGCTTCTGTCTCAAGATGAATCGATTCTCCTTGAGTTCGAATCGATTCAGTCAATGCAGACTTGCCAATTTTTCCTAGGCCGAATCGATTCGCTTAAGGGGAGAATCGATTCGGGTCTGCAGAATCAAAAAGTTCATTTCTTCTTCATGAAACCCACGAATTTAAAACCCTAAAATTTCACTTCTAACCCCTAAACCTTCATCCTATCATGATTCTAAGATAATAAATCAACCCAAAGTTGATCCCAACCAATTCTACACCATCAAACCCATATCTAAACATAAATCTCAAGATTTAAACCCAAAAATTTAGGTTTTGTTATTAATACCCAAAATCCAATTCTTTAACCCACAAATTATGAAATGAAATACACAAATGACTTATTTAGCAATATTAAACACTTGCCTCGATTTTGTAGAGGTTGGATTGTCCCCGAAATCGCGGTTGGCCCGGAATCTCCAAGCTTTTCTTCCTCTCTCTGTTCTTTTCTTCTTTTCTCCTTCTTCCTTTCTCTTTATCTCTTTCTCACAAATGAGAATGGCTTGATCCGTAATCCTCTTAAGCCTTTAAAACATAATTCCCAATTTTAAATGTTCATACACACTTTAAATGACTCGTTTACTCTAATTCGAGTCAAAATGACTTAAAAACATTCCGGAGCCGGAACAAAATCCAATGACAGTCATTTTGACTATCTCGATCCTTCCGGGATTGATGGTACCCTCAAAATCATGATCCGTAATACTTTAAAACGTTCTCTATTTTTGGACTTAAATTCCCAAATTTTAAAATTCTCCAATTCAATTAAATTTCATTTTCCCAAAAATTTAATTTCATAGTCTCCAAAGTCACGGTTGTTACATATTTCAACCCTTTAGAATACTTCTACGCAATCGAGATGACTATATGAGTTCAACATATTATAGTTACTTCATAAGGCTTATATTAAGTTCCGACATATCTCAAATGTGGGTCCCGACTAAGTAATTAATAATTTCCATTTTTTCACTCACGACACACTATAACATATTCCATAATTTATATTACTTATTTCCCCAGTAATATGCATTTTAATTTATAATATTAAATATTAATTCAAGTCGCAGGAATTAATATTTAATTTATTTCAAATAAATTTTCCAATTTAAATTTAATTAACCCAACTTAAATATCCCTAAAAATATGGGGTATATAAAAAAAATTCAGCTCTAAATACACGTAGTTGGAATCTTTATCGTCATGAGCGATATTGAAGATCAATTAGCGGGGGGGAGTGTGTTAAGAAAATAATGATATAGCAATAAGATCACATGTAGGATGATATTATGTATCTTACAACATTCATATAATTGCACTTATGAACAAAGATTCCTAATTGCTTACACAAATATAGTGCGAGAAAAATTCAAATTACGTTGTGGGACGATAATGAACATGATTTGGATGAAGATACTTCAAACCAAATATCATCACTGATCATCATTGTTTTCTCATCCACAACTGCCAGTCTATTCTAAGATAAACTGAATCACTTATAAACACTTTTATGCATAACTACCTTAAATATTTATGTATCTAAGTAATTAGAGATTTTTCTTATAACTTAATTATGGTTTACTATACAATTTGTTCTTACACTTCCCATTAACTTCATTCATTTCTGCCTACAAACTAAACTTCTTCTTTGTCATCACATCAAACTATACAAAACTTATTACACTTCCAACTATTTTATACTTTCCACTTTGGCATGTAATTACTCCCTTTCCACCACAAATGCCACAAATGTGTACATTAATCCAGATATTCCGAAAGTTGCATCACTGATTAATAGGTAATGTCCTATAAATTTTTAAATAACTCTTTTTTTAAGAATATACACAACACAGTAATATTTTGTTTTACATTTCCTTACATCTCTTTGCTAACATCTACCAAGATCAACCAAATGCCGACAACAATTGAACGTAAAGAAAAATTAAAATCTATAGAAGAAATTTTGTCCATAACATCAACCGAACAATTAGAGCTATCTATATTTACATATCTCTTCAAAAACATTGCCTCTTCATTCAATGCTCCCATTACAACCTAAAACTCACAATCAATCCATATAAAGCCCATTTATGTCTCCTACAAAGAGAAGATCATTGACGTCGATACACAATATGGTTGTTTTTACTTATCATGCACCGAATGTAATGGAAACTGTAACCCACCATCTACAACATTTTGGGGAGACCATTGCAACATTGATTCAAAATTTCCTAAAGAAATGTATAAATGACTATTTCCTCTGTCTTACAAACAATGACGCATAAACTGCTTGAATTACTTCTTGCGAAGGTATCGCTTTATTGTTTAAGTACAGGACACATCTAGTGCAACAACATTTATCATTTTCGATAAATATGGCGAGAAGCTCCTTCATATCCCTTTGACACAGCTATACAACATCGTTGAAAAGGTATTACCTAATATAAATTAAATGGCTCTTTCAATACATAATTCTTATATTTTTCAATAAGTTTATATTACAGGAGAAATATGGAACGAAGTTACCCACATTACTGAATAATATCTTTGGTAGGACGTACCACATCACCATCATGCTTGTCACTTACAATTTCAAGCATGGGTTACGTAACTATACAACACCCAAAGTCGGCGGCGAAGAGATGTTCATCACTAATCATCCACCTACAATTGCCTAAACACTAGTAAACACACAAAAATTTATCCACATATTTCTTTTTAATTAAAATATAATTATTTATACTCATACACGTCACTAAGCAGATGCAAAATTTTCCACCCCTTCATATCTCAAACCTCTCCGAGGACAACATAAACCCACTCAAGTTGCCTGTAGCGAAAAAACACTGTGGTGTAGATATTTTGTAAGTCTTTAATCTTTTAAAAATATTGGGAAATATATATGAGATTCTGCAAAAAAAAAATATATATGAATACGTATATCTTATAAATTTTATTACATTTTCGGGCAGCATAACCAATAATCAAAATAGGGAATAACATTAGGGCATCCATTGTATATAATAAAAATTGTTGACCCAAATTGTATGAGACTGACACATGTTAGTAATAAAGGCTTGCTATTATAACTTATACTTAATATCACCTCACCTCCATCTTTTTATTACCGAGGAAAGTTTTGGGGTTCCGAAAACTCTCTTTTTCATGTGCTGTTCCAAGCCAATGGTCCGTTCACCTTCGATCTCCACAGAAATGAAAGGTTGCAAGGGCATTTACTTCCTCACTTTTCTGCTCGTTCAATACGGAATCAACCCACACAGGGAACTCAAAAGGCATTAGATGGTGATTTTATATTTGTTCGTTATCTTATTCTCCTATAATTTCTTCTCTGTCTCTTTCTTGACCGGTGCCTTCAATTATTTTGCCCAATCGTCTCTCTCTATTATAGGAGCTTTTATGCCCAATTTTCATAGAGCCTACATCAGCAACACTATAAATGTTTCACCTTTGAAGTATACTCAACTAATGGATCTTTTTTGTCTAGTAGAAAATTTGTCATTGTTAAGAAACTTATATGAAAAAAAACTTTGAAGGTATTATTTTTTGTTTTATTTTCATTCAAGAATTATTACGTGGGTTTTATACATTCACTCTTAATAAGTGCGATATTCATGTAACATGATCCAGATATATTTCTACATTGTGATTGAAAGAGGACAAGAAGTGGTATAAGGTATAGTGGCGATGTTGGTCTTGATTATTTCGATAGCTTTTGGTTTGTGTTACGATAATTGTTATGTTATAAAAGTTAAGATGATCTTCAACTTTAGGTTTCACATTTTATAAAGACAAAAGGCTGTAAGTTCATTTAAAGTTGAAGTTTTTATGGGTTCCGAGTTCTATTAGATTTTTATTTATTATCTTTTGAAATAGAAAATGAAGGCTAATAGTGGTGAAAGTAATTTTTTTACTCGTGAACGCAAAGCATTCATGGACAGAACACTCCAGGTATCTATGATTTTTTTTGTCATGTTTTATATTTTAGTCATTTTTACAATCAAATTTATAATTTTAGTAGCAATATATAATTTATGAAGGAGGTTTTTTTTTCAAATCATTTCTTTCAAAATAAAGTTATTTATTTTTTTTTCAGGATTTTAATTTCTATGTTGGGACTGCCATAGATGAAGCTTCCAAAACTAGGTATGATGTTTTTCTATTTTTTTATATATACGAATCCACATATATAATAGTGTACCTATATATATATATATATATATATATATATATATATATATATATATTCGCACGGTATAACAATTAAATGCCTTCACTCATCCTAACACATTAAACATTATTACCTGTCACATTTTCCATATAATCTAACTCAAATCACTACAACTCTATTTAACTCTGTCATCTTTCATTTTTAACAAATTAATGTTAGATCCGGTTCTACACACCAGTTAAATTCCATGGATAACAACTAAGTGGAACATAATCAGGTTGCGACTGCAGCATTTTCGAAGCTTAAACTGCATTATAGCAGATTTAGAATAAAATTATAGCAAACACTTTTGCTAAATAGAGCTTTGCATTAACTTTTAAAACTTCAAAACACTACAACTCTGCCATATACTTCTTCCATAATGTTGTACCTACTGTGCTTTTATAATTCAGCTTCAGCTTCAGCAGCTTCGTGTAAATAAAAGCATATTCATGACTATAGTAAAATACTCAACTTCAGCGGCCATTAATGATGTTCTAAAATACAACAATTGAAGGATTTATTGTTGAACATATATTTCGGGGGTAAAAGAAACATTTTCCATGACTATTTATCTTATTTTCAAGTTGTAAACATATGATTTTTTATATACTTAATTTTAATCATCATCTATATCCATAGTGTGGTTTCATTTAACAAAAGTAACTCGTAATAAAATTGCAACATGGTATTTAGAAATACAAAAATTAAAGCAAAGATATCTGAGTTCTTCCACGATTGACAATTGCGCGGTCATCCTCAATCACACATTGCAAATTAGCTTTTTCAACTGCTAAGATGTGTTGTTGTGAATTTCGGATGGATAAATGGAATTCTATTAATATTATGAGCGCTCCAATGAGGATCTCTTGTGCTGATTGTCAATGTGTGTAGGATTTAAAATTAACTCCTACACATATGGTACCCATAGAATCTTTAAGTAACTAGTATGCCCCTAACTAGAGTTCGGGTAAAATTTCTTTAAAAATGCAATAACCATCAAAAAAAGTAACAAACTAGTGGATGATTAATTTATTATCAAAAAATTCATAAAAATATTAGAATAAAAATTACCAGGGGTAGTCCCTCACTAGGTCATATAATGTTTATAATTTGAAATGTTACGTGGCATACCTTATTGAATTACTGATAAATAATTGCTCGTTGCCATGAAGATCCACAGAATTCATGTCCATTTCTAAAAAAAGCAACTGTGGGGACATTGTTAGTAGAGATGGTTTAAAAATGAGTTGTCATATCATTTCGAATCCAATAATGGTAGATGATTGGACCACTCAATGGAAAAAAAATACTTATTTCTCATAACAAATATCAGTTTTTTGTCTACAGCTGAGTTGTCTATTCAAGGAAACCCTAAAAAAATTGACATTCAAATGATGAGTTGTTTAAGAAAATAGAAGTAAGAAACCAATTGTAACGAGTCTTCAACTCATCTCCTAAAACACGATAATCTCAAAATCAAGAGGTTTGTAGTTATTTTTTGAAAAACATCTTCTCTACATAATTATGTAAAATGCCTATGGTAAGCTACTGTTATATATAATATAGGGTAAGAGATGAATTTATTGTTATGTCTACTATTTAATTTATCAAACAGTACATAGTTATGCATAATAAAAAATAATAGATAGAAAACGAAATTACAAAAATAAGAAATACTTATTTTTTTTGCAGAAATAATTAATAAAAGTCATAAAAAAAATTCCGAGCCCTGTGTAGTACCACAATGTCCTTAAGAAAATTTAATTCCCCTCCACAGTGCTTTGGGTTTGAATTAATGTCTCCAAAAATAGAACGAAATTTTAAAATCAAGACATGTAGCACAACAATAAACTGATTCCGGCGAACTCAAATACTGTCTTTTACTCAAAACGTGAACATGACTGATAAACATGAAACAGTAGGGACTGTTTAATAATTTTATCTAAATGCAGGAGGAGAAATTATTTTCGTAACTTTAAAAAATGAGGAGGGTTGTTATATATATAGATTTTTGGGTGACAAAACAGTTATAACTGGTGGGTCAACCAACCGCCCAAACGGATTTTAATTTGCGTTAAAATCTGCCCCCAAAAGTTTAATTAATTAATTCGGCCCAAAATGAAAAGAATTTATTTTTATAAGCCCAAGGTCAAGCCCGAGCCCGGGCTGAATCGAGTCGAGCTGGACGGATAGTGCGCGCACGCGTGTGTGGGATTTTGGTCTAAGCCCAACATATGTATAGTGTAGGTCATCTCCCCTTGAAATAGTTGGGATACCCCAAAGGAATCCAAGCCTTAGTCCATAATTGGGGTTTTATTAACTCTTCAAATTTTCACTATTCTTCCTATGTGGGACAAGAGTTAAAACACACTCAATTCATTAACTTTCACTAATTTATGAGTCACTTTGGATACATATTTATCATTCATTAACTTAATGGAATTGGACATGTGGATATACTACGTTAATCTTCTTGCGAAGGAGAATGTGTTCGTATATGGTCCCATAATTATCGTGGCATGGGTCTCACCTAAATTTGCGCTCAAAGTTTCTCAAAACTTATTGTCCAATACCCATTTTTCAACAATCCCCCACATGAATGATATATCACAACATATATACATATTTGCAAGATGCAGATGCATACGTATGTTTAAGTAAAACAAAAAAATTATTGCTTGAGGAGAAGTAGCCTAGTGGCCCTTTCCTTAGTGATATACTATAGGATTTACTTGCTTAATCAGTAGACTATATATCTTTGAACTGTCAACTATTTTTGTAAAACTAGACAACAATATTCACACAATAATTCTTCAATATAGTTGGTTTTCACGTTTGTGTTCGTTTTGGCCATGGACAACATTTGGTTGTGTGAGTGTTTTGGAGAATTTTCATTTCGTTATTCTCATAGAAGTGACCCCCTTCTTACTCACGTAATTCATATCCATAAGGAGTATTCTGCTATACCCAACTTAGACGTACTAAGATATGGATGTCATTAAAAGCATAACTTATCGTCAGTTCACGGCAGATGTGCACTGTCTCATTTGAATACAATGTAGTTTGGTTTTGCCAATTGAACCGAGATCTTGGGATCTCTACTCATCTAGGTTAGGTTGACACAATATTGATTCTTATTTATTTATAGGCTTTTGACCCATTCCTCTCGATTATCTTTCAACTTTATCTTGATTTAGACCTTTCGTTAGTGGATCCGCTATAATATCTTTTGACTTTACATAGTCAGTTGAGATAATTCCATTTGAGAGAAGTTGTTTAACAGTATTTCATCGATGATGAATATGTCATGACTTTCCATTATACATGTAATTATGTGACCTTCCAATCGCTAATTGAATATCAAAATGTATAAATAATGCGGGCACAAGTTTTGATCAATTTGGAACATTGTCTAAGAAGTTTCGAAGCCATTCAACTTCTTCTTTAGCTTTGTCTCTCATAATGAATTCATATTCCATTGTTGATCTAGCAATGCACATTTGTTTTGAGGATTTCCAGGATATGGTTGCACCTCCAAAGTTAAACATATACCCACTCGTAGACATAGAGTCTTTTGTATCAGATATCCAATTTGCATAGCAATGTCCTTCAAGAACAACTGGATATTTTGAGTAGTGCAATCCATAGTTTTGAGTGTGTTTTAAATAATCCAAAACTCTTAATATTACCCTTCAGTGATCTCTCCCCGGATTACTCATAAATCGACTTAACTTACTTATCGAGTATGCTATGTCCAGTCGTGTACATTTCATGATATGTATAAAAATGTCAATAACATGAGAGTATTCTAATTGAGATATGCTTTCACCACTATTTCTTGCTAGATGTAAATTTACATCTACAGGTGTCTTGGTAGGACTAATATCACACTTCTTGAGTTTTTCAAGTACTTTCTCTATGTAATGAGATTGAGATAATATAAGTCCATCCGATGTTTTAGAAATTTTAATTCCAAATATAACATCAACGCTACATAAATCTTTCATGTCAAATTGACTACTCAACATATGTTTTGTAGTTTTGATAATTGCTAGGTTACTACCCATGACTATCATATCATCAACATAGAGGCATACAAAAGACATATTCATTTTGAATGATTTTAAAGTAAACACATTTGTCGCACTCATTAATTTTGAAACCGTTTGATAACATTGCATTATCAAAATTTTCATGTTGTGGCCATCCCCGATCCTAGCCACGGGCGGGCGTGTGAAGGAAGGATCCTCGGGTCCTACATGTCCTCTCGGGAGCGCTTCGGCCAATGTCATTTGAGATGAGGTGTAAAAATGTAGAGAGATTTAGAATCACTAGTCTATTTTACTCAAAACAGAGAAAAGAAAAAGGGGGAAGCCATCACGAAGGACGACATCCAAAGACATAATGGTGCATACGAAACCAAAATGATTCGAGAAGGGTTCGGAGGCTAAGTTACAAAATGGAAAGGTGTTAGGCACCCATTCCGCCCTTTCGGACTCTCATGGATGTTTGCTATTTTCCCTTTTTTAGATTCCCCGTGATATGTGTGCATGTGTCTATATATAGTGGAGATAGGAATTCTCGACTTGTATCATTGAAGAGATAAAGCGAGTCATACGTAGGAAGGTATAAAAATAATATTATAAATAATATTTACGTGATTACCCTTACGTTGATCATTATAACGGAACGGTAATGCATGCGGGGTGATACATCACTAAGAACACGTACATAGAATATAAGAAAATTGGAATTATAGAAGATAGAAAATGAGAGAGAAAGTGAGAATAGGACTCGAGTCTTGGGTTTTACCCCGAGACGCCTATGTAGTTTATAAAGGCATCAAAGTCCACATAGTTCGCATACAAAACGAGGGGTGGGGTTTATCACATAAATCCAAATGGGAGATCTCCTATTTGTGACTGTGTGTGTGTGTAGAAAAAGTGTTTTAGTTGTGAGAAAAGTGTGAGAAAAGTATGAGAATCCCTATTTGGAATTTATGAGCAAACCCTCTTTTTCTTTTTTTTTGGGGTTTTATTTATATGAAAATAAGAGATGTGCAATAATACTAAATAAAAAGCATATTAGGATGTGTGAGATGACATAATAAAAAGTTCTAAGTAATAAAACAAGTTATTGCGAATTTAAGAGAATTTAAAGAGAAAGTTGAGAAAGTTGGACCTTCTTAAAGATCGTGAGCTTGATCTTGAGTGTTGGAGAGAAACCCTTGAACTTGGATGATGATGGAGAGTGTCTAATTCAACAAGTTTGATGAAAAGGATGATGAAAGGTGAAAGTCAGAAAGGGATTTGGATGTTGAAATCGTGTTGTCTTCGAGAGAGGTTTTTGGGATTCGCTGAGAGCGATTTTTATCAGATCTGGGATTCCTTTGCAAATGGGGTGAAGGCCTCCTTTTATAGGCCCAGGTTACTACCGATCGGCATAGACCTGGTCCCGCCTATCGGCACCTTTCGATAGGCAGGGTCTGGAACCTGCCATTTGGCAGTGTGTTTCAGGCCTTTTCGGAAAATTGGCTGACGAGGGCAAACCGTTGGTCAAAATCGAGCACGGGGTAGACCATTGGAAAGGTAATTCAAAGACATTTGAAAGTACTTAGGACCTCTCACGGGTTTAGGAGTTGACTTTGGGTCAAATATGGCTCGTAAGCGTGTATCGATCCATTGGACGGGGAATGATTCGCCCGCATGGTAAGTTTGCATCATGAACGGGGTGGACCGTTGGAAAGGTTATGAGATATAATTTGACATTCCAAAGAGTTTGACCCAGTTTGGGGAGTTAAGTTTGGTCAACTGGGCCCTAGAAGCATTCGATGACCTCTTAGAGTCAAACGGATCGTTCGTCCGCATGGTAAGTCTGAATCGCACACGGAGTGGACCATTTGAAAGGGGTTTTAGTGCCCTTCAAAGATTCATTCAGTCTTGGTTGAAATGAAGAGTTGACTTAGGTCAAACAGAGCTCGAGAGCGCTTGGTGGCCTCTAGGTCAAGTTTCGAACGTAAATGAATCGTTCGCCCTCATGGTACGTCAGAATCACGCATGGGATGGATTGTTGGAAAGGGATTTCAGTGCACTTTGAAGATTCATTTAGCCTCGGTCGAGCTGAAGAGTTTGACTTTTTGGTCAAATGGAGCCTGGGAGTGCCCGATGGCTTCTAGGTCAGAACTCGGGGTATGACCTGGGTTTGTAGTTATGAAGGGAGGTACTAGGGATCTAAGGGGAGTTAGAGGGTTACAATATGGGGTGTCTACAAAGCCCCTCGATGGGTGAGTTTAGAACAAATGATGATCATCGAATAGACACCACATGATGATTTTGATGGAGTATGACCAATTCAGTGGGTCAAGGCCAATTCGGAGGACCTGAGGGGTGTACTGGGGATGACCAATTTTGTGGGTCAAAGACAAATCTTCGAGCTTAAGTGATGAGGGTGACCGATTCTGCGGGTTAAAGAAAATTCTACGGGCTTGGGGTGAAGATCTAATAACTGAGGTCAATTCTGACCTAAGAGTGGTGACGACCGAGGACTGAGGTCAATTCTAACCTAAAAGTGGTGACGACCGAGGAACGAGGTCAATTCTGACCTAAATCAGGTGACGATCAAAGACCGGGGTCAATTCTAACCTAAGAGTGGTGACGATCGAGGACCAAGGTCAATTCTAACCTAACTCAGGTGACGATCCAAGACTGAGGTCAATTCTGACCTAAGAGTGGTGATGACCAAGGACCGAGGTTAATTCTAACCTAACTCAGGTGACGATCTAAGACTGAGGTCAATTTTGACCTAAGAGTGGTGACAACCAAGGACCGAGGTTAATTCTAACCTAACTCAGGTGATGATCCAAGACTGAGGTCAACTATGACCTAAGAGTGGTGATGACCAAGGATCGAGGTCAATTCTAACCTAAGTCAGGTGACGATCCAAGACCGAGGTCAATTCTGACCTAAGAATGGTGATGACCAAGGATCGAGGTCAATTATGACCTAACTCAGGTGACGATCCAAGACCGAGGTCAGTTCTAACCTAAGAGTGGATAAAGATTGGATGTTGATTCTAATGAAGAAAGTGCCTTGTGATTTTGATCTGAGTTAGGGAGCTGATAGCTGGGGAAGCTTATATTTCTTTAGAAGGCCTCGCAAGGGGGAATAACCAATTTTGGTGCTGTTAAAACTCCGTTGGGCAAGTGATCAGGCGATCCTTAGAGATCGTCCGGGGCTTTGCCGGGAGGAGATTCACTTCATTTTTAAGGATTTCTCTGGGAAAGAGGGGTTCCCCTTGAGGGAATGAGAAATTCTCATTGTGAAAATGTTCTAAATCCTTCCTGGGATTTTTAGGAATTTTGAGAGGATTTTTCGGGACTTTCTGGTATTTTTGGGGAATTTTTGTACCAAATTTAAGGGGGTGCAGGTCGGCATGGTATGAGGGGTGCCATTCGGCAATGGTACAGACTTTTGGACTGCCTTGGGAAGGTAAGGAGTCAGTGTCGATCGATATGGTTGGGGTCAGTGCTGATCGGCATGGCGTTTGTCATCCTTTATAAAGGGGGCGAATCCCTTCATTTTTTCACACATTCTTTGCTTTATCTCTTTCCGCGATTCCTCGGCAAATATTTTTAGCATTTCGATCTTCAAGAAATGGTCGCTTTTGTAAGCACCGTAGTCCACAGGGAGGGGTTGCCTGTTGATGACTGGGCGAATATGGAGTGGAGGGCCAGGTCGCCTCTTGCTTTGGGGAGTGAGAACACCTTTGATGCGTTTGAGCCTGTTGCGGATGAGCGAACTTTTCCGCGGGAGCCGTTGCGTCATCTCTCTTCGAGAGTGAATCATGGTGGTTATGTAAGTAACCTAACCTTTGGCATGCCTTTCTTTTTGGTGATTTTTCTTTATATCTTGACTTCTGATGAGATTTTTTTCTTTTTGCTAGTCTGATATTTCTTTGAAGAACATGTGCACCCACGGGACGACGAGGATCAAGAATGTCTGGGATCTTCTCCCACCTGTGGTGCGTTGGGTTGTATTATCAGCGGGTTTAGGGAGGTTGGCATCTGCACTAGATGAGACGCCTCGTTCGACAGCGATCCTATACGCTTTGGGGGAAAGGTGGTGGGATACTACCCACACCTTCCATTTCATCTTCAGGGAGATGACTGTGACTCCCATCGACATGCAGCAGCTGTTGGGGTTAGATTTTAATGGAGAGCAGATAGAGATGGATCTCTATTTGTGGGTGAGACCGGAGGCAGTGCGTGCGTCACTTGGTGATGTAGGGAGGATAGTTTTTGGGGATTCAATCCGGATGATCCTGTTGAAGGATGTTCTGTTGGGAAGGGTGATTGATGTGGAGGACGGGCTGCAAGTGAGGCAGATGGCCCGGTTATTTATTTTGCTGGTGTTGGGAGGTTTTATGGTTGCATCGAGCGACGACATCGTCCATTTTTTGTTCTTGTCGTACTTGAGGATGTTTTCGAACATCCCTTTCTATGATTGGGGAAGTCTGACTTTGGCGACCCTTTACTCTTCTCTGGATCCATTCAGTCGGTGCTGTCGGCAGACCTTTACTGGAGCCACGTACCTTCTTGAGGTATTCTTCAGTTTTTGCATTTCTTTTTATGCATTCGGATTTTCATTCCTTGCATTCACATTTTCCTTATGCGTCTCTTTTTGTTTGTGAATTCTTATCTTTGACAGACGTGGTTTTATGAGGTGATTGGGTTCAATACCCTGCTGATCGATCTAAAGGACGACACTGTTGGGGACTCATGCCGATTGTATCGATGGCGTAAGGACAATCGACAATCAAAGGGATGTCTCTCTCTGGAGGCGGTGCGTCAGGTCTTGAATGACCTGACCAGTGGTAGGGTAAGAATCTTTCCATTTCAGTCTTGGATTTTTGCCCTTCTGCTCTTGTATTGATTTATGCTTGCTTGGAGATTTTCAGGTGACCTTTTATCCCTGGGGGATAGCCATTCAGGATGTGGGGACGACCGGGGTGAACGCACAGATGAGGTGTTTGCTGGCGCATGAGTTCGGCCATTCCTGGTATCTCAAGGAGATGGTGGTTCACCATAATGTTGAGGAGGACGTGGTGGTGCCATCTGTACAACCTCCTACGTCTGTGAGGCAGGAGCGACTGCTGTCAGAGGATGCGAGGATCACGGCGATGATCGGTAAGTCCTACTTATTTTACACTGATATGGCTGTGCCGTATGACTATATGGACTTTGTGACAAGCTTCTTGATGGAGCCCAGCATATATGATGCCCTGCCTTTCCCTCATGCGGGTTCAAGTTGGGCGGTGGGATCTTCCCACAGTGGCGACGGTCCGATGGCGTCTACGGCGGCTGCGACTTGAGAGGTTTCTTTTGTGCGATTGGACACTCCTTTATACAACATCCGGTGGGCTGATGGAGGGATAGTGTCTATGTTGCATCGTCCTCATGCGATGGATCCGGAGGAGTTGGTTTTGACAGAGGAGGTCCTCCGACTTGCGGTATACCTTTTTTTTCTTCTCTTTATTTCTTTTATGTTTTGGTCATCTCTGCTTTGATACTAATTTTTCCTTTTTCTTGCAGCAAGTCCGAGTGTTAACCACTTGGCTAAGAGACATCGGAGACTGGATATCTTCGACGACTGCCCATATTCGAGATGTGATTCCTGTTCCATCTTGATTGGTTCCATCTTCTTCGTCCGGAGAGGACATTGGCTCGGGTAGTGGCGGTGCATCGTCTCACCGTAGGGGAAAGAGAGCACATCGCAGGGATGGAAGCTCTTAGAGAGAAAGGTAGGTGAGAGAAAGAGAGAGAGAATGTGGGTTCGGGCTGAGTCCCATTATTTTTTATTTTTTTCTTTTTATTTCCTGTAAAATTGATGTAACACAAAAAACAAATAGATGCAATGCAATGGAGTTTTTTATTATCTTTTATTAATGATGAATGAATGCATGCACATGGGCTTTTTACTTTGCTGTTGAGACCGTAAAAAGGAGTATTTTTGGAATTTTTTGAAGGAAAACTTTTAATTAAAAGGGGAAATTATATAAGGAGGAAAAGGGATTTTGACATTCTGTTGAGAATATAAATTTATTTTTATTGAGTTTTCTTATTTGACAAAAGAGGAAAAAAGGGAAATTTTTTAAAAATAGGGGGTTGTCGATCGACAAGCACCCTATCCTCCCTATCGACAGTTTAGTCCAGTCCCATCAATTCAATGCTTTGATTAGTACCCTCTTCAGCCTTTTGTATTTTGTGGAGTAGGATTTCCTCCGATTTCTGTAGGGATTATGTCTCTTGTGAGGGTTCTCAAGTATAAAAAGGGGTAAGGGTTGAGTGTTTTCATCACACCCTCGCATTCTTACTTACTTTCCCACTATCTCTTAGCCTTGCAAGATGGCTCTCCCTGGTAGCATTGAGTTTGCTAACTACCTCGAAGCCTTGGAAGCAATGTGCTCTTATAATGTCGACTATGATGCTTTTAACATGCGTCGAGTGTCCTTGTGGCGAAATCCTCCTATTTAGTGGAACATGCTGATGGCGGCGGTATAATTCTGGTACCCTGAAGACCATGTATTCCACTTTGGGTTGGATGAAGTTTGTCCTACCTACGAGGACTTTTCTGCCAAGCTGGGTATAAATCCTAGTGTTGCTATGGCTTTACCCTAATTTTCCCGTTCTCCCAAGGATTTGTTGGTTGGGCTTCTTCATATTTCGCCTTCGATGGCCAGATCAATGGTTGTTGGAGTAATGATCTCCCACCCGACGGTGCTGCAGTCCGTGCATTTACGAGAAGTAGGTGATGCTGGCTATGCTAGAGCCGTTGCTCTAGGCCTGGTTTCCAAATTGCTGCTGGTGACTGGGGAACTGCTAGTGGACCTACAACTTGCAGCTATTACTTCGTGGATGTCATACCGTCACAATCCTACGGCGGTGAAACTGGTAGAGACGCTGAATCGTCTGGATGCCTGGTGAGAAGGTCATTTTGACTTTTTGAGGGGTAGCCCCGTGATGCTGTTCATGTGGTTGTCTGAAAGATTCCGCTTGTTTGCCCCTCCAGAGTATCCCTTATCGGTTGTACCCAACTTCTTTTCGCGTTACTTCTTCAGTGTTGGCTTGGATATTGAGAGTTGGGAAAACGGTTTGTGGAGAATGTGGCCAGGAATCTGTATTGGTCAGTGCTTTGGTGGGGGTAGTTCATGCCTGTTATGGATCTAGGAGAGTACTCAAATGTGCAGCTGGTTGGTCTCAGACAGACCTCTTTTTATTTTTCTTGGTGTCTTCTGCGCCAATTTGACTAGGAACAGGTTGTGCCACCTTGGACCGCAAATTTCTTTCCGGTGGTAGATTTGACTAAGCATCTGCGCATGCGGCTTGGCTCCTTGTGGGAAAATCGACGTCCATCAACCCGTCCCTCTCAGTCTGTCGGGAGAGTTTGGCATGTCCCCGTGGATTATATGAAGTGGTTATGGAGGAGAGTAGTCAGCAAGATGTTGGCAGTGGAGACTGGACAAAGGTGGCTTGTTTTATTTAACACCATGGATGGGGGTGTTGTTTTTTTTCGAAGCTGGTTCAGGATTATCGGTCAATGGGGTGTTTACGGCACTCTGTTCAGGCAGGGGAAATTTGGGGACCCTAGGATGGAGATGATGAGGGTGAAGTCTCCTCTGGTAGCTGTGGGTAGGACTCTTGGAAAGTTTATTTGTGTAATAGGTAATAGGTGTGGGGATTTTATTTGGCTTTTTATAGTAGTAGGGGGAAGTGAGTTATCCGTTCCTTTTCTTATGCAATCTGTGCTGTAATTTCTTATTAATGAAATAAGCAAGTTTCTGATCATCCAGTTGTGCCTTTCGATGAATTTTATAATTTTTAATTATCTATACTGATCACTAAGGCTTACATAATCCTTTTGTTCAAGTATTTGTTAAAATGAACTGCCGTTATCGGAGATAAGAAAAGAATAGTATTTTGTGAAAAAGAAAAGGTCGTGCTCCTGTAAGATGTATGAGCTGCCTACGTACCTCTCGGGTTTTTGAATTTATTTTTATTTTTCTTGAAAAATGGGTTTTTGCACAGGATTAGGCCCACATAGTTCTGGATAGAGGGAAATGAAGAGAGTTTTTTTTAATTTATTATTATTGTTTTTATAATAGAAGGGAGATGAGAAGAGTCATAGCGCGCCGAGATTCCAGACTATGGGTAGAATTCCTTGAGACGGTTCAGGTTGTCTGGATGAGCCATCTCCTCCCCATCTAGGTCAGTGAGCATGACGGCACTGCTGGAATAGATTTTCTTCATAATGTAGGGGGCGCTCCAATTGGACTTGAATTTCCCTCTGGGGTCCCAGATGGGTCCTATTATCTCCTTGAAGGCAAAATCCCCTTCCCGAACACCGAGATCCTTGACTCTCTTATTGAGTGATCATGCTATTCGGCGATGGTACCCCTATATGTGGAAAAAAGCTTTCATTCTCCTTTTATCTAGGAGGGTCAGCTCGTCGAGACGGCTTTGACACCAGTCTTCTTCACTAACTTTGCTTTCGAGCATAACGCGTTGCGAGGGTATTTCTAGCTCCACAGGTAGGACTGCTTCCATGTCGTAGACCAGAGAGTAAGGGGTAGCCACAGTAGAGGTTCGGATTGAGGTTCTGGTCGGCCCAATCCCTACAGCTTCCGATTATCTTGTTGATAATGGTTTTGAGGTTCTTTTTGGCGGCTTCAACTGCACCATTGGTCTAAGGTTGGTAGCGAGAAGATTTGTGTCTCTAAATCCCGTACTCATTGATTACTTTTGTGACTTCTGCTTCGGATTGTAACCCATTATTTGACACTAACTCGTACGGGACCCCATATCGGCAGATGATATTTATCTTGAGGAATTTTGCCACTTTCTTGACGTTCAATACTACGTATGACACAGCTTTGACCCATTTGGTGAAGTAATCAATGTCAACTAGGATGAACTCATGTCTGTTTGAAGCCTTTGGTGTAACCTTCCCTATGATGTTGACACCCTAGGTGGGGAATGGCAAGGGATATGTCATGTTGTATAATTCTCGCGGAGGTAGGTATTGAAGATTGGAGAACTGTTGGCATTTGAGGAATCTCTAGACATAGGAGGTGAAATCTTAGACCATGGTGGTCCAGTAGTAGCCTTGTCGAATGATCTTATTGGAAATCATGTGACCGTTAATGAGGGGCCCTCATTCCCTCCTGTGGATCTTCTGCATTATCTTCTTAATTTCAGTCCCTCCGATACAGTGTAGATGAGTTCCATCGAAGTTCCTCTTGAGTAGAGCTTTATGACAGACGATGTACTGGGTGGCTAGTCTTCGGTTGGTCGTTAGGTCTTTCTTGTTGGAACCCTCGGGATACATACCATGTTTGAGGAGGCACCAGATATCATAGTACCAGCAATCGGCTAGCTCGGGATCTTTGGTGGAGACGAGCTCAATATGGTAGCAGTGGGTTAGTTTGTCTTGCTTTTCGTCCCTAACTTTCCACTTTCGGAGAACTTAACCGATGATGAGGGTAGAATCCCCATAGACATCAATGTATTGAATACCTTTCTTGAGAGCAACTTTGAGGCCTACTATGCATGCCTCATATTCCGTCATGTTGTTGGTGCAAGGGAAATTCAATTTGATGGCGATAGGAGTGTGGGAGTCATTTGGGGAGATCAGAAGTATCCCAACGCCATATCCCTTTTTATTGGCAGCGTCGTAAAAGAACATTTTCCATCGAAGGCTGTCTTGAGCGGTGCAGAGGATATTTTGATGTGGGAATTTGGAGATCCATACATCTGCTTCTTCTACGGGATAATCAACAAGGTAGTCAGAGATGGCTCTACCTTTAATGGCTTTCTGCATGACATCTACGATATCGAACTCCATTAGGAGCATCAACCATCGGGCCATTCGACTGGATAAGGCGGGTTTCTTAAGCAGGTATTTGATGGAATCCATTCGGGATATAAGTTTGATGGGGAAGGTGAGAATGTAGTGTTGTAACTTTTGGGTAACCCAGACAAGTGCGGCACACGCCTTTTCCAAAGCAGTGTAGTTGACCTCGTACCCAACCAATTTGCAACTGGTGTAATAGATGGCTCTTTCTTTGTGGGAGTCTTCAAGGTATTAGGCTAACAAAGCCCCAGCTGCAATGTCGATTATGGTTAGGTATAGGAGCAAAGGGAGACTAGGCTGTTGTGTCATGAGCACTAGAGGTTGGGTCAGATATTGTTTGAGTCGGTTAAAATCTTCTTTACATTCCTCGTTCCAAAACTTGGTTGAATCCTTTTATAGGATCTTGAAGATCGGTTCACAGATGGAGGTTAGCTGGCGGATGAACCTGCTGATACGTTGCAATTTCCCAAGAAAACTTTGGATTTATTTCTATATTCGGGGCGGTGGCATCTCAAGTATGGACTTGATCTTTGCAGGATCTGCTTCTATCCCCTTCTCACTGACCACGAAACCCAAGAGTTTTCCCTTTGTAACGCCGAAGACACATTTCTGTGGATTGATTCTCATATGATACCGTCGTAGTCATTCAAAGAACTTTCGTAGAGAGGGAACATGACCTTCTCTAGTTTTGGAATTGATAATCATATCATCCACATAAACCTCAACTTCTTTGTGAATTAGATCGTGCAGGATGGTTGTGGCAGCCCTTTGGTAGGTAGCCCCAGCATTCTTGAGACCAAATGGCATAACGGTTTAGCAAAAGGTTCCCCATGGGGTAATGAATGCAGTTTTTTCTTGGTGGTCTGGGTGCATCTTGATTTGGTTGTATCCGACAAACCCGTCGATGAATGACTTGAGGGCGTGACTGGCTGTGTTGTCCACGATCATGTCGATATTGGGTAGAGGATAATCATCCTTTGGAGAAGCTTAGTTTAAATATCGGTAGTCTACACACATTCAAACCTTCCCTCCTGATTTCGACAAAGGTATTATGTTAGCTATCCATGTGGGATATTCGATCACACGAATGAAGCCCACGTTCAACTGTTTGACCACCTCTACCTTGAACTTGAGCGACCATTTAGTGCAGAGCTTTCTCAATTTTTGATTAACCGACTTGTAATCTGGGAGAGTGGGGAACTCGTGCTGAGTTATTTCAGGATCAATGTCGGGCATATCATCATAGGTACATGCAAAGACATCCATGAATTCCTTTAGCAATCTTCGAGTTGTGCGCGCTCATGCTCGTCAAGGGTGGCCCTTATCCTAATATCGCGCAGTTGGCTACTAGAACCGAGATTATTAACAACAGTCTCTTCTTCATTAACTTGAACGCGGTTATGTTGTTTATTATTAACCTTATTTAGATAAGTTAAGAATTGTTCATTTGCAAAATCATCATCATCAAAAGTTTGATTAGAATCCAAACAATTAATGTAGGGCACAACAAGATACTCAAAATCTTATTTTATTTCATTAATAGGAAAATCAGAATTAAGAACCTTATCAAAAGAGGTCTCGATTACATTTGATAAAGGATAGACAATAGAAGAGGAAATAGGGTAAACATTGGGGTTAAGGGAGATTACAAGAGGTGGAACTGGCGCAGCATGCCAGTTGAGGAGGGGTGTATCAGCAGCTTTAATCAGATGGGATGGATCCATTGATGTAGTGCCTGAATGAACCATGCAGAGTGCCAGCCCCAGTGTCTGTAAGTTGAAGGAATCTTCAGAATCACTTTTCCCAGTCTCTTCGATATCGCAGTTGTACTCGGTACTGGAAATTTTCAGCCCATAGATAACTATTTTGGAAAAATATCTCCATCCCAGGCTTCATCTTATTATCTATGTGGTCATACCATGGTTCTGGAAAACATCAAAAGGGGAAGTCTTCGCCTTCTTTGATGAATCGTCCATTCAAGGAGTCTCCTGGGATAGTTGGGATGCAGTCTAATCTTCTCTTTGGTCGAGACTGGTGGATCATTCTGAGCTCTTGTTTTGATGGTTGACACCCCAAGCCACAAGGAGGGAAAACTTTCTTCAGTTCGATGGGCTCAAGTATCCCTTGCTGCATTGCCCTAGCCTCAGTCCGAGCATGAAGTGCATGTTTCTGAACATCTGAATCACATTGACATTGCCATAAGGGTTATATTCTGGACAAACCCTTACATTGAAACCGTCCCCTACGGGGAGTAGGAGTGGCTCAACTCGGAATTCTTATAGGAGCATATCATTTGACCCGTGCTGTATCTCAAGGATTGGACTGCTGGTGCTTGCACCCTCGACATTTTTATCATCGCCCAAAATGGTGATGACTCGCCTGTCGACGAAGAAGTTTAATTTCTGATAGAGTGAGGAAGAAACACCCTTGATACCGTTGAGCCAGGGTCGTCCGAGCAACAGGTTTAAATAAGCTGGGATGTCTATGACTTGGAATTCAACCACAGGGTTTATAGGGCCTGTGGTGATAAATATTTTCAACACAAATAGATAAGAGAAGCGCAATCACCAAGCAAAATAAAGAAGATAAAATGCCAATCACACAACAGGAGATGTACGTGGTTCAGCAAGAATACCTATGTCCTCGGTGGTGTAGTCAATATTATTTCTATATACTGCGGGGAGTGATTACAGAGAATACAATGCGTCTCCTTTGCCCCAGACTTAGGGTTTATTATATACATGTTTGTCTTAGGGGAGTGGGGATGTTGGAATCCCCCACGTTTACCATCTTCTCCTGAAACATCTTTTTACAAGAACATGGGAGAAGACTCAGTCGTAATTCTATTTAGTAAGGGGTCTGGACTTTTGTCCCCTCTAATTGGGCTACTCGTCCGGGCCCGTAATGCTAAATACGGGTACCCACAATTGCCCCTAAATTTGTTGGGCCACAAGTTGGGCTCAATAAATTTAAATGATTTGTCATAATGGCTCTTTTGCATATCACATAACTCTTCCCAAAGCTTGAGGACTGATTTAGGTGGAAGTTGCTTCGTGTCCTGTGTGCGATGATTAGTAACATTTAAAAGTCATTTTGAGCAGCGTTTCATAGTTGTCGTTTCAAGCTTCTTAGTGTTCTTCCATCGTCTATGAGTTTTAGCAATTTGTGCCCTCTTCTCCAGGTCTTCATTTTCTTCGCTTTCAATCTCCCTCGTCATTTGGGCTTGTGATCTTGCATTGTCCAAGTCAAACTTTCATCTCGTAAGTCTCCTTTGCTTTCTCTCTGTGCTTTCTTTGAATTTGTAGTTTAGGGTTTACAAATGGCAAAGAGAGGTAATATATCAGTGTCTGAGTTTAGGAAATTTTACAATATCCCAGAGTGGGTAGAGATTGAGTGAGCCTCTTTTCCTAAAAATGTTAGAGAGATAGAGGGCGCTCATCAGATTCACGTCTTGTTGTTTTGCCAAGGGGGGATTATATTTCCTCCAAACGATTTATTCTTGCATTTCTTTGGTTATTTCAACATTATTCCTACATAGTGTTCGCCCAATGTATGAAAGATAATCAATGGCGTCCATAAAATAAATCAACTTTATAGCACCAAATTAGTGCTCACCGAAGTTTGTTTTTGCTACTCCTTTTCTCGAACTAGCTCTGGTGTTATTTATCTCAAGGCCAGGAGTCCTGATAGGGTATTGGTAGTAAACCTACCTGATTCCCACAAGGATTACTGGTAGGATGGCTTTCCTGCTAGAAATTAGCCGTTCTCCCCCAGGCTGAGGGGTCAAGGTATGATAGGTTTATTGTTCCATTTTATGGGGAAGAGTACATAGGTAGTCTTTGCTCTGTCCTTTCAATTTCTTTGTTAATGTGTGATCTTTCAGACTCTTTCCTATTTTTTCTTTAGTGAGGTCGAAGAACTTGGAGCCTTCCCTCAGTGAGGTTTGACTTTCAGAGTTGGTTAAAGCTTGGAATATCAGGGAGCCCTTGGCTGACGGTGAACATCCCCGGTCTGCTGCTTTCCTGCTCGGGTATAAAAATGTTGGGTCTAGTTTTATAGTGAGACCCATGGATAGCATTCTTGAGTTTGATACTTCTGAAAAAGATGTTACCGATCCCATTCAGTTGGAGACGAAGAGAGCAGTTCTGAAAGTGATACCAGAGGAGGTGTTGGAGGTGGTTTCGGCGAGGAGGACTCTAGCAGTGATAGTTCTTCTAGCTCAGAGGGAGTTTCTGAAACCCAATAACCTTCAAGTACATCCAACTGCTCTAGTGAGGAAATGGTTCCCCCAAGAAAAAACTTGATTCGTGATGATGATGATGTGCTTCTTACTCAAAGGTCGAAGAAGCACAAGTCCAGCAGTGGGGTTGTTACTACTGGTTCTCAGTCTGCTACTCAGCAGCAGGAGAAGAAGAGAAAGGAAGAAGAGAAGGTGTGTGTGAGAGAGAGAGAGAGAGAGAGAGAGAGAGAGAGAGAGGGAGAGGGAAGAAAAGAAGAAGAATATTGAGGAGAAGAAGAAGGTCGAGAAGAGGAGGAGGCTCGAGAATGAGAAAGAAAAAGAGGAAGAAAGGAGAAAAATGGAGGCGGGGATAAAGGCTTGGCAGGCCTTAGTGCATGTTCCGCGTTGCCAGAGGGGGCCTTAGTTGCTATTTCTCCTCAACTGGTCCATGCGCTGCTCGAGAGGGAAGTTCTTCCTGCAGATCTCCAAAGGGTGATGGGGTCTGATCAGTTAGCCTTGCAATCTATTCAGAGGCTAGCCTTGGTAAGACCATGTTTCTTTTCTAATTCTCGATAAATTCTGGCTGTTTCATTCTTCTAATATCTTCTTCTACTTGCAGTTTGCGACCGACTTTGCCGTGCTCTATTGCTGTCGCGATGATATGGTGAACAAAAATGGTGAGTTGGAGAATTAAAACACTGCCTTGAGAGTGAAGGGTATAGAGCTTGAGGCTAGTTTGAAGGCCGCTGATGCTGCTCGGACGTCTGCTAATCTGGCTCTTGCTAAAGCAAATGGAGAGCGGAAGGGAGCAGTTAAAGAATTGAATGAACTGCGGCAAGCTTACGATCTAGTCTGCTCGATCAAGCTGGATGTCATAGAGGAGAACAAAGTGTTGATCGAGCAGTTAAATGAGAAGGAGTCTCAGGCAGCCACCATTAAAGAGGACTCATATAACTCCGGGTGGGATGCCGTATATGAAGATGCTGTGGTTCAGATAGGCTACATCAGTCATCTGAACTTCAACAAGGACACAAGGCCCTTCTAGCTACTGGTGTGGATGTTGCCTATCCTCTATTCGATGAGAACGATCCGGGTCCAAAGCCTGTCGTGGATGAAGTTCCTGCCCCAACCATCGAAGGTGTTGACTCTTCTTTTCAGTCAATTCCTGTTGCTGTCATTCCTGCTCAAGCGGAAGATGCTGTCCATGTTGAGGGTGATGCTCCTTTCGCTGTTGATAAAGGGAAGTAACCATCTTCTTCTGAGCAACCCGAGGTCGTCAGCTGATCTATACTTAGGATTTTTTTTATATTTTTGTTTGTAATGTTCCCTTCTGATTCTTTAATGTACTCTGATGTTTTTCGTATGAATGAAATGAGAAGACTTTTTCCTTTAGTGTACTAAATAATTCTATCTTTCATTACTCTTTTATTGCTTGTAGTTGATTGATATTGATGACTATATACTATCCACTTCTCAATTAGGAAGAATGCTTGGTCCTGATGTAAGTTCTGAAGTTCGTTGTACCTTTGTGAGGATTTTCAAATCACTGCGATTGAGGAATAAGCGTTTCATAGAGCAGACTGAGATCATCGTTAAACTTAAAGACATGTTCCAATATAGGTAAGAAGTCGGTGCCTCAGACCACAAAGAGGTGAATACTCTGAGAGCAAGGCTTCTAGATGCTTCTGAGATCAACTAGGTTGGAGAAATTCTTCAGCAGGAGAATGAGGCTTTGAGGAGGGAAGTCTCGCGACTCAGGGAGTATGGGCCGAGCATCGCTCATGTAGTATTACGAGGTTCCTCCTCATCACGAGCTGGAGTTAGACCAAGCGATGTTCCTCCGACGCTGTGAGGTTCTATCCCATCGACTATTCCGCGAGCTGGTACAAATACAAGAAGTCCAGCTCGAGAAATGGAAGAGCTCCGTGGTGATGTCCAACGAGAATATGTGATTGCTGCTGAGCTTCAAAGGGACATCACTCGGCTGAGGCATATGTTTAAGAGAGGACCTCGGCCAGTATGGGCCGATGGTTACGACCAAGATTGGCTAGATGCTCCGACGAGGCTGATAGAGTTTTAAGAGCTCACCTTTGTGAGGGGAATGGTTGAGTTCCCTGAAGGAGCCGCAAGTCCCAAGGAACTCAATGATATGGTATCTTCATGAGATCTCTCCTTCCACTCTAATGCCTAATCCCTTCCGGAGAGATGATCAGTGGATCCCTATTGATGCCATCCTTTGGCAGCTATTGGAGTCGAATGCGAATAAAGTTAAGGAGGAGCTAGTTCCCCATCCCAACGACGGTCGAAGAGCTCAAGTGGCTGATTATCTCGTTCAGAGGCCTCGACCTCATTGATATTTTTCTAGTAGTAAATATGTATACATTGTAAAGAAGTAATGTAATGTTGATGTTTTGGGCGAGCTCACCGACTAAACATGGGTTGTATTTGTTGTAAATGTGATGAAGTAATATAAAATTTATGTTCTGGGCTAATTCGCCGATTAAACAAGTGTTGTATAGTTTCAACATCTTTTAGACTTTGCTCAATAATCTTGGGCCTCTCTTGGATGACTATATTTGTAAGTTTGCATTGTCAAATAAGTGTCCCTCCATTCCACTATGCTTATGAGATACCATTCTGCCCCACTTTACGTTTCAGGTCATGTCATCACACTCCCTTAGGCCTAAGTGTGGCAATTGGCAAGGATACACCTGGTGTTGGATGCTCTATTCGATCAAGATTTTATTAACCAAACATTGTTTGGCAACCAATTTTGACTTGGCCATATTCCCTAAGGATCTCCTATAGGGCTTCGTATATTTCCGGGGGCAATGCTAAAAGGTTTTTTGTGTTTCATAATGAAAACCTGAGGAGGGTGATTTCCCTCATATAGTGTAATGATTAGTGTGCCTGTCACTTGGAAAGGGTGTGTGAGTTATAAAGTTCATATACTAGTTAACAGGTACTTCGTAGAATGCAACTACTAAACAACTTTTATTAATGATAAGGAAATGAGATTCCAGTTTCATAAGTAAATAATAAAAGAAGAATCTAGAAATAGAATTTCTTAAGATTGGCTGCATTCCATTCTCAAGGTATCTCTCTGCCTTCCAGCATTTCTAAGTGATAGGCTCCTCGCAGATCATCTCTTGTTATCTTGAATGGTCCTTCCCAGTTTGGCCCTAACTTGCCGTCTAATGGTTTTATTGTGCTGCCTAGGACTTTCCTTAGGACATAGTCCCCAACTCGAAATGCCCTTGGATTGACCTTCTTGTTATAGTGCTTTACGAGCTGTTGCTGATTGCTTGCTAGTTTCACTAAGTTAAGCTTTTGACGTTCATCGGCTAGGTCAAGCTCAGCGATCAATGCTGCATCATTGTGGACCTGGTCGACAAGGGTGGACCTCATAGTGGGTAATCCTACTTCCAATGGGATGACTTCTTCCATTCCATATGTTAGTGAGAATGGGGTTTCCCCCGTTTCTCGACGAGGGGTAGTACGATAGTCCCACAGAATATGCGGTAGTTAATTCACCCATGCGCCTTTGGCTCGTTCTAATCATTTCTTTAACCCATCCATCATCGTCTTGTTAGAAGCCTCTGCTTGGCCATTGCTCTGAGGATAAGCCACTGAGCTAAAATGGTGTCTGATTTCGTTCTTATTATAGAAACTCTGTAAGGAACCGCTCTCAAACTGCCTTCCATTGTTAGTGATGATGGTCCTGGGGGTGCCAAAATAGGTGATTATATTTTTCCATATGAATCTTTTCATATCTGCGTCTTGGATGTTCGCCAGGGGTTTAGCCTCGATCCATTTGGTGAAGTAGTCAGTTGTGACTAGCAGATACTTGCGATTGTCGGCAGTGATATGAAGAGGTCCTATGATGTCCATTCCCCATTGGGCGAATGGCCATGGCCTGGAAAGTTATCTTAATTCGCTGGCAGGTTGATGGACCATATGCGCATTAAGTTGGCATTTCTCGCATTTATGAACGTACACTGGAGAATCTCTTTGCATATATGGCCACCAATAGCCTTCCTTCATTGCTCGAAAAGCCAATAACCTTCCTCTAATATGGACTCCACAGATTCCCTCATGGAGTTCATGTAGAATTTATTCGACATCCCTCGGGTGAACACATTGAAGGTAGGGACCGACGAATGATCTCTTATATAGCTTTCCCTCAGGAGATAAGTGAAAGTGAGAAGCTTTAACTCTTATCTGGTGAGCGGTCTTCTTATCATCTGGAAGTGCACCATCCTTCAAATAGTCCCTTAAAGGATCCAACCAACTGGGTGCTGACTCAATTTGGATCACATGATCCACGTTTGGAAGCTCGTTGATACGGTTAATGCTCGGGTGAGCGAGAAAATTGATGGGGATTGTTCTTTTTAAGTCAAAATTGATTACCGAACTCAGGGTTGCTAGGGCATTAGCATGGCTGTTCTGTCCTCTAGGAAACTGCTGGACACTGACTTCCTCGAAGTTGGCCATTAGCCTTTTTGCCAAGACGAGGTAGGCTGCCATTCTTTCATCTTTTGCATTGTAGTCTCCACTTATTTGATTGGAGACTAATTGTGATTCGACGAACACCTGTAACTGCTTTGCCCCCAAAATCTGTTCCTTCTGGAGGCCGACTATTAAAGCCTCATATTCCACTTCGTTGTTGGAGGCTTCAAATCTAAGCCAGATTCCTTGTTCGAGGATTGTATCCTCTGGAGTGACAAGCACAATGCCTACTCCTGCCCCCTTTGAATTGGAGGCTCCATCAACAAATAACTTCCAAACTCCCTCTATTGCGTGATTATTTCTTTGCTTTATGGGTTGAAGTTAGTCGAGAGGCCGCTCGCCTGTGAATTCGGCTATGAAATCAGAAAGGATCTGCCCTTTGGTTGCATTCCTTGGTTGAAATTGGATATCAAATCATCCGATCTCGATTGACCATTTAAACAGTCTGCCCGACAAATTCGCTTTCCTCAGGATTGCTTTAAGGGGGTGTGATGTAAGGATGATGATAATGTGAGCTTCAAAGTAGTGCTGCAACTTTGTTGAAGCCACTACTAGTGCAAAAGTGAGCTTCTCTAGTGGTAGGTACCGCTGTTCGGCCTCTAATAAAGTCTTTCTTGCATAATAAACGAGGTGATGGATTCCTAATTTTTTGCACATCAATGTAGAACTGACAGTGTGGTTGGAAACGACGAGGTATAAGTACAAGGAATTTGTTTCCTGGGGTATGACGAGAAGTGGTGGTGAGATAATGTAATCCTTGAGCTCGTCCAATGCCCGTGAGCAATCTTGATTCCATTCTACTATTTTGTTTCCCTTTAGGAGATGGAATAACGGTTTGCACTTCTCGGAGGATTTTGAGATAAAACGGTTCAAGGCAGCGAGCATGCCGGTGAGCTTCTGTGCATCCCAAATTGTGCGAGGAGGTTGTACCCTGTTTACTTCATTGATCTTGTCTGGTTTAGCCTTGATGCCTCTCTTACTGACCAAGTACCCAAGAAATTTTCCTGACTGGACACCGAAAGAACACTTCCTTGCGTTAAGTTTCATTCGGTACTTCCTGAGGATTTTGACGGTTCTTGATAGGTTTGAGAGGTGGTCTTCTTTCTTCCTTCTTTTGACGAGCATATCATCGATGTAGATTTCCATGGTGTCTCCCATTTGGTCTTTGAACATCTTAGTGACCAGCCGTTGGTAGGTTGCCCCTGTGTTTTTGAGCCCAAAGGGCATGACCTTGTAACAGTACAACCTAACGGTGGTGATGAATGATGTCTTGTCCTGGTCTGGAGCGTACAGAGGGATCTGATGATACTTTGAGTATGCATCCAGAAAAATCATTCTCATGTGAGCTGCTGTGGTGTCCATTAGTTGATCGATTTTTAGAAGAGGGAAACTGTCTTTAGGGCACGCCATGTTACCGTCAGTGAAGTCGATGCAGACTCTCCATTTCCCGGTGTTCTTTGGAACTACTACTGGGTTGGAAAACCATTTGGGGAATTAGACCTCCCATATAGATCCTGCATCCAGTAGTTTTTGAACTTCTTCCTCCATGGCCTTTACCTTCTCGGGTGTAGTTTGTCGTTCCTTCTGGGTGATTGGTTTGAAAGTGGGGTCGACATGTAGTTGATGACATACCATACTGGGATCAATCCCAGGCAACTCATATGGTTCCAATGCGAAAATGTCTACATTGCTTCTTAGCAGAATCTTCAACTCTTTTCGTTCCTAATCTGTTAGAGAAGCTCCAATCAAGAAAACCTTGTCATTGTCTCTACCTCCAGCTATAACTTCCTCTAGGTTCTCGACTACCCGTTCAGAGGGGAGTAGCCTGGTCTCTTCCACTCTGGGTCTTCCGCACTTTAACTGATATTTTGAAGGTATCAAAGCTTCTTATTTCTTAACTTTCTCACCGGGCCCATCGGCCTTCTTCTCTGGTCTTAGGCGGATGGCCGCTATGAAGCTCTTTCTTGCCATCGCTTGATCGCCATGGATCTCCATTACTCCTCGCTCGATCATATATTCGAGCTTCTGATGGTAGGTCGAGGAGACTGCCTTCATCGCATGCATCCATCCTCTGTCAAGGATAGCTTGGTATGGCGAGTCAATATCAACCACTCAATCATCTTGGAGACACTTCCTTCCCTTACTGGCAGCACGATCTTTCCGAAGGGCATAGTCACTTTCCCAGCGAAGCCAACTAAAGGAACAATGGCTTCCTTTAGGTCGGCGATGCATAACTTCAGTTTTTTGAAAAGGTCGAGGTACATTAACTCGGATGAGCTTCCTTGGTCGACTAGTAACTTATCTATGTCATAGTTAGTTATCCTGAGAGTAATGATAAAAGAATCATGATGTGGGGTTCTCACTCCCACCAAATCCTCATCTGTGAATATGATATGCTTACTATAGTCAACGTAGTCTTCTCGCCAATGCTTTCCTGACTTTGTTTTTACTAGATCGATCTGAAAAGCTTGCATCACCGTTGTAAGATTTTTTACCTCCGTTCGAGATGAATTTCCTTGAATCTGCTTCACATCAGATGCCCCATGAATTACTGTGAATTCATGGCCAGCATCGTCTTCGAGCACGTTGTGAGGCCTTGCTTCTCCATTGGCAGTAACTTTCTCTACCTTCTTTTCCACAAATTCGTTCAGATGCCCAGATTGGGCCAGTTCCTCGAGGTGGGACTTAAGATCCTTGCAATGCTCGGTCATATGTCCTCCCTTTTATGAAAAGCACATCTCAGCGCATTGTTCCTCTTTGAGGGATCTCCTCCCATCTTTCTCGGCCACTTAATAAATGACTCATCTTTGATCTTTGCGAGAATCTTGTAAATCGGTTCTCTGAAGACAGTATTGACTGCCTGAAATTCTTTCAACACATCATTCTTGCCTCCGTTCTTGGAACCAGTCTTTCCCCCATTCTTTCCTCCTTTCTTCTGGCTCTCAGTTCTGTCGCTACCTTTCGTAGTGGTCTTGGTTCGACCGTTCTCTCTCGTACTAAGGCGAGTGACATCCTCCACCTTGGCGTATTTCTCGATGCGATCCATCAGGTTTTCGATAGTCGTGGCCTCTTTCTTTGTCAGGGACTGGTAGAGGAGGGAAGAGTTGGGTAGCCCAATTTTGAAAGAGGCCACTGCTACTTGCTCTTAGCAGTCCTCAACCTCGTTGAATAACTCCCAGTACTTCTTCGCGTAGTCTCAAAGGGTGCCTTGAGGTGACTTTTTCATTGTTAGCAAAGCATCCATCCTTTTGGGAAGGGAGATACTAGTAATGAAGCGGGCCGTGAAGAGTTCGGCTAAGGACTCAAAGCTCCTGATAGACCTGTGTGGGAGCCTTTTGAACCATTTCTGCACCACGTCATGTAGGCTTGAAGGAAAAATCAAGAACATTAGTGCATCTCGGAGGTTCCATAGGGCCATAGCTTGCCGGTACTATCTAACGTGATCAATGGGATCATTTTTTCCATCATAAATCTTGAATCTTGGAATAGAGAACTTCTTGGGGGATTCCTCTTCTTCTATTTCCCTCAAGAAGGGGGATTTCATCGGGGTCTTAAGAGATTGTCTAGCAAGATCCCTGGTTGATCTTGTGTCGTGATGTGCTGGGTGTTAGTTCATCTCCCTTTGTACCAAATCTGGTATGTTCTTATTGCTGTGAGTTGGGATCCTATAACGACGAGCTGGCTGCTGGTTCCTGAGTGAGTCACTGCCTCACTCGTGCCTTTCACTCTTTTTGGATCCCATCCTAGGGCTCCTTACTCGGCTGCGAGACTTGCTCACTTAAGGGCTAGCAGTGCGGTAAGGACGTCGCCTAGGGCTGCGATGGAGCTCTCTCTCCATTCTTTCTAATTTCCTTTTGAGGCGAGCATTCTCAGCCTACTGCTTGCGAGAGGACTCCTTTTGCTCTTGGAGCCTTGCCTCATAGGCATCGATCAGTCTAGAGATTTGGGTGGACCTCGCTGGTCCTTGGCTTTCCTCCAAGGTTAGCCTCTCTGGGTGAACCCTCTGATCTGAGCGCCGAACTTGAGATCTGATCCTGCGAGGAGCACGTTATTCTTGGATATCTTCTTCCTGAGGAGCATTACTTTTGTGACCCGACATTTCGAACTCCTTTGTTGGTGTGGGATTTCTCAGGAAAGATAAGCGTTCCCACAGACGGCACCAATTGTGGTGACAAATATTTTCAACACAAATAGATAAGAGAAGAGCAATCACCAAGAAAAATAAAGAAGATAAAATACCAATCACACAACAGGAGATGTACGTGGTTCAGCAAGAATGCCTACGTCCATGGTGGTGCAGTCAATATTATTTCTATATACTCCGGGGAGTGATTACAGAGAATACAGTGCGTCTCCTTTTCCCCAAACTTAGGGTTTATTATATACATGTTTGTCTTCGGGGAGTGGGGGTTTTGGACTCCCCCACGTTTACCATCTTCTCCTGAAACATCTCTTTACGGGAACATGGGAGAAGAATCAGTCGTAATTCTATTCAATAAGGTGTTTGGACTTTGGGCCACTCTAATTGGGCTACTCGTCCGGGCCCGTAATGCCAAATCCGGTTACCCACAGGGCCAACACCTATTACAAGTTTTATGGATCCCATCACCTCCCCGCGGGTATTATCGTAGGCACGTACAGCGACGGAGGTTGGAGCGAGGTCACTTTCTTTCAGGCCTAGACACTTGAAGGTTCTTAGTGGGCAGACATTCAAGGCGGATCCGTTATCGATAAGAGAGAGTGGCACGGCCTTCCCCATAGCTTCGACGGAGATTTTGAGTGCATGATTATGATTTGGCCCAATTCTAGGGATTTCTTCTTCAGAAAATGATAGTATTCGGGTAGAGGTCAAGGATCCGACCAGATTTACTGCTTCTTCTAGTGTGGTAGAAGGAAGAACTGTGGGTCCAGTGAGCAGCTTGATTAAAGCATTTCTGTGCAGCTGGAAAGACATGAAAAGCCCCCATAGAGTGATGTTAGCTTGAGTTTTCTTCAGTTGATCGAGGATCTTACTCTCCTCGATGGTCATCTCTAGCATAGGAAGTTTTTTAACGCCCTTCCCTTTATCATTTGCTCGTAGTGAGCTTGGAACCTGGTATTGTCTCCCTGATCTGGTCATGTTATTTACTGAAGAAGGGAAGAACATGAATCCCGTTTCCTCGTCAATCTCAGGTTGTTCTGTCACCTTGTTTATTTCTTCGAGGATTTCTTCAAATGATATCATCCCACATATGTCGGCTACTGGGCTAGTTCTTCCTGAAGCTTATTTTTCACTCGAATTCTTCCCCCCATTCGGTGGTGACAATTTTGTCTTTCCATGTAAATTCAATGCATTCCACCACTTCAACGGATTTTTCATACATGTCTTCCCATTCTATGGGGATGTGTTGTATCTTCAAAGTATCAAGTAACCAGGTGATATTACAAATGTTGTTGGTTTGCCTGAATAATTTGGCCATAATCTGGACAACATCATCTAGGCTGACTTCATCGGTTGGTACCACCCACTTGTCTGAATCTCGGGCCCATTTTCGTGCTTCCAAGAATAGTGTACTGAACTTTTGGAAATCAATGACCATCTTTGAGGGAAATTTCATCCCGACCTCTAGGAGTTGGTTTAACACCTCTGATAATTCCATATTTCCATTTTCAGAACGGGTACGGATAGAGATGCATGCTCTGGTAAGGAGTGACAGTGCCTGATCAGCGAGGCTTGTATGGTATAGGAGGAAATACGGGTAAATTTGAAGAGGTTTAGGAGAGTAAATGGGTGTGATTTAAGTTGAGGGATCGAAATCTGTGTTTTCTTCTAAGAAGATGGGATTGGAATGATTTGGGAGTGTATTGTGAGTAGTGTTTGGCTTAGGATTGGCTAGTGGGGCGATGGTACCCGGGTCAATGAGATCTTAGATTATGTTTCGGAGGTGAAATCATTGGTTAGTGCTATGACCAACAGTTTGGTGAAAGGCATAATGATCATCGGCCTTGAAGTTTCTTGGGAGTGGATTTGGCAATAGACGGGGATCCAAAGGTTTGATGAGGTTTCGGCTTAACAGGGATTGATAAACTTTGGAAAGGGGAGCATGGAGATTAGTGTATTCCCTTCGGATGGGGGCAGGACGTCTTTCTGGTGCCCATGATGTGGTTGGTTGAGAGTTATTATCGATGGTTAAGACTATAACACTGGCAGGCTTGTCATACTTTCTATGGGTGAACTGTTCGGACACCTTCTTTGGTTCAACCTCTTTTTTAATAAGGATTTCCTTGATTTCTACTCTCGCTTCTCTGAGAGCTCGGAAGTGCGGATAGTATTATCCTCCCATCGTCACTCGGACATGGGGCAAGAAGTTCTTCCTCACTATATTAACTTGTTCTTCCTCAGATGGCCAATTGGTCATGGTAGCTGCTTACTCCCTCCATCGGGTTATGAAGTTACTGACTGATTCCCCAGGGTTCTGTTTGAGCAGCTCCAAATCACGAAGAGTGACCTCAAGCTCTTCATTGTATTTGTACTGCAACATGAATTCTTGGGCTATGTCCTCCCAGCTATGGATTCTGGATTCCTCAAGAGACAAAAACCATCGGAAAGCACTATCCTTCAAAATTTGTTGAAATAATTGGGCCATCACTTCTTCCGAATCCCCTAGTAGAGTCATGGAACGATGATAACTGTGAAGATGAACAATTGGGGGTCCACTCCCTCCGAACTTCTCGATATTCAGCATCTTGAACTTCTCAGGTAACCTCGCTTTAGGACAAGGAGATGTGGGTGTAGTCCATGTAATTCCCAGAGATTATGACTTTGTTGAACTTCTTAGTGAGCATCTTGAGATCCTATTCGACTTTATTCAACTCCTCCTATTTTGGATCAACGACCATAGGCAGGTTAGCCACAAACTGGGCAATGTTTGGCATAGAAAGCTGGGAAGGCGGCGGCCCATTGACAAAAGGGTCACGTGGAGCGTACTGATATTCTTCGGGAACCCAGATAGGCTCAGGTGAACCCATAACACGGGGGAATAGGTCCTCGATCTCATGAGGAATAGGAACCATGTTTTGTGGCATATCTCAGACCTCAGTTTGGAGGTTTTCAATTTTGGACACGAGCTAAGCTAGGATTACCGTCAGATCCGGCTGTATGACTGGTACTTGATCTGTATTGTCCATAGAAAGTCGATGGATTACGGACTTGGAGGAAGTAGTAGAGGAACAGACAAAGCTCTGGGGTGATTTGACTAAAGACCGAAGCCAATAGGGAGCCAGCCCAAGGGCTTGCGATTGACCTGAGAAGGCGTAGAATGGGATTTAGTTGTGAGAAAAAGAGAAGAAACTATTTTTGGATTTTTGATAAAGTAGGGAGAAATATTTTTGGAGACGAAACTCAGCATGATTATTACGATTATTATGTTCTCACTTGTATTAAATTCTCCTAAATGCAATGTCCAATGGGACCCGAGCCTGGAAAAATATGGGTTTTAATATATGCAAAGCTATGGTTGGACTTGTAACCAGGATCACAGACAGTGTCCCATTTTAAAAATGCGCAAAAATTTTGGGCGGCAAGTCGACTCAGAATTTTAGCAGAGTTTCGGGTTGAAATCGACAATCTAAAGTGTGTGCCCTAGGTTTGACACCTATATGCGGGTATGCAGTTGGTTGGGTGAATCGAAATGGGTTCACCCCTTTGGCATGACTTCCACGATATACGTCTTGCTCTTGTGGGAAATCGGTACGTGTGGACAAGCAATTTGATATACATGAGTGTACGTGAATTGCCTCACTATATACCTCATGGGGACGGTACGTGTGAGAGCGAATTATATATACTTGGCGTATGTGAACAAATTCCATGCGATATACCTCCGGTCATGATTTCTATCAAGTGGTACGATGCAGGGGGAACTATTCGATATACATCGAAGATACTTGGCCAATGGAAGGTGAGAGTCATATAACTTAGGCTAAATGCGCCCTGCCGGACCAACGCCCATCACGAAGTGACCCTCCAGTTACCGAGTAAAAATTAATCAATAATAATGCTCTTTGGTGATGTCGTGTGAATTATGCATGATTCTCTTATTAGTATCTTATGATGATAATGCTTTTCTTGATTATGCCAAATAGGCAGCAAAGTACAAGTACCAAAGGTACACCAAGTATGGATGAGTGTTGCGTGCAACATGTAGATATATGTGATCCTAGGTGCACGTGGTGCGAAGTGTACATGGAGAATTTTCTACAAGTGTGTGAACAGAAGCATAGGCATGGGATACACATGGAAAAGGGGAACGTGCACATATAGGGTAAATATAAACAAATATAACATCCATGTAAATATAGTCAAGCCCTCAAAACATATAAATTCCCCAGCAGAGTCTCCACTGTGTCCATCCCCGATCCTCGTCTCGGGCGGGCACGTGAAGGAAGGATCCTTGGGTCTCACGCGTCCCTCTCGGGAGCTCTTCGGCCGGCGTCGTTTGAGATGAGGTGTAAAAATGTAGAGAGATTTAGAGTCGACAGTCTATTTTACTCAAAACAAACAAAAGAAAATAGGGGAAGCCATCCCGAAGGACGGTATTCAAAGACATACTGATGCATACGAAACCAAAATGATCCGAGAAGGGTTCGGAGGCTAAATTACGAAATGGGAAGGTGTTAGGCACCCATTACACCCTTTCGGTCTCTGATTGATGTTTGCTATTTTATTTTCCCCGCGATATGTGTGCATGTGTATATATATAGTGGAGATAGGAATCCTCGACTTGTATCATGGAAAAGATAAAGCGAGTCATCCGTAGGAAGGTATAAAAATAATATTAGAAAATAAGATTTATGCGATTACACTTACGTTGATCGTTATAACGAAACGATAACGCTCATGGGGTGATACGTCATTAAGAACAAGTATATAGAATATAATAAAATTGGATTTAGAGAAGATAGAAAATGAAAGAGAAAGTGAGAATAGGACTCGAGTCTTAGATTTTACCCCGAGACGCCTACGTAGCATATAAAGGCATCAAAGTCCACGTAATTCGCATGCAAAATGAGGGGTGGGGTTTATCCCATAAATCCAAATGGGAGATATCTTATTTGTGAGTGTGTGTGTGTAGAAATATTGTTTTAGTTGTGAGAAAAGTGTGACAAAAGATTGAGAATCCCTATTTGGAATTTATGAGCAAACCCTCTTTTTCTTATTTTTTTGGGTTTTATTTATATGAAAATAAGAGATGTGAAATAATACTAAATAAAAAGTATATTAGGATGTGAGAGATGAGATAATAAAAAGTGCTAAGTAATAAAACAAGTTATTGCTAATTTAAGAGAATTTGAAGAGAAAGTTGAGAAAGTTGGACCTTTTTGAAGATCGTGAATGTTGGAGAGCAACCCTTGAACTTGGATGATGATGGAGAGTGGCTAATTCACCAAGTTTTATGAAAAGGATGATGAAAGGTGGAAGTTAGAAAGGGATTTGGATGTTGAAATCGCGCTGTCTTCGAGAGAGGTTTTTGGGATTTGCTGAGAACGATTTTTATCAGATCTGGGCTCCCTTTGAAAATGAGGTGAAGGCCTCCTTTTATAGGCACAAGTCACTACCGATCGGCATATACCTGGTCCTGCCTATCGGCACCTGCCGATAGGCAGGGTCTGGAACCTTCCACTTGGCAGTGTATTTTAGGACTTTTCGGAAAATTGGCTGCCGAGAGCAAACCGTTGGTCAGAATCGTGCATGGGGCAGATTGTTGGAAAGGAAATTCAGAGACATCTGAAAGTAATTGGGACCGCTCTCGGGTTCACGATTTGACTTTGGGTCAAATATGGCTCGAAATCATTTATCGATCCATTGGACGGCGAATTGTTCAGGCACAAACGGATCGTTCGCCCACATGGTAAGTCCGAATCGTGCATGGGGTGGACCATTGGAAATTTTAGGAGATGTAATTTGACATTCCAAAGATTTTGACCCAGTTTGGGAGTTGACTTTGGTCAACCGGGCCCTGGAAGCATTCGATGACCTTTTGGGGTCAAACGGATCACTCGTCCGCATGGTAAGTATGAATCGCCCGTGGAGCGGACCATTAGAAAAGGGTTTCGGTGACCTTCAAAGATTTATTAAGTCTCGATTGAGGTGAAGAGTTGACTTAGGTCAAACAGAGCTCGGGAGCGCCCGGTGGCTTCTAGATCAAGTTTCGTACGCAAATGGATCGTTCGTCTTCATGGTAAGTCGGAGTCGCACACGGGATGGAACGTTGGAAAGGGATTTTAGTTCACTTTAAAGATTCATTCGGCCTCGATCAAGCTGAAGAGTTTGACTTTTTGGTCAAATGGAGCGTGGGAGTGCCCGATCGCTTCTGGGTCAGTACTCGAGGTATGACCTAGGTTTGTAATGATGAAGGGAGGTACTAGGGACCTAAGAAGAGTTAGGGGGTAACAGAATGGAGTGTCTACAGAGCCCCTCGATGGGTGAGTTTGGAACAAATGATAACCGTCGAATAGACACCACACGATGCTTTGATGGAGTGTAACTGATTTAGAGGTTCGAGGCCGATTCTGAGGACTTGAGGGGTGTGCTGGGGATGACCAATTTTATGGGTCAAAGCCAAATCTATGGGCTTAAGGGACGAGGGTGACCAATTCTGCAGGTCAAAGCCAATTCTACGGGCTTTGGGTGAAGATCTAATAACCGAGGTCAATTCTGGCCTAAGAGTGGTGACGACCGAGGACCGAGGTCAATTCTGACCTAAAAGTGGTGACGACCGAGAATCGAGGTCAATTCTGATCTAACTCAGGTGACGATCCAAGATCGAGGTCAATTCTGACCTAAGAGTGGTGACGATCGAGAATCGAGGTCAATTCTAACCTAACTCAGGTGACGATCCAAGACCGAGGTCAATTTTAACCTAAGAGTGGTGACGACTAAGGACTAAGATCAATTCTGACCTAACTCAGGTGACGATCGAAGACCGACGTTAATTTTGACCTAAGAGTGGTGAGGATCGAGTACCGAGGTGAATTTTGACCTAACTCAGGTGACGTTCCAAGACCGAGGTCAATTCTGACCTAAGAGTGGTGACAACCAAGGACTGAGGTCAATTCTGACCTAACTCGGGTGACGATACAAGACCGAGGTCCATTCTAACCTAAGAGTGGTGATGACCACGGACCGAGGTCAATTTCGACCTAACTCAGGTGACGATCCAAGACCGAGGTCAATTCTGACCTAAGAGTGGTGACGAATGAGGACCGAGGTCAATTCTAACCTAAGAGTGGTGATGATTGAGGATAGAGGTCAATTCTTACCTAACTCAGGTGATGATCCAAGACCAAGGTCAATTCTTACCGAAGAGTGGTGACGACCGAAGACCGAGGCCAATTTTGACCTAACTTAGGTGATGATCTAGGATCGAGGTCAATTCTGACCTAAGAGTGGTGATGACCGAGGACCAAGGTCAATTCTGACCTAGCTTAGGTGACGATCCAAGACCGAGGTCAATTCTGACCTAAGAGTGGTGACGACGAAGGATCGAGGTCAATTTTGACCTAACTCAGGTGACGAACGAAGACTGAGGTCAATTCTGACCTAATAGTGGATAAAGATTGGATTTTGATTCTGCTAGAGAAAGTGCCTTGTGATTTTGATCTGAGTTGGGGAGCTGATAGCTGGGGAAGCTTTTGTTTCTTTAGGAGGCCTCGCAGAGGGGGAATAACCAATTTTGGTGTTGTAAAAACTCCGTTGGGCAAGTGATAAGGTGATCCTTAGAGATCCTTCGGGGCTTTTTCGGCAGGAGATGCACTTAGTTTTTAAGGATTTCTCTAGGAAAGAGGGGTTCCGCTTAAGGGAATGTGAAGTTTTCCTGGTGAAAATGTTCTAAATCCTTCCTGGAATTTTTAGAAATTTTCTGAGGATTTTTTAGGGCTTTCTGGTATTTTCTAGGAATTTTTGTATGAAATTTAAGGGGGGTGCCGGTCGGCATGGTATGAGGGGTGCCATTCGGAAATGGCACAGACTTTTTGACTGCCTAGGGAAGGTAAGGAATCATTACCGATCAGTATGGTTGGGGTTAGTGCCGATCGACATGGCGTTTGGCATCCTATATAAAAGGGTGAATCCTTTCATTTTTTCACAGCTTCTTTGCTTTATATCTTTCTGTGATTCCTGTGCAAATTGTTCTAGCATTTCGATCTTCAAGAAATGGTCACTTTTGCGAGCTCCACGGTCCACAGGGAGTGGTTCACTGTTGATGACTGGGCGAATGTGGAGTGGAGGGCCAGGGCGCCTCTTGCTTTGGGGAGTGAGAACTCCTTTGATGCGTTTGAGTCTGTTGCGGATGAGCGAACTTTGCTGCGAGGGCCGTCGCGTCATCGTTCTTTGAGAGTGAATCCTTGCAGTTATGTAAGTAACCTTACCTTTGACATTCCTTTCTTTTTGGTGATTTTTCTTTCTATCTTGACTTCTAATGAGATTTTTTTCTTTTTTGCCAGTCTGATATTTCTTTGAAGAACATGCGCGCCTGCGGGATGATGGGGCTCAGGGATGTCTGGGAGATTCTCCCACATGTGGTGCATTGGGTGGTATCATCAGCGGGTTTAGGGATGTTGGCATCTGAACTAGATGAGACGCCTCGTTCGACAGTGATCCTGTGCGCTTTGGGGGAAAGGTGGTGGGATACTACCCACACCTTCCATTTCGACTTTGTGGAGATAACTGTGACTCCCATTAATGTGCAATAGTTGTTGGGCCTGGATTGTGATGGATAGCAGATAGAGGTGGATCTCTATTTGTGGGTGAGACCGGAGGCAGTGTGTGCGGCACTTGGTGATTTAGGGAGGATAGTTTTTGGGGATTCTATCCGGATGCCCCTGCTGAATGATGTTCTGTTGGGCAGGGTGATTGATGTGGAAGACGGGCTGCAAGTGATACAGATGGCCCGGTTATTTATTTTGCTGGTGTTGGGAGGGTTTTATGGTGGCGTCGAGCGACGACGTCATCCATTTTTGGTTCTTGTCGTACTTGAGGATGTTTTCGAACATCCCTTTCTATGATTGGGGGAGTCTGACATTGGTGACCCTTTACTCTTCTCTGGATCCATTCAGTCGGTGCTGCTAGCAGACCTTTACTGGAGCCACGTACCTTCTTGAGGTATTCTTCAGTTTGTGCATTTCTTTTTATGCATTCGGATTTTCATTCCATGCATTCACATTTTCCTTATGCGTATCTTTTTGTTTGTGAATTCTTATCTTTGACAAACGTGGTTTTATGAGGTCATTGGGTGCAATATCCCGCTAATCGATCTAAAGGATGACACTGTTGGGGACTCCTACCGATTGTATCGATGGCGTAAGGATAATCGTAAGTCAAAGGGATCTCTCTCTCTGGAGGCGGTGCGTCAGGTCTTGAATGACCTGACCAGTGGTAAGGTAAGACTCTTTCGATTTCAGTCTTGGTTTTTATGCCTTCTGATCTTGTATAGATTTATTCTTTCTTGGATATTTTTAGGTGACCTTTCATCCCATGGGGACAACCATTCAGGATATGTGGACATCGAGGGTGAATGCGCAGATGAGGCGTTTGCTGGCGCATGAGTTCGACCATTCCTGGTATCTCGAGGAGAGGTGGTTTGCCAGATTTCCGAGGAGGAGGTGGTGGTTCCACATGTGCAACCTCCTACGTCTATGAGGTGGGAGCGACTGCTGTAAGAGGATGCGAGGATCGCGACGATGATCGGCGAGTCCTACTTATTTTACACTGATACGGCTGTGTCGTATGACTATATGGACTTTATGACGAGCTGGTTGATGGAACCCAGCATATATGATGCCCTGCATTTCCCTCCTGCGGGTTCGAGTTGGGCGGTGGGATCTTCCTACAGTGGCAGCGGTCCGATGGCATCTGCGGCGGTTGCAACTTCAGAGGTTCTTTTTGTGCGATTGCACACTCCTTCATATAACATCCGGCAGGATGATGGAGGGATAGTGCCTATGTTGCATCGTCCGCATGCGATGGATCCGGAGGAGTTGGGTTTGACAGAGGAGGTCCTCCGACCTGCGGTATACCTTTTTGTTCTTCTCTTTCTTTCTTTTCTGTTTTGGTCATCTCTGATTTGATACTGATTTTTCCTTTTTCTTGCAGCAAGTTCAAGTGTTGACCACTTGGCTAAGAGACATCAGAGACTGGATATCTTCGGCTACTACCCATATTCGGGATGCGGTTCCTATTCCTTCTTGCTTGGTGCAATCTTCTTCGTTTGGAGAGGACTCTGGCTCGAGTAGTGGCGGTGCATCGTCTCGCCATAGGGGAAAGAGAGCACGTCGCAGGGGTGTAAGCTCTTAGAAAGAAAGGAAGGTGAGAGGGAGGTAGAATGTGGGTTGGGGCTGAGTCCCATGGTTTTTTGTTTTTTCTTTTTATTTCCTGCAAAATTGATGTAACACAAAAAACAAATAGTTGCAATGCAATGGAGTTTTTTATTATCTTTTATTAATGATGAATGAATGCATGCACATACGCTTTTTACTCTGCTGCTGAGACCGTAAAAAGGAGTATTTTTGGAATTTTTTGAAGGAAAGCTTTTAATTAAAAGGGGAAATTATATAAGAAGGAAAAGGAATTTTGAAATTCGGTTGAGAATATCAATTTATTTTTATTCAGTTTTCTTATTTGACAAAAGAGGAAGAAAGGGAAATTTCTAAAAATGGGGGCTTTTCGATCGGCAAGCACCCTATCCTGCCTATCGGCAGTTTAGTCCAATCCCATCAATTCAAGGCTTTGATTAGTACCCTCTTCAGCCTTTTGTATTTTTGTAGGGTAGGATTTCCTCCTATTTCTGTAAGGATTATGTCTCTTGTGAGGGTTCTCAAGTATAAAAATTGGTAAGGGTGGAGTGTTTTCATCACACCCTCGCATTCTTACTTACTTGCCCACTATCTCTTAGCCTTGAAAGATGGCTCTCCCTGGTAGCATTGAGTTTGCTAACTACCTCGAAGCCTTGGAAGCAATGTTCTCTTATAATGTCGACTATGATGCTTTCAACATGTGTCGAGTCTCCTTGTGGCGCAATCGGCCTATTGAGTAGAACATACTGATGGCGGCGGCACAATTCTGGTACCCCGAAGACCATGTATTCCGCTTTGGGTTGGATGAAGTTTGTCCTACCTACGAGGAATTTTCTTCCATATCGGTATAAATCCGAGTATTGCTGCAGCTTTGCCCGAATTTTCCCGTTCTAACAGCGATTTGTTGGTCGGGCTTCTTCATATTTTGCCTTCGGCAGCCAAATCATTGGTTGCTGGAGGAATGATCTCCCTCCCGGTGATGCTACAATCCGTGCATTTGCGAGAAGTAGGTGATGCTGGCTATGCAGGAGTCGTTGCTCTAGGCCTGGTTTCAAAATTTCTACTAGTGACTGGGGAACTACTGGTGGACCCGTAACTTGCATCCATTACTTCGTGGATCTCATACCGTCGCAATCCTATGGCGGTGATACCGGCGGAGACGCTGAATGGTCTGTATGCCTGGTGAGAAAGTCGTTCTGACTTTCTGAGGGGTAGCCCCGTGATGCGGTTCATATGGTTGTCTGAAAGACTCCGCTTGGTGGCCCCTCCGGAGTATCCCTTATCGGTTTTACCCAACTTCTTTTCGCATTACTTCTTCAGCATTGGCTTGGATATTGAGAGCTGGGAGAACTGGTTTGTGGAGAATGGGGCCTGGAATCTGTATTGGTTAGTGCCTTGGTGGGGGTAGTTGATGCCTGTTCTGGAGCTAGGAGAGTACTCATATGTGCAGCTAGTTGGTCTTAGACAAACCTCTTTTGATTTCCCTTGGCGGATTCTGCTCCAATTTGGCTAGGCACGGGTCATGCCACCTTGGACTGCAAATTTCTTTTCGGTGGAAGATTTGACTAAGCGTCTGCGCATGCGGCTTGGCTCCTTGTGGGAAAATTGGAGTCCGTCGACCCTTCCCTCTCAATCTGTCGAGAGAGTTTGGCATATCCCGGAGGATTATATGAAGTGGTTATGGAGGAGAGTAGTCAGCAAGATGTTGGCAGTGGAGACTGGTCAAAGGTGGTTTGTTTTATTTAACACCATGGAAGGGGGTGTTGTGCTTTTTCGAAGTTGGTTTAGGCTTATCGGTCCATGGAGTGTTTACGGCACTCTGTTCGGGTAGGAGAAATTTAGGGACCCCAGGATGTAGATGATAAGGGTGCAGGCTCCTCTGGTAGCTGTGGGTAGGACTCTTGGAAAGTTTATTTGTGTAATAGGGAATATGTTTGGGGATTTTATTTGTCTTTTTATGGCAGTAAGGGGAAGGAAGTAATCCTAGTCCTTTTCTTATGTAATCTGTGTTGTAATTTCTTATTGATGAAATAAGCAAGTTTCCAATCATCCAGCTGTGCCTTTCAATGAATTTTGTAATTTTGAATTATCTATACTGATCGTTATGGCATACATAATTCTTTTGATCAAGTATTTGTTAGAATGAACTGCCGTTCTCAGAGATAAGAAAAGAATATTATTTTGTGAAAAAGAAAAGGTCGTGCTCCTGTAAGATGTATGAGCTGCCTACGTACCTCTCTGGTTTTTGAATTTTTTTTTATTTTTCTTGAAAAATGGTGTTTTGCAGAGGATCAGGCCCACATAGTTCTGGGTAGAGGGAAATGAAGAGAGGTTTTTTTTTCTTAGAATAGAAGGGAGATGATAAGAGTCGCCGCGTACCGAGATTCCAGACTAGGGGTAGAATTTCTTGAGACGGTCCAGGTTATCTGGACGGTCCAGGTTATCTGGACGATCCATCTCCTTCCCATCTAGGTTAGTGAGCATGGCGGCACCACTGGATACGATTTTCTTTATAATGTAGGGGGCGCTCCAATTGGGCTTGAATTTCCCGCTGGGGTCCCAGATGGGTTCTATTATCTCCTTGAGGGATAAATCCCCATCCCGGACACCGCGGTCCTTGTCTCTCTTGTTGAATGATCTCGCTATTCGGCAAAGGTACCCCTATATGTGGTAAAGATCTTGCAATCTCCTTTTATCTAGGAGGGTCAGCTCGTCGAGACGACTTTGACACCAGTCTTCTTTAATAACTTTGCTTTTGAGCATCACGCGTAGAGAGGGTATTTCCAGCTTCACAGGTAGGGATGCTTCCATGCCGTAGAGAAGAGAGTAAGGGGTAGCCCCAGTAGAGGTTCGGATTGAGGTTTGATAGCCCAAGAGGGTGTACGGGATCTGGTCGGCCCAATCCCTACAGCTTTCGGTCATCTTGCTGATGATGGTTTTGAGGTTCTTGTTGGTGGCTTCAACTGCACCATTGGTCTGAGGTCGGTAGCGAGAAGATTTGTGTCTCTAAATCCCGTACTCGTTGACTACTTTTATGACTTCTGCTCCTAAGTGCAACCCATTATCTGACACTAACTTGTGTGGGAGCCCATATCGGCAAATGATATTTATTTTGAGGAATTTGCCCACTTTCTTGACGTTCAATAATGCGTGTGACTTAGCTTCGACCCATTTGGTGATGTAATCAATGGCAACTAGGATGAACTCATGTCTGTTTGAAGCCTTTGGTGTAACCTTCCCTATGATGTCGACACCCCATGTGGAGAACGGCCAGGGAGAGGTCATGTTGTATAATTCTCACGGAGGTAGGTGTTAAATATTGGAGAACTATTGGCATTTGAGGAATCTCTGGACATAGGCGGTGCAATCTTGGGCCATGGTGGTCTAGTAGTAACCCTATCAGATGATCTTCTTGGCAAGCATGTGACCGTTCATGTGGGACCCGCATTCCCTTCTGTGGAACTTCTTCATTATCTTCTCAATCTCAGCCCCTGTGATATAGTGTAGATGAGTTCCATCAAAGTTCCTCCTGAGTAGAGCTTTATGACATATTATGTACTGGGCGGCCAGTCTTCGGAGGGTCGTTCGGTCTTTCTTATTGGAACCCTCGGGATACCTACCATGTTTGAGGAGGCACCAAATATCATAGTACCAGCAATCGGCTAGTTTGGGATCTTCGGTGGAGACAAGCTCAATATGGTAGCAGTGGGTTGGTTTGTCTTTCTTCTGAACTAGGAAGGGGGTCATTGTTATTCCTTTGGGCATATCGACCATGAAGTCCAAGGTAGCAAGAGAATCGGCTAGGATATTCTTTGATCGAGGTAGGTAATGGAAGGTGATATCTCAAAATCGGGAGGCTAACTCTTCTAAGTGGTCATGGAAGGGTTGGAGCTTTTTGTCCTTAACTTTCCACTTTTTGAGCACTTGACCGATGATGAGGGAAGAATCCCCGTAGACATCAAGGTATTGAATATCTTTCTTGAGAGCAACTTTGAGGCCTACTGTGCATGCCTCGTATTCTGTCATATTATTGGTGCAAGGAAAATCCAATTTGATGGCGATGGGAGTGTGGGAGTCATCAAGGGCGATCAGAAGTATCCCAATGCCATATCCCTTTTTGTTGGCAGCGCCGTCAAAGAACATTTTCCATCGAAGGTTGTCTTGAGCGGTGCAGAGGATATTTTCATCTGGGAATTCGGAGATCCAAAAAACTGCTTCTTCTACGGGGTAATCAGCGAGGTAGTCAGAGATGGATCTTCCTTTAATGGCTTTCTGCGTGACATATACGACATCGAACTCAGTTAGGAGCATCAACCATCAGCCCATTCGACTGGATAAGGCAGGTTTCTTAAGTAGGTATTTGATGGAATCCATTCGGGATACAAGTTTAATGGGGAAGGCGAGCATGTAGTGTCGCAAATTTTGGGTGACCCAGACAAGTGCGACACATGCCTTTTCCAAAGCAGTGTAGTTGACCTCGTACCCTGCCAATTTGCAAGTGGCGTAATAGATGGCTATTTCTTTACAAGAGTCTTCAAGGTATTGGGCTCGTAAAGCCCCAGCTGTAGTGTCGATTATGGTTAGGTATAGGAGCAAAGGGAGACCAGGCTGTGGTGGCATGAGCATTGGAGGTCGGGTCAGATAGTGTTTGAGTCGATCAAAATCTTCTTGACAGGGCTCGTTCCAAACCTTGGTTGAATCCTTTTAGAGGAGCTTAAAGACCGATTCACAAATGGCGGTTAGCTGGCTGATGAATCGGGTGATACATTGCAATTTCCCAAGAAAACCTTGGACTTCTCTATTTGTTTGGGGCAGTGGCATCTCAAGTATGGACTTCAGCTTTGCAGGATCTTCTTTTATCCCCTTCTCACTGACCATGAATCCCATGATTTTTCCCTTTGTAATGCCGAAGACACATTTTTGTGGATTGAGTCTCCTCTGATACCGTCGTAGTCATTCAAAGAACTTCCGAATAACAGTAACATGACCTTCTCTAGTTTTAGACTTGATAATCATATCATCCACATAAACCTCGACTTCTTTGTGAATCGGACCGTGTAGGATGGTTGTGGAATCCCTTTGGTAGGTAGCCCTAGCATTCTTGAGACCAAATGGCATAACGGTGTAGCAAAATGTTCCCCATGGGGAGATGAATGCGGTTTTTTCTTGGTGGTCTGGGTGCATCTTGATTTGGTTGTATCCATCAAACCCGTCGACGAACTACTTGAGAACGTGATTGGATGCATTGCCCACGATCATGTCGATATTGGGCAGCGGATAATCATCCTTTGGAGAAGCTTTGTTTAAATCTCGGTAGTCTACACACATTCGAACCTTCCCTCCTGATTTCGGCACAGTTACTATGTTGGCTAGCCATGTGGGATATTCGGTCACACGAATGAAGCCCACATTCAACTGTTTGACCACCTCTTCCTTGACCTTGAGTGACCATTCAGTACGGAGCTTTCGCAATTTTTATTTAACCGTCTTGTAATCTGGGAGAGTGGGGATCTCGTGCTGAGCTATTTCAGGATCAATGTCGGTCATATCATCACAGGGACATGCGAAGACATCTACGAATTCCTTTAGCAATTCTTCGAGTTGTGCGCGCTCATGCTCGTTAAGGGTGGCCCCTATCCTAATATCACGTAGTTGGAAACTAGAACCGAGATTAATTACAACAGTCTCTTCTTCATTAACTTGAACGCGGTTATGTTGTTTATTATTAACCTTATTTAGATCAGTTAAGAATTGTTCATTTGCAAAATCATCATCATCAAAAGTTCGATTAGAATCCAAACAATTAATGTGAGGCACAGTAAGATACTCAAAATCTTCATTTATTTCAATGATAGGAAAAACATCATTGAGAACCTTATCAAAAGAGGTCTCGATTACATTTGAATAAGGATAGACAACAGAAGAGGAAATAGGGTAAACATTGGGGTTAGGGGATATTTCAAGAGGTAGAACTAGTGCAGCATGCCAGTTGAGGAGGGGTGTATCAGCATCTTTAACCAGATGAGTTGCATTCATTAATGTAGTGCCTGAATGAACTATGCAGAGTGCCAGCCCTAGTGTCTATAAGTTGAAGGAATCTTCAGAATCACTTTTCTCAGTCTCTTCGATATCTTTGATGAGCGGTTGTACTCGGTGTTGGAAACTTTTGGCCCATGGATAACTATCTTGGAAAAAGATCTCCATCCCAGGCTTCATCTTCTTGTCTCTGTGGTAATACCATGGTTCTGGAAAACCGCAAAAGGGGAAGTCTTCACCTTTTTTGATGAATCGTCCATTCAAGGAGTCTTCTGGGATAGTTGGGATGCAGTCTAATCTTCTCTTTGGTTGAGGTTGGTGGATCATTCTGAGCTCTTGTTATGATGGTTGACACCCCAAGCCACAAGGAGGGACAACTTTCTTCAGTTCGATGGGCTTAAGTATCCCTTGCTGCCTTTGCCCTAGCCCCAGTCCGAGCATGAAGTGCATGTTTCTGAATATCTACATCACATTGACATTTCCATGAGGGTTATATTCTGGACAAACCCTTTCTTTGAAACCGTCCCCTGCCGGGATTAGGAGTGGCTCAACTCGTAATCCTTATATGAGCATATCATTTGACCCGTTCTGTATCTCAAGGATTGGACTACTGGTGCTTGCACCCTCAACATTTTTATCGTCGCCCAAAATGGTGATGACTCGCCCATCGGCGAAGAACTTTAATTTTTGATGGAGTGAGGAAGAAATTTCCTTGATACTATTGAGCCAGGGTCGTCCGAGCAACAGGTTGAAACAAGCTGGGATACCTATGACTTGTAATTCAACGACATGGTTTATAGGGACAACCCCTATTACAAGTTTTATGGATCCCATCACCTCCCGGCGGGTATTATCGTAGGCATGTACAGCGGCGGAGGTTGGAGCGAGGTCGCTTTTTTTCAGGCCTAAACACTTGAAGGTTCTCTGTGGGCAGACATTCAAGGAGGATCCGTTATCGACAAAAGAAAGTGGCATGGCCTTTCCCATAACTTCGACGGAGATGTTGAGTGCATGATTGTGATTTGGCCCAATTCTGGGGATTCTAGCATTTGGGTAAAAGTCAAGGATCCGAACAGATTTACCGCTTCTTCTAGTGTGGTTCAAGGAGGAACTGTTGGTCTAATGAGCAGCTTGATTAAAGCATTTTTGTGCAGCTGGGAAGACATGAAAAGCCCCATAGAGTGATGTTATCTTGATTTTCTTCAGTTGATCAAGGATCTTGCACTCCTAAATGGTCATCTCTGGAATAGGAAGGTCTTCAACGCCTTTCCCTTTGTCATTTGCTGGTAGTGAGCTTGGAACCTGGTAATGTCTCCCTGATCTGGTCATGTGATTTACTGAAGAAGGGAAGATCATGAATCCCGTTTCCTCATCAATCCCTGGTTGTTCTATCACCCTATTTATTTCTCCGAAGATTTCTTCAAATGATATCATCCCACATATGTCAGATACTGGGCTAGTTCTTCCTGAAGCTTATTTTTCATTCGAATCTTCGAATTCTTCCCCCCATCCGGTGGTGACAATTCTGTCTTTCCATGTAAAGTCAATGCATTCCACAACTTCAACGGCTTCTTCATACAGGTCTTCCCATTCTATGGGGATATGTGTGGTTAAAGGGACCCAGCTCCCTTGTAGATTTAAAGTACCAAGTAACCCAGTGATACTACAAATGTTGTTGGTTTGCTCGAATAATTTGGCCATAATCTGGACAACATCATCTAGGCTGACTTCAGCGGTTGGTACCACCCACTTATCTGAATCTCGGGCCGATTTATGTGCTCCCAAGAATAGTGTACTGAACCTTTGGCAATCGATGACCATCTGTGAGGAAAAGTTTAGCCCGAACTCTAGGAATTAGTTTAACGCCTCTAATAATTCCATATTTCCATTTTCAGAATGAGTACGGATAGAGATGCATGCTCTGGTAAGGAGTGACAGTGCCTGATCAACGAGGCTAGTAGGGTGTATGAGGAAATATGGGTAAATTTGAAGAGTTTTAGGAGAGTATATGGGTGTGATTTGAGTTGAGGGATTGAAATCTAGGTTTTCTTCTAAGAAGATGGCGTTGGCATGATTTGGGAGTGGATTGTGAGTAGTGTTTGGCTTAGGATTAGCTAGTGGGGCGATGGTACCCCGATCAATGAGATTTTGGATTATGTTTCTGAGGTGAAATCATTGGTCGATGGTATGGCCAGCAGTTTGGTGAAAGGCGCAATGAGCATCGGTCTGGAAGTTTCTTTGGAGTGGATTTGGCAATAGAGGGGGATCCAAGGGTTTGATGAGGTTTCGGCTTAATAGGGCTTGGTAAACTTTGGAGAGGGGAGCATGGAGATTAGTGTATTCCCTTCAGATGGGGGCAGGGCGGCTTTCTGGTGCCCATGATGTGTTGGTTGAGAGATGTTGTTGATGGTTGAGACTATAGCACTGGCAGGTTTGTCATACTTTATAGGGGTGAACTGTACGGACACCTTCTTCGGTCCAACGTTTGTTTTACTAAGGCTTTCCTTGATTTTTACTCCCGCTTATCCGAGAGCTCGGGAGTGGGGATAGTATTGTCCTCCCATCGTTTCTCAGACATGGGGCAAGAAGATCTTCTTCACTATGTTGACCTGTTCTTCCTCAGATAGCTGATTGGTCATGGTAGCTGCTTACTCCCTCCATCGGGTTATGAAGTTAATAACTGATTCCCCAGGGTTCTATTTGAGCAACTCTAAATCGCGATGAGTGACCTCAAGCTCTTCATTATATTTGTACTGCAACATGAATTCTCGGGCTATATCCTTCCAGCTACGGATTATGGATTCCTCAAGAGACAAAAACCATCGGAGAGCACTATCCTTCAAAGTTTGCTGAAATAATTGGTCCATCACTTCTTCAGAAGCCCCTAGTAGAGTCATGGAAAGATGATAACTGCGAAGATGAATAATCGGGGTTCCACTCCCTCCGAACATCTCGATATTCGACATCTTGAACTTGTCAGGTAACCTCGCTTTAGTACAAGGAGACATTTGGGTGTAGTCTATGTAATTCCCAGAGATTCTGACTTGGTCAAAATTCTTGGTGGGCATCTTGAGATCCTCTTCGACTTTTTTCAACTCCTCCTCTTTTGGATCAATAACCATAGGTAGGTTAGCCACAGGCTGGGCAATGTTTGGCATCGGAAGCTGGGCAGACGGCAACCCATTGATAGGAGGGGCACGTGGAGTGTGCTGATATTCTTCGAGAACCCAGATAGGATCGGGCGGACCCATAGCACGGGGGAATAGGTCCTTGATCTCTTGAGGAATAGGAACCTGGTTTCGTTGCATACTCTGACCTCAGTTTAGAGGTTATCAATCTTGGACACGAGCTAAGCTAGGACTGTCGTCAGATCCAGCTGTATGACTGGTACTTGATTTGTATTCTCCATGGAAAGTGGATGGATTCTGGACTCGGAAGAAGTAGTAGAGGAACAGACAAAACTCTGGGGTGATTTGACTGAAGACCGAAGCCAATAGGGAGCCAGGCCAAGGGCTTGCGATTGACCTGAGAAGGCCTAGAATGGGATTTATTTTTGACAAAAAGAGAAGAAACAATTTTTGGATTTTTGATAAAGAAGGGATAAATGTTTTTGGAGACGAAACTCAGCATGATTATTACGATTATTATATTTTCACTTGTATTTAATTCCCCTAAATGCAATGTCGAATGGGACCCGAGCCTGGAAAAATGGGGTTTTTAATATACGCAAAGCTACGGTTGGACTTGTAACCAGGCTCACGGACAGGGTCCCATTTTAAAAATGGGCAAAAATTTTGGGCGGCAGGCCGACTCGGAATTTCAGCAAAGTTTCGGGTTGAAATCGGCAATCTAAAGTGTGTGCCCTAGGTTTGACACCTATATGTTGGTATGCAGTTGGTTGGGTGAATAGGAATGGGTTCCCCCTTTGGTGTGACTTCCATGATATACGTCTTGCTCTTACAGGCAATCGATACGTGTGGACAAGACATTAGATATACCTGAGTATACATGAATTTCCTCACCATATACCTCGTGGGGATGATACGTGTGAGAGCGAATTCGATATACTTGGCATACGTGATCGAATTCCATGCGATATACCTCCGGTCATGAATTCGGTCAAGAGTTACGATGCTGGGAAAACCGTTCAATATACGTCAAAGATACTTGGCCAATGGAAGGTGAGAGTCTAGGCTAAATGCGCCCTACCGAACCAGCGCCCATCACGAAGTGACCCTCCAATTACTTGGTAAAATTTGGTCAATAACAATGCTCTTTGGTGATGTCGTGTGAATCATGCATGATTCTCTTATTAGTATCATATGATGAGAATGCTTTTCTTGATTATGCCAAACAGGGAGTAAATTACAAGTACCAAAGGTATACCAAGTATGAATGGGTGATCCGTGCAACATGTAGATATATGTGATCCTAGGTGCACGTGGTTCGAAGTGTACATGGAGAATTTTCTACAAGTGTGTGAACAGAAGCATAGGCATGGGATACACATGGAAAAGGGGAGCATGCAGATATAGGGGAAATATAAACAAATATATCATCCATGTAAATAGAGTCAAGCCCTCAAAATATATAAATTCCCCAGAAAAGTCGCCACTGTGGCCATCCCCGATCCTCACCGTGGGAGGCCGCGTGAAGGAAGGTCCTTTGGGACCTGTGCGTACCTCTCGGGAGTGCTTCGGTCGGCGTCATTTGAGATGAGGTGTAAAAATATAGAGAGATTTAGAGTCGCCCGTCTATTTTACTCAAAACAGACAAAAGAAAAAGGGGGAAGCCATCCCGAAGGACGGCATCCAAAGACATACTGATGCATACGAAACCAAAATGATTCGGGAAGGATTCAGAGGCTATGTTACAAAATGGGAAGGTGTTAGGCACACATTCCTCCCTTTCGGTCTCTCATTGATGATTGCTATTTTCCCTTTTTTATTTTTCCGGTGATATGTGTGCATGTGTATATATATAGTGGAGATAGGAATCCTCGACTTGTATCGTGGAAGAGATAATGCGAGTCATCCGTAGGAAGGTATAAAAATAATATTAGAAAATAAGATTTACGCGATTACCCTTATGTTCATCATTATAACGGAACGATAACGCATATGGGGTGATACGTCACTAAGAACAAGTATATAGAATATATTAAAATTGGAGTTAGAGAAGATAGAAAATGAGAGAAAAAGTTAAGTGAGAGAAGATTGAGAATCCCTATTTGGAATTTATGAGCAAACCCTCTTTTTCTTGTTTTTTGGGGTTTTATTCATATAAAAATAAGAGATGTGCAATAATACTAAATAAAAATTATATTAGGATGTGTGAGATGAGATGATAAAAAGTGCTAAGTAATAAAATAAGTTATTGCGACTTTAAGAGAATTTGAAGAGAAAGTTGAGAAAGTTGGACCTTCTTGAAGATCTTGAGCTTGATCTTGAATGTTGGAGAGCAACCCTTGCACTTGGATGATGATTGATAGTGGCTAATTCACCTAGTTTTGTGAAAAGTATGATGAAGGGTGGAAGTTAGAAAGGGATTTGGATGTTGAAATCGCGCTGTCTTCGAGAGAGGTTTTTAGGATTCGCTGAGAGCGATTTTTATTAGATATGGGCTCCCTTTGAAAATGAGGTGAAGGCCTCATTTTATAGGCCCAGGTACTATGGATCGGCATAGACTTGGTCCTACCTATCGGCACCTGCCGATAGGCAGGGTCTGGAACCTGCCATTTGACAGTGTGTTTCAGGCCTTTTTGAAAAATTGGCTGTCGAGGGCAAACCGTTGGTCAGAATTGCGCATAGGGTAGACCGTTGGAAAAGTAATTCATAGACCTTTGAAAGTAATTGGACCTATCCCGGGTTCGGGAGTTGAATTTGGGTCAAATATGGCTCGGAAGTGTTTATCGGTCCATTGGACGGGGAATCGTTCGGATGCAAACGGATCGTTCGCCTGCATGGTAAGTTTGAATTGCACACGTGGTGGACTGTTGGAAAGGTTAGGAGATGTAATTTGACATTCCAAAGTGTTTGGCCCGGATTGGGGAGTTGACTTTGGTCAATCGGGCCCTGGAAGCATTCGGTGACCTCTTGGAGTCAAACGGATCGTTCGTCCACATGGTAATTCTGAATCGCACACGGAGTGGACCATTGGAAAGGGGTTTCAATGCCCTTAGAATATTCATTCAGTCTCGATCGAGCTAAAGAGTTGACTTACGTCAAACAGAGCCCTGGAGCACCTGGTGGCCTCTAAATCAAGTTTCGGACGCAAACGGATCGTTCATCCACATGGTAAGTCAGAATCGCGCACGGGATGGACTATTGGAAAGGGATTTTTGTGTGCTTTGAAGATTCATTTTTCCTCGGTCAAGCTGAAGAGTTTGACTTTTTAGTCAAACGGAGCCTAGGAGTGCCTGATGGCTTCTAGGTCAGTACTCGGGGTATGACTTGGGTTTGTACTGATGAAGGGAGGTACTAGGGACCTAAGGAGAGTTTGGGGGTAATAAAATGGGGTGTCTACACATGCCATTGCTTAGGTACTTATGTTAATTCGTAAAGTGATTTCACAAGCTTACATACTTTTCCTTCTTTTCTGGGAGCCTTGAACCATTCACGTGGCTCCATATATATTTTCTCATCTAGTTCACCGTTTAAGAAAGTAGTTTTTTCATCCATTTGATGTATTTCAAGTTCATTTATAGAAGCTATGGATATTAACATTCGATTGGACGTAATTCTTATTACCAGTGAGTATGTGTCTAAGTAATCCAACCCTTCCTTTTGCCTATAGCCTTTAGCTACAAGTCTAGATTTATATTTATCAATTGATCCATCGGCCTTCAATTTCTTTTTTAAGATCCTATTGTAACCTAACAGTTTCAAAACTGGTGGAAGATCCACTAATTCCCAAGTATGATTCTGCAAAATAGATTCAATTTCGCTATTAATTACTTCTTTCCAATTGGAAGCATCGGGGTGAGGGTATTGCTTCTTTATATGATTGTGGTTCATTTTCTAGAAAATATATTAGAAAATCTGAACTGAAGGAAGTCAGGGTCCTTGCCCTTTTACTATGTCTTGGTTCATCCTCTATTGATTCAATAGGTTGATGAGTACCATTTATAGTAGATCAATTTGTCCTTTTAGAAGGACCAGATTCTCAGGTCATGTTATATGGAAATTCATTTTCAAAAAATGAAGATTCCCTCGATTCAATAACCGTTTTTACATGAATATCCGAAATCTCAGATTTACAAACAAAGAAACGATATGCACTGCTATTTATAGCATAGCCATTGAACACACAAGCAATGGTGTTTGGTCCTATTTTAACCTTTTTAGGTTTAGGAACCATCACTTTGGCTAAGCACCCCCACACTCGTAAATATTTATAGCAAGGTTTTCGAGCTTTTCATAACTCATAAGGAGTGTTATGAGTTTTCTTGTGTGGGAATTTGTTAAGAATATGATTAGCAGATAATAAGGATTCCCCCACAAGTTTGGGGGAGCTCCTGAACTTATCAAAATAGAGTTCATCGTCTCGTTCAATGTAGGGTTTTTGCGTTCAATAACACCATTCGATTGAGTAGAATAAGGAGTGGAAGTTTGATGGATAATTCCATGTTTGTGATAAAATTCCTCAAAAGGATATTCATATTCACCTCCTCTATCACTCCCTATACCCTTTATCTTTTTACTTAATCGATTCTCAACTTCATTTTTGTATTCTTTAAATGCATCAATAGCCTCATTTTTACTATGTATTAAATATACATAGCAATATTTTATGCAATCGTCAATAAAAGTAATAAAATACTTTTTTCCACCTCTAGTTTGGAAAAATTTTAAATCACAAATATCTGTGTGAATTAAATCTGGTGGTTTAGTAATCCTTCAATAGAATGAAAAGTTAATCTTGCTAATTTTGATTCCACACAAATATCACATTTATGATTTTTATTAATATTAATTTTTGACAAAAAAATCAAGTTAATTAATCTACGCAAGTTATCAAAATTAACATGTCCTAATCTAGTATGTCAAATATCAGATGACTCAATCAACTAAGTAGAACTAGAAATTTCATTCATTGTGGTCGCCTTTGGCATCAATGTCATTACATTCAGTTTAAAGACCCCCTCAGATAGGTAGCCCTTTTCCATATACACATCATTTTTGGACAACACAAACTTATCAGAAATAACCACAAGTTTAAAAGCAATCCGAAAATAAGATTTTTTCCGATGTCAGTTAACATGACTGATAAACATGTCTTGTCCTAAACAGTTACATAACTATTTACACCATTTTACTAAAATAGTGTAACACAAAAATTAATTCTTCACATGATAGATCTATTATCCACTCTAGTTTCATTATTTTAGTGTAAATAGTCAACATTATTTCTAATTGAAAAATTTACTAAAAACGGTTAACATCTTCACATGATAGAAAATAATAGATCTATCACATGATAAATTATGTAACAAATAAAATACTTGCTTTGTATGCATGTGAAGAACGTTACAAAAAGGAAATAATAGATCTATTTTACATCTCTTGTCCTAAACGATGACCTTGCAGGTATTTTTCAAGCTATCTACCAGGCCACTAAATGGGTATTCAGAAGCCTCATTACTGTTTCTTATGGAGCCTAATTTGTAATTTGCGTCAAAATCATTGCGTAGCATGTTTTGCCCATTGAATTAATTGATTTATAATGCTACTTGCTTTGTTCTTTGGTTCTTAAAAAATATGATTTGTGTTTTTTTAGTTATTATAGTGTAGTGTTGATACCCCTTGTTCCATGAGATATATTTATGCTATTAATAATCTCCCAATTTCAGACTATGGTTACGTCACCATGTTTAAATTTCTATGCAGTTCTAAATTACACAATTTTCTAATTAATCTGTACCTTTATTTTTCTTAATATTTTTTCCTTTTGTGTGGTATTGTTGTGTAACATAGATTATTGTGAATCTATGCTTGAATGAACATATTTGTGTATATAATCTGGAAATAAATAAAGAATGCAAAATGCATAAGTAACAAATTTTCCCCTACTACAATTTTTAGTTAGGCTATTTCTACTACTGGAATGTTCCAATTTATATGGATTCCAGGTTAAAATATCGTATAAATTGCAACATATAGTAATGAAGAAATTTTCCCAATCACATCAGTATCCTAAACCCAAAGTCTATAAACCTTGATGAATTTCATCAACAATCCTTAATTAATTATGAATGGGACAATAATATGTAATAATCTTTTATAGAATAGTTGATGCCTAAGATACACAAACCTTTTTTTACCAATGCAACAGAACTCTCAACAACATTTTAGAGAGATGAATGAGTAAAATTAAATAATTTCTTTTTGTCATTGGGTCAATGTCCATTAACATTCCTATGATGATAACGAGGTTTTCGATATGACGAGATAAAATCGGGTAACAAAGGGAATCCATCATTGGCAAGATTGTATTATATTACATGTACTCAATCCAATGATCAAACTATAGCCTTTTATTTGTATTACACTTCTAAGTAGGAGAACACCATGCGTTAATCCCTCCAACAGAAAAAGCACATAAGAGTATCACATATCAAAGGTACACATGACCAAAATGTTTTCAGAAATTTCCCAATTTACTACTAAGTGTGGTGTTGTGGGCATTTCGACGGGACTCAAGAGGATAGGGATGTGTGTAGAGAGGTGTATTTGAGTGGTTTGCGTGCATGACATCCCCGGGGACATGAGAGTGCTTGTCTCTCGATCTCTGTTTATTTTTAAGGTTGATATTTGTGTGTTGGGTCCTTGGAAGTTATTACACACCATATCTAATTTTATGTGTGCTCTTATTGGCTTAAGCCATTCTTCATGCGAGGGGTTTTCTACCTCTTCTCCCTCTTATTGTCATAAGCCACCGTGGCCATCTCGATCGAATGATGCGCGCCTCTTCCTCTTCTCCCTCTTCTACTTCCAAAAAATGGGGGATGAGGAAGGAAGGGGGATCGAGAGGTCTCATGCCCTACCTAAGGACGCTTCGGTCGTCATTAGTGTGGGGTAATTATAAAGATATGGAGTTGCCAACCTATTTTGCACAAAAAAGGAAAATGAACATGTCACCGCCTCGAGAGAACAACATCAAAGACAAACTTATCCATAAAAAACCAACAGTTCGAAGGTTCGGGGGCTATGTTACAGAATGGGAAGGTGTTAGCCACCCATCCCACACTTTCGATCTCTCAGGGGCTAGTGTTATTATTTTCCTTTATTTTTTCGTGAAGTGTGTGTGCATGTATATATAATGGATACTAGAATCGTTCAAATCATACCATGGAAAAGATAGAGTGAGGTCATCCATAAGAATGTTCCTAAAATAATTTATGCGTTTATCGCGATATTGATCGTTATGATGAAACGAAAATATGTGTTGGATGAAACTCTAACAAACACAATATGTATAGTCATGCAAGAATATGATAAATGTGGAAATTGGAGATTTTAGAAAAAGTTGAAAATTTGAGAAGTTGAAAAATGGGAAAATTGAAAAATTGGACTCGAGTTTCAGGTTTTGATCCGAAACGCCTACATAGCCTATAAAGGCATCAAAGTCCACGTATTTCAAATGCAGCATGGGGATGGGGTTTATTCGATAGATTTGAATGGGATTTTATTTTATGTGTGTGTGTGTAGAAAATGTTTTTTTAGTTTTGACAAAGTGTGATGGATAATCCCATTCAGAATTTACGAGTGTACCCTTTTTTTGTTTGTTTTTGTTTTTTTTATAGAAAATAAATTATGTGCAATATATTAATAAAAATGTAAGAAATTAATGCGTATGAACTAAACTAAGAAGTAGATTATGAATCTAATGTAATTTATGCAAAACAAGAAATTTAAAGAGAGGGGGGAGGATTTAAACCTTCTTTAAAGCTTGATCTTTGATCTTGGATGAACTCCCTTTAATGTGAGATGAAGGTTGGATGAGGGAGAATGTGATTTTTCCAAATTGGGTATTAAAAGGATGGGAACATAAGCTTGCATGGAACTTAACATGGAGGAACTTCGTTCAAGAGTCCTTTGGACTGTTTTCGGATCTGGGTGTTGACTTTGGGTCAAAAGTGGCTCGAAAGCGCACATCAGTTCTTTGGATGGGAGATCGTCGGACGGAAATAGATCGCTCACCCACATGGTAAGTCAGAGTCGCGCACGGGATGGACCGTTGGAAAGTTTAGGAGATTTACTTTGACATTCCAAAGAGTTTTTCTTGGTTCAGAAAGGTGATCTTGGTCAACCGAGGCCTGAAAGAGCCCGATGACCTTTCAGAGTGAAACAGATCGTTCGTCTGTATCGTACGTCAGAATCGCACATGGGGCAGACTGTTGGAAAGGTTATTCAGTGTCCTTCGGATATTCATTTAGTCTCATTCAAGATCAAGAGTTTACTTTGGTCAAATGGATCCTGGGAGAGTCCGGTGCCCTTTAGATCAGTTTTCGATAGTAAAATGGTCCCTTTGTCCGGATCGTTATGGCGATTCGCGCACGCGATGGACTGTTGGAAAGGGGATTCAATGGACTTTGAATATTTAAAGAGATTTCATTCTTATGATAGAGTTTATCGAAGTCAAATGGGGACTAAAAGCGCCCAATGTCCTCTAGAATAGTACTCTAAGTATAACCTAGGGTTTGTAGTGAAATGGGGAGATGCTAGGGACCTAAGGAGAAACTTAGGGGTCCTAGATTCTGGTGTCTATAGATATCCCCGACGGATTATCTTAGAATAAGTGAAATCCACCGAATAGATACTACATCATGTTTTTAAGAGAGATAGATTATGAAAACCTAAGGGACGAGGATGATCGGTTCAGAGGGTCGAGGTCGATTATGAGGACCCGTGATGCTGGGGATGGCCAATTCTAAGGACCTAAAGGAGGTGACTTAGGTCAAGTTAGGGAGAAACCAATTCTGCGAGTCGAGGTCAATTCTGAGGACCTAAGTTATAGTGACCAATTATGTGGGCTTAAGTAGAGATGACCAATTATGAGGGATAAAACCAATTATGCGGGCTTAAGATAGAGATGACCAATTATGCGGGTCAAAACCAATTTTGCGGGCTTAAGTAAAAGTGACCAATTCTAAGGGTCGAAGTCAATTCTGAGGGCTTAAGTATAGATGACCAATTCTTAGGGCTTAAATAGAGATAACTAATTCTAAGGGTCAAAGCCAATTCTGAGGGCTTAAGTTAGAGGTGATCAATTCTGCGGGTCAAAGCCAATTCTGAGGGATTGAGTAGAGATGAGCAGTTATGAGGGTCGAAGATGATTATGAGGGCTTGAGTAGAGATGGAAAATTTTGAGAGTCGAAGAAAATTCTGAGGGCTTAAGTTAGAGGTGACCAATTCTACGGGTCAAAGACAATTCTGAGGGCTTAAGTAGAGATGACCAATTCTGAGGTTCAAACACAATTCTGAGGGGTTAAGTAAAGATGACCAATTCTGAGGGTCAAAGACAATTCTAAGGGCTTAAGTAGAGATGACCAATTCTAATGGTCAAAGCAAATTCTGAGGGCATAAGTAGAGATGATCAATTCTGAGGGTGAAAGCCAATTTTGAGGGCTTAAGTAGAGATGACCAGTTCTAATGGTCAAAGCTAATTATGTGGGTTTAAGTAGAGATGAATAATTCTGTGGCTATGGGCTTAAATAGAAGCGACCAATTTTGAGGGTCAAAGCCAATTCTGAGGTCTAACGTAGAGATGACAAATTCTGAGGGAAAAAACCAATTCTAAGGGTCAAATCCAATTATGAGGGCTTAAGTAGAGATGACCAATTCTGATAGTCGAAGTCAATTATAAGGGCTTAAGATAGAGATGACCAATTCTGAGGGCCACAGACAATTCTGAGGGCGTAAGAGTAGATGGCCAATTGTGAGGGTCAAAGCCAATTCTAAGGGCTTAAGTTTTCTTTGGAAAATTTGGAGACTCCACTGGGGATACGTTATTTTGAAATTTTACTGGTGATTTGGGGAAGAATTCATTTTTTAAGTTCGGCTAGGGAAGATGGAATGATTCGAAGGTTGAATGTTTCTTAGCTGAGAATTTTTTTAATTTTTGTGGTGTCCTTTGGAGACATTGTTGAGGAGGATGTACAAGAGTTTCGCTGGGGATACAAGAGTTCCGCTGGGTTGATGAGTGTGGTAAAAATGTTTTCCTTTATGAAAAAGTTTATAAAATCCACTTGGTATCGTTAGGAAATTTTAGATCATTTTTCGGGATTTTTTGAGAATTTTTGTACAAAATTTTAGAGAGTTTTGTGAGGGGCTTCTTGGTGGCGACGAGTGACGATGTCGTCCACTTGGGGTTTTTTCCTTTTCTAAGGGTGTTTTCAAATGTCCCTCTTTATGACTGGGGGAGCCTAACTTTGGCGACCCTTTTATTATTCTCTTGATGCGTTCAGTCGGTGTTTCCTGTAAACTTTCACTGGAGCCATGTATCTTCTAGATGTGTTCTTTATTTTATACATTTTTCATTATGCATTCACATTTTTCCTTTATGCGTTTTGTTCTTGATTTTTTAGTTGCTGACCTTTTGCCCTTTCTAGACGTGGTTCAATGAGGTGATTGGGTTTAACACCCAATTGATTACTTTGAAGTATGAGTCTATTGGGGACTTCTATCGGATGTATTAGTGTCGGAGGTCCAATCGGAAATCAAAGAAGTCTCTCTCTCTCTCTCTCTCTCTCTTTAAACGGTGCGTCAGATCATGAACAACCTGACGAGTGAGCGAGTAACTCCTTCTTTCTCTTTTGAGATCATTTTTCCTTTATGATCTTTTTTATATTGATCTTTATCTACTGGGGAAATTATAGGTGACCTTCTATCCTAGGGGGTTGACCATCCAACACATGGGGTTGGCTAGGGGAATGCGCAGATGTGGCATTTTCTTGCGCATGAGTTTGGCTACTCCTAGTACCTCGGGGCCAGAGTAGTCTAGTAGGTTATGGAGGATGAGGTTATGGTTCCACCGACGAGGCCCCCAGTGTATATGTGGCGAGTGATGGATACTGAAAATGATGCACTAGTAGCGATGATGATGGGCGAGCCTTACTCGTCATATACTGACACGATGGCCATGCATGATTACTTGGACTTTATGTTAAGGTGGTTAATGCCTCCTAACATATACGACGTGATGCCTCTCCCTCATGCAAGTTTGAGTCAGCAAGTGGGGTCTTCTCATAATGTGGGTGGTTCATCGACATCTGTGATGACGACGACCTCAGAGTTTTTTTTATATGGCTTCCTCCTCCTTCTGATAATATCCAACGGGCTGATGAAAGGTCAGTGCGTTTGTTGAACTGTCCTAATGCGATGGATCTGGAGGAGTTGGGTTTGACTGAGGAGGTCCTTGACCCACTAATATACTTTTTATCTCTTTGACTTTTTTATTTCCTGATTTCTTCCTTTACCTCAGATTGACTGATTTGCTATTTTCTATTTCTCTTTGAAGCATATTCGGGTCTCCACCACCTAGGAGAAGGATTTTTGGGATTAGATATCTTTGGCGGCCACCCATATTCAGGATGTTATTCTGGTTCCTTCTTGTCTGGTGTCGTTTGCCTCATTTGTGGAAGGGTCTGGCTCGGGGAGTGGTGGTACATCGTCTCGTGGCCAAGGGAAGAGAGTTCACCGTAGGGAATGACTCTCCTAAAGAGAGAGAGAGAGAGAGAGAGAAAGAAAGCGAAGAGAGAGAGAGAGAAGCGATAGAAAGAGAGAGAGATTGATGTAGGTGGGTGTGGGAGATATAATATAGATGGTTTCGGACTGAGTCTCGTTGTATTTTTATTTTCGTAAAAAAATCAATGTAACACAGCAAATATCTATGCAAATGGAATGAAGTTTTTATTGATTTTTATTTCTAATGACTTAACGCTCATGTTCTTTTTACTTTGCTACTGAGACCGTAAAAAGGATTATAAATTATTTGGGACAGAATTTATTTAAAAAATAAGACAAGTAATAGGCATAAAGAGAAGAAAATTCAGAATTCTTTTGAGAATAGAAATTATTTTTATTGAGTTTTTTTATTTTGACAAAAAAGGAAAAATGGAAATTTACACAAATAGGTGGTCGTCGATCGGCAGGACCGTTGTCCTGCCTATCGGTATGTCAGTCCAATCCACTTAATCCAAGGCTTTGATTGCACTTTCTTAAATTTCTTGGTACTTGGTGGTGGTCAATTTTTTCTCTAATTTTTGCACGGTTCCTTGTCTTTGATTGTGGGTTTTAAAGTATAAATATGGGTGTGGGTAGAGCATTTTATTCATATCTCCTCATTCCTTCTCCTTTGCATTCTTTTTTTCTTAATTTGCGAAATAGCTCTCCATGGTAGTGTTGTATTTTCTGAATACCTCAAAACCTTGGAAGCAATGTGATCATACAATGTGGACTACGATGCTTGAAATATGATTCGAGTCTCCCTATGGCGTAACCGTTCCATAAAGTGGAACATTCTAATGGCAGCGATAGAGTTCTGTTACACTAAAGACCATTTTTTCCGCTTTGGGTTGGACAAGGTCTGTTAGACTTATGAAGATTTCTCTGTCATATTGGGATAAATCGCAGTGTTGCAGTGGTTATGCCCAAGTTTTCCTTGTCCCCTAGAGAGCTATTAGTGGGACTTCTCCATATCTCGTCTTTGACGGATAGGTAACCAGTTATGAGGGGAATGATCTTTCTTCTTGTTGTACTACATTTTGTACATTTGCAAGATGTTGGTGATGCTAGCTATGCTGGAGTCATCATATTGGGATTGGTTTGCAAACTACTATTGGTGATTGAAGAATTTTTTCTGTACCCACAACTTATAGCCGTTGCTTCTTGGATTTCATACCGTCGCAATCCTGCAGTGGTGATATTGGCGGAGAATTTGAATGGTCTGAATGCCTGGTGGGAAGGTCGTTCAGACTTCGTGAGGGGTAGACCTATAATGTTGTTCACGTGGTTGTCGGAGAGGTTCTGTATGGTGCTCCCACTCGAGTCTCCTTTACCGACTGTAGCAAAATGTCTTTTCACTCAAGTTTATCAATGTAGGTCGTGACATTGATAACTGAGAGAATTGGTTTGTGGATCACAGGGACCAAGGCTTATGTTGGTCAGTGCTTTGATGGGGGGAGATTTTGGCCATTTTGGAACTGAGAGAATACCAGTATGTTCGATTGGTTGGCCTTAGGAAAACCTTTTTTTTACTTTCCTTGGCATCTTTTACACCAATTTGGCTGGGAACAGAATGTGCCACATTAAACACTAGACTTCTTTCATATGGAGGATCTGACAGAGCATATGCGCATGAGGCTCGGCACTTTGTGGGAGAGTCATCAATGGTCAATCCATTCATCCCAGTCTGTTGGTATAGTCTTTCATATCTCAGGGGACTACATGAAGTGGTTGTGGGAAAAAATAATTGCCAAGATGCTAGTTGCGGAGACTGGGCAAAGGTGGTTCGTCATATCTGAGACTATGGAGGGAGGTGTTGTAGTTTTACATAAGCTAGTCTAGTCTTATCATTCTATGGAGCATCTGCAGAACTCTATTTAGGTAGGGGAAGTTTGGGGACCCCAGAATGTGGGCGATGATGGGGCTGGTTCCTCTGGCAGCTGCGAGTAGATTCCATGTGGTTTTTGTGAAGCTTTTGTAATGGGTGTTTGGTTTTGTTTAGTTATTTCGGTTGTGGGAATAAATTTTTAAGGGTTGTTTTAGGTGTAATGGTACTTTTTTTTATTTAGTGTTTTAGGAAAGTAGGAGTATACTGGTGAGGGAAGCCATTTAATTTCCTACGCTGATGTAGTCATATCGAAATTTCTTAATAATGGAATCCAAAAGTTTTTTATCATCTAGTTGTTCCTCTTGATGAGTTTTGCATTTGAGTTATCTACACCAATATCTAAGGCATATATAATACTTTTGTTCATGTACATGTTAAAATAAATTTCCATTCTCGGGGATAAGGACATAATAGCATTTTGTGAAAAAGAAGAGGGTATATGATATAAAGCCTTCAGTTTTCTTTCATCCAAAAGTGACATCTCGTCAAGATGGCTATGATGCTAGTCTTACTTGTTGACTTTGCTTTTAAGCATGACGCGCAGTGAAGGGATTTCCAGCTCCACATATAGGACTTATTCTATGTCGTACACTAAAAAAAAGGGGTAGCCCCAGTAGAAATTCGAACTGAAGTGCGGTAGCCCTAGAGGGAGTAAGGGATCCGATCAGCCCAATCTCAACAACTCTCGATCATCTTAATAATGATAGCCTTGAGGTTCTTATTAGTGGCTTCGACTGCTCTGTTGGTTGGAGGTCGTTACGGAGAGGATTTATGTCTCTGAATCTCATACTCATCGACCCTTTCCTTAACTTCTGCCTCAAAATGTAACCTGTTGTCTGATACCATCTCAGGCGGGATACCATATTGGCAGATGATGTTTTTCTTGATGAATTTAGCCAGCTTCTTGGCATTTAGAACTGCGTATGACTTGGCTTTGACCCATTTAGTGAAGTAGTTAATGTCAACTAGGATGAACTCATGCTCGTTAAAGGCTTCGAGTGTAACCTTCCCTATGATATTAATGCCCCTTATGGATAACGGCCAGAGAGAAGTCATGTTGTACTATTCCAGCAGAGGCAAGTGTTACTACACCAAAACTACCGGATTCTCATGGTTATTAATGGTGATAAGTCCAACTTATCAAGGTCAATGACCGTGAAAAGTACAGAGGTGACAACTTTTATTGTCATGAACTTGTCATGGTCAATGAGCATGATAAGTTTGTTAGAATTGTCACGCTCCTATGACAGTCTTTGACCTTGACAAGGTTTGTCAGGATCAAAGACCGTGACAAACTTTAAAAAATTGTCACGGTCTTTGACCGTGACAAATCTGGGTAGAATTTTAAAAAAAATCTGCTGGGCAATTTGGCCACTGCCACTACCCAGCAGTATATTTGTACCTATTATAGAAAAATTTTACCTCTTCGAACAACATATATCCAAATAAAATATAAAGAATTCACCAAATCATTGCATATATAATTCCATATACAAATAAAATAAAAATACAATCCATATCCTAACCAAAATATAACAAATCAAAAAAATTCAAATACAATCCATGTGTCCAAATAAAAATAGATACAAATAATGTCACGCCATAATGTTTGGGGTAGGTTCGAGGAGGAAGGAGGGCCACATAATATACGTATTGAGACACCCCTCAATATGCGTCACGCCGCATTGTTCGCGCAACCACAATGCCGAGTTCTCCTTTTTTGGTATCAAATATTTTGAAGGCCACCCTAGATGTTTTGAAGGGTACATCCATGAACTGGCATACTCGGGTCCCTCAACCCCCTCTCTATCCGCTGGCCATCATATATGTCGCGTAAAAACACGTTCGGCCAATCGATTTTTAACATAGGTAGCTGGACGGGAGCCAAGTAGGGACTGGATCATTAAGCAATGAGTCCGCATGTATCGGTGATGAAGAAGCGATGTCCACTTCCTCGTACTCCTCCACCTCACCCTCCATAATCTTCTCCTTCCTCTTCCCCTTCCCCTTGCCCTTAGCGCCCAACTGACGCTTCATGAATGCGTACATATCTAGGACCATCGCATCCAACCTTGATATCTTCGTATCATGCGTGTCCACCCGACGAGCCATCCCGATGTTGTTCGTCTTCATTTCGGTGATTCCAGATTTTCCCACCCGCGAGATCACCCCCTAGTCCTCCCCTTACGAGAAGCGCCAAGCGCTTGGCTGACTGCGTCAGTGGACAAAGATGCTCATTCGACATCAGACTGCGACTCATGTACTTCCTTAAGCTTTGCCTAAAATGACAAAAAGCACACGATTAGTTAAATAAGTAAATAAAAAAATATAACGTAATTCAAAAAAATTAAGTTGTTGGATTACTTATAAGCATGGCCACTATGCTCAAGGACACCTCCTTATCCTTTCTCTTCTTCGTTCGAATTTCCACATAGGCATCGAGCCTATATGCCCTACACCCAGGGCCACTCCTCATCACTTGAAATAAAATAATGCAAAATTATAGTAAGTTGCACAAAGTAAAATAATGCAGAATAACATATTTCTATAATTATAGGAGAATAAAAACTTACCATCATGTTCTCCACCTCGTCGTAAGACATCTAAGCGGAGTAGTGCACGTCCATATTTTTTTCTCAAATTTTCCTCCCCGATTGGCGAGATGCCAATTGTCTCTCCTCGATCTCATTGCCAATAAAAAAATTCCATTGTGCCAATGTGATCAGCTCCTTCGATAGGACGGACTCACGCATTCCGATAATGGAGTCCCAGGTCTTTCCAAAGTACCAGCTCCACAAATTATTCTTCCATGTCTTGTGTTACTCCCTCAACTGCTCCAACACAGAATCGCGGAGTTCTGGGGGCAAGCTGAATTGTTCTTGTTAAACAAATACAAAACAAAAACAATGTAAGTATTAGTTGCGAATAAATATAAATTGAAATTGAAATTGAGATTGAAATTGAAATTGAAATTAAAATATAAATACATTACCTGTAGTCCTACCCAAATATCTAACTTGATCTCATTTGGCACCTCCCTCCAACTAATGTACACCAGCCGATAATCGTCTTCACTAGCTCAAGGTATCTAGTCAATAAGCATGTCTTGTTCTCAACAACCATTCCCAATTTGCCCCATTTTGGGAGCCTAGGGTCCGAGGAGCCCTCATTGCCTCCGCTCCCGCCGAGCCCTAAAGAAGACATCATCATTATCATCATCATCATCGTTGCCTTATTCCTTGAAGGAGACACTTTCTGTAAAAATTGTTGTTATTAGTAAAAATTCAAATGAATTAGAAGAATACAAACACAAATGCACACACACACACACACCTCGAATGGGTCATGACATGAACTAATTTTAGAAAATAGTTGAAAACTCTCCCCTCCCCCCCCCCCCCCCCCCACACACACACACAAATATATAAAGGAAAGAGAGAAAGAGAGAAAATAATCAAGTACAAATGAATTAAAATAAGTAAAATGATGTCCGATAAAAGAATTAAACTATTGTTCGATTATAGGAATACTTATTACAAATATAAAAATTGTTTCAAATTCGAGTTTTCTTAATAAAAAAATGGATTGATATTCAATAGCAGCATCCAAGTCACCCACACTACTATTTAGAAGCTTTGGCGCATGTAAGATAATTGACCATGACTCGTTGTTGATATACTTAGAGTAAAACACTTACTTGACCTTTTGGAATGCATAAACAAACGGCTCATCACTCATGTGTTCATTGCTCTTAAACTTTTCCAAGTCAATCATCGTTGTTGATATAGCCAAACGAATGTTACTCTATTCTCGAGAAAAATCAGGATACTCATAACTCATCCTCCTCTAAGATGTATAATAAATAGGATGATGCATGAAATTATCCCCTACTTCTTCCCTAGCATGCCAAGTCATTACCTTCGCTATCCATGGTACTGTAAAAAATAGCTTTAATCCAGGCTCAACGGGAAAATATTTCAACACTTTTTGAGGCACTTTTGAGCTTATGACTTCCTTGCCAGTAGATTGGACATATCTAGGTTCATCGCATACTGAACACCGATCTAGATTTTCATACTCCTTTCGGTATAGTATGAAGTCATACATAAAATCATTAATCAATTGATACTTCATTCCCAAAACTTTGAAACTGTTCTTCATAATAGGATTGCTATTTGGAAGCGTATTCTCCTTGGATACCAAGCCCTTCACCCAATTCAGAATTCATGTCATGCTATTTCCAGATAGACTGTATTGGGTCTTCAAACTATGCATACCAACCATGGCATGTAAAGTTGTTTAATCTTTCTCGCAGCCAGAGTATAACAGTTGAGTCACCTTAAATTTTAAACTTTAGTAGTCATCGTCAAGGTTTATCCTGATATCTTCATGGGCACCTGCACCTTGTACATCATCAGTGAGCTCATTCTCTTCCACTTCTTGAATGCCATACACGTCATTAACTAAATCCTCTAATATATTATGATCTACGTCATCCCCTTCTACATCTATCCTACTTGTTGAAGGTTTTTATGAAGGTTTCTCGGGGACAAAAGGAACTTTTCATTCCCCGTGAAAACTCCAAAATCGATAATTATCTTTCATACCCCATCTTAACAATTGTAGTTCAACTATTTTCCACTCAAACACCTTACCATTCTCACACCTAACACAAGGACACATAAACTCTTCATCATTATGACATCTCTTTGGTTATTTCACAAATTCATTACACATATGCGAAACACTTCCCCCAATTTATTTGTCTCACCCATCCACTCTTTGTATTTAGGATATCCAATCACATCTACTACAAACAATCACCTATTAAAGGTAAGAAGCGTATATTCGGGGATTAGTATAAACAAAACTTAGATTTATAGTATGTTTAATTTAATTATGTCTTATTTATATTAGATTTTTAAATTTCAAATTCAAATTCAATTTATAATATTAATTCCTATTTCCTCCATCTCCTCTAAAGGGTGAGTGGTCCTATCCCATTCAAAACCACATATTTCTATAATATACTTAATAACTCATCCATATTGTTAGGATTTGAGAAAAATTCGACAGCATATCCCCATAGTTCTCCAAGTACACAACGTAGATTCTCAAGTGTGAGTGTTATTTCAATTTATCAATTGAAATAACGCTCACACTTTCCAATCTAGTATGTACCCAGAGAAAATTAGGATACAACTGCAGAACTTCCACCAAAAGTAACAAGTTTAAGCCAATAGAAATATTATTATACATAAATTATGCAATTCCAAACTGTCCAAACGGGACAATTCGAGAGATCTCATTACAAGGGTAATGAATCTCGAACGGGTCTAAGGGTTATTGAATGCGTATGCATAAGAACTATAAGTCTTGTATCTATGCACGCTATAAGTAATTTCAAGTATGTTTCATTTAATTATCATAAATGAAACACACTATATATATGAATTAATAATATATTGTTTGTGACACAAATTAATTTAAGGAAAAAGTTGAAAAATCCCCCCCCCCCATTTGGACAATAATCCAGTGGTCACGCGACTTCCAAAATTAACCAACCCAACATCGGTCCACTATAACCCAAAAGCAACAACAACAACAATAACAAACCAACAAATGTGTATCACGTACTCCTTCTGATTCATCTACTCAATTAATTCATTTCATCAAGTCTTATAAATATATCATCATTAAAGCTATATAATTAAAGTTACAATTAAAGCTATATTTTATTAATCAATTTGTCTGTTTCAACTGTCACGGTGTAATATTAATGTGTAACAACTTAATTCTGAAATCCAAAACAACAACATCTAATATGTAGAATTACTAAAAATCCTAAACACAATTTCAAACTAACTACTTACTAATTTAAAACCAACAATTAATAAGGGGACTCTAAAGGCTCCTAACTAATTTATATCCAATTAAAGTCATAATTAAATTAAAAATCATAATTATAAGTCCCAATTCCAATTCCTATCATGACTATTCCATGAGAAAAATCTCAAATTGAACTTTAAGCCTCTTAAACATAGGGATAAATATCATTTACACATTTACGTATGAAATCAACAATGGGGAGAATCTAAAGGGTACAACATATATTTGGATAATTATACTTAAGGGTACAACATATATTTGAGTATTTACACATTTATGTATGAAACCCTTATTGCTCCATTACCCACACATGCGCGAGTGCACACACACACACACATGCACGCGCACACACACGCACACACTACACACACATGCCATGTTGTGTGTGTGTGCGCCCCACCCCTACTGACCATACACACACACACTGCCGCCCACCCCTACTGGCCACACACACCCTACCCACATACCCACACACGTAACACACACGCCCACACATGCAGCATGCCAGACACATGTACACATATCCATATACACACAAAGGAGATAGATAGATAGATAGATAGATAGATAGATAGATAGATAGATAGATAGATAGATAGATAGAGAGAGAGAGAGAGAGAGAGAGAGAGAGAGAAAATGTGGGAAAAAAAGAGGGAAAGGTTTATTTTACTGAAAAAGTTATCACGGAGCTGTCAAGGTCTTTGACCGTGATAACTTTCCAGGATTGTCACGGTCATTGACCATGACAAGACTTTCTCACGGACTTGTCATGGTCATTGACCGTGATAAAAAAATTCTTGTTTTTTTTGTAATGGTCAATGACCGTGACAAGGGTGGTTGTCTCAAAGGTGAAAATTTGGTCATTTTGGTGTAGTGTGTTGTAGGTTGGAGAACTACTGGAATTTGAGACATCGTTGAACATAGGTTGTGCAATCTTGGACCATGGTAGTCCAGTAGTGACCCTGCCGGATGATATTCTGGGTGAGCATATGGCCATTCATATGGGGTCCTCATTCCTCATTATTTATTTTATGCATCATCTCTTCAATATCATCCCCTGCGATGCAGTGCAGTTAGGTTCCATCGAAGTTCCTCTTAAATAGTGCTTTATCATAGATAATATACTGGGCGGACAGTCTACGAAGGGTTGGCCGGTCCTTCTTGTTAGAACTTTGGGGGTACCTACCATGCTTGAGGAGGCACTAAATATCATAGTATAAGCAGTCGACTATGTCAGGATCAACTTATCTTGCTTTTGGACTAGGAAAGGGTCCATTTTTATTCCATCGGGCATGTCAATAATTGAGTATAAGGTAGAGAGTTCATCATCTAGATTATTCTTTGATTGGGGAAGGTAGTGGTAGGTGATTTATTGGAATTGGCAGCCTAACTCTTCTAAGTGGTCATGGAAGGGTAAGAATTTCTCGTCCGTGACTTTCCATCTTTAGAGTACTTGACTGATGATGAGGGATGAATCCCCATATACATCAAAGTATTGAATTCCTTTATTGAGAGTGACTTCGGGGCCTACCGTGTATGCCTCGTACTCAGTTATGTTGTTGGTGTAGGGAAAATCCAGCTTAATGGCAATGGTAGTGTCCGAGTCATCAGGGCTAATTTGGAGGATCCCAATGCCATACCCTTAATTGTTGGTGGCACCGTCAAAGAACATTTTTCATCTAAGTTATTCTTGGGATTTATAGAGGACCTTCTCATCTAAGGACTCGAAAATCTAGAAATTAGCTTCTTCCATTGGGTAGTCATTGAGATAGTCAGAGATGGCTCTCCCTTTCATGGCTTTCTGCGTGACATACACAATATCAAACTTGGCTAAAAGCATCAACCATTGGGCCATTCTGCTAAATAGGGAAGGTTTCTTGAGTAGTTACTTGATAGGATCCATTAGGGATACAAGTTTTATGGGAAAGGAGAGCATGTAGTGCCATAAATTTTGGGTGATCAAGACAAGGGTGACATATTCCTTTTCCAAGGTTATGTAGTTAACTTCATACTCGGCCAACTTGCAACTGACATATTAAATGGCTCTCTCTTTTCGAGACTCTTCATGTTACTGGGCTAGCAAAGCCTCAATTGTGGTGTCATTTTTCGTTAGGTATAAGAGTAGGGGAAGACCAGGATGCGGCGGCATGAGTACCGGAGGTCAAGTTAAGTATTGTATGATTCAATCAAAGACTTATTGGAAATATTCATTCCAAACTTTGGTTGAATCCTTTTAGAAGAGTTTGAAGATGGGTTCACAGATATAAGTCAACTAGCTGATATACTGCAGTGTTCCAAGGAATCCCCGTATTTCTTTCTTCGTTTAGGGTGGTGGCATCTCGAGTATGGCTTTTAATTTTCCTGGATCTGCTTCTATCGCTTTCTCACTAACCATGAATCACAATATCTTTCCCTTGGTAACACTGAAGACACGTTGATGTGGGTTAGGTCGAATCTGGTATTGTCGTAGCCGCTCAAAGAATTTTAAGAGAGCGGGAACACGAACTTATCTAGTATTAGACTTGATAATCATATCATCTACGTAGACATCCACTGACTTGTGTATCAGATAGTGCAAGATGGTTATGGAAGCCCTTTGGTAGGTAGACCCTAAATTTTTTAATCTAAATAATATTACGGTATAGCAAAAGGTTCCTCAAGGGGTGATAAATGCATTTTTTTATCATCTGGGTGCATCTTGATCTGATTATATTCGGCAAAACCATTAACAAATGAGTTAAGAGTGTGAGTGGCTATGTTTTCCATAATAATTGCAATATTGGGTAGTAGATAATCATCTTTCGAATAGGCTTTGTTCAAGTCTCGGTAGTCAATGCACATGAGAACTTTCCCCCTTGACTTTGGCAAGAGTACGATGTTGGATAGCCATGTAGGTTATTCAATCACACGAATGAAACCCACGTTCAAATTTTTGACTACTTCATCTTTAATCTTGAGCGGCCATTCGGTGTGGAGCTTTCGTAGTTTTTTCTTGACCGGTTTGCATTCTAGGAGAGTTAGAATATCATGGTGTGCTATTTCTAGAACAATTCTAGGCATGTCATCGTCGGACCATACGAAGGCGTCCATAAATTCCTTTAGTAATTATTTGAGTTGCGCACGCTCATGCTTGTCGAACGTGTCCCTTATCCAAATCTCACATAGTTTACTACTAGAATTGAGATTAATAACGATAGTTCCATCTACATGAACCTTAACGTGGTTATGTTATTTGTTATTAACCTTATTAAGATTAACTAAGAATTATTCATTTGTAAAATCATCATCATGTAGAGTTTGATTAGAATCAAGATAAATAATTTAAGGCACAATAAGATACTCAGAATCTTTATTGATTTATTTAATAGGAAAAGCAGCATTGAGAACCTCAAGAAACTAGGTCTCGATTACATCAAAGTAAGGAGAAACAACAAGGGAAGAAGAAATAGGATAAACATCTTGGTTATGTTGAATTTCAGCAGGTGGCATAGGTGCAACATGCTAGTTGAGGAGAGGTGTATCAGCAGCTTTGATCAATCGGGATAGATCTGATGATGTAGACCCTAAGTCGATCATGCAAAGTGTCAGAGCTAGTGTGTGTAAGTTAAAAGAATCCTTAGAGTCACTTTCCTCAGAATATTTGGTATCGGTTATGGTCTCTTTAATGAGTGGTTACACACGATGCTGGGAACACTTGCCCCATGAGTAGCTTTCTTGGAAAAAGATCTCCATTACATGTTTCATCTTCTTATCCCCATTATCATACCATTGTTCTAGAAAGCCGCGAAAGGGTAAATCTTTGCCATGTCTGATGAATCATCCATTATAGGAATCTCTTGAGACAATTTTGTCACATTCTAGCCTTCTCTTCAGCCAAGCTTTATGGATCATTCGGAGTGCTTTTATTGATGGTGGATAGCCCAAGCCACAAGGAGGAAAAACTTTATTTAACATAATGGGTTCAAGTATCTCCTGTTGTCTTTGTCCCAGTCCCAGTCCGGACATAAAGTGCTTATTCTTGAACATCTGGATCACATTAACATTTCCATGAGGGTTATACTCTAGGCAAACCTTATCTTAAAAATCTTCTCTTTCTAGGAGTAGAAGTGGTTCAACTTGAAAGTGTGATTGAAGCATATCATTCTCCCTGTGTTGTATCTTAAGTACTAGATTACTAGTGCTTGAATTCTCGGCATTGTTATCGTCACCCAAGATAAGGACGACCTTCCCATTGGTGAAGATCTTCAGTTTCTGATGAAGGGAAGAAGACACAAGCTTGATAATGTGGAACCACGATTGTTAGAGCAACAGATTGAAGTAAGATGGGATATCAATGACTTGGAATTAAATAATAGAATTTATAGGGCCGACCCCTATTGCAAGCTTTATTGATGACATTAGTTCTCAAAGAGAATTATCATATTCACGTACAATGGTAGAGGTTGGAGCAAGGTCACTCACTTTCAGTCCTAAATAATAGAGGGTCTTTAACGAGTAGACATTTAGTGATGATCCATTATCGATAATAGAGAGTGGGACAGTCTTTCCCATGACTTCGATTGAGATATTGAGAGCATAATTCTTGTTTGGATCAATCTTTGGGATTTTTTCTTCAGACAAAGAGAGAATTTTAGTAGAGGTCAGGGATCCGACCAGATTCACTGCTTCTTATAGCGTTGAGGAAGGGGGAACTGTGGGTCCTGTGAGTATCTTGATCAAATCATTTTGATGCAGTTGGTAAGATATAAATAGTGCCCACAGGGTGATGTTAGCTTGGGTCTTTTTCAAATGATCGGAGATCTTTCTCTCCTGAAGGGTCACTTATGGAATAGGGACATTCTCCACACCTTTTCCTTTATCGCTTTCAGATGGTGGCAGGTTTGGGACATGGTAATGCCTCCCTGATTTGGTCATGTGGTTCATAAAAGAGGGGAAAATAGAAACCTCATTTCCTCATTGATCTCAGGTTGTTCAATCACTTTGTTGATTTCTTCGAATAGCTCCTCCAATGATATCATCCCACACGTGCTGACTATCAGACTATAATTTTTTAGACCTTACTCTTCGTCTGAATCATCGAATTTATCCCCATATCCGATAGGAACGATATCATTTTTCCATGAAAAGTCAAAATAATCCACAACCTCAACGGACTCTTCTTATAAATCCTCCCATTCGACAAGGAGATGTAAAAGTGAAGGGACCAGGCACATTTATATTTTCAAAGCATCAAGTAGCTCTAACATACTAAAAATATCACCGATCTATCGAAATAGGTTTGCCATGATCTAGATGACATCATCTAGACTTACTTTATTGATCAGTACCACCTAATTGTCTTACTCTCGAGCCTATTTCCAAGATTGTAATAATAGAACACTGAATCTTTGGAAATTGATGGTCATCTAGGGGGGAATTTCATCCCAAAGTCTAGGAGTTAGTTCAATACTTCTGTCAATTCAATATCTTTACCTCCAAAATGGGTATGTATAGTGATTCATGCCCTAGTAAGGAGTGACAATGACTGATTGGCAAAGCTGGTAGGGTGTAAAAGAAAGTATGGGCAAGTTTGGAGGGGTTTATATAGGTATGATAGATGATTTTCTTGGTGTGATCTGGGTAGATGGGTAAAACTTTGAGTCTTCTTCTTGAAAGATGGAATTTATATGATTCGATAATGGATTGTGGGTAATGTTTGGTTTAAGATTGGATAGTGGGGCGATGATGCCTCGGTCAATCAGACCTTGGATCATATTTTAAAGGTGGAAATATTGATAAGTGGTATGGCCGACAGTTTGGTGAACGTTGCAATGGGCCTCTGGCGTGAAATTCTTGGGAAGTGGGTTTGGTAATGGATGAGGTTCCAATGGCTTGGTGAGGTTTAAAGTTAAGAGGTCCTAGTAAACTTTAGAGAGGGGAGTGTGAAGTTTGGTTTATTCTTTTTAGACTTGATTAGGGTTATATTTTGGTACCAATGAAGTGGCAGGCTGAGAGATGTTCTTGATGGTTGAAATTATAGTAGTGGCTGACTTCTTAAACTTTTTGGGAGCGAACTGTACAGATACTTTCTTTTGTTCAACTTCAGTATTGGCAAGACCTTCTTTGACCTCCACTCCTTCTTCTCGGAAGGATAAAAGATGAGGGGACTGCTGTCCTCCCATCGTTGTTCGAACATGGTGTATGAAATTCTTCTTCACGATACTAACTTTCACCTCTTTGGATGGCCGATTTGTCACGGTGGTTGATTTCTCTCTCCAAGTTTTTACAAAGTTATTGACTGACTCCACACGATTCTATTTGAGTATCTCTAAATCATGGTAGGTAACCTTTAAGTCTTCGCTAAATTTGTACTATGATATGAACTTGCGAGAAACATCCTCCCAACTGCGGATTTTGGACTCCTTGAGAGATACAAACCAGCGAAGAGTGTTGTCCTCCAAAATCTGTTGGAGTATTTAGGTGTTTATTTCCTTGGAGGCACCTAGGAGAGTCATGGATCGGTGTTAACTATGGAGATGAACAATTAGAGGTCCACTACCCTCAAATTTCTCGATTTTGGGCATCCTAAACTTTTTTGGAAGCCTTGCTTTAGGATAGGGAAACATGTGGGCGTAGTCCATTTAGTTTTTAGAGAGTCTGAGTTGGTCAAATTTCTTGCTCAACACCTTGATATCTTCCCGACCTTATTTAATTCTTCCTCCTTTGAATCAATGGTTACGGGTAAGTTAGCCCCTGGACAGGCAAGATTCAGCATAGGAAGATGGGCTGGAGACGACCTATTAGCAATAGGAACACGTTGAGCGTGCTGGTATTCTCCGAGAACAAAAATAGGCTCGGGTATGGGCGGAACCATAGCGTAGGGGAAGAGGACCTCGGGATTTTTAAGAATAGGGACCCAATTTCATTTCATCTCATGAACCTCGATTTGAAGGTTATCAATCTTGGCAGTGAGCTAAGCTAAAACTGTCATCAAATCCGATTTCACATTTGGTATTGGGTATGTGTTTGCCATGGAAATAGGATGAATTTTGGACACAGAGGAAGTGAGGGGACTGATGTAGCTTTAGGTCAATTCGACTGAAGACCGAAGACAATAGGGAGCCAGGCCAAGGATTTGTGATCGACCTGAGAAGGAGAAAAATTGAATTTATTTTTGGAAAAAGAGGAAGGAAAACTGCTATTTGTAAAAAGGCAGGAAAATGTTTTTAACATTTTTTTTGGAAAAGAGGAGATCACTTTTTTTTGGGTAAAGGGGAGGAAAAATACTTTTGATATAAGGGAAGAAAATATTTTTGGAATTTCTGATAAGAGAAGGAAAAAATGTTTTTGACATTTTTGGATAAAGAAAATGGAAAAAGACGAGAGACGTGTCTTAGCATGATTATTATTATGTTTATTAGGTTCTCACTTGTATTAAGTTTCCCTAAATGCAAAAAGAAATGTCGAACGGAACCCGAGCCCGAGGAAATTGGGTTTGAAAAGAAATGTAAAAACTGTGGTTGTACTTGTTACCAGGCTTAGGGATATACCTCCCGTTGTGACTTCGATCAAGTGATACAATGCGGGGAAAACTGTTCGATATACATAGAAGGTACTTGGCCAATGGAAGGTGAGAGTCATATCACTTAGGATAACTATGACCTGTCAGACCAACACCCATCATGAAATGACCCCCCAGTTATGGGATAAAATTTAATCACTAACAATGATCTTTGGTGATTTAGTGTGCAAGATGCATGATCCTTACGTTATGGAGAGAGTATATTTATTGATGAGCATCATGCTAAGCAGGGGATAATGTACAAGTGTAAAAAATAAATCTATACTAAGCATGGATTATGAGAGAGTGGGTGATGTGTAGATATCTACAGGTGAGTGTGTGGTAGTGAACCTAAGCATGGATCAACTACAAGTGGTGTGTGATAAGTGTGAGTAAGCATGGATATATACAAGTGTGATAAGTGGAGGTATGTGTTAGTAACACCTAAGCATGGATTTCTAAGTGGTGTGTTCAACATATTGATGTAAGTGATCCTAGGTGCATGTGGTGTGAAGTGTACATGGATAATATCTAAAAGTGTGTGAGTGAGTAGTGATATAAGCATGAGGAATATGTCTGCAAGAAATAATATATGAGAAAAATGGTACGTAGAGATAGGTGCATACGCACACGTGAAAACAAAACACCCATGAAAACAGAGTCTAGCCCTCTTATGAAGAAAGTCCATAGAGGAGTCGCCATTGTGTCCATCCCGATCGAAGAATCCGCACCGCTTCCTTTTCTCCCCCTTCTACCTTCAAAAAAGGGAGGACGAGAAAGTAAGGGGGATCAAAAGGTCTCATGCCCTACTTAAGGACGCTTCAACCATCGTCAGTGTGGGGTAATTATAAAGAGATGGAGTCACCAGCCTATTTTGCACAAAACAGATAAAATAACATGTCGCCGCCTCGAGATAACGACATCAAAGACAAATTGATGCATACAAAACCAATAGTTCTAAGGTTTGGGGGCTAAGTTATAGAATGAGAAGGTGTTAGGCCCCCATCCAGCCCTTTTGCTCTCTTGTGGGCTAGTGTTATTATTTTTCATTATTTTTTCGTGAAGTGTGTGTGTGTGTATATATAATGGAGATCAAAATCGTTTAACTCATACCATGGAAAAGATAGAGTGAGATCATCTATAGGAGTGTTCTTAAAATAATATATAGAAAATATGATTTATGCGTTTATCGCGATATTGATCATTATGATGAAACGACAATATGTGTTGGATGAAACGCTAACAAACATAATATGTATATTAATGTAAGAATAAAATAAATGCAGAAATGGAAGATTTAGAAAAATTGGAGATTTTAGAAAAAAGTTGAAAATTGAGAAGTTAAAAATGGGGAATTTGAAAAATTATAAAATTGGACTCGAGCCTCGAGTTTTAATCCGAAATACCTACGTAGACTATAAAGGCATCAAAGTTCACTTAGTTCGAATGTGGCATGGAGGTGGGGTTTATCCTATAGATTTGAACGGGATTTTATTATATGTGTGTGTAAATTTATTTATTTTTGTTTTGAAAAAATATGATGGATAATCCCATTCGAAATTTATTGGTGTAACCCTACTTTTGTTTGTTATGTCTTTTTTTATTGAAAATAAATTATGTGCAATATACTAATAAAAGTAAGATATTAATGCATATGAACTAAAGTAAGAACTAAATTATGAATCTAATGTAATTTATGCAAACCAAGATATTTAAAGAGAGGAGGAAGGATTTGGACCTTCTTTGAAGCATGATCTTTGATATTAGATGAACTCCCTTGAATGTGAGATTAATGTTGGATGAGAGAGAATGTGATTTTTCCAAATTGGCTATGAAAAGGATGGGAATATAATCTTGAATGGAGCTTCACATAGAGAAACTTTGCTGATTTTGAGCAAATGTTGCTGAGATCACTGATGCCGATGGTTTTGAGGTCTATTTTGGAAGTGGGGCCATGCCCTCTATTTATAGGGTAAAGGGGATTCCGAATGGCAAGGGTCTAGTCCTTCCCATCGACAGGTGATCCTAGACACACTGCCGATAAGCAGGGAACTGAACCTGCTAAATGGGATCCTCATGTAGATTTTTTCAGAAAAACCTTCGTTGAACGCAATTCGTTGATGAAAATCACGCACAAGTCATACCATTAGAAAGGTAATTTAGATACCTTCAATAGTCCTTTGTACTTATTTCAGATCCAATAGTTTACTTTGGGTCAAAAGTGGCTCAGAAGCGCACGTCGATTATTTGGACGGGAGATTGACGGACGAGAATGGATTATTCGTTCATATGGTAAGTCAGAATCATGCATGGGGGTGTACTTTTGGAAAGGTTAGGAGATTTACTTCGACATTCCAAAGAGTTTTTCTTGGTTTGGAAAGTTGACGTTGGTCAACTGGTGCCTGAAACGCTCATTGACCTCTCGGAGTAAAACGGATCGTTCGTCTGTAGCGTAAGTCAAAAACGTGCATGAGGTTGACCGTTGGAAAGGTTATTAAGTTTACTTTAGAGATTCATTTAGTTTCATTCGAGCTAAAGAGTTGACTTTGGTCAAACAAAACCCGGTATCCTCAGGATTAATTTTTACGGGAAAATTGATCGTTCGTCCGAAAGGTTATGCAGTTTCGTGAATGGGGTAGACTGTTGGAAAGGGATTTCAGTGCCTTTAGAATATTCAATGTTATTTAATGCTGATGATGAAGTTGATATAATGTTATCGAGACTGCCACAAAACTCAAATTACACACACGAGTCTAGGGTTAACGAACACCGCGACTTTATCTAGCCACGCCGCTTAAACCTCTTCCTTCTGAGGTTAAACTCATAACAACAACTTCGCCTTTACCTATTCCAAATGGTTCTTGGACCTGGTACACTTGTCCTAACTAAACCAAAAATTTCTTAAATCTATGCCCCATCTAGGCACCCTAATCTTGTCCTTCATTCCTATTGGAAAAAAAAAACTAACCGTGTGGCTCCATACTCCACGTCACCCTATTTCCATCACTGGCCTTCCTGACCATGATAAAGTTATTAGTACCATCTGACTCTATAACCTTTCTCCTTACAATCATCTTACTAATCCTCTTAACTTCTTCGTTAAAAGGAAACTCCACTAATGATTTCAACAACCCTATTTCAACAAATCTCCCCATGTAGATGTCCGCCCATGGGGAACATGAACACACCCACATTCTCCGTAAGTGTTAGCAACACTTTTCTAATAAGCCCATCGTTTCTCTGAAGGACTCTCTCTTCGTTGTACCTTTCTCACCTTGGTACAAGGTTCACCTCTCCATATCACTCTTTATCCACTGTCGGCCCCCGGTCGATCCTTATGTTAATAATCCAGAACCGTATTACCTTCCTACTCAACCCAAGGAACCGTGGTTAAAACCCTCCATAAAATTTCCTCTATGATCAAAACATCCTTCTCCTACGAGCAAAAGTCTTCCTCAAATTTTCACGTCCGGGTATTTCCATACCCCCATTTTAAGCCCAACTCCCGAGCCTTCTACTTCAACTAGATAGTGCCACACTTACTTTGCACAACCCAACTTCAACTTATGGTCCTTATCAAAGACCCCTTTCGAACCCATAGCTTCACAGGGCAATTCAACTTGGGTACCACTTTTCCACTATAGCAGTACTTGGATGCTCCTAACTACTATACTTTAGTAGTCGTTGCAACACTCCTTATAAATTTCCATAAGGGGAGTGGCCTCTCTCTATAGCGGTCCTAATCCCCCAACTTCCACTAGTCGACCCAGCAAAGCCCCGCCTCCTGCTGTCCTCATCACGGCCCTCCTTGGTCGCCCTTCCTCGATCGGCATACGAATCGGGGTTCGGGAGCGCTCGATGGCCTCCGAATCGATTTTTGGTAGTACAATCACTACACCAAAATGGGAAAATTGTCACCTTTCAGCCGGCCAGCCTTGTCAAGGTCATTGACCGTGACAAAAAAAACACGGGTTTTATGTCACGGTCATTGACCTTGACACGACCGTGACAAAGAATTATCACGGTCATTGACCGTGACAAGTCCGTGACAAGTAAAATTGTCACGAACTTGTCATGGTCAAAGACCTTGACATGACCGTGACAATGTTCGCAGCAAAAACCCTATCCCCCTTCTTTTTTCCCTCTCGCGCCGTTCCCTCCATATCTCTCTCTCTCTCTCGACGTTGCTCTCTCTCTCTCTACTTTCAGGTCCATTTTCTCTCTCTCTCTCTTCCATTTATATATATATATTTGTGTGTATATTTATGTGTGTGTGTATATATATATATATATATATATGTGTGTATGTGTGTGCGTGGAGGGGCAGGGGGTGGGGGGTGGGGCGGGGTGGGGCAGGGGGTGGGGCAGGGTGGGGTGGGGTGTGTGTGTGTGGTGGTGTGTGGTAGGGGAGGGGGTGGGGTGGGGTGGTGTGGTGTGTGTGTGTGTGTGTGTGGTGGTGTGTGGTGGGGGAGGGGGTGGTGGAGGGGTGGGGCAGGGGGTGGGGTGGGGTGTGTGTGTGTGTGTTGTGGTGTGTGGTGGGGGAGGGGGTGGGGTGGGGTGGGGTGTGTGTGTGTGTGTGGTGGTGTGTGGTGGGGGAGGGGGTGGGGTGGGGTGGGGTGTGTGTGTGTGTGTGTATGTGTGGTTGTGTGTGGTGGGGGAGGAGGTGGTGGAGGGAGGCAGGGGGTGGGGTGGGGTGTGTGTGTGTGTGGTGGTGTGGGGTGGGGGAGGGGGTGGTGGAGAGGTGGGGTGGGAAATCATATGAAATGAATTCAAATTATTTTTGTAGCACTAAGGGAATAAATGAAAATGAATTGAAACTATGAAATTGTTATGGAATATAATAAATTTGGAACTATTGTCTTTTCAACCATCCAATAAAAGTTTTCCTTCATGGAATGTTAGAATTGTTTCTAGGATAATAATCCTACTATAAGATAATTGCTCAAAATAAATATTAAATAATAATTACTAAGATATCAATTCAAATAAAGTCTGAATAACCTAACCAAAAGAAATAAAATAAAATATCAAATAAATTATCATCCACCTCATAGACATTCCCTACCAATCATTTTAAGATAATTTTTTCCTTATAAAGATAAATACCTTTGATTGCAAAGCATGCACTTGTATTATTATTATACAACATGTATTATTTCGACGTGTAATTCTAAAATCTCACCTACTTTTGTATACTATTTTTAAAATCATACTATCAATTCACGAGACACTAAACAAGAAAGAGGGAATATTAATTTGGAAATGCTTGTTTTTCTTTCTAGAGACCCGTGTCGTCAAAACTTGGTAGTGTTCGAATGTGTTTTTATCACTAAATTATTATTTCACTAGCAAATACTCATATCCTAGATTAAGAGTCCATATTTAATTTTTGTACTTACTAATAATACACTTAATCAATGGCTAGGATTAACCCTTATTCACTATCATGAAATTTGGTTAATTGATTATTTAAAAAAAAAAGCAAAAGTAGACTAACATATATACACAACACTAAAAGTAGACATCAATTTTATAAATAATTGATATTTTCATTCAAAATAAATATTTCATTCAAAAATATTGGATAATAATTGATATTTTCATTTAAATTGATAATAATTTTATTCATGAAATTAATTCAATTAGGTAAAACCCATGATAATGAAATTTATGCTACAATTATAACGAAATGGTATTGACGGAACTTACACATACGTTATAATATAGACGGAACATTTTTTTATCTGTACTATTAATTCAATCAATTCAATTAGGTAAAACGAAATGTGTACTATTAACATTTTTTTTTATCTGTACTAATAACATTTTTTTTACAGCAAAAATGTCTCCTTCAGATGTTAGGGCGAAGATGATGATGTTGTTTATGATGATGTCGTCTGGGTTTGGTGGTAGCGGAGGCGACGAGGGCTCCTCCGCCCCTAGGCTCCCCAAATATGGAAAATTTGGGATTACCGTCGAAAACAAGTCGGAGCTTTTAGCGAGATCCCTCGAGCTGCTAAAGACGGTCATCGGCCCGGGGTTTATGAGTTGGAAGGAGGTGCCGTATGAGCTCAAGTTAGCTGTTTGGGCGGCACTACAGGTAATATTTATATGAATATTTCAATTTATATTTATATTTATATTTATATTTCAATTTCAATTTCAATTTCAATTTCAATTTCATATCTATATTTATACTTATATTTATATTTATATTTATTCGCAACTAACATTGTATTTGTTGGACAGGAACAATTCAACTTGGATCCAAAGCTACGCGATTCCGTCTTGGAGCAGTTGAGGGAGCAACACAAGACGTGGAAGAAAAATATGCGGACACGGTACTTTGGGAAAGACCGAGAGTCCATTATACAATGGCGCGGATCCGTCCCGCCCAAGGAGCCGATCTCATTGGCACAATGGCAAAAGTTCATTGACAATGAGATCGAGGATCGACAATTGGCATCTCGCCAATCGGGGAGGGAAAATCGGGCTAAAAAGACGGACGTACACTACTCCGTCCGGACCTCTTACGCTGAGGTGGAGCATAGGATGCAGGTAAGATTTAATTTATCTATAACTACGGAAATATATTATTGGATATTATTTTACTTTGCGGGGCCGATACTAATTTTACTTTACTTTATTTTATTTCAGGGGGTAGGGAGTGGGCCAGGGGGTAAGCCACATAGGCTCGATACTTATGTGGCTCTTCGGACGAAGAAGGGGAAGGACAAGGAGGTGTCCCCGAGCGTCGCGGTCACGATTGTAAGTAATCCGACAGTTTAATTATTGTTAATTACGTTATAATTTTTTAGTTTACTTATTTTACTAATCATGTGCTTTTTGTCGTTTCAGTTAAAGCTTAAGGAAGTGCATGAGTCGCAGTCTGATGCCGACAAGGCATCTTTGTCCACAGACGCACTCAGCCAAGTGCTTGGCTATGATCGCAAGGGGAGGACAAGGGGAGTGAGCTCGCGGGTGGCCAAATCTAGGATCATCGGATTGGAGACGAGCGGCACCGGCTTGGCTCAAACGGTGGATTCACACGACGCGAAGCTGTCCCGTTTGGAGGCGACGGTCGAAGATATGTACGCATTCATGAAGCGTATGTTGGGTGGAGACCGTAAAGGAAAAGGGAAAGGGAAGGAGAAGGCGGTGGAGGAGGAGGTGCGGGAGGACGAGGCGCAGGATGACGAGGATGTGGACCTCGCTGCTTCATCACCGACACGTTCGTACTTCGATGATCCACTTCCCTATTTGACGCCCTCCAACAGACCATTATCGACAATTGGTTGGCCGAGCGTGTTCATATTGGACATATTTGATGGCCAGCGGATAGGGCGGGGGTTGAGGGACCCGAATATCGTCGAGGGTGGAATAGTCTATGGACGTGTGCTTCAACAGATGGAGTCCAGGGTGCTCGTCACGCATGTCATACCCGGGAAGGACAACTCCCTATTGTCGTTGCGCGAACAATGCGGCACGACTTATATTAGTGGGTGCGTCAATTCGTATGTCGTGTGGCCTACTCACCTCCTCAGTTTTATCCAAGACATGTAGTAACATTATTTTCTAGTTTGTCCATTTTAATTATATTTGGATTATATCGTCATGTATATTATTTTTACTTTGAAGATTTGGATTATACTGTCATGAATATATATTTGCATTATTTTTAGTTTATGTTGGATATATGATGTTGGAAACAGGTACAACGTTGCTATAACAGGTACAAATATGCTGCTGGGCAGTGGTAGTGGCCATACTGCCCAGCAGATTTTTTTTAAATTCTGCCCAGAATTGTCACGGTCATTGACCGTGACAATTTTTTTAAAAAGGGTCACGGCTTTGTCACGGTTGTAAACCGTGACAAACGTGTCACGGTCATTGACCTTGACACGACCGTGACACAAAACGCGAGTTTTTTGTCAAGGTCAATGACCGTGACACGACCGTGACAAAAAAAGTTGTCTCGCCTCGAAATGTCACGGTCATTGACCTTGACAAGGTGGATTTGTCAAGGTCAATGACCTTGACAAATGGGCAGATTTGGTGTAGTGAATGGTTCGTTCGTCCAAACTGTTATGTCTATTCGTGCATGGGGTAGACTATTGGAAAGGAAATTTAGAGACCTTAGAATATTCAAAGTGCTTTCGTTCGCATGATAGAGTTTACTGGAGTCAAATGGGGCCCGAGAGCACCCGATAGCTTCCAGATTAGTACTCAGAGTATAACCTAGGGTTTGTAGTGAAATGGGGGAGGTACTAGGGACCTAAGGAGAGACTTAGGGTTGCCTACTATGGGCATTTCAATGGGACTCAAGATGGTAGTTATGTGTGTATGTAGGTGTATATGAGTGGTTTGCGTGCATGACATCCCTAGGGACATGAGAGTGTTTGTCTCTCGATCTCCGTTTACTTTTTAAGGTTAATTTTTTTGTCTTGTTCCCTTGTAATATTTTACACACCATATCCAGTTTTATGCCTGCTCTTATTGGCCTAGGTCATTCTTAACGCGAAGGGTTTTCAACTATTCAGAGTCACCAGTTTATTTTATATAAAACAAACAAAATGGGTCGGGTTAGCCCTTTCGGGCTTACCTTAAGACATGATGATACCTACGAATGGTCCATAGATTCTTGGTGTGGGTTCGGGAATCAATTTATGAGTGAATAAAATATTAGGCACTCCACTTGAGTTCTTTACGCTTTTGATTCATATCGAATATTGCATTTATTTACCCGTTATACTTGGCATTTAGCCCTATCGGGTACCTTAATTCATATATTTATGCTCGTTAACAAGACAACATCTTTTATGTATGTTTATAAGCTTTACAAGCTATAATTGATCTTTTGTAGGTATTAAAGTGTTAAGCATAAAGTTTGATTGCATTCGTGAAAAGTTTCATCATAAAGATCATATTCAATGGCATTTTAATAATTTTAACATTTTGGATTTCTAGCCCAAAGTCTTTATGAAAGTTTCTCTCTCAGAGTTAACATCACTTATGATCCGATCATGCCTCATTCCAATCTATAACAAAAAAGTTATGACATTTTCCAAGGGATGAATAATGTTTGTGATGAGGGATAATTGACTCAGTTTAGCCTTCATCGATCGATTGATGAAACAAAGTTTGCCTTTGACCTGTAGGTAGCACCATATTTTAACATTCATATATCGATCGATGAAATTTCATCGATCGATCGACATCACATTATAACCTTCATCGATTGATCGACGAATTTCATCGATCGATCGATGAAGCCAGATATATATATATATATATATATATATATATATATATATATATATATATATAAGTTGGTTTTTATTAGAAGGGAGCTAGTTTTTTAGCAATTTGTTAGGGTTTGAGAGGATTTTGGAAGCTTCCCCTCTTTCTCTTAGGGTTTGTCATTTCTTTGATGTGTAAATTACTATTCATCTTCTCCTTCCTTAATTAAATATTTATTGTTCCATTTATTGCTTTGCTAATTAGTTTACAAGCTTTATTAATTTGATTTATTTTCTTATTTCTTGCTTTATTTAATTACATGCTTTAATATACTTTCTAGCCAATTTAATTTAGGTTGAAATAATTGAATTCGCCTTGGGTTAAATGGTTGCTTTGCATTGGTGATGGATTAGATGAGTTTAAATGGGTTAGATTGTTCTTTATTTTATGTCATGGACATTTAATGGTGTATATCATGTATGAACAATTTTTACGATCTCGCATGTCTAATTTTCACGATATTGGTCGACATCAAAATCATAGTAAGAATTTATGAGAATTTCATGGATGATAATTCTATATTTTATTAATTGATGAAATGATATTTAATCTTGATAAACTTATCTTCTCATGTAACCATTTATACTCATTAACCCGAGGTAAGGGATATTAATCCCAATCTATAGTTTTTACGCCTTAATTAAAAGTTTTATGTTTTTTGCATTAAGGTAGGAGCCAAAAACAACGACTGGCATAGGTAACATGAATGCCTTGTTTCATAACGACTATCAAAATGGCGCAATTGCTGGGGACTTGTTTATTTAAGATTTAATTGATTAAGTATTTCCTAATATTTTTCTTTTTCTTTTTATTCTTTGTTAACTATTTTTGTAGGACTTCTACATTTGACGGCCAAGTAACACTTGAATATATCGTTCGCACATAACATTTTGGAATTTTTCATCTGAGCTTATTGGGGTAATCATGTCTTATTTCCATATTGTCAGTAATCGTAACGACGATTCTCAAAATTCCCCTAAACCTATGACTTTTGGTGAATACTCACAAAGTCAAAAACTTGAATTATCTAAAATGACTTTGTATGAATATTAAAAAAGTAAAGTTTTGGATTATGGAATTTTGAGAATGATCATCCGATAGTGGGTCACAAAGTCATTAAAATAAGAATGGTGACACTTATTGCAATATCTTTAAAAATTATGATAATGACTTTGATAATAATTTCTAGGATAGTTTCCAAACTTCTCACTTTCAAGAATCCACGCCTCCACCTATGGAATTGCGGGAGGGATTGCGCATGCTAGAAAATGAAAAACTTGAAAGCCACTATTGGGACGAAAATCATTGTTAGGAGCATGACTTTCATTTATGGTTTGAAATTAACGATGATTTTTCTTCCGAGACTTTTGAAGTTGAGGAATATTTTGAAATAAAGGACAAATCGATGCCTACTTTGTAACAAACCATTCTTCACTTGGCCCAAGGCATCATAGAAAATGAAAGTGAGGAAGAAATGGACACAATAACCATTTGCAATGAAATTATTTCTTCTTTGATAGCCAAAGAAGAAAGTTTCATTGAAAATCATTCTGTCTCCTTCTAAATTCAATCTTTGAGCGATGATAACTCATCTCTCGAGATTAAAATTATTTCCTCCCCCTTTTTGCTATCCATCATCGAACTGTTGCAAGCTTCCCACGAATCGGTTCAAAACATCAAAATATTTAACTATTTCATCGATGAGGATTACTTGCTCAAGTTGCTTTCCATGAATGAAATCTTGCCTCCATGTATGCCACCTCACATTCCAATTAAAAAATCATCGGGTGGAAATTCAATTTTTATTGGATCGCATGTCTACTTGTCACCCATTTTATCCAAATCCCATATCACCCCCGACACAATTTTAATTGGTGATGGTTCTTTTATTATGTCTTACGCATACTTTCCATTGTTCACACATAATTCTTATTTTCCAGAAGGTATGCACTTAAATGAGGGAACATTGGTTATCCCTCAAAGTCAAATCGTATTATTGGTGGACCCTAAAAAATTTCAACTTCTATTATATAGTAAGTCAGAAGTTAAAATTGTAGGTTGTAAATAGTAACTTGTTTTATTTTTCTTTTTAATTATAGTCTAGTGTAATTAGTTAAAGCTTTTGTTCTTTTTTTTTGTTATTCTTGATGCTAAAATGTTTTGTAGAATCTTTAGATTTGTACTTTCCATAGATTGCTCAATTTTGGGTAATATCGCTCTTTTCCTCTCTATAACTTGGTTCTTGGTTCACATTAAGGAAAATTCAAGGCTAAAGTTAGGGGGTATGGGATATTCTTCCCATCTATTGGTAGTTTCTTTTATTTGACCACATGTTCTTACCCAATATGTTTTTTTTTATAAAAATAAAAAATTTCAAATATTTTTTTTCTCCTTTGTTGGGAATTATGCCTTTTTCAATCATAAATTTAAAATAAATGGCCGATCCAATACTTAATTAAATTACAAATGTTCTTTATTTTACAAGTTATTAGACTTTAGTCCTCGAATTATTGATATTATTAAAAACACTATGAATTAAACTTTAAACCTAAGAGCGCATGCACTTTTCTTATTTAATTGATTTAGTTTAAGATTTTTCTAAGAAGGTAATCCTTTGTTGTATTGTATATACTTACACCAAGTGAGAGTTGTGCTTTTATTCAATTGTGAGCGTTACACATTACTCTTTCCTCCTTAAAAACGTTAAAGTCGTCGATAATGTCACTATTCCTTCATTGATCATTCATTAATTGAATTCATATTTTGAAAGTCATACTCTAGCATTATTATTAAAATTGTGTTGTCTCACATAGTGCATAAACTTTAGAAAAGGATCATAGGTCCTCTTTGTTATATAACATATATTAACATTTACCTCACCTTATATGGTTTCCCTCATCAACCCTTTTGAGCCTTAATATAGTCGTTAATTTCAAAACCCAAAATCCCATAACCATCTCCATATTGGAGTTATAAACTATATATGTCTCCTTCCATACCTTTGTTTGGAATAATACTTCGGATTGGACGATGTTCTTGTTTGTTTTTGAAATTAAGCGCGTGAGAGTGTGAAAGAGAAGAAAAACAAAAGAAAAATAAGAGAAAAGAAAAATGAAAGAAAAATATGAGAAAAGGAAGAAAAGAGAACAAAAAGAAAGTATTTCTTTAATTTACATAGTGTTCAATAATCTTTGTCACTCTTCAAAGTTATATCCAATGTTTATTTTTGAAATCATATTCCATGTTTGAAATTTCCTACGATTTTTCATTATCGAAAGTGTTTCATACCCAAACACTTTTGAATACATACATATTCCTTTCATTTCCTAACCTTAACCTCAAACCTACATTACAACCTTAAGAAATTCCTATGTGATCCTAACGTGAATGTAATTTAAAATTTTAAATAATTGTGATACTCTATGCAAATGCATTTAACTTCATTTAATGATGATATCCTTTCATTGAGATTGCAATATTTTTCAATTTATATATAAAATTCTTCATTGATGACATGTATGCGGTCTAGTTTTCATTTACATTTACTCATTATGCCCGCATGTCTTGTGTGTGTTAAACCCCATTTCATAGCGATTTCATTTGTTGAGTGTAAAAATCGGAGAGGATTGAATATCATGATATGGATTAATGTTTATTTGAGTTACAAAAGTTTTTGCCAAATCAAAATCTTTTCATGTGCTCCCTATTCCTCCCACTTTTTAAGGTTTCTTTGTGATTGAAGTTAATCTATTGTTAATAACTATGAAATTATAAGTAAATTCATTCACTATGCTAATAAAATGTTGAAATTCATGCACTTTTTAAGGGGTTACGCCTAAAGCACCTTTATGGTTGCTCGACTAGGTAAACTGTTGTCGCTTTAAAAGTCCTAGTTTTGCTCAAAGCACCTTTATGATTTCTCGAATAAGTAAGACTAGACATTAGTAAGCCTTAGTTTGCCTAAAGCACCTTTATGGTTACTCGACTAGGTAATCTATTGTCACTTCAAAAGTCATAATTTTTCTTAAAGAACCTCTATGGTTGCTCGACTAGGTAAACTGTTGTCGCTTCAAAAGTCCTAGTTTTTCTTAAAGCACCTTTATGGTTGCTCGACTAAGTAAGACTGGGCATTCTTAAGCCTCGGTTTGCCTAAAGTACCTAATGGTTACTCGATTAGGTAAACGGTTGTCACTTCAAAATTCCTAGTTTTGCTCAAGGCACCTTTATGGTTGCTCAACTAAGTAAGACTGGGTATTTTTAAGCCTCAGTTTGCCTAAAACACCTTTATGGTTGTTCGATAAGAGTACAAATATTATCGATTGAATGGTTACGTATTTGGTACAAGGGTGTACGAGGAAAATACAAATGTATAGAACTCAGGCATTTCGTACAAAGCTCTTACTTATTTTCGAGCGAGTGCAAAAGATAAAAATATCGTTGAAGCTGAAATGACTTACTATGAAGTAATTTGAAATGTATTTGAATTGAACTATATAATCTTCAAAGAGGTTGTGTTTTATCATGATCAGGTAAGAGTTGAGGATAAAAATTCCTATAAAGTTGATCATGGCACCAATTTGACCATAGGTGACTTGTTCAAGTTGAAGAGCAGCGAACACGTGAGCAATGAGACATTTGTTTGGGCTTTTAAAATGGTCAAGCAAGTGTATTACTCAGAGTATATAAATAAAGAGCCATGGTGAGTCATCCTACATGCATCAAAGCTTCTAAATATTTGTGTGGGTGACTTGGTTTCTCATACCGAATATCAATCCATTTTTTATGATAACCCGAATTTAAAACACTTTTTAGATTTGTAATAACTATTCCAATTGTTTGTAATGACCAATGGGTGTATTATTATAGTGCTTTATTATTATCGAACGATAGTTTAATGCTTTTAATTCATTTGTATTTGATCATTTCACTGCTTGTAAAAACCAGTGTGTGTATTCTTCTAGTGCTTTGTTATTTTCAATTTTTTAAATTTTTTAGTTAGTGAACATGTTAATTTGGATTTTATTTAAATTAAGTATAAATTCAAAGTCCATGACATGACCCGATATTGGAATAATATTTATATTTATAATGTCATTAACTTTTATTCTTCTAGTGCTTTGTTATTATCGAATTTGAATCAAAATTGGCTTTTTGGTTAGTGAATATGTTAATTTGGATTTAATCAATTTAAGCATTAATTAAAAGACCAAGGCATGACCTGATATTGAAACAATATTTTTAGATTTATAATGTTGTTAACTCGTATAATTTTCTAATTTATTTGGATTTGATCATTTTCTCATATAAATGGTTGTACTAATAAGAATAATGTTTGCAGAAAATATCTTCATCAGGGCATCGGGGCAGAGGAGACCACGAAGGCTCCTCAACCATTAGGCCCCCAAAATGGGGAAAATTGGGGTTCGTCATTGAGAATAAAAGGGCATTACTAGCTAGATCCCTGGAGTTGCTGAAGGCAATCATCGCCTGTGGTATGCTGATTGGAGGAAAGTGCCAAACGAGCTCTAGATCTCCATCTGGGGGGCACTAGAAGTAATCTATTTGTATTTATATTTATTTTTTATGTTTATGTTTATATTTTATAATTTAAATAAAACTAACACTTTCTTTCTTTTGGGTTTGTATTTATTTGACATGACCAATTGGGGCTGCCCCCACATGTCCGCGACTCCACGTTGGAACAGTTGAGAGATTAATATAAAACGTGGAAGAAAAACATGCTATCACAGTACTTTGGGCAGATCCGAGAGTCTATTATGAGAGTGCGTGACAAATTCCCATCGAAGGAGACGATCTCATTAGCAGAGTGGCTACAAATCGAAGAGAGATAATTGACATCTCATCAATCAGGGAGGGCAAACCATGTGAGAAATGTGGATATGGACTACTCCGGGTGGACGTCTTACACTGAAGTTGATCACAGGTTGGTAAGTTTTTTTCTTTAATTTTAGTTTTATGTTATTCTAAAATAGCATTACTTTGTGTTACGTACTAATTTTGCGTTATTTTATTTTAGGAGCCGGGGAGTGGCCTTAGAGGTGGGCCACATATTCTCTATGCCTATGTGGAAATATGGATGAAGAAAGGCAAGGATAAGGAGGTGTACTTGAGCGTGGCAACCACAATTGTAAGTTATAATTATTTAATTTTTTTAATTACGTTATAATTTTTTTATTAACTTAATAAAATAATTGTGTAGTTTTTGCCATTTTAGGTAAAGATTTAGAAAGTGCATGAAAAGAAGTTTGATGCATACAAATCATATTTAGCTACAGATGCACTCAACCAAGTTCTCAGGACAAATTATAAGGGGAGGACTAGGGAGGTGAGCTCTTGGGTGGGGAAGTCGTAGATCATGGGGATAGAGATGAGCAACACTAGGTTAGCTCGTAAGGTGGACACTCATAATGATAATATAGAAAGGTTAGGGGCATAGGCCCAAGATATGTACACCTTCATGAAGCATTACTGGGAGTCCACGTCGATAAGGGCACCACGGATAAAGGAAATGGAAATGGAAAGGGAAAGGGTAAGGAGGTATAAGAGGACGCTACTGCCCCATCGTCGATATGCACGGACTCGCCGATATGCACGGACTCTTCACCCTTATATGATCCATTTCCTATATTATTATGTCAACAATCGATTAGTCGTGCGTGTTTTAATAGACATATATGGTGGCAAGCCGATAGCGAGGTGGTTGAGGAACCTATACACCCACCCAAGTATGCTGGTTCATGGACGTGCCTTGCAACACTTTGAGGCAAAGGTTCGCGTCACGCATATTGTGACCAAAAGGGAGAACGCACCTTTATGGTTTCAAGAACAATGCGACATTCGACGAATTGATGGGTGTCTCAATTCATATGTTGTGTGTCATTCCTTCTGCCTCCGACCTATTGTAGAACCCATTCCATGACATTATTTGTATTTATTTTATTTCTATATTGGATATTATTTGTATTTTTTGATTTGGTTATGGATATTTATACGGTGCTTTGGTTTTGGCTATGGATATTTGTATTTATTTGTACTTTTTATTGAATATTGATTGTTGCATGATATATATGATGTTTCGATAGGTTAAAATTTTCTATAACAGGTACAAATATGCCCAACAATTTTTTTAAATTTGTCACGAACTTTGACCGTGACAAGTCTGTGACAAAGGAAACTTGTCACGGACTTGTCAAGGTAAAAGTCCATGATAATTTTTTTTTGTCAGTGACTTTGACCCTGATAATTTTTCCTTTGTCACGGTCAAATCCCATGAAAAATCTAACAAATTTATCAGGATCTTTGACCGTGACAAGTCTGTGACAAATGTCTTTATCACTCCAAAACTTGTCACGGTCTTAGATGTAGCAACCCTCGATTCAGGGAAGCTCATTTTATACTACTTTTATAGCATAAGGTAATTATATAAAATGTTAGAACTGGAGTAAATATTAATTTAACGAATTAAAAGTTAATATTTACTATATTGATGCATATTCACTGTATGTGAAAGTAAATATCATCAGGTTGCATGTTTGTAGTGTCATGTATTTTATATGACATTTTAGTTTAAATGATATTGTAACTCGAATTAATTTGTAAAATTGTCGGATGCCAGTTTAGAGGATGTAGTTAGTCTCGGAAGGTGCGAGACAGTCAAAATAAGTGTCATATTGTGTTTTTGTATTTCGAGCACTTTTACCTGGTTTTGGCTTAATGCGTATTTACGAGTCATTTTGATGTGGTGTTAACCAATTAAGTTGGGAGTTTTAACTTAAGCCACGATTTAGTCTTCTAAATCCCCTAATGCCCTAAATTATGTCTTAAGCATAGAGAGAAAAGGAGAGAAAGAAAAGAAAAATGAAGATTGAAGATGGGAGATGGGAGATTGCTTCTACCACCAAGAAATCTCATATTTCCTACAACAAGGCAAGTTTTCTACTTGCTAATATGTGATTTAAGTTGAATAATTTGTATGATATTTATGTATATTCATTTAGAGATCAAAAATGGAATTTATGGGAATTAAACCATAATCTTAGTTTTGATGATAAAAATTGTGGATTATAATGGTTATTAATCACGTACGATAAATTATGGGTAGATAAATATTGTTGGTTGTGAGTAAAATTGAAGAGATTAGAGGTTTGGGAGATTTAGGGTTCATAATCCTTAAGGCAAAATTAAGCAATTTTGCAGAACCGAATCGATTCGGCCTGGCCGAATCAATTCTCCTTGAGACAGTTTCCAGGTCTGGGTCGATCGAATCGATTCGGCATTTATGCAGAAGGTCAGGTTTTCCTGACCGAATCGATTCGGGTGGGCCGAATCGATTCGCTCTCTTGAACCCAAATCGATTCGGCTAGGCCGAATCGATTCGGAAGTCCTGCATTTTTGAGTAATTTTCTTAGCTTTGTTCTAATTCATTTTCTTTAAGTCTAGGTCCTTGGAACCTTCTCTAAAGAAGTAAAATAAGCGTCCGAGAGTTGTAATTGAGTTAGTTACATACCCTACATTAGGAATGGGTTATGTGGGGACTTTTTCGGGGATATGCCAACTGATGTTAGGGCATTCTTTTCTAGTTAATTATTATATAACTAGGATTCCTAGAGTTATGTTTGGGAGACTTTTAGAGCTCAATGGAGCCACATTAATCTTGATGGTTTATAATAACACCATAAAAGTATGTGGGAGAATAATTGAAAGTTCATTAATTCCTTTGAGGTATGATAGTTTTGGGGTTTTAAAATAACACCCTAAAATGTTTGGAGGTAATTAAGAGTTTCAATTACTCCTTTGAGGTTATAGAAACGATATAATTTATCACATGGCTCCGGATAATAAGTTATACTATTTACAAAAAAAACAGTAAATGGCAATGGTTTCGGATAAAATGAAACATATACATGGAAATGAAATGAAATGAAATAGAAATGGTAATGATGATGGTAAATGATAATTTACTTAATCATGAATATGGTAAATGCTAATTTACTTGATACACACCTCTCTAAATGACATCATAACGGAAGTTCGTGCGCTTGGTGATGCCCCCTGGCTAATGAATGCAGGGTGGATATAGTCCATAGGCCATATGAGCGATGTGTTATGTTTTCTGCGCTGGTGAAGCGATTCCGGGTGTGGTCTTGACTCTCCCGCACGCATATGGCCGCTTCCCGACGTATTGCGATAGGTGCCCAGGTTGTCTTGTATAGATAGGCCCTGGAAGATGATGGTCCTTTAGGGGCGCGCCCAGTGGGGAAACTCAGAGGGGAAGTCTTAGAATTCGTTATATGTATATAAATATAACAGTTCATAATCAAGTGGGACTTGATGTTTGTGATATGCCATAAAGAGCATAAAGAGGTGCCACAAAGAGCACAGTATAATGCCACAAAGAGCATTTAATGTTGATTATATTCCTTCTAAGGAATGGTAATGCCAGGATGGGCATGTAATTGAAATAAAAAGCTCAAAGAGCTTAAAATTGAGATAAAAGCCATAAATAGATTATAATTATAGTTATAATTTCCTGATAAGGAATATAGTATGAATTGAATCGGTGTATTTAATGGAAGTCTTTATTTATGTTTATCTTTCTTTTCCTTAGCTCATGTTTAGAATTGTGTAGTTAGATTGTTATCTCTCTCATCATGATTTATCCTTCATAACTGTCATACTCTTTATTCATCTGGTAATCATATAGAACCGGGCCCTGACCCGTTTACATTTCTTGTTGCATATGCATCTTGTCTCCGCTCAAGTACTCTGTCGCAAGGATGCCTGATTTGAACTCTTATTCCGATGTCCTCGGCGAGCCGTGATGCATTGCGGGTATTACGGGATACATTTGGTATAGACATTTTCAATCTTGTATTCTAGTTGTGATCGGGTCCCTTTACTCGGGCGAGAGGCCCAAGCTTTTGTATATGTCTAATGAAATGTATTATTTTAATTAATGAGTTAGTTTAAATGCTGTTATAAAGTTTGTGACCGGTAACATATTCGGTCTTTTTAGTGTATTCTTATTCTTATTATTTAAGCATGTCTTGGGGTTTCCCCTATCTGTTTCAGGAATTGGGTTGTTTGTTTTCCTTTATTTACTTTAAATTCAAAACTTTTGGCAACCCATTTTCTGAAATATTGGGTGGTTTTCCTGGATACTCTATATTTCTATTGTGATGCTGAGAATGATTCCATCTATGATTCCGTTATATTGGAGTATTGGGATGGCCACCCCTTATTTCGGATCACGGGGCGTCACAGATGGTATCAGAGCATCTGGTTCTAGAGTCCTTAGGAATATGTGTGGACGCCTTAAGTTTCAGCGTTTCTTTTGATTTGACATAAAGCCTTAGGATTAAGATCGTTGATTCCTCTAGTGAGATCTCGTTCTTCTGCCATGGGGTAGAATTTATAGAATCTTTTGCGCATTCGTGTGAGAACAGTAGGTCGTTTGAAGAAGGGCGTCATGAGAAGGATTTTTTAGAACTGTAAATTGTAGTCGGGGATGAGGACCGCTTTGGAGGTCGCTCACTTTTTGTAGGATTTTCTTGTCTTGCTACTACGGCTACTAAATTTCAGTTGATGTAGTTTTCTCAAGTAACGCGAGAAGTAGAAAGTGGTACTAAGCTTGAGAATTCAAGCAATGTTAAATTGAAGTGCCCTGAAGTAGAATGGAGGGAAATCCTTCACCCGTAGGAGTAGTGCTGAGATGGTAAAAATGTGGTCACCATATTCATGGGTGCCGAAAGTTTGGCCCATAGAGAAGCCCGGTGGATACTTTCAATGGCGAGTTTCTCTGGGATAACTGGACTGAGGAGAAGGTGGATTCTCGAATGTTCACAAAATGTTCGGTTAAGGACCGATGGTGAATAAAGTGTTGTACGGTTAGGGAGACCGTGCATCATGAAATGATAGGCTCTAGAATAGGTGTCATTAACACTTATGATGGAGTAAGAATCATGAAACCCCTTTGGTGGATATCCGCCTGGAGAGGTTTCATTGAGCCGAGGAAGAGGAGGCCGAGAGCGTGTCCTCTTTTACTAAGAAAGTAAGAGGGACTGCGTGGGAAATTATTGTCAGCCAGAATCGGAACAATGGCTATGATGTGGAGTGTAGAACCACTCATTTTAATTTTTGTGGAGTGGAAAACAAGGGCCAGGATAACCATTTGTGTTGTCCGGAGTGTTTAGCAAGAATGTTGGTGGGAATTCCACCTTAGTAGTGGGTGGTGTATCCCCCACGATAAGATAGAGTAGTATTGTGGTTGCTCTCGATTTGGGTGTGTATATTGAGTTGTAGTAGTATTAACGCTATTGGATAAGGGTAATGATATAACTTCCGTGGTATGGAAGTTCTATCTTTTCTTCACTTGTTATGTAGCAAGTGATAATACTTTAAATGTATATGTATTATATGCGTAAATTGCATTATGTGTCCCTTGGTTTGAGAACTCCGTTGTTTGTTTGCATTGTATGTGGATGTTATGACTTATCTCCACGACCAACAAAGTTAAGTAGGCATGTGTCGGAGGGGTTCCTTGTTTGGATTCCACTTTTGCGGGATGCTCCACGCGTGAACCTTAACAACGTTGGGAGTGGAGAGATGTTACTTTTCCTTTCTCCTATTTTATGTACATTATGCGAGTAAATATATTTTGGTAAGTTTGGAGTGATAGCAAGAAAATAAAATTGTAAGGTTGTCTTACTTCTAGTTCGAAATGGAACTAGTTGTTCTATGATTTCTCCCCTAGATACAGGTTGAGACTTTATAGAGGTGGATCGAGGTAGGTAGGAGATTTTGTTATTCGTTTAGTTATCTTGTGTGAGTGTTTGATTGTTTGTTTGTCTTGTTTATGCATGTTACGCTTATCTCCATGATCAACTAGTTAAGTAGGCATGTGTCAGAGGGGTTCCTTGTTTGGATTTCGCTTCGGCGAGACACTCCGTCGCATGAACACTTAACGATGTTGTGATTAGAGAGATGTTATCCTTTTCTTCCTCTTTTACTTTATTTATTTTGCTATTAGAAGTGGGATTGGAAGGTTTAGCCGAGAATCACGTAGAAGAGTGATTAAGGGCTATTAAAGTGCGAGATAGAAGCACTGTATGTAGTTCTCTCCTCTGATCGATGTGAGGGAGACTGTGATATGAAGTCGAATTGAGACTTCTGGATTATGCCTTGATGAGAAGGCCATGTTTATTAAATAGGATATATGTTTGGAAGACTTTACAGAAAGTAAATGTCTGATTAATTAAACCTTTAAACGACGAAATGGTAAAACTTAGAAGTAAAATATTATTAGTAAAATCGTAAATTAGAATTTTACCGGTCCCGATTTTATGTCTTAGACGGTCACACCTCGATGACCGACAATGCGAGGTAGTAGTGTAATGGGAGGGTTCCTTGTCTGGATTTTGCTTCGACGAGACGTTCCACGCATGAACCCGAGCGAATGTCAGAAGTTGGGCAAGGTCTTGGGCACTAGGGATATATTTAGTATTAGGTGCCTACAATTTAGATAGTATATAAGTAGATAGACTTTATGGTTATTAGGACGTTAGGTCTTTAGGGTATGTGATATTAATTTTGGAAGGCGATAGGGAGTTGACCACAAATAAGTTGTGGGTTAACTCTATAAGGGATTAGATCCCTAGGAATGAGATTATGGGGTCTCGAGAGGTTTGGTAGTTTAGACCGAAGGTGATGAGGCCTTTCTTAATTAGAGCGTTCGTTGGTAGCCTAACTCGTGGGTAGATTCAATGAATCAGTCTCTGCCAGGAATGGGGAGTAATAAGACTGGATCTTGGACTCTTTTGTCTATATGTCTCACAAGCTTCGAATTTGTGGGAGATATTACTCCACGCTTGAATTGAAATTCATTGCAGTAGAGCTCACCTTAAAGAAGGGAGGCACTACTTCCTGGGCAGGAAATTTAGTTTTTCTCGCGAGCCACAAGTTGTTGCAATATGCTGTCAGAGGAGTCAAGTTGGTGTGTGAAGTTCATAAAGGACTACCAGTTAGGAATTTCCTTTTGCTAAAGGAAGGCGATTGGGGTAGAAGATGCGTTGAGAAATTTGTGAAGGTATGGGAAGCCACGTGAAACGAGCATAACTCGAAAGACTATGTAGCAAGAGTATTTATGTTCGTGATTGATTGCTTCACTTACTAGTATGAAAAGACTAGTGGTGGGAAGAAGAAGGGTATATTCATAGATATCTTCTTTAAATTTTTGACATCGAGCTGGTCATGATCCTATTTGAGAAAATTGTTGATCGTTTGACCAGACTATTGCATTTCCGGCCATTATGGACGGACTACATGTAGAAGAGTACTCCCCATTCTAGATGGAGTAATGGTCGAACCGTATGAGGTGCCTATCAAAAATAGGGCGAATCGAGACTAGATATTCGTGTCGGAGGTTTAGTAAAAGTTTCCATGAAGAAATGGGAACCGTATGGAAGTGGCGTATATCCTGCCACCCTAAAGTGGATGGGTGAATGGGAGGAATTGACTTATGCCTAAAGGCATATCTCGAATGGGCGCCTTAGTATACATAGTAGATGGGAGAAGTAATTACATGGATAGATATTCCCGTACAACCATTAAGTTTTTGAATGAACTTATGGATCATTTCCTAAGGCATGGTATCGCGAGTGGCCTAATGTGGCCTATGGTGTAATTAGCATACTGGTTGGTCGGAACCAACGGGTAATATGTTCCTTGGACTTGGAGTGGTCTCGGGACATTTCTTTAAATATTTGGCTTTTGAGCCATACGCCTTGATGAGATACGTCAATGCGAGGGAAAGTTGGGTAGTGTTGGGGTTAAGCCACTAAGAGTTGGTATGGGTGTCCCGAGATGAGAGGTAACATGATGCTGGAGGATAGGCTATTGGTGCCGAGTCATATGGACATAGCATTTCTCCGTAGGAAGCTAGAATCGATAGTTAGAGAGGGAACGCTTTGTGCTATGCTAGAGCACAAAGGAGATAGACTGAGATTGATATAATCGTCCTTAGTCTGAGTCCTTTTAGGACGTCGCGATAAGAGGGGTTTGTTTAGGATGGTAGAATCCTAGTTTAGACTAGTATACCCTTTATGAGAATAGGGTATTCCCGAATTTTGGGGGCAAAATTCCCTCTTATGGGGGGGAGTATGTAACAACCCTCGATTCAGGGAAGCTCATTTTATACTAATTTTACCGCATAAGGTAATTATATAAAATGTTGGAACTGGAGTAAATATTAATTTAACGAATAGAAAGTTAATATTTACTAGATTGATGCATATTTACTATATGTGAAAGTAAATATCATCAGGTTGCATGTTTGTAGTGTCATGTATTTTAAATGGCATTTTAGTTTAAATGATATTGGAACTCGAAATAATTTGTAAAATTTTTAGATGCCAGTTTAGAGGATTTAGTTAGTCTCGGAAGGTGCCAGACAGTGAAAATAAGTGCCATATTGTGTTTTTGTATTTCGGGCACTTTTACTTGGTTTTGGCTTAAATGCGTATTTGCGAGTCATTTTGATGTGGTGTTAACCAATTAAGTTGGGAGTTTTAACTTAAGCCACGATTTAGTCTTCTAAATCCCCTAATGCCCTAAATTATGTCTTAAACATAAAGAGAAAAGGATAGAAAGAAAGAAGAAGAGAAATGAGGAGAAAGAAGAGAAAAATGAAGATTGAAGATGGGAGATTGCTTCTACCACCAAGAAATCTGATATTTCCTACAACAAGGCAAGTTTTCTACTTGCTAATATGTGATTTAAGTTGAATAATTTGTATGATGTTTATGTATATTCATTTGGAGATCAAAAATGGAATTTATGGGAATTAAACCACAATCTTAGTTTTGATGATAAAAATTGTGGAATATAATGGTTATTAATCATGTAGGATAAATTTTGGGTAGATAAATATTGTTGGTTGTGAGTAAAATTGAAGAGATTGGAGGTTTGGTAGATTTAGGGTTCATAACCCGTAAGAAAAAATTAGGCAATTCTGCAGAACATAATCGATTCGCCTTGAGACAGTTCCCAGGTCTGGGTCGACCGAATCGATTCGGATGGTCCGAATCGATTCGGCATTTAGGCAGAAGGTCAGGTTTTCCTGACCGAATCGATTCGGGTGGGCCGAATCGATTCGCTCTCTTGAACCCAAATCGATTCGGCTAGGCCGAATCGATTCGGAAGTCCTACATTTTTTAGTAATTTTCTTAGCTTTGTTCTAATTCAGTTTCTTTAAGTCTAGGGCCTAGGAACCTTCTCTAAATAAGTAAACTAAGCGTCCTAGAGTTGTAATTGAGTTAGTTACTTACCCTACATTAGGAGTGGATTATGTGGGGACTTTTTCGGGGATATGCCAACTGATGTTAGGGCATTCTTTTCTAGTTAATTATTATGAAACTAGGATTCCTAGAGTTATGTTTGGGAGACTTTTAGAGCTCAATGGAGCCACATTAATCTTGATGGTTTATAATAACACCATAAAAGTGTGTGGGAGAATAATTGAAAGTTCATTCATTCATTTGAGGTATGATAGTTTTGGGGTTTTAAAATAACACCCTAAAATGTTTGGAGGTAATTAAGAGTTTCAATTACTCCTTTGAGGTTATAGCAATGATATAATTTATCGTATGGCTCCGGATAATAAGTTACACTATTTACAAAAAAAATAAAAAAATAAATGGTAATGGTTTCCGATAAAATGAAACATATACATGGAAATGAAATTAAATAGAAATGGTAATGATGATGGTAAATGATAATTTACTTAATCATGAATATGATAAATTCTAATTTACTTGATACACACATCTCTAAATGACATCATAAGGGAAGTTCGCGCGCTTGGTGATGCCCCCTGGCTAATGAATGTAGGGTGGATATCGTCCATAGGCCATATGAGCGATGTGTTATGTTTTCTGCGCTGGTGAGGAGATTCCGGGTGTGGTCTTGACTCTCTCGCAGGCATATGGCCGCTTCCTGACGTATAGCGATAGGTGCCCAAGTTGTCTTGTATAGATAGGCCCTAGAAGATGATGGTCATTTAGGGGGGCGCCCAGTGGGGAACTCGGAGGGGCGGTCTTAGAATTCGTTATATGTATATAAATATAACAGTTCATAATCAAGTGGGACTTGATGTTGGTGATATTCCATGAAGAGCATAAAGAGGTGCCACAAAGAGCACAGTATAATGCCACAAAGATCATTTAATGTTGATTATATTCCTGCTAAGGAATGGTAATGCCAGGATGGGCATGTAATTGAAATAAAAATCCACAAAGAGCTTAAAATTGAGATAAAAGCCATAAAGAGCTTATAATTATAGTTATAATTTCCTGATAAGGAATATACTATGAATTGAATCGGTGTATTTAATGGAAGTCTTTATTTATGTTTATCTTTCTTTTCCTTAGCTCATGTTTAGAATTGTGTAGTTAGATTGTTATCTCTCTCACCATGATTTATCCTTCATAACTGTCATACTCTTTATGCATCTGGTAATCATATAGAACCGGGCCCTGACCCGTTTACATTTCTTGTTGCATATGCATCTTGTCTCCGCTCAGGTACTCCGCCACAAGGATGCCTGATTTGAACTCTTATTCCGATGTCCTCGGCGAGCCGTGATGTATTGCGGGTATTATGGGATACATTTGGTATAGACATTTTCATTCTTGTATTCTAGTTATGATCGGGTCTCTTTACTCGGGCGAGAGGCCCAAGCTTTTGTAAATGTCTAATGAAATGTATTATATAAATTAATGAGTTGGTTTAAATGCTGTTATAAAGTTTGTGACCGGTAACATATTCGATCTTTTTAGTGTATTCTTATTATAATTATTTAAGCATGTCTTGGGGTTTCCCCTATCTTTTCAGGAATTGGGTTGTTTGTTTTCCGTTATTTACTTTAAATTCAAAATTTTTAGCAACCCGTTTTCGGAAAAATTGGGTGGTTATCCTGGATACTCTATATTTCTATTGTGATGCTGAGAATGATTCCATCTAGGATTCCATTATATTGGAGTATTGGGCTGGCCACCCCTTATTTCGGATCACGGGGTGTCACATTAGACATTGACAAGTTTGACTTGTAACGGTTTTAGTCCTTGACAATTGGGCAATTTTGCTGTAGTGCAAACACCTTTGAATTCATGCATATCCCATTCGTTTCCTAACCTTAACCTCAAACCTACATTACAACCTCATAAAATTCCTATATGATCCTAAGGTGACTGTAATTCAAAACTTAAAATAATTGAAATAATCTATGAAAATGCATTTCACTTCATTTAATGACGATATCCTTTTAATGAGATTGAAATATTTTTCATTTAATATATAGCGTTATTAATTCATGACATGTGTGCAGCCTAATTTTAATTTACATTTACTCTTATGCCCTCATGTCCCGTGTGTGATACACCCAATTTCATAATGATTTCATTTATTGAGTGTAAAAATCGAAGAGGAATGAATATCATGCTACGCATTAATGCTTATCCGAATTACAAATGTTTTTCCAAATCAAAGATGTTTTCATGTTCTCCCTCTTCCTCCCGCTTTTTAAGGTTTCAATTATGATCGATATTAATCTGATGTTAATAACTACAGACTTTTAAGTGAGTTCTTTCACTATGACAATAACATGTTGAAATCCTTTTCAGTATTGTTAAGCTTGTCTTGTATTATTGATTGGTAATATTTTGATAAAACTTTGAATTTTGTGGGTTTCATCCATAAAAATCCTCACGAGACAAACACTCGTCCACTAGGGTAACCTATAGGTATAATGGTTTCTTGCATACACTAAATGAAATTGATCTCTCGCGAAAGTGGCAGTAATATCCTTTGTACATATCTCCATTGTTATGGCATTGCTCCCAGTTCTTGTTTCTTTTCATTTCATTGTTAGGTACTAGTAGTCTCTAAGATGGGGGGAGAGGGATTCGTATCGAATATTGCATTTATGATAACATGACATTTGGGTATATATCGTGGTATAGTAAAGATGGTGAATAAAAAAACCCTTTTGGTACCTACAAATACACTAAAATTGTATATTAGCAAGTAAGGGATCAATCCATGTTCCTTAATGTGGACAAGAGCAAAGTAAAAACTATGTATAATTTTTAAAACTATTTTGAAGGGATATTTATGCTACTGATTATGAACTTAAATTAAAACTACACTAATAAATAAAGAAAATGATAAAGTGAGCTAAATATACGGAGAAAATAATTATGAGATAATTCAAGCGATTAAACTTCACCACTTAACCTATTTATTTTCATTAATTAGTTTGTCTATTTGAAATACCCCAAACATATATAAATTCACAAATCAACTCTCACTGCAAATGTAAAGTTACATATAGTCTTTTTAGAAGATTAATATTTAAATTTCACATAATCACAAAAATTAGATTTAAGCATTTTCTAAGAAATCACCCTCTAGGGAAAATTCACTAAAACTATTTTAAATCATTAAAAATTACATTTTTAGCGTGCCGAAATTCGAACTATAATATAATTTAAAAATTGCCTATCTCTAGTTTAATTAATAAATAAATATTATAATCTGAATTTGTGAATTTCTCTCGAAAATAATTGACCCTCTCTCGAGGCATAAACATAAATTATAAAATTTTAATATTAATATTCAATGGGGTACAATAAATAAACAAAATAAAAATAAAAACAATTAAGTTAAGGGTATCATCTCACCCCTTGAATGGGGTATTTAGCTTCTCATTTTGATAGTATTACATATAAAATGTAATAATGATACAATAAGAGGTATACAAAATAAAATGAAATGAGAAAAAAAATATTTGAACCAAGTCTCCTTGAACTAAATAATAATTTCCCAAACATTAACAATTAAGTGCACCCACAATTACGGAATATATAACACTCAAAGAAATGCCAAAACATCAAAATTTGTGTCTCATAATATATTATGTCTCACTCAAGTCACTACAAAAATTATAAAATAAGAAATAAATTTTTTATACAATCTACAATTAAAAATGGGCTCCAAAAATGGATCTCCTAAATTAAAATGCTTCTGCAACGTCCGAGTTTCTCTTCATCGCCTATAGAAATGAAGAGAGGGTCTTATTTTATTTGAAAGCATGAAGGTAGGGATTCCGTAGATGATGGGTTTTGGAAGAGGTTTGGTGGGGTTCGTCGATGGGATTAGAAAATGTTATCAGCATTAGGTGGGTAGAGTTGCATTGAAATGGGTGTAGGTACGGGTTAAGTGGGTACGGAGGTATAGGGTCTGCTCGGCTGGGTTCGATGCGGGTATCCGAGCATAGTGACAGTTGCATTATTGCAGGTAATTCGGGTATAGTTTTCGGGTTTGGCTTAAGCAAGTCTCGTATCAGGTTTTAGATGGGTTCAGGCGGGTTTGGGTTGCTGAACCAGTGGGTTAACGGTTAACATCGGCGGATATGGTCGTGGTTTAGGTTCCGGTGAGGCAGAGAAGATCAAGTCACGGGTTGAAATGGGTTTTTGGTTTCGGGTAGAAGTGTTGGCATGGTAGATGGTGAAATTGGTTAGTGATGACTTTTGGTGGAGTTTTAATGGAGGTATCTCAAGTGGGTAATGGTCCGATTTTAGGTCATGGGTCTAGATTGTTGAAATTGGGTTTGGGCCAGCTAGGGGGTAAGGTTAAGGATGTGAGAGAGGAGAGAGAAGATATAAGGTAGAAGATGGGTGAGAGTTATTTTTGTGTGTGAGGGTGTAGGATAGGTAAAGTGTGTGCGAGTGTTGGTACCCATATAAAATAAAAAACTTAAGTGTTAAAGAGTTAACTAATAATAAAATTAATAAAAGAAAAAAAAATAAAATAAAATCTAACTAAAAATTAGAATCCCAACTTAATAAAAATTAATATTTACAAAACTAAAAGAGAATTAAATAAAATATAAAGTCTATAAAAAGAAAAAAATTAAAGTCCTAATATAAAAATAAAAGACTAAGATCAAATAATACTAATAAACCTAACCTAGTAAAATATTAATAACTACAAATTAAAAATGAAATAAAAATAAAACTCACACATATTATATAAAAAAATATAAAAATAGCCCACGCATACTACTGACTCTAATATATACAACTATACGCACAAATAAATCCTAAAAATCTACGTGACTCAAAATAAAATATAAAATCAATTCTAAAAATTATATACGACATGAATAAAAATCTAATTTTTTTTTAAAAAAAAAGGTGCAAACTAAACACACACGAGGTTCGGGATAGGATTAAGGAGGCTTGGTCTCGGTTAGGGGATGGGGTAATAGGTACGAAGATTGGGTTAGGCTGTTTTAACCGCATCATTCCCACATTTCATGTACTTGACCACTTATTTATTGCAATTTTCGTGAATAAAATTTTTTTGACACCGCAAATGCCTATTGACCTACAAAACAAATAAATGCCAACATACGTCTGATTTTATCGAGAACTAGTAATTAACAACCGTCTATTTGAGGTATAAATAAAACACTTTTGGGTTCTTGTCAATTTACCCTATATACTTATATATTTTAGCCCCCTCGGGTACCTTAGTTCCTATATTTATGCTCATCAACCAAACAACCTGTTTTATATATGTTTATATGTTTTGTGAGGTATAATTGATCTTTTTTAGGTGTTAAACTACTAAGCGTGAAGTTTGATTGAATTTGAGGAAAGTTTCATCATAAAGCTCCTATTCAAGGGCATTTTGGTCATTTAAACAATTGGGTTTTTGGCCCAGTGTCATTATAAAAGTGTATCACTTTCAGCTAGCTTCACGTATCCTCCGACTATGCCTCATTCTAATCTATAACGAAGAAGTTATAGGATTTTTTATTTGATGAATCATGTTGGTGATGAACCATAATTGGCACAGTTTATCCTTCATCGATCGATCGATGAACCCAAATTTCGGCCAGTTCGCGATATTTTGTTCTCTTTTCTATTTCATTTTCTTTTTAATCACTTACTATATATAAGTAGTTGTTTTTTATTAAAAGTGAGCTAGTTTTTAGTAGGTTATCAGGGTTTGATAGGATTTTTAGAGCTTCCCCTGTCTCTTAGGGTTTGCCATTTTGTTGATGTTTAAGCTACTATTCAACTTCTTCTTCCTTAATTAAAGATTTCTTATGCGAATTATTTCTTTGCAAATTAATTTATAAGCTTTGTTAATTTGATTTACTTACATATTTCTTGCCTTCCTTAATTGCATGCTTTAATATGCTTTCTACCTAATTTTGTTTAGGTTAAGATGATTGAACTCACCATGAATTAAATGGTTGATTTTGTTTGGTAATGGATTAGATGAGTTTAAATGGGTTAGTTTGTTCTCAAGTTTATGCCTTGGACATTTAAGAGTGTATATCATGTTGGCACCGTATTTACAACCATGTGTGCCTAATTTTCGGGATATTTATTGTCCAAACTCATAGTAGACTTTTATGAGAATTTACACTACAAAAAAAATGGTCACTTATATCAGTCAAAAACTGACATAAATGACCATTTATGTCAATTTTAGAATTTTTGAAAACTGACATATAAAGCCCTGACATAAATGTTTGTAAAACTGACATAAATAATATCACATTTATCTCATTTTTTAAGAACACACACATAAAAACTACGGTATTCACCATGTTTTTAATCACATTTTTATAAAAACCTGACATAAATAACATCACATTTATCTCAGTTTTAGTAATTTTATGAGGGTTTTATCAAAACTGACATAAATGTTGATATAAAAATTAAAAAAAAAATCATTACCCCATCAATAGACAACTATTATTTGAAATTAAATCAACCCTTGTAAATAGATAATAAATAGTCAAACAACGTTCAAATAGTCTAAATTCATCAAATAAATTCACATATAACTTGAAATATACAATATTCATGAAATGAATTCACATTGTGCCTCGAAGAAACAAAGTGTCAATTTTTTTTTAAAAATGGACAAAATATCCTTTGTTTATTGGACTATCCACCCAAGGGGTAACAACCAATCCAACAAAATGTAAAATTGAAATACAGTGAAACCTTTTAAGAATTCTCCTACAAAAGGTAGTTGCGGTCATCTTTGAATCAACACTTGGCAGGTCTTGGTCCCTTATCACTTGGCAGTGCCTAGTCCCTTTTCACTTGGTAGTGCCTGGTTCGTTTGGTTTCACTTGGCATTGCTCAGTTATGCTGCTGCTAGTTCGATTTTATTCATTGGGCTTCTGGTCCATTCTGCCCAATTTGTTATCTGGTTGATCTTGCGTTGGAAAAAATTGAACAAATAAAAAAATGGGTAAAAATAGAATACACAAACTGCAGAATCATTACCTGAGAAAAATTAAACATATAAGTAACGCATAATTTTTATCGAGCAGCTGATTTCAAATAAAGAAACTCAAAATGCGAACTTTTAAATTAAAATCTTTAAAGAAAAAACAATAAAAAATAGAAGAAAAAATAATGAAAATCAATGAGATCATTGAGATTGGACAATGAAATAAATGTAAGAAATCTATAACTTCTCCTATTTGAATATAAATTAGCTTCTTATACACTAGTAGATGTTGGTGTGGTATGTGATGAATAACAATTATCAAATAACCCCCTATAACTTTAAAAGACTATTTTAGTGTTAAGTGAGGTAGATGTGAATATATTTGGTGAGTTGTATAGTTGATGTGAAAACAAGATAGTGTAGGTACAAAAAAATGCTACGAAGCAAGCCAAATATTTAAATGCATTTAATAAAATGTATGAAAGTTGTATAGTAGACATAAATCTCAATACCTATATGAATGCAAGATGAACTGTTCACACCAAGTTTGGGACTCTGCAATGAATTAACCAAGACGAACACAACAATGTTAAAATTTTGAAAGTCATGAAAGAATACATAAAATTAGTGAATTTAGACCCCCCCTAAAAAATGCATTAAAACTTCATATATAAAAAGGTTGGGGATAGATCAAATTTCTACCGGTGTAGAAAGCATAATCAAAACAATTTGAAATTAAAAACTCAATAAATTACAATAATACGCATAATGTACGTAACATTACCGAAAAAACATGCCAAATAATTCATATAATTAATTAGTTGTACCTAAGAGTGCAATAGTATAAATGAGTTCCTATAAATAACAAATATTTTGTGGTTGGTCCTCTCTACAGATACGTGGCTTTTTCTCCTTTCAAATAGGGAAAAAAAATCAGCTAAGAGATCCCACTAACTAAAGCAGTTGTGGGATGCATTTAACGGTTATAGGACTTTTAACTAAGGAAAAAAAACATAGGATCGACTACAAAAAGAAGTAGTTACAATAGGACTAAAGACAAAATATCTAATAAAAAACATCGACCCACATAACCCAACAAAGTAAATATCCTAACTTTTTACATTTTGAAATTTTTCGACAAAGTCTCCTTTATTTTTACATGAAACCAACCTGCACAATTTATCAAAAATATGTTCTTTAACTAAGGAATAAAATAACTATATAAACATCAATCATAAAGGAACTTGTGTCTATTCAATCTTTCTACTTTTGCTTTAGTGCCGTTGTTTTTAGATTAGATTTCCAAAAACTGTACCATATTAATCAATTCAAAATCTAATAGGTTAATAAGTTAAGAACTGAGAAGATGCACAATTATGTTCATGTTAAATATGCGGTCAATACGATAGGTAAGATATTTGAAAGAGGAGCGTGTTGCTAAGGAGACACAACGTGATGTGGGGACTCAAACAGAGACATTATAAAGAGCAGTTTGTCGTATTTTTTTAGTGACTCAAATTGAGTTCTTTTGTCATCCCTCTCAAGTTATCCATAGTTTTGTACTCACCACATGCTTTATCCACAACTTCTACCTTGGATTCCTCTCAACAAGAACGATAGACCATATATGAAATTCCTTATAAAGAAGAGACTTTTATAAATAATATGGTTGTAAAAGTTTTCATAAAAATAAACAAGTGTTAGATGTCGGTGTACTGTAAGACACTATGCTAGATGAAAAAAAACTCTTAAATAAGGATATCTAAGGGAATTGAAGCCAAACTTTTTTTCCAATATGTAGTCACATCCCTTACTACTTATCTTATGAAAGAAATTTGTCAACACCTACATGTTCAAACCATAGCTTCAGATATACATAAATACATAGTGTAATACTCATGTAGGCTCGTAAATCGGACTGGGAGAGGTAGACTTGGGGTTACTCAGGCTAGGCCCAAAAATTTCCTACCATCTCCCAAGCCCGAGCTTAGCCCGAATTAGTATAGCATACATAGACTTAAGCTCAACTCACAAATATTATGGGCTTCGGGCTAAGTTTCGAGCATACCCAATTTTAATGTTTGTATCCCCATTTCATAATATAAATTACCCTTTCCATTGGCACACATTTTTATCACACAAATTGACACTTTTTTTTAATAAATACTAATAAAATAATATGCTTGTTGTTGCATCACACACACAACACACGTACAAAGGCTACCTGTTGAACAACATAAGAAACAATATGGTTGATGTTTCTTGCATCACACTTTCACACGACCACACCTCACGCCTTTTAGAACCTTGCTCAACCTTGGAAGGAAGAAATGAGATACAAAACGGACTAAGAAAGCGACTATTGGTGCTAAATTCACTCTCTGGAGCAACGGAAGACACGGGAATAACTAAAATGTCGCATGCCATTCTCGAGAAGACAGGAAACTTAGAAGAATAGCTAAACAGTTCACTAAATTTAATCTAACTTTCACATAGATACAATCATATAAACAAAGATCTTCTTATATACACAGATTTTCTTACATACCTCAAATGAGTAGTAAGAAATAAAATGGCAGAATGGTTGAAGTATTGAAATGAAATCTGCAAAAAAAGGGATTGAAATCTTGAATAAAATGGCATAAATCTTAAAAAAACTAACTTATGTTGTTTTTTATTTCAATCAGGAAATAACTTTACAAAGTTTGGCCCAGGACAATATTCATTATTGTTATTACTAGGTGTGAACCCATGCGATGCGTCGCCTTAACGATTGTGATAATCATTTCATATTTATTTTTGTAATAAATAATAAGAAAATAACAACTTGTAATGCTATATAAAAGTGTAATAAAAAGGCACGTTATAGAATTTGTTGCCATCATCAGTTTCACATTCAATTACCTGCTCATCACGACCATTTATATAACTATTAAGTAACTTTTTTATATATAAAATATAAAACAAACATCTAAGTCTAAGGGTCCATTCACTTTAAGGTATAATATTTTTTACCATGATGAAAAGAAAAATGGTGAAATATATTTTCACTTGTTTAAAGTTGCATAATTATATGGTGTGAACTTATTCTCAATTTTAAACCAAAAAAAGTAATTTTAAATTTATGAAAAAATATTTTACCGTTTTATATAGGTATATACATTCACATCTGCATAATTATATAGGTATATACATTCACATCTGCATAATTAATTGATTTTGATAATATTTTATCTCCTAAAGTCCTAATCACTTTGACGAACCTGATTTTCTTCTACCGTGATCTTTAAAAACATCAACAAATTTTAAGGGGGAAACTTATGTAATACCCCGTATTTCTGCATAGTTAGAAAAATACGTTTTGTTTAAATTACGTGAGTAGAGTAATTTAATGTGAAAATTCATTTTATTTAAATTACGTGAGTAGAGTAATTTAATGTGATGTAATAATAATAATGATTATTAAGTGATTAATTAATCATTATGGCTATTAGACATAAATTTAAAGTTAAACACTGATTAATATGAGGATTAAAAATTTACTAAATGTGAATAGTAAATATTGAATGTTGATATCTACGATCAAGCGATTTATATGGATGTACCTGAGTTTATCTCGATCGAGTGTCGCGCGTAGAAAAAATTGAAGCTGATATGAGAAACATATTTTAAGAGGCTCAAAAGATAATTTAGAGTCCACAGATGATTCCGAAAGGGTCGAAGTAGTCAAAATAGTGTACCCGGTGGTACTAGTTGAGTGACAAGTCATTTTTGGGCAAAACCGGGACCATAGGAGGGCATTTTGGTCTCTTTACATTTAAGGGTGAGGAGACCTACGAATTTTGGAACCCTAAGCCAGATTATAAGAGTTGGAGGCTAGGGTTAGAGAGGAGGGAAATACACCATAGCCATTAGAGAGAAGAGAGAAACAATTTCCTAAGGCAAAAGAAGGAAGTAGGGAGAGTTCAAAGGAGATTTCACTACCAACTTGTTGGGAAGAAGGATTGAAGGATAACAATCATCAATCATCAACAACAACCACGAAATCAGATCCTAAAAAACATAAGGCAAGTGGTTATTTACAAAATAAATTGAGTTATAATACCCATATATAAGTTTTAGGAAGAACATGATTTTTATGATATTTTTGGGAGCAAACACTTGAATATGATCCACGATTGATAGGGATTTCATGTAGAATGTTTTTCATCTCCAAATAATCTGATATCATAGAAGACTTGATGATTAAATTGAACTAAAAGTCAGGACTTATGATGAAAAGATGGAAAGATTGTATTTTTAGGGTTCTTGAATAATAAGAAGACTTTTAGTTAATCTGAACGAAATTTATAATGATTTTGTTGTTTTAGATCATTAGTAATCATCCCAAAATATGTAGGAATGTTTAGATATTTTTAGTTGCAAGTATGGTGAATTATCATGGGAGATGGATAAATAAAAATGGTGTAACCCTCATGAAGAAGATGATCTGGGTCTGTCACTTCTCGATCGATCGATCGACCCTTGAATGTCGATCGATCGAGCAGTCGATCGATCGACCATAACCCATCCATCGATCGACCCTGGCTGTACTTTAGAGAATTTTGTGGATAAATTTCTTATCAATTACCGCACTTAATGGGAACCTTAGTGATGACATTTGACTTATGAAGGGACTCAATAGATACCAGTAGGTGTACCGTGAGACTTGTTCATAAATGATTGAGTGTGGAAGTTGTAGAAATGGACCGACGGGAAGATAACCGATTGAGTCGTGTGTCGGGAATGTGAGAATTTAGTTACAGAAAGAGTGAGAGTCAATTCCGAAAAAATACTAGTAGGTTAGAGATAGCTTAACCACTGAATCAAGGGAGGGGTAACTAGGACCCTTAGAGTTGCGTGAATACTTGAATGCATGTGATAGTGAAATAAATCGTAAATTAATGAGTACGGTGAATATAAGTAAAATATATTACGTACGGGCATGATTTGATAGGTCGGGTGTGTACCTACTAAATTATATGAATTTTTGGGTTAAGAGAATTATACCTAAATTAATTATGTTAGGGTCGATGAGATATTTCGAACTAACATAAAGTTACTATATGTTTGGGGTCGATGTAAAATGCCGAACCAAACCTTAAAACTGGTGTCACGATGAAAGAGTCCCGAACCCGAAAATGTGTATATATATATAAATATATATATATATATATATATATATATATATATATATATATATATATATATATATATATATATATATATAAATAGTTGGGGTCGATGGATCATTCCAAACCAACTCTTACTTAAAGCCAATGAATCATTCCAAACCAAGAGTCCTTTATGTGTGTCAAAAGGATATGTTAGTGATAACTAATATTTAATACATGTTGCATGATAAACTGTATTCCATATGTATAATATATTGACTTAGGATAGCAGATAATGAGATGGATTGTAAATATCTTATTGATAATTAAGTAGCGTGATGTAATTATTATAAGAATAAGGATAACAAGAAGTAAATAAGTTATCTACGTTTATAGCATATGAAATATGGATTATTAAAATACTGCGAGTATGTTATGGGGACTTAGCGAGGGGGTACATGCCGTGGGGTATTCTGATCTAGTTAACTGGGGTCGTATAACTAGGTGAAATAAGTACCCTCGTTAGACATGCACGATAGAAGAGAGGTGAGGAAGCTCAAAGCAGTGTGCAAAATCTTAATTTGTATAATTAATAACTCAATTGTGATAATTGCTTGCAAAATATTTTTAAATGTTTTTGAGTACTAACTCTTGCTATGTAAAAAAATTTAAAAACCTTTTAGGTGCCCAGCCACAAGGACACCTAGCATGATTTCATTCCAGAGATTTGGGAGCTGCAGCATGTGTGGATGTTGCAGGGATTGTTTAGACATTTTCTCTTTTTCAATTCTAGTGCAGGATCTCAGTTTTAGTACTCTCAGTTGGGACATGTTGTCCAATCTTTAGTTTTCCAGTTATTCTGACTTTGGATTTTGAGTTGGTTTTCTTGGCCATAGTTTTCGGCAAGACTTTATCTGTATTCAGTTATTTATGAGAATTGTTTTAGTATTGCTGGAATTGTATCGTTTCATATGGGTTGTTTATTTTGCTTAAGGAATATAAAATTTGGCACTAGCTTAATTTCACTTAGGTGGTAAGTAATTTAAAAAGTTTTCGGCAGTGATGCTAAGAATGAACCATTTAAGAAACCTAGTTAAATTAAATTAAGGCTTGATCACCCAAGGTTGTAAGGACACAAATTTCCAATTGAGTCCATATATAGTTTTGGCTCAATTCCGGACAAAAACATTTATTCATAGGATAGTATTTATTGTAATATTCTCAAGCCTATGAAGTGTATGTTGAAGACGTAGCGGCAAAGAATTTAAAGCTTCATCAAAATGCCGATTTGCGTGCCTCGTTTCTACGTCATCAACTAAGGTTCCATGCTCCCAAGGTATGAATGTAATTATATGTATATAGGAGCTTGGAGAAATTTGTATTGGGTGTTAGGTTAATAAAAACTGCATTTTATTTTTCAGAAAGAATCAATTAGAAACTTAAAAATAAGTATATAAAAGTTTCTAGGCCAAAATCTCATTTTATAAACTTTCTGGACGTTCGTTAGAAATGTCGTTCGAACGAGTTTTTTCGTTCGAACCAGATTTCGTTCGAACGAGTTTTGTCATTCGAACCAGGTTCGTTCGAACGAGGATTGCCAACGACCCTAACTGGACAGTCGTTCGATATGTCATTCGATATGTCGTTCGATATGTCGTTCGAACGAGTTTTCGTTCTAACGAGATATCTAACGAGCCCAGGCTGGTCGCTCGTTAGAAGTCTCGTTCGAACGAGAGTCAAGTTCGTTCGAACGAGACGTCAGGCGGGAACGGTTTTGAGCAGTTTTTGGCAGTTTTTTCCCCACTTCTCCACTTGGTTTTCAACCAACTTTTTCATACTTTATTATGTGCGGGAAACACATTTTCCAAGATAACTTTTCCATCCTAATACATCTCCTAGAGAGAGTTTGAGAGATTATTTTACAAAAGGAAAATGTTCATGTTTGAGTGTTCTTCAACTTAAAGAAAATTCTTTAAACACTTAGTTTACACCCATTGTTGTTTACTCCAAAGCTCTATATATTCATATCTTTACTTGGAGTTTTTGGCACCGGTTTCTCTACACCATTCAAAGAGAGTTTTGGTTTGCTTCTATATCCATCAAAGAAGAAGACTTTTGTTGAGATTCTACTCACATGGTGAAAGGCACCATGTGTGGTGGACGGTGTGCCTAATTGCCCGATCGGTGAAGTCTGAGACCACGGTGGAGCTCCGTTGGTTATCTGTTAATTGGAGGTTGATACAAGAAGGAGCATCACGGCTTGAGAGGGTTCGAGTTTAGGAAGTAAGTCTTTTGTCTTGTATTTTGTAATACCGTTTTTAGTGGATTTGAGGCTAGGGCCGTCCCGAGGTTTTTTCCCGTTAGTGGGTTTTTCCTCGTACATCGCGGTGTTGTGTGATTGTTGATTTTATCTTGCTCTATATCACTTAGAACGCATGCTAGATTAATTTCAAGATAAAATTTGGTTTTACAATCACACTAATTTAAATTGGGACTTAATTTAATATTGGGTAAAATTTGGTTATTCAAGTCACTTGCATTAATATGGTTTCGCCTAACTTGGGATAATTGTCAATTATGACTTAGGCAAATTCTAGGACTTGAATTATGTTTTAATTTGTTTTGAGAAATTAAAACTTGTTGTTGTTATGTTTGAAAGTTAAAACCATCTCAACGCTTCCGCATTTATTGAAAAAGAAATTACTTTTTTAATTTGAGATTTTTAATCACCGGGGATCCAACTGCGTTTTTTTTCAAAGGTTTAATTAGGCGGGGTGTCATAGATGGTATCAGAGCATCAGGTTCTAGTAACCATTGGATCTGTACGGCTTACTGTGTTTCAGCGTAACATTTGGTTGTATTAGAGTCCCACTATTAGGAATGTTGATTCACTATCCGCTTTTTGGTTATCGTACATCTACTCTTAAAATTTTGTATAAACTGTGTACTTATACAATTTGATCTTATTTCAGATGCCATCGAGGAGGCAGCGAGCGGAGAGGGATGAAGCCAGAGATGTGATGAGGGAGGCTCATCAGGAGCCACAGGTGCCGCTGCCACCCCCACCCGAGTTAATTTACACTACTCAGGTTGCAGTGATAGTGGCTCAGACAGTCGAGCCAACGATGAGGGCCATGGCAGCCCATTTTCCTCAGCCCCATGTACCACCTCCCGTGGCACATGTAGTTCAGGCCCCAGCAGGGCCATTAACTTGGCAGCGAGTCAGAGAGACATTTCAGAAAGGGCATCCACCCGAGTTCCAGGGTAATGCCGATGTAGTGGAGGCGTGCAACTGGAAGAAAAATATCCAGCGCCACTTGCGCATGCTAGAGTGCACCGAGGTATAGAAACAAATGCTAGCCACTTTTCGTATGTCGGGAGTGGCCTTACAGTGGTGGGAGTCAGTTACCACCACCGAGGAAAGGGTCACACTAGTAATTTGTGGGTTTTGGGTGCGGTTTGACCGCAAGTATTTTCCTCCAGCAGTAGAGTCATAGATGAGCAAGAAATTCAGCGAGGTGGTTTAGGGTGATCGCTCTATCGCTTATTATAAGGAGGAGTTTACCCGCTTGTCTAACTTTGTGCCAAATGAGGTGAGCGATGAGGGGCAGAGGAAGTCAAAATTTATGGATGGCTTGACCTGGAGAATTAGACAACATTTGATCTCCAATCCGGCGTTGGTAACTTACACAAATGTCGTCAATGCCACTCTACTACACTGTTAGGATCACTGCTTTCATGCGAAGGGAAACAAGAGAGGTGAGCCTAGCCAACCGAGCAAAGTGGATGGAAGTAGTGGCAGCAGCACCCCACTGCAGCAAACAGTGGTCCAGCTAGGGCAGGATTCCCAATAGGGGAACTCTGCCAAGAAGTTTAAGCATGAAAGGCATCACTTTGATAGACAGGGCCAGCAGGGTCCCCAACAGCCAGTTCCTCAGGGCCGACAGGGCTAAGAGAACCAAGGTGGAGGAAAGCAAGGCCAAGGTCGTCAGGGCCAACGTCAGGTCCAACAGGGACAAGGTCAGAAGCAGTTTCAGGGTCAGTGTTTCACTTGTGGCCAGCAGGGTCACAAGAGTAGAAATTGTCCATAGCAAGACAGGTCACAACAACAGGGTGCCAAATAGGGGCAGCAGGCTCCGTTAGCCCCAACAGCAGCACAGGCCCCGCAGTCAGGACAAATGCACTACGGTCGTATGTTCAATGTCCGTGACATTCCATTTCAGCCAGCACCTCCAGCACCGTCGACAGTCGCGGGAATGTTTCATATTCATGGACTTGAGGGTAGTATTTCGTTTGATACGGGGGCGACGCATTCGTTTATTACCACTAGATTTGCATGGGAAGCCGGCCTCTTAGCGACAGCTGACACTCATCTTATGTGCGTGGAGTCACCGATGGGTAGTGGGTCCCTTATACATTCGATTTGTAAGGGTATGGACATTAGGGTCGGGAGATTGATTCTAGCGGAGGACCTCCTAGTGCTGTATAGGGAGGGTTATGACGTCATCCTAGGCATGGATTGGTTGGTGAGAATGTATGTGCTTGCGTTCAACTGAGAAAATTATATATTAAACACCTTTTAACCCAAACAAACCCTAAACATGCAACAATATGTGATTGAATAAGATAATAATCTAAGCAAGAACATTCAAACACATGCTTGTGAGGAAAAATCCCCCAAAGGGGCAAAACCATTTATTTTCATTATAATATTGTAGGCTGTATAATTTCGGATTACAATGAAAATACAAGTGACTAAGAATTACCCTCAGGTGTCGGATTCTGTAGTCGGCGGCTGGAACTATCCCTTTCCAGTAGGGTTGCAATGGAGAAGAGAAACGTCTTCTCCACAAGGGTGTGAACAGCACAAGTGCATTCCTGGGTTGCAAAGTGATTCACAAGGATTGGCAATTTGTGTGAATCAAATACCTAGAGTCTAGATGCTCAATAGGTGAAGACTTAGGGCATTATGTACTCTGAAAATTGTGTGTATAAGTCTTAAAAAACCACTTCCCGTAGTGGGATTAAATAAGAAGCCTTGAGCCATAAAAATCTGAGCACGATCTGAACACGATCTGTTTAAGTTTATCCCAGGCGGACCGGTCCGGGTCTGAGGCAGATCGGTCCGTTGATGATCGGATCAGTTCTTTTTTAGGCTTCATCGGTTCGCTTGCGGTCCGGGGTATACTGGCCTTCAGCAGTCGGATCGGTCCGGGTCTTCGGTGGATCGGTTCGATTGACCGGATCGGTTCTTTTATTCCAGGCGGACCGGTCTGGTCTGTCAGACTTGATTCCTCTTCTTCTTTTGATATTCGGATCCGTTGATGAATGTATGAATCTTGAATTTCTTCAACGGTGTAACGGCGTATGACATAATAAATTGTTAATGGACAAAAATGTCCTTACAAATCTCCCCCTATGTCTATGCCGGTACATACATAAAAACAAATATCCGAATTATCAAAAAAACTAAAAATGCCTATGCAAATCTACCTTTCCATGAACCCAAAACTGGAAAGATACAATTGAATAAGACTACAGCGTTTGGTCTTAAATTCTTCAGGAATCTTAACACTTTTCTCATCAGGGTGTGCAATCCAATGATAATCCATGTAGTACCTACACACATGAGAAAAAGCAAAATACCAAGTGACATATCGAGTTTGAAATGAGATAAACATATATACCAATTTATGAGCAAACTCAAACTTTCAAAGCTCCCCCATAATAAGATAATTCATTCTCCCCCTTTTTATGATGTCCCCAAATAGACAAATGAGAGAAATAAATCAAATAAGAAAGTGCGGGGTGTCACTAGGATAAAATCACACCATGAATGAACACAAAGCAAACAAGACGATGATAGCGTAAATGAAGTGGTGTGATCAAATTCGATAGGAAAATCAATGCATACAAACAGGACATATGTGCACGATGAATATAGGATACTCCTAGAGAATGAACTCAAATGCGTCCTTTGGTGTAAAAGAAGGACAATATAAGATATTGACTCAATCAAATCAACAAATCAAAGCTCAAAGTGATTTTCACACCAATAACGTCCAAAATGATTTTATGCTTTTTCAGGACTTTCAAGGAAGTGCAAACCCGTTTAAAGATTCTCCAACCAAACTCCCTCAGATATAATTTTGAATAGAGGCATTCTAAATTCTCAAACTTTGGAGAATTCATGGTGAAACCTAAGTGGCCCATATTTGGCATGAAGTGCTTTGTATTGCCTTTAAATTTTTTTGGGCTCTTTTAACCTCTTTGGACCTCGGATATTAAAATTCCTCCATTTTTTAGGTCCTTTTTAACGGTGGCTTTTGCGCAAAGGATATATGATTACCTTTCGCAGCCCCTCCCCGTTATACAAAAACACACAGTCTCACCAAAACGGTTTTTACATGCATTCCAATCTTATCAAGATTTATCGCATATTGTACATTGTATAGATAGAATTGAGATGGAAACACTCAAGCCAATATGAGATAGACAAGTGCAATAATCAAATATAGTCGTGCATGTGTGCAATAAAGGATATAGGAGTCAAACATGTAGGAAGATATCACTAAATACATCTCAAAGACTCCATACTAAGTAAAGCACAAGGATGAAATGATGTAGCGTCTCAAATCTCTATCAAACAGTCACATGGATAAATGGAATGAAGTTGTGACTTGGCTATCTTAAATGTTCATCCATAAAAGGTGCATAAAAATACAAAAATATTTTTGGGCTTTTTCAAAATTTTTATCAAAAATAAAATCTTTTTGTGCTTTTCTTAAAAAAAGAAAATCTTTTTGAAGTTTTCAAAAGAAATATAAAACGTAAAAAGAATAAATAAAAGCTGTACAACTAAGCAATGGTACATATAAAACAGACTAGCAATAGGAAGCATATGATATTAACATGAAGAAGCATCCTATTCTAGACATAGACCAACCCCTCAGTCAACTGTGCAAATCCCCAAAGACTTCCTAAGATCAAATCTAAGGGCATCTAAATGTTTCGTGAAAATGTCGGCTAACTGACGGTCGGTGGGAACAAAACTCAGGGATACAGTGTTCTCCTCAACTAACTGTCGAATAAAGTGCTCACGTATCCTGATGTGTTTTGTGCACGAATGCTGGACGGGATTACGGTATATGTGTATCGCGCTCGTGTTATCACAAGAAATGATCATGGTGTCTTGTGAAATACCATAATCCTCCAACATTTGCTTCATCCACAAGAGTTGTGTACAACAACTCCCGACGGCTATGTACTCAGCCTCCGCAGTGGACAAAGAGATATAATTTTGCTTCTTGCTCAGCCAAGAGACAAGAGCAGAACCAAAATAGAAACACCCACCAGAAGTTCTCCTGCAACCATCTACATCCCCAGCCCAATCGGCATTCGAATAGGCGGTCAAACGGTCATCGGTATCAAAGGAATACCAAATACCGTATGAGAGAGTCCCACTTACATATTTAATAATACGTTTTAGAGCAAGTAAGTGTGACTCTTTATGGGACTCCTGATATCGCGCACAGACTCCAACACTAAAGGCGATGTCGGGACGACTGGCAGTCAAGTAGAGAAGACTACCTATCATACTCCGATATAAGGTTTGCTCTACGTCCTTGCCTGAAGTGTCCTTAATAAGCTTGGTAGTGGTACTCATAGGTGTACGTGCATGCTTAGCGGATTCTAAACCAAATTTCTTCACTAGGTCTCTAGCATACTTGGATTGGGAGATGAACATCCTATCCTCTAGCTGACGAACCTGGAGACCAAGGAAGAATGTAAGCTCACCAACCATGCTCATCTCAAACTCACTTTTCATCTCCTCCTCAAAGTGGTGAGCATACTGGGAGCATGTGGATCCAAAGACTATGTCGTCCACATAGACCTGGGAAACCAAAATTGCACCATCATCTCTCCTGACGAACAACGTCATATCAACTCCCCCTCTCTTGAAGCCACGGGCTAAGAGATAGGAAGTAAGCCTCTCGTACCAAGCACGGGGTGCTTGCTTCAAACCATACAAGGCTTTCCTCAGATAGTAGACGTGCTCTGGGTGCTGAGGGTCTTCAAACCCTTTTGGTTATTCCACATAAACCTCCTCCTGTAAATGCCATTCAAAAAGGCACTCTTGACATCCATCTGATATACCTTGAAGCGCAGATGACATGCGATGGCGAGCAGAAGACGGACGGACTCAAGCCTCGCAACAGGAGCAAATGTCTCCCCAAAGTCTACAACCCCTATCTGTGTGTAGCCTTAAGCGACCAACCTAGCCTTATTTCTGATTATGGTACCTTTTTCATCCATTTTATTCTTGAAAATCCACCGGGTACCTATCACATTAGTCTCACTAGGCCGGGGGACAAGTTCCAAGACATTATTATTTTTAAACTGAAGAAACTCATCCTGCATAGAAGATATCCAGTGTTCATCCTTGAGTTCTTCTTTATGATTCTTGGGCTCGACTTTGGACGTGTAGCAAAGATGGCTAACAACGTTCTCTAGCTAAGCACGAGTCTTGACCCCTAGAGTGGGATCACCAACAATGGAAGAAGGGTCATGACTCTTGCGAACCCAAGTAGGTGTGTCCCCTAGCGTAGGAGTAGGGTCCAAAGAGTGTGAGAGAGGAGCAGGTAAATCTCTGTCAGAACAATTCTCATCCTCACACTGAAAGTTAGGATCAATAACCGTCGGAGGTTCGTCATCTTGCACGGTGATGTTTATTGATTCCATAACCTTAGAGCTCTTCAGGTTAAAAACCCGGTACGCTCTGCTAGTCGATGAATATCCTAGAAATATTCCCTCGTCGCTCTGGGAGTCGATCTTTCCTAATTGCTCTCTATCCCGTAGGATGTAGCATTTAGTCCCAAAAATACAAAAATATGCCAGGTTGGGCTTCTTGCCAGTCCACAACTCATAAGGAGTCTGTAGTGTGTGTGGACGTAAATAAAACCTATTCACCGTGTGGCATGCAGTAGACACTGCCTCTGCCCAAAATCTCCTAGAAACTTTACGACCTAGAAGCATAGATCTAGCCATCTCTTGGATCGTTCTATTCTTTCTCTCAACAATCCCATTTTGCTGAGGAGTCCTCACAGCAGAAAACCCATGTTTGATCTCGAGGCTATCACAGTAAACGTCTACCTTTTCTTCTGTGAATTCAGTGCCATTGTCACTACGCATCCTATTAATAGTGACACCGTGTTGATTTTGCAAGATACGGCACTTGGTCGTTAAAAATTTTACAGCATCGGATTTCTCTCTCAGAAAACCTACAATGGAGTATCTGGAGAAATCATCTACCATCACGAGGATGTACCTCTTACCACCTAAACTCTCAGTACGAGTGGGACCCATAAGATCCATGTGTATCAACTCAAGAACACGAGAGGTGGTAATGGAGTGCAACTTCCTATGAGGACTATGAATTTGTTTTCCCAACTGACAGGGTACACAAACGGTCCAAGTTGACTTTCCAAGAGATGGTAAGCCACGTACTAGGTCCTTTTTATCTAAACGATTGAGATCTCTAACGTTCACGTGACCTAGACGTTGATGCCACAGATCCATAGGAGTGATCGTGGCGCTGTTGCAGACAAGTGAGGAGGTGGGCTCAGTCCCATAGCAATTATCCTCGGTCCTCACCCCTTGCATCAAAATTTTACCGGCTTGGTTGTAGACTTTACATGTGTCCCGGTCAAACTTTACTGCAAAGTCAGTGTCGCACAGCTGGCTAATGCTGAGAAGGTTTGCTTTCAAACCTTTGACGTACAAAACATTTTCTAGCTTAGGAAATCCAGGTAACTCGATAGTACCATGTCCTATAATGATAGACTTGCTCCCATCTCCAAAGGTGACTCTGCCATCCTGATAATCCTCAAGAGTCGTAAAAAAAGAGGCATCACCTGTCATATGTCTGGAGCATCCACTATCAAAATACCACTGTGAGGTATTGTGTGCTTTGAGAGCAACATGAACAACAAAAGCCTTTTTATCTTTCTTAGGTACCCAAGTCGGGATGACCTTTTGTTTGCCTTTGTTGTTGTTGGTTTTAGTTGGAATGTGAGAAGCATTCACTAATGGCAACGACATCCGTCGGAATTCTTCCATTAAAATCTGAGTCGTGGAAGCTAAGAACTCAACTCGCTCTCTCAGACTAGAAAACTCATCAGTATGACGTGGTGGAGGAGTAGTACGTCATGTCCGACCCATGCAATAGCAAGACTCCCTAAGGTGGCCTTTTCTTTTGCAATAAGTACAAAAGAGCACAGTCAAAGGCGGACCTTGGTTTGCTTTTCTTGGTCGAACTCTCCTTCGAGGTTTTTGACGACGGCCATAAAGATTCGTAGTAAACTCAGGAACTGGTCCAGGTGCAATTTGGGATGTGGAGGCACCATCATATCCAATTCCTTGTCGATCACCAAAACCTAAAGCGGGGCCGAGGAGCATCTTACCATATATGTCCTCGATTTGTACCTTGACTTCCCGTGCTTTCTCAAGATCATGAGTTAGCTGGGCAACAAGGGCTTCAAGTTTCTTCCGAGTCTCCATGGAGGAATGGAGCTGACTCGTAAGACTAGCCACTTGTTTAGTCAAGTCCCCTCTCTCTTTCTCTAAAACACTCTCTCTCTCTCTCTAAACATAATCTCTTTCTCGACACTGGTAGATTCTCTCTCTCTCAGGGCGGTGACGGTGGAGGACTTTATTTCTCTCGCCTTTTTTAAATCTTCCTCTAATCCGGTGATCTTAAGAACTAGCGCTTTGTTACATTTTTTAGTTTTAAATGACTCAGAATATAACTCAGCGTAGGCGTGTTGAATATCACTCTTGCTCTCACTTGAGTCATCCTCCCCCTCACTCACATCGATCTCACTGTCGAGGTGTTCCTGTGAAGCATCATCTTCACCGTCGTGAAGAGAACTAGGAGTGCTCACTTGACTGGCCATGAATGCGGTGAAGTTACACTCATGCGGTGACTCATCTCCTGAATCCACCGTCTCGACCTCACTGTTGTCACTAAGGGTAGCATTAAGGACATCTTTCCCTTTCTCTCTATTCAGACGATTGGCACACTCAAATGCTCTATGACCCCTACCATCGCACTCAAAACATCTCTCACTTTCTTTCTTAGGAGGATTTTTGGAGTCTTTTTCATTTTTCTTTTCAAACTTATTTTTCTCAAATTTCTTTTTATCTTTAAAATTGCCATTTTTCTTAAATTTGAGAATCCTCTTGAAATTTTTTGCAAAAAGAGCCAAATCATGTAGGTCAAAATCACACTCATAATTTGACGTGTCAGTCTCTCTCTTTCTAGACGACTCTACCCTTTTTCTAGCCGAACCTTCACTCCTTCTCTCTTGGGCTTTAAGTGCAATTCCCTTATCTTTAGATTTAGCAGTTTTAGGGAATATATCAATTTCATAAGTTTGCAAATCTCCTACAAGTTCTTCCAATTTTAGCGTATTTAAATTACCCATAGAATTTAGCACAGTGACTTTAGGGATAAAACGCTTAGGTAAAGAACGAAGAATCTTTTTAACAACTCTACCATTAGGAATATGTTCACCAAGATTAAAGTTAGTATTCACAATGTCAGAAAGTCTAGCATAAAATTCATCAAAGCATTCAGATTCATGCATGGTGATGGTTTCAAATTGAGTTGTCAAATTTTACAACTCAGATTCTTTCACAGCATTAGTTCCTTCATGGGTGAGTTGTAAAAATTCCCATGCCTCTTTTGACGTGGTTCACGTCATTATGCGTTTGAACTCATCAGGTGTGATAGACCCAGAAATAGCACTTAGACCTTTAGAATTAAAAGATGACCATTTAAATTCTTCATCAGTCCAAGAAGTGTCAGGTTTCAAATTGATCACATTATCAACAGTCACGGAGGGAGGAGTCCACCCTCTTTCAACTAAAATCCAAACCCTTTCATCTATGGCTTTTAAAGCCGACCTCATACGGGCTTTCCAATAAGCATAATTTGTCCCATCAAAAATAGGCATTTTATTATATAACTTCTCCATTTGAACACGCACTTTTTCAAAAATCAATTTTTTGGAAAATTGATATCTTAGAATTTTTTTTGCGCAAAATAGGAATATGCGATAGATTAGCGTAACCTGCTCTAATAACAATTTGAGAACGTATGTGCTTGCGTTCAACTGAGCAAATTATATATTAAACACCTTTTAACCCAAAAAAACCCTAAACATGCAACAATATGTGATTGAATAAGATGATAATCTAAGCAAGAACATTCAAACACATGCTTGTGAGGAAAAATCCCCCAAAGGGGAAAAACCATTTATTTTCATTATAATATTGTAGGCTGTACAATTTCGAAATACAATGAAAATACAAGTGACTAAGAATTACCCTCAGGTGTCGGATTCTGTAGTCGACGGCTGGAACTATCCCTTTCCAGTAGGGCTGCAATGGAGAAGAGAAACGGCTTCTCCACAAGGGTGTGAACAGCACAAGTGCGTTCCTGGGTTGCAAAGTGATTCACAAGGATTGGCAATTTGTGTGAATCAAATACCTAAAGTCTAGATGTTCAATAGGTGAAGACTTAGGGCTTTCTGTTCTCTGAAAATTATGTGTATAAGTCTTAGAAAACCACTTCCCGTAGTGGGATTAAATAATAAGCCTTGAGCCATAAAAATCTTAGCACGATCTGAACACGATCTGTTTAAGTTTATCCCAGGTGGACCGGTCTGGGTCTGAGGCGGTTCGGTCCGTTGATGATCGGATCGGTTCTTTTCCAGGCTTCATCGGTTCGCTTGCGATCCGGGGTATACTTGCCTTCAGCAGTCGGATCGGTCGGGGTCTTAGGCGGACCGGTCCGATTGATCGGATCGGTTCTTTTATTCCAGTCTGTCAGACTTGATTCCTCTTCTTCTTTTGATATTCGGATCCATTGATGATGTATGAATCTTGAATTTCTTCATCGGTGTAACGGCGTGTGACATAATAAATTGTTAATAGACAAAAATCTCCTTACAGTTGGCGCGTTATAGGTTAATGGTAAATTGCTACGAGAGGACTATCGTGTTCTCCATCCCGGGACATGAGATGTTCCTTATGGCGATGCCTCTCCCTCAGGGAGGATCGCGCAATCATTTATATTATATTAATGAGGAGACCTCACATGGGGTTGTCATTTCTCTGTACTCAATCCCAGTTGTGAGGGATTTCGAAGATGTCTTTCAGGAGATACCAAGGTTACCACCCAGCATGGAGATAGAGTTCGTTATTGACCTAGCGTCGGGGACGAGATCGATTGCCAGAGCACCGTATCGCATGGCTCCTTCGGAGATGCGAGAGCTGAGAGAACAGATTCAGCAGATCTTAGGACAGGGTTTCATTCGACGGATTACATCTCCATGGGGTGCGCCGGTGTTATTTATAAAGAAAAGGGATGGTTCACTTCGTCTGTGTGTAGATTACATGGAGTTGAACAAAGTGACGATACGTAATAAGTATCCATTACCAAGGATTGACGACTTGTTTGATCAATTGAGAGGGGCTGCATACTTCTCAAAGATCGATTTGAGGTCGGGTTACCACCAATTGCGCTTTTGTTAAGAGGATGTACTTAAGATAGCTTTCCTGTCGTGGTACGGGTCATACGCGTTCAGGGTAATGCTGTTTGGGCTCACTAATGCGCCTGCAGTATTCATGGATCTTATGAACAGGGTATTCAGGGAATTTTTGGACCAGTTTGTGATTGTATTCATAGACGACATTCTAATCTACTCTCGCACAGAGGAAGAACACACCAAACATTTAAAAATGGTTTTATAGACATTACGGGACCATCAGTTGTACGCCAAATTTGAGAAGTGTGGATTTTGTCTTCGGGAGGTTCAGTTCCTAGGCCACGTTGTATCCAACAGAGGCATTGTTGTTGACCCGAGTAAGGTATCGACAGTGAGGGAGTGGGGACAGCCCACGACACCGACCAAAATTCGCAGCTTTTTGGGGTTGGCCGGTTATTATCGTCGCTTCATCAAGGGGTTCTCAAAAATTGTTGGTCCATTGACGAACCTGACTCGGAAGGGAGTGCCCTTCGTATGGAGTGACTATTGTCAGTTAGCGTTTGATGAGCTAAAGGACAAGTTGACATCATCACTCGTTCTTTCCTTGCCTAGGAGCAAAATGGAGTACCGAGTCTATACAGATGCATCCTTATAGGGGCTTGGGGGTGTGTTACATCAGGAAGAGAAAGCTATATCTTATGCGTCCCGAAAGCTTAAGCCACATGAGAAGAATTACCCCACCCATGACCTCGAGTTGGCAGCAGTCGTTTTTGCATTGAGGATATGGAGACACCATCTTGTGGGTGAGCATTTCACTCTATTCACGGATCACAAGTCACTTCAATAAATTTTCACACAGAAGGATCTAAACATGAGGCAAAGGAGGTGGCTTGAATTCATGAAGGACTACCAGTTTGATATACAATATCATCCTAGTAAGGATAATGTGGTAGGGGATACGTTAAGAAGAAGGCCTACCGGAGAGCTAGCAGAAATCTGGAAGGTGAAGTGGAGTGAAATTCAACACGAGGATGAGATAGCTAGAGCATACATGGCAGTTTTAGCTATCACTCCCAAGAGTGTTATGCGGGTAGTGAGGGCACAGGCCGAGGACCCGTTTGATCAGGAAAAAGTACGACAGTTACTGGCCGAGGGGGCAGAGTCCTACTCTATCAGCTCAGAGGGCGGACTACGATCTAATGTTAGACTGATAGTACCCGAGGAAGATGATTTGAGGCATGCCTAATGACGGAGTTGTATGGGTCAAAGTTTTCGATACATCCACGTGGGGACAAAATGTACCAGGACATTCGACGAATATATTGGTGGTCAGGTATGAAACGAGACATTTTTGAGTTTGTCTCAAGGTGTGTTACATGTCAACATGTAAAAGTTGACCATCAGAGACCTCCGGGGATGCTACAACCACTGGAGATTCCCGTGTGGAAGTGGGAGAGTATCTCGATGGATTTTATTACTGGATACCAACGTCGCAGAAGGGTCAAGATTTTGTATGGGTGATTGTGGATCGGCTGACTAAGGTAGCTCATTTCTTGTCGGTTCGTACGGACTATGATACGATGCGGTATGCGCAACTATTCATTTTAGATAACATTAAGCTGCACAGAGTTCCTATTAATATTGTGTCTGACAGAGACAAAATATTTGTGTCACATTTCTGGCAGAGTTTTCAGGAGGCCATGGGCACCGAATTGCGGTTGAGTACGGCGTATCATCCATAGATAGACGGTCAGACTGAAAGGGTAAACTAGATGTTAGAGGATATGTTGAGGATGTGCGTCCTAGATTTTGGGGGAGGATGGGAGTAGTACCTTACTTTGGTAGAATTTGCATACAACAACTCTTACCAATTCAATATCGGCATGGCCCCATTCGAGGAACTTTATGGGATGCCTTGTCGTTCGCCCGCCTATTGGTTGGAGGTGGGGGATAACAAGCTATTAGGACCAGAGATGATACAGGAGACTTCTTCCAAAATAGTGTTGATTCGAGGACGTATTCGAATAGCTCAGGATATGCAGAAGCGTTATGCTGACGCCGGTAGGAGACACATGGAACTAGATGTGGGCGACCAGTTGTTAATTCGGGTATCTCCTATGAAGGGGATTATGAGGTTCAGCAAGAAGGGGAAGTTAGCACCGAGATATGTGGGATCGTTTCCTATCATTGAGAGGGTGGGACCGGTAGCTTACAGATTGGAACTCCCCCAGCATCTTCAGTGAATACACAATGTATTCCATGTGGCGTCGCTGAAGAAATACAAGAGGAGTGAGAGAGCCTTCTTGCACATTCCACTAGAGGAGATCGACTTGCAGCCAGATGTCTCGTATGAAGAAAGACCCATGGCTATTCTGGATTATAGTGAGCGCAAACTATGATCCAATGTGGTACCCTTAGTGCGAGTACAGTGGGGACATCACAATATGGATGAGTCTACTTGGGAGCTGGAGGAGGATATGCGAGAACAGTATCCAGAATTATTTATCGCAGGTATTTTCTAAATTTCGAGGACGAAACTCCTTTGTAAGGGGGGAAGTATCTAATACCCCGTATTTCTGCATAGTTAGAAAAATACGTTTTATTTAAATTATGTGAGTAGAGTAATTTAATGTGAAAATGCGTTAAATTTAAATTACGTGAGTAGAGTAATTTAATGTGATACGTTTTAAACTAAATTACGTGAGTAGAGTAATTTAATGTGATGTAATAATAATAATGATTATTAAGTGATTAATTAATCATTATGGCTATTAGACATAAATTGAAAGTTATACACTGATTAATATGATGATTAAAAATTTACTAAATGTGAATAGTAAATATTGAATGTTGATATGTACGGCCTAGTGATTTATATGGACGTACCTGAGTTTATCTCGACCGAATGTCGCATTTAGACAAAATTGAAGGTGAGATGAGAAACATATTTTAAGAGACTCAAAAGATAATATAGAGTCCACAGATAATTTCGAAAGGGTCGAATTAGTCAAAATAGTGTACCCGAGGGTACTAGTTGAGTGTCGGGTCATTTTTGGGCTAAACCGGGACCATACGAGGGCATTTTGGTCTCTTTACATTTAAGGGTGAGGAGACCTACGAATTTTGGAACCCTAAGTCAGATTATAAGAGTTGGAGGCTAGGGTTAGAGAGGAGGGAAATACACCATAGCCATTAGAGAGAAGAGAGAAACAATTTCCTAAGGCAAAAGAAGGAAGTAGGGAGAATTCAAAGGAGATTTCACTACCAACTTGTTGGGAAGAAGGATTGAAGGATAAGAATTATCAATCATTAACAATAACCACGAAATTAGACCCTACAAAACATAAGGCAAGTGGTTATTTGCAAAATAAATTGAGTTATAGTACCCATATATAAGTTTTAGGAAGAACATGATTTTTATGATATTTTTGGGAGCAAACACTTGAATATGATCCACGATTGATAGGGATTTCATGTAGAACATTTTTAATCTCCAAATAATCTGATATCATAGAAGACTTAAAGATTAAATCAAACTATAAATATGGACTTATGATGAAAAGATGGAAAGATTGTATTTTTAGGGTTCTTGAATAATAAGAAGATTTTTAGTTAACCTGAACGAAATTTGTAATGATTTTGTTGTTTTAGATCGTTAGTAATCATCCCAGACTATGTAGGAATGATTAGAAATTGTTAGTCGCAAGTATGGTGAATTATCATGGGAGATGGATAAATAAAAATGGTGTAACCCTCATGAAGAAGACGGTCTAGGTCTGTCACTGCTCACTCGATCGATCGACCATAACCTATCGATCGATCGACCCTGGCTATACTTTAGAGAATTTTGTGGATAAATTTCTTTTCAATTACCGTCACTTTATGGGAACCTTAGTGTTGACATTTGACTTATGAAGGGACTTAATAGATACCAATAGGTGTACCGTGAGACTTCTTCATAAATGATTGAGTGTGAGATTTATAGAAATGGACCGACGGGAAGATAACCGATTGAGTGTGTCGAGAATGTGATAATTTAGTTACGAAAAGAGTGAGAGTCAATTCCGGAAAAATACCAGTAGGTTAGAGATAGCTTAACCACTGAATCAAGGGAGGGGTAACTAGGACCTTTAGAGTTGCGTGAATACTCGAATGAATGCGATAGTGAAATAAATCGTAAATTAATGAGTACGGTGAATATGAGTAAAATATATTACGTACCGGCATGATTTGATAGGTCGGGTGTGTACCTACTAAATTATATGAATTTTTGGGTTAAGAGAATTATACCTAAATTAATTATGTTAGGGTTGATGAGATATTTCGAACAAACATAAAGTTACTATATGTTTGGGGTCGATGTAAAATGCCGAACCAAACCTTAAAACTGGTGTCGCGATGAAAGAGTCCCGAACCATAATATGTGTATATATATATATATATATAAATAGTTGAGGTCGATGGATCATTCCGAACCAACTCTTACTTGGGGTCGATGAATCATTCCGAACCAAGAGTCCTCTATGTGTGTCAAAAGGATATGTTCGCGATAACTAATATTTAATACATGTTGCGTGATAAATTGTATTCCATATGTATAATCTACTGACTTAGGATAGTCGATAATGACATGGATTGTAAATATCTTAGTAATAATTAAGTAGCGTGATGTAGTTATTATAAGAATAAGGATAACAAGAAGGGAATAAGTTATCTACGTTTATAGCATATGAAATATGGATTATTAAAATACTGCGAGTATGTTATGGGGACTTAGAGAGGGGGTACATGCAGTGGGGTATTCTGATCTAGTTAACTGGGGCAGTATAACTAGGTGAACTAAGTACTCTCATTAGACATGCACCATAGAGAGAGGTGAGGAAGCTCAAAGGAGTGTGCGAAATCTTATTATGTGTAATTAATAACTCAATTATGATAACTGCTTGCAGAATAGTTTTAAATGTTTTTGAGTACTAACAGTTGCTATGTAAAAAAATTTAAAACCCTTTTAGGTGCCCACCCACAGGGACACCCAGCATGATTTCATTCCAGGAATTTGGGAGTTGCAACACGTGTGGATGTTGCAGGGATTGTTTAGACGTTTTCTCTTTTTCAGTTCTAGTGCAGGATCTCAGTTTTAGTACTCTCAGCTGGGACATGTTGTCCAATCTTTACTTTTATAGTTATTCTGACTTTGGATTTTGAGTTGGTTTTCTTGGTCGTAGTTTTCGGCAAGACTTTATCTGTATTCAGTTATTTATGCGAATTATTTTAGTATTGCTGGAATTGTATCGTTTCATATGGGATGTTTATTCTGCTTAAGGAAGATAAAATTTGGCACTAGCTTAATTTCACTTAGGTGGTTAGTAATTTAAAAGGTTTTCGGCAGTGATGCTAAGAATGAACCATTTAAGAAACCTGTTTAAATCAAATTAAGGCTTGATCACCCAAGGTTTAATTAGGCAGGGTGTCACAACTTACAACCCGATTTGATTACACAAAAGTGCTTCAATTAGATTTAGCTTATACGGTACTTGAATAAGCTCATTTTGAACTTAAACAAGAAAGATATTTACAAAGACAAAAAAAACTTAGAAAATTCTAAAAAAACAACCAGTGATAAGAAAGACTAGCAACTTTTAAACTAACATTACAATGAAAATCTCTCTTATTACTCAAGTGTACAGTGTACAATAGTTCTCAGCGTGATCCAATATTTAAGCATCAGATATATGTAAATGAAACAATTGATAAAAAGAGTTGAAAGCTTCCAGAATATAAAGCATTTTGAGTAGGGGAAAATTCCAGTGCCTCCACTGAAATATACACCACTGAAATATACACCCCTATTGATCTTGGCATTGACTACCATCTCCACAAGACCATAGATCTACTAAAATATCAATCAAAGATGTAAACTTATGGTAGTACCACAGTTTTTTTTACACTTGAAAAAAAGTATGACTAAATTTATAGGGGGAAAAAGCACGAGTTCTGCATTTGAGTTTTGCTTACAAGAACAGTGTTTGACAACTTATAAAAATGAAAAAACCAAAAATATTCAAGTCCAAAAAATACCTTAATATTTCCAATTAAATGGGCAAATGGTATGAGCCCTAAGATTGCGATGATAATAGCAAATATAGCTTCCCCAATAATTGTGCTTGTGGACAAACTCTGGCCATATGAACTACAAGATAACATCAATGCAATTCAAATTTTAGCACCTATTAAAGGCTCAGAAAGTACACATTTCAGCTGCATAACAATTTTAGCACCTATTTGTTGGGTTTTTCAATTAATGGTTGCAAAATATCTGATTTTAGAATAATTATATGGTAGTTATGACGGGGAAGTTGGAATCAAATCCCCGACATCTAATGTTGATAGAGGAATCTTTGTTGATCAAATGAGAAGAACTTTAAGTATTGGTATCAAGAAGAAAGTGTACAAAGATTAGCTGCATACACCTTCCCACTGATAAACCCCCTAAATATGGTGAGTTTTGATTTATTTCCTACTATTTTGAACATATTTTTCATTTTATTTATGTATAATTGACGTGAATTTTGAATTCACAATCTCTTTCCCTTTAGGAGTCCTTTAAAATCCACCTTTGTAACATCCGTTCTCCCATCCTTTGATTGTTATAAAACCTTGGCTTAAAACTTAACCCCCATATTTCTTCGCTTCCCAGTTCTAACATTGTTCAAGTTATCTGCTTTAGCTGTAGATCTCTCCAAAGTTTCTTCGACACCTCAAGTTAATTCGCATTCATTAATATGACCAAGATGGACATTTTATTATTACGATTTTATCTCTCAACATGAAACAATTAATTATAGATCATATAATTTCACACACACACAATCATTCACACTCACTCAAAACTATAATTTCATACACGCACGATAATTTTTGGTTTTTCCATTGCTCTCTCATTCTATCTCAACCGGAATCGTTGAAGACCGAGCATAGTTGCGCACGCACACGAGTGGGAAATACAAATTCACACATTGTTCAGAGTTTTTTCATGCCATTTATAAATCATAAATCACACTTATTGTTTAGAGTTTAGAGTTTTGTGAATCACACATACTGTTCATAAATCATAAGACATATTTGTCAATGCCATTCATAAATCACACATCTTTTCAGAGTTCTATAACATATTTACGTTGGTTGTATATGAATCATTAGTACATTTCATTTGAGTGTTGAAATATAGTTTCAAGTAAGTATTATGCTAAAAGTTTTACACATATTCTTCATCGATTCACTTCCCATCTTCTCCATTATGATAAATGAGTCCCACTATTTTGGTGTATATTACTCATGCACATTCTGATAGATGTTTGGTTAAGTTGGGGTAATGTCAAAAGTGCCATCATCACAGGTAAGTCGTTACAGCTTCGTGATGTATTCCCAGTGCGGTAGCGTCGACTTCAGTTGTTCTTACCAAACCAGTGCGAATGAAAGATGTCTTACAAGTTAGTTATTTTGAAGGCAAAAACAACTTTGAGTCTGTAATAGCTGATATATCTCACTGGGGATCTAGTGCGGTAACTATATATATGGTTGATCATGAATTGTTGGTGTTTGGAAGTTTTGAAACTGAAGCAGCTATCTTGTATACATATTTACCAACTTGAACTCCTTCTTTTCACATTTTATGTATCTTTCATGTGTTTAATGTTTGATATTACATATTGGTTTATACATTTAGTCATATCACAGTTTATGGGGTTTAATTTGTTGACTTTTTTCTTTTGTTCTTAGGTTCTTATAGGTTTCAGAAGATGACTTTGGAGGGCCCCCTGTCATTGCAGAAGCCTTCGAACATGAATTTCAATATGGTAATAGAATTTTCATATGATAGCATCTAACTAGTGGTTTTATTTTTTAAAGTTTGGAATGGGATATACATGTTTCTACTTATACGAGAGTTCAATGGAATGCCACTCACTTGATTTTATTATGCCATGATTTCGATGAGTCCTTTTACAGGGCTTTGTATTTTGATGGTTCTATTACATGGATTTGTTCTAACGAGTTGGTGAACATATTTATTAGTATTTTCTTTGGTATGTCGTTTTGATTTATTAGTATTATAGGGCTTTCGTCTAACGAGTTGGTGAATAATGTATATGCTTTGTTTATTGATTTGAGTTTCTTTAACTATTTGTGTAAATTGCTCTTTCTATTTAATTATATCTTTTGTCCAACAATGGTACCTGCCCAAAATATGTTTCAAAGTGTTTTTTTCCATTTATTTGTTCACTCAAGCTCTTTTTCATTTAGATATAGTAGGATAAAAAAATAATTACAGTGGAAAATTTGAATGCCATATTCAAATCATTTTTAGATCTTGTCTCAATTGTGTATTTATCTAAGCCCTGTTGGTCCCAGTAAAATCTATGTTAAATGGACGACCATTTTGTCGAAATCTCGGCAATGTCTAAGACTTCATGTTGGAAAATCTTATGTGTGGAGCCTTTATATTTAACACGTGTGTGTGTGATCTCTGCCTCAGTTATTTGTGCATAGTACTGTCGGTATATGCTCTTTCAACTAGCATTTGTTTTTACAAAACAAAACTCACTATCTTTGTAAAAAAAAATATTATAGATATATTTATCTATTCAGGTAATAATGAACAGGTGCATGCCAAAGCCATTTGAATAATGCAAGATGGCAACACCTGTAGATCTTTTCCAAATGGATTCATTCACAAACCTAGCACTTTCTATAATGTAGTAATCAGTACTTGCATTTTGATCCAAGATGACCAAAAATGAATAAGACTGGCCAATATGGATATCTATACAAGACACATGAATGCGAACAAGGTGTGTTGAATGTGGCGAAGCTTCGATGTGCTACAGAAGATGACAATTGTGCCACGAGTGGTTTGATGATACGACATATTTTTAGTTATATAGAAACTTTGTGTTTGTATGACATCTTCATTATGTTGTTCAAGTTACCAATAGTGGTCTATTGTGTATCATATAAGTATCATGTTCTTGAATAATGGTAAATTGATGCATTTATTTATAAGATGTTAGAGATGGACTATTAGCATTATTGTTTGAAGTATATTTTATTTCTTAAACATGGGTTTGTCAATATTGATCTGAACTTGTTTACGTTACTAAACCCAAATTATTTCTTGAGATGATTGTATAGAAGTTTTTTAAGTCTTCTAGTTTGAATATGTTATCAATTAATAATAGGCAAGACTATTTACCTAGTCAGCTTCTGGATGTTGCATTCTGGATGAAGCAACCTTCCAATGTTTATCTCGATAAGACCCTTCCAAATCCTCTGTATTTTGGAACAAAAAATCCAATAATCTTGTAAAAAAGAAGAGTTCGGGACACATGAATGAAAATGAGAAGATATAATGTATTGATTGAAAAACAAATCAAATTTATGTAATGAAACAAAAAGAAAAAGAACACAAATAAGGTTGCATGACCTGCTCAACGAAGGTTAGAGCTTCTCGATGGAGAAGAAAGTGATCAGTTTCTTTGATACGAAAGCAAAGAGAAAGAGAGAAAAAACGAAGGCAAAGGGAAAAAGATTAAATAAAAACGCATATATCACAACAACGAATGAAAAAAAAATACAAAATGAACCGTTGATATATGTACTCCACGACTTATGTGAACTCCAGAACATTAAATACATATGATGATCCCCAGATTCACACAAGCCCATCTTGGAGCTCTTCATACCAAACAAGCCCCCAATAGAGCAAATAACACATGTTATAGGAAATTTTAACACTAGCATATTTATTCCTTGCATATCTTTATTCCTTTCCTATTTTAACATGCACGCACGCACACTCACGCGCGCGTGCGCGCACGCACGCACACTCACTCGCGCGCGCGCGCACACACACACACACACACTATATATAACTACATATAATTGTTTAAAATTTGATCAGTTGTTTAGTTTAGTAGTTCTCGAAGCATCTTACAAAATTTTTAGACTAATTCAAATGTTTTCAAAATCCCTAGTATCTCTTAACTCTCAGTTATCAGTTATCAGCCTTGTAAAACAACTCATCTATATATAGACATGAGACATGTTCAAACTTTGTTCAGCTATTTTGTTCAATAAACATGTTCAAACATTGTTCACTTGTTTAATTCAGGAAGGGAAGCCGGTGAGGGTTGTGTTTTAAGTAGGGGTGGCAATTTTAGAAATGACACGAAAAAATGATACGAAATTGACTAGAAATTGACACGATATGTCGTGTTCGTGTTAGTGATTTTTTTACACAAAGTCGTGTCGTGTTCGTGTCTGAATTATGGGTCGTGTTGTGTTATGTTATCATGTTTTTTAGGCTTGAAATTTAAGAAATTTAGTTAATCGTGTCGTGTTGTGCCATGTTGTTTTTTATTCGAGTCATGTTTTTATCTGAAAAACCTTGTCGTGTCATGTCGTGTCGGCCCAAAACACGACCCGTTGACACGAATTGACACCCTTAGTTTTAAGCATAGAGTGTGAACATATTGAACTCTATGCTTTGAGAAAAATTAAAAAACCAAACGAGCATTAGCAAACAAATGTAATAATGTATTATGGGACTAATCAAACTAAGCAATAAGAGTAAAAGAGTCTTTTTCCATCACAAAACGGTAGTCTATTGCAAAATGTTATTATACGTATGAAGCACAAAATTAATAGTCTTGTATAATGCATTAGTATTATCAATGAAGAGAACACGCAGTAGCTGATTGTTCAGCCCCTGTTTATTGGTGGGAATCGAGAAATAGTTCAAGAAAAGATAATAAAGGATAAACATAAGATGCCATTATTTTTGTCAGTAGCTGAGATTCACATTCAAAAGAGAAAATAACTTGAAAGAGTTTTTTTTCAAGTTTGCTGCCATGGTGTCGTGGTGCTTTCCAGCATTAATGTTAACAGATTTATAATGTTTTAGCTTATCTAGGTTTCACATATTATGTTCTCCCTTGTTTTTTAATCTCATCAGATTAGGATCACTTCAGTGCACTGGACATCATTATATATAAAATTAGATGTTATATGTGTGTACTTATATGTTGAATTTTGACAGAGGATGAAGAGTGATTACTTAAAGAGAACACATACCTTATTCCCAGAGAGATCGTAGAGAAACCGAAGCATTGGACCGGTTTGGGAGCCTTGAAAGTAGTGTTTCCTTTTTTCCATTCTCGTATACAATTTTCTGTAATGTATTTACAATTTATGGGTTAATATACAATTTATATATTCAAGATTAAGTAATAGGCATACCATGCACACATACCAAACATAAACTTTGATGCAAACAAATGACGAATTTAGCAATAATGATTGTATAGACAGATTATCCCCCCCCCCTCCCCTTATTTTCTCTGTTAAAATTCTTATTCCCTTTTTCTGGTGCAATTGAGTTTTAATATACATCTAAATAGCTCTATAACCTTGTTCTCATAGTGATTAGTTATAAGTTATAAGTCTAAAAACTGCCGAGGGTTATTTAATGTTCTTCTGTCCGTTAAATCTAATGTCCATTTAGTTAAACACAAATAACCAGCCACCTCCCAGTCGCATACTACATCTTGTCGAGATTCTCTCCAACAGAACATAAAGAAAAATAAATGATCAACATCGTGTTTAGGTGAAACATATACTCTTAAAAAGTTTTTTCTTCAATTCGTAACTTGATTTTTATTCGTATAAAATTGTAAAGAAGTGTACATGTTATAATTAAGAAACTTTGTACAAAATATTGTGCATAATTCAACTACGGAGAGGTGAAAATAATTTTCACAAAAAAATAAACACATTTCACTTTTAACCAAACAGAGCCCAGAGAAGCACACCGGTCTACCTTGATAGATGGTTCTTATCTGCGTTGGTTTGTTCAGTATGGTGATAAGCACAAAATTTGGCTACTAACTCGGTGGCATCCTTTGTAGAATTGATGACAAGCACCTGCATAAGACATATGTCACTAAAGGCCACCTTGAAAATCATAATGAGGATGAAGGTGAAGATATATTATGATTTTATAGCTCCATAAGGACCTTAGGAATGATTAATAAAGATTCGAAAAACTCTGCAATTGCCAGCTGCTCTTGAGATGGTAAAGTTATAACAAGATACTCCAAATAAACATATAACGCAGACTCAACTGCACCTCCACCAGCAACCACGTGTTCTGACAAAATTCAGCACAGTGAATCTTACACAAAGAATGGTAACTACTATAACCAAAATATTCCTAATAATTTTCCTTTGAATAAAGATAAGTTTGGGTCCCGTATAAAGATACAGAATTGGATGTAACTTTGTCTAGATATTATTAAGATGTTAAATCGTTGCCAGCAATGTGATTCCAAATTTTAAATATAAAAAACAACCACATTTTAATCAAATAGGAAATTGGATATGGGGTTTATTGTATTGGATTCGAGGGTCCTCTTGACAATTAATAAAGCATCATGTAGTTCCCTGTTCATCTCGTCAAGCAAGTAGTAATCTGCACCTCTTAGTATCAATGAAACCTAAGGAAAACATGGAAAAAAGACGCAATTGAACAGATTGTATGTACTCGTAATGGATTCAAAATCACAATATATAACTTCATATTAATTCTGACTATAGATAATAGTGGTATCAAAAGGGGTGATTGTTGATCTCTTCATATTGTTTTGGTTAGCAGAGAATGTTAATCACTTGATTTTCTTTCAATTCTGTAACAACCCTCGCTTTTGGGAGCCCATTTTATATTTATTTCCTATGTTGTGTAGTTGCATATATAAAATGATGCATGTGGGTAAGTATTAATTTGATGAAATAGGTTAATATTTACAAATAAGTTGCATAATTGCCATGTGTGTAGGTAGTTGTTACCATGTGGTGTTCTATTTTGTCATGAAAATTAATATGGCAGTTTGAATTAAAATGGAACCGGAACTTAATTTGGCTTATAAAATCTCCAAATGATAATTTGGAGGGTGTAGTTAGTTCCGGGAGGTGCGAGACAGTCGAAATGTGTGCCATATTGTATTTTGAGATTTTGGGCACTTTTGACTGGTATTGGCATATTGCGTATTAGAACTTAACTATTGCGGTATTTTTACTTATTGGCTGGAGACTTTTAAACTTAAGCCACGTTTAGTTTTTCCCTAAGTCTTTCAATTCCTCTTATTCACCCTAAGTGTTCTAGCCCTAGAGTGAGAGAGAGTGAGTGGAAGGTTGGAGAGAAAGAGGGGAATCTTGAAGATTTGTGGCTTGATCTTGCTTTCTTCTTCATCCAAGTCTGAAATTGAAGACCCAAGGCAAGTTTTCTACTTGCTATTATATGGTTTAAGATGAATAATTAGTATGGGTAGATATGTATAGTTTTGATGTATTAATGTTGTGGTTTTTGGTTGGATTTATGGGTATAAACATCTTTGGTAGAGATAGATTGTTGATTGAGGTAGAAAAATGTTGTTGGGAGCATTTATGATCTTTGGGTATAATTAAATGTAATTGGATGACTTTGGGTTGGTTGTGGATTTTGGGGGTTTAGAAAAGATTAGGAAAATGGGGACTAGGTCTGCAATGACCGGTCGATCGCGTATCTCAGACCGGTCGACCGGGCCTTCGGAGGAAGGCACACTGCTTTCTTTCAAAGGCTTGAAATAAGGTCGCGGTCGACCGCGGTTCTACCACAGGTCGACCGGTCCATCCGAAATGAACTTTCTGCTTTCTTTCCAAAGCTAAACTTTGAGACGCGGTCGACCGCTCTCTTGGGATCGGTCGACCGGTCCCCTGTTTTCTAAACTAATTTCCCACTTTTATCCCTTATTCTTTTTCTTCCTCTAGGGACTTAGGACTCTTCTTGAATGAAGTAAACTTTGGCTTTTAGTGTCCTAGTTGAGTTGGTTGTCACCCTAGTGTTGAATGGTTTTCACTTGGCGTTAAGTCCGGGGGAAAGGGTTGTCCTAAGTGATGTTAAGGCATCACTTTTCTTGGAGCATCCTAATAAATATGGATGGATATTGTAGGCCCATACTTGGAGACTTTAGGGGCTTAATTTGAGTTATATTAAATCTTATGTTTGAGGAAGTGAATATGATCCCTTGGAGATTTATTCGAGGCATAACCGAGGATGAGTAATGAACTATCCTATATAACGGTTTCAAACAAATGAAACATGTAAATGTAAAGGAAAATGAAAAGTATGGTTTTTATAGTAAATGCTAATTTACTTAAACACACCTCTATAAATGCTATCATAAGGGAAGCTCGCGCATGAGGTGATGTTCCTTGACTAGTGAATGCAGGGAGACTATAGTCCTCGGCCATATGCGGGTTTATTATATGTATTTTTCTGCGCTAGTGAAGTAATTTCGTGTGTGGATATGACTCACTCGCAGGCATATGGCCACTTTTCGACGTGCGATAGGTACCCAGGCTGCCTTGTTTGATGGGCCCCTGGAAGATGATAGTCATTTAGGGGCGCGCCCAGTGGGGAAACTCGGAGGGGCGGTCTTAGAATCGTTATATGCATAAGAATATAGCTTTTCTAAATCTCAAGTGGGACTTGAGGGTTGTATAATTCCACTAAATGATATTATGACAATTACATTCTTGCTAAGGAATGGGAATTGGAATGAAATAAGAAGATAATGTTAGTATATTCCTGTTAAGGAACTGAAACTGGTTTAAAGTGGAATTTGGGGAATACAAGATCTTAATTTAATTTTTAATTTAATCTTGCATAATTTCATCTTCTTGCTTAGTCTCATTTAATTATGTCATTCTCACTTGTTTTCTTATGATCCATGCTTAGGTTGTTAGAGTGTTGATTTCTGTACCCATGTGTTACTATTCATATCTAGCATGCTTTTTGTTCATCTGGGAACTATATATAAACCGGGTCCTGACCCGTTTTTTTTCCTCTATGTTGTACTTGTTATTATATCCGCCCAGGTGCTCCTCCGCAAGGACGCCCGTGTTGATATTCCTACACTTTTGCTTTTAAGGAGCTGTATGAAATTGCGGATATTACAGGATGTTTTGTTAGAGACACCGTCATTCTTATGATATCTAGTTATGATCGGGTCTGTCACTCGGGCGAGTGGCCCAAATCTTGTAATTGTGTAATGAATGTATTATATAACATCTAACTGTTGGGATTACTTTTGTATAGCTGTCAACCGACAGCATATTCGGTTCTTATCTTTGTATATTGTGGTTTTTGATGTATATTATTTACGTTTCTTTGAATTCCACTATTGTTCTAGAATGGGTTGTTTAAATTGTTTTTCTTAACTTAACTTTTAAAATGCAAATTGTTTTGACAACCCGTTTTCTGAATTTTTGGGTGGTTTTCTCGGTTACTCTTACTATATTTGTGGTGCTGAGAATGATTTCCGTCCATGATTACCGTATATGTCGGAGTATCGGTCTGGCCACCCCTTATTTCGGAGTGCGGGTTATCATAGATGGTATCAGAGCACTAGGTTCTAGAGTACTAGGATCTATGTGGACTTGTCACGATCTACCGTAGCGTTCTTTGATATAGAGCTTAATGATAAGAGTGCTTTGCTGCTTATAATTGCGATCTTCTGTGAAATAGATTGTTATGAATTGTATTATAACTCTATTGTCCCTTCATCGCAGATGCCGCCTAAGAGAGGTCGCCCTGCGAGACGCAATAGAGTTGTAGAAGAGGATGTTGGTCCTCCACTGCCCCAAGGAACCTTTAATGTTGCGGACGTAGCCAATATCGTGGCTCATGCAGTTAATGCTGCCATGACCGCAGTAACTCAACAGATGCCAATAGTTCAACAACGGGCACAGGATGCTCAAGCCCCTACGGGACCTTCTCCGTGGGAAAGAGTAAGGGAGTCCTTTTAAAAGGGCCATCCCCCAGAGTTTGACGGAGGTTCTGACGTTGTTCGAGAAAATCAATGGAAGAAGGATATGCAACGCCATTTACGAATGGTGGACTGTAGTGAGGAGAAGAAGCAAGTTCTTGCTACTTTCAAGTTGGTTGGGGCAGCGTTACATTGGTGGGAGTCGATGACTACGCCAGAACAGAGGGATACTATGTCCATTACTGATTTATGGGACTTGTACGACCGGAAATATTTTCCTCCCGTGATTCAGAGGGAGATGAGGAGGAAAATTCAAGATCTAGTTTAAGGAGAACGATCGGTGGCCGAATATGAGGAGGAGTTTACCCGGCTAGCTAGTTTTGTGCCAGAAGAGGTAACCCCGGAGGAAAGGAAAGTGTCAAAATTCATGGGAGGTCTAAACTGGAGAATCCGGCAGCATTTACTGGGTAATCCGGCTTTACAAACTTTTGGTGAAGTGATGAATGCTGCATTGCTTCATTGTCAGGAGCATCGGTTGTTTATTCAAGATAGCAAGAAAGCTTCAGGAGTTGGGCAAGTAGGGAAGCCTGGGGTGATTGGGAATGGAGGAGGTGCTTTTCCTTCGTCCCAACCAGCGGGTAATAAGCAACGAGAAAGGGATCCCCAGCAAGGGGATGGGTCGAAAAGACAACGCTCTGGAGGGTTTAATGTTAATGGAAATTCTAACAGGCAAGGTTAGGGTGTCGTACCACAACAAGCGGGTCGAGGTGGCCAGGGAGGTAGGGGCCAACCGGGCCAAGGTTTTGGGCAGTTCAGAAATAACAGAGGTCGAGGTAAGGAGAATATGGTGGGGAAATGTTTTCAATGTGGAGAAGCTGGTCACTTTAAGAGAGATTGTCCTCAGGTGATTGGGGGACAACCTCCGCGAGTTCCTCAGCAGCCTTATGTGCAGTTCCCTCCACAAGCACCGAATCCAGTTGTCCCTCTGCAGCAGGGCCAACTACAGTATGGGAGAGTCTACCATATTCAGGATGCTATGCTTCCTCCTATTCAGCCAGCGCCGCCAGCTATAGAGGGTAAGTTCCTTATTCAGGGACACATGGGTCGCGTTCTGTTTGATACGGGTGCGACGCATTCTTTTATTTCCAGAAGTTTTTCTCAGTCCACAGAGTTGATAAAATCTGCGGAAATACCTTTTCTAGTATGGATTCCTCTATGGGTGACGGTTCCCTTATTTTCTTTATTTGTAAACGCATAGGGATCACTCTTGGTAATTTATGTTTTGAGGCCGACTTACTCGTCCTAGACATGGTCGGGTATGATGTTATTTTGGGCATGGATTGGATTGTTAAGTATCATGCTATAGTAAATTGTTACGGGAAGAGTATAGTCTTCGCCATTTCGGGACAAGATATGTTCCTGGTGGTTATGCCTCGTTTAGAGGGGGATTCTGGTACTTATTTATACTGTATTGCGAATGAGAATTCTCGGGATGTAGTTGTTCCCTTAGATTCTATTCCTGTTTTTCGAGACTTTGAGGACATTTTCCGGTAGATACCGGGTTTGCCTCCTAGTAGAGAGATTGAGTTTGTTATTGACCTAGCCCGGGAACTCGACCGATTGCGCGAACTCCTTATCGTATGGCTCCTGTGGAAATGAGGGAGCTAAGAGATCAGATCCAGCAGTTGTTGGAACAGGGGTTTATCAGGCATAGTACATCACCGTGGGGTGCTCCTCTGTTATTTGTGAAGAAAAGAGATGGTTCTCTCCGATTGTGTGTTGACTATAGAGAGTTGAACAAGGTCACCATCCAGAACAAATACCCTTTGCCTCGCATAGATGACTTGTTTGATAAGCTCAGGGGAGCGACCTACTTCTCTAAGATAGACTTGAGAACGGGGTATCACCAGTTGAGGATACGTGAGCAAGATGTATCCAAAACTGCTTTTCTGACGAGGTACGGGTCTTATGAGTTTTTGGTTATGCCTTTTGGGAAAACCAATGCCCCTACAGTGTTCATGGATCTTATGAATAGAGTATTTCGTGACTTCCTGGACCAATTTTTCATTGTGTTTATTGATGACATCCTCGTGTATTCTCAAACGGAAGTCGACCATGCTACTCATTTGGGGTTAGTCCTGCAAGGGTTTAGGGATCACCAATTGTACGCCAAGTTCGAGAAGTGTGGCTTTTGGTTGCGGGAAGTGAAATTTTTGGGTCATGTTGTTTCTTCTCAAGGGATATCGGTGGACCCAAGTAAAGTTATTGCGGTGAGGGAGTGGGGTCATCCCACGATGCCTACCAAGATACGCAGTTTTCTGGGTTTGGCGGGCTATTACCGCCGATTTATTAAGGGATTTTCTAAGATTGATAGTCCTTTGATAAATTTGACCCGGAAAGGGGTTAGATTTGTGTGGGATGAAGCCTGTCAAGCTGCATTCGATGAGCTTAAAGATAGATTGACTTCGGCTCCAGTCCTCGCTTTACCCAAGCCAGGGTTGGAATATTTGGTCTTCACCGATGCATCTCTACAAGGTTTGGGAGGTGTGCTTCAGCAGGAGTGACAAGCTATTGCTTATGCTTCTAGAAAACTCAAGCCTCATGCAAGAAATTATCCGGTGCATGACTTGGAATTAGTCGCCGTTGTCTTTGCCTTAAAGATTTGGAGACACTATCTTCTCGGGGAGAAGTTTAGTCTTTTCACCGACCATAAGTCGTTGCAATATTTATTTTCTCAGAAAGATCTGAATATGCGGCAGCGAAAATGGTTGGAGTTCGTGAAAGATTACCAATTTGATATTCATTATCATCCGGGCAAGGCGAACGTGGTGGCAGATGCATTGAGTAGGAGACCCGAGGGAGAATTAGCTAATGTGTGGAAATCTAAATGGAAGGAACTCAGTCATGAGGATGCGGTTGCTAGGGCGTTTATGTCCGTGATGACCGTTACTCCGACGATTGTGGCACGGGTGGTGGAAGCCCAAGGCAGAGATAAAGAATGTCAAGACCACATTCGCCAGTTATTGACTGGGGGAGCGGAGTCCTACTCGGTAAGTTCTGAGGGTGGATTGCGCTTTCATGGAAGGCTTATTGTTTTGGAGGATAGAGATTTGCGACGGGCTGTGATGGCAGAATCTCACGGCTCTAAATTTTCGCTACATCCGGGAAATGATAATAGTATCAAGATATGTGCCATCAATATTGGTGGCCGGGTATGAAATGAGATATTTCGGAGTTTGTATCTCGATGCACTACTTGTCAGTTAGTTAAAGTTGATCATCAGCTATCGGCAGGTCTGTTGCAGCCGTTGGAAATTCCTTTTTGGAAATGGGAGAGCATTTCAATAGATTTTATAATCGGTTTGCCAACGTCACAAAAGGGTCATGATTATATTTGGGTTATCGTGGATCGCTTGACAAAGTCGGTGCACTTCCTTCCCGTTCGTACTGATTATAATACCGCTCGTTACGCTCGATTGTTCATTGAAGAGATTGTTAGATTGCATGGGGTGCCCTTGAATATTGTTTCCGACAGAGATAAGATCTTTGTTTCCTACTTTTGGCAAAGCTTCCAAGAGGCCATGGGAACCGAATTGAAATTAAGTACTTCTTATCATCCTCAAACAGATGGCCAGACCGAAAGGGTTAACCAAATGTTGGAGGATATGCTCCATATGTGTATGCTTGATTTCAAGGGTAGTTGGGAGCAATATCTCCCTTTGGTTGAATTTGATTATAATAACTCATACTAGTTCACTATTGGGATGGAGCCCTATGAAGCCTTTTATGGTAGGCCTTGTAGATCCCCCACGTGTTGGTTAGAAGTGGGAGATAACAAGTTTCTTGGACCTGAAATGATTCGGGATACTTCTTCAAAGATCGAGCTTATTCGAGACCGTATTCGGATAGCCTAAGACAGACAAAAGAGCTATTCCGATGCGGGGAGAAGGCATGTGGAGTTAGAAGTTGGAGACCAAGTGTTGGTACGGGTGTCGCCTATGAAAGGCGTTAAGCGTTTCGGAAAGAAAGGAAAGCTTGCACCACGTTTCGTTGGGCCTTTTCCTATACTTGCTAAAGTAGGCCCCGTGGCGTATCAAATTGCCCTACCGGAACCGTTGCAATAGATTCACAATGTTTTCCACATCTCCTCCTTGAAGAAGTATAAGAGGTGTGATGGTGCCCTTTGGCACATTCATTTCGAGGATATAGAGTTACAACCCGATATTTCTTATGAAGAGCAACCCGTGGCCATATTGGAGCATGGGGAACTTAGGCTGAGATCTCCTGTGGTGCCCTTTATTAGAGTACAATGGAGTCATCACAGTGTCGATGAATCTACTTGGGAGTGTGAGGATGATATGCGGGAAAAGTATCCGCATCTCTTTATCCAAGGTACGCTTGAATTATGGGGGCAAAATTCCCTCATAAGGGGGGGAGTATGTAACAACCCTCGCTTTTGGTAGCCCATTTTATATTTATTTCCTATGTTGTGTAGTTGCATATATAAAATGCTGCATGTGGGTAAGTATTAATTTGATGAAATAGGTTAATATTTACAAATAAGTTGCATAATTGCCATGTGTGTAAGTAGTTGTTACCATGTGGTGTTCTATTTTGTCATGAAAATCAATATGGCAGTTTGAATTAAAATGGAACCGGAACTTAATTTGGCTTATAAAATCTCCAAATGATAATTTGGAGGGTGTAGTTAGTTCCGGGAAGTGCGAGACAGTTGAAATGTGTGCTATATTGTATTTTGAGATTTTGGGCACTTTTGACTGGTTTTGGCATATTGCGTATTAGAACTTAACTATTGCGGTATTTTTACTTATTGGCGGGAGACTTTTAAACTTAAGCCACGTTTAGTTTTTCCCTAAGTCTTTCAATTCCTCTTATTCACCCTAAGTGTTCTAGCCCTAGAGTGAGAGAGAGTGAGTGGAAGGTTGGAGAGAAAGAGGGAAATCTTGAAGATTTGTGGCTTGATCTTGCTTTCTTCTTCATCCAAGCCTGAAATTGAAGCCCCGAGGCAAGTTTTCTACTTTCTATTATATGGTTTAAGATGAATAATTAGTATGGGTAGATATGTATAGTTTTGATGTATTAATGTTGTGGTTTTTGGTTTGATTTATGGGTATAAACATCTTTGGTAGAGATAGATTGTTGATGGAGGTAGAAAAATGTTGTTGGGAGCATTTATGATCTTGGGGTATCATTAAATGTAATTGGATGACTTTGGGTTGGTTGTGGATTTTGGGGGTTTAGAAGAGATTAGGAAAATGGGGACTAGGTCTGCAATGACCGGTCGACCGCGTATCTCAGACCGGTCGACCGGGCCTTCGGAGGAAGGCACACTGCTTTCTTTCAAAGGCTTGAAATAAGGTCGCGGTCGATCGCGGTTCTACCACAGGTCGACCGGTCCATCCGAAATGAACTTTCTGCTTTCTTTCCAAAGCTAAACTTTGAGACGCGGTCGACCGCTCTCTTGGGATCGGTCGACCGGTCCCCTGTTTTCTAAACTAATTTCCCACTTTTATCCCTTATTCTTTTTCTTCCTCTAGGGACTTAGGACTCTTCTTGAATGAAGTAAACTTTGGCTTTTAGAGTCCTAGTTGAGTTGGTTGTCACCCTAGTGTTGAATGGTTTTCACTTGGGGTTAAGTCCGGGGGGGAAGGGTTGTCCTAAGTGATGTTAAGGCATCACTTTTCTTGGAGCATCCTAATAAATATGGATGGATATTGTAGGCCCATACTTGGAGACTTTAGAGGCTTAATTTGAGTTATATTAAATCTTATGTTTGAGGAAGTGAATATGATCCCTTGGAGATTTATTCGAAGCATAACCGAGGATGAGTAATGAACTATCCTATATAACGGTTTCAAACAAATGAAACATGTAAATGTAAAGGAAAATGAAAAGTATGATTTTTATAGTAAATGCTAATTTACTTAAACACACCTCTCTAAATGCTATCATAAGGGAAGCTCGCGCATGAGGTGATGTTCCTTGACTAGTGAATGCAGGGAGACTATAGTCCTCGGCCATATGCGGGTTTATTATATGTATTTTTCTGCGCTAGTGAAGTAATTCCGGGTGTGGTTATGACTCACTCGCAGGCATATGTCCACTTCCCGACGTGCGATAGGTACCCAGGCTGCCTTGTTTGATGGGCCCCTGGAAGATGATAGTCATTTAGGGGCGCGCTCAGTGGGGAAACTCGGAGGGGCGGTCTTAGAATCTTTATATGCATAAGAATATAGCTTTTCTAAATCTCAAGTGGAACTTGAGGGTTGTATAATTCCACTAAATGATATTATGACAATTACATTCTTGCTAAGGAATGGGAATTGGAATGAAATAAGAAGATAATGTTAGTATATTCATGTTAAGGAATTGAAACTGGTTTAAAGTGGAATTTGGGGAATACAAGCTCTTAATTTAGTTTTTAATTTAATCTTGCATAATTTCATCTTCTTGCTTAGTCTCATTTAATTATGCCATTCTCACTTGTTTTCTTATTATCCATGCTTAGGTTGTTAGAGTGTTGATTTCTGTACCCATGTGTTACTATTCATATCTAGCATGCTTTTTGTTCATCTGGGAACTATATATAAACCGGGTCCTGACCCATTTTTTTTCCTCTATGTTGTACTTGTTATTGTATCCGCCCAGGTGCTCCTCCGCAAGGACGCCCGTGTTGATATTCCTACTCTTTTGCTTTTAAGGAGCTGTATGAAATTGCGGATATTACAGGATGTTTTGTTAGACACCGTCATTCTTATGATATCTAGTTATGATCGGGTCTGTCACTTGGGCGAGTGGCCAAAATCTTGTAATTGTGTAATGAATGTATTATATAACATCTAACAGTTGGGATTACTTTTGTATAGCTGTGAACCGACAGCATATTCGGTTCTTATCTTTGTATATTGTGGTTTTTGATGTATATTATTTATGTTTCTTTGAATTCCACTATTGTTCTAGAATGGGTTGTTTAAATTGTTTTTCTTAACTTAACTTTTAAAATGCAAATTGTTTTGACAACCCGTTTTCTGAATTTTTGGGTGGTTTTCTCGGTTACTCTTACTATATTTGTGGTGCTGAGAATGATTTTCGTCCATGATTACCGTATATGTCGGAGTATCGGGCTGGCCACCCCTTATTTCGGAGTGCGGGTTGTCACAAATTCAAACCAGTTAAGATGTCATTTCTATCTCTACTTTCCATTAGCATATTTATGGAAATATCAGTTTCACCATAGGAAGCACTCCATTGCCGTTTGAAAATAAAAAAAATTAAGGAAATATTTTAACTTTCAACATTGATCCTCCTCAGAAATGTCAACACTTTAGGAATGCAACGCGTGAATTTGGATTATTGCTCTTTCATTGGTATTGGTGGAATGGTAACCTTGTTATTTCACCTAATTTTATGTACTACTTTTTAAAAACATGTCTCTTAATTTGGGATGGACCAAATAGGAAAGCATGACAATTGATTTGGGATGGAAGGATTACCTCTTTTTCCAATGTCCGAAAACCCATGTTCGCTTCAAGATTTGTTAGAATATCCCCACTCTTGTCCTACATCACATTGTTGGTCATAGGCTGATATCTTTGGAATGGTTATATTAAACTGGGAAGGAAAGAATGAGAACTTGTTCCCAGGGTTTGGTTTTCAAGCCCTTCCCTACTCATAGGCTGATTTATTTGGTCAGTTTGGTTTGTTTGCTTACTCCCAAAATGAGGAGGTGAAGAGGGTTAGGTTCCCACGTATACATGCCAATTTTTTAAATTAAGTTATCTTACATTACCTTTTCCTTTCTCGTCCTAAATTTGGTTTTCCAGCATATGACTACATTGCAGTGATCTAATGAATCCTTATTGGTATGAATATGGAGTCTAGACCGTGCTAACAGATTGTGCATATAAATTGTTGTTTGGCTAATCATGCTTACTTTTCCCTACTTTTCAGATTCTACAACAATAAATGGATCTTCTACCAAAGAAGATTTTGAACATTGCAAAAATACCGTCTTACATTGGGCATATTCTTCCCTTCATAAGTTGATTGTTGCTAAATGAACAAAGCTCCAACACTTGTACCAATGTCATGGTATTAAATATACAGTAAGGGTGGACACTGGCCTAGGCGGATACTATATAATAAGAAAATGGGTGGCTGCCCAGGCCCACATCGGACCTAACCTTATAATCCCAAGCAGTAAATAATAAATAAACACCCATTGCAAAAATATTTTTTTCACAGGATGCTAACAAATAATTTCATCTTAGGATGTTATAGTTACGTTGCCACATTAGCAGGACCCAAGGTATAATAACCAAGTAAAAAACGATATGCATAAATCGTGATTTTCAAATTTAAAATATGATAGTGTATATGATATTATATATATAATTACACATTTTTCTAATATATTTATATACATATTCGGGCCTCGAACCGGTCTCATCGTACTTTAATCACTGTTCCCAAGCTTGTACATATTTTATGGGGCCCCGAAATAATTACCCCAAGTCATATAAATTAAAAGGCCGGGCATTTCTAGTATCGCGGGAATTAGGCTTATGTCCACCTCCCTATCCATTACTCAAAATATACAAAAATGTTGACTACCACTTGTAAATCTTCAGCTTTATAAATATTATATGCAATGCCCCCATGGGCTGTAGCCAAATGAACATTCATTTTTTGGGTTACAATAATGAAAATAAGAATTGTCCATGGGTATGTAGGTACTAACACAAGGTTAGAATTCTAGCTCTCCAAAAAGGATTTGAACCCGTTACCTCAAGGTTATGAGCCTTGCGAGCTACCAAATTGCAAATCAACGTGTCTGTTGCGTAAGGTATGATCATTGAATTATTAGGGTTTAGGCTATCTTTATGTATTTCTATGGCTTACCTTTGTTTCTTTTAGTAGTTATTTACCATAATTAGAGTATTGCTATTTTGGTAAGCAAGTTTCATCAAGCCTATAAGTATAGGGCTTTGCCCCCTCCTTGTAATAAAACTTATATGAATGTGAATATAAGTCTGATCTAAGATATATGCTGATATTGTTCTTTATTCTTATGCAAGTGTTGCATCAAATTTTGAGAATACAACGCATTGCATACCGCACTTGAGGTTTTGGTCCCTTTTATCATAATCACGTCATCATCAGCAATACGCTCTTCCACTACTTCATCAACAGATCGAATGAATCAAATGTTTTTCCCCTTCCATATAAGCGAATGTCAAAACCTATATGACATCATTTGATTAGCAAAATATACGGTTGTTCATTCAAAACAGTTGAGTTTCATGGGTACTAAGACATTGCATAACCGAAAAACTATTAACAACCATTAGATTGCTTAATTAAAACATAACAAGCATGAAGTAAAAAAGCCAAGGGCATAAAAAATGATTCTCTCATGACTATGTTAAGAGGGAAAAAAGTATAGATGTAAAAATGATCACAAAGATCTTCATTATCAAAAGTACACATAAAATAATCAATTATATGCAATTTTCCACAAAAGTAGGCTAGGCTGCTAAATAGGGAGTAGTGTCCCCATGAAGACTGATGGAGTAGGAAGTGGCTGTTAAGGGATATGATGTGTCAAAGAGAAAAATATGTTCCAAAGTAACAACATGGTAAATTATTTACCCCAAAAAATCATAGCGTGGTAACAAATATAATTTGTGGTCCCCGGTAGTCCTATAGAGATGAGGCATGTCCCCTTGAAATCTTCCATATCAAAATGGGGAGATACTAAAATGACCAAACCTAAATGAAATTTGTATCCCATCTGTTTTGAATGAGATATTGACTTCAATGATAGGCAGAGCATCCGAGTCGTTCTATTAGGCGAATAATCACAATCAATTTAGATCTGATATATACCATACCACTCTGCATGAAAAATCCATAAAAGGAGGCAAAACGTGATTGCAAGGGATATTTTCACCAATCTTAAAATAAATAAAAAATAATATTCAAAAGAAGACTGAAACAAGCAAAGATCCGTATAATTTTGACTATCAAGTGAAGAAACATACCATAGAGGCACTTATAGCCTTAGCAGTAACAGGAAGCAAGTCCTGCTTCCGACACGTCATACCGTAATTGTACCACCCTACACAATGTACTGAAATATTGGAGTGAACAATATTAATAAGCATATCCATCATTTCATGATAAAATTATGTAATACATCGAATAAGCATGTCCTTTAATTGAATAAACATACTAAAAACATTTATGAAAAACATTCCTTTGAGGGATGAAAGCCCTCAAAGAAGAAAACGACTTAAGGTATATAAGATAGGAAAACATCAATAAAGATTGAAATAATACCATAACTACTTATTTAAGATAAGAAGTCCAAGTCATCATTGTCTCCAGTAGCCTTATTGTTTTTGGCTTCGACCACATAAAGGGGAAGTTTCTAGACCACCAACACCTGCAGTAAGGTGTGCAAAGATCTCAAGTAATATTTACCTTCAAGAAACCACAAAATATTTTAGATAAATTATGAATTTAATTAAATAGAGACAAAAATAAACAATGGAGTTGAGCTCTGAGAAACTACAAATCGGAAATGTATAAACAATGAACGGTAAAATGGTAGAGAGACTGTGATAGATAATGAATGCTATAAACGGTGAACAGTAAAACCCAAAGAAACGAAGTTGTGGACTCTTCGAAGTGTATTGGACAACAGAGAGATTTTGATTTACAGAACAAAAAATTCAGGTAGCGAGATACATTTCTTTATCAATTCTATGTTTCCCTCAAAGTTGTTTTATCTTTATATGTCGTACCATAATTTAAGAACGCCAATCAAATACAAAAAGTTAGCAGCTACACACATATTTTAATATCAGTTTAAACGCATAAATTACAAATAAATGATTGTTCCTTTTAACTTACAATAATAGATCAATAAAATAGACTTAAATGATTACGAAACAGTAAAGCCCAAACTAATAAACAAATAGTAAAAATATACAAACACCCAGAATGAAAGGAGAAATTCAACAAAAATCAATATTGAGAATACGTTTTTTCATATATCGAATGATTCAATTCTTCATACTTGACAACATATTAACGCTTAACAATTCTTCAATCCGTTTTAAATAGAACAATATATATTAATGGGATCAAAGTCCTCTTCTTTGCAACAATGGAGACCCCTAGAGCTAGAGTATCATGGTTTCTATGTGATGATGAATATTATTATTTTAAAACAGATTAAACATAAGGTTTAATGTGAATGAATTGTAATTCCCCTAAAGAGATTGAATTATTATTCCCTAAAACAGGGCACTTTGCCTCGTACTGTCAGCTTACGGGTCAAAATGAATTATCTATGTATCTAAGAAACTATCTAATGCTAATTGAACATGGGAGAAATAAAATGTATACCAGTTAGGTCTGCAAGTTTCACATCGAAGTAATCCCCAATCCGATAGTTTTTGTATTAACCTAAGTTTCTAACATGAAATTTCTAAGTAAAAGTTGAATTTCATATTATAGCATGAAATCATGAGTTGTAACTTAATACTAGAATCTTATTTGAATAATAGTTCAAACACAAAAAAAATTTAGTCCTTAAAATTTAAGAGACATGTTTGTTTGTGTAGTTAAGAAGGTATCATATCCATACAAATTTCATATAAAACTGATTGAAGAGAGGATGAGTAGTCATAAAAAACTAACAAATTGCATATACAAACTTACAGTGGTCTACTAATGTGAATACCATTTAACTCCAATGTGAAAACTAAACACTAAAGCATATTCAAAAGTAAACTAAACACAAAATGTAAACATGAATAATTCATTGAACTGAAAAATCATAAAAGTTAAAACACGAATTGTAGAGGTCATACCTAAGATATCTTAAAAGCCAAAAATCAAAACAATAACAAATTAGAAAGACACCAAACTAGTACCAGGAAAATCAAAGGCTAAACAAACCCATGATGATTTCATTTAAATTTGGGTTGTGTTACCCTTCTTCCACCAATAGAGGTAATTACTTCTTTAAACTAGATAAAAACTCATAATAGTAATAAAATGTTATTTAAAATCACACACACACATATACATGTGTGTTGTTTATATGGTCCAAAATTTTTGAACCCTTACTAATATATCCAGAAAACATGTGTGCAATATTCTTGTAGATGTAGATAAAGAAAAACATAAAACCACACAAATCGTGCCATAGTCATTACTGATATCAACAAAATCGAAGAAATCCCTAGTGTAAATGCAAGTTCAATTGGATATAAACAAATCGCACAAAATTATTTGCAGAAAACCCTAGTAACTATAAAACTTCAGCAAAATAAAGAGAGAACATAATAGAGCAAATCCACATATATAAACCCTAGCAACGTTATACAATGAACCATAGGTTGTTTGATTTCTTACCTGTGTATGCTTCTATGGAGACAAACTTATACAATGAACATAATAGCGCCGCCTATTTTGGGGAGATAGAGAACGAGGGATGGAAGAGAGAGCGGGAGAGTTGGGGTGTGAGAGAGTTGAGGAAAGGAAAGAGCCCGCTTTTTTTCTTTCACACTGTCACTTTTCCCCAAAAAATTTCAGTGTAGCGGGAAAGGAGCGCGCCTATTATTTTTCATTTATCTCAGTTTTAGATTTGAGAAGGATAAAACTAAAGAGGGTAAACCACAGTTCTAAATAAATGTGGCATAAATAATTTTTTTTTGTATAGCAAATTTATTATAACTGAGATAAAAATTAACTATTAAATTAAAATTGCCATAAATATAAATATTTATGTCATTTAAACTTTAACTGACATGATGTTAATTTTAAAATTGACATAAATGACTGTTTTTCTTGTAGTATTGGGGGGGGGGGGGGTGATGACTATAGATTTAATTAATTGATGAAACGATTTTTAATCTCGACTAACTTGTCTTTCCATGTAACCATTTATACTAATTAAACCGAGATTAGGGATGTTATGCTCAATCTAGAATTTTTACGCCTTTTGTTAATCTTACTTTAAATACATACCTCAATTAATATTTATTGCAATAATTGTCTTTTACACTTTTACTACTAGAATAATAAATTAATAAACTCCTAGCAACATTCCGTGTGGATTCGATACCCAGACTAGCTGATATATTCCCATAAAAAGTGTCGTTAAAGTTTTTGTTTTTTGTATAGAGGTGGGAGTAAGAAACAAAGAATGCCGTAGGTAACACGAATGTCCAGTTTTCCCACGGTGATCAAAATGGCGTTGTTATCGTGAACTTGTTTGTTTTAGAATTTAATTGATTTTAGTATTTCGTAATATTTTTCTTTCTATTTGTATTCTTTGTTAACAAGTTTTGTAGAAATTCTACATTTGAGCGCCAAGAAACACTTTAATAAACCTATCACACAATACTTTGTTGAATTTTTCATCTTGAGCTTATTGGGGTAAGCATGACTTATTTGAATGTTATTGATAATCGTAACAATATTTCCCAAAATGCCCCTAAAAGAATGAAGTTTGGTGAATACTCTCAAATTCAAAAACCTAAAACATCTAAAATGACTTTTTGTGAGTATTAAAAAAGTTAAGTTATGGATTATGGAAATTTTCGTAATGATAATTCCCATAGTGGGCTACAAAGTCACTATAATAAGAATTGTGAAATTTAATTGCAGTAGCTTTCATAATTCATATAATAATGAGTTTGATAATAGTTTTGAGGGTGGTAGTTTTCAAACTTCCCATTTCAAGAATCTCTGTCTCCACTTCTAACATTGCGTGTGGGCTTGCAAATCATTGAAAACTTGAAAACCGTTATCAGGTAGAGAATCATTGTTTGAAGCATGACTTAGATTTAATATTTGAATCCAACGGTGATTTTTCTTCTGAGAATTTTGAAGTTGAGGAGTGTCTTGAACCAAAGGCGCAATCGATGTCTACTTTGTAACAAACCATTCTTCACGTGTCCCAAAGCATAATAGAGAACAAAAGTGTTGAAAAAATGGATCTATTATCCATTTTCAATGAAATGATTTCTTATTTGGTTACCAAAGAAGGTATTTTTATTTGAAATGATCCTATCTCCTTCGAAATTCAATCTTTGAGTGATGATAACTCATATCTTGAGATTGAATTTATTTCCTCCTCGTTTTTATTATCCATTATTGAACCGTTACAAATATCCCATGAATCTGTTCAAAACTTTAAATGTTCAATCCTTTCACCGATGAGAATTATTTTCTTGAGTTGCTTTCTATGAATGAAATCTTGTCTCCATGTGCACCAAGTTCCATTCTAATTGAAATTTTTTGGGGAGGAAATTCAATTTTTATTGGATCTCAGGTGTATTTGTCACCCATTTTATCAAAATCCCCTATCATTCCCCATTAAATTTTAATTGGTAATGGTTCCTTTCTTCCGCCTTATACATACCTTTCGTTATTCAAACATAATCATTATTGATGAAAAGTATGCACTCCAATGAAGGAACATCGATTATCTGTCAAATTCAAATTTTATTTTACGTGGACCCTCAAAGATTTCAACTTCTAGTGTATAGTTAGTTAGAAGTTATAATTATAGGTTGTAAATAGGAGTTTATTTTCTTTTCCTTTTTAATTATATTATAGAGTAATTAGTTAAACTTTTTGTTCTTTTTTTGTTATTCTTGGTTCTAACATGTTTTATAGAATCTTGGGACTTGTACATTTCGAAGATCGCTCCATTTTGAGTCATATCACTATTTCCTCTCTTTGACTTGGTTCTTAGTTCACATTGAGGACAATGTAAGTTTTAAATTAGGGGGTGTGAGATATTCTTCTCATCTATTTGAAGTTTATTTGATATGCTCATATGTTCTTACCAAGTATGTTTTTTTTTAAATTAAAAATTTCTAAAGTATTTTTTTTCTCCTTTGTTGGGAATTTTTCCTTTGTTTTCGACGATAAATTTCAAATAAATGCCCGATCCAATGGATAATTTAATGATTCATGTTCTTAATTTTAGATGCTATTAGAATTTAGTCCTCGAATCATTGATATTTTGAAAAACTTTATGAATTAAACTTTAAACCCATGAGCATATGTGCCTTTCTTATTCAATTGATTTGGTTTAAGATTTTTACAACTCTGCATTCTATTGTTGCATTGTATATACTTACACCAAGTGAGTGATGTTCTTTTCTTCATCTATGAGTGTTATACATCACTATTTTCTCCTTGAAAACGTTAAAGTCATCGATAATATCACCATTCTTTCGTTGAACGTTTATTAATTGAGTTCAAATTTTGTAATGTGTTACTTGAACATGAGTTTTATAGTTTTTTTACTCAATAATTGTGAAATTTAGAAAATGTCATAGAACCTCTTCATTATATCACCCATATTGACCTTGATCTCACCTCATATATTTTCTCTCGTCAACCCATTTGTGCCTTATTATAGCCGTTCATTTTAAAAGAAAAAATTCTATAACCAACTACCCATTAGAGTTATAAACCATATGTATCACCTTCCATACAATTTTTTTTTGTAATGATACTTGGGATTGAATAATGATCTTTTTAAGTGGTTGCAATTAAGCATATGAGAGTGTGAAAGAGAAGAAAAAATGAAGAAAACAAAAGAAAAGAAAAACAAAAGAAAAAGATGAGAAAAAGAAGAAAAGATAATAAAGAGAAAGTATTTCTTTATTGTACATAGTGTTCACTAATCTTTTTCATTTTTCAATATTATATCCAATTCTTGTTATGGAAATCATATTCCAATTTTAAATTTGCCCATAAGTTTCCACTATCCTAAGTGTGTATTTCCTAAACACCTTTGAATTCTTACATATCCCTTTCATTTCCCATCTTTAGCCTTAAATCTACATTAAGCCCTTATAAAAGTCCTATGTGATTCTAACTTGAATATAATTCAAAAGTTTAAAAAATTGCTATAATATGTGAAAATGCAGTTCTCTTTATTTCACGATCTTATCCTTTCATTGAGATTGCAATTTTGTAAATAACGTTATTCATTGATGACATGTGTGTGGCGTAGTTTCCATTTACATTTACTTTTTATGCTCGCATGTCCCAAGTGTGTTATATACCATTTCAAAGTGATTACATTTATTCAATGTAAAAATCGGAGAGGATTGAATATCATGCAACACTTTATTGCTTATCCAAATTACAAAAAAAATCGAAATAAAAAATGTTTGTCCCACGATAATGAGGACACTTGTATACATGAGAGGCTCGATGATGTTTTGAGCCATTAAGGAGATAGTTAGTGTGAGGATGAGACCTCAAGTGAGGGAGAAGGGGATCTCCAAAAGGCGTTTATAGGTTTGTACACTGAGACGTTAAAAACCAAAAGGTTGAATAAAGAGTTAGGTATTACGGAGTTAGATTTGGATATAGAGATAGAAGTTTTGAGGGTGTGTTAGGCATGGACGAATCATTTCGAGAAGGTGGGATTTTCTTTATGTGAGTAGTTGATCATATTAGACTGGGAAAAGAGTGAATTGGCCAACATTGTGGCTAGTCTTACAGGAAATCTCTAGTCTTCATTAGAGACTCGTGAAAAACTTAAAGCTCGTGTATCCCAACTCAGGAGAGATCTTAAACGTGGCTGGGAGGTCATGGTTATTATAGGGGACACATTTAAGAAGGTTGGAAAGATGTTCCTCGGTCCCGCTTAAGATAATGTTAAGAGACTAGGAATATGTTATGACGGTGCGTTCCCTTCCCATGTTGCACCCGAGCCAGTTTTTGAGTTTGTGATAGATCAATATGGTTCTCAACCAAACCCACCTAGGAATCCGTTTCCCCATAGGAGAGCTCATCCTAGAAGTTTTAAGGGAGGTGTTCCTATGTCCGTTTATATTTATTCCCATTGTAAGAAAAGAGGATACCTCAGGTAATTTTTTTTTCAGTTGGGTAGTGTGTCTCATAGGTATTTACCTCGTTATGCTACTACATGTGTTACCATAACCACTCCAACACATGTTACTCCACATGCTCCCGCACATTGCATGAGAGATTTTGAGCATTTTATAGAGTACGTTGAGTATTTATTAAAGACTTCATACAATTTGATGGATGTTTTTCATAGTATATCACCACCTTTGAAAAACTCCTCCTGACATAATGATTTAGGTTTAGACTTGTTTGGTAGCATAGGATGATTTTTATGTTCATATCTTTATTCCTATCGCTACTGTGTGCTATTATTGTATTTAGTTTTTTTCATGTTGATATTTTTTCGAAAAATCCAAAAATACTTTTATTTTTTGATTTTTTTTAAATGCAAGAAGATTTTCTATCTTTTAGAAGAAGTGAAAAAGCCCAGAAGATTTTATTTTTGATAAAATCTTTTGAAAAAACCAAAAAGATTTTTTTATTTCTTTTAAACAACATATATGATAGACATTTAGAATTACCAAGTCACAATATAATTCCATTATCCATGTGACAATTTGATAGTGTTTTGAGACGCAACATCATTTTATTTTTGTGCTTAATAATGTTTGGAGTCATTAAGATGAGATTTGAGATTACTTCCTACATGTTTGACTCATTATTTCCTTTGATGCACACATGCATGAATTTATTTGATTACTGCACTTGTATATAACATATTGGTCAAAGTGTTTTTATATCAATCATGTCTTTAAAATGAACCAAATACGATAAAACGAGACAATGAAAGTAGTGCATGTAAGAACCGTTGCCCGTGAGAGTTAATTTATTATTGAAATATTATGAATGAACACGAAAAATGGCGGTGAGAGGCAAGTGAAATCATTGTGAAAGACACTATTTGAAAAGAGCATAATAAAAGATTAAGGAAATGAAAAGAACAATATGCCAAAAGGGGGCCGAATAGTTTAATTTGATCTTTTTAAAGAAAAATAGAAAATAAGGTCTGGTTTATCTTTTGAGGCAGTTTGGTTAGAAATCAAAGGGTTTGAACATGTCCTGGCAAAGTCTTGAAAAATCATTACATAGTTTTCGACATTATTGGTATAAAAATTATTTTAGACTTTGATTTGTTGAATAGATTGAGTCAATATCATATAAATTCAACATTTTTACACATAAGGACGATTTTAAGTTCATTCGTTGGAAGTAAATTCAATAGTTTGGTTAGAATTGATTTGATTTGATTTATAATGTTTATCTCATTTCAAACTCAATATGTCACAAAGGTATTTTATTTATCTATCGTGTGTAGGTACACTTTGATGATCATTTGAAAAGCACACAAAGGAAAAAACAAGAGAAAGTATGGAGATTTGAATATTTGAAAGTTAAAGATTTTTGCAGACTTACACATTTAGTATCTTTCCACTTTTGGGTTCATGGAAGGGTATTAGATTTGTATAGGATATTTGTTGATAATTCGAATTTTTTTATTTTGCACCGGAATAGCAATAGGGGATATTTATAAGGATATATTTTCCATCATGTCCTTAGTTCTTTATTTACATTGTGTATGGTGTATCCCGTTCCAATCGTCAAGGCATTCACGTTCACATGTTCAAGAAGACGAATCTGAATATCAATCACCTTTCATCATCTACGCGACATGAGGTATATGACTAAGCATAAATTCTTCTGAATTTATCCTCCTAAGAGGGTAGTTTTAGTACCTTGATCAACGTAATTGATTTGTTTTTATCCCATATCATTGCTAATGACTTCTTCTAACAAGTACCCCAATTTTCGTATATTTCCTACTTTTTTACAAATATTTAGTGCCAAAAAGAACTCAAAATAGTGAAAGAAAATAAGAAACTGGGAGTTCAAGGGAATTTTTGTAATTTTACAGTCATATTCCGGAGGTAGGGAAAACTATAAAGTTGAAGATCTATAAATTACAAGAACATAGGAAGAAACGACAGTCAAATCGGAGCCCTGGATCAAGAGATATGGCAAGTCAAAGTTGGAGAAAGAAGGTCAAAGTTGAAATTAATTCTAGAAGCTGAAGATTTTTAACTCTTGAAATTTCTTGTATAATTCCTTTTTATTAGTTGTAAAATGTGGAGAGGCGTGGGAAAAGTCATATTTGGGTATTATAAAAATCCAATCCCTAGAGTAATGCAGAAAGGAAGAGAGAGAGAGTTCCTTTTGGCATATAATTTCATATTTTCTTAGGAGTTAGAAATCCTAGTATGTAAGTTGAACAAGAGTTGCTCAAGTTTCAAGTTCAGATTTTTTTCTTCTATTCAATTATTGCTAATTTTTACTTTCCATTTCCTTCATATTGTAAGTTTAAATTGCTCTTGTAGTTTAATTTTGTTTCTCAATTCAAGTTTCTTTTCAATGCATAATAGACCTATGATTTCTTGCAGATTTAGAATTTTATTTTCATTTAATAAAATCATGTCTAGCTAAGATTTTTTAGGGTTGGGATGCATGAAACCATCCCAATGTAAATTACATATGTAGAAAATATAATTTATATTAAAATTTTGAAAGAGTCGTGCAAGATAATTCTACAATCATTATCGATCTTTTAATCTCTCATGACCTAGGTACTTGGGATGTTTAAGAATATAATGTGCGTAAAATTGTTTAGCACCGCTTTATATTTCCCTTTCATTTCATATGATGTGGGATTGAACCTAATATATGTAATGCTTAGGATCTATAAAGACTGGATTCATTCAAACTTCTAATTTATAATTTTAGTATTCTGCTTAGTAATTACTAAGGATTAGGGGATTGTATTCCCAACCTGTTATCCCTTCATTCTTATTAAGTAATTCTTAGTTAGTTAATTTTGCTCACATAGTTAATGCAGTAGTTTAATTTAGTGTGCATTTAGTTAATTAGTTATTTCCCATCTCAATCATCTTTTTACTTCTTTTTAAAGTCAAGTTAGGGTTAATAGTTTTACCTATGTCGTCACGTTCACTCATCCTAGTTCTTTGAGGATTCGATACCTAGACTAGCCACTATACTTTGTAAGAGTGTAGTTAAAGTTTAGCATTTTGTATTTTGGTTGGAAGCCGATAACAACGACTAGCATATTTACACGGACGCTTGGTTTTTCCACTTGATCAAAATGGCGTCGTTGCTGGGGAATTAAGTAGACTTTAGGTTTTTTTGGTTAATACCGAATTTGAACTTAAAAAAAATCAGAAATATGGGTGTCACGTTCTTGAATTGCCCAATTTGAAATGTCTTACTTTAACTCTTTTGGTGGCTTTAATATTTATGATAATAGTGAGGAGGAGGCTCTCAAGACGTATGAACATTGGATCAATATCACTAAAGGTGAGTCTCATAAATACAAGCCTAGTGCTAAGGCCATCCAAATTTATCAAAATGATTTTCTTGAAGACGAAAGACTTGAAAAAGAATATCGAGAAAAAAATCGTTATTGGGAGCAAGAGTTAGATGCATTATTTGAACCCAATGAGAATTTTTCTTCCGATATTTTTGAAGTTGAAGAATGTTTTCAACCAAATGAGAAATCCGAGGTGCTAGAACCAAAGAAGCCTACTTTGGAAGAACTCTTTCTTATTAGCAAAAAGCAATCTGATGACCTTGCTACTATAGAGTTGAAAATTAGAGAAACTTGAAAGGAGTATAATGATTATTTGGATAGCTTAGAGATGGTCGAGACTTGCGCTTCACCTAAAACTTTTGAGTATGAAATCATTGAGAGTGATCCAAGTAATTTTGAATCTCAACCTCTTATAACAATTTCAAAATCTATTGAACTTAAAGATCCTTCACTTCCTTATGTCCCCACTATTATCGAACCGTTAACTTCATCACAGGAATCAAATGAAATTTTTGAGGACATTGACCCGATTCTTGAATGAGAATATTTTTTTGAGATGATTCATCTTATGGGTTATTCACTTACACGTGCACTACCTTTCGTTCCAATTGAAAAAAAATGGGAAATGAATTGAATATTGACTCCTATGAGTCGGTTGAAACTTTTGAAATGTTTAAACATTTTACCAACGATGAATCTTTTCTTGAATTGGTTTCCAAGAGAGATTCTTTCTTTTTGTGTGCCCCTCTTCCTATACTACTTGAAAAATCTTTGGGAGGGGATTCTATTTTTCTTGGATCCCAATTGTATTTTTCACCCATCATCTCTTTAAAAAATTTAATTGGTGATGGTCCATTTTTTTCGCCTTATACATGCCTTCCGTTGTTCAAACGGAATTCTTATTTTTCGGGAGTCATACATCCTAATGAGGGTACACTGATTATCCCTCAAAGTCAAATTGTATTTTGGGTGGATCCTCAAAATTTTCAAATTCAACTGTATAACTTATTAAAAGTTCAAATCGTAGGTTGTACTTAATTAGCTTTTTCTTTTTCCATTTTTTTATAGTTTAGAGTAACTAGTTAAAGTTTTTGTTATTCTTTTTGTTATGCTTGGTTCTAACATGTTTTGCAGATTCAATGGACTCGCACTCATCGGGGATCGCTCCATTTGGGTAATATCTTTATTTTTCTCTCTTCATGTTGTGTTCTTGATTCGCATTGAGGACAATGCAATATTTAAGTTAGGGGGTGTGGGATATTCTTCCCATTTATTGTTTAGATTCATTGATTCGATCACATGTTCTTTCCGAGTGTGTTTTTCTAGAAAATTTCAAAAAAATTGAAAATTTTTGAAAAAAGCCAAAAATATTTTTTCTTCAAAATAAATAAAAATTGGAATTTAAAAACTTAATATCACATTTATTCTATTTAAAGTCTAAAATTGTTAACAATCAAAATGCACTAGGCCAAAATTGACCGAAGATGGAAATTGAAAGAAAATTGACGACTTAACAATAAGTGTGGAGAAAAATAAAACCCGGTGAGATTTCGAGCCTTTCAATTTTTTAAGATTTTTTAAATCAATACGAGTTTATGATTAACTCAAAGTTCTTTTCAGCATTTTAATAAGTCGTTGATGATCTCAATCTTTTATTTTGATCGGTTATGGGAAATGTGTGAAATGTTGTCTCAAAATTCGTGCTAAATATATCTCTAAACTTAATTAATCTTAAGATGCATATGGTAATGTTATTAGCAATTTGGACAATGAAGTAGGCCCTCTTTTATTTAACCCAAAAATATTAGCCATAATAAAGTTGTGAAAAACTTATCCCTTTGCAACCCACTTTGAGCCTAATAAAATATTTCCCTTTCGTTTGATAACCCGAAAAACCCAAATAGCCCGAAATTGTGAAAAATTAGAAATTCATCATGTAAGTCCAAAGTGTGTAATAAAAAAAAGGGGCAAGAAAAGAAAAAGAAGAAGAAAAAAATGAAAATAGAAAAAGAAAGAGAAAAATGAGCAAATGCTCGAAAAAGCACTAATGGAGGTCATAAGGACATTTTCCAATTCCGAACATTCTGTCCATTTTCATTTTTATCCTTTACACTTTTTAACCCGAAAAGTCCTAACCGAGTCCGAATGGAGAAATTAATTACTGCATGGAGAGCTAAGACATGAAAAGATAATAAAAGAGATTAAAATGGTGTGATTAAGAGATGATGTTTCTCGTTTTCTAATAATTGTATTCCGATGATGAGATCTTTTCACCATATATTTCATTCTTTTCAAATTTGTATGCGTGCAATTGTGTCCATTATATTTACTCTTTATATCATGCATACCGAGAGAAAACAACCGAAATCCGAGTGATTCGTTTGTGAGTGCATCCGTAAGAATTTGAATCAAAATGAATTTTCGGAAAGTAACGTAATGCTCAATCGGTGGAAATTTGAGGTTTAATTTCTAGCTTTGCACACACACACACACACACTATGGTTTGAGACATTTGAATATGAATTTATGGTGATTATTTTTTGAAAATTTTAAATTTTACAATTTTTAAGTATTTTGATATTTATTTGAGTCAATAAAGAATTTTGTGGGTGTATTCACTGCAAATCCTCACGAAACAAAACTCGTCCAACTAGGATAACCTAGGGTTTTAAAGGCTTATTGCATATGCTCAATGCAATCGCATGCCTACGAAAGTGGAATTTTATTTTAATAAAAGGAATTTAAAAAGTCAACTCATTTCTCTTACAATTCTCGGAACGCGCAAAGTTCTAAGTTAGGGGGATTTGACTAAGCATAAATTCTTCTGAATTTATCCTCCTAAGTTGGTAGTTTTAGTACCTTGAACAACATAATTGATTTATTTTTATTCCATATCATTTCTAATGACTTCTTCTAACAAGTACCCCGAGTTTCGTGTATTTCTTACTGTTATTACAGATATTTAGTGCCAAAGAGAACTCTAAACAGTAAAAGAAAATAAGAAACTGGGAGTTCAAGGATATTTTCGTAACTTTACAGCCATATTCCGGAGGTGGGGAAAACTATAAAGTTGAAGATCTCTAAATTACAAGAACATAGTAAGAAACGACACTCAAACCGGAGCTCCGGATCAAAAGATATGGCAAGTCAAAATTGGAGAAAGAAAGTCAAACTTGAAATGAATTCTAGAAACTGAAGACTTTCAACTCTTGAAATTTATTGTATAATTCCTTTTTATTAGTCGTAAAACGTGGAGAGGCATGGTAAAAGTCATATTTGGGTATTATAAAAATCCAAGCCCTAGAGTAATGAAGAAAGAAAGAGAGAGAGTTCCTTTTGACATATAATTTCAAATTTTCTTAGGAGTTAGAAACCCTAGTTTGTAAGTTGAACAAGAGCTATTCAAATTTCAAGTTCAGATTTCTTTCTTATATTCAAGTATTGCTAATTACTACTTTCCATTTCTTTCATATTGTAAGTTTAAATTGCTCTTGTAGTTTACCTTTGTTTCTCAATTCAAGTTTCTTTTCAATGCATAATAGACCTATGGTTTCTTGCACATTTATAATTTTATTTTCATTTAATAAAATCATGTCTAGCTAAGTTTTTTATGGTTGGGATGCATGAACCCATCCCAGTGTAAATTACATATGTAGAAAATTGAATTTATATAAAAAATTTGAAAGAGTCGTGCAAGATAATTCTACAATCATTATAGGTTTTTTAATCTCTCTTGCCCTAGGTACTTGGGATGTTTAAGAATATAATGTGCGTAGAATTGTTTAGCACCGCTTTATATTTCCTTTTGATATAATATGATGCGGGATTGAACCTCGTATATGTAATGCCTAGGATCTATAAAGACTGGATTCATTCAAATTTCTAATTTTAGTATTCTGCTATGTAATTACTAAGGATTGGGGGATTGTATTCCCACCCTGTTTTTTCCTTCATTCTTATTATGTCATTCTTAGTTAGTTAATTTTTCTCACATAGTTAATGCAGTATTTTAATTTAGTGTGCATTTAGTTAATTAGTTATTTCCCATTTCAATCATCTTTTTATTTCTTTTTAGAGTCAAGTTAGGGTTAACAGTCTTACCTTTGTCGTCATGTTCATTAGTCCTAGTTCCTTGAGGATTCGATACCCAGACTAGCCACTATACTCCGTAAGAGTGTAGTTAAAGTTTAGGTTTTTTTATTGCGGTTTGAAGCCGATAATAACGAATAGCGTATTTACACGGACACTCGGTTTTTCCACTCGATCAGTATACTTCAATATGAATTTTGTTTTGGTTTACTTAGATTTTTTACTAAGTATTGGGATATTTTCTAAACTATTTTTAATCAAAATAAGGCATTTTTCAAACAAGTTTTCGAACCCGCGTTTTTAAACTAAAAAATATTTTATTTGCTTTTATGTCATTCAAACCACCTTGGCATGTCGTTATAACCAAATTGAGATGTCATTCTAGCAATATTAGCATGCCATTCTAACCAGATTGACATGTCGTTTAAATCCTAGGTTCTCATATGGATCAAGTGAAGCCGTACTATTTCATGTTTTAAAGGTCGTTTGATAGGTCGTTCGAAACGACTTCTAACGAGATTTCAATCTCGTTCTAAGGACATTAAGATCTCGTTCGAACGACGTTTTTTTGCCTCAACGTTTTTGTTTGCCGATGAAAACCTGTTTCGTGTAGCTTTTTCATCAAGACTTTTACTTTACGTAATCTTTTCAATAGCTGCAAAATAGTCTTCACTTTTTAGGGAACAACTTTTGTTTAGTCACATAAAAACATCCCAATTACTTTTGTGTATCATCTTTGGAACCCATATACTTTTGTAACAGAGTTATTCTTGTGGAGTGCTATCTCCACTGCTGGACTTGGTGATACTCGAGGGTATTCACCGCTGAAGGAGGAACTGTGGTTCTTGTGATTCTTGAGGGAGTCATTGTTGGTTCAAGGGTATGATCTTTATGGGTTCTTACGGAAATTCATTGTAGTATTTTTTATGATTTTTTAAATGATTATTTTTAAATTACTATTGGAATATTCGAGAAAAATAAAATTTTAAATTTAATATTTTTTATTAAATAAATATGTTGGCTATGATTTTAGAAGAATAAAACTTCAAGCGGAATTGAAATCGGATTTAAAATGGATTTATGGTGGAGTTTTGAATATTTGCCTTACGTAATTTTTGCGGGGGAACTATCGCCAGACCTGTAGGGTCGATCGATCGACCCTGGGAGTCGATCAATCGAGTATGCCCAGATTTGAGTCGGCAGATTTGTTTTTAAAGAGTTGGAGTCTTTTCAAATTCTTTCTTTTCCCCTTATATATAGAAGTAGTGGGTGATAGTTTTAACCAATCTTTTACCATCTCCATTATGAAGTAGACCGTTTATATTTCCTCTCCCTCATTATATAAACCATAACCGTATTTTATTTTATGTTCAACCTTAGATTTGGAGGTCTATTTGGGGTTATCTCGTGTTGGGGCTAGAACGTGATTTGATTATTTTGGGGAGAGGAATGTGATGGTGTGATCATATTTATAGGATGGATTTATGTGTCGATTCATGTGATGATTTTGAGGTATGGGACTTACACAATATGCTCCAAAATTCTCTCGAGAGTATTCCGTGTGTTAATTGAACTCATATTGAATCGTGATATTCATTTGAAAATTTTGAAATAATTGTTGAAATCTATTATGTTAATTTATTGATATATTAAATTGTTGATTGGAGCATCATGTCATGAGATTTTCATATGGCACGGAGCATGGGCACCCGCCAATAGTCCAAAAACCGTTATATGGCTTTGAGATGCCTAGGGGAGATGAGGTGAGACCTGGTGACCCATTGATGTGTTGTTGAGAAATTAATATTAATATAATGCTTGAGTATTGCATTTGATTTGTATATGCGCATTCGTATTGTTGTGATTTATTCATCTTGCTAATTATTTTTTAGCATATATTCCTATCATATTGTCTACTTCCCCGTATTTTCTTTTAGTGGCAGGCTAACGTGGATTGGGACGCTATGGACTATTTTGGAGAATTATTTTAGAGTGGATTGGAAGATTTATTTTTTAATGTATAATTAGTGGTTTAATTTTTTTTGGAGAATTTTGTATTTGAGAGAAAGATTATTGTAATCCTTATTGTGGAAATGGAAGAATTGTGAATTTGTTGTATTTAAATAGTGGGAATATACATGCTTTATAATTTTTGGATGGTTTAGTTTCGTTTTTATCGCAGTAGCATGCCGCATGTCTTGCCGAGCGCGCGAGGTGTTTCAGATGGTATCAGAGCTTAGGTATACAACAACACTCGGGACATGTTTTATTTGGGGATATAAATTTTTGGTGATAAGTCATGTTAGGCATCAAGGTTATATGTGAGGTATTTAAAATTGATTTTTGGAGACCAAATCTATTTTTGGAGATTGTGGATGTGGCCTGATTTTTTAGCGTTAGGCTTCGTTGAATTTCGAGGACGAAATTACTTGTTAGTGGGGAAGTATTAAACAACTGGAATTTTTAAATGGCTATTTTTATTAATTAATTTGAGAATATTCGAGAAAAATAAAATTTTTAATTTAATGATTTTTATTAAATAAATATGTTGGTTATGATTTTATAAGAATAAACGTCAAGCGGAATTGAAATCGGATTTAAAATATATTTTTAATGGAGTTTTTAATATTTGCCTTGTGTAATTTTTGTGGGGGAACTGTCGCCAGATCTGTAGGGTCCATCGATCGACCCTGGGAGTCGATCGATCGACTATGCCGAGATTTCAGTCGGCATATTTGTTTTTCAAGAGTTGGAGTCTATTCAAATTATTTCTTTTCCCCTTATATATAGAAGTCGTGGGTGAGAGTTTTAACCAACCTTTTACCATCTTCATTATGTAGTAGACCCTTTATATTTCCTCTCCCCCATTATACAAACCCTAGCCCTATTTTATTTAATGTTCAACCTTAGATTTGGAGGACTATTTGGGGTTATCTCGTGTTGGGGCTAAAACGTGATTTGATTATTTTCGTGAGAGGAACGTGATGGTGTGAACAGATTTAGAGGATGAATTTATGTGTCTACTCATGTGATGATTTTGAGGTACGAAACTTACACAATATGCTCCAAAATTATCTCGAGAGTATTCCATTTGTTCATGTATTAATTGAACTCGTGTTAAATTGTGATATTCATTTGGAAATTCTGAAATAATTGTTGGAGTCTATTATGTTGATTTATTGAGATATTGAATTGTTGATTTGGGCATCGTGTCATGAGATTTTAATATGGCATGGATAATGGGCACCCGTCAATAGTCTAAAAACCGTTATATGGCTTTGAGATGCCTAGGGGAGGTGAGGTGAGGCTCGGTGACCCATTGATGTGTTGTTAAGAAATTAATATTAATATAATGCTTGAGTATTGCATTTGATTTGTATACGCGCATTCATATTGTTGCTATTTATTCATTATGCTAATTATTTTTTAGCATCTATTCATGTCATATTGTGTACTTCCCCATATTTTCTTTTATTGGAAGACTAGCATGGATTGGGACGCTATGGACTATTTTGGAGAATTAATTTAGAGTGGATTGGAAGATTTATTTTTTGATGTATAATTAGTGGTGTAATTTTTGTTGGAGAATTTTGTATTTGAGAGAAACGTTATTGTAATCCTTATTGTGAAAATAGAAGAATTGTGAATTTGTTGTATTTAAATTATGGGAATATAAATGTTTTATACTTTTTGGATGGTTTAGTTTTGTTTTTATCGCAGTATCATGCCACGTGTAATTTCGGGTGGCGGGTTTTGACATAATTCTCTTGCAAGTTTGTAAGTTGCGATTTGCAAATTATTATTTTAATAAAGGTTTTGCCCTATGGAGATTTTCCTGAAATTTTGATCCTTATTTGTTTGATTGGATTATTATATGATATAATGCTTTAAATCACATAGATTCATGTTGAGGATTTAATTAAAATTAAAATTTGTGGGATTGTCATCTAGTGAAATAAGTTTAATCCATCCAAATATTGCGAATTCTCAAATTCGTATCACATCCGCTTTTACAAATTGGCATGAGAGCTTTTAGCTCCGGTTCTACCATTCTCAAAATTGAAGATTAAGTGATTTAATAATTGAAACTTGTATGAAATCATCTAATTCTTAAGAAACTGAGAGTGCACGTGCGTTCAAATGAATTAATTATTTAATTAAATTCCAATTCCAAACCAAATAATTTTTTAACTCTTGCAAATAAACGAGATTGAAAAATTTAATCTAAGCATGCAAGACAGTCACAAATGAGAAAAAAATCGCCGAAGGACAAAACCATTTATTTCACTATAATTTTGTAACTCGCAACTTACACGGATTAAAATAAAATAATTTGACACACGAATACCCGCAGGCGTTAGTCATCGTCGTCAGCAATGGCACAACCTCATTAGCTCCACAAGAACACTCAGTTCTATTTCAGCAAAGATATGTCTTGGGTTCCACAAAACAAGTTATACAAAGTAGATGGGATTCTGAATTAAATGGACACAAGTTTTTGACCCTTAAAAGTGAGAAGAAGACATACTGAAAAAATTGTAGAACACAAAGCATTTTTTTCTTCTTGAAAACTGCTCTGTCAAAACTTTTCTTCTCATGCTTAAACTGTACGTGCATGGCCTTTTTTTATAGGAAGAATTGTTAAAGTTAAACAATGGCACATTACTAATTTTTCAGCCATTGGCAAGATTCGTGTTAAAAAATAAACATTCCAAGATAAGGTTTAAGAAGGAACCTCCTATACGCAATTTTTTGATAACTTTTTTTTCAATGTGTCTTTTCCATATGCCACATACCAAATGTCAATAATTATACCAATGATTGGAACAAAAAAAGGCTGCGTGGCTATTGGAACACGAGGCCCCCAATTTTAAAATTTTTAAATAAGAAAATAATTTTCAATTTCCTTTTATAGATGCGGAAGTGATAGATGGTTCAATTTAAACAAATTAACAAATTTTAATTTCTTTTCAAATTAAAATTGAACACAACTTAAAGTGAACTTAATTAATTAACAATTGAATTTTTTACTTTAACATATTTAACTGAACCCAAGTCCTAGAAATTTTCCTAACAAAATATTTAATCCATTTTAGAAAATTTAGGCCAAATCAATTTTATCAAATTAAATTAAATGACTTGAATTAAATTAACATAAACATTACCCAAATTAATTATGGACCAAATTAATTAAGGAGTGACTTAAACAAAATTTTATCTTTTTACCTAAGCAAGCATCTAATGTGAAATTTGCAAAAAGATAAAATAAGTAAACATCCACTATGCCGCGATGTATGAGGAAAAACCCACAACGGAAAAAAACCTCGGACGGCTCCAGCCTCAAATCCACTAAGTACATAATTTACAGATACAAGCAAGATGACTTACAACACTCAACTCGACTCCTTCAAGCCCCGACGCGTCTTCTTGTATCAACCTCTACCTAACGAATAACCACGGAGCTCCATCGCGGTCTCGGAATCCACCGATTGGACTTTTAGGAACACCGTCAACCACACATGGTGCCTTTCACCATGTGAGAATGCCGCAGTAAAACAAACTCTTCTTCTTTGAGGGATTTAGAAGTAAACCCAAACAATCTCTTCAATGTGATAAAGAAAAACTCGGTGCCAAACACTCCAAGCAATAATATATATATATATATATATATATATATATATATATATATATATATATATATATATATATATATATTGAAACTTGGAATAAACAATATGGGTGAAAACAAGAGTGTTAAATGATTTTTCTTTAAAAAAATAGTACTCAAACATGAACTTTTTCCTTTTTGAATTTTTCTCTCAAACTCTCTTTTGAAGATGGAAAGATGGGAAAAAGTTGGTTGGAAAAAGATGGTTCCCGCACATATTAAGTCTGCCCAAAAAGTTTGTGGCAAAGAAGTGGGAAAGTGGGAAAAACTGCTCAAAACTGCCAAAATAACTGTTCCCGCCAAATCTCCTTCGAACGAGATTTTTGTTCGAACGAAGTCTCATTCGAACGAGCCTTCTAACGAAATTCCAGTGTACAAAAATTTGAACTCGTTAGAAATATCGTTTGAACAACAATTCGAACGATGTTCCAGTGGCCAATAGGGCAATTTGTTGGCAAAATCTCGTTCGAACGACAATATCGAACGAAAAAACATAAAGTATGAAAATTCTATTTTTAGCCTAGAAACTTTATTTTAAAGTTTTAAAGAAACTTTTTGAAACGAAACAACAGTTTAAAACAAAGTAGGAGAAATGGAACCATGTTGATGACGTAGAAACGAGGCACAATAAACTCGGCATTTTGATGAAGCTTTAAACTTGGCCTCTACGTCTTCACCTTTAGTATGTCATAAGCTTGAAGGATGGTCAATAACTCTATCCTATGACTCAAACATTTTTATTCGGAATTGAGCCAAAACTACAAAGTGCTCAATTAGAAATTTGTGTCCTTACAAATCTCCCCCTTTGGCTATTCCGGGTCAAAAACCAACAAAAATCCTAAAGGGACGTCAAGCTCTACCAGACACAAACATCCCACCCAAACTTGACTTAAGACCCGAGGATCACTATCTTTGCCGATGAAGAAAGTTGCCATATATAGAATAATTCCTGCACACTTAAGCAAACACATTAAACGCATAGGGAATATTAAAATATTAAATGCAATATAAATAAAGGCTCCCCCTTAACTAATTCTCCCCTTTATCAACTATGATCAACCTAAGAAGATAACGCTCTCCCCCTAAGTTAAATCTCCTAAACTTAGATAAGATTACAATTGGATTAGAAACCATTTCTTCCCCTATCATTCTCCCCCTTTTTGTTCAGGAAAAGACAAAGGCTAAAGAATCAAAACGTAACTTATCTCCCCCAATTAAAGCATATACACCCCCTAAACTAAACAAGGGATAAATAGAATGGGATAACAAGCTAAACATGAAATTGTGCATAAAGTGATGAGAACATTAAAGCACGTGGGCAACAAAATCATAACTAATCCAACAAATAATAATGGATACCAACTAGGATGCAAGAAAATGATACCAATATGATACATAAAGTATTAAGCATATGATATTAACAAAGAATGCAACAAGATAGATACCAATTATGAATTAAAGCATAGATGGACTAGAAAGCAAGGCAAAGACCAAATAAAAATATCATATATATACATGCTCTAGATATACCAAAGATGCACACGCATATATATATATATATATATATATATATATATATATATAAACACACACATGACATAAAATAAGATAAGCTTTTCACACTCGCATGGCAAAATTGTGTCATTTGAAAACGAATGTGTAGGGGTGTGAACTAGTAACAATTAAATTTAGACCCAATCACTTAAAACATGTTCAAGGAGTTCTCAATTGATTGCAAACTTCATCACATTTGAATATAACCTCATGTGATAATATGAATTGAACTCAATGAACAAACAAACACAATGCATACAAGCCTAGCATGTTGATGATTCTACAAACCAATGGAGTCATGACATTGAAAACGCAATAAACGGACATTGTGTAAACCGTTGATATATCATGCAAACTCCCTCAATAAGCATATATATTATTCTTTTGAATGAATATATCAATTAAACATAGGCCTTGACAAATATTTGCTTTTAATGCCATACTTTATTTTTAGGTCGTTGGACCACGTATTTCTTTTAGGTCCAAGCAAACGGTGGCTTACTATTCGCAAAGGATAATAAATCCTTTCGGAGCCCTTCCCCGTGCACATTCATATATATCATATTTATATCTCACAAATCTCACGTGCAATGGATTTTGACATGCACTTGTCCTCCTAGGTCACAAATATGTAGATGACAAGATTGGTATGACAACACCTCACAAAGCTCAAGTATACATATGAAGTTAAACTTTCAAGTGAGCTCGTGCATGTGTTAATTGAGGCATATGAAAATAGAATCCATTATAACAACACAAAATCCAACTACTCCATGTAAGCATGGTAAAGAACATAATAAGGATTGACAATCTAAACCAAAAGTTCTAGACACATGGGAGTGTAAAATATGGGATTCAAGCACAAGTATATGCCACATAAAGTGTGTTAAACTAAAATACACAGAAGAAAATCTTTTTGAGTTTTTGACAATTTTTAACCCAAAATAAAAATATTTACTCAAAAGACACACAAAAATCATTTGTATTTTTCATTAAGTCTAGATAACTAAAAGGTAAAACACAAATGATAAACAAAAATCTTTTTTTATTTTTCATTTAATGCAAATAAAAAGAAATATAATACAAAAGATAAACAAAAATCATTGTTCTAGAATGTGATTAAGCATGGAGCATAGACTAGAAAATGACTAAAACAAGCATACAATTAGCATAATGATATAGCATGAGGCACAAAGGCTAAAGTATGCAAACAAAACTAACACATTCAACCTTTAGATTTAGCAAGGGAGGTTTCATGTGAAAGCAAATTAGAATCAACAAATCTAATATCTAGTGTGTCTAAAAATGATTTCCGAACCCATATAGATGTATATTTAAAATGATGGGATTTGAAAACTAATGAAATGTTATACCTAGACTCCTAGGACTTCTTTTCAGACCAAAACAAAATGACCTAAGGTGACCTTTCCTACCACAATGCAAGCATGTGAAAACACAAGGAATGATACCTACGGTGTTACCTTTTCTAAAGTCCTTGGATAAAGTCGACCCTCTAAAAGAAACAATGGTCTTAGCTTTAACAGCGGAAATATTTGAACAAGATGAACTAAAACCATTACAACTACTACTCGAGTCTTGTAAGTCATTTGCCATTTTTAAAATTTTGGACTCAAGTAATAAATTAGACTCCTCAATATTACGGGACTCGTTCTTTAAATTTTCTATAATGCTTAGAAGGTTATCACGCTCCCCCTCAATGTGAGCAAACTTGTCCCTAAGAGTCTCTTCACGACTATAACTCTCTTTCTTGGACATTTCTAAAATATTATAATTGTAATTTATGTCCATGAGCTTTTCACGAAAAATATCTTTTTGAGATAGCGAAGTTTGCAAAAGTTCAACTTTAGCTTTAAAACAATAATTTTGATCTTCAAGAAATTTAATTCTTTTTGCAAATCTCAAATTTAATTCTCTTAATTTTTCATTACACTTATTAAGCTCATTAAATTCTTCTCGAATAGCAAAAACTTCATTATCATTAGAAATGGACAAATTATCATAAAGTCGTCCCATCGAGAGATACAAAAAATGAGAGTGAGTAAAAAAATGAACTACCTAAAAATGCAAGGAGCGCAAAAATTGTAAAAGTCGAAAAACGAATCTTTGACGCGATAAATTAGCGCTCCGTCTCAGATACCACTTGTTGGAACACGAGGCCCTCAATTTTAAAAATTTTAAATAAGAAAATAATTTTTAATTTCCTTTTATAGATGCGAAAGCGATAGATGGTTCAATTTAAACAAATTAACAAATTTTAATTTCTTTTCAAATTAAAATTAAACACAACTTAAAGTGAACTTAAATTAATTAACAATTGAATTTTTTACTTTAACATATTTAACTCAACCCAAGTCCTAGAAATTTACCCAACAAAATATTTAATCCATTTTAGAAAATTTAGGCCAAACCAATTTTATCAAATAAAATTAAACGACTTGAATTAAATTAACATAAGCATTACCCAAATTAATTAGGCACCAAATTAATTAAGTAGTGACTTAAACCAAATTTTATCTTTTTACCTAAGCATGCATCTAATGTGAGATTTGCAAGAAGATAAAATAAGTAAACATCCACTATGCCGTGATGTACGAGGAAAAACCCACAATGCGAAAAAACCTCAGATGGCCCTAGCCTCAAATCCACTAAGTATAAAATTTACAAATACAAGCAAGATGACTTACAACACTCGACTTGACTCCTTCAAGTCCCGATTCTTCTTATTGTATCAACCTCTGCCTAGAGAATAACCACGGAGCTCCATCACGGTCTCGAAATCCACCGATCGGACTTTTAGGAACACCGTCAACCACACATGGTGCCTTTCACCGTGTGAAAATGCCGCAGCAAAACAAACGCTTCTTCTTTGAGGGATTTAGATGTAAACCCAAACAATCTATGTTGGTGCAATAGGCCCCCAATTTTAAATAAAATTCTATTATACTTCACGAAAGTAATAATTTCCTTTTTAATTATGTGGAAGCGTAAGATGATGATTCAATTAAAACAAATACATAATTTTTTTTCTCCAATAAAAATTTAAACACAACTTAAAGTGAAATATGATGGAACACACACAAATTGAATTTCACTTAAACCAATTTAACCCAACTCCTAGAAATTTTCCTAATTCATATTTTTCAATTTTACCAAATTAGGCCAAACCAATTTTATCAAATTAAATTAAATGACTTGAATTAAATTACCTAAACATTATCCAATATTTAATTTAGCACCAAATTACACATGTAGTGATTAAAACCAAATTTTATCTTGAATTACCTAAGCATGAGTTCTGGGTGAGTATAGCAAGATAAAATAAACAATAAATCACTACGCCGCGGTGTATGAGGAAAAACTCACAACGGGAAAAAACCTCAAACGGCCCTAGCCTCAAATCGACTAAGTATGGTTTTACAAATACAAAACTTAAAACACTCGATTCGACCCCTCTCAAACACCGAAGCTTCTTCTTGTATCCACCTCCGCCTAGCGAATAACCATGGAGCTCGACCATGGTCTCGGAATCTACCGATCAGACTTTCTCTAAGTGAGTAAATCAACGCAAACATCTTCTTCTTTGTGGGATTTAGAAGTAAACCCAAACAATCTCTTCTTCGATATGTAGTGATAAACCGGTGCCAAACTCCAAGAAAAGTATATATATATATAGATGAACTCGGATAAACAAACTTTGGGTGTAAAACAAGTGTTTAAAACATTTTTCTTGAAGAACAATAACACTTAAACAAAGAACTTTTTCTACTTTTAATTTCTCTCTCAAAACACTCTCTTAGAGGTTGTAGGATATGAAAAAGTTAGTTCTAAAAGTTGGTTCATGCACCTTATCAAATCTGGAAAATGATAGTAGGGAAAAGTAGTGGAAAAAGTGGCAAAATCCTCAAAAACTGCCCAACAAATTTTCCCTCCAAAACTCGTTCGAACGACTTTTCGTTCGAACGGATTTACTAACGATGTTCCAGAATGGAAAAAATAAAATCGTCAAAAATCTCGTTCGAACAACCTGGCATCTCGTTCGAATGAGATGTCAGTTCATTCGAACGACCTGACAATCTCGTTCGAATGAGATTCCAATGTCTATCAAATGACGTTCCAGAAAATCAGAAAAAATTAAATATTAATTTTAAGCCCCAAACTTTTATGGAAAGTTCTAAAAAAATATTTTTAAGAGTAACACAAAGTCGTTAAAATAAATTTATAAAAATTATAAATTACACCCAGTTAATTTCCAAGCTCATATATATATATATATATATATATATATATATATATAACACAAAGTCGTTAAAATAAATTTATAAAAATTATAAATTACACCCAGTTAATTTCCAAGCTCATATATATATATATATATATATCAAATGCATTCATACCTTAGGAGCATTGGAGCATTGTTGATGACGTAGAAACGAGGCACACTTAACCGGTATTTGATGAAGCTTTATAAACTTGGCCGCTACGTCTTCAACTTTAGAATGTCATAGGATTGAAGGATGATAAAAAACTCTATCCTATGACACAAACGTTTTTGCTCGGAATTGAGCCAAAACTACAAAGGACTCAATTGGAAATTTGTGTCCTTACAAATCTCCACATTTGGATATTCCGGGACAAAAACCAACAAAAATCCTAAAAGGCCGTCAAGCTCTACTAGACTGACAAAAAGTCCCACCCAAAATAAAATTACAATGCTTGACTCAAACAACCCAAGGATTAAAATCTTTGCCGATAAAAGTTTCCACTCAGAATATAATTCTTTCACACTTAAGCAAAGTCATTAAACGCATAGGGAATATAAAAATATTAAAGACAATTAAATAATTACTCCCCCTAAATTAATTCTCCCCTTTATCAAACAATTTAACTTCTTAGAAAGACGTCTCCCCCAAAGATAAATCACCCTAAACTAAGATACGATAATAATAGGATTAGAATCCATTTCTCCCCCTATCATTCTCCCTCTTTTTATTCAGGAATAGACAAAGGATAAAAAAAATTAAACATGATGCATAAAGTTATATGAACATGAAAGCACATAGGCAACAACTAATCCAACAACTAATAATGGATACCAACTAAGATGCAAGAAATAGATACCAATATGATACATACATATTAAGCATATGATATCAACAAAGAATGCAACAAGATGGATACCAATTATGAAGTAAAGCATATATGGACTATAATGCAAGGCAAAGACTAAACAAAAATATCATATATATACATACTTTAGATATACCAAAGATGCGCACACACACACACACACACACACACACACACACACACATATATATATATATATAAACACACAAAATAAGATAAGCTTTTCAGACTCGTATGGAAAAAATGTGTAACATGGAAACGGAAGTGTTGGGGTGTGAACTAGTAACAATTAAATTTAGACCCAATCACTTAAAACATGTTCACAAAGTTCTCAATTGATTGCAAACTTCATCACATTTGAATATAACCTCATGTGACAATATAGATTGAACTCAATGAACAAACATACACAATGCATACAAGTTTAGCATGTTGATGATTCTACAAACCCATAGAGTCATGACATTGAAAGTACAATTAGGATAAATGGACATTGTTCAAACCATTGATATACCATCCAATCTCCCTCAATAAGTATATATATTATTATTTTGAATGAATATATCAATAAAACATAGGCGTTGACAAATTTTCTTTTTAAAGCTATATTTTCTTTTAGGCCTTTGGACCACGTATTTCTTTTAGGTACATTTCAAATGGTGGCTTACAATCGCAGAGGATAATAAATCCTTTCGGAGCCCTTCCCCGTGCACATTTATATATATCAATTTTTTTATATCTCACACAAATCTCACGTGCAAAGGATTTTGACATGCACTAGTCCTCCTAGGTAACAAATATATAGATGACTAAATTGATAGGAGAACACATCACAAAGCTCAAATATAACATATGAAGTTAAATTTCAAAAGAGCTCGTGCATGTGTGAATTGAGGCATATAAAAATAGAATCCATTTAATCAACAAGAAATCCAACTACTCCATGTAAGCATGGTAAAGAACATAATAAGGATTGACAATCTAAACCAAACGTTCTAGCCACATGGTAACATAAAAGATGGGATTCAAACACAAGTATATGCCACATAAAGTGTGTCAAACTAAAATACACACAAAATAAAAATCTTTTTGAGTTTTTGAAATTTTTTAACCAAAAACAATAAAAATATATACTCAAAAGACAAGCAAAAATCATTTGTATTTTTCATTTAATGCAAACAAAAATGAAAGAAATATAATACAAAAGATAAAGAAAAATCATAATTTCTAGCATGTGATTAAACATGGAGCATAGACTAGAAAATGATTAAATAATCATACATTTAGCATGATAATGTAGCATGAAGTACAAAAACTAAAGTATGCAAACAAAACTAGCACATTCAACCTTTAGATTTTGCAAGGGAGGAAGCATGTGAAAGTAAACGAGAATAAAAAAACTCTATCTTGTAAAGCTACAAAGTCGGATCTCCTAACCCAAACTAATGACGAATGATAATCTCGGGATGTAGGAATCTTATCTACCTTGGTTTCCTTACGTTGGGATTTTCTAGGACCTCTTTTAAGATTGAAACAAAATTTCCTAAGATGACATTTTCGATCACAATGTGAACACCTAAACTCACGGCGAAAAGATTTACCTAAGGAGTGATCTCTAAAAGCTTTCCTAGTGGATTCTCCTAAAACATTGGTTTTGGCTTTATGAGTTGATTCACTACAAGTATCGAAGCCTAAACCACAAGTGTCATTTTTAATTTGGATCGTTCCTAATATTTTATCTAATTTTTCTGAACGACACTCCAAATCAAATTTGACGTTACTAGAGTCTTTTAATTTACTTTCTAATTCTAAGATGTTAGACTGTAATAAAACATTTCATTCTTCAAACTTGAGAAGCTCCTTTTTCAAGGATTCCATTAAACCTCTAAGGCTATCTCTCTCGCCTTCTATATATTCAAGATTCTCGCGAAGAGTTCTCTCACGTGTTCTAAGGTCGTCCACTAACGTACTATCATCAACGACCTTGACACGCTCTCTTAAACACGCTTCTAACTTCAAATTATCTCTTTTCAATTTAATAGATTCTTCAAATAGTTCTTGAAATGTATTTTGAAGTTCACTCACATCAACCTCGTCATTTTCATTCTCTCTTTCTTCTTCACTCTCACTACCATAAAAAATAAGGGAATCATAAACTTTGACCTCGGAAGTGTCATGTGTTTGAATATCTTCATGAGAAGATTCATTATCGGTGCTCACATGACTAGCCATAAAAGCCACAAAATTAGGCTTAGTGGGGGAATTGGGTCCCTCTTCATTATCACTATCACTAAGGGTTTCATTAAAAGCAATTAGTTTCTTACCCTCTCTCCTTAGTTTAATGGGGCACTCAAAAGCCCTATGTCCATACCCTTCACAACCAAAACATTTTTTCGACTCTTCCCTATTTAAATTTTCATTAGAAGTTTTAGGGATCTTCTCGGCTTTGTCATGCCTAGGTTTTTCAAATTTCTTCAAATTATTTTTAAATTTATCTTTGTTCAATTTAAGAAATTTTCGACATTTTCTAGCAAACTGTAACAACCCTCGCTTTTGAGGTTCTATTTTATATTTAATTTGCTAGATATAGTGATTAGTTATAAAGATGTTGACATGTGGAGTAGGTATTAATTTAAGAAAGGAAGTTAATATCTACTATGATATTGCATATTTACCGTATGTAGAGGTGAATTTTGCTATGTTATGTTTTGTAATGTCATATGATTTAAAAATGACATTTGGCTTAAAATGAAACCGTAACCTAAAATGAATTATAAAATCTCCAAATGATAATTTGGAGGGTGCCACTAGTTCCGGGTGGTTTGAAATAGTCAAATTGTGTGCCATATTGTATTTTGACGTTTCGGCACTTTTGATTGGTAGTAACTTAAATGGGTAGTTGCGTATTATTTTACCGCGTATTAATCACTTAAGGTGGAATTTTAAGCGTAAGCCACGATTTATGTCTTGAACTAAGTCACTATTCCCCTAATTAAATTGGTAAACCTGGAGAAAGAAAGAGAAGAAGAAACCTTGGGAGAAAGGGAGATATTGAAGCTTGGGTGATTGTCTTGCATACAACTTCATCAAAATCTGAACTTGCAAACTTGAGGAAAGTTATCTACTTGCTATTTTATGATTTAAGTAGAGTAATTTGCATTGATAGTTACGGTTATGTGTGGTTTATGGAAGTAAGGGTTTTTATTTGATTTATGGGCTTTATATCTTTAGAAGTTGAATTGATATGATTTTGAGGTAAATTATGGTTGGGTGATGTATTTATGATCAGTTGGTAGCATTAAAGGATAGGGATTTGTGTTGGTTGAAGTTGGGTAGAATTTGGAGCCAAAGACTCCATGAACAAAATTTGGAATTCCTGCTGAACCGAATCGATTCGGCCTGGCCGATCGATTCACTGAGAGACAGTTTCCAAGCCTGGTTTGTTCGAATCGGTTCGGCTCTTCCGAATCGATTCGGAAGTTATGCAGAAGCTCACTTTTCCTGGACGAATCGATTCGGCTATTGCGAATCGATTCGCCTTTAAGAACCCAAATCGATTCGGCTAGTCCGAATCGATTCGGGAAGCCTGCATTTTTTTTCTTTTTCTTTTCTTCTTTTATTTTTCTTTTTTAATTTAACTCCTTTCTTTAGGATTATGACCCAGGACCCTTCTTGAATGAAGTAAGCATAGGATCCTAGAGTTTTATTTGAATTTGGTCGTTACCCTATAGTTGAATGGGATCACTTGGGGTTAATTCAGGGGTACTTAAAGTGATGCTTAGGTATCACTTCTCATTTGGTAAGTTAGTTGAAGTTAGAGTTCTAAGCCCATACGTGGAGATGTTAGAATCCCTTTTTGAGTTATATGAAACCTCGGGATTTGTGAGAATTTGGGGAATTGTTTAGAGAATACTTCGGGACTTCAATATATGATGAAATTGAATAAGAAATATTCAAAGATGATGGTTTCAAATAAAATGAAACACATGTGATTAATGGAAATGAAAATGAGATTTAAATTGGTAATTGATAAATTACTTAAACACACCTCTCTAAATGCTATCATAAGGGAAGCTCGCGCATGAGGTGATGTCCCCTGACTATTGAATGCAGGCTGACTATAGTTCTCGGCCATATGCGGGTTTTGTATATGTTATTCTGCGCTAGTGAGGTAATTTCGGGTGTGGTTATGACTCACTCGCAGGCATATGGCCACTTCCTGACGTGCGGTAGGTGCCCAGGTTGTCTTGTATAGATAGGCCCTGGAAGATAATAGTCATCTAGGGGGGCGCCAAGTGGGGAAACTCGGAGGGGCGGTCTTAGAAATGTTATATGTATAAGAATATAACCTTTCTAACTCAAGTGGGACTTGAGGTATGTAAATTGCCATAATATATGAGATGGTAATTATATTCCTGCTAAGGAATGGAAAACGAAAAGATATAATGGAAACTATATTCCTATTAAGGAATGGAAAATGATAAGATATGAGAAGAATTTAGATTTAATTTTGTTTCTCTTGCTTAACTTAATAACTGTTTGAAACCTATAAAATTGCATCATCACCCTTTATGATTAGGTTGTTAGATTCTCATTTCACATTATTTATGATTCATTGTCCATATCTATCATGTTTCTTACTCTTCTGGGAATCGTATATAAATCGGGCCCTGTCCCGTTCATTTTTCCATGTTGTGCATGTTATTGTATCTGCTCAGGTTCTCCTCCGCAAGGGCGCACGTTATGATTTTTCCACTATTAGGCTTTTCACGAGCTGTATGACCTTGCGGATTATTACAGGATGTTTGTTAGACGCCTTCATTTTTGGAATCTAGTTCTGATTGGGTCTTTCATTCGGCCTAGTGGCCCATCTTTTGTACTTGTTAATGGATGTAATATATAAAATATTGAATTGTTGAAACACTTGTAATGTAACTGTGGACCGACAGATTATTCGATTCTTTTATTGTATGATGTTTTAGGTATTTATCTATATGTTCCTTTGATATTCCACTTTCATCAGATTTGGGTTGTTTAATTTATTTCTTAAATCTTTATTAAACTAAAATTTTGGCAACCTGCTTTCTGATTTAGGGAGTGGTTTTCCCATATACCTATTCAATTGTTATGATGCTGAGGATGATATCTATCCATGATTTCGTTATATCGAGGTATCGGGCTGGCCACCCCTTATTTCGAAATGCGGGTTGTCACAGATGGTATCAGAGCATCAGGTTCTAGAGTCTTTTGGATCTTTGTGGACTTGTCACGTTCTACCGTAGCGCTCTTTGATATAGATCCTAATCTTAGGACTGCTTTGTTGCTTATGTTTACAATCTTCTTGCCAAATAGATTGTTTTGAGTATAATTCTGACTCTATTGTTTCTCCATCTCAGATGCCACCTAAAAGAGGTCACCCGACAAGACGCAATAGGGTCTTAGATGAGGATGTTGGTCCTCCCCCGCCACCACAAGGAACATTCAATGCCGCGGATATGGAGAATATAGTGGCTCAAGCCGTTAATGCGGCCATGACAGCAGTTCCCCAACAAGCACCACAGGATCAACAGAGAGAGACAGATGCCCAAGTTCCTACTGGATCTTCTCCGTGGGAGGGAGCTAGGGAATCTTTTCTAAAGGGTCAGCCCCCGGAATTTGATGGGAGCTCGGATGTTATAAAGGCGAATCAATGGAAGAAAGATATACAACGCCATTTACGTATGGTGGAGTGTGGTGAGGACAGTAAGCAAGTCCTTGCTACTTTTAAACTGGTTGGGGCCGCATTACACTGGTGGGAGTCTGTGACTACACCAGAATAGAGGGACACAATGTCGATCTCTGAATTCTGGGTTTTGTTTGATCATATGTACTTTCCTCCCGTAATTCAAGGGGAGATGATAAGGAGGTTGTAGGACCTTGTACAAAGGGAGAGGTCAGTAGCGGAATATGAGGAGGAATTCACCCGGTTAGCAAGTTTTGTACCGGATGAGGTGACTCCCGAAGAAAAGAAAGTTTTGAAGTTTATGAGAGGGTTGAACTGGAGAATCCGATAACACTTGCTGGGTAATCCGACTTTATAGACTTTTGGGGATGTGATGAATGCAGCTCTATTACATTGCCAAGAGCATAGACTATTTTTGCAAAGTGGCAAGAAGACCTCTATAGTGGGGCAAGCGGGAAGGCCGGGAGGTAGTGAGATTGAAGGAGGAGTCTTTCCCTCGTCCCAACCTTCGGGAAGTAAACAGAAAGAAAGGGATCCCCAATAGGGGGACTTGTCGAAGAGTCAATGTTCTGGTGGGTTTAATTCAGGGAACCATAATAATAGGCACGGTCAGGGTGCCCCACAACAACAAGCAGGCCATGGTGGTCAGGGAGGTAGAGGCCAGCAAGGCCAAGGTGTGAATCAGTTTAGAAACAATCGTGGTCGAAATGCCAAGAATATGATAGGTCGGTGTTTCCAATACAGGTAAGCAGGTGATTATAAGAAGGAATGTCCTCAGTTGATTGGGGGACAGTTTCCTCGAGCTCCATAGCAGCCGTACGTTCAGTTCCCTCCACAGGTGCCTAACCCAGTTGCTCCTCCATAACAGGGTCAGTTACAGTATGGTAGGGTCTACCATATTTAGGATGCTATGCTTCTTCCAGCTCCGCCTGCACCGCCAGCCATCGAGGGTAAGTTCCTTATTTAGGGACATATGGGTCGTGTTTTATTTGATACTGGTGCAACACATTCGTTCATTTCTAGGAGCTTTGCTCAGACCACTGAGTTGATTAAATCCGCTGAAAGAATTTTTACTAGTGTGGAGTCCTCTATGGGTGATGGTTCACTCATCTTCTTTGTTTGTAAAAATATAGAAATCTCTCTCGGTAACTTATGCTTTGAGGCCGATTTACTCGTCCTGGACATGGTCGGGTATGACGTGATTTTGGGTATGGATTGGCTTATGAAATATTATGCAATAGTAAATTGCTACGGGAAGATTATAGTCTTCGCCGTTCCGGGACAAGAAATGTTCCTGGTAGTTTTACCTCGTTTAGAGGGGAGTACTAGTACTTATTTGTATTGCATTGCTGAGGAGACTTTTAAGGATGTAGTTGTTCCCTTAGATTCTATTCCTGTTATGAAAGACTTTGAGGATGTTTTTCGAGAAATACCGGGTTTGCCTCCTAGCCGTGAGATTGAGTTTCTGATCGATTTAGCACCGGGAACGAGGCCTATTATGAGGGCTCTATATCGAATGGCTCCTATTGAAATGAGGGAGCTAAGAGATAAAATTCAAAAGTTGTTGGAGCAGGGATTTATTCGGCATAGCACATCGCCGTGGGGTGCTCTAGTGTTGTTTGTTAAGAAAAGAGATGGTTCTCTCCAGTTATGTGTGGACTATAGAGAATTGAATAAGGTCACCATCTGGAATAAACACCCTTTACCTCGTATCGATGATTTGTTTGATCAACTTCGAGGAGCGACGCACTTCTCCAAAATCGATTTGAGGACGGGGTATCACCAATTGAGGATACGAGAGGAGGATGTATCCAAGACTGCTTTCCTAACAAGGTACGGGTCCTATGAATTTTTGGTTATGACTTTGGACTAACCAATGCCCCCGCTGTATTTATGGATCTCATGAATAGGGTGTTTCGGGATTTCCTGGACCAATTTGTTATTATGTTCATCGATGACATTTTAGTCTATTCTCGAACGAAATCTGATCATGCTATCCATTAAAGGTTGGTCCTATAGAGATTATGGGACCATCAACTGTATTCTAAGTTCGAGAAGTGTGGATTTTGGTTACAGGAGGTACAGTTTTTGGGTCATGTGGTGACGTCCCAGGGTGTATCGGTGGATCCAGGCAAGGTAACTACGGTGAGGGAGTGGGGTCAGCCCACGACACCTACCGAGGTTTGCAGTTTTCTGGGTTTGGCGAGTTATTACCGTCGGTTCATCAAAGGTTTCTCTAAAATTGCTAGCCCCTTGACAAATTTGACCCGGAAAGGGGTGAGATTTATTTGGGATAATTCTTGCCAGGATGCATTTGATGAGCTTAAAGATAGATTGACTTCGGCTCCGGTCCTTGCTGTGCCAAAACCAGGATTGGAATAACTAGTCTTCACCGATGCATCTCTTTAAGGATTAGGAGGTGTACTTCAGCAAGAGAGACGGGCTATCGCTTATGCTTCTCGTAAGTTGAAGCCCCATGAAAGAAACTATCCGGTACATGACTTAGAACTAGCCGCAGTTATTTTTTCCCTAAAGATGTGGAGGCATTATCTCTTGGGAGAGAAGTTTAGTCTTTTCACGGACCACAAATCGCTACAATATTTATTCTGACAGAAGGACTTGAATATGCGACATCACCGATGGTTAGAGTTCGTGAAAGATTATCAGTTTGATATTATTTATCATTAGGGTAAGGCAAATGTGGTAGCGGATGCCTTGAGTAGGAATCCCGATGGAGAATTAGCTGAGGTTTGGAAAGCTAAATGGAAGGAACTCAGTCAGGAGGATGCGGTGGTGAGAGAATTCATATCGGTGATGACCGTTACTCCTACCATTGTGGCAAGAGTGGTAGAAGCCCAAGGAAAGGATAAAGGGTGTCAAGACCATATCCGCCGATTTCTGTCCGAGGGATCGGAGTCCTACTCAATTAGTTCTGAGGGTGGATTACGCTTCTATGGAAGACTCATTATTTCGGAGGAAGGAGATTTGAGACGGGCAGCGATGGCTTAAGCTCACGGGTCTAGGTTCACGGTTCATCCTGGCGGGGACAGACTATATCAGAATATGCGCCGTCAGTATTGGTGGCCAGTTATGAAAAAGGATATTTCAGAATTTGTGTCCCAATGCACTACTTGTCAATTGGTCAAAATTGATCATCAGAAATCGACAGGTTTGCTGCAACCGTTAGAGATCCCGGTGTGGAAATGGGAAAGCATATCGATGGATTTTATCATGGTCTTGCCAAGATCACAAAGAGGGTGTGATTCTATTTGGGTGATTGTCGACCGTTTGACAAAGTCGGCACACTTCCTACCCGTGCGATCAGATTATGACACTGCTCGATATGCTCGCTTATTCATCGAGGAGGTGGTGAAACTCCATGGGGTGCCTTTGAATATAGTTTCTGACCGAGACAAAATTTTCATTTCCCACTTTTGGAGGAGTTTCCAAGAAGCGATGGGGGCCGAATTGAGGTTAAGCACTTCATACCATCCTCAAATAGATGGCCAAACTGAAAGGGTAAACCAAATGTTGGAGGATATGCTTCGCATGTGTATGCTTGACTTCAAAGGTGGTTGGGAACAATATCTCACATTGGTTGAGTTTGCCTATAACAACTCTTACCAATTCACAATTAGAATGGCACCTTATGAAGCTCTGTATGGGAGACCGTGTAGATCACCCGCTTGTTGGTTGGAAGTGGGTGATAATAAATTTCTTGGACCCGAAATGATCCAAGATACTTCCTCAAAAATTGAGTTGATTCGAAATCGCATTCCGATATCCCAAGACCGTCAGAAGAGCTATGCCGATGCGGGTCATCGACACATGGAATTGGAGATTGGGGACCAAGTCTTGGTTCGAGTGTCGCCCATGAAAGGCATAAGGCATTTCGGTAAGAAGGGGAAGCTTGTGCCACGCTTTGTTGGACCTTTTCCAGTTATTACAAAGGTGGGTCCAGTGGCATACCAACTTGCTTTACCGGAACCATTGCAACAAATTCATGATGTATTTCATGTTTCCTCCCTAAAGAAGTATAGGAGATGTGAAGGTGCGGTTTGGCACATCCCTTTCGAGGATACTGATTTGCAACTCGATGTTTCATATGAAGAACAACCGGTTGCTATTTTAGAGCATGGGGAGCGTAGATTAAGGTCTCGTGTGTTGCCCTTGGTGCGCGTTCAATGGAGTCACCATAAGGCCAAGGAATCGACGTGGGAACGCGAGGATGACATGCGGGAAAACTATCTGCATCTCTTTATACAAGGTACGCCTAAATTTTGGGGACAAAATTCCCTCATAAGGGGGGGAGTATGTAACAACCCTCGCTTTTGAGGTTCTATTTTATATTTAATTTTCTAGATATAGTGATTAGATATAAAGATGTTGATATGTGGAGTAGGTATTAATTTAAGAAAGGAAGTTAATATCTATTATGATATTGCATATTTACCGTATGTAGAGGTGAATTTTGCTATGTTATGTTTTGTAATGTCATGTGATTTAAAAATGACATTTGGCTTAAAATGAAACCGGAACCTAAAATGAATTATAAAATCTCCAAATGATAATTTGGAGGGTGCCATTAGTTCCGGGAGGTTTGAGATAGTCAAATTGTGTGCCATAATGTATTTCGAGGTTCCGGGCACTTTTGACTAGTAGTAACTGAAATGAGTAGTTGCGTATTATTTTACCGCGTATTAATCAATTAAGCTAGAATTTTAAGCCTAAGCCACAATTTATGTCTTGAACTAAGTCACTATTCCCCTAATTAAATTGGTAAACCTAGAGAAAGAAAGAGAAGAAGAAACCTTGGGAGAAAGGGAGAGATTGAAGCTTGGGTGATTGTCTTGCATACAACTTCATCAAAATCTGAACCTGCAAACTTGAGGCAAGTTATCTACTTGCTATTTTATGATTTAAGTAGAGTAATTTTCATTGATAGTTATGGTTATGTGTGATTTATGGAAGTTAGGGTTTTTATTTGATTTATGGGCTTTAGATCTTTGGAAGTTGAATTGATATAATTTTGAGGTAAATTATGGTTGGATGATGTATTTATGATCAGTTGGTAGCATTAAAGGATAGGGATTTGTGTTGGTTAAAGTTGGAGTCAAAGACTCCATGAACAAAATTTGGAATTCCTGCAGAACCGAATCGATTCAGCCTGGCCGAATCGATTCGCTGAGATACACTTTCCAAGCCTGGGTTGTCCGAATCGGTTTGGATCTTCCGAATCAATTCGGAAGTTATGCAGAAGCTCACTTTTCCTGGCCGAATCAATTCGTCTATTGAGAATCAATTCTCCTTTAAGAACCCAAATCGATTCGGCTAGTCTGAATCGATTCGGGAAGCCTGCATTTTTTTTCTTTTTCTTTTTCTTTTCTTCTTTTGTTTTTCTTTTTTAATTTAACTCCTTTCTTTAGGATTATGACCTAGGACCCTTCTTGAATGAAGTAAGCATAGGATCCTAGAGTTTTAGTTGAGTTTGGTCGTTACCCTATAGTTTAATGGGATCACTTGGGGTTAATTCAGGGGTACTAAAAGTGATGCTTAGGTATCACTTCTCATTTTGTAAGCTAGTTGAAGTTAGAGTTCTAAGCCCATATGTGGAGATGTTAGAAACCCTTTTTGAGGTATATGAAACCTCGGGATTTGTAAGAATTTGGGGATTTTTTTAGAGAATACTTCGGGACTTCAATATATGGTGAAATTGAATAAGAAATATTCAAAGATGATGGTTTCAAATAAAATGAAACGCATGTGATTAATGGAAATGAAAATTAGATTTAAATTGGTAATTGATAAATTACTTAAACACACCTCTCTAAATGCTATCATAAGGGAAGCTCGTGCATGAGGTGATATCCCCTGACTATTGAATGCAGGCTGACTATAGTCCTCGGCCATATGCGGGTTTTGTATATGTTATTCTACGCTAGAGAGGTAATTCCGGGTGTGGTTATGACTCACTCGCAGGCATATGGCCACTTCCCGACGTGCGTTAGGTGCCCAAGTTGTCTTGTATAGATAGGCCCTGGAAGATGATAGTCATTTAGGGGCGCGTCCAGTGGGGAAACTCAGAGGGGCGGTCTTAGAAACGTTATATGTATAAGAATATAACCTTTCTAACTCAAGTGGGACTTGAGGTATGTAAATTGCCATAATATATGAGATGGTAATTATATTCCTGCTAAGGAACGGAAAACGAAAAGATATAATTGAAACTATATTCCTATTAAGGAATGTAAAATGATAAGATATGAGAAGAATTGAGATTTAATTTTGTTTCTCTTGCTTAACTTAATAACTGTTTGAAACCTATATAATTGCATCATCACCCTTTATGATTAGGTTGTTAGATTCTCATTTCACATTATTTATGATTCATTGTCCATATCTAGCATGTTTCTTACTCTTCTGGGAATCATATATAAATTGGGCCCTGACCCATTCATTTTTACATGTTGTGCATGTTATTGTATCCGCTCAGGTGCTCCTCCGTAAGGGCACCCATTATGATTTTTCCACTCTTATGCTTTTGACGAGCTGTATGACCTTGGGGATTATTACTGGATGTTTGTTAGACGCCTTCATTTTTGGAATCCAGTTATGATCGGGTCTTTCATTCGGGCTAGTGGCCCATCTTTTGTACTTGTTAATGGATGTAGTATATAAAATATTGAATTGTTGAATCACTTATAATGTAACTGTGGACCGATAGATTATTCGATTCTTTTATTGTATGATGTTTTAGGTATTTATCTATATGTTCCTTTGATATTCCACTTTCATCAGATTTGGGTTGTTTAATTTATTTCTTAAATCTTTATTAAACTAAAATTTTGACAACATGCTTTCTGATTTATGGAGTGGTTTTCCTGTATACCTATTCAATTGTTATGATGCTGAGGATGATATCTATCCATGATTCCTTTATGTCGAGGTATCGGGATGGCCACCCCTTATTTCGGAATGCGGGTTGTCACACAAACATAGCCATGTCTTCCGAGTCACTCTCACTTTCACACTCTACTACTTGTTTTTCCCCTTTTCGGACTTTTAAAGCAACGCCCTTTTCAATTTTCTTTTCATTTTTAGAGGGAAACATGTCCAGTTCATAGGTTTGTAAATCACCTATAAGCTCTTCTAATTTCGTAGAGGCTAAAGTTGGTAAAGAATTTAAAATGGTCACTTTCGGAATAAATCAATCGGGTAAGGACCTTAAAATTTTCTTTACAACTCAGTTATCGGGTATTTTCTCTCCCAAGTTAAAAGATGAATTAACAATATCGGAAAGTCTGGCATAAAATTCATCAAAAGTGTCTTTATCTTTCATTTTGATGGTTTCAAATTGAGTGGTGAGGTTCTGGAGTTTTGAAGCTTTAACGACACTAGTACCTTCGTGAGTGAGTTGTAAAATATCCCACGCTTATTTAGAGATCTCACACATCATAATGCATCCGAATTCATCCGGTGTGACAGTGCTAAACAAGGCATTTAAACCTCAGGAATTAAAATTTGAAAGTTTAAACTCATTCTCACTCCATCTATCAAACGGTTTGGGAACACGTTCATTATCTACTAAATGAGTTAGTGGAGACCACCCGTTAACTACAGATAACCAAACCCTCTCGCCGATAGATTGAAGTACCGATTTCATACGGGCTTTCTAGTACGCGTAATTAGAACCGTCGAAAATAGAAAATTTTGAGAATGGGGAAAATTCCATTTTAGCCAAAAATTATTTAAAGGATCTTAACGAAATAATTTATCGTTTTGGCTTTGATAACACTTGTTGGTGCAATAGGCCCCCAAATTTTAAATAAAATTCTTTTATACTTCACGAAAGTAATAATTTCCTTTTTAATTATGCGAAAGCGTAAGATGATGGTTCAATTAAAACAAATACACAAATTAGGCCAAAGCAATTTAACCCAAGTTCTAGAAATTTGCCCAAGTCATATTTTTTAATTTTACCAAATTAGGCCAAACCAATTTGATCAAATTAAATTTAATGACTTGAATTAAATTACCTAAACATTACCCAATATTTAATTTAGCACCAAGTTAAATATGTAGTGATTAAAACCAAATTTTATCTTGAATTACCTAAGCATGCGTTCTAGGTGAGTATAGCAAGATAAAATAAATAATAAATCACTACGCCGCGATGTACGAGAAAAAACTCACAACGGGAAAAAACCTCGGACGGCCCTAGCTTCTTCTTTTATTACCTCGACTCGGGAAAAAACTTACAACACTCGATGCGATCCATCTCAAGACCCGAAGCTTCTTCTTGTATTACCTCTGCTTAGCGAATAACCACGGAGCTCCACCGCGGTCTCGAAATCTACCGATCAGACTTTATATGGTCACCATCACCTGAACTAGGAGACTTTCTCCAAGTGGGTAAATCAACACAAACATATACTTCTTTGTGGAATTTAGAAGCAAACCCAAACAATCTCTTCTTTGATATGTAGAGATAAACTGGTGCTAAACTCCAAGCAAAGTATATATATATATATATATATATATATATATATATATATATATATATATATATATATATATATATATATATATATATATATATATATATATATATATGAACTTTGAGTGTAAAACAAGTGTTTAAAACATTTTTCTTGAAGAACAACAAAACTTAAACAAAGAACTTTTTCTACTTTGAATTTTTCTCCCAAAACACTCTCTTAGAGGTTGTAGGATATGAAAAAGTTTGTTTTAAAATTTGGTTCCCGCACCTTATCAGATCTGGCAAAAGATAGTAGGGAAAGGTAGTGGAAAAAGTGGGAAAACCGTCAAAAATTGCCCAAAAACTTTTCCCACCAAAACTCGTTCGAACGACTTTTTCGTTCGAACAACTTTTTTGTTCGAATGACTTTTCGTTCGAACGGATTTAGTAACGATGTTCCAGAATGGAAAAATAAAATCGTCAAAAATCTCATTCGAATGAGATGTCAGTTCGTTCGAATGACCTGGCTATCTTGTTCGAACGAGATTCCGGTGTCTATCAAACGACATTCCAGAAAATCAGAAAAATGAAATATTAATTTCAAGCCCAAAACTTTTATGGAAAGTTCTAAAAAACTATTTTTCTGAGTAACACAAAGTCGTTAAAATAAATTTATAAAAATTATAAATTATACCCAAATAATTTCTAAGCTCCTATATATATATATATATATATATATATATATATATATATATATATATATATATATACATTGGAACATTGTTGATGACGTAGAAACGAGGCACACTAAACCAGGATTTGATGAAGATTTATAAACTTGGCTGCTACGTCTTCAACTTTAGAATGTCATAGGCTTGAAGGATGATGAAAAACTCTATCCTATGACACAAATGTTTTTGTCCGGATTTGAGCCAAAACTACAAAGGACTCAATTGGAAATTTGTATCCTTACAATCTCTTCAATGCGGTAGATAAAAACCCGGTGCCAAACAATCCAAGCAATGATATATATATATATATATATATATATATATATATATATATATATATATATATATATATATATATATATATATATATATTGAAACTTGGAATAAACAATATGGGTGAAAATAAGAGTGTTAAATGATTTTTCTTTGAAAAATAGACACTCAAACATGAACTTTTTCCTTTTTGAATTTTGCTCTCGAACTCTCTCTTAGAGATGCAAAGATGTAAAAAAGTTGGTTGGAAAAAGTTTGTTCCCGCACATGTTAAGTCTGCTCAATAAGTTAGTGGGAAAAGAAGAGGGAAAGTGGAAAAAACTGCTCAACATTTCCAAAATAACTGTTCCCGCCAAATCTCATTCGAACGAGATTTTCGTTCGAACGAAGTCTCGTTCGAACGAGCCATCTAACGAAGTTCTAGTGTACAAGAATTTGAACTCGTTAAAAATCTCATTTGAACATCCATCCCGTTCGAATGACAATTCGAACTATGTTCAAGTGGCCAATGGGGGAACTCATCTCGTTCGAACGACATTCTCGTTCGAATGACAAAACTCGTTCGAACGACAATATCGAACGAAAAATAAGAACGTATGAAAATTCTATTTTTATCCTAGAAACTTTATTTTAAAGTTTTAAATAAACTTTCTGAAACCAAACAACAGTTTATAACAAAGCACACCCATATAAATATTATTCCAAGCTCCTATATATATATATATATATATATATATATATATATATAAATGCATTCATACCTTACAGCAATGGAACCATGTTGATGACGTAGAAACGAGGCACAATAAACTCGATATTTTGATGAAGCTTTAAACTTGGCCGCTACGTCTTCAACTTTAGTATGTCATAGACTTGAAGGATAGTCAATAACTCTATCCTATGACTCAAACGTTTTTGTTCGAAATTGAGCCAAAACTACAAAGTACTCATTTGGAAATTTGTGTCCTTACAGTGGCATTTTTAATCCCTTGGCTTATTTGACAATCAAAGGCACTCACAGAAATCAAAACACATTGCCCCATTTTTTTTATTTGGCAGCCGCGACAAAAAAAAAGAACAAGGGATTTTTTTTTATTAAAAAAACTTTTAAGAAATCATTTGACAAAAAAAACTTTTTGACTCTCCCTTTTTTTAAAAAAAGAATAGAACTTCTTTTCTACAAAAGAAATTTTATATTTAAAAAATTTAACCATTTAAAAATAATCCCAATACTTTAAATATAAAATGCAAATGGGACTTAAACATATTTTTACCAAAATTATCTCGTTGGAGCTTGAATGTTGAAGTGCACTAGTAATTCAAATCGGGAGTTTGTAGATGATAGCTTCCTCAATTCTTTGACGACTTGTAGCGGTATACGACATAATTAAATGTGACGGACAATGTCCTTACAAATCTCCCCCTATGTCTATGTCGATAAAAAATAAAAAAATCCGAATTATTAATCACAAGAATGACCTATAAAAATCTACCCTCCCAAGACAATCAAGATAAGCTAAAATGACAAGTCTTCAAAATTTCAAACTTTGCTTTAAAAAATAATTTTTCAAAACTCCAAGCTTTTCTCATCAGGGTGTGCAACAATTTGATCTTAAATCTTCGTACCTACACACATGAGATAAAGAAAAAAACTCGTGAATTATTGAGTTTGAAATGATATAAACATAATGAATGTTGGCACAATAAAATATCCCCCATACTGAAACTCCCCCATAATATCATAATTCTTTCTCCCCCTTTTTATTTGTCCCAAATAGACAAGGAAAAGAATAAATCTCATAAAGCAAATCGGGGTGTCACGGTAACCAAGTAAACAAACTGTTTTTGAATTTTTGAATTTTTTATACAAAAAAATGATGTTACAAAAATCGCACACCATGAATTTATACTAAGACGACTAAATCATGGAAACGGAATGAATGGGTGTGAACAACTTCGATTGGAAAATCAACTCAATCATATCATATGTTCAAGATGCATTAGTGTACTCCTAACAAATGAACATAAAAAATAGTATGTTGGTGTAAATTTGTGCACTTTGGTAAAGCAAAATCAACAAATCAAAGTCAACATGATTTTCACACCAATAACGTCCAAAACAATTGTAATACCCCGTAATTTTGTTGATAAATATTTAAGGGATTAATTAAATTAAATGTGAATTAATTGAGAATTAATCCGGAGATAAATACTAGCGAGATGTGAGTTGGTATTTGATTATGTTGTGTATATATGGCAATATATGAATATTGCAAAGATTAAAATTGTCGCGAGACTGAAATACGACAATTTGGAAAATTTAGTTGGGACGCACGTGTCAGCCGCGTCAGGAATATAATTATTTGAATTAAAAAGTGAATTTTATTTTTATCAACCGAATGGTCATTTTGAGTCCGCCAACGAGTCCGGAAGGGTCGAAATAGTCAAATAACACTAGTCGGGAGTTTAGTTTGGGTCCCGGGGTATTTTTGGGCCATACCAGCAACTAAAAAGGGTATTTTGCTAATTTTATAAGTTAGGGAATTAAAACCCACGAAAATTAGAGTTAATATTTATTATTTTAGAAGGGCCACTAAGGCCATTACCATCAAAAAGTTTAGAGAGTGGTTACGTGAGTTTTGAGAGAGGTGGGAAAAGAAGTTACAAGAGCCAAAACCACCATCTTCAACCTTGGGAGAATCTATAGAGAAAGGAGAGAACCAACATCATTCACCAAAATCAAATTCTGAAGAACAACTTAAGGAAAGTGATTTAGTATTCTTAATACATTGAATATGTCTTCCATGTTTAGTGTAGGAATTATCTTTTATTGAAAATTGTTGGAAGGAAACCCATGAAATTTGTTGGAGAAAGTTTGAATTTGGGTTAGGATTTGCATGTAGTATGTTAATGGACTGAGTTAATACTTGAGTAGTTGTATATGATGAATTAAAAACGGATTTTTGATGAGTAATTAGGCATAAAAAAATTTGGAGTTCATGTTCATAGGGTTTTGGAAAATAATTGAAGATTCATGTTAATCCCATGAAAATTTGTAAGATTTGACCTCTTAAACGTGTTGAGGAATGATCTAGGGTGATTAGAAAAGGTTTATATACGTTAAAAAACAACTTGGATGGTCTTAGGGTGGATTTAGAGAAGAGAAGAATTGAGAAAAACGGATTTGGGGAAATTATGGGCTGCAACTGCCATCTCGTTAGAAGACCTGCCCAGGTCGTTCGAACGACCTCGTTCGAACGAGCTTCTAACGAGATGACAATATGACTTCTAACGAGTTGGTATTTCATTAGAAACGATTTGTTCGAACGAACTCATTCGAACGACCTCGTTCGAACGAGACTTCTAACGAGTTGATAGAATGACCTTTTTGACTTGATTTGATTTCTAGTATCCCGTGGTCCTATTTAAATGGTGAGATAACTATCCTTTATTCACTAGTAGGTACAGATGGAAGATTTGGGGTATATTGAGGAGTAAAAATTTAGAATTGTGCCTTCAACCGGATGATACTTGCGGATTAGGATGCGAGTGACTAATCACAAAGTGAGGATAATTGACGACGTAAACACATATAAACCGGGGACTTGTGATTTGTATAATATTAAGAGTGGGTATAAGAACGAGAAGTATACCACTAATAAACATTGTAATATCTAAGATGTGAGATTTCTTAGTATACGTAGTTATCTGTGTATGACATAAGTACCGTACTTGCTATCATGGGAGGTTGGCGTTCATTTAGGGCCATATAATCTTTGTGTGCCTATGGGGAGGATTTAGATTGGTACCTCGAGGACATAGGTCAGAGAAGGACTTATTGAGAAGTTAATAAGTCTGTTGATCATGGGATCGTAGGTATGTGCGTGACCCATGTGATGTGAACTATGTTCGCCTCCATTGTTTGTGATTGTTGTTAATGAAACGTTTCCTGAGAGATTTGGAATACGTGGTCCTCATGTACGTGATGTACCGGGATTTGATAGCAGAGTATGTGAGCACCGCAGCTTAGCCTTGGGGTGCTAGTATTGTATATTTTTTGTGAGAATAATATATTGTTAATTGAAATGAATTATCGCGAGTAATTGTGAGTATGAATAATAGCAACGGTCGTAAAGTGAAAATGTAAGAATTCTAATAAATTGTATTGCTAAAATGGGGAAACTGTGTAATAAGGTACAATACTCTATTAAATAGAAGATGTTGGGATTTGAATTGGATATCATATAGAAATGTTAGATTTAGCTTTGGACTATTTAGATACGGGAACAACTAGGACGGGTATTGGTACGATAGGAGTGCACAATTAGTTGAGAGGTGAGGAACTCATGTGAGTGCACACACTATCATGTACTTTATATTCACTGTTTAATGATATTAAACACTTGCATTTTTTAAATTATTTTCACATTCGGGCTCTAACCCGTTTGCTTTCAAATCTATTTTTTGTAAAAACCTTTTAGGTGCTCAGCCACAAGGACACCATGCATAGGAGTTCTATTCAGGTGACGTGTTGTAACTGTTGTGGAAGTTACAGGACCTTGACCGTAGACGCCTCATTTTCTGATCTTGACTCCATTATCAGTTTTATCATTTGTTGGGCATGTCGCCCATTCCTTTTAGAGACATCTTAACTATTCAGTTACTTCAGACTTTGGGTTGTAATTAATTTTTATGATGCAGACTTTGTATTTATTTATTTTGGGATTCGGTTTGTTATGAGGAGTTTTCCTCCAGACTCTTATTTATTGGTTGGTTATTCTGTTGTGACTATATTATGATTGGTTATGTTAACTTTTCATAATCCATTTATTGCATGTTAATCAGATTTAATTTAAAATGGACGACTCACTTTTTAAATACTAGGTGGTTAGTAACATTAAAAATGTTTTCGACAGTGATGCTATAAACTGAACCAACTTGACATTTTCTATTAATTTAATAAAGGAGTAGCTACCCGGTATTTAATTAGTCGGGGTGTCACAAGTGGTATCAGAGCATCAGGTTCTAGTGTCCTTAGGATCTGTACTGCTTGTTATGTTTCCGCTGAGCTTTCTTTGATATAGGGCCCTATATTCTAGGACTGTTGTATTCTTTTGTGTATATGTCGCTCTTCAGCTATTTTGAGATAATAACTGCGAACTTATAAGACTTTACTCTCATTTCAGATGCCTCCACGACGTGCGCAGTGAGTTCCTAGGGATGCACAGCCTGAGCCACAACCTACACCAGTTCAGGACACTATGAATGCCGCCGAGGTTGCAGCTATTGTAGCCCAAGAGGTAAATGCCTCCCTAACCGTTGTACAGCAGGCACCACCCCAGGCGCCGGTAGCCGTGCCAGTTCAGTCTCATGCATTCTTGTCTACTTAGGAACACGTCCGTAATGCTTTCCAGAAAGCACACCCTCCGGTGTTTGCAGGTAGCTCCGATGTTGTAGTATCGAGTCAGTGGAGGAAGGATACTCAGAGGCACTTAAGGATGTACGAGTGCATAGATGTTCGGAAGCAGATACTGGATACTTTCAATCTAGTAGAATCTGCATTGCAGTGGTGGGAGTCCATTACCACCGCGGAGGAGAGGAACACCCTCACTATACAGGAGTTCTGGGTGAGGTTCGACCGTAAATATTTTTCGTCAGCTGTTCACACGGAGATGAGGAGGAAATTGATGAACCTCAAGCAGGAGGGAAGGACCGTAGCCGAGTATGAGGCCGAGTTTACCAATCTTTTAAACATTGTTCCGGATGAAATACCAACTAAGGAGAAGAAGATTCAGAAGTTCACGGATGGATTGACTTGGAGGATCCGTCAACATTTGTTAGGGAATCTCTCGTTGGCCACTTATTATGATGTGGTTAACGCTGCATTACTTCACTGCCAGGATCATCGCTTCCACATGTCTGAGAGCAAGAAATTAGGGGAGTCCAGCCAACAGGGCAGGACCAGGGGAAATGGTTCCAGCGGGGCATAATCTGCTCAGGGACAGCACAGGTAGGGTGACCAGAGTTCCCAACAGGGTGATTCTAAGAGATTCAGATCTGGGGGTTTCAGAAGTGGACAGGGAGGTTTCAGACAGGGACATCAAATCCAACAGGGTCAGAATGGTCAGCAGCAGTAGTTTCAGCATGGCCAGGGGAGAAATGGTAACGGCCACCAGGGTCGAGGACAGCAGGGACAGCGAGGGAGAAACTTCCCGGGAAAGTGTTTTGTTTGTGGCAAGACTGGAAACAAACGCTAGGATTGTCCTGATAGGGGCAGGGCCCCACAGCAGCAGCAGCAGCAGGGTGCCCGACACGAGCCACAGAGGCCTATGTTTCCCATCGCCCTCCCAGCACCACCACAGATGGCAGCACTACCACCCATTCCAGCGGTCCCAATCCAGCAGGGACAACTCCAGTATGGGAGAGTGTATCAGCTCCAGCATGCCGCAGCCCCACAGGATCCACCGGCCATTGAGGGTATGTTCTCTATTCAGGGGACTATGGGGCGTATTTTGTTTGACACGGGGGCCACACATTATTTTATTGCCATGAGATTTGCACGCACTATTGGGTTATTAGACACCGCCGAGAGCACGGTTACTTGTGTAGATTCACCATTGAGTAGAGGTTCCGTGATTTCCCTTATATGTAAAGGTGTGGGTATAGAGATCGGGAGGTTTACTTTACCCACTGATATGTTAGTGTTAAAGATAACTGAGTACGATGCGATTATTGGTATGGATTGGCTAGTTGCGTACCGAGCCATGATTGACTATTTTAGTAGGAGTATTATTTTTGCTATTCCGGGACAGGAAATGTTTTTAGTGGCAATACCTCGCCCTAAGGGAGGATCATCCTCTCATTTGTACTATATATAGGATGAGACCTCTAAGGAAGTGGTGTTACCACTCGATGAGATTCCAGTTGTTAGGGAGTTTGCCTAGGTATTTCAGGATATACCTGGACTACCTCCGAGTAGGGAGATAGATTTTGTGATCGATTTGATGCCGGGCACTCGGCCTATTGCCCGCGCACCTTACTGTATGGCTCCAGCAGATATGAGAGAGTTACGGGATCAGATTGAGCAGTTGTTGGGTCAGGGGTTTATCTGGAGGGGTACATCACCGTAGGGTGCCCCTGTGTTATTTGTAAAGAAGAGGGATGGATCGTTGAGGTTGTGTGTGGATTACCGAGAGTTGAATAAGGTCACGATACGGAATAAGTATCCGTTGCCCCGAATCGATGACTTATTCGATCAACTGAGAAGAGCCTCATTCTTCTCAAAGATTGATTTGCGATCGAGATATCATCAGTTGCGTATCAGGGAGCAAGATGTCTCGAAGACTGCTTTCTTAACGTGATATGGTTCCTACGAGTTTTGGGTTATGCCTTTTGGCTTGACCAACGCTCCAACCGTGTTTATGGACTTGATGAATAGGGTATTCAGAGAGTTCCTAGACCAGTTCGTCATTATCTTCATTGATGACATTTTGGTCTACTCCCAGACAGAAGAGGAGCACGCCGAACATTTGAGGCAGGTTTTGCAGACACTACGTCAGAACGAGTTGTATGCAAAGTATGAGAAGTGTGGGTTTTGGCTGAAGGAAGTTCAGTTTTTGGGGCATATCATTTTCGATCGGGGGATATCGGTAGATCCGGGGAAGGTATCCGCGGTGAGGGAGCGGGGATAGCCCACGACACCGATTGATATCCGTAGTTTCTTGGGCCTAGCAGGATACTACAGGAGGTTTATTCTGGGTTTCTCAAAGATAGCGGGCCTTTGACATATCTGACTCGTAAGGGTGTGCCATTCATCTGGAGCGATGCTTTTCAGTTGGCATTCGATGAGTTGAAGGACAAGTTAACCTCAGCACCTGTGTTAGCATTGTCAAGACTGGGAGTTGAGTATCTAGTTTACACCGATGCGTCCTTACAAGGACTCGGGGGTGTGCTGCAGCAGGAGAGTCAGGCCATAGCTTATGCTTCCCGTAAGCTTAAGCCTCACGAGATGAATTACCCCACCCATGACTTGGAGTTAATGGCAGTTGTATTTGCCCTTTGGATTTGGATACATTATCTACTGGGGGAGAAGTTTCGGTTGTTCACGGACCACAAGTCCCTACAGTACCTCTTCACGCAGAAGGAGTTGAATATGCGTCAAAGACGGTGGCTTGAGCTTGTGAAGGATTATCAGTTTGATATCCAATATCACCGGGGGAAGGCTAACGTGGTAGCAGACGCGTTGAGCCATAGTCTAGTAGATGAAGTGGCCAAGGTGTGGAAAGCAAAGTGGAAGGAGTTGGGATACCAGGATGCAGTGGCCTGATCATTTATGTCTATGATGACTATCACACCGCAGATTGTCACGAGAGTGGTAAAGGCCTAGGCAAATGACTCGTTCTGTCAAGAGCAGATAGTTTGATTACTGGCAGAGGGAGACGAATCTTATACCGTTAGTTCAGACGGGGGATTACGCTTCAATGGGATACTAGTTGTTCCGAAAGGGGAAGACTTGCGACATGAGGTTATGGATGAAGTGAGATATTACCGTGTTTGTTTCTAAATGCGCCACATGTCAGTTGGTAAAAGTGGATCATCAGAGACCAGCAGGACTTCTACAGCCATTAGAGGTTCCGACGTGGATATGGGAGAGCATATCCATGGACTTTATCACGGGGTTACCTATGTCACAGAGGGGTCACGACTCCATTTGGGTAATTGTGGACCGTTTGACCAAAGTTGCTCATTTTCTACCCGTAAGGACAGACTACACTACGGGACAGTATGCCCAAATTTTTATTGCGGAAATAGTGAGACTTCACGGTGTGCCCCTAAATATCGTGTCTGACCGAGATAAGATATTTGTTTCACGATTTTGGGAGAGTTTCCAGGAGGCCATGTGCACTGAATTGCGATTGAGTACAGCTTATCACCCACAGACCGATGGGCAGACCGAGTGAACAAATCAGATATTGGAGGACATGTTGCGTATGTGCATCATAGACTTTGGGGATGGGAGCAGTATCTTCCACTGGTTGAGTTTGCTTATAATAACTCGTACAATTTCACCATTGGCATGGATCAATTTGAGGCATTGTACGGTAGTGCTTGTCGTTCCCCAGCATGTTGGTTAGAGGTGGGGGATAACAAACTCCTTGGCCCGGAAGTGATCCAGGCCCCTTAGGCAAGGATATAATTGATACGGAGTCGCATTCGAGTAGCTCAGGACCAGCAGAAGAGCTATGCTGATGCAAAGAGGTTCTTCAGAGATATCAAAGTGGGGGACCAGGTTTTACTTAGAGTATCTCTTATGAAGGGGATTATGCGTTTTGGGAAGAAGGGGAAATTGGCACCGAGATATGTGGGGCCATTTCCTATCATCGAGCGGATTGGGCCAGTTGCGTATAGACTTGGGTTACCGGAGCACTTGCATAGGATTCATGACGTGTTCCATATTTCCTCGCTAAGGAAATATCTTATGGACGATTTGGCCCATACTCACATTGCTTTGGAGGACATCGATCTCCATCCCGATAGTTCCTACGAGGAGGGGCCAATTGCTATTTTGGACCAAAGCGAGCGAAAACTGCGGTCAAAGATAGTACCGTTGGTACGTGTTCAGTGGCGGAATCATAATGTCGAGGAGTCCACATGGGAGCGCGAGTATGAGATGCACGAACGTTATCTAGAGTTGTTTTTATCAGTTACTTTCTAGTTCCGAATTTCGGGACGAAATTCTGTTATTAGTGGGGAAGTATGTAATACCCCGTAATTTTATTGATAACTATTTAAGGGATTAATTAAATTAAATGTGAATTAATTGAGAATTAATCCGGAGATAAATACTAACGATATGTGAGGTGGTATTTGATTATGTTGTGTATATATGGAAATATATGAATATTGAAAAGATTAAAATTATCGCGAGACTCAAATACGATAATTTGGGAAATTTAGTTGGGATGCGCATGTCAGTCGCGTCAGGAATATAATTATTTGAATTAAAAAGTGAATTTTATATTTATCAACCGAATGGTCATTTTGAGTGCGCCAACGAGTTCGAAATGGTCGAAATAGTCAGAAAACACTAGCCGGGAGTTTAGTTTGGGTCCCGGGGCAATTTTGGGCATTACCGGCAACTAAAAAGGGTATTTTGGTAATTTTATAAATTAGGGAATTAAAACCAACGAAAATTAGAGTTAATATTTATTATTTTAGAAGGTCCACTAAGGCCATTACCAGCAAAAAGTTTAGAGAGTGGTTACGTGAGTTTTGAGAGAGGTGGGAAGAGAACTTACAAGAGCCAAAACCACCATCTTCAACCTTGAGAGAATCTGTAGAGAAAGGAGAGAACCAACATCATTCATCAACATCAAATTCTGAAGAACAACTTAAGGCAAGTGATTTAGTATTCTTAATACATTGAATATGTCTTCCATGCCTAGTGTAGGAATTATCTTTTATTGAAAATTGTTGGAAGGAAACCCATGAAATTTGTTGGAGAAACTTTGAATTTGGGTTAGGATTTGCATGTAGTATGTTAATGGATTGAGTTAATACTTGAGTAGATGTATATGATGAATTAAAAACGGATTTTTGATGAGTAATTAGGCATAAGAAAATTTGGAGTTCATGTTCATAGGGTTTTGGAAAATAATTGAAGATTCATGTTAATCCCATGAAAATTTGTAAGATTTGACCCCTTAAACGTGTTGAGGAATGATCTAGGGTGATTAGAAAAGGTTTATATACATAAAACACAACTTGGATGGTCTTAGGGTAGATTTAGAGGAGAGAAGAATTGAGAAAAACGGTTTTGGGGAAATTCTGGGCTGGAATTGCCATCTCGTTAGAAGACCTGCCCAGGTCGTTCGAACGACCTCGTTCGAACGAGCTTCTAACGAGATGACAGTATGACTTCTAACGAGTTGGTATTTCATTAGAAGCCATTCGTTCGAACGAACTCGTTCGAACGACCTCGTTCGAACGAGACTTCTAACGAGTTGACCGAATGGCCTTTTTGGCCTGATTTGATTTCTAGTATCCCGTGGTCTTATTTAAATTATGAGATAACTTTCCTTTATTAACTAGTAGGTACAGATGGAAAATTTGAGGTATATTGAGGAGTAAAAATTTAGAATAGTGCCTTCAACCGGATGATACTTGCGGATTAGGATGCGAGTGACTAATCACGAAGTGAGGATAATTGACGACGTAAACACATATAAACTGGGGACTTGTGATTTGTATAATATTAAGAGTGGGTATAAGAACAAGAAGTATACCACTAATAAACATTATAATATATAATCTGTGAGATTGCTTAGTATACGTAGTTATCTGTGTATGACATACCTACCGTACTTGCTATCATGGGAGGTTGGCATTGATTTAGAGCCATCTAATCTTTGTGTGCCTACGGGGGAGATTTAGATTGGTACCTCGAGGACATAGGTCAGAGAAGGACTTATTGAGAAGTTAATAAGTCTGATGATCATGGGAGCGTAGGTATGTGCATGACCCATGTGATGTGAACTATGTTCGCCTCCATTGTTTGTGATTGTTGTTTATGAAACGTTTCCTGAGAGATTTGGAATACGTGGTCCTGATGTACGTGATGTACCGGGATTTGATAGTAGAGTATGTGAGCACCGCAGCTTAGCCTCGGGGTGCTAGTATTGTATATTTTTGGTGAGAATAATATAGTGTTAATTGAAATGAATTATCACGAGTAATTGTGAGTATGAATAATAGCAACGGTCGTAAAGTGAAAATGTAAGAATTCTAATAAACTGTATTGCTAAAATGGGGAAACTGTGTAATAAGGTACAATACTCTATTAAATAGAAGATGTTGGGATTTGAATTGGATATCATATAGAAATGTTAGATTTAGCTTTGGACTAGTTAGATACGGGAACAACTAGGACGGGTATTGGTACGATAGGAGTGCACAATTAGTTGAGAGGTGAGGAACTCATGTGAGTGCACACACTATCATGTACTTTATATTCACTGTTTAATGATATTAAACACTTGCATTTTTTAAATTATTTTCACATTCGGGCTCTGACCCGTTTTCTTTCAAATCTATTTTTTGTAAAAACCTTTTAGGTGCCCAGCCACAAGGACACCATGCATAGGAGTTCTATTCAGGTGACGTGCTGTAGCTACTGTGGCAGTTACAGGACCTTGACAGTAGACGCCTCCTTTACTGATCTTGACTCCATTATCATTTTTATTATTTGTTGGGCATGTCGCCCATTCCTTTTAGAGACATCTTAACTATTCAGTTACTTCAGACTTTGGGTTGTAATTAGTTTTAGTGATGCAGACTTTGTATTTATTTATTTCGGGATTCGGTTTGTTATGAGAAGTTTTCCTCCAGAATCTTATTTATTGGTTGGTTATTCTGTTGTGACTATATTGTGATTGGTTATGTTAAATTTTCATAATTCATTTATTGCATGTTAATCAGATTTAATTTAAAATGGACGACTCACTTTTTAAATACTAGGTGTTTAGTAACATTAAAAATGTTTTAGTCCGTGATGCTATAAACTGAACCAACTTGACATTTTGTATTAATTTAATAAAGGAGTAGCTACCCGGTATTTAATTAGTCGGAGTGTCACAACAATTTCATGCTTTTTCAAGACTTTTTAAGGATACGGAAAGCCATTTTAATTCTCCAACCAAACTCCCTCATATATATTTTCTTTTCGAGGTGATCTAAATTCTCAAACATTGGAGACTTGGTGAATAAACCTAATGGCCCATTATTGGCATGTATTACTTTTTATTGCCTTTCAATTTTTTCGAGCTCTTTTAAACCTCTTTAGACCCCGGATAATTAAAATTCCTCAAATTTTTAGGCCCAATTTAAATGGCGTCTTAATCACAAAGGATATATAAGTACATTTCGTAGCCCTTCACCGTTTATAAAATTCACACAAACTTACGGCACAATGGTAAAGACACGCACACCTTTTATTATCTTGTTTTATCGCATTAGGTTCGTTGTGATAGACAGAATTGAGATTAAAACACGTAACCAACATGTGATTTGTCAAGAACAAACATCAAACAAATCCATGCATGTGTGCAATAAAGGATAAAGAGAGTCAAACATGTAGGTAGCAACACTATAGCAACTCAAAGACTCCAAACTTTGTAAAGCACATGAATGACATAACATATTGTCTCAAATCACTATCAAACAGTCACATGGATATGGCATGAAATTGTGACTTGGTCATCCTAATTGTCATTTCATATACAGTGTAAAACAAACTACAAAAACATTTTTGAGCTTTTCTAGTTTTCTAAAATAAAAGAAAATCTTTTTGTATTTTTGAACTTTTTAATAAATGAGAAAAGAACCAAATGTATATAAATACAAAAATGATACAAACTAGAAATAGGAGCAGAATACTGTGAGCATGAAAAACGCATCATATACTAGACACGGACCATCCCCTCAGTCAATTGTGAAAATCCCTAAAGACTTCCAAAGACTCTCGAATCTAACGGCATCTCAAGGTTTCGTGAAAATATCGGCTAATAAAGGTCAGTGGGTACAAAACTCAAGGAAATGACTTTCTCCTCAACTAACTGACGTATAAAGTGCTCGTGTATCCTGATGTGATTTATGTACGAATGTTGGACCAGATTACTAGATATGTGTATCACACTCGTGTTATCACAGGAGACGGTCATGGTGTCCTGTGAAATCCCATAATCCTCCAACATTTTCTTCATCCACAAGAGTTGCGTGCAACAACTCTCGACGGCGATGTACTCAGCCTCCACAGTGGACAAAGAGATGGAGTTTTGCTTCTTGCTCAGCCAAGAGACAAGAGTAGAACTAAAGAGGAAACACCCATAAGAAGTGCTTCTACAACCATCTACATCCCCGGACCAATCGGTATCCGAATAGGCGGATAGACCATCATTGGTATCAAAGGAATACGAAATACCGTAGGAGAGAGTCCCACTCACGTATTTGATAATACGTTTTAGAGCGAGTAAGTGTGACTCTTTCAGGGATGCCTGATATCACGCACAGACTCCAACACTAATGGATATATCGCGACGACTGGCAGTCAAGTAGATAAGACTACCTATCATACCCGATAAAAGGTTTTCTCTACGTCCTTGCCTGAAGTCTCCTTACTAAGCTTGGTAGAAGTACTCATAAGAGTACTTGCATGATTAGCGGAGTCTAAACCAAATTTCTTCACTAGGTCTCTAGAATACTAGGATTGGGAGATAAACATCCCATCCTCTAGTTGACGAACCTGAAGACAAATGAAGAAAGTAATCTCACCTACAATGCTCATCTCAAACTCACTTTTCATCTCCTCCTCAAAGTAGTGATCATGCTGGGAGCACATGGATCTAAAGACTATGTCGTCCACGTAGACCTGGGCAACCAAAATAGCACCGTCATCTCTCATAACGAATAACATCATATCAACTTCCCCTATCTTCAAGCCATGGGCTAAGAGATAGTAAGTAAGCCTCTCGTACCAAGCATAGGGTGTTTGCTTCAAACCATACAAGTCTTTCCTCAAATAGTAGACGTGCTCCGAGTGCTTAAGGTTTTCAAACCCTTTTGGTTGTACCACGTAAACCTCCTCCTATAGAATTCCATTTAGAAAGGCACTCTTGACATCCATCTAATATAGCTTGAAGCGCAGATGACATGCGATGGAGAGTAGTAAGCGGACGGACTCAAGCCTCACAACAGGAGCAAATGTCTCCCCAAAGTCTACACCCTCTATCTGTGTGTATCCTTGAGCGACCAACCTAGCCTTGTTTCTGATTTTGGTACCATTTCATCCATTTTATTCTTGAAAATCCACCTAGTACCTATCACATTTATCTCACTAGGTCGGGGGACAAGTTCCCAGACATTGTTCTTTTTTAAACTGAAGCAACTCATCTTGCATAACAAATATCCAATGTTCATCCTTGAGTTCTTCTTTGGGATTCTTGGGCACGACTATGGATGTGTAGAAAAAATGACTAACATTGTTCTCTAGCTAAGCACGAGTCTTGACCCCTAAGGTGGGATCGCCTACAATGGTGGAAAGGCCATGACTCTTGCGAACCCAAGTAGGTGTGTCCCTTAACACAGGAGTAGGGTCCACCGGGTGTGTGTGAGGGCAAGTAAATCGCTGCCAAAAAAGTCTTCATACTCACACTGAAGGCTAGGATCAACAAATGCCGGAGTTTCATCATCTTGCACGGTGAGGTTTATTGACTCCATAACCTTAGAGCTACTCAGGATGAAAACCCTGTATGCTCTACTGTTTGATAAATATCCAAGAAAAATTCCATCATCGCTTCAGGAGTCAAACTTTCCTAATTGCTCTCTATCCCGTATGATATAGCATTTACTCCCAAAGACACGAAAATATGCAAGGTTGGGTTTCTTTCCTGTCCATAATTCATAAGGATTCTTAAGTGTGTGTGGACGCAAGAAAACCCTATTCACCATGTGTCACGCGGTAGACCCTTCCTCTGCCCAAAATCTCCTACCAACCTTACGCCCTTAAAGCATAGATCTAGCCATTTCCGGAATCGCCCGATTCTTCCTCTCAATAATCCCATTTTGCTAAGGAGTCCTTACGGCCAAAAATTCATGTTTGATCCCAAGGCTATCACAGTAAAGATCTACCTTTTCTTTTGTAAATTTAGTGTCGTTGTCACTACGTATCCTATTAATAGTTACTCCGTGTTGGTTTTGTAGGACACGACACTTGGTCATTAAAAACTGTACAACATCTGACTTCTCTCTCAGAAAACCTACAATTGAATATCTGGAAAACTAATCCACCATCACGAGGATATACATCTTACTTCCCAGACTCTCAGTACGAGTAGGACCCATAAGATCCATGTGAATCAGCTAAAGCACACGAGAGGTGGTAATGGAATGCAACTTTCTATGGGGACTATGGAATTATTTACCCAACTGATAGGGTCCACAAACCATGAGAGTTGGCTTTTCAAGGGATGGCAAGCCACATACTAGGTCCTTTTTAACAAGACGATCTAAATCTCTAAAGTTCACGTGACCTAGACGTTGATGCCATGGATCCATAGGAGAGATTGTTGCGCTATTGCAGACAAATGAGGACTTGGGTATAATCCCATAGCAGTTATCGTTAGTCCTCACCCCTTACAATGATAGTTTACCGGCTTAATCATATACACTACAAGCATTCCGGTCAAACTTTGCTGCAAAGTCAACGTTGTACAGCTGGCTAATGCTGAGTAAATTAGCTTTCAAACCTTTCACGTACAGAACATTATCTACCTTAGGAAATTCGGGCATATCAACTATCTCTCATCCTACTATGCTAGATTTGTTCCTATCTCCAAATGTGACCTTGCCTTCCTTTGGATCCTCGAGGGAGGTAAAGAAGGATACGTCACCAGTCATGTGATTTGAGAGAGACGTGAACAACAAGGGATTTTTTATCTTTCTTAGGTACCCAAGAAGTGGTAACCTTTTTTTTACCCTTATTGTTGTTGGTTTTAGCCGGGATGCGGGAAGCATTCACTGACGTTAAAGACATCTGTCAAAATTTCTCCATCAAACTCTGTGATGTGGCGGCTAAAAACTCAACACTCTCTCTCAGATTGGTAAAATCATCAGAACGATGTGATGGAGAATAAGTACGTGAAGTCCGACCCAAACTATATCAATACTCTCTCAGGTGGCCTTTTCTTTTGCAATACGTACAAAAGAACACAGTTTTAGGCAGACCTTAGTTTGCTTTTCTAGGCCGAACTATTCTCTTAGGGTTTGATGGGCGGCCATATGGAGTAGTCGTAAACTTAGGAACTGGTCTAGGTGCAATCTGAGAGGTGGAAACACCATCAAAACCAATTCTCGGCCTTTCACCAAATCCCACGGCGGGGACGAGGAGCATATTTCCCATCTTATCAGATCTATCCTCAATTTGAACCTTGACTTCACGTGCTCTCTCAAGATCATGAGTGAGCTGGGCGACAAGGGCTTCCAAAATCTTTCGAGCCTCTTCAGATGCATAGAGGTCTCTCATCAGATTAGCCACTTGTTTAGTCAAGTTCCCCTTTTCTTTCTCAAAACTCTTCTCTCTCTCATCACAAACTCACTCTCTCTCTCTCTCAAGGCAGTGCTAAATGCCTCTCTCTCTCTAGTCTCTCCTAATTCCTTTTCAACGATGATGATCCTAAGAACTAAAGCTTTGTTACGCTTTTTGGTTTTGAATAATTTGGTATATAAATTGACATAGGCTCGTCTAAGATCACTCTCACTCTCACTTCCAGCATCCTCTCCCTAGCTCTCATTACTGTCAAGGTGTCCATGTGAGGTGGCATCATCATCGTCATGAGATGCAGTGGGAGAACCTCTATGACTAGCCATGAATGTGGTGAAGTTACATTCATGTGGTGATTCATCTCCAGAATCCACCGACTCAACCTCGCTGTCATCACTCAATGTGGCATTTAGGACAGCTTTGTCCATGCCTTGATGCTTCAACCTAGTGGCACACTCAAAAGACTTATGACCTTTACCATCGCATTCATAGCATCTCTCTTCATCTCTCTTGGGGGTGTCCTTTTTATCTTTTTCATCGTTCTTGCCATATTTACATTTCTCAAAATTCGTTTTATCTTTAAAATTGTCATTTTTTAATTTGAGAATTTTTTTGAAGTTTTTGGCAAAAAGGACCAAGTTGTGTAAATCAAATTCTCCCTTAGAATCATATGTTTCTATCTCTCACTGTTTAGACACTTCTTTCCTTTTTTACGGACCCCTCACCCTTTCTAGCCTCGACTTTAAGTGCAATTCCCTTATCTTTTGGTTTAACAAACTTAGGAAACATATCAATTTCAAAGGTTTGTAAGTCTCCAACCAATTCCTCTAATTTAAGCGTGTTACCCATATAAATTTAGAACAGTGACTTTAGGGATAAAACAGTTAGGTAGTGATCTTAGAATCTTTTTAACAGCTCTATAATTAGGAATGTGTTCACCAAGATTAAAGCTAGTGTTCACAATATCAGATAATCTAGCATAAAATTCATCAAAACATTCAGGCTCAAGCATGGTGATAGTTTCAAATTGAGTTATTAAATTTTGCAATTTTGACTCTTTCACAGCATTAGTTCCTTCACAGGTAAGTTTTGAAACATCCCACGCCTCTTTTGACATGGTACACATCATTATTCATCGGAACTCGTCATGTGTGACGGATCTAGAAATAGCACTAAGATCCTCAGAGTTAAAAGATGACCATTTAAATTCTTCTTCAGTCCATGCAGTCACAGATTTTAAATTAGTCACATTATCAATAGTGATGGAGGGAGGTGTCCACCCTCTTTCAACCAAAATCCAAACATGTTCATCTATGGCTTTTAGAGCAGATTTCGTACGGGCTTTCCAGTAAGCATAATTAGTCCCGTCAAAAACTAGCATTTTATTATATAATTTTTCCATTCTAAATACGCCCTTTTTCAAAAAAATGATATCTCAGAAAATTACACGGTATAATTGTGTAATTGGCTCTGATACCAATTTGAGAGTGCGCGTGCATTCAAATGAATTAATTATTTAATTAAATTCCAATTCCAGACCCAACAATTTTTTAACTCTTGCAAATAAACGTGATTGAAAAATTAATCTAAGCATGCAAGACAGTCATAAATGAGGAAAAAATCCTCGAAGGGCAAAAACCATTTATTTCACTATAATTTTGTAACTCACAACTTACACGGATTACAATGAAATAATTTGACACACGAATACCCGCAGGTATCGATCGGCGGCGTCAGCAATGGAAGAATCTAGTAGCTCCACAAGAATACTCAGTTCTATTTCATCAACTATATGTCTTGGGTTCCACAAAACAATTCATACAAAGTAGATGGGATTATGAATTAAATGGATAAAAGTTTTGGACCCTTCAAAGTGAGAAAAAGACATATTGAAAAAATTGTAGAACACAAAGAATTTTTTTCTTCTTGAAAAGTTCTCTGTCAAAACTTTTCTTCTCATGTTTAAACTGTACGTGCATGGCCTTTTTTTATAAAAAGAATTGTTAAAGTTAAACAATGGCATGTTATTGATTTTTCAGTCATTGGTAAGATGCGCGTTAAAAAAGAAAAATGCCAAGATAAGCTTTAAGAAGGAACCTCCTGTATGCAATTTTTGGATAAAAAAAATTTCAATGTGTCTTTGCCATATGCCACATACCAAATGCCAATCATTATGCCAATGATTGGAACAAAAAAAAGGTTGCGTGGCATTTTTTATCCCTTGGCTTATTTGACAATCAAAGGCACTCACAGAAATCAAAACACATTACCCCATTTTTTTTATTTGGCAGTCGCGGTAACAAAAAAAAACACCAAGGGATTTTTTTTTATTAAAAAAGCTTTTAAGAAATCATTTGACAAAAAAAACTTTTTGACTCCCTTTTTTTTAAAAACAAAAAAAATAGAACTTGTTTTCTACGAAATAAATTTTATATTTAAAAAATTTAACCTTTTAAAAATTATCCCAATACTTTAAATATAAAATGCAAATGGGACTTAAACATATTTTTACCAAAACTATCTCGTTGGAGCTTGAATGCTGAAGTGCTCTTGTAATTCGGATCCGAAATTTGTAGATGATAGCTTTCTCAATTCTTTGACGACTAGTAGCGGTATACAACATAATTAAATGTGATGGAAAATACTCAATCAATATAGGAAAATTAATAAAGAAAAAAGATACGTTCAATGAGAAGGAAAAAATTCTAGATCTGATGCGTTAGGGCACATATTTTACTGAAGAAACCAATCATGTACAAAACTTGACCCTGTGCACAGGGGACAAAACACAACCATGTTCACGATGGAAGGAAAAAGACATATATCATGCCTAAGGCATGCATGCCATGTGAATGCTATGAAAACCTTTCGTACATACGGCTGTAGCCAGTAAGATATCCATTTCATCATAGGCCACAAAAACCAAAGCTTTTCGAAGTGGCTTAATAACACAAAATATTTTAATATTTAAATCACTTGTTCTTCAAACATAAAACATTTTTAAAGTTAAAAAGCATTCATGTGTTTGCATAACCTTGATAAGATGTACATAACAACTGATAAGAGTGTATACCTTCAAATGAGCAACACACGAGCCTTGGACGTAAAGAAGACATGAATGATCTTCAAAGTTCAATTTCCATATATTCTACTGGATAATACTCTCTCTACATACCTTCTATATTCCATCAAGAATTTTGTCTCGATTTAGGGAAGACTCAATTGCTTTCTATATGAAATCAAGCCAACTATACTATAATAAATGCCTCTGTTTGAAATCTTTCACATCGGCTATTCCATGGCAAAACCCCAACAATACTTGATTGGGACAAACAAATTAACTCCACATTCGACATATAATGAGATAATCTTATTGAAATATACATGAAAATTAAAAGATCGACGACATTTCCAAAGTCGATTCTAGGCTATGCTAAGTCTCAATCTCAGTATGATACTTAAAAAATCATGAAAACCCCCAAAAGATCATGCAGGTATGACATGATCAAATAGAAACTCCCCTTTAATAGGAATCCTTCAAAAATATATCAATATGAATCAAAAGGAGGGAAATATGCATGAAGAAATTTATATCAGTGTGAAAAAAACTCCCCCCAAATCATTTCAACATCAATAACAATACCACAGAAGTGTACAAAATGATGTAACTCCTCATTTATCAAAATTTTATCTCCTTTAAAACAATACAAATTTCTTAGATACAAGAAAAAGTATTCAAGTCATAAGTCCCCTATATTGAATGTTTCGTACCCTTTTTGACATAAAAGTCAAAGATAAGTAAAAAATACATAAATTATGGGTATGTAGCACGGTAACAAGTAATATCATAGAGGCAAATGAAAAACTAGTAATATATAAGATTAAAAACACGTGATAGGCCAATGCCAAGGAAATAAAAGATAAATCATGGGACTATCATAAACAAATGACATTAAAATGGCATAATAGTAACTATAACATCATGATAAGGATATAGAGAATATGAATAAATATGTACAACATGTGAATCTCACACAACAAATAAGAGAATATGATTTATCTAAGAAATATAATATTAACAAGACTAAATAAAATGAAATCACAACAAGATACAGTAACATGATATATATATATATATATAGTCATAAAAATATCTACCTATAATGCATAAACTCCAAAATGTAGTAGCAGCACAAAAAGTGATACATATCCCCAAAGTGTATCACCATATTACTAAATAATTGGCACTAAAGGATGGGATCTCATATTTCTTTAACAATAATTGGCTCCACCTGGAAGTTGAATTTGATTCAGAAATTGTGGTGAAGTGTATTAACAAAAGGTCTATGTCCCCTTGGAAGATCAAATGTGATGTTTGAGAGATTCAAACTTTAGCATCACAAACTCACATTATGGTGGTTCATATTTATAGAGACTCAAATCATGTGTCTGATCTTCTGTCAAAGAATGGTCTTCAAACTCAAAAGTTAACCATTTTTTCTCATTTTTCGAAGCTTCTTTTCAAAATTAAGGGTGCTTTTAAGCTAGATGCTCTTAGTCTTACTTGTATTAAAATCCTTAAATGTAAATATCTTTGCTTAGTTTTTATGTTCTCTTAATATGTCTTGATGTAAACCTTGTAGAGAGGGCTATTCTCTCTATCATCTAATCAAATCTTGGGAATTTCCTATTTTTAAAAAAAACACTCACACAAAATTGGATAATTTTAATATTCTCACCAATAAAAATAAGGTAGAATAAAATAATAGAGGGAGAAGATAATTTGAATTTAAAGTTATTCTTTTCCCTTTTTTATAGCTAAAAGTTGGTAGGGTACATCTTTTGATTATATAAAAGGTTGGTAATATTAGAGAACTCTTCAAATATAAAAATCCATCACCGTAGTTTGGTGATAATTTTCACGAGAACTTGAAATCAATGGTAGTTCATAATGTAAGGAATTATTAAATAAACCCATGGTTTATTTCCTTCCCTGGAATATGGTCCTTATTAATCCGTTTTTAGTAAAAATGCATGTTATATCCTGTATAAATGGTTCGTATTCCACACGAAATAAAGAATAAAAGGAGTTAAAATTCTACTTAATCTCAACCTTGATGGACGCTTGAGATTAATTGACCTTTGGAATTCAGACCCTCTCTCTACCTATAAATAGATGCATTTTATCCAATAAAAATAATCCCTATTGAAATACATACCTAAAGATTTATAGGAAAGGAGAGAGAAGCCAAATTCTCCCTTAAAGGATTGCTAAGGTGATCACACTAGCGACACTCGCGACAACGTTCAACAACATTTACTCTTCTCACATGTCTATTAACTTGATTATCATACTGTTCAAAGATCTTAGGAATCATGTATAAAATATAACTTACATGTGGTATCAGAGTTGATGTTAAAAACATATGATTTTCCATTAAAATAGATAATGATGTTGTTGCGTATTGTTGTATAATAACTATTTCTTCTTAAACCGTATATTTTCTTGTTTTAAAAAAAAACTATATGTATTAAGTTTCTTCCTAATTGTTTGAATCTATAACAATTATTTTCATGGATATTAAGGCAGTTTATGTATTATGATAAAACAGTTCGTATATTGTAACAGTTAATTTTCGTTTTATTAAGGCAGTATCCTAATTTTTTTTTGTAAATTATGGCTATTAGTATTCATGAATCTTAGTATCCTAAAACCGTCGGATGGGGATTGGCCACTTGCTAGAAATTATGACTCCTTATGACTATTTGTATTCATGAATCTTTGAATTCTTATTCATGTCTCCTAAAATTCATATTACTATTATAATTCATGTCCCTTACTTTTCATTCATTTATGCTACCATGTCTTTTATAATTCTTATAGTTATGCCTTTTGAAATTGTCAAAAAAAAAATTATATAACTTTTAGAAATTATGATTTTTTAAATTCTTTAAAATTATGACTCTAAGACTTTTGTAATTCAAGACTTCTCATATCCTAGATTATACAATTTTTCTTTTCAAGAATTTTATAACTCTGTAATTCTATGGATTTTGGAATTTTATGAAAAAAATATGCATAGGTATTCATATTAATTTATTATGCAATTGCAATTTTAAAGTTAGGTATCACCACAGTGATACTTATTATTACGCTTTCCAAATTCGCCCTTTATTACCACTATAATGTTTAAATCTTTTTATTTAACATTTAGCATTTAGTTTCCCATAGGTATACTATAATCACATGTTGAATACACAATTAATGAGTGTTTGTACATGTTTGAACTAAGGATATCCACAGATACCTAATTCAATTAAAGTGTAATATCACTCAATTATGCATGTTAAATATTATGACCATTAATAGTATTACGTTAAATTTACGATGACTACCCATAGGAGCATATTACTTTTCATGTCGTAATATTTCTTATGTATGTGTTAATTATGTTTAAAGCCTTATTAAATTTATTGTATCTCTAAAATTGTAGCCCCCCCTTTCCAGCTTAATTAACTTCGTATGCATCATATTTCCCTATTCTTACAGGAACCAACTTCTTAGAATGAAAAGAGCAAGTCAAGTTCACTTTGGGGTTACTTGACTTAGATCTGTCTTTTCACATTGAAAAACCAGTTACACTTACAGAAAAAAGTACCGATGATGAAACGACCCTCCATAAAGCTTGGGAGAAGTCTGACAGATTGATCATTATGTTTATGCGAATGAAAATTACAATGAATATCAAAACACCATTTCCTACACTTGATAATGCGAAGGATTACATGAAAGCAAAAGAAGAAAGGTTTAAGACTGTAGATAAATACCTTGTTGGTAAATTAATGTAAGATCTTACAACTATGAAATTTCATGGCACACTCTTAATGCATGATCATGTTATTGAGATGACGAATCTTGCTACCAAAAAAATTTGGGAATAACAGTGGATGATTCATTTCTTGTCTAATTTATTTTGAATTCTTTACCTACTCAGTAGGGACCTTTCCATCTCACCTACAATGCCACTAAGGATAAGTGGGCGGTGAATAAGTTGGATAATAAACTGGTTCAAGAGGAGGCTAAGATGAATTAACAAGGTGTTAAGGTTGCACATTTAGTCCAAGGATTTGGAACATCTAAAGTTGGGAAAAGGCATAATGTAAGACATAAAAGAGATTCATTCAGAAATAATGATGCTAATCAATACAATGTGAAGAAGGCAAAGAAGGATGACAAGAGGTGCAAATTTTGATACAAACCTGAACACCTTCAGAAAGACTATACTAAATGTAAAGAATGGTTCGAAAAGAAAGGTAACCCTATGGGTTCCTTAATATTTTTTGAATAAAATCTTACTTATGATTAGTGCTAACGTTCACATTTCTAATTTAATGCAGGGCTTCCTGATGACCCAAACCATAAGCCCTAGTGCAAACTTATGTTCATGGGAAACCGAGACAAAGCCCAAGTTGAAGCCATTAGCACTTATCATCTCATTTTTAAGAATGGATATCATTTAGAATTATTTCAAACTCTTTATATTACTTCTATTTCCCGTAATTTAGTTTCAGTTAGTAAGCTTGATTAAGCTGGTTATTCGGTTCATCATGGAGATGGTTGTTTTGATTTATTTTTGAACTCAAATCATATTGATTCTGGAATTTTAATTGATAGTATTTACCAATTTAATCTTGATAGTCAATTTGTTGAAACTAATATCACACTACATTCTAATGTTGAAACAAAACGTAAGTCGTCTTAAACCGAATCTTTTTTCTTTTGGCATAAAAGGCTGGGACATATATCTAGTGAAAGAATAAATAATTGATAAAATATGGAATTCTTTCAAATCTTGATTTTACCAATCATAAAGCATGTGTGGATTGTATAAAGGGAAAAATAACCAAATAAACAAAGAAAGGAGCCATAAGAAGTACACAGCTTCTAGAAATGATACATACATATATTTGTGGACCCTTTGACGTTCCAACCATTGTAAGGGAGAAATATTTCATTACATTTATCGATGATTATTCACGTTATAATTATTTATACTTGTTGCATGAAAAATCTCAACCCATGGATATTGTATACGTGTTCATCACTAAAGCCGAAAGGCAACAAGATAGAAAAGTGAAAATCATAAGGTTAGATAGAGGTGGTGAGTTTTGTGGAAGGTATGACAAAATAGGATAAAAACCTGGACCTTTCGAAAAATTTCTCCAAAAGCTTGGAATTGCTCAATACATAATGCCTGGTTATCTATGGCATAATGGTGTAGCTGAAAAGGCGAAATCGTACATGTATGGAAATGGTTGGGTTTATGATGAGTCATACCAATTTACCTAAATCCTTATGGATCTATGGTCTACGCACAGTTATTTATATAATAAATAGGGTTCCTAGTAAGACAGTTTCAAAGACACCCTTTGAGCCTGGAAAAGGTTCGAAACCTAGTTTAAAATACCTTCAAATTTGGTGATGCTCATCTGAGGCTAGAATTTATAACCTATGTGAAAATAAATTGGACTTCAAAATGGCCAGTGGTTACTTTATAGGTTACCCGGATAATTCCAAAGGATATAGGTTTTATTCTCCGAACCATAGTATGAGAATTTTTGAAATGGACAATGCCAGATTCTTGGAGAATGAAAAAAATTGTGGGAAACTAAAATTAATGATGTGATCATTCAGGAAATTAAGGTAAATATCCATTTACCCATAATTCCACAAGTTTTTGGAAATTCCCCCATTATTGAACCATTAGGCAATGAGGAACACCCAATTAATGATCAATAACTCCATAATGCGATTATCGTCAATGAACTTATTAATGAAGCAACTAAGGAACCAACATTAAGAATGTCACATCATCAGAGGAGATCTGCTATTTTCGATGACTACGTGCTTTATCTTGTAAAATCTGATGTTTGGATAACTAAAGATCATATTTCATATTCACATGCCATTAAATATGTTAATTCTAGAAAATGGATTGATTCCATGAAGGATGAACTAAAATCTATGGCTGAAAATCAAGTTTGGAATGCGGCTCAATTGCTAACACGACACAAGCCAATCGGGTGGAAGTGGGTCTTTGAGACTAAGCGCGACTGCAGTGGAAATATTCAATGATATAAAGATCTACTTGTAACCAAAGGTTTTAATCAGAAAGAAGGTATTGAATATACTGAGACTTTTTCCCATGTTTCTATAAAGAATTCTCTATGAATTATCATGGCATTAGTAGCTCATTATGACCTCGAGTTACATCAAATATATGTGAAAATGACATTTCTCAATGGAGACTTATATGAAGAATTCTATATGCATCAACCTGAAGGCTTTATAATCGAAGGTCAAGAAGACATGGTCTGCAAACTTAAGAAATCAGTATTTGGATTGAAACTTATTTTGTAGCAATTGTATCTAAAGTTTGATGAAATCATTACAAACTTCAATTTCGAAGAAAACATAGTTGATCCATGTGCATACCTCAAGATTAGTGGGAGTAAGTTCATATATTTGGTAGTGTATGTTGATGACATATTACTATCCAAGAATGATCTTAGTCTATTACATTTGACTAAGAATCATCTCTCTAAGAATTTTAAAATGAAAGATATGGGTGAGGATTCCTATGTGATAGGAATTAAAATATTCCACGATAAGTCACTTGGAATTTTGGAAATGTCGGAGAAAGCATATATTGACAAATTTTTAGAGAGATTTGGCATGATGAGATGCTCTTCTAGTGTTGTTCCTCTACAGAATGTCAACAAGCTTGATCTTAGGCAATGTTTGAAGAATGACTTGGAACGCAAATAAATGAAAAATTATCCTTATGCTCATCTTATGGGAAGTTTGAGGTATACACAGGTTTGCACCCAACCTGACATTAGCCATAATGTTGGCATGCTGGGTAGATTTCAGAGTAACCCAGGAATCTCTCATTGGAAAGCTGCAAAGAAAGTACTAAGATACTTAGAAGGGAACAAGGAATCAAATGCTCACATGTAGAAAATCAGATCATCTACAGATGGTAGGGTTTTCAGATTCAGATTTTGGTGGATGTTCTAGCACTAAACATTGTACTCTATGCTATGGGTATCTACTAGCTGGAGCTTCAACGTATTAAAAAATCTAGAAGTTTGAATTGATCTACACATCTACTATAGAGGATAAATCAGTGGCATGTTATGAGGCGACAAATCAAGGAGCGTGGTTGCAGAATTTTGTCTCTAAGTTCGGAGCTATGACTTTCATTTCAAAGCCCTTGACTAGTTATTATGACAATTAAGCCGCAATCTTCTTCTCCAATCATGACAAAATATTTAAAGGATCCAAACACATGGACCTTAAATATCTCTCACTGAATTAAGATGTTAGACGAGAAAAAGTTATCATTGAGCACACATGCAACTATCTCTTGGTTGTAGTTATTTTTACGAAAGGACTACCTCCAAAGACATTTTAGAGATATACTGAAAGCATGGGTCTTGAAGATAGTTCTTAGTTATTTCTTTTCTGCAATTTATTATTATGACTGTATTTGACATTTATTGAGCTCTTAATAAGACTTCTACATTCATTTTATTATGTTTTCCATTGTGTACACCTATTATTGGATAAAATATAATAACAAATCATGTTTTACAAGACATTATGGAACCATTAAGTAAACTCCTAATTATGTCCTAGTTAAAAAGGTTATCAATAATGTAGTACATGGAAGGAATCATGTTGCATAATGATATGCGACCGACATGACTCCCATTGACTATTGGACTAACCAAGGCACTTAAGAAATTCAATGATTGAAGGATTTAGCAAATCATGCGCACCTTATGATTTTTAGTTGAAAAAATTTACGGATTAACCTAACGACCAAGTGGGAGACTGTAAGGAAATTATTAGATAAACCTTTGGTTTATTTCCTTCCACAAAATGTGGTCTTTATTAATCCATTTTTAATAAATAATACATATTATATCATGTATAAATGGTTCGTATTCCACATGAAATAAAGAATAAAAGGAGTTAAAATTCTGCTTAATCTTAACCTTGATGGATGGTTGAGATTAATTGACCTTTGGAATTCAGGCTCTCTCTCCACCTATAAATAGATGCATTTCTTCCATTGGAAATAATGCCAATTAAAACACATACCTAGAGGTTTATAGGCAAGGAGAGAGAAGCCAAATTCTCCCTTAAAGGATTGATAAGGTGATCACATTGACGACACTCGACGGGGACATTTAACAGCGAGACTAAATCCATGGCATCGAAAGGAGGTAAAAAAAATTACTCTTCTCACATGTCTATTGACATGATTATTATATTGTTCAAATATCTTAGCAATCATATTATACTATTTACTCTTAAAAATGATAAATGGAGCTTGTACTCATTTTGGTGTGGTCTCAGTTAACCATAGATTAATACTTTAATATCTAGATCTATGAAATTTAAAGTTGGGGATAAGAGCTTTGAAATATCCAAAGAGGGTGTTGGTAGTTGGTTTCATTTCATATTCAACAAGCAAGTCAGGGGTAAACCATAAACCCCCTTCTTAGAGAAGGGGGATGTTATTTGGCTTAGCTCCTGAACCAAGGAGGCTCGAAAGTTAATGAGTGGGTTTTATAAAAAGAGATGGAGTCGGAATAGAGAGTCAACTATTTTTACTTCTTAGACTAGCCAAACCTCATGGTTTAACATAGTTGTGAAAGATGACAAGTCGAGGGCATATTTTCAGTTATCAGAGCTGCTGACCAAGAAGAGGTGGGGTTACGCCGGTGATGTGTTCCATAGGATGGAACAGATGGTGCTATGTCTGCATGAGACATGCCAACCTGTTAAGGTGGTTAGAGAGGGGTGCATGCTAGTTTTGTAGGTGTTAAGAACCGTAAATCCTACCTTCAAGTTTCTACCATAAATGTCCAGGTTAATCCATCTTTAAGGTCTGATATAGTTATTAACCAATGTCCATAAATGTCCGAGTTAATCTGGACATAAATGTCTGACCTACTTTATGTCCATCCCACCATTACCATCCTCTGTCCGGAACAAATTGGAGAATATGATAAGGGACTTCTTGTGGAGGGTGAATGCATATGATTTTTAATACTTATTAGTTAATTATAAATAAGTTCACAATTCGATTAAGGCAAGAGGGGTGGGCGGGAAAAATCTATAATATTTTAACAAAGCCCTGCTCGGTAAATTTTTGTGGAGATTTCCTTGAGAGGGGAATAGGTTATGGAGGAGAGTGGCGATGGCAAAGGGAAATGTGAGCTATTGTGTATGGGGACTGAATGTGGGCCGCTATGCGCACGGGGTAGGGTTGTTGAAGAATATAGCAAAGGGATGGAAGGAGTTTTCTCCTCGCTAAGCTTTCAAGCTTGGGAACGAGTACAAAATTACATTTTTAAAATTATGTATGGGTGAAAGAGGGAACTTCGGAGGTGCATTTACCTCATATATTTAGCTTTGGAGGACATAAGGAGAATTGGGTGGCAGATCATAGGAGAGAGTGGTTGGTGGCCACATCGTTTGGAACCCCAAGTTGTAATACCCCGTATTTTTAGAATAAAATAAACATTGGTAGGAATTAAATTAAATGAGTGAATCTAATTACTTATGTTGCGAATAAATTAATTATTAGTTATTTCATGTTATAAGAGGTAGATTTTTACATGTTAAATAATTTCGGAAGAAAATAGTTGCATATGTATTGAATAATTAGCATATGATGTGACACATTTGAAACAAATACTTGGGACGCATTTTGGGAGTTTTTATGAACTCGTTTAAGTGTATATACCTTTAAAAATGGTCCATGGGTATAGGGAAATAAGTTGGGAGGTTATTAGGCTATTTTGACTATGGATTTTGGCTCATTCAGGGGTCCAAATATGGGACTTTCGGTCCAACTCGGGAATTAGAATAAGTGAGTAGATTAAAAAAAAACACTTAACCTAAATCTAAACCTAGCAGTCAAAGGATACCAAAGGATAAAGGAGACAGGTGGCTAAAGATCCAAGGAGAAGAACTCAAGAAGGATGATAGAGGATTCAACCAAAGATCATCAAACCAATGTATCCGGATAAAAATTTTCTTGATTAATTTAAATGTCCAAATTATTTCTTAATTCATTGTAGTGTTCTCCCATGAAACTTCTTGATTTTAATAGGTGATTTATTGATAGAAATATAGGGTTTAATCACATTCTTGTACATGATATGAATCTTAAATATTGTAATTAAATCCAGAAATTAAAATGACGTTAATTTTGAATTGGGTGATAGAATTCATGCCTTAGGAATCTTGAGTAAATTAGAAATCTTAATACATGTATAGATTATTAGTATTCATGTTTAGAATATAGAATTTATGATATTATAACCCTTATATACGAATAGAATATTATGGGATTTAGAAGCGAGAATCTGATTTCGGTAGATTTATTAATAAGTCAAAATACTAGGATTTTGGGGATAATTTTGATGTTAACTTATGTAAATAATTATTCTAAGATGAAGAATTAAGGCATGGGGGCCTATTTTGAGGTTAATACAAATGTATGAACCATTAGAATCAAGTTTGGGTTTGATATTGGATTTCTCGTACTGAGAAAACTGTAACAAATCTGGTATGTTATTCGAATATGAACCAATTCGGGTGTCAGAAGCGAACCGATTCCGCCAAGAAAACCGGTTCGGCCGCTATAAGCGAACCGATTCGGCCTCTATGGTAGGTTGAGGTGATACCGAGAATTGATCAAAGGTATTTTACGAACTCAAACAAGTTGGTGGGATGGTGTTTGGACTAATATAGTTTTTATTAAAATATTTTGGTGACACAAATACTAAATGGATAATTTTATTTAACTATAATATTAAACATTTTATAAATGGAAGAAAAATAATAATTAACTTAATGATCAATTATTAATGCGGTATTTCTTATGGGAAATCGCACGGGGAAGCTAGGGGGTAATTATAGAGTAATTATCGATACATATTGTGTGATAATAACATGTAAATAATTTATGTGTGTAAATATGCCTATGTTTGTGGATGGTTCTATCAGTTTTGGTTGAGCGCATTTTGAGATCGTAGCATATGTCAACATAGGTGGGCTAGGCATTATGTTGCTAATAATTTTAGGTACTACATAACAGTGCCACTTATGAGAGATAGGTGTACATTATAGGATCCATTATCACTGCTAGGTATGGGTTGTGCTAAGGTGTACTACATAGGGACCACCTTCTTGTGTGTATTTTGTGACGTCGAACTTCAGTAAGAGACTCCCTCAGACTTTATCGATAGAGCACGAACAATACACTATTGGTACACACCATAGTGTCACAGAAATATAAGAACATATATATAATCATATAGAATGAATTAGATTTATTCACTAGTCTAATAATGTAGTCAATAAATTATAGACACAATATTATGTAGTATGCATAATGGATGTGTATATGACCCTTACGAGTAGTATTATTGTGATACTATGGGAAGGGATAATATAAATGTAGATGAATACCCTTTAGTACGTTAGACATGTCAGATGTGTTATTATTACTAAATTGAGATAGACATTCATTATTATCTTGGGACTTCGGTGGATATTCGTTTCGTATTTCACTAAGATGAAAGGTGAGATGCTTAACGTATGTGAGATTCGATGAGAAATATTTGCATCGAATTAACTGTACTTTTGCACTTTAAATTCATTAGTGCTTTCAACTCTAGGGTGATGACCTAAATTATAAATGTTTTTCTCCCAGGTTTTCTAAGATAGGTATAGCAGGACTATCAAGATATCTACCTTGCAATCTCACCTTGTGTGTCGAATTTCAGATCATTGATTCTAGACTAGGTTGATTCTTTACTTCAGTCTTAATAATTTTGGGATTATTGTATGGGCATAAGCTCGAAATCTATTTTATTTCAGTTGGTTTGTGACACTTATGATTATGTTAAGTTTTATTCCTATTAAATGAACGTTGGATCTTATTATTATCTTGGATATTAATTTAAATTCAATTGTAGTTTAGAAATAAATATTTTATATGGTTTGATGTTAAGAATGATATAGAATGCTTAGGAATCCCCATCTCCTACATATTGTGTCTTACCAACCTTTACATGAGTTGCTATAGTTGGTATTAGAGTATCCAATTTTCTAGTGTCCTTAGGATCATTGTTGCGTTTATTATGCTCTGTGCTGCATTCTTTGATCTATAGAGCCCTATATTTAGGAACAATAATATTCTTGCGATCATTACTAATATGAACCTCATTTTCTTTCAAATGTCAAATAGTAGGAGTGTTAGACCACGACGTGTCGTTGCACCAACTACAAATGAGGGGGATCAACAGGAGCTTCACCCACAGATGCCACCTGCCCCACCCAGGGTTGGATGGTGACTCAGGCAGTCACCACAGCCATGTCCACTTTGCTGCAGCATTTCCAGCCACCGCGGCCACAACAGCCACCTCCACCACCACAATCGGTGGTTCTAGCAATATAGACACCTGGTTCGATATGAGACAAATCTAGGCAGGCCTTTATGAAGGGACACTTACTGGAGTATGCAGGTAGTTATAAAATTCTGATGTCTAGTCAGTGGAAGAAAAATATTCATTGTCACTTACAGATAGTAGAATGTTTGTCGGTTCAGAAACAAAAGTTATCCTTATTTCGATTGGTTGGGGAAGCATTACAGTAGTGGGAGTCTATCATCTAAGTGGAGGAGAGATATAGTTTGATGATCGATGAGTTATGGAACACATTTGGGGGGAAGTATTTTTCTCAGTCAATGAAGTGTGAGATGAGGAGAAAATTCATGGACCTTAAGCATGATGGTCGCACAGTCACAGAGTACGCAGAAGAGTTACCACACTGTCTTATTTTTCTAGGGATGAGGTAAACAATGAGGAGAATAAGATAGAGAAATTTGTGTTGGGGATAACCTGGCAAATCAGGCAGTCGTTACTGGGTAATTCGGCTTTCACCTTATATAATCAGATGGTAAATGAAACTTCAGTACATTTCCAAGATCATAGGTCATACCAGAATAACAAGGGAGATAAGAGACACATCTTTGAGATGTCAAACCAGCAGGGTAAGATGAATAGGAGTAACAGTTAGGATACCCAACAGTTTAGGGGTCCACAGTCTACTAATTAAAATAAGAGATTTAGAGGTTCTGATGATTGAAACAGACAAGGCAAATAGGGGCAAGGCTAATAACATAGAGGCTATCAGGACCAATGGAAGTAGGAGAAGCATCAATGGGGGAAACGACCAGATATGCATCAGTTATAGGAAAATTATTACGTTTGTGGTTAGAGAAGACATTTTTACAGGAAGTTCCCTTAGGGAAATCTAGAAACATAGGAGTTAGGGGATAGTGAGGGCACCAGGCACCACAAAGGAAGCCTCATATGTTGTCGTCTTAGCTAGTGGAGGTATTGCAAGCCTTACTAGCACTATCAGCTCCACATCAAGGACAACAACCGCAACTGTAGTATGGACGTATATATTACATTGCACCGAGAGAGGGACCATTGTTAGCATAAACAGTGGATGGCATGTTCCCTATTTTTAATTACGTAAGGCATATTTAGTTTAACATTAGTGCATAGTACTCAGTTGTTAATAATACCTTGTTAGCACATCGAGGATGGTGGACTTAGTTTAAACATAACACATTATGTTATTTCACCCAAGAGTTGAGGGTATAAACCTATATTGCTTCATGTGTAGAAGTATAGGGATTAACTTCAGGAAAACTTAGGTTTATGACATACCTATTTGCATAATAGACGTCAGAGTGCGTTATTATCCTAGGAATGGATTGACAGTACATTTATAGGACATGCGTTGATTTTTGGACCGTTCAGAGTTAATGAATAAGTGTAGAATGACTAATTGAATAATGATGTTCACCATAATTATGAGAATTATTACGAGAATCTTAATACCTTGGGTCTAAATATTGTAAAATAGACGGCGATAGAAATCGGGTATTTATATGATGATGTTATAGGTATCGAGGCGATTGTGAGGATTTTGAGGAAAGACTTTAGGGGCGGACAAATTCTGATTTAAGAACGTCAAATTAGTGTTACGTAGAGATTGGGCAAGAGGTATTATGCTAATTAAAACAATTCATGATGTTGGTGACAATAAGGTGAGAGTGGTCAGACCTAGGAGTAGGATCACAGTGTGATTTTTGAACGTGAGGAACAACAACTCAATTAGAAAGTTGTCAAGGGTACGATGTGACTGGTGCAACATAGTCGTCTGTTTGTCAATGCACCAATGATGGGTCAAGCTTATGTACAACTAGGTGTCCAGTAGTGGAATCGTGGAGATAGTATCTTGCGACCAACAATGTTTTGAAGGAGTTGTAAACGTTATATAGTGAGAAGTTATATGGGCACTGAGACTTTACTTGTAGGATCCGCATGAACCAAAAAAATGTTACCTTATCGAGAGTAGGCAAAATAATGTAAAACTTTCAGTATTGGTTACAGATGTATTTCTTAAAATTAAAATAACAATGAATGTTCGAATCGAGGTACGAACGTAGACTAAATGCTAATGGTGCCATACTATGAGCGATAAATAAATGTAATGGGTCGTCGAGAGATTGATGTAATTTCATAGGTGAGGAAATGCAAAAAAAAGAATTCTGTAAGGAACAAATTTCCAATTGAGTTCATGTAAAGTTTTGACTTATTCTCGGAACAAAACATGTTTGAGTCATAGGTAGAATTTTATTTTACAATCCCACACAAACTATGATGTATCGAAGATTAATTGAAGACGTTGCGGCAAAAATTCAAAGAATTAATTATGCCGAAGTTTATTTGGTGCACATTTCTTGTCTTCAAAGTTTAATTGCATTTCGAGATCACTCGGGTATGGATGCATAATGTTAATGAAACTCAGAATTTAATTTTACAAAAATAAAGATGTTATTTCTAAAAGAAAATATTTTTAAAATGTTTTAAAAGTGTTTTTCTTGTTTACACTTCGTTTAGAGCTGATAAGGATGGATTACAGATTGGTTTGGTTTGAACTCTAATCTGAGTGATATCTTTCAAATGACATACAATGTCGGTCAAACAAGAACCACTATCGTTATAATGACGTAGTGTCTATCTCGAATGAGAAGCCATTGCCTCAAAATAATTATAAATAGGTGTGTTTCGGTTATCTCGAAGTGAGTGCAGTACGAAAAACAATTTACAATTGAGAGAGTTTTCTACATAAAGTTTTCTAAGGCTTTTCACTATAAAACATAGTTAGAGTTTACAAAGATCTGAGTTATCATTACGATATGTTTATGTGATCTTTGTTGCACGAAGTTGGGTTTGTTAAACACATGAACATTTCTAGTTTTGCGGTGGAGAAGTGAAGAAGGTTTATTTCATGTTCAACATCATAGACGACATAAGGTTGCATCTGTGGATATCGGGGCATTCGTGGAGGCGACTGTTGTGGACGAGCATCGTAGAAGAAGGTTACTTTCTTCGTGGGCATTGTGAAGATTGGTAAAATATCAGAGGAGCGTTAAGTCTCGTGGGTGGATCAAGTCATTGTATAACACTACCTTTTGACTTTGTAAAACCATTGTCATAGTGGTTGTCAAACTTGGGCCGCCCGAGGTTTTTCCCATTTGTGGGTTTCCTCGTACATCGGCGTTGTGAGTCTTGATTTACTTTATTTTACTTTCTTTAATCACTTGTTGCATGCTTAGGGTTAAAGAAGATTAAATTTGTTTAATTAATTTATGTCACATCTTGGTGTGGCTTACAAAATTGAAAAGAATTTTTTCAAAAAGAAAAAGTTGGTTTGCATTCATCCTTGACTTAATTCTGCTCAAGCAAAAGTTTTTTGTTGAAAGTTAAATACGGGGACGTACACATTCATATTATAGAAGTAACTGGTTATTTTGATAACTTTATGGCTAGCGATAGCCTTAGGAAGATGAGGATGTGTATAGTCATGAAAAGTCTCATATGGTGACGTTATCATTGAAACTAGGCAGTAGTAGCCTTTTATTAGAATGGGTAGTTATCTGGAGGCTTAGAAGTATTGAGAACTCTACTAGACTTAATAATGGATAGAGGATATCTTATCTTATGTTTAATAAGGAACATGATGTTCTCGGTATTATCGAATCAATAAATTTATTGGGATTTAGTGTATCCCTTGGAAGTGATGACCCTTTTGATGAAATGGTCACAAGTTGGAATCTATGAAGTTTTTTTTTCTTTAGTCGTGGACCGGAGGATCATAATAACTAACTAAGATGTGTAATTGTGTATCCGTAGGGTTCCTGATTTGGATTTCGCTTGCAAGACGTCTCATGCACAAAATTGGCAATTGTCGGGATTTGAGAGATGTTGGGTTCTAAGATTTATTCTTATTACATATTTCATGTGTGGAGGTATAACACGTTAACACCCCGGCTAATTAAATACCGGGTGGCCAGTCCCATACCAAATTAAAATAGAATATACAGCTGGCTCATTATTAGCATCACTGTCGAAAACATTTACAACTCACCCAATACCCAATTAAGCTGGTGTTAAAAACTTTCCAAATTTTAATTTCAACAAAAACCATTTTTAGTTTAAGAATAACACTACAACACATATAACCAAATAGATAACACAAAAGAATTTAAATGCAATTGGAATAAACATTCCCAAATAATATAAATCCATTACAGAAATCTCAATAATATTAAATGTATTAAAAAGACCCGAATACAATAGTATTTGACCCCGATAAAAAAAGATAACTGAATCCTTTGGGCGACATGCCCTATCTAAGAGAATACTGTGAATGAAATGAAGATAGGCATCTGAGAAAAACTCCATATCTCCATAGCTCGTCATAATCCTCTAAGGTTGGTGTCCCTGCTACTGGACATTTGATATGGAAGATACAATAGAAAAGAAAATGTGCAAGGAAACGGGTCAGAGCCCAATTGTGAAAATGATTTTTAAAACAGTAAGTATTTAACAAGTGAAATAAAGAATTTATTATGAACATGTTAGATCCAACTCTCACTTGCTATTCTCACCTCTTAACTAGAGTGCACACTTAATGTTTCCTATTAACCTCCCAGTTAATGGTTCCTCATTAATGGAATCCATAATATGAATTCCATTCCCATATCATAACCCCGTATGTCCCATACCATACGTTATATAATCATTCTTACACATTTCTCATTTATGTGAATCGTTTCTCATTAACATGAATTATGCTTTTCAATAATTAACCATTAACTTATTTTCATTCATTCTCAATTTACCGTTATCTATAATTATCACACAATAGATAATGTTAATCACAATATGACCATTCATTCATTTAATTCATTATATATATATATAATATGTCACCTCGAGTCACAACTGCGGTGCAATGCATTACTCTGCTATCATGTCCCATCATTGCTGGTCGCCGCATAGGAGACAAAAGGTTCGGTAAGGATTCCTCGAACCACAAACATCAACAAAAAAATTGGAGGCGAACATAGTTCTTGTATCCATGGGTCATGCACATACCTACGTACCCACAGTCAGTGGACTTATCAACTCCCCGATAAGTCTTTCATAGACCTATGTTCTCGAGCGACAAATCAAAGATCCCATGGATTCATCAGGATATGACGACCCTCACGCGTAAACCTCCCGTCGATAGCAAGTAAGCTAGGTATGTCATACACATAATAATTAATCAATCAAATAGGTATTATCTTACCTATAATATACTATTAACAAGGTACTCAAATTACCCTTAGATTATTCCCATACGTAGCATTATATCTCTTTAAATCCCACGTATAAAATATCATGACCTTACTTCTTAATTTAATTATCCCCGAGCCTTACTCAATATTCAAGGTTCAAATAGGTTTTTCCTCAACATATATTCAGTAAGAAGTCACTAATACCATACTGGTCCATATCATCATAATTCCTGAATTACTACGAATTAAACTCTCCCTTTTTAATTAGCGTTAAAATCGATAGTTTCAAATCTCTTATAAACACATCTTCTTTCAGTTAGGATTAAACCCTCTTGTAAACTTAAGGATACCCAGGTATTATATTCAATCACCCCTACTGGTCCTATCTTTAATCCTCATGCATACCAATTAGAATCCAACAAATGAATTTAGTAACCGAAATTCCTTTAAATTAATTATCATTATTCTTTATCAATTAAATCCCAATCAAATTAATCCAAGTCTTATCAAGGGTCTACTGATCTTTTCTAAGTCCCATAATATCCAATTAATAATAACCAAAGATCTACCAAAGTTTTGGGATAAGAATCAACATTAAAAAGAACAACTATAGGAATTATGGGGAGGTCGATCGATTGAAGGCAGGGGGTCGATCGATCGATTACTCAGGTCACAACCTGGTTTTTCTGCATTTCTGCAACTACGGGTTTCACCATTTTTATTCATTATAACCTTCATTTTAACATCCCAAATGATTTATTATCGTTACTGCATGATATACCAACATATATGAACGATTTATAATACTTTAAACATCCTAGAATCATCAAGAGATTGGATTAAAAAGCATGTTTCTCTCCTTATTTCCAGAAAATTATCAGCATATTATCTTCAAGAATACATCAATGGTTTGCAGAATTTCCTCAATAGATATATGATTATTTCATAGATTATTATCAACCTACAACATGAGTTTAATTCCTATATCATTTCAGTTTCCATAAATCCATTTAACAACTCCATTATGTCTTCCAAACATGAAGAAAAATCATCTCTTTTAATAACTATTCTAACATGGACAATATACAAACTTAAATTGCCATTATCCAACACTTTCCTCTAATTAAGGTCTGATCCTTTGGTGTAGTATATCTCAGGTGGTTCTCCCTTCTCCGGTGAGCTTCCGGTGGTGGTTAGTGGTGGTAACTCTTGGTTCTTAGTTCTTCTCCTTCCTAAGTAAGCTTTTCCCTTCCCAAAGCAACCTTTCACTCTCTCTAGGAAGATGACTTCTCTATTTTGTGTAGAGGAGATGAATAACCCACGTACACTTAATCTACCAATACTTACAATAGGACAAAATCCGAAATCACTATTCACCCCCTATAAAAATGACCAAAATGCCATTTTGGGTTCTCTATTCATTTCCAAATGACCTGAGACCCAAATCCAACATCCAAATAGACTTTTTTGACTATTTCGAACCTTCCGAACGCAAAGACGCAGTTGAAATGACTATAAGGTTGATGGAAAATAAATTTCCTTTTTAATTTAACAAATTAGTCCCGTCACGTCCCATACTGCGTCTAACTAAAAATTCAAATTATCGAATCTATATCTCACAGTAATTATCAATAATCATCACATTGATATATTAACTAAATATCATTAAGTAATATTCAGAATCATACATTTTAATATCCTCAATTCGGATAAAACGCCAATGAATTAATTTATAATAAAATCCAATTAATTCATTAAATTAAACTATAACTCATTTTAAAAGTTATTAAAAATTACGGGGTATTACAAACGCATAGGGATACATTATATTATATGTGTTAATTCTAGTGGGGATAAGGAGTGCATTGATGAGAGCAATTAGTAATATTTACACCACTAGTGAAATAACTGGGACAGTCTCTAATGAATTGAATTATGGTCAGCTAGTTATTTGAATATACTTTCCTTTATAAATATACATAGTATGTGAGGTTCAGGTTGAATGTATAGGTGTCATCCATATTTGATGTTGGTGCGTGTGTGTGTGTGTGTATGTAATATGTGACGTATGGGCATTCAAGTAACATTACGATAGGCGTAGATGATCCTTTTTCTTTTATCTCGTGGGATATAAGCATGGACTACATGAGTATAAAACTTATGATAATTGTGCATATTAAAATGGGATGTTAAGCTTTAGTGAATTCCGAGGATCGAATTTCGTTCTTTGGAGGGAAGAATGTAATACCCCGTATTGTTAGAATAAAATAAAAATCGGTAGGAATTAAATTAGATCGGTGAATTTAATTAATTAAGGTGTGAATAAATTAATTAATTATTATTTCATGTTATGAGAGATTAATTTTTACAAGCTAAATAAGTTCGGCAAAAAATACTTGCATGTGTATCAAGTAATTAGCATATGATGTGTGACACAATTGAAAAATATACTTATTGAATAAAAAATGATCGGGACACATTTTAGGAGGTTTTATGGACTCGTTTAAGTGTATATACCTTTAAAAATGGTCCCGAGGTATAGGTATATAAGTTGGGAGGCTATTGGACTTTCTTGACGATGGGTTTTGGCTAATTTGAGATCCAAATATGGGACTTTAGGTCCATCTTGGGAATTAGAATAGTATAAGTTAAGCGGGGAGCTTAAGAATCCCCCACACTTAACCTAAACCTAAACCTAGCAGTCAAAGGATACCAAAAGCTAAAGGAAAGAGGGGGATAATTATCCAAGGGGAAGAACTCAAGAAGTATGCTAGGGGATTCTATCAAAGATTATCAAACTAATCTACCTAGGCAAAAATGTTCTCGCTTAATTTAAATGTCCAAATTATTTCTTAATTCATTATGAAAACTGTAACAGATCTGGGTTGCTACATAGATTCAAACAAATTCGTCTACCAAAAGAGAACCGATTTGGATAGGCGAATCGGTTCAGCCCCTGGGTTAGTTGAGGTAAGACCGGGAATTGATGTGGGGTATTTTTGGGAATCCATATGTGTTGGTGGGATGGTGTTTGGACTAATAGAGATTTTATTTAAAATATTTCGTCACTCAAATACTAAATGGAGAATTTTATTTAAGACGGTTAAACCTTTTATAAAAGGAAGAGAAACAATAATTAACTAGATATTCTATTATTAATGCGGGATTTCCTATGGGAAATCGCACGGGGCAGCTAGGGGTAATTATAGATTAATTAATGATACGTATTTTATGATAATGATGTGTAAATAATTTATTTGTCTAAACGTACCTATGCTTATGGACGCTCCTATAGCTTGATGATGTGCACATTTTGAGATCATAGCACACATCAGCACAAGTTGGCTAGGCGTTGTGTAGGTCATAATTTTAGGTACTACATAGGAGTGCCACTTATGAGAGACAGGTGTAGATGCTGGGATCTATTATCACCCCTAGGTATAGGACATGCTATGGTGTATTACGTAGGGAGCTCCCCACTTGTGTGTTTTCTGACGTCCAACTTGAGTAAGAGACTCCCTCGAACTTTCGTTAGAGCTCGAACGAGACGGTATTGGTAAATGCCATAGTGTCACACACACACACACACACACACACACACACACACACACACACACATATATATATATATATATATATATATATATATATATATATATATATATATATATATATATATATATATATATATATATATATATATATATATAATGTATGAGATTTATTCACTAGTCTATTGATTTAGACAATAAATTACAGCTTTAATATTATATAGTATGCATAATGGATGTGTATGTCACTCTTACGGGTAGTATGACTGGGATACTTTGGGAAGGGGTAATATATTTATTGATGAATACCCTTCAGTACGTCAGATATTCCATATGCATTTTTATACCTAAATTGAGATAGACATTCATTATTATCTTGGGATTTTGGTGGATATTCGTTTCGTATTGCACTTAGATGAGTGGGGAGATACCTAACGTGTGTGAATGCCAATGGGGAATATTTACTTTAAATTAACTACACTTTTTCACTTTAAATTCAATAAGATAATTATTGCAACTCTAGAGTGCTGGCCCAAATTACAAATATTTTCTCCCCATAGGTGCTCCTAGATAGGGATAGTAGGACTACCGAGAGATCAGCCTTGCAGTCTCACCTAGGGTGTTGGATTTCAGATCATTGATTCTAGAATACGTTTCTTCTTTATTTCAGTCTTATTACTTTTGGAATTATTGTACAGACATCAGCCCAAAGTCTATTTTCTTGATGTTAGTTTGAGACAATTGTGATTGTATTGGGTTTGAATCCTATTATATGGATGATGGATTTTATTATTGTCTTCGATATTAATTTAAATTTAGTTTTATATTAAATTGTTGTTTACAAATATATATTTTACATGGTTAGATGTTGAGAATGATATAAAATATTTAGCAAGCCCCATCTTAGGTATATTGTGTCTGTCCAACCTTTAGATGAGAAAATGGGGGTTGTTACATAATTTTAGAAGGAGACTGAGGTATTGTAAATTAGAGGACGTAGAGGGATTCTTTAACTGATTGGAAACGGATCCTATATCGGGGGAGAGGAGGATCCATTGATTTGGAATCCTTATAAGAACGGGGTCTTTACGGTGAACAGCAACTATGAACTCTTGTGGAAGTTGGGAAGCATACTTTACCCGTGGAAAAATGTGTGGCGAATGAAGGCCTCTCTAAAAGTTTCTTTCTTTAATTTGACTCTAGTTAAATATGAAATTTTGATGTTAGAAGTCCTACAAAAGAAAGAATTTAGGATGGCAAGAAGGTGATGGTTATGCATGGAGGCAGGGGAGATTACAAATCATTTACTTTGGCATTGCTGGGTGACGAGGGGTAATAAGGTACATCTCTTTCTATTAGTAAGGTCCAATGGGTTATGTAGGATACATTTACTGAATTATTTGTTGTCTAGAAGGTTCGTATAAGGTGGACGGGATAGAGGATTGTGTGGAAGATGGTTTCCAGTGTATTTTTTGGACGATTTGGCTAGAGAGGAATAGGAGGTGCTTCGAAGGAGTGAGTCTAGCCCCCTCTAGACAGAGATACATGTTCCTTAGCTCACTGCTCATATGGCATAATAAAGACCCCTCTTATTCGCCTCCATTTCTTATGGAATTTTTAGAGGAGCTTCACACATTATGTTAGTTTGTGTTGGGGGCTTGGTGTGTTTTATCTTGTTTGGTTTCTGTTATACTTCCTGTATATTTGTTTTCGCCCCCTTAGGAGGGTCGTCCTAATAATATTTTACTTGTGAAAAATAAGTTTGGTAAATATAAGTATTAAGTCTCAAATTTAATTAGTAGTTAAACATTAGTAACTATTGATTGCGAAACCGAGGGATATTTTTTTTATCTTTAATAAATTTTATTTTGACCATTTCAAGTTCTACTAGAAAATATCAAGGTTCTAAAAAACGCGGGGCGTGATTGAGGCGTGGAGGCCAAGCCTTAAGCCTTAGAAGCCTAGGCGGGCCTAGGCGTAAAAAGGCGTGAAAAGGCGTTTAGGCCTTCTTAATATTTTTTAACCATAACAAGGCTATTAAAATACAAAAATTGAACAGATCATAAAAATATGTCTGAATATATGCAAATTAAAATACTATTTGATTATTTTGGATGAGATAATGGTCCGGTTTGTAAACAAATTCTTTAAAAGGCGACGTCGTTTCACTAAATCCTTATTATTTTTAGAAAAAAGTGCGCCTTAAGGGTTTTACCAAGAATAAGGCGTGAAAAGCGTAAGGCGAGGCGTTTCTCCCAAGCCTTAAGCCTAGGCGTGCCTAGGCGAAGCCTAGGCGTGCCTAGGCGAAGCCTAGGCGGGTTTTTTAGAACAGTGGAAAATATCAAAAATTTATTTGTCACACTAAAATTTTAGTGTTGTTTTGAAGCATTAGTCATAATGTAATGTCTTGTGGAACTTGGAATATCTTGCATGTGCCTCTCTTGCGACATTTTCCATCCCACGAGTTAATTTTAATATATAACATGAGTGGTGACAATTGAATGTAGGCAATGCACTTGATTTAAAACTAAAATTGAGTGGTCATTATTCGTACTATGTTAATAATGACGATGACATTGAGCTGAAAATATTTTGTCTAATTAATGTAATAAGTTCCCACGGTAAAGTCTTTTTGCGATAAATGAAATCTTCGCACGAGAAACGTTACACCTCATCCGTTGTGACATATTTACTGGTTAGTAAGAACTATATAAAAAATTAACCATTATAATATTTTGTCCAATGCTCAAAGAATGCATATTTTGCTAAAATAATTATATAAAGTAAAATTTGTGGCTTGTTATTACATGCTAAGAAGTTGGTATCAAAGAATTAGAGGTCCTCTAACATGTACTATTAAGACTTGTTGATAACTTTATAAAAAAAATAACATCTTCTGCAAAGGTTTTTACGGGTAAGAAAATATAATTCAACATTCACTCTTATTGAAATTCAAAATTAGAGATGTTTTAGACTAATTTAAAAGAAATAAAAATAAGTAAAACTTGACATGACATCAATTTTTCATTGATTGGAGTATTAAAAATATTATAGAGTACTATCAACTGTTAATCAATTAACATTGACTTTCACATATAGACATGGGAAAATTTGTATAGAACCGAGGGGGCGCGGAGGCTCCACTTCAATGATTCGAAAGAAATTACAAAGAAAAAAATCTAGGGATGTTTTGTCTGGAAAAAAATAAGCAAACGGTGATTGTTAGAGGGGTTTAAAACTTGAAAGGGTATAAACGTAATAAAATTTGTTTTAACTTATTACCTAAACCCGTTTTTCTCTCACTCAACCGCTTCATTCCTAAAACTTCATTCTCTTTCATATTTTATTACACAGACAATCGCTCTCTATCCAGAATCCGACCCTCAACTCTCGTTCCGAGTCTCTGGCGTCCTTCATCTCCTCACCTAGCTCCTCCGGCCTGCTGCTGCGACTCTCCTCTAACGCCAAGCTCCACTCACACTTAGCCAATATGAAGAAGAAAATATCCCCATTTTTTAAAATATTTTTCAGTTCATCTCATTCATTTATTTTAATGTTGTTCATTTCATTCGTTAGTTAAATTCATTATTTCATTCATTTTTAGTGTTGTTCATCTTTTAATGTTGTTAAATTTTTTATTGTTGTTCATTTGTTTATTACGTTCATTTTGAATGTTTTTCAATCATTCAATTAGTTAGGTAGATTATTTTTAATGTTGTTATTTTTAGGCAGTTCATTCATTTTTTAATGTTGTCCATTTTAATGTTGTTCAATTCATTCAATTAGTTAGGCAGGTTATTTTTCATCTTCTTATTTTTAGGCATATTATATTAGTTTTTTAGCCATGTTAAATGTGTTTTTAACTTTTTTAGGCATGTTTAATGTGTTCTATTTTTTTTATTTTTAGGCAAAATATTGTTATTAACATTGTTAACTGTTATTTATTACATGTTAACTATTATTTGTTATTAGTATTTATTTGTTTATTATTGTTAGTTGTTATGTTGATTTAGTTTAAATGTTAGTTTTTGCCAATTTGGTGGATGTTTTGTTTTGTAACTACTTTTTAAATGTTCTTGTTAACTGTTTTATAATGTTTTTTTATAATATTGTTAATATTGATAAGAAAAAGGTTTAATTAGTTAAATATTATATCAATATTGTTAAATGTTAATATTTAGGTAAAATATTTTTAATTTTTAGGCAAATATGTTAATATTTACCCGTAAGGTTTATGCATAATATATTAATAATATGTATAAAGCTTGAATTAATCCAAAACAAATTGTTTCAAGAGCTCCTACACCCGAATGCCTAGCACCACTTGAAAGTTAGGCGTTCCTTGAATAAAAATCTTGAATTCGTGACTACATTTAGAAACAATATAGCAGTTGCTTTCGGTTCCCAAAATTTTAATTGGTTAAATCACCTATAGATTAACCAAACTTTTATAAATATCTGAATAAATACTTTTGGGTACTGCTATGAGATCTTAATGTTTTAGTATGTTGTTTCGTCCAAATATCTGATAAAATTTATGAATTGCATATAATATACTTGTTTGCCCTTATTCAAACTTATGAATTGACTTGTTCGAAATTATTAAACCTTCCCATTTTAACCTATTTAAATTAAATGACTGACATTGAGACTTATATGTAGCTTCATAATTTATATAGTAAAATTCTCTCTAGATATTTGCTTCTAGGGTTATTCTAACCTCTTTTCCATCAATTCCTAAAATCTCTTTCATTCATGTAGATTTATACTCATGAGAAGGTCTAACAGGGTTAGAGTTCCTCCATCTAATCCAATTGATAAGGATTTTATTGGTGATCAGTGGAAAATGTTGAGAACATTGCAATCCATGGATAAATCAAATGATCGTGAGAAACTTCAATTTCCGCTTGTTGCGCTTCACAAGTCTAGGGAAATGAAAAAAGTTAGTACAATTAGTGTTGAAGAAGCTTTGAATATGTCCTTGGAAGAGGTGACAATCCTGGAAAACACGACTGGACCTACTTCAGTGCTAAAAAGGAAAAATGAAGAAAAAAATAAATCAAACAGCAAAGGTAGAAATTCTAATGTGTATGGGAAATAACAGATTGAGAATCAAATTCAGTGTCTAAATCCAAATAGTATCAGTGATGACATAGACAAGGGTAAGGGGACTGAAGAAAATAAAGAAATTAGGGCAAATATTGAAGAAGAAAATATGAAATCATGGGCTAATGTTGTTTCTCATAATCATGATAAGTCAGCAAGAAATAGTTTACATTTCATTCTTACAAGTAAGGATGAGGAAGGAAAAGTGTATGTGCAAATTGATGATGATGAAATTCAAGAAGAAGTTAACAGATGGAGAAATGATATTATTGCATATGTGTTGGGTACAAAAGTTTCATTTGGTGCAATGTAGGGATTTGTGAATAGAAGGTGGATAAAATTTGGGAGAGATTATGTATGTTTACTTCAAACAGGGGTTTTCATAATTGCCTTTGAAGATAATGAAGCTCAAAAACAAATGTTATAATTAGGACCTTGGTACTTTGATAATAAACCACTCATTGTTAAACCATGTTCAGTAAAGGTGAATCTAAAAAAGGAGGGAATTGAAAATGTGCTTATATGGATTGACTCCCAGTCCCTAAACTTCATTTGTGTTGAAATAGGATTGAATGATAGTCTACCTAAAACAATTCCAATACACTGCAAGGATGGTACTATAATGATGCAAGGGATTAAGTATGAGTGGATTTTAGCCAAATGTAATAAATGTAAAAGAAATTGACATAAAGGGGAGAACTATGTTTATGCCAAAAGATCAACTCAAATTTGGAGAAAGGTAGAGAAAACTAAAGAAGTCAATGCTCAAGATGGGTAAAAAATATACAGTATAATAATAAAGGAGGATGCAACTATAGTTTATAATGTAGTTAAAAAGATGGCTACAGTCACTATGGAAAAAGGAGAATCTAGCAAAATTCATGATAATACAATTATTTAGAAGGAGAATATAATTTACCAGTTTGATGATGCTTATAAAGTTTTAACAGAAAATAGAGAGGGGTTTGAAAGTGAAAATAACTTTAGTGTGCTATAGGAAGAGGAAATTATTAATGAAATGGTGGAGGAAATACTGGAAAGCAATAAAGGAAGAAATTAGAAGAATGAATTGAATAACATTACCAGTGCTACAAAGATTGGGAAAAGTGATGTGAAAAATAAGAAGGGAGTAGGAAGAGGAAACATAAATTTTTTAAATGATTAAGATTGGATGCTGGAACATAAGGGGATGCAATGCCCCTCATAAACAAAAAGAATAGACAAGTATATTAGAGAAAATAGTATAAATTTTCTTAATTTGGTGGAAATAAAGGTTAGAAATAATAATGTGATGAAAGTCAAAGAAGGATGTTTTAATTGGTGGAGTTTTGTTCATAATACCCGTGTAAATGGGCCTGGGAGAGTGTGGATTGGATAGGACCCAAACCCGTTTGATGTTTAAATCCTTAGCAAAATTGATCAAGCTATATCTGTGAGAGTTACCCTAATGAATAATCATAAACCTTTCATATTCACTGGTGTGTGTTGGTTTAATGATAGATATCTTAGGATGGGATAATGGACATACTTGAGAAGGGTCGTAGGCCTTTATAATTTGGAACCTTGGCTAATTGGGGGTGATCTTAATGTTGTTAGGAATTCTGAAGAAAGAATAGGTGGGTTTGGTGCTGAATGGGAGGAAACTGGTGAACTTACTGACTGCATTAGGGATATAAATGTAGAAGAATTATCTATCAAGGGGTGATTGTTTACATGGAGTAATGGAAGAGAGGATGATGTTAAAATTCAAAGTGGAATTGATAGACTCATGTTGTGGAGCTTCTTGGGATTTCAGATCATACCCCTATACTGTTAACTATCCAAGAGCAAAGGGAGAGAATTAATAGGCCCATTAAATCTTTAATTTTTGGATGAAACGTCATGATTTTAGGTATATTCCAAGGGAGGGATGGAAAATTAATATTGGGGGAACCCTACGTTTACAGTCATGAGAAGACTTAAACTTCCTAAGGATGATTTTAAAAGTCTAAATAAGAAATGGTTCTCCAACATTTTCTTCAGAGTTAATGCAAAAAAGTGGATCTTAGCAATATTTAGACACAACTTTTAGACAAGGGGGCTATAGCATCTTGTTAAACAGTCGGAAGAAATGCCTTGTGGAGTATTTTGAATTAAGAGATATGGAAGAGGGATTCTACAAGAAAAAGTTTAGGGTTCAATGGCTGAATTTGGGAGATATAATACTGTTTTTTCCATAAAAAAGTTAATGGTCACATTGCAAGAAACAAAATTTCATATATCAAAGATCGGGATGGTAATTCAGTTAGTGGACAAGGGATGGTTCATAAAGAGGCTATGAAATTATTTTCTAACTTATTGAGTGCTTTGACTATTGGTGGAAATATTGATGATGGAAGATTGAGGAGAATAAGACAAAGATGGCTGACTGATGAACAAAAAGAGGAGATCCAGAGATTTGTTACTCCAGAGGAAGTCAAATTAGCAGTATTTGACCTGAATGCAAAGAAAGATCTAGGCCCAGATGGTTATAATGTAGTGTTTTTTCAGAAGAATTGGGATATTCTTAGGGAGAATGTGATTGAGACAATGCTTTAGTTTTTTAGAAAAGGAAGAACGCTGAGAGAATGGAATAATACTCTTATCAGTTTGATACCTAAAATAAATAATCCAACTTCTATGAAGGATTTTAGGACTATTTCATGATGTAATTCTACTCACAAAATCATTTTAAAAATTATTGTTAGAAGAATGGGTGGGGTCATTCCTCGTCTTGCCAATAATAGCCTTTGTGAAAGGTAGAAACATTTCAGATAATATTTTGTTGATGCAGGAGATTGTGAGGGTTTATCATCTAGATAAATGGAGTCTTAGATGTATTATGAAGGTTGATTTAATAAAGGATTATGATTTAGTTTAATGGAAGTTTATCTTAAGTATGTTGAAAGCAATGGAGTTCCCTAATATTATTATTCACTGGATAATAGAGTGTCTTCAAACTCCTAGTTTCTCAGTTAATGTCAATGGAGGGATTGATGATGTTTTCAGAGGTACTAATAATATTAGGAAAGGTGATCCAATGTTCCCTTACTTATTCCTCCAAGTGATGAAGGATTTTTCAAGGTTGATGGGTGATAGTATTTAAAATGGGAACTTCAAATTTCACCCTCAATGTGAACATTTAAATTTATCTCATATTATGTTTGTTGATGATCTGTTTATAATGACGGTTGATGAGGATAGTTCTTTTGAAGTTATTGACAAAGTTTTTAAGGAGTTTAAATAGATGTTCGGATTAGGTCCTATCTACTCTAAGTGTGAGAATTCTTTATTGGAGTCAACAGTAAAAATAAAGATAGATTATGCAATATGATAGGTATAAAGTAGGGGCCTCTTCCAGTTAAATATTTGAGCGTGCCTTTAATATCCACAAGATTAAGAAGCTATGATTGTAAGAATGAACGTATCAAAATTTGATTCTATAAGCCATGGCCAAAACCTATCTACAAGCGGCTAAAGTTCAGCCATGGCCGTTCTCTCCGATCTCGGTCATTGAAGATCCTTCTCTCAGGGCTGATCTCTGCGTGCATGATGACTCGTGCTCATCTAGGGTGTCTTTTTTTCGGAGAGCTCTTGTGGGACGGGTGGGTAGCGAAGATGCCATTCAGCCGACCATCGAGAAGTTGAGGACCTGGGTGCAGTTACACTGGAATGCTATTGGAGGTATTGTGATCCGTTATTTGAATGCCTCTACCTTTTGCTTCGTGTTTTCGTCGGAGAAAGAAGCAACGAGGATCCTTAATCATAAGAACTGGTTGGTACATGGTATCCCACTCTGGTTGGATCTGTGGCATCCTTTGGGGTGCAGCTCTAAATCCCGCCGGAGTCCGAGGTTTCGGTGGATTCGGGTGGTGGGTATCCCTCTCCACCTTTGGGGTGATGAAGTGTTTAAAGCTATTGGCGATAGATGTGGGGGGTTCATGCATATAGACGAAGATACTCTAACGGGTGAGGAACTCAGGTGGGCTAGAATCAAGGTTAAAGGGATCCGCAAACTCCCTGAAGTAGTTTCGATTCAGGCAGGAGGTTGGGTTTTTGAGCTACCCATTTGGGCTGAAGCTACGAGCTTCTGCTACTTTGGTGATGATTATGCTACGCATGTCAGGGGATCAATGCGTTCCAGAGTGGGGTATTCCGGTGTGGGTACTACTGTGCCGGCAGCTAGAGGAGCGGTTTCCCATGTCAGGAAAGTTAGAGCTGGGGCTGGAGGCCATAGTGGTTCTCGTTCAACTCAGACGGGAATAGGTAACCTTCCCTTGGGAGGGGGAGTTAAAGTGGGCGTTGTGGCTGCTGGTGGAGTGGGTGCGGAGCACGGGGGGGAGGCTACAGGGGGCACGGTATCTCGGTGCCGGAAGGAAAAGAGTGGACGCCTGGACACCAGTATTCTGGTGCAGGCAGGTTTCGGTTTGGGTCAGCCTCTGCAGCAGGCTGCTGCACGAGATAAGGGAGATAGCAGTGGTAGGGTGGCTGAGGAGAGTAGTGAGGTTGTGCTTCTTGGGGTGGGCAAGATAAGACACGAGTGTGACTTTCTTCTTACTAGTGGGTCTCTACGTTCTAGTGGGACTATTATCAATGAGGGACTGTGCGAACGTGAGGGGAGAATGGAGAGGCTGGTGGAGGTCACTGGACCACCGGGGGGTCCGGTGAAGTCAGTGGGGCGGTCGACAGTGGGTGACGGCGTCTGCAGCAGTGAGTTGGCAGGTAAGGCCGCTGTCAGAAGTGAGAGGACGGTGGTAGCTAAGGGGGCGGATGAACGCTTTCTGAGTTTGGAGGTTGGTGAAACTGGACCAAGTGTGGTCCCTTTCACGTCAAAAAAATGTCACATCCTTGGTTTAAGGAAGCAGGATAAAGGGGATGGTTTACAAAGGTCAGTTGATGAGGACACCTCAATTAATGCTACGACTGCCAATGCCAGTTTGAGCAGGGAAAGTGGGTATGTCAGTGCAGATTTTTCTGCTGCTTCTAGGGATAACCAAATGGGTGTTGACGTGCTACCTAGTAGCCTGCTGGCTGCAGAATCAAAAGGGTCAGGTGTGACTAAGGTTATTGCAATACAGGGGTGCAAGGAGAATAAGCCAAAAATTGGGACTGTTCAGGAGGCTCTAGTTAGTATGGCTCCGGTGCCGTCAAAAACTAGTAATAGAAACAAAAATTTATATGTTGGAAATGCCATGTTAGGACTCAAAAACATCAAGGCTCTCAGGAGCTCGGGGAAAAACGGTAAAAAAATTTTGGCTTCGAGAAAGGAAGGTGGAAAAAAAAAATTATTACCCAAGTCAGTTCATAAAGGGGAGGGTGAAGCTACTAAAGGTGTGGTATCAGGACCATTAAATTGTAACAAGGTGGCTGTAATGGCTAGTGAAACTATTTCCTCGTCTGGTAAAGGGAGCGGGGTGTGGCATGATGATCAGTTGACGGTTATCGAGGGAGGTAGGGGGGGAGGGGGTTCGAGTTTTGAGGATTTGAATAATTCTCGTTTGTGGGTGGACATAGTGATCCCGGAGCAAGAGGGTGATGATAGGGGAAGTGAGCAAGAAATATGGGAGGAGAGGACATGATGGAAGCTATTAGCAAAGACTCGGGGGTCGCGTTTGAGGGCTTTGAGAAGGAAGCATGGGCTTTGTTCGAGAAAATTGAGAGGGGGAGTGGGGAGGGGGAGAGGAAGAAAGTTATCGAGGAGGACTTAGTTTAAAGCATTATAGTACAATGAAGCTTCGCATCATTTCGTGGAATGTTAGGGGGATGAACGATAGAGGTAAAAGAGGGGTGATTGGGGGGGCCATTGCTAGGTGGAGGCCCGACATCTTGTGTCTGCAGGAGACTAAGATGTGCCTTATGGATGCTAGTTGTATCAGTTCCATCTGGGGCGGGAGGGGGGTTAAATGGGTGAACCTAGATGCTGTAGGTGCTTCGGGAGGGATGTTGATTTTGTGGAATTCGGAAGTGGTTGACCTGATTGAGACAATGAAGGGTGAATGGACCCTTTCTTGCCTTTTTAAAAATATAGAGGACGGTTTTACTTGGAGCTTCTCGGGTATATATGGTCCAGTGGAGGATGCTGGTAGATGGGAATTGTGGGAAGAATTGGCAGGGGTTAGTAGGGTGTGGGAGGCACCCGTTTGTATGGGTGGGGATTTCAATGTGGTGAGGTTCTCTGGGGAGAAAAGTAGTGGAGGTAGAATTGATAGGTATATGCGTGATTTTTCAGATTTTATAGATGACTTGGAGTTGATAGATCTTCCACTGGTGGGCGGACTTTTTACTTGGTCTAGCTTCCGGGATAGGCCTACCATGTCTCGCCTGGACCGGTTCCTTGTATCCAAGGAGTGGGAGGAGCACTTTCCTGGGGTGGTACAGTCGTGCTTGCCTAGGGTGACCTCGGATCATTGTCCCATCTTATTAGAGTGTGGGGGACGGAGGGAGGGGAGTTCGCCGTTTCGATTCGAGAATATGTGGCTTAAGGAGTCTGATTTTGTGGATAGAGTAGGAGTATGGTGGTCTAGTTATGTGGTGGAGGGGAATGCTAGTTTTAGATTGATCTCTAAATTGGGCTTTCTCAAGGAGGATTTGAAAAGGTGGAATAAAGAGGTGTTTGGGAACATCCGTCTGGGTACTACTAGTTTATTGGAGGAGGTCAGGAGGCTCGATGAGAAAGAGGGGAGTTTGGGACTCTCAGAGGAAGAAAAGAGAGTTAGGGAGAGAAAAAAAGGGGAGATTGGGAAGAGGCTCATTCAGGAAGAAATTAGCTGGAGACAGAAATCAAGAGTATTATGGTTGAAAGAAGGAGATTTAAACACCAAGTTCTTCCATAAGATGGCCAGTTCCAATAGGCGTGGTAATCATATTCGGAGCATCAAAGTGGGGGAGGTGGTGTTCGAAGAGGTTAGAGAGGTTAGGGGGGCCATCTCTCAGTTTTTTGAGGGGTTGTTCAAGGAAGAGCAGGGGTGGCGGCCCTCTCTGGATGGGGCTGATTTTGCGCGTATTTCCTCTTCTGAGGCGAGTGGTTTAGAGGGTTATTTCACCGAAGAGGAGGTGGGGAGGGTTCTGAACTCGATGAGTGGGGATAAGGCGCCTGGTCCCGACGGGTTCTCGATGGCATTTTTTCAGCATTGTTGGACCGTGATCAAGGGGGACGTGATGGATTTTTTCCATGAATTCCACGACAGGGGTTACTTTGTGCCGAGGTTGAATGCGACTTTTATCACCTTGATCTCCAAAAAGGGGGGGTCGATTGATATCAGGGATTTCAGACCTATCAGCTTGATTGGTAGCATCTACAAGCTTCTTGCTAAAGTATTGTCAGTTAGGCTGAGAAAGGTTATTGATCCTCTTATTTCTGAGGCTCAAAACGCGTTTGTGGGAGGCAGACAGATCCTTGATGCTGTTTTGGTTGCTAATGAGTGCGTGGAATCCAGATCTAGAAGTGGACCTCCGGGCTTAGCTTTTAAACTCGACATCGAAAAGGCGTATGATCATGTTAATTGGGATTTCCTTATGTATTTGTTAAGGAGGATGGGGTTCGGTGAGCGGTGGTGTCGGTGGATTGGGAGGTGTGTTAAGACGGCCAAATTCTCCGTTCTGATTAATGGGGTTCCGGAGGGCTTTTTTGCGAGCTCCCGTGGGCTCCGTCAAGGAGACCCGTTGTCCCCGTTCCTTTTCATTTTGGTCATGGAGGCGTTCAGTCGGATGATGGAAAGGGTGGCCCATGCCGGGTGGATCAGGGGGTTCTCTTTAGGGGCTCCGGGGCCTAATCAGGTGTCAGTCTCTCATCTGTTATTTGCGGATGATGCGATTGTTTTCTGTGATGCTGATCAAAGGCAAGTGCGTGCTCTGAAGTCATTCCTTATATGCTTTGAGGCGGTTTCTGGTTTGAGAATTAATGCGGGAAAGAGCGAGGTCATCCAAATTGGGGGAGAGGCTATGGTGGAAGATTTCGGGGGCATCATGGGGTGTAGAATTGGGTATCTCCCCTGTACTTATCTTGGACTCCCTCTTGGAGCTAAGTACAAGTCTAAATCTATCTGGGACCCGGTGTTGGAGAGAATGCGTAGAAAATTGGCAGGTTGGAAGAATGGGTTCTTGTCGAAAGGGGGGAGACTCACGTTGATTAAGAGTTCGTTGTCCTGCTTGCCTACTTATTTTATGTCCATTTTGCCTATTCCAGTGACTGTTCGACTCAAAATGGAGAAGCTGATGCGTAATTTTATGTGGAGAGGCACGGAGGGTAGTTTTAAGCATAGTCTGGTTAAGTGGGAGGAGGTATGCAAGCCGATTAAGGAGGGAGGGGCGGGAGTGAGAAACTTGGTTAACTTTAATAAAGCTTTGCTGGGAAAGTGGCTGTGGAGATTTCCTCGGGAGGAACATAGGTTGTGGAGAAGAGTTGTTTATGCTAGAGGGGGTGGTACTCGTTTTGGGTGGGGGCCGTCGGTGGCGACTTCTCCTTATGGTATGGGTCTGTGGAAACATATAGCGAAGGAATGGAGGTCTTTTTCCAGTCATGTTGAGTTTTCTCTAGGGAGAGGCGACAGGATCAGATTCTGGAAGGACAAGTGGGGGGTTCAGGGGTCCATTCAGGAGCTATTCCCTATGATGTTTAACCTGGGAGGAAATCAAGATGGTTTGGTGGTGGAGCACATATCGTTTAGCGGGGAGGGAGTGATGTGGAACCCTCAGTTCAGAAGAAGACTTTGGGACTGGGAGCTGCAGGAGGCAGATTTATTCTTTCAGTGGTTGGGATCGGCCCCCCGCCCGTCGGTTACGGAGGATTCCCTTATATGGAAGGGGGGAGGGACAGGGGTGTTCTCGGTCAAAGGGTACTATGAGATTCTGAGCGGTAGGGGGAATCCTAGAGACCCCTTCCCTTGGAAGAGTATTTGGAAGGTGAGAGCGCCTCAGAAGGTCAGGTTCTTTGTGTGGACTGCGGCTAGGCAGGCTATCTTGACTCTTGAAGGCCTTCAAAAGAGAAGATACCGTCTCGTGAGTCGTTGTTGGTTATGTAAGGAGGAGGAGGAAAAGACCAATCACCTTCTTCTTCATTGTAAGGTGACGAGAGGTTTGTGGGATTTGTTTTTTGCCATGTCTTGTACCTCTTGGGTTATGCCAGGGACTGTTAGGGCTCTCCTAGATGGGTGGAGACCGCCGTGGGGATGGTCGGGGGATAGGAGGGTGTGGCGTATTGTTCCACATTGTATCTTCTGGACGATTTGGAAGGAGCGGAATGAGAGATGCTTTGAGGGTATTGAGACGGCTCCATCGAGGATTCGATACATTTTTTTGAGCACTCTTATTAGTTGGAGGAAGGAGAGATTTGTCATCTCAACTCAGGAGATTCTAGAGTTAGTGGAAGGGTGTCACTATGAGGTGTAAGTTGGCTTTCCATGCGGGGTTTTTTTGATTATTTTCCATTGTACTTGCTGATTTAGGTTTTTGTATACTACCTGTATACGGGTTCGCTCCCTTAGCGATGATTTATTTATATATCATTTACTGATAAAAAAAAAGGTTGTTGCTGATAAATTTATGGATAAGATTAAAAGTTAAACAAATATTTGGTCGTCTTATGCAGGGAGAATCCATCTTGTTATTTCGGTGCTAAGGAGCATCCAAGTTTATTGGATCGATTTGTTTGTTCTTCCTAAAGGGATTATAAAAGATTTTTCATAAAATCCTGAGCATGTTTGTATGGTTTGGAGTGGAATTGAAGAAATATGGAACAACGGTTTCTTGGGAAGATGTGTGTTATCCTATTGAAGAAGAAGGTTTATGTGTAAAAAATCAATATGTTTAGAATAAAGCCTGCATGTTCAGATATATTTGGGATATTTCAAGGAAAAAAGACTCATTATGGGTTAAATGGGTGCATTCATTTGTAATCAAAAGAAAATCAATTTGGACTGTGAAGTTGAAGGTTAATTGTTCTTGGACTTGGAGAAAGTTATGGAGAATAAGGGATGAAGCTAAGAATTTGATTAAGTATCATATTGGAAATGGAAGAAATACTTTGTTTTGGATTGATAAATGGAATGAAAAAGGGCCACTGATTGATGTATATGGGAGAAGAATAATTTATGATGTTGCTAGTAGGGATTATTTTATTGCTAAGGAGTTTTGGTAATGATACATGGAACTTTTCTAGACATATTACTATAATGTTAACTACAATCAACATAACTAGTACGAGGCCTCAAAGCAACAAGGATGACTGGATTACATGAAATCCATCTAGAAATGAATGTTTTAATTGTAAAGAGACATATGAGAAGTTAAAAAGTAGAAAACAAAAATTCCAGTGGAAGAATGCAATATGGTTTTCTAAGAGGATTCCTAAATTTTTTATTATTTTGTGGTTAGCATATCTTAATAATCTAAGAACAAGTGAAGAACGTAAGTGGTGGAGCATTTACTGATGATGATACATGCAGTTTGTGTAGTAAAATTATTGAAAATAGTGAACATTTGTTTTTCACGTTTGAGTTTAAAAATTATATATGGGAGAAATGTATTCATCTTAATGGATACAAAAATGCAGTTAGATGATTTGAAGATGAGATTAAAGACATTTCGGTTAATAGGAAAGACTTTCAGAGTTTGTTAGAAAAGCTGGTTTTCTCTGTTGTGGTCTATACTATATTGAGAGTTAGAAATAACAAGATTTTTGAGAACTTATATGTGGATAAAGATCAAGTGATCAAAGATATAGAAAGACTCATTCAAAATACTACATGCAGATGGGAAAATGTGTAAAGAAATAAAAAAAAATGGGGAACTTTGTATGAAATGGGGAGTTAATGAAAAAATTTGAAGAGTTAAGGTAAGGAGTTAATACACTTGTGTTGTGTGAGGTTGATATGTGGTGAGTATTGTTGTTCTAGTTCCATGCAGAGGTTTGTATGTCCCTCCTCTTATATCCTTCTAGTTGTTGAAGGTCTGGTTCCATCCTTGTCTTCAGATGCTCTTCCTTTTGATTTGATGGGCTCTTAAGATATTTTGAAGCTTCATTGTTAATGTGGTGGTATGAGGTTGTGGATATTTTGTTTTGTAGTTTGGCAAGACGAGTGGGTTATTTGGGTTCTTTTCTTAGCCTGGTGGATGATATTATCTTAATGCTACCTGTTTTGGTTTAATTTTGGTTTATTCAGGCTAGTAGGGACTAGTTTAGTGTTTCAAGAAGTGTTTGCTCGAGTTCATCTAGGTCCCATGTTGACGATTTTTGAACATTTAAGGACAATTACTATTAGGTACACTTGTTATGCCACTAGCGTGGACTTCTACAAGAAGAGAATTAGTGAACATATGTGTTTAAAATTTGTTTGCGAGGGACCTAATAGTACTTTCCCCTATTTTTTCTTGAAAAATTATTAACAATGATATATTAACTTTATTTTGGAATTTATTAAATGTTAAAAGTTTGGTTAATTACACATGTCCCTTGAACTTTACCTCCTTGTCACTTCACTACCCAACACATTCAATTTTTGTACTAAACCTTCTAAATTTTTAAAACGACTTCAAGTATACCCCCAATCATCACTGTTAACTTTTTAGACGAAAAGTTTAGGATTTCGTGTTGCATATATTTTAAGGGTATTTTACTCCATCCAATATAAAACTTTAAATAAATGGAAATTATAGATTAATTCATTTAAAAAACATTTAAAAATCTAAAAACTATTGAAAAATATTTTCAATTTTAAAAAATAGATTTCTAATTAAAATTAGGAATATGCTAAAAAAAACTAGTTAAGAAATTTGGAAAATACAAGAATTTTCTAAAACATACAAAAATTGCAAGAAATACATTATATATAAAATAAGGAGTATAAGTGTAACACTATTCCATATGTAAAAGAGTTTACCTAAAATTGCATAAGAATTATACATCTCAATCATTTTAGCCCTAAGTTTTTTCATTAAGAGTTTTTTATTCTATGTTGAAAATGTTGAGGTATTGAGGTGTTGAATCCCCTTCTCAATCTAATCCATTTATTCCTCTCTTTAGCATGGCAATTAGTTTGGAGTTGTTCATTTTGTGTTGTTTTATCCCTGATTTTCTTTTTAGATATCTAACATTTTTTTCCTTTCGATTTCTAGGTAAACTCTTTATTTCAGAGCTATTGATTTGTGGAGTAGGTTTTTTAGATCCAGATATACTCAATGAAGTCTATTGTTTAGTCATGCTTATCTTAGTGATTTATTCTCTTTATTTGTATATAAAGATTTACTATATAAAAGTTTCTTTTGGTAATATATCTTTGTTTTTTGTTGTTTTCGTGAACTATGCAGATGGACATTTATATTTTGTGGATGATGGCTAATAAATTTCGCGGATCCATAATTAAAATTAAGGGTTAAGAGTTTTGTTACATTACTTCAAGTGTTATTTATTGTATTGATCTGTGGTTATTTGGAAAATATTTACTGCCCAGTATTTAAAATGCATTATAATTTTTACATGTGTAGTAAGTATTCATGGGATCTATTTTTAAACTTTTGTTACACAACATAAAGAAGCTATATGGGGAACATATAATTTACTCGATCAATCCTTTATAGAACTACAATATCTGAAGCATTGAGCATAACTCAGACTTTTTCATTACTCTGCAAAGGTAGATCTTTTTTGTGTTAGGAAAGCCAATGGTACTCTTCCAATTAAGTTTTAATACTTGAAATGGGTTGAATGATTTTAGTTCCAATATTTGTTAGTTATAGGAGATTTAATCTTTTAAGTAGAACATTCATAGTTATTTGTGGAATGATTTAGACTTCAGATGACTACTAATATAGAGTGGTTATAATTATAGCATGATATGCAAGATTATTTTTGTTTTAGATTATGTTAGATTGGGGGCTGAATGCTTTTGTTTATCACCTTTTTAGCAATTTATTTACTAAAATTTCTCATCTTGGAGTGTCATTATTTATTTGATGTAAGCACCTAATTTTTTTTTATTAGAAATGGGCATGAATATATGTTTGGTACCTTCTTATTTTATTTGAAGAATTCTTATTTTGTGATTCATATTCATTTGCTTTTGCGCATTTACATTTATGGACGTATTTGAATCACATTTTTTGTGATTTTGGGTCGTTCCCTATGGTATGTTTGATAAAATGGGACTTAGGTTAACATTGTGTTATACTCTTCTATTTTAATTTTATGTGTATTGTATATATATTTATGTGGCCTACTTCAGTTGACACTGATTCATTTTTCATTGAGATTGTTTAAACCAATGTGTGTGCTCAAGTTGTTTGATACAAAATAGAGTATAATGAATCAATCTATCTAAGAATAGCACACTCATTGAGTTTTATGTGGTCAATTGTGATACAAAAAAACATTGGGTTTAAAAATACATGAATTTTCCAAGTCTATAATCAGGGTGGATAGCCTATGCGAATTTGTAGAGTTGAAATTGTTTTTTTTAATGAGCTTATTGGGGGAGTTTTATTTCAATCCGTGTGTGATTAGGAAGAAGTTGACCATCTCAGGTAATCAAGTAAAATAGTGTAATACTTTGGGTGATTCATGTTAAAATATGTATGTAATGGATTATATAGTTTCGAGTCATAACATAATACTGGATTGTTTCCTCAACAATCGATCGAGAAGTGAATCTAAGAGATTAACTCATCAATGTGGTTAGAAGATGGAGTGTAAGTGCCGTGAAGATTTACATCACACTTTTTATGATTATTAATTAATGATGATTGTATTTTGTTAACCATTGGTCTTTCGCTCAACGGCCAAGGCCATCACCTCTGATCTGTGAAGTTGAAGGGAAGAGGCTCTGAGCTAAAAATGTTATTTTATTTATTTATTTATTATTATTATTATTACTTTTTAAACTTAGGTTTTTTCCATCTACAATGGCACTGTTTTTTGAGTTTCTATGGAATACATGTAGTTGTTATATGACCTAGGAGGAAACAATGTTCACACAATACTCCTATAGATACAACAACGTTTGTATGCTAAAGAGGCTTGCAGGCTCATGAATCTCTCATCCTATAATTACACAAATTTGCGTAACTAGATAACCCCGTAAAAGTTTGAAAGTTAGAATTACCGATGTAAGTCTATCTTTTTTAAATTTTAGTAGCTAAGTCTAATTATGCAATTATCTCAGGGGCAAAGTAAAAAAACTAAATTATAAAATATATTGTTTGGATCGTAGCACTGATATCAGGTTATATGATGCTTCTCACTATTAATTGACTCTCAAAACTTTGGAAGTCATGCTTTAACTTTGGAATAGTTTATTTTTGGTTAAATGGTAGTTTTTTCTATATATTCTTGGGTTGGAAACATTATTACTTAATTTCCATGTTTTGTAAACTATATTCCTACCCTGTACACTGATTCATTCCATATTTAGTTTATGTATATCAATCCATTTGATGTTATGGTGATGAAAACATCTACATGTCTTCTTAGTTTAGTTTTTTTTTAGTTGGAAACTAATAATCGTACCTTTGGTTTGAAATCAATAACCACTGCTCCTTTTGTTCTTTACAGAAATCAATGAATGTAAAAAATGCTTGTTCTTTACAAAAATTAATCGATACATAAACCTTGGAGAAGTTTGAATATGTGAATTAATTCAATCCATTATGATAGTGGTGAGTAACCAATGTGAAATCGTGATGGGGCCATAATAGTTCACTTGCCATCCTAACTTAGGTTAACATTGATTATCAAAGCTGCATAATGTAATCGTCAGGTGCGAAGGTTATCGTTTGGGAAACACATATGGCATGTTCGACGAGCTCTGCAAGGTAAATCTTTCTGGCAAGAGTTGAACAAACTGGGTAGTATTTGCTGAATATTTTCTTGACTATTTTCTTGAATAGTTGTCGATTGTTTGCTAATGCTTTGTGTGTGGTCTCATGAATAAGTATTTCAAATAAGTTAGGGTGTGCCATATTTATTTTAACTGATTTGTGCTTAACCAATGATTCGTGCTAAATTTGAGTCAAAACCATCCAATAAATCACAATAATTTATGGACGATTTTTTGTTTACAATGTTCATTTTTCTGTGATATTGAGTAACATTTCATTTTTCAGTTACATTGCATGTCTGAATTATTTGGGGTTTATTGTATAATTTTGGAGTCTTTTAGAATTTGGAATTCAATTTTATGCATGTATTTTTTTATGTTTAATTTAATGAGTAATTTGAATGTAAGTCAGTAATTTTATATGATCAGTCAAGGAATATATAATATCTCAATAATTTAAAGTAGGTACAAATAATTATGTATGTAATATTATTAGTTCATTCTATATTACAAGTCATCGTATGTAATAATTGCATGGAAGATTCCTTAGCTAGCTAACTTACGATCTTGAACTTACAAGGTATTAAGTAGGTGGAGGATATTGTGAGAATGAAAATGTTTTCATTATCATTAACTTGATTTAGTTCATATCATTCAGCAGTAGGATACAAACAAGTCCTGTCATAACATTCTGCTCATGTAGGATTTTGATGTTAAGATCTTTGTAGTTGAGATTTTCCATAAGCATGGGATTTCTTATTAGAACCCAACATTGAAATAATTCATATTTGTTCACATATACAAATAGTTTCCGTTGGTTGTGTTATGCACCTTTAATAAATTATGCATAACTCAACCAATAGCCATAAATATACAAACTAGACAAAGTTTCCCCTATAACACTTTTATATGAAATGTAATAACCTTATTTACACTAGTTGATCCAACTATAACACTAAGTTCGAGTTGAGATAGAGTAGGTTGACGTGCTTATGAAGTTACTCTTCCAATGTTCACAGGACAAAAATCCAAGTGATGCGATAGAGGCGTGACTAATTAATGACAAGGCAGAGCAATGGGAAATTACCTAAACCCAAAACCTTCAACAGGTAACTCGATAACTCTTGGGCCAATATAATTGAATGTTGATTAAAGGGGGAAAAAGATTTTGGGCTAGTACAATTGAATGTTGTTTGGGATCTATTTAAGATCTTGTTGTGTTAAAACTATCAATTGTTTAGTGAAACTTAGTGACTGATAATCATGAGGGAAATTATGGAACCGACTCTGGATCTTCTTAGGTTGATAAGTTGTTTAGTGATATGACCAATATAGTCCCTACGACCGTGGTAGTATTAACCACAGGTCGCTTCTTAGAACAAACGGACCGCGACACCCTCTTCATTTATTAGGATTGACCACAAACAAGCCTTGGCCATAATTGGTCGGTGCCTGGGACTAGTGGGCCTCTGCCTGTGATCATAACAAGTCATGTCACCCTCGTGAGTGGCTACTACGTGGGTCCAAACAGGCCACACCCCCTACTCATGAATCAGACATTTGATAGTTGTCCAGCTTCTGGAAGGCTCACTCAGTCATCAGACTTATCTATATGTCACGTGTCCTTAACACGTGACACCACCTTTATATCACCTATCAATAGAGGTGATCACCTCATAATTAGGGGGACGAAATACCTGGCGAAGCCTTGCCAATCTCTCATCTCTCGCTCTATAGAGACCACCACACTTGGGGGCTCCCATTCTCCGCAGCTGCAACAAGATCACCCTCTGGCAGGCCACATCCTTAATTGCTCATCTAGCCAGTTACATGTATTCTTCTCTACTCTCTCTCTCTTGTGCACCTCTTATGGCATTGTAAACTTGTATTACACTACATACATATTGAGAGTCAAACACCAAAGTGGACGTAGGTTTATTTTTATAGATGAACCACTCTATATTTTGTGTTCTTCCCCTCATTACCCGCTTTACTTTTATTATACACTTGATATGATGCTTGATAAGGACTTGTGTTCGATTTCTCATATCATCATTTTGGCACCTTCTATGGGAAATGAGGTATTTTTATCTTTTTTTTTCTTATTTAGGGTTCTAAGTTCCTTATTTCATCTACGGGGACCCTCGAGGTCATTATCCCATGGGTGAAATTTTGTTTATCGAGCCCTTACTTTTCGATAAAACCCAACGTGGGGATTGATCTTTTTCAGGTCTATTTACCAATCTTCCTTTTAATGACCATCGATCTATTTGTTGTACGCTGGTGATGTTACCTTAACTAAATAGTGTTGCAAAATGAAAAAGGTGATGGCCTCCGAAATATGGGTAACTAGGGAAGAGTTTTATTCACTTATTTATGCCTTTTACGCCTATAATATGGGGCTTATTACTAAGTTGGCGCTAATTTCACACCTAAAGGCTGCCTTGCCCTAGGTAAATTCCTAGTAGGCGCATCATGTGTATACCTTATGAACTGATCTCAGGTTTTGAGCCTATTTTTGGGATCACACACTCCACTTCCACAAAAAGGATGCAACCAAGAAGTTTTATTGCCAGAATGCCGCATCATTCCTACGACGGTCTTTACAGCTTCTACAGTTCACCTAGAAAAATTAGACTTGTTTCCTTGGACTCAAGTGATAACGTTACAGATAGCAATATACTTCATACGTATTACTATGCTTACTTTTTCCTGAATTACTTGGCTTCTCACTGTTGTCTGGTTGATCTCAAAATATATATTTCTAAAATACAAACACAGCAAAATCCATGGATTGAACCTCATAGACAAGCACAAAGAAGAGTGAAGGAGTTGTCCAGTTATTGAGCTACATTAATCACATATATGACTGTCAATCCACGCTCCAGGACCAAGTCAACATCCTAGTATAGAGAGTTCTGACATTGGAATCCGCAACCTTCACCTCAACACAGGTTGCAGCACTGAAAGATGTAACCATTGCTTCCATGAAGAAGGCCGTCACAATAGAGGCCACAGTGATTATGACCAAAGACCAAAAGATGAAGCTGGACCAGTTGAAAGCACAAAAAGGCTGTGAGACCTACACCCCACTCATCTACCACATTGAAGAAATCTTGTAGATCATCGAGGAAGAAAAATTTCTCCGCTGGACTGAGAAGTGGAGGTCCCCTCCACATAAGAGGGACCGGTCCAAGTGGTGCAGCTTCCATAACGATCATGGCCACGACACGAATAATTGCCACACCCTAAAGAACGAGATCAAAAGGCTTATCAAGAAAGAATCACTTCAATGGTTCCTTAAGAGTTATTAGGGAGTGTGATCAATATCAGACAGGCAGCCAAACAGATTCAGCCTTATTTTCAACCCGTTCCCATTTTCCTCTTCTTGAAATCTATCTGTGAAGCTCTCTGTAGCTCTAACTCTTAGACTTTGTATTTTGTTGTCAAAATCAATATATATATATATATATATATATATATATATATATATATATATATATATAGAGGCAGGCTCCTGTGCACACTAAGTTTGCACACTAAGTTTGCACATTACTTTTTTAAAGTAGTAAAAAAAATATTTTTTAGTGCTGGCACACACCAATTTTTTTATGTGATATTTTAACATTTCAACGGACTCACATAAAAAAAATTACCTGGAAAAAACTTTTTTTGCTATTTTTAAAAAATCGGTCAAACTTTCGCAGTTTTTAAAGGGCTTAAAAGCATAGAAAGTTTGACCGATTTTTTAAAACTAGCAAAAAAAGTTTTTTTGAGCTGATGTTTTTTATATGGGTTCCTTGAAATGTTTAAATATCACACCAAAAAAATCAACTCAAAAATATTTTTTTTACTACTTTAAAAAAGTAATGTGCAAACTTAGTGTGCACAGGAGCCTGGCTCTCTCTCTCTCTCTCTCTCTCTCTCTCTATATATATATATATATATATATATATATATATATATATATATATATATATATATATATATATATATATATATATATATATATATATATGAATGAATGGCAATTATTAGTCATATGTTAATTATTGCTTCCCTACTTAAAGAGCTAATGGAAGACCTTCGTCCTAAATAGATTTAATAGAACGTGATGACCACTTATCCTAGAGATTAACTACTTATTTCGGGAAGAAAAGTCTATTAAGGAGAAAACCTTGATTGGCACTATACACCCCTTACAATGAGATGCCATAGGGGCTCACTATGCCCGTTCTTAGCTTTTTGATGCTTTAATTAGCCATGGGGGCTCATAATGCCCATTACCAGCCTTGGATGGCTTGATATATATCCAATTATAACCTAGGTAGGCCTGTCAATATCCCAATCAAAGGGAACAAGGACTTAATCATCCGTAGACAATCCTATATTTCTGTAGTAACATTCAATCAAGGGGGCTAAGGACTTAACCGTCCGTGGATAATCTTATATGTTTGCAATAACATTCAATCAAGGGGAACAAGGACTTAATCGTTCATGGGAAATCCTATATTTTTACAGTAACATTCAATCAGAGGGGCTAAGGACTTAATTGTCCATGGACAATCCTATATTTCTCCGTTAACATTCAGATGGGCCAACGACTTAATCGTCTATGGACAATCCTATATTTCTGTAGTATCACTCAATTAAAGGGCCAAAGACTTAATCGTCCATGAACAATACTATATTTCTGTAGTAACCTTCAATTAGAGGGGCTAAGGACTAAATTGTCCACGGACAAATCCAATAATTCTGCAGAGAAGCATATAGCCATAGCTTCGTGGACCATAGTTTCACATAAATGTAGCCTTTTACTAAAGTTTTCAAACCCTATCTAAAGTCTAAGGTAGAGAAGTATTCAAGATTTCCATAATATTCAGCAATACAGAAAGTAATGTGCAAAGAAAAATAGCTGCAGCCTAATATGAATAATGTAGGTAGAGATGATCACAAATGGCTGCAGCCTCACTGGTCGCAGCCAATTCTCAAGATTACAATAGGAGCTTGAATGTAAAATAAGTACCAAAGATTATTCAGTATTATAGAAAGTGGTATCAATCAAATACTGCGGCATAATAGAGAAAACTCACAAATATACAAGAATAGAGCAAAGCAAAAGAGGCATGCAGTTAAAAGGTTAAATATTCATTACTATGATCAGTATTGGCCTGGGGCCGCATCTTTACCAAAAGGGGCACAACCCTATTTAAGATTTAAAGTTAAAAAATGAAGTGAATTTTTTTAATATGACCAATGGTACAAAAATTACAAGCATATGAGGTTGCATCATTTTCATCATCCTCAACATCTGCATCCGCTGCAGTCTCAATTTCTTCATCTTCTGTCGTAGCCTCTTCCATTAGTTGTTTAGACCTTGCCTCTACCACATCCTTAATCTTTACCACACAATCTTTGTGTTCAGCATCACCTAACTTCTAGGACATGAATTGCTCTTTTGATTCAAGGAAGTTTTTCACCACCTTGTGCCTAAGTTCCTAGAAGCTGTGGAGATAGGCTTTATTGTTTATGAGGAAAAAGTCCCTCGAGGTTTTATATGTTGCTACAGCATCGCCCATGGCTTGCTTCAGAGAAGTGGCATGTTCATTATCATTTTTTTGAAGAGTTATAGCATGATCAAGGTCCTTTTGTTTAAAAATTACTTCGTTGCCCTATCTCTTTATATTTCTTTCGGAGCAAGGCAAGTTTATTTTCAGAGGATGCAGCAACTTGAGTAGCATCTATAGGCTTTGCCTCAGTAATTTTTAAGTCCTCCACAGCTTGCTTGAAATGCTCCTCAACTATGTTTTTAGCTTCAGCCGAGACTTGCACATCGAAATTTTCTTGCATTTTTACTACCGCAAGTGCTGCAACTGATGATTATTTCCCTGCCTCAAAAGAGGTGGTACTTGTAGTCTCATTAATCTTATGACCTGATTCTGCAACCCGATACAGTTTGAAGAGGCCCTCATACTTTGACCGCTGGGTCATAACAATGTTCGCAGCCAGTTATTTGAAAACTTTATGTTAGAACAAAGAAATGATTGTGAACAGAAAATAAAAAATGAAATGCACTTACCCGCAACAAATTATGGAGTGATGCTTCCTCTAAGTCCTCGGGATCAAACTTAACTAGACGGTCAAGATTAATGGTGTCTAGGGCCTTCCTCATTCTATGGAAGATACTAGTAGTTGTGTCCAAGGAAGATTGAGGTTTTGGCACCCTCAATTGAGGTCGGAAATGATCAAGGCCCACACTTTCCCTACTTTCGGGTGGTGGTAAATTGGCATTAACATTTATTATTCTCCACGGAGGAGGAGAGCTAGTGAGTGAAACGTGGATAGTACTATGCCCACCTTGATATTCCCCATGCATAGGTAGCAAACCTATCACGGCTAGTTTATCACCTATATCGTCATCAACACGTGGGTTTTTGCCTATTGCTATCCGCGACATTCCCAACATGGGTTATATCTCCTTGAGGATTGATCATATTAATCCCAGTTGTAGTACTTAGCTGAGAAGGAGGCTCAGCAGTGGGCTCACCCACATCAGATTTTCTTTTTAGTTCCCTCTTTCTCTTATTTCCCTTCTTTTGGGTGCATTGAGAATAACCATGTCCGCATCTATTTCGACAATCTAGGCGGCCAAAAGCTCAAGGTCAGTATCTTCCCTTGAAAAGATGGAACTTTAGAACAAAAGCTACAGTAATATATATTTTCCATGACATTATCAACAATATATGTGAAGGGACGACAATTACCTTCCGCGGTAATCTTCTTTGGCAATTTCTTGTTGGAAAAATAACCTCATTAAAAAATTACTGCGAAAGTTACCAACTTACAGAACTGTTTGGACTTAATACTGAAGTCTATCGTAGCTACAACTCTCTTTGCTGCTTTTCTATTAATTTAAAATTATTGAGGGCTACAACAAAAGTATTAATATCAATATAGGCCACAGTATATAAGAAAAAAATATTAGCAAGAATTAGAAGGTTGCAATAGCTATAAGGATTGCCTATTTTTGAAGGACGCCCCCATGTTCGCGGCATCTTATATATTTTATCTCTCTCATTCTCTTGGGTATGGATCTCCTAATTCTCCCCAGAGACATAGAAGAATTTTCCTTTCCACTTCTTGACATTGGAAGGTCTCTGAGTATATAAATATTCCTTATTGTTTCACAGTGTAAAATATTAATACCACAGAAAGTCCACAGAGTTCTCCTTTGGTCTATAATAGTGGAAGAACTTCGCGGGGGTAATATCTCTACCAATTTTTTTCCCATAGAACTAAGGTAGAAAAAATGGCCCTCTATCAATTTGGTTCTAATTGGGCTGGAGCTATGTTCATAGCTTCAAAAATTCTCCTAACTATGCTAGGAATTGGCAGTCGCAACCCTAGGAGGAAGGTGTGCAGGGGAAAGCAGATCCCATCATTGGGGATCGCGGAACATGACCTTTGTTTCGCAGATGGAGGTGAGAAGATTAGGACAAAGGGAATTCAAAGGCTGCAGTAACTTGGGCAATCACTCCTCGTTCATTATGCACTTATGCTCCATGGCCGCGGGAATGTTTTCATTAATTTATCTAGAAGACTCTACGGGAATATTCCAAGGCTGTGAGGGGATGAACGAGATCCCACTGGCTTCTGGAATCGTACTTTTAACAGGAGGATTGCATCTAGAATTTTTATCTTCCTACATAACCTTCACAGCCTCATTTGTATCCTTATAATTTAAGAAGTTTGCGGAGTCAAAATTAAGGATAACGCAATTAGGGAAATCTTTAAACAGATAAGGAACAATCGCCTTTAAAGGCTTTATCAAGTGAATTTCAGGAGGAGGAATGCCAAAGTGCTTTTTTCAGAAGTCGTCCAAAAACTTTGAAGGATCATAACTCATAGAGTACTGGTAATACCTGAAAGGCAGAAGGGATTCGTAGTTAGGTGTCGTAACCATTATGGTAAGAGAAACCTTGTTGAATTCATGGTAGATTCAAATAATATATAGAAGTGCAAAAAATATAAGTCAGAGACATAACCATCTACCTAAAGGTTGCAGTTAATTAATTTACAAGGAAGACAAGGCCACAGTCATCTAAAGACTGTAACTAGGGGGAATTATGACTAAAGGGATGACAAGAGACCACATCGAATTCGCATAATCGTGGATAATTACAAAAATAGGTAATTATATGAAATACATATTATCAAAGATTGAAAATCCAGAATTCAAGGGTTTTGGCCAAGAACATCAAAAACATGTATTTCGTGTTCTTGGACAATTTTTTTTTAAAAATAGGGTCAAGGTGTGGATTAAACCCAGAAAATCCAAATTTCTAAACCTATATTCCTGTTCAAGCACCTATATTACCCAAGAACCCAACTCTGTCTTTCCAATAACCCAGAAATGGTACCCAAACAGCATGAAAACCAAAGATTAGCATAAATTGCAGCAAGAATTTCCAATTTAACTCTATAGGTCCTAGAAATAATATGGCAAGTCTCAACAACAAATCCAAAGTTATAGGCCAGATTCAACGTTCAAACAGATAGTGGGATTCATCTAATGCATTCAGCATATTTTACAGAATGAATTAAAGTGGAAAATTTTAGAAAAATATGGAAGAAAACAGGAAGTGAATTTGAATGTTACCTGGAAATCAAGGAGACGTGGATGTTTAAGATAAAAAAAACCACCTTGATCCACCTCAGAATGCCTTGTACCACCACAAGAAGCTACCGAAAAACTCAAAGGTTGAACTTTCAAAGCTTCACTCTTGATTTTCTCTCAGAGGATCGGAGAAGGTAATAATGGCCATGACCAAACCCATTTATATAAGAGGGCGTTGAAGGGTAAAGCGTCGCTTTGCACTTACCATGGCAACATTTGAAGATTGACAAGATTATTGACACTGCTATTGGGTCATAAAATTCAGCCGCAACCCTAACTCGCCACCTCTTGGTACAATAACATGGTGTCTTATTAATAAGACTAATATGGTACCTACAGCCGCGTCAGTATTAACCACATGCCACTTACTGGAATAGACGCATCGCGATCGCCCTCTTTATTTTCTAAGCTTGGTCGCAAACAAGATTGGGCTAAAATTAGTCGGTGCCTCGAACCAGTAATCCGTTGCATCAACTTCAATACTTGGTCGTCGCTTTAGATCAGACAGGCCGTAGTACCCTCTAGACTAGCTGGTTCCTGGGTCCAAATAGGCTACAACCCCTCCTCATGCATCGAAAATTTGATAGTTATCCAGCTTCTAGAAGGCTCCCTTAGTCATCCGACTTATCCATATGTCACGCGACACCACCTTTATATCTTCTATAAATAGGTGTGCTTACCTCATAATTAGGGGACGAAATACCTGGTGACGCCCTGTCAAACTCTTAGCTCTCCCTCTCTCTCTCTCTCTCTCTCTCTCTCTCTCTCTCTCTAGAGACCACCGCACTGGGGGCACCCATTCTCCGCAACTGCAGTAGGATCAACCTCTGGCAAGACACATCCTTGGTTTCTTATCTAGCCAGTTATATGTATTCTTCTCTATTATCTCTCTTGTCCGCTTCTTATGGCATTGTAAACTTGTATTACACTACATACATAATGAGAGTGAAACACCAAAGTGTACGTAGGCACATTTCCATTGCTAAAACACTCTATATTTTGTGTTCTTTCCCTTATTGCTTGCTTTACTTTTATTCTACACTTTATATGATTCTTGAGAACGACTTGTGTCTGATTTCTCGTATCATCATTTAGTGTGTAAATAATGTAAATTTAGGGATGGAATAAGTTTGATTATTATTGTTTTTTATTTTCTATAATAGGTCACCAATGAGTAGGCTTTACTTCTCCCCAAATTGACTAAAAGATTTCACTTTAAGTGGTGGCTAATTGAGTAATGGTAAAATTTCCTGTGACAATGGGGCTTCAAGGTTGGTCAAGCGACTATGGTGCTGAGAAGGTCAGATTAATGTTCTACTAAATGTTGTGCTGATAACGTTCTCCACACAACACATGTTTTGTTAAATTTGTAAGTTAATGTTGTTTTTTGTCAATACTTTTGTACGAGGTGGGATTGATATATGTTTATGTATATTTTTTATATAGAATATTTGAAGTCGAAAATACACCTCAAAATATATTGTAGGTATATTTTAATTGATATAGTATATCTTATCTTCCAACTTAATAGGTAATATCTCAAAGAAGTGTTAGATCTCCCACTACCAATTGCAACATCAAATTATACTGCCCAAACAATCCATTTCATTTCGAATGCATCCCCAACCCTATCCGTATCCCTCTCCCTCTATTGGTTATGAAATAGTAGGGTGCAATCTTTATTGTATTCTTCCCACATATTCATTTTTTTTGCTGAACATTATATTTTTCTTTTAGGTGTTGTTTTTTACTTGTTTTTCCATTTCTCCCGGCTCTGAAAAACTAGGGGTAATGATTCTTGGCTTTTCATTAGTTTTTCTTTCAATTTACTTTAACTAGTGTTTTATATTTAATGAAACCTTTCATTTCAATGCTTAAGGTTAATTAATAAGGTTACTGGGGAAATTCCTTATTGTTATATGTAGTTTTACCCATTTGTGCTCTTTTCATTATCTATGCGTGAACTTCAAAATGGGAGTTTGATTTCAAATGTTGTTTTCCCCCTGTTTTTTTTTTCAAATGCAATTTATTTGGGGAATTTTCTATATATTTGGTAATTGCCTTTCATTTGGTTTATTAATGTCTTGGCAGTTATTTATTTTTGCCACATATTTTACTTTATTGGTGGACTAAACCTATTTATCACTTTGAATATTGAAGTGTTTATAATGATAAATTTATCCTCATAATCATCTGTTGCCTTATTATTGGGATTTTGAATTGTTTTGTGTAGTTTTGAATTTGATCGTACAAAAAGAAAGAACTGGTTGAAAATTTGAGGATTCCTTTATTTGAATGTTACAAATCCTAAGGTTCACCATATAGCATGGACTTACATGTCTTGATTTCTCTAATCTAACATTTCCAAACTTTTATTTTCAGCCCATTAATTTTTGGCTGATTCGAGTTATAAGTTCTAGCTTACACGAACCATTTTGAATGAAGAGTTGAATGTTTTAATCATTGATATTTCAAGTCGGGCTTAAAATTTGGGTTTAAATATTATAGTTTTAATTTGATAATTTTCGATCCTGATCTTGGTCAAAGTGGGAGTCCACCTCCCATAAAAGAAGGTTCATTCCTCTCTTATGTTCATATATACATATATATGTTTTTATAAGACATGAGTTAGTTTGATTATGTATATTTTCCTTCTTTAATATGGATACATAATATAAGCATTCTAAGAGAGTGAAATTTCACCATCTTCTTTAAATTATTTAGTGTTTACATTCATCCTAACATTTTTAGAGTGTTGACAGTAATGTACCAAATCACTTTAAATTGAACTTTTGTTAAGCATTTTTACTTTTTTTTTTGCAAATTCATTATTATTAACTATGTCATTGGTACATGTGATTTTCTTTGTTTATATGGTTAACTAATAAAAATTCTTATGTTGTTTTTTAACAGGTGAATTATTTTTATTGCCAGAGGTCCTCAAACAATGGCGGAGATTGTTACATTTGACACAATAGTCCATTTTTCAATCTCAAATGCGCATTACACCAGCCATTGATACTAATAGTTTTTGATGCGCAAGATATTTATTGTCCTCTCCAAACTGATATTATCATTATATTGTTTAAGCTTAGAAATATTTTTAATTCTTTGGGGAGCATATATATGTTCTCACCAACGTAATTTGATTCATGATACATTATTTTTCAACCCACACATTTGGTTCATGTTACATTCTTACATTTGAATATTATTGTTTACTATTTTTTATTTCTTAAATAGAGTGGGTCGTCCTATAAACAGGGAAAATTTTGCCCATTTTTTTTTAATTTGTTTACAATTATTTGGGTTACATAATAGTTTACAATTATTATTAGGTACATGACATGCTATTTGTATTATTGTTGTACCATTTTTCTTCGTGCCTTCAGGCACGAACATTTCGCTAGTATATATATATATATATATATATATATATATATATATATATATATATATATGTTACATAAAATATGAAAAAATACAAATATAGATACAAACATTGAGAGCTAAAAAGTCTTTTTAAAATTTGGGAAAAGTAAATAAATAATTTTTAAAGTCCGCAAAAAAAACTAAATAAATATTTTAAAAATTTTGCGAAAAAATTGAAAGTGGTGAAACAAAAACATTTTAAAAAAATCTTGGTAAACTGACAAAAACTTTTACAAAATATTAAAATGATATTAAAAAATAATAAAAAAATATACACTTGAACAATTTAAAAATTACGAAAAAACATTAAAAAATTAAAAAAATGACAAATCTAAAATCAAAATAAATAAACACATATGTGATCAAATCTCAAAAGAAAACTCATCTAAAAAAAACATCTGAAAAAAAAGAAAAAAAAGATCATCATCTCCCAAAATTTGAAAAAATGACAACTATGATCAAACCTGAGGAAAAAAAAAGAATAAACAAAGAAAATGAAAACATTCTAAATTCATCATCCCCCGCAGGCCAAAATATCAACCCCACGTTGCAACCCCATCATATCTCAAATTCAAATCTGAAGATTTTCAACCCTGTCAAATCTCTAACCTCCAAATCTTAAACTTTTTAAACCCCAATACATGGATATGATATTTTAAAGTTACATTCATGAAGTGCATGTATTCGTGTGTGTATGTGCATGTGTTTCACCACTGATGGTGATTTCAGAGAGAGAGAGAGAGAGAGAGAGAGAGAGGGAGAGAGAGAGAGAGAGAGAAAGAGAGAGATTAGGTGAGTTTGTGCGTGAGTGAGTGAGACATAGAGAGAGAGAGAGATGGAAGATGGGTTCACCATAGTTTTGTTGGAAATAATAATTGCAGAATAAACGAAATAACTCAAATTCGAAATAGATAAAATTAGAAGGACATATCGATCGAGGTTTGTGTTTTACACAAAGTCCTAAAGGTGAAATTGCTCGCTGATATTTTTAGCTGTCAGCCTCGTGAACATACACCACCCAGGATTTTGAACTCTCGCGATACTCCAGTACTCCCAAAAAAGTGATGAACATATATGTATTTGCAGAAAATAGTAAAAGAATTTTTGCACAAAAACTGTTTTTCAGAAAATAGCAAAAAAATGTATGCAAATAACGTGAGAGAGATTTTCCATCGTTTTTGACTTTGTAGCCTTTTCTTATATAAGGAAAATGGTAAAAAACGTGGGTGGAGGTTTTAGCCAACTAACCCACTAATATCTCCACTAACAGCTATAGTGGAAAAAACAGTCAAAGACTTAAAAACGGTTTAAAATGAAAACAATTTTGAAAAGATTTAATGCTCATTAGAAATCCCTAAGAGCCCAAGGCCCTAAGGCCCAATCTTTGACCCTTAATAATTAGTGTGCTCCCTAGGACTTGAACCCAAGACCTCATGCACACACACCCACTAACTTACCACTTGGTCACTCCCACTAACTTATTTACTTCATTCAAAATAAATATATATAGTAATAATATACACAACAATACGCCACATGAATGAAATAAATAAATAAGTAAAATAAAACGACGCTTTGGAGTATCATAAGGAGTTACGTATAAGGCAAATGTGTCATTCGACTTGAACCTTTGCTTTGTGTTGATCTAATGAGTTTACCGGTTGATAGTGAACCAATGTCTTGAACTATTTCAACGTTGTTGTAAACTTAAGTCAATAGAACACACACGTGACTCCCAAAAATCATCATCGAGCTCCCACAGTTATGCTCGTTTCGGCCTTGAGCATGCCCAGGTTTTTTGAGTGCTCTAGAGAATCAGCCTTAATTCTCATAGGAAGCGGACCCACTACAACACTCATATAGGTGCATCTATCAAGAGTGTACTGTATCTTACACCCCACTGAATAACAGCTATAGAAAGCATTAAGAGATTAAATCTCATCCTCCATCAATACAGAGGTAGTTACATCATAGGAATGGGTTTTAAGTAAAACTTAAATTTGTACCCCCACAAATCACTCGTATAACTTTGTTATCCTATTAAACCCGAATCTTGGGATCTCCAGTGATATGGGTTGGGTTTCCATTATAGGTGATTTAGATATTAATAGGCTTTAGGCCCATTCCCCTCGATGTTTGATAAACTAGCTCTCTAGCTAGCCCTTTAGTCAATGGATCCACCAAGTTTTGCATTGACTTGACATAGTCAATTGCTATAACTCCATCTTTCAATAGTTGTCTCACTGTGTTGTGTCTCCTCCTTATATGTCTAGACTTTCCATTGTAGGAGTTATTATGTGCTCTTGCGATCGCTACTTGACTGTCAAAGTGAATGGACAAGGGTGGAACTGGTTTAGGCCACAAATGAATATCTAATATGAAGTTCCTTAGCCATTCAGCATCTTCACTTGCTTTATCCAACGCTATGAACTCTGACTCCATAGTGGATCTAGCTATGCACATTTGCTTGGTAGATTTCCAAGATATAGCGCCTCCTACCAAGGCAAGACCATAGCCACTCGTAGACTTACATTCATTATTATCAGAAATCCAATTAGCATCACAAAAGCCTTCAATTACAACACGATATCTAATATAATGAATACCATAGTTTATTGTGTATTTTAGATATCTCAAAACTCTAATTAAAGTATCCCAATGTTCATTATTAGGATTACAAGTGTATCTGCTAAGTGTACCCACAGCATATGCAATATCAGGTCTAGTGCAGTTCATAAGATACATTAGACTACCTATAACTCTAGAATATTCTAATGATGATACACTAGGACCCGAATGTTTCCTTAAGTGATAACTAGGGTCATAAAGTGTTTTTGCAGGAATACAATTAAATTGTCCAAATTTTCTAAGAACTTTCTCTACATAATGGGATTGAGTTAAAACAATTCCCTCAGAATTTTTAATGATTTTAATTCCAAGTATAACATCGACAACACCCAAATCTTTCATATCAAATTTCTTATTAAGGAAACTTTTAGTTTTATTAACTATATCCATATCAGTTCCAAAAATAAGCATATCATCCACATATAAGCAAAATAATCACACCAGAATTATCCTTGAATTTTCTATAAATACATTTATCCGCTTCATTAATGTTAAAACCATTAGAGATCATTACTTGATCAAATTTTTCATGCCATTGTTTAGGAGCTTGTTTTAGTCCATATTAAGATTTTATATGTCTACACACTTTTTTATCAAGGCCTTGGACTACAAACCCCTCGAGTTGATCCATATAAATTTCTTCTTTAAGATCTCCATTCAAAAAAGCCGTTTTAACATCCATTTGATGAATTATCAGATTATGTAATGAAGCAATAGCAATTAATATCCTAATAGATGTAATTCTAGTAACAGGAGAGTAAGTATCAAAGAAATCAATTCCTTCCTTTTGCCTGTAGCCTTTAGCTACCAATCTTGCCTTAAATTTATTAGTAGAACCATCAGCTTTTAATCTCTTTTTAAAAATCCATTTGCATCCAATAGTTTTACATCCTTTAGGCAAGTCAACGAACTCCCACGTGTTGTTAGATATAATAGAATCATTTTCACTATTAATAGATTCTTTCCAAAAAATAGAATCGGGTGAGGACATTGCCTCACTAAAAGTGACGGGGTCATTTTTCATTAACTACCTTAAAAATTCAGGACTAAAAGAAGCAGCTATCCTAGGTCTTTTACTTTTCCTAATTTCAATATCTTCTGAATTTGGAGATTCATTTCTAACACTAGGACCCACTGGAACAGAACTACTAGTTCCCTCACTTCTCACTTTAAAAGGCAATTTGTCCTCATAAAATTCAGCATCTCTTGACTCAAAAATAGTATTTTTATTTATATATTGATTTTTAGAATAAATTACAAGAAACTTAAAAGCATTACTGTTTTTAGCATAATCTATAAAAACACAATCAACAGTCTTTGGGCCAAGTTTAGTTCTCTTAGGTACTGGTACTGAAACCTTAGCAAGACACCCCCAAACTTTAAGGTGTTTATAAGAAGGTTTTCTATTTTTTCACATTTCATAAGGAGTTTTGTCATTTTTCTTTAAAGGTATTTTATTAAGAATATAACAAGGAGTAAGAAGTGCCTCACCCCACATATTATAAGGTAATCCCGAAGTGCTTAACATTGAATTTACCATATCCTTAAGAGTTCTGTTTTTTCTTTCAGCTACACGATTATATTGGGGTGAATAAGGAGGAGTAAGTTGATGAATTATTCCATTTTCATTACAATATTTATCAAGATCGCCGGTGTATTCTCCTCCCCTATCGGATCTTAATGTTTTAATGGATTTCTCCAATTGTTTTTCAACTTCTAATTTATAAGAAATAAATTTTGAGAAACTCTCATCTTTACTTGTAAGGAGATAAACATAACAATAACGAGAGTAATCATCAATAAAAGTAACAAAATATTTATTTCCACCACGTGTCACACAACCTTTTAAATCACAAAGATGAGAATGTATTAAACTTAAAACAGTTTAACTTCTTTCGACACTTGGAAAAGGTTTTTTAGCATATTTTGATTCAACACATATTTCACATTTAGAGTGGGTAGAAATATCGAATTTTGGTATGTTTTCCAAAAACACTAATTTTTTAATGGATGCCTTATATTCATGACTAAGTCTAAAATGCCACATATCACAAGAGTAAATCAAATAAGCAGAAGAAGTAGATGCTTTATTATTATCGGCCACGGTTACATTTAGTTTGAAAAGACCCGTCATGAACATAACCTTTCCCCACAAAAGCACCTCCCTTAGTCACAACTACCTTATCACTCTCTAAAACAATTTTAAAACCCTTCTTAACTAAGACAAAACCGGACACCAGATTCTTCCTAACCTCAGGGACATACAAAACATCTTTTAATGTGAGAACATTTCCCGAAGTGAACTTTAAAACTACGATTGCTTTGCCCTCAACCTTAGACGAAGAGGAGTTTCCCATGTACAGACGTTCATCCCCACCGACTGTAGTGAAGTTAGTGAAGGAACCTCTCGTGACACAAATATGTTTGGTGGCGCCAGAATCAAGCCACCAGTCTGTCATGTTACTCGCAATGTTTGCCTCGGTCACAACAGCAGAAAAGTTACCCTCCTCGGTTACATTTGCATGAGGCTTCTCATCTTGACTCTTACTAAACTTGCAATCTTTAGCATAATGACCTGGTTTTCCACATACATAGCATTGACCTGTAGGTTTTGATTTAAACTGAGGTTTAGAATTTTTATTCTTATCGTTAGGTTTTAATTTATGGTTGGACCTCGAAATCTGGTTTGGTTTATGGTGCCCATGTTTCTGGTTTGAATGGTTAGGCTTAGACTAGTTCTGCTTTTGGTTTCCATTTGATTTTCCCTCTACCAAATTAGCCTTAGAACTGAATTCAGAATTTTTCTCCCTAAGTTTTGCATTCCTATTGTCTTCCTGAATTCTCAAACGAACTATCAAATCTTCTAGTGACATCTCCTTTTTCTTATGTTTCAGACCGTTTTTGTAATCTTTCCAAGAAGGTGGCAGTTTTTCAATTATAGCAGACACTTGAAATCCCTCACATATATTATAACCCTCGGCCATAATTTCATGAATAATAATTTGTAGTTCTTCCAGTTGCGACACAACAGATTTATTATCTTCCATTTTAAAATCCAAAAATTTTCCAACCAAAATTTTTTTAGACCCAGCATCTTCAGTTGCATATTTTTTATCCAGTAAGTTCCATAATTCTTTAGCAGTAGGACATGACCAATAAACATCATACAATTAAAGGCAGAGACAGTTGACTATAATCCCTTTGTTTCCAAACAACTTGTTCTTCAGGTATAGAAGGTCTATCAGATACAATAACGTCAACGACGTTAAGAGTTGTTAGGTAAAATTGCAGTTTCATTTGCCATCTCTTAAAATTCTTTTCATCAAACAGTTCAAGTTTTTTAGAGTATTTTGCATTAGGATTTTCCATAGAAGGTTGTAGAATAGCAACATAATTTCACCTTTAGATTGTTGGAAAAATTAATTGCAGAATAAACGAAATAGCTCAAATTCGAAATAGATAAAATTAGAAGGACTTATCGATCGAGGTTTGTGTTTGACACAAAGTCCTAAAGGTGAATTTGCTCACTGATATTTGTAGTTGTCAGCCTCGTGAACATACACCTCGCAGGATTCAACGATCGGATTTAAACACCATCTTTTTGTTAAATCTTCGAACTCTCAGGATACTCCAGCACTCCCAAAAAAGTGACGAACATAAATGTATTTGCATAAAATAGCAAAAGAACTTTTGCACACAAATTGTTTTTCAGAAAATCGCAAAAGAATTTTTGCAGATAATGTGACAGAGATTTTCCATCGTTTTTGACTTTGTAGACTTTTCTTATATAAGGATATGGTAAAAAACGTGGGTGGAGGTTTTAGCCAACTAACCCACTAATATCTCCACTAACAGCTATAGTGGAAGAAACAGTCAAAGACTTAAAAACGGTTTAAAATTAAAACAATTTTGAAAAGATTTAATGAACATTAGAAATCCCCAAGAGCCCAAGGCCCCAAGGCTCAATCTTTGACCCTTAATAATTAGTGTGCTCCGTAGGACTTGAACCTAAGACCTCATACACACACACCCACTAACTTACCACTTGGCCACTCCCACTAACTTATTTACTTCATTCAAAATAAATATATATAGTAATAATATACCTAACAATACCCCACATGAATAAAATAAATAAATAAGTAAAATAAAATGACGCTCTGAAGTATCATAAGGAGTGACGTATAAGGCAAAGGTGTCATTCGACTTGAACCTTTGCTTTGTGTTGATCTAATGAGTTTACCGGTTGAGAGTGAACTAATGTATTGAACTATTTCACCGTTGTTGTAAACTTAAGTCAATAGAACACACACGTGACTCCCAAAAATCATCATCGAGCACCCACAGTTGTGCTCGTTTCGGCCTTGAGCATGCCCAGGTTTCTTGAGTGCTCTAGAGAATCAGTCTTAATTCTCATAGGAAGAGGACCCACTACCACACTCATATAGGTGCTTCTATCAAGAGTGTATTGTATCTCACACCCCACTGAATAACATCTATAGAAAGCATTAAGAGATTAAATCTCATCCTCTATCGATACAGAGGTACTTACATCATAGGAATGGGTTTTAAGTAAAACTTAAATTTGTACACCCACAAATCACTCGTATAACTTTGTTATCCTATTGAACCCGGATCTTGGGATCTCCAGTTATATGGGTTGGGTTTCCATTATAGGTGATTTAGATATTAATAGGCTTTAGGCCCATTCCCCTCGATGTTTGATAAACTAGCTCTCTAGCTAGCCCTTTAGTCAGTGGATCCGCCAAGTTTTCCATTGACTTGACATAGTCAATTGCTATAACTCCATCTTTCAATAGTTGTCTCACTGTGTTGTGTCTCCTCCTGATATGTCTAGACTTTCCATTGTAGGAGTTATTATGTGCTCTTGCGATCACTGCTTGACTGTCACACTGAATGGACAAGGCTGGAACTGGTTTAGGACACAAATGAATATCTAATATGAAATTCCATAGCCATTCAGCCTCTTCACTTGCTTTATCCAACGCTATGAACTCTGACTCCATAGTCGATCTAGCTATGCACGTTTGCTTGGTAGATTTCCAAGATATAGCACCTCCTACCAAGGCAAAAACATAGCCACTCGTAGACTTACATTCATCATTATCAGAAAATCCAATTAGCATCACAAAAGCCTTCAATTACAGCACAATATCTAATATAAAGAATACCATAGTTTACTGTGTATTTTAGATATCTCAAAACTCTAATTAAAGCACCCCAATGTTCATTATTAGGATTACAAGTGTATCTGCTAAGTCTACCCACAACTTATGCAATATCAGGTCTAGTGCAGTTCATAATATACATTAGACTACCTATAACTCTAGAATATTCTAATGATGATACACTAGGACCCGAATGTTTCCTTAAGTGACAACTAGGGTCATAAGGTGTTTTAGCACAAATGCAATTAAATTGTTCAAATTTTCTAAGAACTTTCTCTACATAATGAGATTGTGTTAAAAAAATTCCTTCAGAATTTTTAAGGATTTTAATTCCATGTATAACATCAGTAACACCCATATCTTTCATATCAAATTTCTTATTAAGGAAACTTTTAGTTTTATTAACTATATCCATATGAGTTCCAAAAATAAGCATATCATCCACATATAAGCAAATAATCAGACCAAAATTATCCTCGAATTTGCTATAAATACATTTATTCGCTTCATTAATGTTAAAACCACTAGAGATCATTACATGATCAAATTTTTCATGCCATTGTTTAGGATCTTGTTTTAGTCCATACAAAGATTTTTTAAGTCTACACACTTTCTTATCTAGGCCTTGGACTACAAACCCCTCGAGTTGATCCATATAAATTTCTTCTTCAAGATCTCCATTCAAAAAAGCCATTTTAGCATCCATTTGATGAATTATCAGATTATGTAATGAAGCAATAGCATGTAATATCCTAATAGATGTAATTCTAGTAACAGGAGAGTAAGTATCAAAGAAATCAATTCCTTCCTTTTGCCTATAGTCTTTAGCTACCAATCTTACCTTAAATTTATCAGTAGAACCATCAGCTTTTAATTTCCTTTTGAAAATCCATTTGCATCCAATAGTTTTACATCCTTTAGGCGAGTCAACAAACTCCCACGTGTTGTTAGAAATAATAGAATCATATTCACTATTAATATCTTCTTTCCAAGAAAATAGAATCGGGTGAGGACATTGCCTCACTAAATGTGACGGGGTCATTTTCCATTAACTACGTTAAAAATTCAGGACCAAAAGAAGCATCTATCCTAGGTCTTTTACTTTTCCTAATTTCAATATCTTCTGAATTTGGAGATTCATTTCTAACACTAGGATCCACTGGAACAGAACTACTAGTTCCCTCACTTCTCACTTTAAAAGGAAATTTGTCCTCATAAAATTCAGCATCTCTTGACTCAAAAATATTATTTTTATCCATATATTGATTTTTAGAATCAATTACAAGAAACCTAAAAGCATTAGTATTTTTAGCATAACCTATAAAAACACAATCAACAGTATTTGGGCCAAGTTTAGTTCTCTTAGGTACTGGTATTGAAACCTTAGCAAGACACCCCCACACTTTAAGGTGTTTAATAGAAGGTTTTCTACTTTTCCACATTTCATAAGGAGTTTTATCATTTTTCTTAAACGGTATTTTATTAAGAATATAACAAGCAGTAAGAAGTGTCTCACCCCACATATTATAAAGTAATCTCGATGTGCTTAACATAGAATTTACCATATCCTTAAGAGTTCTGTTTTTTCTTTCAGCTACACCATTAGATTGGGGTGAATAAGGAGGAGTAAGTTGATGAATTATTCCATTTTCATTAAAATATTTATCAAGATCGCCGGTGTATTCTCCTCCCCTATCCGATCTTAATGTTTTAATGGATTTCTCCAATTGTTTTTCAACTTCTAATTTATAAGAAATAAATTTTGAGAAACTCTCATCTTTACTTGTAAGGAGATAAACATCACAATAACGAGAGTAATCATCAATAAAAGTAACAAAATATTTATTTCCACCACGTGTCACATAACCTTTTAAATCACAAAGATGAGAATGTATTAAACTTAAAACAGTTTAACTTCTTTCGACACTTGGAAAAGGTTTTTTAGCATATTTTGATTCAACACATATTTCACATTTAGAGTTGGTAGAAATATCGAATTTTGGTATGTTTTCCAAAAACATTAATTTTTTAATGGATGCCTTATATTCATGACCAAGTCTAAAATGCCACATATCACAAGAGTCAATCAAATAAGCAGAAGAAGTAGATGCTTTATTATTATCGGCCACAGTTACATTTAGTTTGAAAAGACCCTCATGAACATAACCTTTCCCCACAAAAGAAGCTCCCTTAGTCACAACTACCTTATCACTCTCTAAAACAATTTTAAAACCCTTCTTAACTAAGACAAAACCGGACACCAGATTCTTCCTAACCTCAGGGACATACAAAACATCTTTTAATGTGAGAACATTTCCCGAAGTGAACTTTAAAACTACGATTGCTTTTCCCTCAACCTTAGACGAAGAGGAGTTTCCCATGTACAGACGTTCATCCCCACCCACAGTAGTGAAGGTAATGAAGGCACCTCTCGGGACACAAATATGTTTGGTGGCGCCAGAATCAAGCCACCAGTCTGTTATGTTACTCACAATGTTTGCCTCGGTCACAACAACAGAAAAGTTACCCTCCTCGGTTACATTTTCTTGAGGCTTCACATCTTGACTCTTCCTAAACTTGCAATCTTTAGCGTAATAACCTAGTTTTCCACATACATAGCATTGACCTGCAGGTTTAGATTTAAACTGAGGTTTAGAATTTTTATTCTTATCGTTAGGTTTGAATTTATGGTTGGACCTCGAAATCTGGTTTGGTTTTTGGAGCCCATGTTTCTGGTTTGAATGGTTAGGCTTAGACTGGTTCTGCTTTTGGTTTCCATTTGATTTTCCCTCTACCAAATTAACCTTAGAACTGAATTCAAAATTTTTCTCCCTAAGTTCTGCATTCCTATTATCTTCCTCAACTCTCAAACGTACTATCAAATCTTTTAGTGACATCTCATTTTTCTTATGTTTCAGACCGTTTTTGTGATCTTTCCAAGAAGGTGGCAATTTTTCAATTATAGCAAACATTTCAAACCCCTCACATATATTATAAACCTCGACCATAATTTCATGAATAATAATTTGTAGTTCTTCCAGTTGCGACACAACAGATTCATTATCTTCCATTATAAAGTCCAAAATTTTTCCAACCACAGATTTTTTAGACCCAGCATCTTCAGTTGCACATTTTTTATCCAGTAAGTTCCATAATTCTTTAGCTGTAGGAAATGACCAATAAACATCATACAATTCAAGGCAGGGACAATTCAGTATATAATTCCTACACATATAGTCCCTTTGTTTCCAAACAACCTGTTCTTCAGGTATATAAGGTCTATCAGATGCAATAACGTCAACGACGTTAAGAGTTGTTAGGTAAACTTGCAGTTTCATTTGCCATCTCTTAAAATTCTTTCCATCAAACAGTTCAGGTTTTTCGGAGTATTTTGCATTTGGATTTTCCATAGCAGGTTGTAGAATAACAACATAATTTCACCTTTAGATTGTTGGAAATATTAATTGCAGAATAAACGAAATAACTCAAATTCGAAATAGATAAAATTAGAAGGACTTATCGATCGAGGTTTGTGTTTGACACAAAGTCCTAAAGGTGAAATTGCTCGCTGATATTTGTAGCTGTCAGCCTCGTGAACATACACCTCTCAGGATTCAAAGATCAAATTTAAACACCAGCTTTGTGTTAAATCTTCGAACTCTCAGGATACTCCAGCACTCCCAAAAAAGTGACGAACATAAATGTATTTGAAGAAAATAGCAAAAGAATTTTTGCATAGAAAGTGTTTTTCAGAAAATAGCAAAAGAATTTTTGCAGATAACGTGACTGAGATTTTCCATCGTTTTTGACTTTGTAGACTTTTCTTATATAAGGAAAATGGTAAAAAACGTGGGTGGAGGTTTTAGCCAACTAACCCACTAATATCTCCACTAACAGCTATAGTGGAAGAAACAGTCAAAGACTTAAAAACGGTTTAAAATTAAAACAATTTTGAAAATATTTAATGCACATTAGAAATCCCCAAGAGCCCAAGGCCCCAAGGCTCAATCTCTGACCCTTAATAATTAGTGTGCTCCGTAGGACTTGAACCTAAGACCTCATACACACACACCCACTAACTTACCACTTGGCCACTCCCACTAACTTATTTACTTCATTCAAAATAAATATATATAGTAATAATATACCTAACAATACCCCACATGAATGATATAATAAATAAGTAAAATAAAATGACGCTCTGAAGTATCATAAGGAGTGATGTATAAGGCAAAGGTGTCATTCGACTTGAACCTTTGCTTTGTGTTGATCTAATGAGTTTACCGGTTGAGAGTGAACTAATGTATTGAACTATTTCACCGTTTTTGTAAACTTAAGTCAATAGAACACACACGTGACTCCCAAAAATCATCATCGAGCACCCACAGTTGTGCTCGTTTCGGCCTTGAGCATGCCCAGGTTTCTTGAGTGCTCTAGAGAATCAGCCTTAATTCTCATAGGAAGAGGACCCACTACCACAGTCATATAGGTGCTTCTATCAAGAGTGTACTGTATCTCACACCCCACTGAATAACAGCTATAGAAAGCATTAAGAGATTAAATCTCATCCTCCATCGATACAGAGGTACTTACATCATAGGAATGGGTTTTAAGTAAAACTTAAATTTGTACACCCACAAATCACTCGTATAACTTTGTTATCCCATTGAACCCAGATCTTGGGATCTCCATGAAGCACCTTATACCTTTGACTTACTTAAGTCTATACTGTATAAGTGTTCAACTAGTTTGGAAATATTGACAAAATTGGTTGTCTATCCTAGAATCCAAAATGCCTCAGAACTTATCTCTCTAATTCTCATCAATGATCTATGAAGGTATAAAATGAATCACACTACACACAATTAGAAGTGCATACATGTGTTCATATTGCTTAAAATTGAGTGTGTGTTTAATTCCCCTTGAATTGGAGCTTTAATAATTTTTTGGGAATTTTTAAATAATTTTTAAATCTTTTTAAACATTTTTTAAACATTTTTTAATAAATGTTTTTATTAATAAAATGGGATTATATAATTTGTGGGGTTAATATTCTATTTTGGAAACTTCTGTTTTCATTCAAATGTTTGGTTGGGTAGGATCTCAAAGCGCTAGAGACTTCAGGGTGATGTTTTGTAATTAATTTGACGCGCGTGTGAGGGCCTCTCATATGTCAACACTTGTCATCCCCTTAATGCGTCAATGTGTGTTTGTTGTGTGAGAGGATAGCCTGGTTCATTACTGATCGTTGGATCATTTCTAATCGAGGGTCTACATGTGTTCTTTGCTCATCCCAGTGCTACCCATATGAACCAATCACAATCCTTTTAATCACCGCTGTTTTATAACCCTTGGATCAAGTCAAAGCTTGCAAGACTTGATCTCAGCCCTTGATTTCCCTCGAACATCCAGAACCTTCCCTCAGCCCTATAAATACCCTCCACTTCTCAGCCTTAGAAGACTTTTGGGCATTCGTCTTTCTGAGAAAAAAAAAAGAAGAAGAGAGAAGTGAGAGAGAAGAGAGAAAAGAAAAGAGAGAAGAGAGAGAAAGGGAAACTGTTAGCCAAACCCTAACCCTAACCCTAAACACTTCATCTTTGTGAAACAAACCTTCGTATACAGTTAACCCCAAACACATTCTGAGTGTTTGAGAGAGAGAGTGGTTTGTTCTTTTGAAGATGTAACCTCTTGATCTTTTGATCTTGCTCACAACTTAAACTTTAGAGTGAAGATCTTGTTTCTTTTTCCATAGAAACGTTAGATCTATACTCTGCATGTTACATTTTCACTAGATCTGCATATTTTCTACTTGGTTTAAGAAAATCTTTACTGATTGGGTTTGAAAATGTTTTATGGTTTCTGTTTTTACAAAACTTAACCTAGACCTAGTTGGATTCTCACTTGGAGATTTTCAATATCACAAATGTTTTCAAAAAGAGATTGATTAAGATCTTGTCCGATTTTAAAAGCGAGATATCCGTGGAATCTGGGTTATATTAAAGGTCAAAAAGGTTTTTAGTTTTGTAAGAAAGAAAGATAACAAAATCACTGCATATAGACTTTATATGTAATTTACTAGGACTGTCTGTAAATATAAGTGTGTGTGAGTTCATGCATGTGAATAGGAATCACTTCACAAACACTTAACACACTACTACACTGGAAGTGTTGTGTTTAAGATCAAAGATCATTGAGTCGACATAAGGAAGCTAAAGCAAATGAAGTTATCAAACTGGAAGAACATCATCAACAAATCAGACCTATGAGAAGTTAGGAGGACACCAAGTGGGGTATATTCCTAAACTTAGAATAGGTTGATTTGTGTGCTTGCATGTTGTATTGTTTGTAACTATTATTTGTTATTAGTGGATTTTTGCTTTTGTGACTTAGAAGTCACCGTGGATGTTTCCTCTGTTGGGAGAGGTTTTACCACATTAAAATCCGTGTGTTGATTATCTTCATCTACTCATCTCATTCTATAAGTGTGCTGAATTTTTGAAACTGCCTTAGTTTTAAAAACTAATTACACAGTCTTAATTACTCTCGCACATAAGTTTCTTTGTAAACACATCTTGTTTATAATTTTTATTTTCAAAAGAAAAGGGTTTCTCCAACAAACATTTCGGAGTTGCTTATACAGTTTAATCTTGTATTAAACGGCATTAGCAAGGTTTTTCAATTGGTATCAGAGCCCTGTTAACTTTTATTTCAAAAGATCTTGTGTTTCTGAAATCGTTTTCTGAAAAACCTAATTATGGACGAGAAGAATGAAAGGTTTGGTAATCTGTCTAGACCTCCACTCTTTGATGGAAACAACTTTGCTTACTGGAAAGTAAGAATGGTTGCCTTCATCCAAGGGAGTTTAGGAGATGATGTCTGGGACATTATTGAAAATGGATACACTTATCCTACTAAACCAGCCACTGAAGGAAGTGATGAGAGGGTAAAGAAAATCTTAAGTGAATTTACCCAAGAAGAAAAAAATATTTCTCGAAATAACAATAAAGGCAAGAATGCCATTTTTATGTCTATTAATGAGTATGAGTTCAAGAGAATCTCATCTTGTGCCACTTCTAAGGAAGCATGGGACACATTAATCACTGCCCATGAAGGAGACTCAAGAGTTAAAGCTGTTAAAACTCAAATGCTTATCCAGCAGTACAACTCTTTGATCATGTCTGATTCTGAGTCTGTTGATGATTTTTACATGAACTTGACTGGTATAGTCACTAAGTTGCATGCTAATGGTCTTACTTATGATAGAAATGAAATTGTTTCTAAAATCCTAAGGTCATTACCACAAAAGTTTGACAGTAAGAGGTATGCTATTGAGGAAATGAATGATCAAAACCTTACCCCTGAGTTACTCAGTAGCAAACTTAGGACTGTGGAAATGGAATTAGACTTTAAGAAATAATTAAATCATTCTCAAAGAAAACAGCCCAACTCTAACTTGAGTTTTGCCTCTAAGATACCCAAACTTGAGTCTAATTTGACCAACTCTGACTCTGATGAGGAGTGTGACATAGACAAATTAGATAATCATATTGCCTTGATGTCTAAACAATTTAAGAAAATTGTCAAATTTCGAAACAAACATGCAACTAAACAAGGCAAGCCTAATTATCCTACTCTGTCTGATCCCAAACCTCATGAGAGAGGTCTTGACAAACATCCTAAGGACAACAATTCCAGACCCACTAGAGACCTTAAAAAGATTGAATGTTTAGATGTGGGAAACTAGGTCACATTGCTCACGATTGCAGAGTTAATCTGAATAAAGCTAACACACATAATAGAGCCAATGTCTGTAAAACTTGGAATGATTCAAGTGACTCTGATGAATAGGAACTTAAGTCACCTAATGTACTTGACCCTTGCATGTCGTTTTATGCCAAGATCATTTACAATGATGATATACATGTGTGTGATAATGATGCTCCTACTTCTGCCTGTGTGAATACTGCTTTGATTGGCCTAGATGCTTTATTGTCTGAAAATGTTGCTAGTTCTAGTTCCGTGTGTGTGAGTCAAAGTGATCTCGATAACGACGATGTAAATGGGTGCGTGAGTACTAAAATTGAATCGTTAGGGGTCACTACACACACTTCACTTAGCGACTCAGACACAGATTACCTTCCTGATATCCATACCTTGTATGCTAAAACTCTTAAAAAAGGCACTAGACTGGAGAAGACCATTAGAGACCTGATTAAGAAATTAGATGATTTAAGTCTTATAGTGAAGTTGAATGCTGAAGAGTACACTAACCAGTGTCTGACTCATCAATCTGAAATTGAAACTTTTGATCAAAAATTAAAAGAGTTGACTAAAACTAATGAAACCCTGGAAATGAAATACAAGGGAACATTATTAGAACTGGAGGAAGCAAAAACAAAGACAGCTACTGTTTTAAAAAAAATTTCTATGTTTGAAAACAATTCAAATTATTTTACTGACTTTGTTGTTGACTCCAAGACCAATTCTTATGATAGAATCGGTATTGGATTTTGCCCTAAGAACAAACCACAAACTACAAATCTTGAACCTATTAAGTTTGTGTCTGGGGGCAAAAGACCAATCGAAACATGTCCAGACTTTCATTTTATTAAAAAGGAATTTGATCAAAAGCAACAACAGAATGACATTGGAGAGTGTAGTAATTCTAAGGCTGACACTGCACTTAATACTACATACGTCTGTCCTCTGATCAGAAAGGCTGATTCTGCCTATAAGACCATACCTCCTAGGAATAGGACTTCTGAACAAAATGCTGTTAAACCTATCTTTAGAAGTTTTCCTAAGGAAATTCATCCCTGAAGCAATCAATATTGCTCGTACTGTGACATTTATGGTCATTCCTTTGAAGATTGTTATGCTAGGCGTATAAACACCCATGTGTACAACACTTTTGTCTACAAGAACTTTAACTATTCTAGGCAAAATCGTAACCGTTATGTCCTTCCAAGACAACCTGATAAGAACTCTAACTATAGAAATAGAAAGACCAAAACTAAGAGTTCATTTAAGAGAAAGGCTCCCAGAAACTTTCCTAAGCCAAAAGCTCAAATTTTTCACAATAATCAGTTTGCTACTCCAAATGTTTTTCGTCAAAAGGCTGTGCCGCGAAAATTTTATCAAATGAGGGAAAACTTACGCAAAATTAAAACTAGAGCTATTTGGGTTAGGAAAGATGATCTTTTACCCCAAATGAAGTGTAACATTGTCATCACTGCTTTAAAAGCTGAACACACTTCATCTGGTTGGCATTTAGATTCAGAATGTTCCAAACATATGACAGGAGATGAAACTTAACTTTTAAACAAAACCAGATTTGCTGGTGGGAAAGTAGTTTTTGGTGACGGAGTTTCATCTCAGATCATAGGTAAAGGAACCCTAAAAGAAGAAGGAATGCCTGTTCTCGAAAATGTTCTATTAGTTAAAGTCCTTAAAGCCAACCTCCTAAGTATATCACAATTTTGTGACTCTGACCATACAGTCACCTTTTCAAAGAACAATTGTAAAATTCTAAATGATAAAGGTGAATGCATTATTACAGGATTTATAGTACCTGGCAATTGTTGTACTGTCAAAACTAGTTCTGAAACCTGTAACATTATCAGAATGGATGACAATGAGATCTGGCATAATCGTATGGGTCACCTAAGTTTTGATATCCTTGGTAGATTGTCTAGTCAAGAGAGAGTTAGAGGTATTCCTAAAATTAAACCTATTTCAAGTGTTGTCTGTGGTCATTGCCAGGAAGGAAAAATAGTTAAGACTTCGCATAAAAAGGTTAAAGACATTCTCACCTCTAGACCTTTAGATCTCATCCATATAGACCTTATTGGTCCCTCTAGAACTGTTAGTCTTTGTGGACACAGTTATATCCTTGTCATGGTTGATGATTTCACACGATTCACTTGGGTTGCCTTCTTGAAACATAAATCTGACACGTTTCAGAATTTTTTGAAAATTCTTCTAAGAATTGAAAATGAGAAGGACACACAAGTCAATCGCATTCGTAGTGATAGAGGGGGAGAGTTAATAGACACAGGAATAGTTGAATATTGTGACTACAACGGTTACAAACATGAATTTAGTTCCCCTAAAACTCCCCAGCAGAATGGTATTGCTGAAAGGAAAAACCGAACTCTTCAAGAGATGGCACGTGTCATGTTGCATGCCAAATCCCTACCTAAATACTTTTGGGTACAATCTATTAGAGCTGCATGTCATATCATTAATAGGGTTTACCTTAGGAAAAACTCTAAACAAACCCCTTATGAGTTGTGGTACGGTAAGAAGCCTAATCTGAAATACCTAAGATCCTTTGGAAGTCAGTGTTATGTCAGTAAAGATAGAGAACATCTGTCTAAATTCGAAACTCGTGGTGATAAAGCCATCTTCTTAGGATACTCTCCAAACAGTTGTGCTTATCGTATATACAATCTGCGTATTAAGGATCTTATGGAATCGATAAATGTAATTGTAAGCGACACAATTGTCGAAAATAAGATATCTAAATCACCTATTGTGGTTGAATCTGAAAATGATTTCAAAACTGATTCACCAGAAATAGATGACTCATTGCCTATAGAGAGTCCAGAAGTTCCTGGCTGGGTATCTAAAGATCATCCCATTGACAACGTGGTCGGTAATCCTAATGAGCCAGTTCGTACTAGATCCCAGTTAAGAAATTATGCTAATTATGCATGTTTCGTCTCCATTGTGGAACCGAAAAATGTTAATGAAGCATTGAATGACACACACTGGATTTCTTCTATGCAGGAAGAACTTTTACAATTCGTCATTCACGATGTCTGGTATCTTGTACCTCGACCTCAAAACAAAAATGTTATTGGAACACGTTGGATTTTCAAGAACAAATCTGATGAAAATGGGGTAATCCTTAGAAACAAAGCTAGACTAGTTGCTCAAGGCTACTCTCAAATAGAAGGGATAGATTTCAGCGAGACATTTTCCCCTGTCACTCGTCTTGAATCTGTTCGACTTCTTTTCGCCATAGCGTGTCACTTAAAATTCACACTTTATCAAATGGACGTCAAATATGCTTTCCTAAATGGAATCCTGTCCAAAGAAACGTATATAGAACAACCCAAAGGGTTCATTGACCCTAAATACCCTAATCATGTCTTTCGTCTAAAAAAGGCTATGTATGGCTTAAAACAAGCTCCTAGAGCTTGGTATGAACGCCTTTCCAACTTTTTGTTGGATAAGGGTTTTAAGAGAGGAGGAAATGACCAGACTCTCTTTGTCAAACATTTTGACAAAAACATTATTATAGCCCAAGTCTATGTAGACGACATCATTTTCGGGTCAACTTTAAACTCTGAATTTAAATCATTTTCTGCTATTATGCACAAGGAATTTCACATGTCCCTTATGGGGGAGCTACAACTTTTCTTAGGATTTCAAGTAAAACAGAATTCTGATGGTCTATTTGTTTCACAAACTAAGTATGCCTTAGACCTTGTTAAGAAATTTGGTTTAGAGAATGCTAAAGTCGCCAAAATGCCTATGAGTACTACCATTAAATTAAGCAAAGATGAAAATGGTAAGTCAGTTGATTCCACACTCTATCGTAGTATGATTGGTAGCCTACTCTATCTAACTGCCTCGCGACCAGACATAATGTATGTTGTATGTCTGTGTGCTCGTTACCAGAATAACCCTAAAGAGAGCCATTTATTGTGTGTAAAACGTATAATAAAGTACATAAAGGGCACTCTTAATCTTGGACTTAGGTACACTAAGGATACCTGTAGCACCATCATAGGGTATACTGATGCTGATTAGGCCAGTTGTACTGATGATAGTAAAAGTACATCAGGTGCCTGTTATTATGTCGGCAATAATTTAGTTGGTTGGAGTAGTAAAAAACAGAATTGCACATCTTTATCTACAGCTAAGTCCGAATATATAGCAGCTGGAAGTTGCTGTGCTCAATTATTATGGATAAAACAGATGTTAAGCGATTATGGGATTAAAGAAGATCAATTACAATTGTATTGTGACAATCAAAGCTCCATTAACATATCTAAAAACCCAGTTCAACACTCGCGAACTAAGAATATTAAAATAAGGCATCATTTTATACGCGAACTTGTTGAAACTAAGGAATTAGAAATTCATTACCTGCCTACTGATCTGCAACTTGCAGACATGTTCACTAAACCTCTAGACTATAACAAATTTATGTATTTGCGAAATTCTATAGGCATGGTATGCGCTGATTAAACTCTTAAAACCTTAAGTTTTACCCTTTGTCCATTTGAGACAAAATGGGGGAGAAATTTGAGTTTTATGAGTTCATTATTTTGTTCACATTTCATCTAAACTGCTTGATCTTCATGTGCATATTTGCAGGAATCTCTTCTACTGGTTGTCTACCTTTTCTAGTGTAAAAATTTGTAAATAGTTGAGTTATGTAATTTTTGCCTTTCTAGGAAATGGGTAGATAGTATCTTTTGTATAGGACTAGGTTTTATTTTTTTTGGTTCCCTACGAGTTTTAAGCTAACTCAAAGGAGAATTTGTCTCATATTTCCAAAGGGGGAGATTGAAGCACCTTATACCTTTCACTTACTTAAGTCTATACTGTACAAGTGTTCAACTAGTTTGGAAATATTGACAAAATTGGTTGTCTATCCTAGAATCCAAAAAGCCTCAAAACTTATCTCTCTAATTCTCTTCAATGATCTATGAAGGTATTGAATGAATCACACTACACACAATTAGAAGTGCATACATGTGTTCATATTTCTTAAAATTGAGTGTGTGTTTAATTCCCCTCGAATTGGAGCTTTAATAATTTTTTGGGAATTTTTAAATAATTTTTAAATCTTTTTAAACATTTTTTAAACATTTTTTAATAAAGGTTTTTATTAATAAAATGGGATTATATAATTTGTGGGGCTAATATTCTATTTTGGAAACTTCTGTTTTCGTTAAAATGTTTGGTTGGGTAGGATCTCAAAGCGCTAGAGACTTCAGGGTGATGTTTTGTAATTAATTTGACGCGCGTGTGAGGGCCTCTCATATGTCAACACTTGTCATCCTCTTAATGCGTCAATGTGTGTTTGTTGTGTGAGAGGATAGCCTGGTTCATTACTGATCGTTGGATCATTTCTAATCGAGGGTTTGCATGTGTTCTTTGTTCATCCCGGTGCTACCCATATGAATCAATCACAATCCTTTTAATCACCGCTGTTTTATAACCCTTGGATCAAGTCAAAGCTTGCAAGACTTGATCTCAGCCCTTGATTTCCCTCAAACATCCAGAACCTTCCCTCAGCCCTGTAAATACCCTCCACTTCTCAGCCTTAGAAGACTTTTGGGCATTCGTCTTTCTGAGAAAAAAAAAGAAGAAGAGAGAAGTGAGAGAGAAGAGAGAAAAGAAAAGAGAGAAGAGAGAGAAAGGGAAACTGTTATCCAAACTCTAACCCTAACCCTAAACACTTCATCTTTCTGAAACAAACCTTCGTATACACTTAACCCCAAACACATTCTGAGTGTTTGAGAGAGAGAGTGGTTTGTTCTTTTGAAGATGTAACCTCTTGATCTTTTGATCTTGCTCACAACTTAAACTTTAGACTGAAGATCTTGTTTCTTTTTCCATAGAAACGTTAGATCTATACTCTGCATGTTACATTTTCACTAGATCTGCATATTTTCTACTTGGTTTAAGAAAATCTTTACTGATTGGGTTTGAAAATGTTTTATGGTTTCTGTTTTTACAAAACTTAACCTTGACCTAGTTGGATTCGCACTTGGAGATTTTCAATCTCACAAATGTTTTCAAAAAGAGATTGATTAAGATCTTGTCCGATTTTAAAAGCGAGATATCCGTGGAATCTGGGTTATATTAAAGGTCAAAAAGGTTTTTAGTTTTGTAAGAAAGAAAGATAACAAAATCACTGCATATAGACTTTATATGTAATTTACTAGGACTGTCTGTAAATATAAGTGTGTGTGAGTTCATGCATGTGAATAGGAATCACTTCACAAACACTTAACACACTACTACACTGGAAGTGTTGTGTTTAAGATCAAAGATCATTGAGTCCACATAAGGAAGCTAAAGCAAAGGAAGTTATCAAACTGGAAGAACATCATCAACAAATCAGATCTATGAGAAGTTAGAAGGACACCAAGTGGGGTATATTCCTAAACTTAGAATAGGTTGATTTGTGTGCTTGCATGTTGTATTGTTTGTAACTATTATTTGTTATTAGTGGATTTTTGCTTTTGTGACTTAGAAGTCACCGTGGATGTTTCCTCCGTTGGGAGAGGTTTTACCACGTTAAAATCTGTGTGTTGATTATCTTCATCTACTCGTCTCATTCTATAAGTGTACTGAATTTTTGAAACTGCCTTTGTTTTAAAAACTAATTACACACTCTTAATTACTCTCGTACATAAGTTTCTTTGTAAACACATCTTGTTTATAATTTTTATTTTCAAAAGAAAAGGGTTTCTCCAACAAACATTTCGGAGTTGCTTATACAGTTTAATCTTGTATTAAACGGCATTAGCAACGTTTTTCACTCCAGTCGTATGGGTTGGGTTTCCATTATAAGTGATTTAGATATTAATAGGCTTTAGGCCCATTCCCCTCGATGTTTGATAAACTAGCTCTTTAGTTAATGGATCCGCCAGGTTTTCCTTTGACTTGACATAGTCGATTGCTATAACTCCATCTTTCAATAGTTGTCTTACTGTGTTATGTCTCCTCCTGATATGTCTAGACTTTCCATTGTAGGAGTTATTATGTGCTCTTGTGATCGCTGCTTGACTGTCACAGTGAATGGACAAGGCTGGAACTGGTTTAGGCCACAAATGAATATCTAATATAAAGTTCCTTAACCATTCACCCTCTTCACTTGCTTTATCCAATGCTATGAACTCTGACTCCATAGTGGATCTAGCTATGCACGTTTTCTTGGTAGATTTCCAAGATATAGCGCCTCCTACCAAGGCAAAAACATAGCCACTCGTAGACTTACATTCATCATTATCAGAAATCCAATTAGTATCACAAAAGCCTTCAATTACAGCAGGATATTAAATATAATGAATACCATAGTTTATTGTGTATTTTAGATATCTCAAAACTCTAATTAAAGCATCCCAATGTTCATTATTAGGATTACAAGTGTATCTGCTAAGTCTACCCACAGCATATGCAATATCAGGTCCAGTGCAGTTCATAAGATACATTAGACTACCTATAACTCTATAATATTCTAATGATGATGCACTAGGACCTGAATGTTTCCTTAAGTGACAACTAGGGTCATAAGGTGTTTTAGCAGGAATACAATTAAATTGTTCAAATTTTCTAAGAACTTTCTCTACATAATGAGATTGGGTTAAAATAATTCCTTCAGAATTTTTAATGATTTTAATTCCAAGTATAACATCAGCAACACGCAAATATTTCATATCAAATTTCTTATTAAGGAAACTTTTAGTTTTATTAACTATATCCATATCAGTTCCAAAAATAAGCATATCATCCACATATAAGCAAATAATCACACCAGAATTATCCTTGAATTTGCTATAAATACATTTATCCGCTTCATTAATGTTAAAACCATTAGAGATCATTACTTGATCAAATTTTTCATGAGATTGTTTAGGGGCTTGTTTTAGTCCATATAAATATTTTTTAAGTCTACACACTTTTTTATCTAGGCCTTGGACTACAAATCCCTCGAGTTGATCCATATAAATTTCTTCTTCAAGATCTCCATTCAAAAAATCCATTTTAACATCCATTTGATGAATTATCAGATTTTGTAATGAAGCAATAGCAATTAATATCCTAATAGATGTAATTCTAGTAACAGGAGAGTAAGTATCAAAGAAATCAATTCCTTCCTTTTGCATATTGCCTTTAGCTACCAATCTTGCCTTAAATTTATCAGTAGAACCATCAGCTTTTAATTTCTTTTTAAAAATCCATTTGCATCCAATAGTTTTACATCCTTTAGGCAAGTCAACAAACTCTCACGTGTTGTTATAAATAATAGAATCATATTCACTATTAATAGATTCTTTCCAAAAAATAGAATCGGGTGAGGACATTGCCTCACTAAAAGTGACGGGGTCATTTTCCATTAACTACGTTAAAAATTCAGGACTAAAAGAAGCATCTATCCTAGGTCTTTTACTTTTCCTAATTTCAATATCTTCTGAATTTGGAGATTCATTTCTAACACTAGGACCCACTGGAACAGAACTACTAGTTCCCTCACTTCTCACTTTAAAAGGAAATTTGTCCTCATAAAATTCAGCATCTCTTGACTCAAAAATAGTATTTTTATCCATATATTAATTTTAGAATAAATTACAAGAAACCTAAAAGCATTACTGTTTTTAGCATAATCTATAAAAACACAATCAACAGTCTTTGGGCCAAGTTTAGTTCTCTTAGGTACTGGTACTGAAACCTTAGCAAGATACCCCCACACTTTAAGGTGTTTATAAGAAGGTTTTCTATTTTTCCACATTTCATAAGGAGTTTTGTCATTTTTCTTAAAAGGTATTTTATTAAGAAGATACAAGAAGTAAGAAGTGCCTCACCCCACATATTATAAGGTAATTCCGAAGTTCTTAACATAGAATTTACCATATCCTTAAGAGTTATATTTTTTCTTTCAGCTACACCATTAGATTGGGGTGAATAAGGAGGAGTAAGTTGATGAAATATTCCATTTTCATTACAATATTTATCAAGATCGCCGGTGTATTCTCCTCCCCTATCGGATCTTAATGTTTTAATGGATTTCTCCAATTGTTTTTCAACTTCTAATTTATAAGAAATAAATTTTGAGAAACTCTCATCTTTACATGTAAGGAGAGAAACATAACAATAACGAGAGTAATCATCAATAAAAGTAACAAAATATTTATTTCCACCACGTGTCACATAACCTTTTAAATCACAAAGATCAGAATGTATTAAACTTAAAACAATTGAACTTCTTTCGACACTTGGAAAAGGTTTTTCAGCATATTTTGATTAAACACATATTTCACATTTAGAGTTGGTAGAAATATCGGATTTTGGTATGTTTTTCAAAAACATTAATTTTTTAATGGATGCCTTATTTACATGACCAAGTCTAAAATGCCACATATCACAAGAGTCAATCAAATAAGAAGAATAAGTATATGCATTATTATTATCGGCCACGATTACATTTAGTTTGAAAAGACCCTCATGAACATAACCTTTCCCCACAAAAGCACCTCCCTTAGTCACAACTACCTTATCACTCTCTAAAACAATTTTAAAACCCTTCTCAACTAAGACAAATCCGGACACCCGATTCTTCCGAACCTCAGGGAAATAAAAAACATCTTTCAATGTGAGAACATTTCCCGATGTTAACTTTAAAACTACGGTTCCCTTTTCCTCAACCTTAGACGAAGAGGAGTCTCCCATGTACAGACGTTCATCCCCACCCACAGCAGTGAAGGTAGTGAAGGCACCTCTCGTGACGCAAATATGTTTGGTGGCGCCAGAATCAAGCCACCAGTCTGTCATGTTATTGCCATAGTTAAAATGAAATAAAAATAACCTATCCCATTGCCATATGGAGGGCATCTGGGACCCTGATAAACTTCATCGCCAGATGAAGGAGCATGTTGCCAATTTTTTATGACAACCCCGTGTTCAAAATAATTCCTATTGGCATCCAGGAGATTTATCACTAAAGCCCTATTTAAAAATCTAGTTTTTAAATAAAAGGTGTTATCACCAACTGCCCGTCTATAACAAAACATTATTTCTGGAATTCCTATGCGAGTTCCATGGATTTGATTTAACCTATGAACCCCATTAACTATTCTCCATGTATTGGGTGCTATTCTCGCAGGAACAACATCAAAATATTGACAAAATTCCAAACATAAAGGATTAGGTGGAAAAGAAAATCCACACTCAGCAACAAAGAGACTGGGGAACCAATGTCCCTCAGCCAAACGGAAATAATCAGAAGGCTCAGAAAGCTCTTCCAGAACAACCCAGGAGGGAATAGAAAAATCAGAGTGAAACTTATCAAGAGATTCAACAGGGTAAACCATGATGAATAAAAGAAATTAAGAAGGAAGAAAATATTACAGAAAAAGAGTGGATCTGATGACAACGAACGATGGAAGAGATGAATACACAGGAGAGAAAGAAATGACGGAAAACTCGAAGATACAAATTTGAAAAAGTAGAAGATGATGGGATTTTCTGCAGCGTTTAAATACTCTACCTTGGGAAAAGAAAAAGTTATGATTACAAAAAGAGACGGTTACGTTACTGACGGCTAAAATGACGAAATGGGGCGCGGGAATCGAAGCGGGCATAGAAATTCCAAAAAGCTTGATTCTACGAATTTGGAAGGAGAAATAAATACGAAGGAAACACTCCTAAAAATCAGGAGGATCATTTAAAACTACCATATTCCGAGAAAGAATGTTCCCTACTACTCAAATTTCGAACTATGAAACATTGGGGGCTTCTGTTGACACCAAATTTAGTCTGTTGACATGGCTCAATAAAGTGAAGACACGTGGCAATCTACGTGGCAACGACAAACAGTTCCGAGGAACTCACACGCTCCGAGGAACCATACTACAACGAGGAACACTGCTTCCTCGAGGAACTCATACGCTCCGAGGAAAAAAACTCTCCGAGGAACTCTTAGGTATCGAGAAGCTCAAGCGGTCCGAGCTGCACCTCGAACAAAGCATTAATAGCAGGAAAACCAACAGTCTGACTGTTCATTAAATGCTTATCATTCAGACGCACACGCTTAAGCGGCATTGAATGTATTACCCTTTCATATGTACATCATTTAATGTATTACCCTTTCACATTACAGCCTCAGGGCTATAAATACATTATACAATCCTCATTGTAAGGGGACCAGAATTTCTTGATAGAACTTGTAATCGAGAATTCCCAAACACTCAGCAATAACATAACAGTGGACGTAGGCCATTCTTATAAGGCTGAACTACTTTAAAAGTTACATCAACACTCACAATGTTTGCCTCAGTCACACCAGCAGAAAATTTACCCTCCTCGATTACATTTGCTTGAGGCTTCACATCTTGACTCTTCCTAAACTTGCAATCTTTAGCGTAATGACCTGGTTTTCCACATACATAGCATTGACCTGCAGGTTTAAATTTAAACTGAGGTTTAGAATTTTTATTCTTATCATTAGGTTTGAATTTATGGTTGGACCTCGAAATCTAGTTTGGTTTATGGTGCCCATGTTTCTGGTTTGAATGGTTAGGCTTAGACTAGTTCTGCTTTTGGTTTCCATTTGATTTTCCCTCTACCAAATTAGCCTTAGAACTGAATTCAGAATTTTTGTCCCTAAGTTCTACATTCCAATTATCTTCCTTAATTCTCAAACGAACTATCAAATCTTCTAGTGACATCTCCTTTTTCTTATGTTTCAGACCGTTTTTTTAATCTTTCCAAGAAGGTGGCAGTATTTCAATTATAGTAGACACTTGAAATCCCTCACATATATTATAACCCTCGGCCAGAATTTCATGAATAATAATTTGTAGTTCTTACAGTTGCGACACAACAGATTTATTATCTTCCATTTTAAAATCCAAAAATTTATCAACCACAAATTTTTTAGACCAACCATCATCAGTTGCATATTTTTTATCCAGTAAGTTCCATAATTCTTTAGCAGTAGGATATGACCAATAAACATCATACAATTCAAGGTAGAGACAGTTCAGTATATAATTCATACACATATAATCCCTTTGTTTCCAATCAACCAGTTCTTCAGGTATAGAAGGTCTATCAGATGCAATAACGGCAACGACCTTAAGAGTTGTTAGGTAAAATTGCAGTTTCATTTGCCATCTCTTAAAATTCTTTCCATCAAACAGTTCAGGTTTTTCAGGGTATTTTGCATTAGGATTTTCCATAGCAGGTTGTAGAATAACAACATAACTTCACCTTTAGATTGTTGGAAATATTAATTGCAGAATAAACGAAATAACTCAAATTCAAAATAGATAAAATTAGAAGGATTTATCGATCGAGGTTTGTGTTTGACACAAAGTCCTAAAGGTGAAATTACTCGCTGATATTTGTAGCTGTCAGCCTCGTGAACATACACCTCCCAGGATTCAACGATCGGATTTTAACACCAGCTTTGTGTTAAATCTTTGAACTCTCAGGATACTCCAGCACTCCCCAAAAAGTGACGAACATAAATGTATTTGCAGAAAATAGCAAAAGAATTTTTGCACAGAAAGTGTTTTTCAGAAAATAGCAAAAGAATTTTTGCAGATAACGTGAGAGAGATTTTCCATTGTTTTTTACTTTGTAGCCTTTTCTTATATAAGGAAAATGGTAAAAAAACGTGGGTGGAGGTTTTAGCCAACTAACCCACTAATATCTCCACTAAGAGCTATAGTGGAAGAAATAGTCAAAGACTTAAAAACGGTTTAAAATTAAAACGATTTTGAAAAGATTTAATGAACATTAGAATTCCCCAAGAGCCCAAGGCCCCCAGGCCCAATCTTTGACCCTTAATAATTAGTGTGCTCCCTAGGACTTGAACCGAAGCCCTCATGCACACACACCCACTAACTTACTACTTGGACACTCCCACTAACTTATTTACTTCATTCAAAATAAATATATATAGTAATAATATACCCAACAAGTTTCTCATAATCGATTTTTGAGGAAGAGAGGGCTGCTTTATTGGTGTTTGGGTATGAGAGGCTGAAACTAGAGAGGAAGTGGGGATAAAATGTTTTGAGTTTTTTATATTCATTTATTCTTTTAATTTAAGTTTGAAAAAAATACCCTCAAAAGTGATATTGTGTGAGAACATGACTAAACTTTCCATCCAAAAAGTTAATGGTGTTAACAGTAAGGGGGTAGTTGATGTTGTTTGAAAATTTAGGGGGTTAAATATGAAAATTGAAAGTTCAGGTGGTGGTAAAGTTTGTGAATAGGTATATTTAACCCTTAAATAGTTCATAAAAAAATGTTAAAATGAAAATACACCATTCTTATCAATTTAAGTGTCCTCATCTAACTTTCACTTTTATTAAAAATACATTAATTCATTACCTAGATCAAGATGAATTCTCTATTCTAACATTTGGTTAGATGTTTAACTAAAAGGGAAATGAGGCTTTTAATTCAGAAAAACCAAAAAAATATAGTAGAATTTTAAACCATAATAAATGGAATACTAAATAGTAAAATTTGTATTAGAATGATTACTAGTATTACATAAGTTTAATAATGAGTTTAAATTGAAAAATTCGTCAATTTTAAACTTAACGTATTTGGTTTTTGAAAAGACGGATACACTAATTTCGGCATGACTATCTTCAAAGGCAAAGTAAAAAAATCTACATTTTAATAATACAAATATATAAAGGAAAATGCTATGTGTCCCAAATAACTCCCCAAAATCGTCCCCCAAATAGCTTTAAGTGTTATACCTTGTGGTATGGGTCCTTTCACATAGAGTTATCCACATGGACAACAAAACTCAAAATTAATCCATGTTTAGTCTTGTACCTTTCTATCTTCCGACTTTTCCCATCCTCTATTATCATTTTAAAAATCTTTTTCTCTTTATATTTTTCCAACCCTTTGATCTTTGTTTGTGTGCCTGTTACCCTACCCGCCTCTGAAGGTCTTGCTCTTCTATCTCTCGCATGAAGAACTCCGATTTTCCTTGGATCTATTCATAGATTATAGGAAGATATACAATTGAGTTTCTAATATTTTTTTTTTGTTATTTTAGATCTTTACTTCTAGTGTATTAGACTTATTAGATAGTTTACTTTTAACATCCAATTTCATGGGCTAACAATTATGGACTTCTAGTTTGTTACAATTCAAACAATAGTTATATGCTAAATTTCATAAGTAAACCTCTACAGGTTAGCAACGACAAAGTAACCCCTTCCACCTCCTCACAACCGTGCTGCTGCCATGCTGCCACATCTCCTAAATATTATATTTTGTATATTACAAGCATTATGTTTTTTTATTTTCATAATATTTTCCTTTTTTATCCCTTGGAATTTTATGACTTTTAATGTTTTGAAATTACATAGATCCAACTGGTATTTTTTTTATAACCCTAAACCTCGGCACAATCGAGTCATTTGGACTCCTTCAAGCGAGCTAAACAGGGATACCGTTGTGCCAGCGTCAACCTAACATACACTCCACTTACTATTTGGTATTTGTTGGGGAGTTTGGAACCTTATACCAATAATTATTATTGCTTGGCTCTTGCAAATAATACTTACATAGTAAGTTTGATACAAACGCCTTCCTAACTAACTGGTACACATGATTGATATCACCGAGCACAATTTAAACTAATTTATTTACTATGCCTTGAGACATTATAATAGTTATGATTTATTTATTCATCACAAGCGCGTGATTAGTGTACCAAATAATAATATTATGTTTGTGCTTTTTAATTATCATTTTTTTAAATTAAGGTGAAATTCAAAAAGAAATATAAGCTATTTTTTATTCATGGGTGATGTCGATATTGGATCATATGGGATCACCGAAGCACGAATGCAACCATGGAACACACACAGAAAACAACATATGCATGTGTATTTATTTTTGACTGTATGTTAAAAACGAGTTTAGTAGTTTAATTTTATCTTTAAGATCTCAATCATTAGTGTATATATATATATATATATATATGTTAAAAAATTCGTACGTGTAAGCATTAGTGATTTTTACATAAGGTATAGATATGATTTTCGCAAAACATCTATGAGAATAGTATCGCCACCGCATTGCGTGGGTTTATACTTGGTTATGAATTATAATTACACACACACACACACACTCTATGTGTGTTAATGCATGAATATATAGATAATTAATGATTCTAAGTTAAAAAAATAAATTCCTTAAAACAATATTAGTTATCAAAAAAATGTATTATAAACACAATAATTTTATAACTTAATTTTTAAAAACGAGTGCGTCGATGTAAAATCTAATTAATATTGTATTTAAAAACATAAAATAATTTTTAAACACATAGTCAAACATGTCATAAGTTTATTAAGGTTAATTTCTAATTTTTAACAAAACTTTACAAGACCACATTTATACTTTATATGTTTTAATATTACATCAATAAATGCTTATCACGTGGAATCTTACATAACCTAACAATTATCCATAAAAATCCTTGTTGAAAATGGGGATGTGGCCACTTATAAGAAACGTATGCAGTTTGATAGCTTTTAATTGAAAGCTTTCAGTTTGTTCATGAATCTATGTTCTTACATATCTTCCAATCATTTCCTTTGGACCACCGAATTTTTTAAATTCATCAAATTTTTATTCAGCTGCACTATATTATTCTATCTATAAAAAGTGGCATAAACAAATATTATCAGTTAAATCGTTTTTACCTCTTATTTTTTTGAAAGTGCAATAAAAAATTGTATGCTGTTTTGAAATGAGTGATATAAAATACTCCATTACAATGCCATGCCAACTAATAAAAAATTTATGTAATTTTTTGTACCCATCACAGTACAATACCAGGCAACCCTGCATCTTCTTGGATATCTTTCCCTCGACCCACTAAGCATTATGCATTACTTTTCAAATATCTCCCATATAGGCAAAATTATTTACAATCAAATACTTTTAAAATTCCCTCAACAAGATAATCCACCATGACATTATCTTAGTTATGAGCATTACATCTTCATATAAAAGTAGTAATATATTCAGACAAAAACTAATGAGTTCATTATATTTTTTATGCTGATATTTTTTTAAGGAATTTATACATTTTATGTACCATCTAGTTTATACTGTAACAACCCGAGGTTTTGGAGATGACAATTTATTTATTTTGGGAGAAATAAATAATATTTTATTGGAGAAATAATTAAATTGGCAATTGAGGTCAAAATTTAGAGTCATTAGAAAGAGTGTCAAATGTCGATCATGAGGGTACCATCGTTTCCGAAACGGTCAAGAGAGTCGAAATGACTGTACTTGGGGTCTATTTAGGTTCCGAAATAATTTAGGGCGGTTTGACTCGAATTAAAGTTACCGGGTCACTTAAAGTGTGTATTATCATTTAAAGATGTGTATCTTGTGGGATAAGCCTTAAAAGCCACGTGAGAAGTCATTCTCACTTAAGAGAAAGAGGAAAACCCTAGAAGGAAAGAGAGAAGAAGAAAGAAGAAGAGAAAGAAGGAGAAAGAAGAAGAGAAAGTGGAGATTTTCGATTTCCACGCGATCTCAAGGCGGATTCAGACCCTACGAACCCGAGGCAAGTGATTAAACTTGCTAAATAATTGTTGTGTACCAATTATTGCATGATTTGTGGATTAAATTTTGGGTTTTAGGTTTAAATTGTTAAAACCTAACCTTTGGGGATAAACCTTAGATTTGTAGTATATAAATGAATTTAAGGATTGAAATTAGTTTATAAGTATTCTAGAATGAATATTAATGTTATTAATATAGATGGGTTGAAGATTTGTGGTTAAATGAAATTATTGAGGGGGGGGGGGGGGGGGGGGGGGGTTGAGAAGTTGGAGTTGTGTAAAAATGGAGTTTGGCCATAGTACCTGTTAGGGCCGGTCGACCGCGTACAGAGGGCCGGTCGACCGCGCCTCTAGAATTGGGCACACTGTCTTCGATTATAGGCAAAATTAAGAAACGCAGTCGACCGCGGTTTGGGCACCCGTTGACCGGTCCCCTATTTTGGGTTCAAGTATGAGAATTTAAGTTATCCCCTTCTTCTTTGGGTTTGTATGAATGGACTTCCATTATCAGAGTATCATAAAGGACTAAGTGGTTATATAAGGGGATTATAGACCTTAGAGTCATAAGACGATGTATGAGGCTAATTGATAAATAGAAGACTAAATGAAAATGTCGGGGAGTTTTAGTGATCGATTTTGAGAAGTGAGAATCTAAAAGAGTATATCAATTTGGTGGAAAATCCTCTAAGTATCGAGGTTAGTATTTGAGGAATACCGATTGGAGATTTTGGTATTTTACTAAGTGGGGAAGCCCACTTTTATTTGGGATTTTATTTGGTGATAATAATAACAATTTCACCATCTGAGAATGAGAATAACTTAGAGATGCCAGATCTTAGGATCCAATCCCAAATGGGATAACTTTATCGGTTCATAAAATAAATTGAACCATATTATGGATGGAGAACCGTGTATGCGAATTGAGGTTTATTAGGATCAATAATATCCTTAACTTGAATTGAATTTTGAGACAATTCATTATTAGAAGCGTCATGTGAGCTTCAAGTGAGTATTAGTATAGCATATACTAAGTGGGGTTATTGTGCGAGAATTGACGGTTAGTGTATCAAGAGAGGGATATAGTAAATAATGATATTAATCTATTTCGCCTAAGGGCATATAATGAATATGAAATGATGTGCAGGTATACCTTATATAATGGTATATCTTTATTATGTGGGATGTATGTATACCTTATATGACGGTGTATGTACATGTTAAGCATACCCCCTCCTTGCTATCATTGGGAAGTTTCGTGCGTAGAGGGTGAGCATTTTGACTAGAAAAGCAAGGATGTGGATATTCCCCAGGTCATAGTCGTCCAGGGTGGTCAGAAAATGACATATATATATAAATTTATTTATTTTGGGGGTGATAGGTCGTGGATATGTGTCGCTCTCACTTGTCGGTTAGGAGCTATGACCGCTTCCCGGGACGTTGTGTGCGTGAGTAGATCACGAGGTAGGTGTCGTTGAACCCCACCAGATGGCCCCAGTTTTGCTACGTATATGGGCTGCTAGAAGATGATAGCATGTGAGCCTGCATCCTTCGAGTTATAGCTCGGTTGGATGGTTATTATTGCTTGTGTTTGTATTTGGGTGTCAAGGGCATAATGGACCTCAACGACCTACATTGCCAGGATTAGTGTATCGGGGGGGGGGGGGGGGGTTCCTTGTTTGGATTTCGCTTCGGCGAGACGTCCCACGCACGAACCGCAGTGTAATGTTGGAACTTGGGGATAAGTTTAGTCCTTAATGCTCATAATTATATATATATATATATCACCTATCCCGACAATTGACAGTGCCATGAGTAGTGTAACGGGGGGGTTCCTTATTTGGATTTCGCTTCGGCGAGACGTCCCACGCATGAAACGCCGTGTACTATTGAGAATTGAGAATATTAATTAATTAAAATTGGATAATAATCATTTGGGTTACATGCATCTTGCATTGATGGCATAATGAGCCCCGAGGATCGATACGGTCAGGAGTAGTGTAACGGGGGGGTTCCTTGTTTGGATTTCGCTTCAGCGAGACGTCCCATGCACGAAACGCAGTACCTTGTTGAGAATCGGGAGGAGTTTAGTCCTTAACTCTTGATGCTAATAACTCATCTATAATAATTATATATATGGTTTCATGCCTTATATGGGCATCACTAGAATATAAATTCTAGTAAATGAGATTGTTGATGTATTGTGATGATGTGGACATGATTGGATCATGTAACTTTATATGTTTAATAAATGAACATTATAAAGATAACTATAACTATTACATTAAAGTTAATGTATATGACTTATAAATTATGGGAACAAATGTATTGGGAGATAGGGTAGATGATTTCGCTTAAATACTTCTTTTGGGTTTAAGTTAGGATCCTCTTACCTATTTAGAATTGGTCATCCTTTTGGAGATCACGTGCATACGTTTAGTGCGCGCTTTAGATGAGAGGTGAGTTGAATTATTATGGAGAGTTCGATTCCAACTAAATCATGTAATAATGCATTTATAATTGTTATGCATTTTAATACACTTGCTATAAAACGTTTTTCCAAACTCGGGCTCTGACCCATTTATATTTTCCTCCTCCTTGTATATATTGTATTACTTCAGGTGTTCCTCCGCAAGGACGCCTTTGATGTTATCCATCCAGGGTATTTGTGGAGCTTTGGCAGTAGCGGACTGTTGCGGCACTTTGCTTTAGTCGATTCCTATCTTTGTACATCTAGATTAGGATTCAGTTTGTATATTGAGTTAGTATTCAAGTGTTGTAGATTAACACTTCCATATTTCATTTCTCTAATTATTGTATTGTCTGTTACCCGACAGCATATTCGGGTATTTCATTGTTGAGATTTTGTTGTATAATGTATTGTACTCTTTCATATTATTGGAGCATGCACTTTTCACTCATCATAGTTAGATGCATATTGTTGGTTATGTGCAATATTGGGTTGTTGTTGTTGTTATTATAAAAGTTTTAGATTTTTGGCAATTCGCACTTAATGATTTCGGGTAGTTAGCCTTATATTATAGTGCTTAGTAGTTGATGTTGAGACTGTGCCATCTGAGATACCTGATTTATTATAGTATAGGGCTGGCCACCCGTTATTATTTTGCGCGGGTTGTCACATATACCTTATTATATAAGATTTATTATGTCCCATAAAAAACTAAGGTAGATTACCATAAACACCCCGAACTATTTCGGATTTATGAATGCAAAACTAAAATTTTACTATATCTACTAAGAATAGGTGGATACAAATAAATTTATCTAATACTATGGAGGTTGGATACTTGAATTTCAGTCTGAAATAAAAACTGGGGTGTCTTAAACTATGCTCGAGTAATTTAAAATATAGATTGCATATAAAAATATTATACAGTGTAAAAGTTTTAAAACTTATATTGTGTTTTATTTTCTTGTATAGACAAAATGTTTTTAAATTATTCACCAATTCAAAGTGATAAGTAATTGAGTACATAATTGATTAACTTTCTATTATGTTTTGCATTGAAATCACAATTTTGCATTGTTAACTGCACATATATGTTAACAAATAAAGTGTCCAAACGTTGCACCTAAATTTGAGTCCTTTGTTATGAAAATAAGGCACAGAGAGAAATTTAAAGGGAGAGGGAAACTTTTTATTTTAATAGTATAACAATACTTAATGGATATCACCCGTATATATAGTACAAAGTAAGTCAACTCAAACGACCCTTTTATAAATTTGAGATACTAGTGGACAATCACTAATATACATATTTTATAATACTCACCCATGGATGTACACTATTTGAACTATTTAATGATTATCGCCTCATTAAAACCTTACTAAGAAAAAACTCAGTAGAAAAAAATTAAAAGTGAAGAAGAAAGAGGATAATTTTTACGACAACTGAACCGGTGTTGAACGCGCTTTGTGTTTCTTCATTAAATTTTTTACCATGAACACCTAACGGGAAAAAAAATAGTTAATGAAAAAAAGAGTAAAATGCCCATATGTCCAAAATATCATGCTCTCCGATTATCCCCTTGATTGGATACTCCACCTAATTATGGCATTTTTACGATGATTGAGTATGTGCATTCCTATCTCATACACAAGCTTGTGGAATGTTAATTTCGGCATTGAATTGTTAAAAAGATTAGATAAGTTGTTTTATCAGTCCCATTATTCTTTTGAAGCTTCATTTTGGTAAAGAGGGGTGAACAAATCATTTTAACGGATCTATTTGATTGTTATTGTATGACCATTTTATAGTTTTTGTATGTATAAAGATAAAAATATGCCGTTCATATGTACCTTAATGAAACCTCTTTGAATTTGAGCTATATATGCATAATTGCATTTATAGGTAGTGGTACTAACATGTGTTATTTGAGGCAAGTCATAAGTGCTTAGATTTTTCATTATGGGGAACATAGAGATAACCTTAAAGAACATAGTTCTCCTTGCTCTCAAAAGTTCATATTAGTTCAAGTGTGTGTCATTTTGCTTGAAGATCATTTACAAAATAAGATTCTATTCTAACGACAAACCAAAATCAGTTCAATATAATTATCCATCAAGCCGAAATTCAAGCAACACAAACAGGAAGTAAATGTGGGAAAAGATATTTTTTTAAATATAAAAATTAATTTTAATTTGGTATATTTAAAAAAAATTGAATATTTGATTTTTTAAAGTTTTACGCTATGGTTTTTCAGGGACATACCTTCACTGGCTTTTGAGAACGCCCCTAAAATAATTCTAATGTACAAAGGTTTCTCAATAGCCTAAAAGAGGAAAAGCTCAAATTTTCTCGGGGGACCCTGTGCAGCACTAGCTGCCTTGCCGCAATTTTCTCGTAGTCGCGACTGCGGTTCAAAGTAGCGCAGTCGCGGGCTAGTTTGTTTTTGACTTGGTGAATTTTTTATTTAAATGATTTTTAGGAGTTTTTAAGATGAAAAACTATTTTCGCTTATCTGCTAAACTTTATTTAAACGCTAATTTGTGATTAGATTTTTTAAGACCTCATTTTCAATTTTGCAGAGAACTTTTGTGAGCCAAACCCCCCTAAAATATCCCAAACCCATTGATTTGTGTTCATTATCTTTTTCATGTTTTAGAAATCCATTTGTGCATTAAATCTCGTATTTAATGCTATTTTCGAAAATATAATTTTCTCATAATTTAAAATATAAATTTGTGGAGTTTCATCTTTTGTTGTGATAAAAGCTTGTTGAGGTTCGAGATAGGTGAGCCGATTGATGTTGCGATTCCATGCACATTTGGAGGACTGGTGATACATGAATCAAATATACTTTGGAGATTCGACCAGATGCATTTGTTCCATAGATCGGTGGATATCGAGATTCGATGGTTGTGGTTGTTAAGTCAAAACTGCAGTGGTAATTAACATAACTATCAATTTGGAGGTTGAATGTTCGGAACAATAATGGTTTGTGGCCCCGGTCAAATCAAGGATTATAAGTTATGTATGTCCTTTTATAAGCCTTGAAACTTTTTGTACTATAGGCTAGGTGTTGTTTTTTCTGAGAGGGTTTCCACGCTAAACGACCATGTCCCTATTTATGTGATTACATTTATTTTCCATAATTTTTAATTGCTATCACCTCATATGAAATTTGGACCTAATTAATTAATTGGTAAATTAGTAAATTGACTTATTTGAATTGATTGGGAACAAATTAAATCTATTGTTTAGTTTGCACCATATTTATTGTATTTAAAATTAATTCAAAGTTGAATTAATATATTGACCTTAAATAAATAATTAATAAGGATTAAATTGGAAACAATTATTTTGAGGTGTGTTTAATTTTGATCGAAGATAATCTACACAACCAGATTCTCTGTCAATGATACAACGACATCAATGCGGAATAATTATTTGACAAACAAAAATGAAAGCCATAGGAACAAGTAGTACGTGGGGGAAAGATTATTTTTTTAAAATATAAAATCAATTTTACTTTGGTATATTTACGAAACATTTAAGGAATTTTAATAAGTTTTAAGCTATAGTTTTTCAGTGACATACCTATAGTGGAACATCCCCCAAAAAATTCAAATCTATAGGGGTTTCTCAAAAGACTAAAAGAGAAAAATCTCAAATCTGTCCAGTGGACCCCGTGTGGGACATGTGGCATTCCCACTATTTTTCTAGAGCCGCAGTCATGGTTCATAGTGGCACGACCACGGACCACTCTTGTTTTGACATGGTGAATTTTTCGTTTAAATAATTTTTTAGAGTTTTTAATATGCACAACTCTTTTCACTTATCCTCTAAATCCTATTTAAATACTCATTCATGATTAGATTTTTTAAGACCTCTTTTTGACGTTTACGAATAACTGTTCTGAGCTCAAACCACCAAAGAATCGCAAGCCCGATGATTGGCGTTTTACTCCTTTTCATGTTTTAGAATGTTTTTTCACATTAAATCTCATATTCTAGTGGTGTTTACTAAAACATAAATTTTTCGCAATTTATTTAAATTTATGCATTGCTATCTCTAGTGGTGATCAGAGCTTGTTGAGGTTCTACATCGGTGGATCAATTGACTCGGGTTGTGAATTAAGGCATGTTTGTAAGACTGGCGATCCAGAAATCAAAGTTACAATGGATATTCGAGAAGACGAGTCCATTGCATAGATCGATGTTTACCAAGGTCCAAGGGTTGTGTATATCAAGTTAAAGTTGTGGTGTGGAGACTGAAGACAATATTACTGTGGAAGTTAAAGGTTTAGAACGATAATAATTTGTGGTTGCAATCAAATCAAGGGTTATAAGTTGTGTCTGTCCATTTGTAATCCCTGAATTTTTTTGTACTAGCCGACTTGTGTTTTGGGTGGGTGGGTGTGTTTTTTCCCGAAAGAAATTCCACAATAAATAGTTGTGTCCCTGTTTGTGTGATTACATTTATTTTCCATCATTTTTAATTTTTATTACCTCATATGAAATTATACCCGATTAATTAATTGATAAATTTTAAAATTGACTTAATTAAATTGATCAAGAATAAATTAAATTAGTTATTTAATTTCTACCATATTTATTGTATTTAAAACTAATTAGAAGTTAAATTAACACATTAAACTTACGAATATAATTAATTGGGAATAAAATTGGAATTAATTATTCTGAGTTGTGTGTCATTTTGATTGAATATTATCTACACAACCGGATTCTACGTCAACAACACAACGACATCAATACGACATAATTATCCATCATACAAATATTCAATCCTTGCACACTAGTATTAAATGTGAAAAAAAATCAAATATAAAAATAAATTTTACCTTGGTGTATTTTAAGAATATTTTTTGAATTTTTTTAAAGGAATATTTGTAAGTATTAAATTACAATTTTTCAGTGACATTACCATTAGTGACTTTTTCGAACATCCTTAAATAAATTATAACTTATAGATGTTTCTCAAATGCCTAAAAGGGAAAGTCTCAAATTCATCATGTGGTCATCCCGAGGGGTTTGTGTAATACCCCGTATTTTTATGCTTTATAAATATGGGGATTTATTAAATTTAATGTGAGTTATTAATTTGATATAAATCCGGAAATTAATTACTTTATAATTATTAACGTGATGTGAGTTAGTAATTATGGGAACTTGTTGAATATTACTAATGAGTAGAGTAATATATAATATTGGTTCTATTAAATGTCAAGAGTGAATGAAATGACAATTTTGGAAATTTGAGTCGGGACGCGCCCGTGTCGCGTCGGGACTAATATTGATTGATAAAAGTGAATAAATTATAAGTTTCTCGTATGGTCATTTTCTGTGCGTCAAAGTGTCCGGAAGGGTCGAGATAGTCATAAAAGTGTATCCGAGGGTTTAGTTTGGGTCTCGGGGCGTTTTTAGGCTTATTTAGCGCCATGGGAAGGCATTTTGGATATTTTGTAATTTTGGGCAATTAAACCCACGAATTTTCAAGGTTATATCAGATGTATAAGGTTGTCTTCTAGGGTTAACACAACCAAAGACAAGTGACGGCCATAGGAGAGGGAAGGAGAGAGTTTGCCAAGGTGTTCTACTCCGAAAACTCATCCGGTTGCACCGCCGCCACCACCAACGGGTAGATCGCGCGACGGGGAACGCAACCACACCAAATTCATCCACAAATCAGAACTCTAAAATTTCCAGGCAAGTGCTTATCTTTCTTATTTTCGTTAATGCATCACTCATGTTAGTCTAGGATTGATTAGGATGAGTTTCATGGAAGAAAACCCAAGTTGGAGATAGGAAATTCCATGTAGTAATGATATAAATGGAAATCTGGAAATCCCCCTTCATATGTAGAGGTTGAACCACGGATTTATGATGTTTTAGAAGAAGAAATTATGGACAAAGATTGATTACAACAAGGTTAAAGAAATTTCTAGGGTTCATGAGGTTTATACAAGTTTTGCTCTTTTAATCTATGGTTATTGATGAAAATTCACATGTTTTACGTAGAAGATTGTTAGTTTGGGTTTATAATGTTTGTAGTAGGAATTTTTGGGAGTTTGGGTGTGAAAAATTTGGATTTGATTAAGGTTGGATTATGAAACCCGTAACTGTTAATCTGCAGAATTCGCCATACCTGTTTGATCGATCGATCGAACCAGGACTGTCGATCGATCGGCGTATCGATCGATCGAGCTCCTGCCATCGATCGATCGACCCCTTCTGGCAGACTCATATTTCCCCTTTGTAAATAGTTAAATTCAAATTAAATGAGTAAAAATATTTGGACATCCCTATTTAAAATATATTGGAAGGTAAAGGAGACCAGTAGGACTTATTAATAATTATGAGACCTTTAATGTAAGACGGGATGTACATTTTTGGGATATTTACATATAAGGGACGATAAAATTATGTATTAAAGGGAGAGACGCGTAAGATAGTTATGTTGGAAATTAGATGAGTACCTACTGAAATTCTACACTTGGGAGGATAGAGTCCATGAGTGTTACGTAGTAAGTTGGAATAATCCCTCAAACTAAAAGTAAGAGACGAACCGTTATAACTGATAACTAAATAATGAGAAATAAGGATAAATATTATAATTATGGGTTGTGAAATGAACCTAAATTTGATATAAAAAGAAGTAGTATATTTACATGGCTGTGTTTATGCATAAACTATATACGTGTGAAAATCATGCCCGCTTGCTATCCCTGAGGTTATCGCGCTGGGACAGTCTAATCTTGATGGGACCTTTACAGGGGGATATTGACTTGTACCCAAGAAGATAGGAATCCTAGGTACAGGCTATCGTATCGATAGTCGCGGTCCTAAGAGATGCGAGGGTATGTGCTGACCTCTTGGACTTGGAAACTAGGCTTCGTCTCAATATTGTTTGTGTATGTATTAATACAGTTCGAGAGTGATTTCGAACTTGTATTTCCCTTAGTACGAGTGATACGGGGATTGGATAGCAGAGTATGCCCGTACCATAATTTTTACGTGGGGTGCTGTTAGAATATATATATTATACGAGTTTTTAATATATATATGAATTTCTGGAATTTGGAACTTCCTATCATGTTTATGGTAAGTAATAAATGAATAATGACTTGAATTTGGAAATGCTTGTTTTGAAAAGTATAATGGGACACTTGGAAACTTTATTAGCATATAAGGTTTAAATGAGAACTTTGTGCTCAAATGAAATTATCCTCTTAAACAATTAAATTGTTCAGTTTCAAATCTTACGAGTGACCTAAGATAAGTTAAACCGTTGGGGAAGGTTAGTCCGATAGGCATGCACATTAGAAGAGAGGTGAGAATTTCTCAAGGGTGTGCCGCACTAATATGTTGTTGCATTGGCCTGTAAAATTTTTAAATATTTTCTAAACAAATTTTAAATCATTTTCACAATCGGGCTCGGACCCGTTTCTATTTTCCTTTCTCTCTTGTATATATATGTATATATTACAGGTGCCCAGCCACAAGGGCGTCTTGCATAGGATCCTTTGGATGGAACGCGTTGCAGCTTAGGTGGGAGTTGCAGGCCTCTTGCATAAACGACCTCACTTCTTGATTCCACCCCTAGCATATTTATTCAGTTGGGCGTGTGTCGCCCGTTTCCATTATTCAATTATTTCACAGACATTGTGATTCATTTATTTCCAGTATTTTATTCCTTGGGATTTATTATTGTCAGGATGTTTTCATTTAAGTATTAAGTGTTGGATTCAATTAGTTGAATGTTTGATTATTTGGATTGTATGTTCCAACATAGTTGTGGTGTGACTATTAAATTGTGAATTATGCAAAGTTTAAATATTGGTTTAATAAATAAAAATTTGGAAAGAAATGTCTAAATGGTTTTGACACCTATCTTAATTATTTAGGGTGTTTAAATTGGAAAAATTATTTTTACGACAGTGATGCTAAGAATGATCCAACAGTTCACCTTGATTTTAATTTAATAAAGGAATGATCACCCGGTATTTAATTAGGCGAGGTGTCACAGGTGGTATCAGAGCATCAAGTTCTAGTGCCCTTAGGATCTGTACGGCTTATTTCGCTTTCAGCTTAACATTTTTGCTATAGAGCCCTATTTTAGGATTGTTGTATTCTTGCTTTTACGTTTACATCTTCAGCTATTTGAGATTTGGTAATAACTGTAGACTAATAAATTTCTTCAAGTTTTAGATGCCCCCGAGACGTGCACCAAAGGATAGGCGTGCCCAAGCCGAGCAGCCAGCAGCTCCAGCTCAGGGAACGATGAATGCTAATGAGGTAGCCACTATTGTTGCTCAGGCGATGAATGCCACGTTAGTGGTAGTACAATAGGCTCCACCCAAAATTCTGGAAGTGGTGCCAGTACCTGCATAGCTTCCATCTACATGGGAGCGGGTTAGGGACGCCTTTGAGAAGGCGCATCCCCCTGAGTTCTCGGGTAGTTCAGATATCATCATCGTCAGCTAATGGAAGAAAGATATCCAGAGGCATATGCGTATGTACGAGTGCACAGACGTGCAAAAACAGTTGTTGGATTCCTTCAAGTTAGTGGGGGCCGCTTTGCAGTGGTGGGAATCCACCACCACCTTGGAGGAGAGGGATACTATTCCAATTCAGATATTCTGGGAGCGATTTGACCGCAAGTACTTTCCACCCACCGTGCAGACTGAGATGAGGCGGAAGTTACTGAACTTGAAGTAGGAAAATTCTACTGAGTATGAGGAGGAGTTCACGATACTTCTCACCATAGTTCCAGATGAGGCACCTACTGAGGGTAAGAAGATAATGTTGTTTATGGACGGGTTAGCTTGGAGGATCCATCAGCATCTTATAGGGAATTTGTCTCTGAGTACCTTCACAGATGTACTCAATGTTGCCTTACTAAACTGCCAGGATCACCGCTTCCATCTGCAGGGAAGCAAGTGAGCAGGAGAGTCCGGCCAGCAGGGCAGGACAGGGGGTAGTGGCGCTGGTGGAGCACAGACATCCCAGGGACAGACTCGTCAACATGAGCAGAGTTCCCATCAAGGGGACCCTGCCAAGCGCTTCCAATCAGGTGATTCTAGGCAGGGATATGGGGGCTGTAGGCAGAGTCAGCAGGGCCAACCTAATCAGCAGGGCCAGCAAGGCTAACACTGACAGCAGTAGGGTCAGCAGCAGGGCCAACAGCGTTTTCATTCGGGCTAATAGGGCCAGTGGTGGGGTGGTAACGTCCAGCAGGGCCATGGTCAACAGGGTTAGAGGGGAGGTAACTTCAGAGGATGATGTTTTGTGTGCGGCAAGCATGTCCATAAACGCCAGGATTGCCCAGATGGTGATAGGGCCCCATAGCAGCAGGGTGCCCGTAATGAGCCACAGAGGCCACTTTTTCCATCCGCCCTCCCAGCACCAGCCCAGGTGCCATCCCTACCAGCCATTCCAGTAGCTCCAGTGCAATAGGGACAGTTAAAGTATGGACGTGTCTATAACGTCCACTAGGCAGCAGCTCCACAGGAACCACCCGCGATTGAGGGTATGTTTCCTATCCATGGTACTATGGGTCGAGTTTTATTTGATTATGGGGCGACACACTGTTTTATAGCTACCCATTTTGTGAAGGCCTTAGGATTATTAGCCACATCAGAGAGCACTGTGACGTGTGTAGACTCACCACTGGGAAATGGTTCGCTTATTTTCTTTATATGCCGGGGTGTGGGGGTAGAGATTGGTAACTTGGTATTACCTGCAGACTAGTCTTAGATATGCATGAGCATGGCGTTATTATCGGTATGGATTGGCTCGCTGCTTACAGGGCCATGATAGATTGTTTTGGTGGGAGTATTGCTTTTTTCCATTCCGGGGCAAGAGATGTTTGTAGTGGCGATGCCTCGCCCAGAGGGAGGCTCGACCTCTCATTTGTATTACATAGAGGAGGATACCTCTAAGGAGGTTGTGATTCCCTTAGACTCGATCCCAGTTGTTCGTGAGTATTCCGATGTATTTCAGGAGATACCAGACCTACCCCCCAATCGAGAGATAGACTTTGTCATAGATTTATAACTGGATACTAGACCTATAGCATGCGCTCCATACCGTATGTCTCCGACGGAGATACGAGAGTTACGAGATCAGATAGAGCAACTGTTAGGTTAGGGCTTCATTCGCATGAGTAACTCACCTTGGGGCGCTCCAGTCTTGTTTATGAAGAAGATAGATGGTTCACTGAGGCTTTGTGTGGACTATCGGGAGTTGAACAAGGTCACAATACAAAAAAAGTATCCGTTGCCTCAAATCGATGATCTATTCGACCAACTGAGGGGAGCAACTTTCTTTCCGAAAATAGATCTGAGGTCGGGGTACCATCGGCTACGTATTAAGGAGCAGGATGTTTCAAAGACTGCTTTCTTGACGAGATATGGGTTCTATGAGTTCAGAGTGATGCCATTTTGCCTCACAAATGCTCCAACCGTATTTATGGAATTGATGAACTGAGTGTTCAGAGAGTTCTTGGATCAGTTCGTCATTATTTTCATAGATGACATTTTGATATATTCACACTCCAAGGAGGAGCATGCCGAGCACTTGAGGCAGGTTCGTCAGACTCTGCGAGAGCATCAGCTGTATGCTAAGTACGAGAAATACGGGTTCTGGTTACGTGAAGTGCAGTTATTGGGACATGTTGTTTCTGAATAGGCGATAGCAATTGACCCGAGTAAAGTGTCAGCGGTGAGGGAGTGGAGACAGCCCACGACACCGACGGAAGTGAGTAGTTTCTTGGGGTTAGCTGGATACTACAGGAAATTCATTCAGGGATTCTCCAAAATATTAGGTCCATTGACGAACCTGACTCGCAAGGGGGTACCATATGTTTGGGATGATGCTTGTCAATTGGCTTTCGATGAGCTGAAAGACAAGCTTACTTCAGAACCGGTCCTTACATTACCTAAGCTGGGTGTGGAGTACCTGGTTTACACCGATGCCTTTTTACGGGGACTTGGGGGAGTACTTCAGCAGGAAGAGAAGGCTATAGCTTTTGCCTCCCCCAAGCTTAAGACGCATGAGAAGAATTACCCCACCCATGACCTAGAGTTAGCTGCGGTCATTTTCGCATTGAGGATTTGGAGGCACTATTTATTAGGAGAGAAATTTTGCTTGTTCACAGACCACAAGTCACTGCAGTACTTGTTCACTCAGCGAGAGCTGAATATGCATCAGCGTAGGTGGTTAGCATTTGTGAAGGACTATCAGTTCGACATACAGTACCATCCGGGGAAGGCTAACGTAGTTGCTGATGCGTTGAGCCTCAGGCCAGTAAACGATGTAGCGGACATCTGGAAAGCAAAATGGAAAGATTTGGGACACAAGGATGCAGTAGCCCGTTCTTTCGTATCTGTCATGACAGTGACACCCGAGATTGTTACGAGGGTGATACAGGCACAAACTGCATACCCGTTTTGCCAGGAGAAGATTGTATGACTTTTAGCTAAGGGTGCTGAGTCCTATTCTGTTAGTACTGATAGGGGTTTGAGGTTTAATGGGAGTTTAGTGGTCCCAGAAGGATCAGAATTACGTCATGCAGTGATGACCCAGTCTCACGGGTCTCGATTTACGGTACATCCTGGAGGAGATAAGATGTACCAGGATATGAGGCGGCAATACTGGTGGAGTGGGATGAAGAAGGACATCGCTGAGTTCGTGTCCAAGTGTGATACCTGCCAGCTGGTAAAGGTGGACCATCAGAGACCGTCAGGGTTGCTTCATCCATTGGACATACCCCCTTGGAAGTGGGAGAGTATTTCCATGGACTTTATTACAGGGTTGCCTACATCACAGCGGGGCCACGACTCTATTTGGGTGATTGTAGACCGTTTGACCAAGGTGGCTCATTTTCTTCCGGTGCGGGCAGACTATACCATGGGTCAGTATCCTCAGTTGTTCATTACTGAGATTGTCAAATTACATGGGGTGCCCCCGAATATTGTGTCAGATAGAGATAAGATTTTTGTGTCGTGCTTCTGGGAGAGCTTTTAGGAGGCTATAGGTACAGAGTTGAGGTTGAGTTCAGCTTATCACCCACAGACAGATGGAAAAACAGAGCATACTAATCATATGCTGGAGGATGCTACGCATGTGTGTCCTTGATTTTGGAGGAGGTTAGGAGCCACGTCTTCCACTGGTAGAGTTCGCTTATAATAACTCTAATCAGTTCACGATTGACATGGCTCCATTCGAGGATTTATATGGCAGACCTTGTCGTTCCCCAACTTGTTGGCTAGATGTGGGGGATAAAAAGTTGCTAGGACCAGAGGTGATTCAAGAAACCTCTGCGAGGATTGAGATGATCACGAGTCGCATTCGAGTATCCTAGGACAGGCAGAAAAGCTACGTCGATGCAAAATGGTTCTTTCGGGAGTTTAATATGGGGGACAAAGCGTTACTACGCGTATCTCCTATGAAAGGAGTGATGAGGTTCGAGAAGAAAGGGAAATTGGCCCCGAGGTACGTGGGACCATTTCCCATTATCGAGAGGATTGGGTCGGTAGCATACATATTGGGACTGCCAGAGCATTTACGTTGCATTCACGATGTATTCCACATCTCGTCGTTGAGACGATATCTTCGGGATGACGTGGGCCACATGTGACACCCCGACTAATTAAATACCGGGTAGCTACTCCTTTATAAAATTAATTCAAAATGCCAAGTTGGCTCAGTTAATAGCATCACTGTCGAAAACATTTTATTTTTACTAACCACCTAGTATTTAAAAAGCAAGTTGCCAAATTTTAATTAAAGTCTGATTAACATGCAACAAGTGTAATGAAGAAATAAATAACACCATTCACCATACTGAAGTAAAACGAATAACCATCACAATAGAGTAAATAAAGTCTGGAGGAAACCCCTCACTATAATCCCATAACTGAAATAAATAAACTGAAACAATACATGCTAAAGTCTGAAAACTGAAATGTAAAAGATGTCTCTAAAGAAATGGGCAACATGCCCTACAACTGATAGATAGTGACTCTGGAATCCAAAGAGATAGAAGCGTCTACATGCAAATCCCTGTAGCTTCCACAAGCAGCTACAACTCGTCACCTGAATGAGTACCTATGCTTGGTGTCCTTGTGGCTGGGCACCTAAAATGGTTTTACAAAGAAAAACATTTGAAAAGCAAACGAGTCAGAGCCCGAATGTGGAGTTATATTTTAAAAACCTGCAAGTGCTTTAAAAACATTTAAAACATTAAATGAAAAGTACATGTTAGGACGTGCACTCACATTATATTCTCACCCCTCGTCTAACTGTGCACTCCTAACGCAAGTACCCATCTATATCTATCCATACAACTAGCTAAGTGACTACATAACTAGCTAGACTGCCAAAGGTTCTACCCATATTACTCAGTTCCATTTAACATAACAACGCTCGAAATTAAATAGGGGTTTAACGTGAACTCAGTTACTAAATATACCATTGATATAACTATCAGTTAACTCATTATATAACTCGAAATAATACCGTAATATTTTTACAACATTAACATGAGGATTCCCATTAATTTAATGTATATTATTCACATCATAAATATACGATACAAGCACCCCGCAATCTAAGCTATGGTGCACACATACTCTGCTATCCATCCCGGTACATCACGTACATAACGATCACATATTCTGAATCTCTCAGGAATAGTTCAGATAACACAAATCACAAATAGTGGAGGCGAACACAGTCACCATCACATGGGTCACGCACATACCTACGCTCCCATGGTCAGCGGACTTATTAATATCACAATAAGTCTTTCTATGACCTATGTTCATCGAGGTACCAGTCTATATCCCCCCCGTAGGCACACAAGGATTAGAGGGTCCTAAGCGAACGCAACCTCCCGTGATAGCAAGTATGGTAGGTATGTCATACACATAATCCATATACTAATACTAAGTAAACACACATCTTAGTAATACCATATTTTAATCGTAGTACATATCGCATTCTTGTACTAACTATAATTATCACAATTCGTACTATTCCGGTTTGTGATTATACGCGCCATAATTCATCCTCACATCGTAGTAGACACTCACGTCTCAACCCAAATGGTTCATTGAATATAACTCTAGTGTATAATACTCCTCTCAATAACCCAAAAGTCCCAAATCTATCCTCACATCAATAAAGGAAGGTCTTCTATATCCTCGAACAAGTTTATGGGACTCTAAAAATCAAAACAGTCCAAAAAGGATCAAACTGTCAACTCGTTAGAAGTCTCGTTCGAACGAGATCCCAGTTCGTTCGAACGAACTAACCCTTCTAACGATATCTCGTTCGAACGAGATATCGAACGAAAATCCCTACTCGTTAATAACGACTGGTCAACTCGTTAGAAGCTCGTTCGAACGAGTTCGTTCGAACGACCAGGGGGCTGCTTCTAACGAGCTACCAGTTTCGGCCCAGATTTTTCCCCAATTCGTTTTTCACCATTTTTATCACTTTAATCCTTCTTCAAAGTTCGTTCTAACAATGATTTAAGTCCTCTAATCATACTAAAACATTCTTAGGTCATAAACTAACGTCTTTTAAGGCAATAAGGCATCCTAAACATCATTAAATCCCAAGATTTTATACTTTTCCCCCAATATCATCAAGAACATGAACCCTAGATATATATCAACATCAAATTCAAGAATTTAATTCGTTTTTATTTCACCCAATCATGTATTAACATCAGATTAAATGTCTCCAAACTATTCTACATGCAATTCTCTTCATAATTTCTCAAGTTCTATGATCTAACTACATGGGTTTTCATATTTATCAAGAATAAACCATAAATCCGAATTTTCTAACATGGAAAGAACATTTGCTGAAATTAAACATAATTAAACCACTTGCCTTGGTTTGATTTCTGACTTTGGTGTAGGTTTGGTGAGAATTCTGCAGAGTTTCTTCTCTCTCTAAGTTCCTTCTCCAATGGTGGCTCAAGGTGGCTAGGGTTTGATTTGGGGAAACTTAGAAAACCTAAATGACAACCTACGTAGCCTTCTAGGTTAATATGGGTTGGTTAATGGGCTTAATGGGTTTAATCCACATCAGATTTACATCTCTAATTTTCGTCACTTTTAATTCCTCAAAATGTAAAATTACCAAAATACCCTTTAAGTTACCGGTATGGCCTAAAAATACCCCGGGACCCAAACTATACCCCCGGCTAGTGTTTTCTGACTATCTCGACCCTTCCAGATGCGTTGGCGCACTCAAAACGACCATACGAATTATAGATTTTAAATTCACTTTTTATCATCAAAATATAATACCGTGACGCGGCGGTCCCACGCGTCTCAACAAAATTTCTAAAATGCCGTATCTAAATCTCACGACAAATTTTATAATACCAAGTACATATATAATCATATATGCACATAATCAAATACTAACTCGTATCACATTAGTATTTTTATCCCGGATTAATTTCCAATTAATACGCATTTAATTAATTAATCCTCAAAATAAATATAGTCAAAAGTACGGGGTATTACATACTCCCCCCCTAATAACTGAATTTCGTCCCGAAATTTGAAACTAGAAAGTACCTTCTAAAAATAGCTCTGGATAACGTTCGCGCATCTCATCCTCGCGCTCCCATGTGGACTCCTCGACATTGTGATGTCGCCACTGAACACGCACTAACGGGACTATCTTTGACCGCAGTTTCCTTTCGCTTCGGTCCAAAATAGCAATTGGCCCCTCCTCGTAGGAGCTATCCGGATGGAGATCGATGTCCTCCACAGCAATGTGAGAATGAGCCAAATCATCTCTAAGGTATTTCCTCAACGAGGAAATATGGAACACCTCGTGAATCCGATGCAAGTGCTCCGGTAGTCCAAGTCTATATGCAACCGGTCCGATCCGCTCAATAATAGGAAACGGCCCCACATACCTCGGTGCCAACTTCCCCTTCTTCCCGAATCGCATAATCCCCTTCATTGGAGATACCCTGAGCAAAACCTGGTCCCCCACATGGAACTCCCTGAAAAACCTCTTCACATCAGCATAACTCTTCTGCCTGTCTTGAGCTACCCGAATGCGACTCCGAATCAACTCAATCCTTGCCGAAGTATCCTGAATCACTTCCGGCCCAAGCAGTTTGTTGTCCCCCACCTCCAACCAACATGCTGGGGAACGACAAGGCCTACCGTACAACGCCTCGAACGGAGCCATGCCAATCGTGAACTGATAGGAGTTGTTGTAAGCAAACTCCACCAGTGGAAGGTACTGCTCCCATCCACCCCCGAAGTCAATAATGCACATGCGTAGCATGTCCTCCAACATCTGATTGGTGCGCTCTGTCTGCCCATCGGTCTGCGGATGATAAGCCGTACTCAACCGCAATTCCGTGCCCATGGCCTCCTGGAAACTCTCCCAAAACCTCGAAACAAATATCTTGTCTCTGTCAGACACGATATTTAGGGGCACACCGTGAAGTCTCACAATCTCTAAAATGAAGAGCTGGGCATACTGTCCCGTAGTGTAGTCAGTCCTTACGGGTAAGAAGTGAGCGACCTTGGACAACCTGTCTATAATTACCCATACGAAGTCGTGACCCCTCTGCGACGTAGGCAATCCCGTGACAAAATCCATGGATATGCTCTCCCACATCCACACCGGAACCTCCAACGGCTGTAGCAATCCTGTTGGTCTCTGATAATCCACTTTTACAAGCTGACAAGTGGTGCATTTCGAGACAAACTCAGCGATATCTCTTTCCATACCGCTCCACCAATATTGCCGTCTCATGTCTTGGTACATTTTGTCCCCTCCGGGATGTACCGCGAACCGTGAGCCGTGCGACTCTGCCATAACATCGTGCCGCAATTCTTCCCCTTCCGGAACTACCAATCTCCCACTGAAGCACAATCCCCCGTCTGAGCTAACGGTATAGGATTCGGCTCCCTCTGCTAGCAATCGAACTATCTGCTCCTGACAGAACGAGTCATTAGCCTGTGTCCGTACTATCCTCGTGACAATTTGTGGGGTAACAGTCATCACAGACATGAAAGATCGGGCCACTGCATCCTGGTGTCCCAATTCCTTCCACTTAGGTTTCCACACCTCTGCCACCTCATCTGCTGGCCTACGGCTCAACGCGTCTGCTACCACGTTAGCCTTACCCGGGTGGTACTGGATGTCGAACTGGTACTCCTTCACAAACGCAAGCCACCTACGCTGCCGCATATTCAACTCCTTCTGCGTGAACAGATACTGTATGACTTGTGGTCCGTGAACAGCTGAAACTTCTCCCCCAAAAGATAGTGCCTCCAAATCCGTAAGGCAAATACTACCGCTTCCAACTCCAAATCATGCGTGGGGTAATTCTTCTCATGAGGCTTAAGCTTACTGGAAGCATAAGCTATGGCCTGTCTCTCCTGCTGCAATACACCTCCCAGTCCTTGCAAAGACGCGTCGGTGTAAACCAAATACTCGACTCCCGGTTTCGGCAATGCTAACACAGGTGCTGAGGTCAACTTGTCCTTCAATTCATCGAATGCCAATTGACAGGCATCACTCCAAATGAACGGCACACCTTTACGAGTAAGATGTGTCAAGGGACCTGCTATCTCTGCGAAACCCCGAATAAACCTCCTGTAGTATCCTGCTAGACCCAAGAAACTACGAATCTCTGTTGGTGTCGTGGGCTGTCCCCACTCCCTCACCGCTGATACCTTCCCTGGATCAACTGATATATCCTGGTCGGAAATAATGTGACCCAAGAACTGGACTTCCTTCAACCAAAACCCGCACTTCTCGTATTTTGCATACAACTCATTCTGACGAAGTGTCTGCAAAACCTTCCTCAAATGCTCGGTGTGCTCCTCCTCTGTCTGAGAGTAAACCAGAATGTCATCAATGAAGACAATGACAAACTGATCTAGGAAATCTCTGAACACCCTGTTCATCAAGTCCATAAACACTGCTGGAGCATTGGTCAAGCCGAAAGGCATAACCCGAAATTCATAAGAACCATATCTCGACAAGAACGCGGTCTTCGAAAAATCCTCCTCCCTGATACGCAACTGATGGTATCCCGACCTCAAGTCAATCTTCGAGAAGAAAGAAGCTCCTCTCAACTAGTCGAACAAGTCATCGATTCGAGGCAACGGATACTTATTCCGTATCGTGACCTTATTCAACTCTCGGTAGTCCACACACAACCTCAGTGAACCGTCCCTCTTCTTCACAAACAAAACTAGAGCGCCCCAAGGTGAGGTACTCCTGCGAATAAAGCCTTGTCCCAACAGCTGCTGTATCTGATCCCGTAGCTCTCGCATCTCAGCTGGAGCCATACGGTACGGTGCACGTGCTATAGGTCTCGTACCTAGTAGCAAATCTATAACGAAGTCTATCTCCCGACTGGGCGGTAAGCCTGGTATCTCCTGAAACACATCTGAATACTCCCTGACAACCGGGATCGAATCCAAAGGAATCACAACCTCCTTAGAGGTATCCTCCTCTATGTAATACAGATGAGCGGTCGATCCTCCCTCTGGGCGAGGCATCGCCACTATAAACATCTCTTGCCCCGGAATGGCAAAAACAATGCTCCCGCTGAAGCAATCAATCATGGCCCTATATGCTACGAGCCAATCCATACCGATGATCACATCGTGAACATGCATGTCTAACACTAACATATCTGCAGGCAATACCAAACCACCAATCTCTACCCCCACTCCCCGGCATATAAAGAAAATAAGTGACCCACTCCCTAATGGTGAGTCGACACACGTCACTGTGCTCTCTGCCGTAGCTAACAATCCTAAAGCTTTCGCGAAGTGTGTAGCTATGAAACAATGTGTAGCACCCGTATCAAATAACACCCAACCCATAGTGCCATGGATAGGAAACGTACCCTCGATCGCGGGCGGTGCCTGTGGAACTGCAGCCTGGTGAACGTTGTAGACACGTCCATACTGTAGCTGCCCCTGCTGAGCTGGGACTGCTGGAATGGGTGGCAATGCTGCCATCTGTGGCGGTGCGGGAAGAGCGGCGGGAAATATAGGTCTCTGTGGCTCCTGGCGAGCACCCTGCTGCTGCTGCTGTGGGGCCCTGCCCCTATCAGGACAATCCTGCTTCTTATGGCCAGTCTTGCCATAAGTAAAGCACTTTCCGGGGAAGTTCCCTCCCCTCTGCCCCTGCTGTCCCCAGCCCTGGTGGCCGTTACCATTCCTCCCTTGGCCCTACTGGCCCTGATGAAACTGTTGCCCATTCTGCCCCTGCTGGCCCTGATGGCCGTTTGGACCCTGATGGCCCTGACGGAAACCTCCCTGTCCCTGCCTGTAGTTCCCTGACCGGAACCTCTTATTATCCCCCTGCTGGGTACCCTGCTCATTCTGTCTCTGCCCCTGACCCGATTGTGCCCCGCTGGCACTATGTCCTCCAGTCCTGCCCTGATGGCTAGACTCCCCCGACCGCTTGCCCTCGGCCATATGAAAACGGTGGTCCTGGCAGTGCAATAATGCAGCGTTAACCACATCAGAATACGTGGCCAACGATAGGTTCCCTAGAAGATGTTGACGGATCCTCCAATTTAACCCATCGGTGAACTTCTCTATTTTCTTCTTCTCTGTTGGAATCTCGTTTGGAACGATATTCAACAGGTTAGTGAACTCGGCCTCATATTCGGCCACTGTCTTGCCCTCCTGCTTCAAACTCATCAGCTTCCTCCTCATCTCTGTATGAACTGCGGATGGAAAGTACTTGCGGTCGAATCGCACCTAAAACTCCTGAATCGTGAGGGTATCCCTCTCCTCCGCGGTGGTGATATACTCCCACCACTATAGCGCAGATCCTACTAGCTTGAAAGTAGCTAGTACCTGTTTCTGAACATCAGTGCACTCATGCATCCTCAAATGCCTCTGCATGTCCTTCCTCCATTGGCTCGAGACTACCACATCTGAGCTACCTGCAAACTCTGGCGGATGCGCTTTCTGAAAAGCGTCACGTACACGCTCCCAAGCAGACGGGAATGCATTAACCTGTACTGGCACGGCAACCGGCGCCTGAGGTGGTGCCTGCTGAATCATGGAAATCGCGGCATTTACCGCTTGGGCTACTATAGCAGCAACCTCAGTGGCGTTCATCATGCCCTGAACTGGAGCGGGCTGGGGTTCGGGAATTGCATTCCTGGGAACTCGTCGTGCACGTCGTGGAGGCATCTGAAATAAGAACAAAGTTTATAAGTCCGCAGTTTATAAACTTAAAATAACTGAAGAACGAAGCATACACAAATAGAGTACAACAGTCCTAAAATATAGGGCTCTATATCAAAGAAACGTAGCAGAAACATAATAGCCGTACAGATCCTAAAGGACACTAGAACCTGATGCTCTGATACCACCTGTGACACCCCGACTAATTAAGTACCGGGTAGCTACTCCTTTATAAAATTAATTCAAAATGCCAAGTTGGCTCAGTTAATAGCATCACTGTCGAAAACATTTTATTTTTACTAACCACCTAGTATTTAAAAAGCAAGTTGCCAAATTTTAATTAATGTCTGATTAACATGCAACAAGTGTAATGAAGAAATAAATAACACCATTCACCATACTGAAGTAAAACGAATAACCATCACAATAGAGTAAATAAAGTCTGGAGGAAACCCCTCACTATAATCCCATAACTGAAATAAATAAACTGAAACAATACATGCTAAAGTCTGAAAACCGAAACGTAAAAGATGTCTCTAAAGAAATGGGCAACATGCCCTACAACTGATAGATAATGACTCTGGAATCCAAAGAGATAGAAGCGTCTACATGCAAATCCCTGTAGCATCCACAAGCAGCTACAGCTCGTCACCTGAATGAGTACCTATGCTTGGTGTCCTTGTGGCTGGGCACCTAAAATGGTTTTACAAAGAAAAAGATTTGAAAAGCAAACGGGTCAGAGCCCGAATGTGGAGTTATATTTTAAAAACCTGCAAGTGCTTTAAAAACATTTAAAACATTAAATGCAAAGTACATGTTAGGACGTGCACTCACATTATATTCTCACCCCAGTCTAACTGTGCACTCCTAACGCAAGTACCCATCTATATCTATCCATACAACTAGCTAAGTGACTACATAACTAGCTAGACTGCCAAAGGTTCTACCCATATTACTCAGTTCCATTTAACATAACAACGCTCGTAATTAAATAGGGGTTTAACGTGAACTCAGTTACTAAATATACCATTGATATAACTATCAGTTAACTCATTATATAACTCGAAATAATACCGTAATATTTTTACAACATTAACATGAGGATTCCCATTAATTTAATGTATATTATTCACATCATAAATATACGATACAAGCACCCCGCAATCTAAGCTATGGTGCACACATACTCTGCTATCCATCCCGGTACATCACGTACATAACGATCACATATTCTGAATCTCTCAGGAATAGTTCAGATAACACAAATCACAAATAGTGGAGGCGAACACAGTCACCATCACATGGGTCACGCACATACCTACGCTCCCATGGTCAGCGGACTTATTAATATCACAATAAGTCTTTCTATGACCTATGTTCATCGAGGTACCAGTCTATATCCCCCCCGTAGGCACACAAGGATTAGAGGGTCCTAAGCGAACGCAACCTCCCGTGATAGCAAGTATGGTAGGTATGTCATACACACAATCCATATACTAATACTAAGTAAACACACATCTTAGTAATACCATATTTTAATCGTAGTACATATCGCATTCTTGTACTAACTATAATTATCACAATTCGTACTATTCCGGTTTGTGATTATACGCGCCATAATTCATCCTCACATCGTAGTAGACACTCACGTCTCAACCCAAATGGTTCATTGAATATAACTCTAGTGTATAATACTCCTCTCAATAACCCAAAAGTCCCAAATCTATCCTCACATCAATAAAGGAAGGTCTTCTATATCCTCGAACAAGTTTATGGGACTCTAAAAATCAAAACAGTCCAAAAAGGATCAAACTGTCAACTCGTTAGAAGTCTCGTTCGAACGAGATCCCAGTTCGTTCGAACGAACTAACCCTTCTAACGATATCTCGTTCGAATGAGATATCGAACGAAAATCCCTACTCGTTAATAACGACTGGTCAACTCGTTAGAAGCTCGTTCGAACGAGTTCGTTCGAACGACCTGGTGGCTGCTTCTAACGAGCTACCAGTTTCGGCCCAGATTTTTCCCCAATTCGTTTTTCACCATTTTTATCACTTTAATCCTTCTTCAAAGTTCGTTCTAACAATGATTTAAGTCCTCTAATCATACTAAAACATGCTTAGGTCATAAACTAACGTCTTTTAAGGCAATAAGGATCCTAAACATCATTAAATCCCAAGATTTTATACTTTTCCCCCAATATCATCAAGAACATGAACCCTAGATATATATCAACATCAAATTCCAGAATTTAATTCGTTTTTCTTTCACCCAATCATGTATTAACATCAGATTAAATGTCTCCAAACTATTCTACATGCAATTCTCTTCATAATTTCTCAAGTTCTATGATCTAACTACACGAGTTTTCATATTTATCAAGAATAAACCATAAATCCGAATTTTCTAACATGGAAAGAACATTTGCTGAAATTAAACATAATTAAACCACTTGACTTGGTTTGATTTCTGACTTTGGTGTAGGTTTGGTGAGAATTCTGCAGAGTTTCTTCTCTCTCTAAGTTCCTTCTCCAATGGTGGCTCAAGGTGGCTAGGGTTTGATTTGGGGAAACATAGAAAACCTAAATGACAACCTACGTAGCCTTCTAGGTTAATATGGGTTGGTTAATGGGCTTAATGGGTTTAATCCACATCAGATTTACATCTCTAATTTTCGTCACTTTTAATTCCTCAAAATGTAAAATTACCAAAATACCCTTTAAGTTACCGGTATGGCCTAAAAATACCCCGGGACCCAAACTATACCCCCGGCTAGTGTTTTCTGACTATCTCGACCCTTCCGGACGCGTTGGGGCACTCAAAATGACCATACGAATTATAGATTTTAAATTCACTTTTTATCATCAAAATATAATACCGTGACGCGGCGGTCCCACGCGTCTCAACAAAATTTCTAAAATGCCGTATCTAAATCTCACGACAAATTTTATAATACCAAGTACATATATAATCATATATGCACATAATCAAATACTAACTCGTATCACATTAGTATTTTTATCCCGGATTAATTTCCAATTAATACGCATTTAATTAATTAATCCTCAAAATAAATATAGCCAAAAGTACGGGGTATTACACCACACCCATATCGCGATAGAGGAGATAGACTTACAGCCTAACAGCTCTTATGAGGAGAGATTGATGGCTATCCTAGACCATAGCGAGAGTAGATGGAGGTCTAAGGTAGTTCCACTTGTACGGGTCCAGTGGGAGCATCATAATGTGGAGGAATCCACTTGGGAGCGCACGGCAGATATGCGCGAGAGATATCCAGATTTATTCTTACCAGGTATGCCTTATTTTTTGAATTTCAGGACGAAATTCAGTTATTAGGGGGGAAGTATGTAATACCCCGTATTTTTATGCTTTATAAATATGGGGATTTATTAAATTTAATGTGAGTTATTAATTTAATATAAATTTGGAAATTAATTACTTTACAATTATTAACGTGATGTGAGTTAGTAATTATGGGAACTTGTTGAATATTACTAATGAGTAGAGTAATATATAATATTGGTTCTATTAAATGTCTAGAGTGAATAAAATGTCAATTTTGGAAATTTGAGTCAGACGTGCCCGTGTCGCGTCGGGACTAAATATTGATTAATAAAAGTGAATAAATTATAAGTTGCTCTTATTGTCGTTTTGAGTCTGCCAAAGTGTCCGGAAGGGTCGAGATAGTCATAAAAGTGTACCCAGGGGTTTAGTTTGGGTCTCGGGGCATTTTTAGGCTTATTTAGCGCCCCAGGAGGGCATTTTGGACATTTTGTAATTTTGGGCAATTAAACCCACGAATTTTCAAGGGTTATATCAGATGTCTAAGGTTTCCTTATAGGGTTAACACAAACAAAGACAAGTGACGGCCATAGGAGAGGGAAGGATCGAGTTTGCCAAGGTGTTCAAGGCCAAAAACTCATCCGGTTGCACCGCCGCCACCACCAACGTGTAGATTGAACGGCGGGGAACGCAAGCACACCAAATTCATCCATAAATCAGAACTCTAAAATTTCTAGGCAAGTGTGTATCTTGCTTATTTTCGTTAATGCATCACTCATGTTAGTCTAGGGTTGATTAGGATGAGTTTCATAGAAGAAAACCCAAGTTGGAGATAGGAAATTGCATTTAGTAATGATATAAATGGAAATCTGGAAATCCCCCTTCATATGTAGAGGTTGAACCACGGATTTATGATGTTTTAGAAGAAGAAATTCTGGAAAAATATTGATTAGAACAAGGTTAAAGAAATTTCTAGGGTTCATGAGGTTTATACAAGTTTTGCCCTTTTAATCTATGGTTATTGATGAAAATTCACATGTTTTACGTAGAAGATTGTTAGTTTGGGTTTATAATGTTTGTAGTAGGAATTTTTGGGAGTTTGGGTGTGAAAAATTTGGATTTGATTAAGGTTGGATTATGAAACCCGTAACTATTAATCTGTAGAATTCGCCATACCTGTTTGATTGATCGATCGAACCAGGAGTGACGATCGATCGACGCATCGATCGATCGAGCTCCTGACATCGATCGATCGACCCCTTCTGGCAGACTCATATTTCCCCTTTGTAAATAGTTAAATTCAAATTAAATGAGTAAAAATATTTGGACATCCCTATTAAAATATATTGGAAGGTAAAAGAGACCAGTAGGACTTATTAATAATTATGAGACCTTTAATGTAAGACGAGATGTACATTTTTGGGATATTTAGATATAAGGGACGATAGAATTATGTATTAAAGGGAGATACGCGTAAGATAGTTACGTTGGGAATTAGATGAGTACCTACTGAAATTCTACACTTGGGAGGATAGAGTCCATGAGTGTTACGTAGTAAGTTGGAATAATCCCTCAAACTAAAAGTAAGAGACGAGCCGTTATAAGTGATAACTAAATAATGAGAAATAAGGATAAATGTTATAATTATGGGTTGTGAGATGAACCTAAATTTGATATAAAAAGAAGTAGTATATTTACATGACTGTGTTTATGCATATGCTATATACGTGTGAAAATCATGCCCGCGCTACTTGCTATCCCCGAGTTTACCGTGCTGGGACAGTCTTATCTCGATGGGACCTTTACGGGGGATATTGACTTGTACCCAAGAAGATAGGAATCCTAGGTACAGGCTATCGTATCGATAGTCACGGTAATAAGAGACGCGAGGGTATGTGCTGACCTCTTGGACTTGGAAACTATGCTTCGCCTCAATATTGTTTGTGTATGTATTAATACAGTTCGAGAGCGATTCCGAACTTGTATTTCTCTTAGTACGAGTGATATGGGTATTGGATAGCAGAGTATGCCCGCACCATAATTTTTATATGGGGTGCTGTTAGAATATATATATTATACGAGTATTTAATATATATATATATATATATATATATATGAATTTCTGGAATTTGGAACTTCCTATTGTGTTTATGGTAAGTAAGAAATGAATAATGACTTCAATTTGGAAATGCTTGTTTTGAAAAGTTTAATGGGACACTGGGAAACTTTGTTAGCAAATAAGGTTTAAATGAGAACATTGTGCTCAAATGAAATTATCCTCTTAAACAATTAAATTGTTCAGTTTTAAATCTTATAAGTGACCTAAGATAAGTTAAACCATTGGGGAAGGTTAGTGCGATAGGCATGCACATTTGAAGAGAGGTGAGAATTTCTCAAGGGAGTGTCGCACTAATATGTTGTTGCATTGGCCTGTAAACATTTTAAATACTTGCTAAACAAATTTTAAATCATTTTCACAATCGGGCTCTGACCCGTTTCTATTTTCCTTTCTCTTTTGTATATATATGTATATATTACAGGTGCCCAGCCACAGGGGCGTCTTGCATAGGATCCTTTTGAAGGAACGCGCTACAGCTTAGGTGGGAGTTGCAGGCCTCTTGCATAGACGACCTCACTTCTTGATTCCACTCCTAGCATATTTATTCAGTTGGGCATGTGTCGCCCATTTCCATTATACAGTTATTTAGCGGACATTGTGATTCATTTATTTCCAGTATTTTATTCCTTGGGTTTTATTATTGTCAGGATGTTTTCATTTAAGTATTAAGTGTTGGATTCAATTAGTTGAATGTTTGATTATTTGGATTGTATGTTCCAGCATAGTTGTGGTGTTACTATTAAATTGTGAATTATGCAAAGTTTAAATGTTGGTTTAATAAATAAAAATTTGGAAAGAAATGTCTAAATGGTTTTGACACTTAGCTTAATTATTTAGGGTGTTTAAATTGGAAAAATTATTTTTACGACAGTGATGCTAAGAATGATCCAACTGTTCACCTTGAGTTTAATTTAATAAAGGAGTGATTGCCCCGTATTTAATTAGGCGGGGTGTCACAGTTTGGGGTCCCCGAGGAGGGCCTCCCTCCTCTTTTCTTCCGTTCCGACATGTGTGTAGGATTGCGCCCTTTCTTGGGGTGCTCGGCCATCGTATATATGGGGTAATATGTAGAAATAGAGTCGCCACACTATTATTCTCAAAACAGTCAAAAGAAATGATGTTGCCTCAAGCGAACGACATCGAGGACAATAATGATGCTTGCGAAATTAAATAGTTCAAGGGTCCGAGGACTAAGTTACAAAATGGAAAGGTGTTAGGCACCCATCCCACCCTTTAGGTATCTCATGGGCATGTGTTAATCTTATCCTGTTAAACTTCGTGAAGTGTGTGCTTATGTGTATAATATAAATGAAAAAGAGAATCGTTCAACTCGTGTCATGGAAATAAATGGAGTGAGTTCATCCTTAGGAGTGTTCCTAAAATAAGAATTGAAAGAAAAATGCAAGTGTTTCCTGATTCACTAGTCTTTATAGAAGACGAATGCATATATCAGATAAGACATATGCAAACAATCATAAAAAATATATTAAGTATATATGATAAAAATAATGTAACAAATGTGTATAAGGGAGGACTCGAGTCTAGGGATTTACCCAAGACACCTACAAATCCCAAGGGGCATCGAAGTCCATGAAGTTTTAAGATAACATAGGGTGGTGTTTAACCCCTAAATCCAAACGGGGGATTTCTCTTATATGTGTGTGTAGTGATAAACATGCTTCAAGTGTGAGGATGTGTAAAGATAATCCCTCTTTTGGAATTAATAGGTAAACCCTCTTTTTCTTTTCAATGAAAATAAGATATGTGCAGATACTAATAATAAATGTTTGAAATTAAGGTATGTGATGTAATGAAACAAAGCACTAAAGTAAAAAATAAAGTGACTAATGCTAAAAATAAAGTGACTAATGCTAAGAGAATTTAAAGAGAATGGTGGAGAATTAGACCTCATTATAAAGGCTTGGAGTCGATCTTAGTTGTAGATGCACTGATCTCATGAGGAGGTGATGGTGGTATGAAGAGATGGGTCAGATTTTACTTAAAGGAGTATGAATAGGATGATAGAAATGTGGGAAATAGGTTTTTCAAGATGGGAACGACTCTGAAATCAAGAGAATGCTCTCTGAATTGCTGAGAGGGATGTTCAAGGGGTGACTTTAAACATAAGGTCATGGCCTCTATTTATAGGGCCAGGGTTTTCCAATCGACGGGTTCCTTTACCCACCTATCAGCATAGAATCCCAGTCACACTGCTGATAGGCAAGGTCCTAGGGGTGCCATTCGGTAGCCTGAGAAAGATTTTTTGGAAAAATAATCGTAAAATGCGAATTTTGAGTCAGAATTATGCACAGGGAGGACAATTGGAAATGGTATTTAGAGCCCTTTAAGAATCCATTAAGGCACTCTTGGGTTCAGGAGTTGATCGAGGTCAAATGGGGCCTAGAAGTTCCAGTTGGTCACTTGATAGGAAAATTATCGGAGGAAAATGAAGTGTTTCTTCAAACCCTAAAGTCGTTCCATGCACGGGATAGACCGTTGGAAGGAGTATTTAGATCCTTTCAAAATTTTATTCATCTTTGTTCAGTTTAGAGACTTGACCAAGGTTAAACGGGGGCCCAAAAGCCCGTGAGCCTTCGTAAAATGGGTTGTTCGTCCGTACCGTAAGGCTAATTTACAAACGGGATAGGCCATTGGAAAGGGTATTTAGATATCTTTAGTAATTCTACAATGACAATATATCTGTCATTTTCCACTAGAATCTAGGTCTTGTCTGCATTGTCATAGATAACACGAGATATAATGTATCCCTTTGCATTGGAATATCTACACAATCATCCACAACGTCCTCTATTCGAATCATTAGCAATGTGCTCATCATCATGCACCACTCATCTTCAATGTCTATCACTTCATACTTCAACTGGTCTCCATAACTCCACCTTCCTTAAAGATATAATCTTTGTTTGGAGTTCGTAGTTTTTCGCAATTATATATGGGAGAATTTTTATTCGATTTAACTTGGTTTTAATTTTTCAAAAATGAGGCTGGATTTTTAAATAAAATATATTTCCTTATACTCATTAAAACGACTTTGATATTTCATTCAAACAACATTGACATGCCGTTTGATAGGTCACTTAATGCCCTACTTCTTATATGGATCAAATAAACCCATACTGTTTTGGTTTTTTGATGTCGTTTAAAGGTTGATTCTAACGAGATGAAGATCTCATTTGAACGACCTCCCTGTCTCGTTTAAATGACCTAATGCCGCCTCAATTTTCATATTTTCCTATAAAAACCTGCTTCCTATAGGTATTTTGCAAGACTTTTAAAAACCTCGTTTCCAAAGATCAGCTACACAAAAGTCTCTCCTTTTAAGGGCCAAAACCACTTTTAATTCACACAAACCTCCCATATTATATTTTGTGAATCTCCACTAAACCATCATAAACACATATTTCTAATCTTGGAGTTGCTCTTATGGAGAACGTGTCACCACTATTGTTCTTGGAGTTCTCATGGAACTTCTGCTGAAGAAGAAGAACCGAAGCATGCTGTATTTTTTACTGTCAAACGCTGTCTGTATTTCTCTATTGTTGTAAGTTGCAATTTTCATATATAGTGAAATAAGAACTAGTTTTTCCTTGTAGGGATTTTTCTTGAATTTGGTCTTCTTGAATGTTTGGTTGCATGCTATATTGATATACCTCTTTCAATCACTTAGTCGCATGAACTAGGGTTTAAAACTGGTATAAAATTAACATTTAATTAAATAAGTTTGTCCATTGAACCATAGATCACTCCCAAATTGGTATCAAAGACGTTTACACAACTTTATAGTATTAATGATTTTCCACAAAAAAAATCTTAATATTAATTTTATGAAAAAATTGATTTTTTAAAAAGCTAAGTTCAAATGGATAGCTTATATAATAGAATGTCAACGTTTGATGGATCCAATTATACCTATTAAAAGGCTAGAATGAGATCCACTTTGAAGGCCATTAATGAATGAGTCTGGATTACATGTGAAAGAGGGTGGACACGACCTACTATGGTTGTAGGTAATGATATTAATCCTAAACCTTTGAATTTATTTACTAAAGTAGCATTTAAATGGGGTTACTTTAATTCACGTGGCCTTAGTGCTACTTTCGAAGCCGTCACATTCGACGAGTTACGACGTATTATGACGTGTACCACATCACAAGTGGCATGAAATATCTTGCAACTTACACATGAGGGCACAAATGTTGTTATGGCATATAAATTCCAAAATTTGACTACTCAGTTTGAAACCATAACCATTATTGAATCCGAGAGGTTTGGTGAATTTTATGCTCGCCTATCAGATATTATTCATTCATGTTCTAATATTGGTGAAAAAATTTCAGACACTAGAATAGTTAAAAATATTTTAAGATCAATGCCTACCCATTTTATCCCGAAAGTAACTGAGCCTAATTATTTAGGAATGTTAGATTCCCTCAAGTTAGAAGAACTTGTAGGATACCTTCAAACTTACGAAATTGACATGTTTCTTAAATCTATAAAACAAAAAGAGAAAGGGATTGCACTTAAGGCCCGGTCTAGAAAGAGTTAAGAGACATCCATAAAGAGAAATGAGGTAGCTATAAAGACAGAGGAGGTGTCGTCCGATTCTGAGTATGACTTTCATTTAGATGATTTAGCGCTTTTCGCTAAAAACTTGAAAAAAATTCTCAAACTTAATAAATAACGGCACATCTCAAGATTAAAAGAGTTCTGAGAAAAATACAAGTGGGAAGAAATTTCAAAAAGATAACAAGGAAGCCCCAAAAAGAGAGAAAGAGAGGTGTTATGAGTGTGATGGGAGAGGTCATAAAGCATATGAGTGCCCAACTAGGTTAAAGGATCAAGGTAAGGTCAACACTGCCTTAAATCACACCCTCCGTGATGAAACGAGGTCGAGTCTGTGGATTCAGGAGACGAATCACCACATAAAAATAACTTCATCGAATTCATGGCTAGTCATGTGAGTATGTCCAGTGCACGTCATGACGATAAGGAAGCTACTTTATAGGGACACCCCGACAGTGCGAATGATGTGATCGAGGGTGAGTATGCAACAAGTGAGAGCCAGAGTGACCTACAACATGCATACATCGAGTTATCTGCTAAGTCTTTTAAAATAAAAAAAAATTAAAACAAAGGGTTAGTAGCTAGGATCATTATTCTATAGAAGGAGTTAGGAGAGATGCGAGAGAGAGTGTCATTCGTTATAGAGTCTTTGAGAGAGTGGAGAGAGAAAGAGAGAAGAGACTTGAACAAATAAATGGCTAGTCTTACGAGTGAGCTCCTTGCATCCGTGGAGACTTTGAAGATACTTGAAGCCCTTGTAGACCAACTCGAGAAGGATATTGAGAGAGCCTAGGAGGTAAAGGTAAATATTGAGGATATAGTTGGTAATATGGGAAACATGTTCCTCGTCCTTGCTTTAGTATTTGGTGAGAGGCAGGGAATAGGTTTCAATGATGCTTTCGCGTCAACTGTCGCACTAGAACCAGTCCCTGAATTTATTGTAGGTCCTTATGGCCCTCAACGAAAACACCAAAGAAAAGTTTGGCCAAGAAAAGTAGACCAAGGTCTTCCTAAGACTATTTATTTATGCTCTTATTATAAGAGAAAAGGCCACCTTATGGAGTTTTTCTATAGATTGTATTGGACTCGATGTACACATACTTCTTTGCACTACTTTAGCGATTTTTCTATCCTTATAGAGCAGGTTGAGTGTCTAGTCGCCAGTTCTCATTGTGTGATGGAATTTTTTCAACGAATGTCATTATCATTAGTGGATACGTCCAACATCTCGACTAGACCCAATAATGACAAGGGTAAACAAAAGGTCACCACTACTTGGGTTCCCAAGAGTGAAGAGAAATCCCTTGTTGTTCATATTGCTCTGAAAGGGTCATAATACCCCCCACTGGCATTTTGATAGTGGTTTCTCTAGGCACATGACTCGTGACATCTCATTTTTTACCAGCCTTGAGGATCGTAAGGAAGGTAAAGTCACCTTTGGATATGGGAGTAAGTCTAGCATTATAGGATGAGCTACAGTAGAGATACCCGAATTTCCTAAGCTAGATAATGGTTTACATGTCCAAGGTTTAAAAGCAAGCCTTATCAGCAGTAGCCAGCTGTGCGATGCAGACTTTTCAATAAAGTTTGATAGGAATGAGTGCAACATTTTTTATCAAGCTGGTATACTTTTACTAGAAGGGAGAGGACTAAAGATAACACTTATGGGATTGTTCCCAATTCCTCATTTGTGTGCAACAACGCTAGGATCTCTTCTATGGATCTATGGCATCGACATATAAGTCATGGTAATTTTAGAGATTTGGAGCGTTTAGTAAAAAAAAGACCTAGTACGTGCCTTGCTGTCGCTTGGAAAACCAACTTCCACGGTTTTTGGTCCTTGTTTGTAGGGAAAAAAGCTTATAGTCCCCATAAGTAGTCGAATTCCATTACCACTTTAAGTGTGATTGAGTTAGTTCACATGGATATTATGGGTCCTACTGGCACTGAGAGTTTAAGTGGCAAGAGGTATGTTTGCGTGATGGTAGATGATTTTTATCGTAATTCTATAATTGGTTTCGTGAGAGATAAATCCAATCCTATAGAGATTCTTACGACCAAGTATCGTGTCCAAGAAAATCAACACAGTGTAACTATCAATAGATTGCGTAGTGACAAGGACATATAATTTAAAGAAGCAAAGGTGGATCATTACTGTGATATAATTGAAATAAACTCCTCAACAAAATAATATTGTTGAGAGGAAGAACTGAACGATTCAAGAGAAGGCTAGATCTATGTTTCTTTATCGTAGAGTTTTTAAGAGGTTTTGGGTAGAGGCAGTGTGTATCGCATGCCACACGATGAATAGGGTATATCTTCATCCACACACTTCAGACGCTATATGATGTGTGCATAAGAAAGAAGTCCAATCTATTGTATTTCCATGTCTTTGGGAGTAAATGCTACATCCTAAGGGATAGAGAGCAATTAGGAAAGTTCGACACTTGAAGCGACGAGGGGATTGTGTCAGGATATTCATCGATGGGTAAAGCTTATCGAGTTTTTAACTTGAACAACTCTAAGGTTATAGAATCAATAAACATCACTGTTAAAGATGACTAGCCATTAAATTTTATTGATCCTAACCATTTGTGCGAACTTTATTCACCCCTAGTTATGATCCCATTATTCCTCACACTCCTAGGGTGGACCCTACTCCTGACTTAAGGGACACACCTGCTTGGGTTCTTATCTAAGGCAATCCCTGTATGGTTTCAAACAAGCACCCCATGGTTAGTATGAGAGGCTTACTTCCTATCTCTTAGGACGTTGCTTTAAGAGAGGGGAAGTAGATAAGACATTATTTGTTAGGAGAGGAAACTGTGATATTTTGGTTACCTAAGTCTATGTGGATGACATACTCTTTTGATCCACATGTTCCTGCCATGCTCATGACTTTAAGGAGGAGATTAATAGTGATCTCGAGATGATCATGGTTGGTGAGCTTACATTATTACTTGGTCTCTAGGTTTGTTAGTTAGAGGATGGGATGTTCATATCCCAATCTAAGTATGCAAGAGAACTCGTGAGGAAGTTTGGGTTATACTCTACTAAGCACTCATGCACCCCTATGAGTACCTTGATAAAGCTTAGCAAGGACACTTCAAGCAAGGACATAAAGGAAACCTTGTATCAGAGTACAACATGTAGTCTTATGTACTTGACTTCCAGTCATCCTGATGTAGCCTTTAGTGTTGGAGTTTGTACACAATATCAGACGTGCCAAAAAGAGTCACACTTACATGCTCTTAATCATATTATCAAATATGTGAGTGGGGATCTCTCATACGACATTTGGTATTCCTTTGATACCGACGGCCGTTTATTCACCTATTTGGATGCCGATTAGTCCAGGGATGTAGATGGATGTAAGAGAACTTTTTGGTACTGCTCTTATCTCTTGGTTTAGCAAGAAGTAGAACTCCATTTACTTGCCTACTGTGGAGCCTGAGTACATCGCCACTGGGAATTTTCGTATGCAACTCTTATAGATGAAGCAAATGTTGGAGGACTATGGGATATCACAAGGCACCTTGACTATTTCTTGTGATAAAATGAGAGCGATTCGTATATGCTGCAATCTAATCCAGCATTCGTGCACGAAGCACATTAGGATATGCGAGCATTTGATCCAAGATCTAGTAGAGGAGAAGGTCGTGTCCTTGAGATTTGTGACCACCCATCGCCAATTAGAAGGTATGTTTAAGAAACCTTTAGTTGCCCCCAAGATTGGAGTTTTAAGAAGTCTTTAGGTATCTGCACAGTTGATTGAGGATTGGTTACTTTGTCTAGTATAGGATGATTTTTCATGCTCATATTCTTGATTCCTATTGCTAGATTGTATTATTAGTATTATTCTTGTATTATTTGATATTTTTGAAAAATCTAAAAAGAATTTCGTTTTGTTAAAAAAATTGGAAAAATTCAAAAAGATTTTTGGTTTTTAGCAAAAAAGAAAAATACAAAAACATTTTCGATTTTTATGAAAAATGAAAAGGACAAAAATATTTTATTTTATAATTTTTTTTGAAAAACACAAAAAGATTTTTGTATTTTGTTTACACCTTTTGTGGATGAACATTTAGGATTGCCAAGTCACAACATCAGTCCGTTATCCACGTGACTTTTTTTATATTTTTTTGAGACAACTTCATTTCATCCATGTGCTTTATAATGTTTGGAGTCATTGAGATGTGATTAGTGCTTACTTTCTACATGTTTGACTCATTGTCTCCTTTAACGCGCACATGCAAAAATTTATTTAATTTTAGTACTTGTCTATCTCATATTGGTCAAAGTGATTTCATATCAATCATGTCTTTTCAATGAACAAAATGCGATAAAATGAGACAATAAAAGTAGTGAAAGTAAGAACCGTTGCTCGTGAGTGTTTATTTAATAATTAAAAAAAATCTGAGTGTATATGAGAGTCAAATGAACTAGTCAGGAAAGCCACCGTTTGAAAAGAGCTCAAGGAAAAATTAAGGCAATAAAAATAGAAATTTTGTGAAAAATAAGCCAATAGGAAATCTCTCAAAGGGAAATTAGAACCTCAATAAAAAAAATGCATTATTATATATGAAGGAGATTGGTTGGCAATCAACTGGTTCGTACGTCCTGAAAAATCTCATAAAATCATTACATAGTTTTAGATGTTATCGGTGTGAAAATCATTTTAGACTTTGATTTGCTGATTAGATTGAGTTGGTATCATCTGAATTCAACATTTTTACACCTAAGGACAATTTTGAGTTCATTCATTAGGAGTATTCAAAATTCATCGTGCACATGTATTATGACTGTTACGCGTTATGGGTATTTGTTTACGCCCCTACATTGATGCTATCACGACTTGTTTTCTTTGTGTCAATTCATGGTGTGATTTATTGTTGTATTTTATTTGTAAGAAATTGTTTGGCAAAATTCAAAAAGAGAAGTTTATTTGTTAGTGACACACTCCGTATTTATTTCTTATATTTATTTCCCTGTCTATTTTGGACATTATAAAAAGGGGAACAACGAATTATGGGTAAGTGGGAAAGTTTGATAATTTATTTATGCTTATTTCTGATTTTCATTTTAATTTAAACTTTTACGCGTTATGGGTATTTTTTTTTGTCTCATGTGTGTAGGTTCATTTGATAATATTAATGGAACACTCGATGAAGAAAAAGAAACTTGGAGATTTCAAGTTTTTGAAGATATTGAAGATTTCAAGATTTCAAGACTTGTGTATTTTGAAACCTTTGAATTGTGGGTTTTTTGGTGGCTTAAAAATATTGTACGTATTAGGATTCTTTTTGGGATGCATAATTTAAATATTTTTATGTCTATACTAGCATAGCCATAGGGGAAGATTTGTAAGGAAAATATTTTTGTCATTGTCCGTTAGAATCTAGGTCTTATCTGTATTGTCATAGATCACATGAGATATGGCGTATCTCATTAGATTGGCATGTCTACACGATCATCCACGACGTCCAGTATTCGAATCATTGGCAAAGTACTCATCATCATGCACCACTCATCTTCAACGTGCATCACGTCCTTCTTCATCATGTCTCCATAACTCCACTATCCTTAATGGTATAATATTTATTTGGATTTTTTACTTTTTTGTAATTAAATCTGGGAGAATTTATACTCGATTTAACTTGATTTTAATTTTTAAAAAATGAGGCTGGATTTTTAAATAAAATATTTTTCTCTTATAGTCATTCAAACGACTTTGATATGTCGTTCAAATGACATTGACATATTGTTTGATAGGTCATTTGATGCCCTACTTTTCATATGGATCAACGAATCGGTACTGTTTTGTCTTTTTGAAGTCGTTTAAAGGTCGCTTCTAACGAGATGAAGATCTCATTTGAATGACCTCCCTATCTTGTTCTAACGATCTCACACTGCCTCGATTTTTATGTTTGCCTATAAAAAAACTTCTTTATGTAGGTATTTTTAAAGACTTCAAAAAATTTTGTTTCTGCAAATCTATTGCACAAAATTCTCACCTTTTAAAGGCCAGAACCACTTGTGATTCACACAACCCCCCATATTATATTTTGTGAATGTCTACGAAACCCTCATAAACATGTATTCCTATTCTTGGAGTTAATCTTATAGAGAAAGTGTCTCCACTACTGTTCTTAAAGTTCTCATGGGAACTTCTACTGAAGAAGACGAACCGAAGGCTGAAGTATTTTCATCTGTCAAACGCTGTCTATATTTATCTATTCTTTCTAGTTGAGATTTGCATATATAGTGAAATAAGAATTGTTTTTGCTATGGGTGGATTTTTCCTTAACTTTGTCTTCTTAAAAGTTTGGTTGCATGTTGTATTGGTTTATCACTTTCTAGCACGTAGTTGCATAAACTAGGGTTTAAAACAAGTATAAAATTGACATCTAATGAAATAATTTTATCCATTGAATCATAGCGCCCTCTGATATTGATTGATCTTTGTTCAAGATGAAGAGTCAATCGGAGTCGAACGAGGGGTACGAATACCTAGTGGCCTCCAGATCTATTTTCGGGGTAAAACGGACCATTAATCAGAACCGTAAGGCTGATTTGTTCATGGGTTAGATCGTTTGAAAGGGGATTCAGAGACCTTTCAAGATTCATTGAGCTTTCGGTTAAATGAGGAAGTTGACCACAATCAAACGGGGCCCGAGAGCGCTCATCGACCTCAACATCAGTTTTTAATAGTTAAACGGACCGTTCATTCAAACCATAAGGCCTATTCGCATATGTGGTAAACTTTTGGAAAGGTGATTATGATGTCTTTGAAGATTCTTTGTGCTTTCGATCAGACGAGAAGGTTGATCAGAGCTTGACGGTGCTCGGGAGCGCTCGATAGCCTCTATATCGATACTCAGAGTATGACCTAGTGTTTACTATGAATGAAAGAGTGATAAGGACCTAAGTAGGTGATTAGGTGGTCCTTGGATTGTGTGTCTATAAAGAGTCCCTCGATGGGAAAGCTTGTAACAAGTGCAGGCCGTTAAATGATATACACCATAGTTACATTGGTAGTGAGGTTTTTATGTCAATTTTATGGACTTAGAGTATGTGGGTGATCGATTTAGTGGGTAGAACTCAGATGTGAGGATCGATCATGATGAGGATGACCGATTTAGTAGGTGAAGGTAAATTGTGAGATCCTAAAAAGATAAGGATAACCGATTCAACGGGTCGAGAATGTGTTAAGACTGGTTCAAATGGGATAGGGAGACTAATTTAACGGGTCGATGTCTATTTTATGGACATCAAGTGATGTTTGGGATGACTGATTTAGTAGGTTGAGGTCAATTCTAAGGACTTAAAGTTCTAACAACCATTTCTAAGGGTCGAGGTGAATTCCAAAGACCGAAAGTTGTGACGACCTATTTTATGGCCAAGGTAAATTAAGAGGACCGAAAGTTGTAACGACCAATTTTGGGGGCTAAGGTCAATTTTAATGACCTTAAGTTGCGAGGACCAATTATGAGGTCCGAGGTCAATTTCGAGGACTTAAATTTACCGTAACCAATTCTAAGGGCCTAGGTCAATTCGGAGGACCTAAATTTGTATTGACCAATTCTGAGGGACGAGGTTAATTCTAAGGAACTGAAGTTGTAGCGATTAATTCTGAGGGTTGAGGTCAATTTTGAGGACATAAAGATGTGAAAACTAATTCTGAGGGCCGAGGTCAATTATGAGGACCTCAAGTTGTAGCGACCAATTCTGTAGGTCGAGGTAAATTCTGAGACCAAAAGTTATGCAACCAATTCTAAGGGTCGAGGTCAATACTGAGGACCTTAAGTTATGACGATCAATTCTAAGGGCCGAGGTCAATTCTGAGGACTTCAAGGTATGAGACCAATTTTTAGAGCTAAGGTCAATTTTGAGGACCTAAAGTTATCGCGACCAATTTTGAGGGTCAAGGTCAATTTTTAGGACCTAAGTAGTAATGACCAATTCTGAGGGCTGAGGTCAATTATGAGGACTTTAAGTTGTGACGACCAATTCTGAGAGTCGAGGTTAATTTTAAGGACCATAAATTATTGTTACCAATTCTTAGGCACTAGGTTAATTCTAAGGACCTTAAGTTGTGATAACCAATTCTGAGGGTCGAGGTCAATTCAGAGGGCCTTAAGTTGTGATGACCAACTATGAGGGCCGAGGTCAATTCTATGGGTTGAGGTCAAGTATGAGGACCTTAGGTTGTAGTGACCAATTTTGAGGGCCGAGGTCAATTTTGAGGACCTTAAGTTGTGACGACCAATTCTATAAGCCGAGGCCTAATCTGAAGACTGAGGTCAATTTTGAGGACCTTAAGTTGTAGCGACCAATTCTGAGGGTCGAGGCCAATTCTGAGGACCTTTAGTTGTGGAGACCAATTCTGAGGGCCAAGGTCAACTTTGAGGACCTTAAGTTATAGTGACCAATTTTGAGGAACAAGGTCAATTCTAAGGACCATAAGTTATGACGACCAATTCTGAGGGCCGAGTTCAATTTTGAGGATGTTGAGTTGTGACGCGGGGAATTTCTCTACCCGTGAATTTTAAATTATCTTAGGGATGAAGGTGCACTTTTGGTTTCGTTGGGGATTATGTTGTCTCTACTCAAGGATATTTTAGTTTTCAAACTCCGATTGGGAATTATAGCAGGCTTATATATGGGTGCATTATTAGTTCTGATGTGAAGTATGCAAAGGATGATGGTGTAAGATCCAGCTAGGGATTTTGAGTGCTTTTTAGGGTCTTAGTGCTATAAAAAATATTTTCTTGAGGAAAATAAAGTTCCATACTTTTTAAGGCCTTCTTACGAATTTTTTGATTAATATGGAGATTTTTCTAGAAGTTTATGACATTTTTTGGTACAAAATTTAACAAGGGCTACCGATAGGTAGGCTTGGGGGATGCCAGTCGGTAATGCCACGGACTCTTGTGCTTCCTTGGGAAGAGAAAATGGCAGTTTTCGATCGTAATGGGATGGGACTTCAGAACTTTGCTTCTCATGGATTGCTGAATCTTTATTGGGGATGTAGGTGACCTTCTAACCTTAGATATGCAGGGGTAAATAAGGAGGTTACTGGATCATGAGGTCGTGTCTAATTTGGCGATTCTTACGGATGAGGTGACATACATTTCTAATTATTTCCTTTTACGATTTTCTTGCAAAGTGTTATTCTTACCGTAGGAGATTACGTTGACCATGTTATATGCTTGATTTAGCGACTTTGTAGCTGAAAAGAGACTCAAAAAGGCAAAAAATGATGCATCTTTTTTATTTTATTATCTCTATTCAATGGCTTACTCTACATACACTTTACTTTGCTGCTGAGGTTTTAATTTGAGAAAACGTAGTAAAATTGTTTTTTTTTAATTTTCTAGTTGAGGAAGGTCTTAGAGTCTTGGTTGCGAAAATAATCTCTTTGAAGGGGCTTCTTTTGAGAAAAATGTGTTTTTTGGAAAATTTTTTGATATAGGAAGGCCTTGAAATCTTGATTGTTATATGGATGAGGAGATAGAAAGATTGATGTAAAGTGGAGCTTATTACCTTTGCTGGATTCTATTGATTCTAGTATGTCGGAGAGACATGTTGAATTATGGTTTGACCACAGCTATAAACTAAAATCTACCGATAGAGGAGATATAATTCTGGTAACCTTAGTATTATATCCTTCGGTTCGCCCTGGATGAGATGTCCTACCTTTGAGGAATTCTCATTAATGTTGGGTTTCAGCCCCAGAGTTGCTATGGCTATGCTCAATTTTTCTAGTTCTCCCTAGGAATTTTTGGTGGAGTATATCCATATTTCTCCTTAGGTGGATCAGTCATTGGTTACTGTAGGGATTATTTCTCTTTATGTGGTTATGTATTGAGTTTGGTTGAGGGGTTTTGAGGATGCTGGCTTTGCTGGAGATATCACCTTGGGCCTTAGTGCGAGGTTTTTTCTGGTGATAGGGGATTTAATAATGGATCCCCAAGTGGCTGTGATTACGGTATGGATGTCTTACCGCCATAATCTTGCGGCGGTGGTTCTCGTCGAAACCTTCAATGTTCTGGATGCTTGGAAGGAGGGTTTTTCTGACTTTATGAGGGGGGCCCAATAATGTTAATCATGTGACTTGAAGAGAGGTTTTGTCAAGTGGCCCTCCTGAGTATCCGTTGATGTGTGCCTAATTTCTTTGTTTAACCTTTCTTCAATAGGTCAACTTGTTTGTAGAGCATGGACCCTGGTGTTTTCATTAGGCAGTGCTATAATAGGGAGAGTTGAAGCCTATTTTAAAGCTGGGAGTGTACAGATATGGTTGTTTATTGTCCTTCTCCAAACCTCCTTCTATTTCCCTCTATGCCAATTCGGCTGGGAACAAACTATGCCCCTTGCATAACGAACTTCTTTTCGATATAAGACGGGGCTGAATCACCAAGGATGGTGTTGTTCTCCTTACGGTAGAACCATCGACCGTCTACCTGTCCGTCATGATCTTTAGGAGGGGAATATGACATGTGTCTGAGGACTATTTAAACTGGTTTTGGAAGCTGGTAGTAGAGAAAATCATGGAGGAGAATAATGTTCAAAGGTGGTTCGTAGCCTTTGACACCATGGAGTAATGTATTATGGTATTGTCCCGACTTATCTGGGCGTACCTCTCCAAGGAGTGCATACAAAGTGTTAATCAGGAGTGGGAGACTTGAGGACCTCCGAGGTCGGGAATGATGACGAAGAGGGGCTATTGAGAAATTGAAGGCAATCTCTTTTTAAGCTTATGTATTTTTTGTAAAGGAAGGTTAATTTTGGTGTTTTGTGTTTTGGGGGTTAGTAATAACTTTTATGTAGCTTAGTAAATATTATGCCTGTATAAGAATGGTTTTATCGTTGGAAGGGGATGGTTTACTTAACTCCTTTTGCTGATACTTTATGTAACAGTGTTTTATTCCTTATTTAACAATAAAAATTGATTTTCATCATATTTTGTTGTGCCTCATGATGAGTTTTGCATTTGAATTATCTATACCAATCACTAAGACATGCATAATCTAGGGTTGTAAATGGATATTCAAAAATACGCATCCGTCCGATATCTGAATCAAAATTTATAGATATTTATCCAAAAAAATGGAAATGGATAGGAATATGGATACTCTATAAAAATATCGGAGAAAACAAATATGGATACGGATAGTATTAGTATTAGTATTCGACACGTACAATCCGTATCCTATGCGGAGTATCCATTCTACCGGATATCCGTATCCGTAAAACATATGTTTAAACTATTACTAATAATATTAGTATTAGTATTACTAATAAAATAATATTAAAAAAAAACTTAACCTTTTATTCCCTAAAACAACACAAGCACAAACTCCACTCAAAATAAAAATACCCTAAAGTTATTATTTTATTGGGTATATTATAAAATGCCATGTATTATTATTTTATTGGGTATATTATCATCGAGTTGCACTAAAATTACAATACACCCTATCAAACACAACATACACCCACTGATGAACATATACTCCACTCAAAACAAAAAAAAAAAATCCTAATTTGATTTCATTTCTCTTTCATACAAAACAAGATAAAAGAAACCCTTATTTCACTCCATAAAAAATACTCTTTCTTCCACCTCCACATCCGCTACATCAGCCTGCAGCTTCTCATCAACCTCGCCACCGCTTCTCATTAACCCCTTCGCTGCGCAACAACTTCGCCGCTCAGCCGCTCCACATCCCCTCCTCCTGGAACAGAAAGTTTGTAACAACGGGTACATACAAAATAAGAATACAAATATATAAATGTATTTATATATTGTTCATCTGGTTGTTCATTAGTTTCCTTAATTATAAATAAATGTAGGAGAGAAACAAAAAAGTAAATAGATGGTTTTGATTATGATGAGAACTATGTGTACTTAGTAAAGTAAAAATATTAGTATGTTTTGAAAACTAAAAGGCCCATGAGATTATCATTCTCAATAAATTTGATTTAATCTAAAAGGTGCATATATATATATATATATATAGAGAGAGAGAGATATATAGAATTCTACTATTTTTTTTTGGATGGCTTTAAGCCTATATGGTTGTAAAGTATGGATGGCTTTAAGCCGTATTATCATTATGGAATGTTGTTATTATTATGGAATCCATAATTGTTGATGTTAGGAGGTAGTAATTTTGTTATATATTTATCTGGAATGACATTGGATTTTATATTTAAATAGTTATTTTTTGTGATGGCTAAATAATGTAAACAGATACGGATATTATTCGAATTCGATGTATCTGAGCAGATAAGGATTTGAATAGTTGTTTTAACTATCTGGGCGGATACGGATACGAATAGTGCATCCAGATAGCGGATACGGATATAGAAAACATGGTATCTAATCCTTATCCGTCCATTTACCACCCTAACATAATCCTTTTATTCATGAATAATAAAATGAACCACGGTTCTTGGAGGTTGGAAAAGAATAGTATTTTATGAAAAAAGAAGAGGACTAAGCCCATGTGTGGCGTATGGGCTGCCAACGTACCTCTGGGGGTTTTCAAATGTTTCATTTTAAAAAGAAATGGTTTTTGAGAGGATCAGGTCCCACATAGTTCTAGGTAAGTGAAATGAAGAATTTTTTTTAGAATAGATAGGGGATGAGAAGAGTCTAACCGCACTGAAATATTGGACTAAGGGCAAAATTTCTTGAGACGGTCCAAGGTGACTGGATGTGACATATCTTTTTCTTCAAGGTCTGTGAGAATAGCGATGCCTCCTGAGATGATTTTCTTCACAATGTAGGGGCCACTCCAATTTGGTTTGAATTTCCCTCTGGTATCCCAAACGGATTCTATGATTTCCTTGAGGGCAAGGTTTCCTTCCTAGACACCACGATCCTTGATTTTTCAATTGAGTGATCATGATATCTGGCGATTGTACCTATGTATATGATATAAAGACTTCTGCCTATTTTAATTTAATAGTGATAATTCGTCTAAGAGACTCTAATGCCATTCTTATTTTTTAACTTTTCTCTCGAGCATAACGTAGAGGGATAGTATTTCTAGCATAATGTGTAGGACTTCCTCCATGCCATAAACTAGAAAATAAGGGGTAGATCCAGTAGGAGTTATGTTTTATGTGTGGTAGGCGCAGGGGGCATAAGGGATACAGTCTACCCAATCTCTGCAATTCTCAGTCATCTTGTTGATTATGGTTTTGTGGTTTTTAATGTAGGCTTTTACACGATAATTGGTTTGGGGTCGGTAGGGAGAAGATTTATGTCTCTCAATCCCGTATTCGTGGACTAATTTTGTGACCTGAGCTTTGAAGTGGAGCCCATTATTTGATACTAACTCAAGGTGAACTCCGTATTATTAGATGATGATCTTTCCAATAAACTTGGTCACTTTCTTAACATTCAACACTGCATATGACTCGACTTTTACCCTTTTGCTAAAGTGATCAATGGGGACCAGGATGAATTGGTGATCGTTTAAATACTTAGGAGTAACCTTCCATATGATGTCAATAACCCAACTGGAAAAAGGCCAGTGAGAGGTCATGTTTTATATTTCTTGAGGAGGCAAGTTCTTGAGATTAAAAAATTGTTTTCATTTTAGGCATCTTCGAACATAAGCAATGCAATCTTGAATCATGGTGGTCTAATAGTACCCTTAATGGATGATTTTTGTTGCAAGCATGTGACCGATAATGAGGGACTTAAATTCCCCATTGTGGAACTTCTATATTATTTTTTTAATATTAGCACCTTCTATGAAGTGAAAATTGGTTCCATCAAAAGTTCTCTTAAAAATCACTTTGTCGTTGATGTTATACTAGGCAACAAATTTGTGAAGGGTCGTACGATCTTTCTTATCCGTGTTATGGGGATATCTACAATGTTTCTGGAGATTCCAAATGTCATAATACATATATAAAAATATTCTTCTGTGACGAGCTCGATCAGGTAGCAGTGGATGGGCATTGCTTGTTTCTGAACCAGGAAATGAGCCATTGTTATCCCCTCAGGCATGTCGACTATGGAGGCCAGGGTATCAAAGGAATCAGTTAGGCTATTATTTGCACGAGGAAGGTAGTGTAAGGTGACATACTTAAACTAAAAGGTTATTTCTTCTTTGTTGGAGTGTAAGGGTAGGAGCTTCTCGTCTTTGACTTTCATTTTCTGAGAATTTATCTAATGATGAGGGTACAATCTCCATAAAAGTCTAGGTGTGTTATACATTTCTTAAGTGTGATCTTGGGGCCTACATTGTACGCCTCATACTCACTTATGTTATGTGTGTAAGCGAAGTCTAGTTTAATGGCAATGGGGTGTGTGAGAGTCATACATGGATATTAAGAATACCAATGATGTATCCTTTCTTGCTGGCCTCTCCATCAAAGAATATTTTCCATCCAAGGTCCTCTTGAGAGGTGTAGAGAATATTTTAATCGGTAATTAAGAGACCCAAACATCGGTTCCTTGCATAGGGTAATTAGAAATGTAGTTTAACATGACTCTCCCTTTCATAGATTTCTATATGACATACACAATATTTAATTCATCTAGAAACATCAACCAACGGGCCATACACCTGGGCATAGCGGGTTTTTCTAGGAGGTAGTTGATGGTATCGATACGGGATACTAGTCTGATGGGGAAGGCAAACATGTAGTGTAGTAACTTTTGCGTGACCCAAATCATGTCGACACACGCTTTCTCCAAAGCTGTGTAGTTGACCTTGTACCTGGCCGATTTCTTATTAGCCTAATAAATGTCTCCTTCCTTGCAGAATTCTTTAATGTATTAGTCTAGAAAAGTCCCTGCTAGGTTATTTGTTACGATTAAGTATAAGATGGAGGGGAGATCTGGTCGTGGAGGCATAAGCACCGGAGGCCAGGTGAGGTATCACTTGATTCGGTTAAAATTTTCTTGGTAGTCCCCATTCCAGACTTTAGTTGAATCCTTTCGGAGATGTTTGAAAAATGATTTGCAGATAGACGTTAGTTGGTAGATGAACCGACTAATATACGGTAGTTTAGCTAGGAATCCTCATACTTCTTTCTCCTTCTATGATGGTGGCATCTCCAGTATGGCTTTAAGCTTGGCAGCGTCGACTTTGATTCCTTTCTCACTGACCATAAATCCAAAGAGTTTTCCTTCCGTGATGTTGAAAACACATTTATGTGGATTTATTCGCATTTGGCATTGCCACAGTTGTTTGAAGAACTTTCGAATGGAGGGAATGTGACCTTCCCAAGTCTGATACTTAATGATCATATCATCTATTTAGACTTCAACCTCCTTATGAATAAGATCGAGCAAGATGGTTGTGGTAATCCTTTGGTAGGTTTCCCCGACATTATTGTGTCTTAATAACATGATAGTATAACAGAAGGTTCCCCATGGGGTGATGAAGGCTGGTTTCTCCTGGTGGTCAGGGTGCATGTTAATCTTGTTATATCAGGTGAATCCATCGATAAATGACTCGAGGATAGGTCGATCGGGTTTTCCACAAACATGTCGATGATGGGCAATGGGCAATCATCTTTTGGGGATGCTTTATGAAAATCCTGGTAATAGATGCACATCCGAACTTTTCCTCTCGATTTCTGCATGGGGAAGATATTGGTGAGCCATGTAGGATATTCGACTACGTGAACGAAACCAGCGTTTAACTGTTTGACCACTTCATCCTTGACTTTGAGCTACCATTCAGTGCAGAGTTTCCTTAGATTCTATTTTAGTGACTTATATTCTGGGAATATAGAGATATCATGTTAAGCCATTTCTAGGAAAATGTCGGGCATGTCATCGTAGGACCATGCGAAGACGTGCATAAATTATTTTAGTAGTTATTTAAATTTTGCACGTTCATGCTCGTTAAGGGTGGACCCTATCCTAATCTCAAGTTAATGGATACTAGAAACGATATTAATAACAATCGTCTCATCATCATTAATTTGAAGTTGATCATGTTATTTGTTATCCTCCTTATTAACATCAGTTAAGAATTGTTCATTTGTAACATCGTCAGTATTAAATGTTTTATTAGAATCAAGAGAATTAATGTAACCAAGAAGAAGATACTCAAAATCTTCATTTATTTCATTTATGAAAAAAATCGCATTGAGAACCCCATCAAAAGAGGTCTCAGTGACAATGATATCTGAAAAAGTAATAAGAACATCAGGTGAAGAGACTTTGATAAGGTATATAGCAGGGTCAGGATGAATCTGAGTAGGTTGGATAGGTACAACATTCCACTTGAGGAGAGGCACGTAGATAACTTTAATTTGAGTGAATGGGTCTGGCGGCATGGCATCTGAGCGGATCATACAGAAACTCAGCCCCAATATCTACAGGCTAAATTAGTCTTCGAAAAAACTCTCCTAGGAGTCCCCGAGAACTCTCACGTCTTTCTCAGTGAGTGGTTTTACTTTATGGTGGCAGTCTTCGACCTAAGAGTTACTGTCTCAAATAAAAATTTCCATCTCCGATTTCATCTTCTTATCGATATGGTCATACCAAGGTTCTGGGAAGCTATAGAAAAAGAAGTTTTTTACCTCCTTGGAAAATCTTGCATTCAAAAAGTCTCTTGAAATGGTTTTCTCATCTTCTAAGCCTCTTTTCGATCTTAATCATCAAAGTGATTTGAGTTCCTCTGGTGAAGGCAGGTAACCGAGGCTATATGGGGGAAGGCCTCCTTTAGAATTATGGGTTCAAGGATCCTGTGTTGTCTTCACCCTATCCCCATTTTGGGCATGAAGTACATGTTCTTAAACATCTGAATCATATTGACGTTGCCATGAGGGTTGTGTTATGAACGGACTCAGTCTTTGAAATTATCTCCCGCGAGAAGGGGAAGTGGATCAACTCTGAAGCCAGAGAGGAGCATGTCATTCGTCCCATGCTGGATTTTTAATATCGGGATACTAGTAGTGACATTGTTTGTACTACAATTATACCCAAAAATGGTGATAACCTAACCTTTAGTAAATAACTGCAGTTTGTGATGAAGATAATAAGATATCCCTCAGATATTATGGAGCCATTGACGACCAAGGTGTATATTGAAACATACAGTAATGTTAATGACTTGGAACTCGATGATAAGATTGATAGGGCTATTCCCTATTGTGAGTTTTATGGACCCCATTACTTCTCGGTGGGTATTGTCATAAGAATGAACGACAATAAAATTGGGAGTGAGATCCCTAACTTTTAGTCCCAAAAATTGAAGGTTTTGAGAGGACAAATATTAAGAATAGATCCATTGTGAATCAGTGAAATTGGGACTATCTTTCCCTGGACATAAACAAAGATATTGAGGGTGTAATTATTATCACGGTAAATATTCGATATCTCTTCTTCAAAAAAAGAGAGAAGTATGGAAGAGGTTAAGGACACAACTATGTGTATGGCTTCGTCGGGAGTGGTGGAAGGAGGGACTATGGGCCCAATGAGGAGTTTTATCAAATAATTTCAGTGAAACATAGAGGACATGAAAATACCCTATAGGGTGATATTGGCTTGGGTCTTCTTGAGCTGGTCAAGGATTTTTTTGCTATCTTCAATGGTCATTTCTGGCTTGGGAAGTTCTTCAAAAGCTCCATTTTCTTTATCTATCTCGGTCACATGAATAATCAAATCTTTGTAATGTCTCCTAGACCTGGTCATGTGATTTAGTGATGCGGGGATGAATAAGAACCATGTGTCTTTATCTACCTCCGGTTAAATGGCCATTAATTGATTTCCCCCAATAAATATTTAAAGGATCATTCCACACAGGCTAGATACTAGACTAGCTTGTTTTTTACTAAGTTTGTCATCTGAACTGTCAAAATCGTCCCCCCATCTGGTGGCGACTTTGTCCTTTTTCCAAGAGAAATTAATGCATTAAATAACCTCGATGGCTTCATCGTACAAATCATCCCACTCAACGGGGAGGTGCAGGAGTGAAGGTACCAACCATCCCTGAAGCTTCAAAGAGATGAGTAACTCAAAAATTCTATAAACTTTGCTTGACTGTCAAAATATGTCGGCCATGGTCAATACCAAACTCTTTAAACTAAGTTTTTCCATAGGTACCACCCATTCATCTGATTTTTGAGCTCACTTCTGGGCTTCCATGAACAAGCAACTGAATTTATGGCAACCAATGGTCATCCCAATGGTTGGTATAACATAGCAGTTAACTCCATGTTTTTCTCCTCGAACTGGGTACAAACGATAGTGCACTTCCTTATAAGGAGAAAAAAATCTTGATCTGCGAAAAAGATAGGGTGTAGGAGAAATTATGGATAAATCTTTAGCGGTTTGAGTGAGATTATAGGGACGATGGGTGCTTTGCTAGGTAAGATTTGAGTAAATGAGTCAAATTCTAGGTAACTTTTTAGAAAGATGGCATCTGTATGTGTTGGAAGTGGGTTATGAGTGGTATTGGTTTTAGGATTAGCTGGTGGGGCGATGATTCCGTGATTTATTAGGACTTGGACCACATTCCTAAGGTGAAAGCATTAGTGAGTAGTATGACCATCAGATTGGTGGAAATCACAATGGGCATTAGACTTGAAGTTTCTAGGGAGTGGATTTGGTAATAGACGGGGGTTGAAAGGTTTGATGAGGTTTCAGCTTAATAAGGCCTAGTAGACTTTGGATAGGGGAAAAAAGAGCTTGGTGTAATTTTTCTTCGTATGATTAGGATAACGTTTTGGTACCCAAGAGTAACAGGTTGGGAAATGTTATTGATGGTTGAGACTGTAGAGAGTTAATTTTTAGATCACTTTCTTTGTTTCGGATTCCACTTTAATGACACCTTCCTCAATTTCTACACAAACCTGTGGAAAAGATCAAAAGTGTGGGTAATACTATTCTCCCATTGGGTCTTGAATATGAGGCAAGAATTTCTTCAATGGTACTGAATTTTTCATCCTCAGTATTGGCCATGGTAACAGCTTTCTCTTCACACCTTCCTATGAAGTATTAACAATTCCCCTGGGGTTTTTCTTAATAAGCTTTATATCTTAGTGTGTAATCTCTATCTCCTCATTGTACTTTCACTGAGACATGAATTTTCGGGCGATGTGCTCTGAACTACGGATCATGTGTTATTCGTAGGACAAAATCGACCGGAGATGAATTTTTAAAAGGCTTGTTAAAACATCTGGGCCATTATTTCTTCGGAGGCACCAAAGAGGGTCATGACTTGGCGATAGCTTCAAAGGTGAACAATTGGGGGTCCGCTTCTCCCGAGCATCTCGATTTCTATAATTTTGATCTTTTGTGGTAGTCTAGTTTTGGGATTAGGACACATATAGGTGTAGTCCATGTAGTTCCAAAATATCTTGATTTGGTGGAACGTTTTTTAAAGTAGTTTGAGGTCTTCCTTGACTTTTTCAGCTCCTCTTCCGTGGGATCCGTGTGTACTACATGTTATATTCTATATGGGTAAGGATCAGAATAAGGAATTATGCTAGTGGGGGACTATTACCAGGTGGGGCAGGCGGGGAATGTTCATACTCTTTTGGAACCTAGACAGGTTCGAGAGTGGGTGGACCCATGACACGAGGAAACTGAACCTTAGTTTCTTCGAGAATATAGTATTGTGATGCTGCATTTCATGAACCTCAATTTGAAGGTTGTCAATCTTGGCACTGAGTTGGGCTAAGATGGTCATCACATTGGGCTGCAGATGAGCTTCTTAGTTAGTGTTCTCCTTGAAAAAGTTATGAAGGTAAATCCTAAACTCATATAAAGTAGAAGAACAACTGACGAATATTCGAGGTGGTTTGATGGAGGAAGAAATCCAATAGGGAACATGACAAAGTCGGGTATGCGATTGACCTGAGAGGAAAAATGATTCGAATTTATTTTTCAAAGGAGGGAGAAATTATTTTGGTATTTGGAAGGAGGAGAAAAAAAAGGTTTGTTTTCATTTTTGAAAAGGGATAGTAATAGGAGAGGAATCTCTTCATGGTTATTATTAATGTTATTATTAGGTTCTCACTTATATCAGGTTTTCCTAAATGCAGAAAAAAGTCTGGACAAGACTCGAGCCTGGGAAAATAGGGTTTAAAAATATGTAATAGACGGTTTGACTTGTTTCCAGGCCCACGGATGGGGTCCTATTTTAAAAAAATTGAAATAGCGCGAAACTTCGGGCAATATGCCGACCCAGAGTTTCGAAAGAGTGTCGCATGGTAACTGTGAGTACAAGAATTATCACAATAAAGATCTACGAAACAATCTCAAAGAACAAAATGAAAAATAACACACATAATAATGATATACGTGGTTCGGCAACTTGCCTATGTCCACGAAGAGGTTAGTGTTTATTATAGTGTCTTTAAATGCTCGACATTACATCCCTTTGATCCGGGTCAGGTTTTACAATTTATTCGTGGTGTCGTTGAATATCTCCTCCCAGATTTTTGGTAACTAGTTTGAATATATCCGTGATTGTTGTAGTGTGTTTTAAATACACACGAGGAAATTAAATTTTAATTTGGGATGGGGAGTTCTGTAGACAACCCAGGCTTGTCAGATACTCTCATGGGCCATATTGAATGGGTCCTCAAAATTGCCCCTAATATTTTTGGGCCAATAATTTTTAATGGATTAAAGGCATGTAGATCAAAAATTTTAGTTTTACAATCTGAGTGGCATTTTTGTAGATTAACTAAACTCACAAGGGCATGCTCGTGCTGAGCCAAACACCATGGCATAATTTTAGTTTTTGTAAATAAGTGAGTGTACTATTGTCCGAGTTGTAAGATGAAATGCCAAAAATCATCTTAGGATGTTGTGTTCATCATTGGTGTTAGGTTTCAAACTGAAGATTGATCTCCTTTGTCACCTCAGTTCAAAAAAATTTCTTCATCTCTAAGCATTACAGAGCTTTTCATCTTTATTGTTCTCTTTTTCCTCGGCATTTCATCAATTCTTGTAAGTTTAGCTCACCTTTTCTTAGTTTTCCCTCTTTTCCAAATCATTATGTTATTGTAGTTAGGGTTCTTCCTCTGTTGGCGAGTTCATGGAAAGGCCGGATAACAAATCGATAGCTTAATTTAGGAATTCATATAACATTCATGATGGGGTAGAGATCGATTGTGCCTCTTTTTCCTAGAAGTGTTTTGATATTAATGGGGGGCACTCGATTCACACAATTTTAATAACATGGGGGTTTTACATTTCCCCCAAATCACTTCATTCACAGTTCTTTAAATAGTTTAAAATTATTCCTGCTCAATATGCCTTGAGCGTCTGGAAAACGTTAATGGGGTACATAGAATAAATACCCTATATGGGATAAAATTAGGCCATGCTGAAATCTGCTACTGCTATGTATGGTTGCAAACCAATAATGGACTTATGTACTTGAAGATTATTAAGGATGATAGGGTCCTAGTGATGAACCTCCCAGACTCCCATAAATATTACTAGGACCATTGTTTTATTGTCAGAAATTGGAAACGTTCTCCTGCTCGTGATGGCTAAAGGCACCGGGGCCATATAATTTCAGATTTGGAAAGGACCATATACGTAATTTCTTATTTTCCTTTGTTTACTATGTTGTTCTTTTTTTAATTCCTATCCTCTAGATAATGTTTTTCTTCCTTTATTTTACGATTTGCATAAAAAAATTCGGGCCTGATATAAGTGAGACTAATATTCCCGAGCTTTTGAAGGATTGGAATATCAAAGAAAGGCTTTCTGATGGTTAACACCTAAGGTCGACAACCTATTTACGTGATTACAAAAAAATGACCACTAGTTTTATTGCACACCCGCTTTATAAAGTTCTAAACTTGAAAGGTCCTGAAGTTGGTCCTTTTAACCCAATTATGCTAGAGAAGTAAGGATAAGAGTTAGAAAAAGAGGGAGAGGAAGAAGAAGAAGAAGAAGAAGAAGAAGAAGAAGAAGAAGAAGAAGAAGAAGAAGAAGAAGAAGAAGAAGAAGGAGAAAGAGGAGGAGGAGGAGGAGGAGGAGGAGGGAGGGAGACGAATAAGAAGAAGAAGATGTGGAGAATAAGAAGAATAGAAAGACACGACTCCCCTAATTAAGAGGAGAAAGTTGAGGCTTGATGATGGTGATGATCAAGTAGACTTGTCTGATCGGCTGAATCCTTTAAAGACATATGAGGTTAGCTCCCCCAGGGATAGTAGTTCTATCCCAGTAAGCAAGGGGAATAAAAAGGAGAAAGATATGAAGAGAGAAGAAGAAGAAGAAGAAGAAGAAGAAGAAGATGATGAAGAAGAAAAAGAAGAGAGGAACTAAACGAGAGAGAGAGAGAGAGAGAGAGAGAGAGAGAGAGAGAGAGAGAGAGATAAATAAGGGGAGAGAGAGAGAGAGAGAGTAAAATATTGGGAAGAGTCCAAGAGGAAGTTGGTCTTAGGGTATTTTGTGTTCCCTTCTAGTGTTGATGAGTCCAAGGGGGATAGCATGAGTGATATCCCCTCCCTTGCCCCAATCTGCTAAAGGGGGCAGTGGTAGCTGTTGATTGCGATCACTCTGCAAGGTTGGGATCATCCCATATTTCCCTCAAATATGGCCAGGGATTACACTAGTGAGTCTTTTCTTAGCTTCCTATTGAATTTTTTCTTTTTACATTTTTCTTTATTCGTACTAACTTGTTATTTTCTCCTTTTGTGTAGTTTCTATCTGATTTCAAAACTCTTCTGGATGATCATGATAATCAATCCATAAGTAATAAAGAGGTAAAAAAAATCTGAAGAGAGTGAGAGAAAGGCCTTCGCTAATGCTCGCCTAGAATGGGAGCAAGAGATAGATAAGTTGGCCAAGGCCTTAGCTGACCCGGTGGTGGTGAAGAAGAAGGTAGTCGACGAGAAAGAAAATTTTTGGAGGAAAATCAAGGTTAATCTAGGAAGGTTCTGAAGCTGGAGGAGGAGCTCCCCTAAGAAAAATATGACAACTACATGGAGGGCTTCAACAAGGCTTATGATGATGCCTAGATCTATCCCACTTACGGTATCAAGGTGGCCTTCAAAAAAGACTGCGATCAGGCCTTAAACGTTATGGGGAATCCTGCTAATTATAATCTCTTTGAACTTCATTCTCTAGTTTTATATTTAGTTGAAAAGGAAGAAGGAGGTTCAGGTCAGCCTACCGGCCAGTCTGAGGATGTTCGTGTTGGGGTCAGAGTGAATTCTATCCAAAAGGAGTGGGTGTGGATAAGGGGAATGCAATAATTTAAGTCGACCAAGTGAAATAATATGGCTCTATATTATGAGTTCTTTTTTTTATACACCTTTTTAAAGCCTTGTAATTTTGACTGCTTTAACTGTATTGGACTAACACCCCACCTTATAATTGAAATGAAAGAAAAGTTTCTTCATTTGTGCCCATTTCCTCTCTCCATGCATAATAATTTCTTCTTGTGGTTTTTCATATGTTACTTTTAGTCTGATGAGGACTATATCCCCACTCAGTTCACGTTTAGGGATGATCCTTGGGCATAATATTAGTGTGAAAGTTTGCATGGAATTTATGTAGATCTGCAAGTCTTTGAGGTTGAGGACTAATCAGTATAAGAATTATCCTGAGCTGGTCACCAAGCTAAAGGATGATCTTCAAGCTATGGAGGATATTGGAGCTTCATTCTAGGATGAGGTGAATGTCTTGAGGGCCAAGATTATGGAGACTACTAAAGTAAGCCATGTGGGTGAAATTATCCAGGTTGAGAATGATGATCTAAATAATGAGGTCACCAGTCTGAAAGTAGTTATAGCTGGACTTCAATAGGATGTTAAAAGGCTGAGGCATTCATTCAAAATAGGACCTCGAGAAACCTGGGCAGAGGGTTAAAATACTAGCTGGGAAGATTCCCCAGGAAAGCTTAAGGAGCCAGTGGAAGTAGCATTCACTTGTGAGTGGCTAAGTTCCCTTAGGGAAGTTAGGACACCTAGAGAGTTTAGACTTCGGTACAAATACCAGGTCGAGTGTGTTTCCTACCACCATAATCCTTTCTTGAAGGATGACAAGTGGATCCCAGTCGATGCCATCCCTATCCAGCTCGCCCCTAAACCGGATGATGGTTAAAGGTCACTTATTGCAGAATATATTGCTCGCCATCCTGTGCCATCTTAGGCCCTTTTGTATTTTTTGTCTTGAGGTAATTGTAATTTAACACCTTGGTTAATAAAGAGTTTCATATATTAACCTTTTTTTTCGTATTTTGGGCATGTGCTTACTAAACATGTGTTAATAATTATTTCTTATATTTGAACTGGAAAGAGCTATTACTCGTCTGTTACTTAATATCACTATCGACCAAACAACAATGATGGATCGTCTTAGGCCCTTTATTATTTAAAAGGACTAGTACTTAGTTTTCATCATTTTGGGTTTTCTAGTTGACTAAATGATATTAAGAACCAATGTTAGCCATTTGTTATTCTATACTTGTATATTCTCCTAGTATAATATCCCTCAGCAATATTATTGAATCTAATTTGCCTTTTAGGTTGTGTCATCACACTCCTTTTGGCCTAAGTGAGGTGATGGAGAAAATGTACCTGGTAGATGGGCCATGCGCCCCCGCAGGCTTTTTATGACCAATAAAGTTAGCGACCAACCTGAGTTGGCTTTATTGCGCAAAGATCCTCTATCGGGCTTTTTCTATTTCCAAGGCAACTCATGAGATCTATTGTGTTTGTAAAAAAGACCTGAGGGTTATAATAATTGAAACACTTTTACTGACTTGTCATAATTACTGCTAACCCTGCTCGGCATGTGAGATTACTTGATTGAAACAAGTTGAACTACTTACTGTAAACCCCAGGAGTTCTTCTATGCACGAGGGAGTTATTATTTGGAAAGGGTGCGCAATAATGAGATAACATTAAGAAATGCTAAGTAGCCAATATATAATATCAGAGTGAGGGGGCCAACTGGCCTCTATTCATTGAATAATAACTTGCAAGCAACATAAGTTTCGAAATGAAAAGTTTCTTAAACTTAATGTGCTAACAAAAGATAAAGAAGACTAAAAGTAGAATTTTTTGAGTTTGGTTTCATTCTAAACCCTTGGTATCTCTCTTCCCTTCCGCGTTTACAAGTGATATGATCCTTAAAGGTCATTCCTTATCACCCTAAAAGGTCCTTCCCAGCTTGGTCCTAACTTGTCATCTGATGGTTCTCATAGTAGTGAGACATGCGTCCAGCGGAATGATAGCTTCCATCCCATAAGTGAACGCAAAGGGAGATTCCCCAGTTTGTCTCCTGGGAGTGTTATGATAAGACCATAAAACATGAGGGAGCTCGTCCACCCAGGCACCCTTGGATCTTTTCAACCATTTTTTAGTCCATCAAGCATGGTTTTGTTTGAATCCTCTGCCTGACCACTATTTTGGATATACGCAACAAAACTAATGTGGTGATTGATACTATACTCATCAAAGAAACCCTAAAGAAGCTACTTTTGAGTTACGTGCCATTATCGAAGATGATAGTCCTTGGTATCGCAAAGTGTGTTGTAATGCTCCTCCATACCATCATTGTCATATCTGAGTTACGAATGTTTGCCAGTCGTTCTACATCTACCCACTTGGTGAAGTAATATGTGCCAATCAGTAGATACTTATGATTTTTAGATTTGGTAAGTAGTGGTACCACAATATCTAGTCTCCATTACGCAAATGGCCATGGGATGGTTAGGTATTTTAGGTCGCTAGCCAACTGGTGGACCATAATGGAGTTCTTCTAGCATTTTCACACGTGCGAATGTAACTTCCTGCATCCTTTTACATGTGTGTCCACCAATAACCCTCCTTAATTACTCGAAAGGACAATGATCTCCTTCATGTGTGACTCCCACAAATGCCCTCATGAAGCTCGCTAAGTACTTGCTCAGTGTCATGCGGGTCAATGCAGTGGAGATAAGGTCCTGTGAATGACTTTTTATAGATCTTTGCCCCTAGAGTGAGGTAAAAATGGGGAACCTTGACCCTCATTTTATAGTCCAACCTCTTATCATCGGGAAGTATGTCGCTCCGCAGATAGGTAATAATGGGATCCATCCAACTGGGTGCCTTTTCTGTGAGGAGTACTTGATCAACGCGATTATCTAGTCAATGCTTGGTTGTGTGAGGAACTCTACCTAAATAGTTATTCTTAGGGAAGAGTCCAATGCCGTGCTTAGGGCTGATAAGGCATCTGTGTGGTTATTTCCACCAAGGGAACTATTGAATGTCCACCTTCTCAAATCCTACCATAGGTCATCTTACAACGTCGAGGTAGGCTTCTATTCTACAATCCTTTTTGTTAAAGTCCCCACTTACTTACTTGGAGACTAGTTTGGAGTCACCGAACATGTGAAGGTGCTTTTCCCCTAGCAGTTGGTCCTTCTACAAGACAATGATCAGTGCTTCGTATTCATCTTCATTGTTGGAGGCCTTAAATCCCAATCAAATTTCGTATTCAATGATAGCATCTTCTGGAGTAATAAAGACAATTCATACTCTCTCCCATTGGAATTACATGCTCCATCAACATATCGGGTCCAACCCTTAAACTTTGCTTCCTCATTTGTTAACTACTTCATTCCCTATTGGTTGATTGGGTTGTCCCCTGTTAACTCAGTGAGGAAGTCTACTAGTACTTATCCTTTAATTCTTATTCTTGGTTGAAAGTTAATATCGAATCTCCCAGCTCCACTGTCCACTTTTAGAGTCATCCATAGAGGTTGGCATTAAGAAGAACAGATTAGAGGGGTTAGGAGTAGATTAATGTTATTGAGTGGAATTCAAATTAATGTTTTAGCTTCCATGAGGAGAATATTAGTGCATAGATGAGCTTTTCCAAGGGCAAATAGTGATGTTTTGTCTCCAGAAGTGTCTTGCTAGCATAATAAATCGAGTGTTGCATTACCTTTTTCACATACTAGAGCTGAATTCATAGCGTGGTCAGATACTTCAAGGTAAAGATATAGTAGATATTCATCCTCTAGAATCATCGAAATGGGTTGTTTACTAAGGTTGGATTTTATTTCCTCCAAATCTCTCGAACAGTCATCATTTCGTATGAGGCCTTTGTCCTTCTTCAGGAGTTGGAAGAATGTTGGACATCATTTTTAAGATTTAGAGATGAAGAAATTGAGCACCACTTGTATACTAATGAGCTTTTGAATATCTCGTAACTTTTGAGGAGGATGAACCATAGTGGTAGAGTCGATCTAATGTGGATTGGCCTCAATTCATCTTTTACTAACTAGGTAGACTAAGAACTTTCCTGACTAGACATCGAATGGACACTTACTTGTATTAAGTTCCATTCGGTATTCTTTTAGGATCTCAGAGGTTTTGGCTAAGTTTGTGAGGTAGCCTCCCTTGTTCTTACTTTTGACTAGCATATTATCGATGTAGACCTTCATCGCGTCTGTCATTTATCTCTTGAACATCTTAGTGACCATCATCTTTTAAGTCTCCCATGTGTTCTTTAAGATAAATGGCATAACCTTGTAGCAATATATTCCAATGAGGGTTATGAAGGACGTTTTGTCCCGGTCGGCGTCAAATAACGAAATCTGATAGTAGCCAGAGTAGGCGTCCACAAAACTCATCCTTTCATGTGTTGTCATAGCGTCAACCAACTGATTCATTTTGACTAGTGGGAAGTTTTCTTTGGGACATGCTCTGTTGAGATCTGTGAAATCAATACAGACCAACCAAATACCATTGGTCTTATATACCAGTACTGGGTTGGATAGCCATTTAGGTAACTAAACTTTCCTAATGGATCCTACATCCAGTAGTTTCCCTACTTCATTCTCCACTATTTTAGACTTCTCGTAGCTTAGTCGATGAGACTTTTGAGTGATCGACTTGAATTCTAGATCAACGTGCAGGTGATGGGAGGCTACGTTGGGATCAATCAATGGCAAATAATGCATTTCCCAAGTGAAAACATTTAAATTTCTTTTTAAAAAGGCAATCGGTTCTTTCTTCTCTTAATCGACAAGTGTGGATCCCATCTAAAATTTCCTCTTTGGTAAGTTGTCATCAACTCCAACCTCTTCCATGCTTTCAATAACCCTGTTAGTGGGGTTTACCCTGGTCGACCCTACCGTAATTATTATTTGGAGGGTGTAGTCCTTACCTGGTCTTCTTCCTGAGCATCCTTCCATTCTTTATTTATCTACTTCCTTGGGCGGATGGTTGCGATGAAGCACTTCCTGGAAGTGGACTAATTGCCACAAATTTTTACCACACCCCTATCGATGATACACTTTAGCTTTTAGGGTTAGGTTGAAGGTCTAGCCCTCATGGCATGCAACCAACTCCTGCCCAAGTTGGCTATCTATGGGGACTTTATGTCCACCACTAAGAACTTAATCAACTTCTAGATGTTGTCTCCTCTAACTGGAAGGACTATCTTTCCTAATGACATTGTGATTTTCTGTGTCCCCCTACTTTTTGGTATGAATGAACAAAAAGTACACATAAAGAAATGAAGTAAAGATAAGGCTGAATAACATAACTATATTCATTATTACGTAAGTTTACATAGGGTGGTGCCACCGCAAGGGTGAGTTACATTGTTTTAAGAACAAACTATAATGTAGAAAATCGAAAAGTGCCACTCCTTGCTCCCATGTGGCTTATTCTCTTCTCTCACTGCCACATGCGCAAACAGGTGACTAGTTTTTGTCCCTATTTGGGAAGATATATTATCCTCTTTCTCCTGGTGCATCTAGGGAAGAAAGGATTAGCACAAATATGCTAAGCAAGTTCTACAAGTTCTATAACAAGTATATAGGTATAGATGAGAGTTGGAGTGAGTATAGAATCAGTGTTTAGCAATGCTAAAAATAATAAGACAATAATCCTATACTTATCAGTTTTAGGATAACATTAAACGTTTTGGAATGCATAATCCCATACTTGATAGTCCATTTAAGAAAATGAGGGTCATTACCAGTTTATTAAGGATCATGTAAAGAAAGTTAAGGATTCTTCAACTAATAATCCCATACTTACCAGTTAACTAAAGGGTATAGAAGAATTTAACCCATCAGTAAAACCATAATAATGAATAATCAATTCATACTTGCTCGGTATTCGATTGTATATATATCACAATAGGATATGGGGAAGAGCTGGTGCTTTATTTTCTGTATATAATCTTTGGATATGTAAGTATTTGGGACTTAATCAATAAGTTTTGTACTAAAACTATATCTTTTAAAGTTTTAGGAGTTTATTTGTAAATATTTTGGGACTTTAAAGTAATCGACTTAAGATCGTGGTTAATATTTATTGTAAGAGACTGTTTCTTTTAAAATATTTTGAAGTATTTATAGACAAAATTTGGGGATCAAATTCATAAGTTGAATAAGTTGGGAGGGGTCAATTTGTAAATTTGGAAAAATATTAGTATGTTAAAACCTTAGTTTTTCATAATTTAATTTAGGGATATCCAAACATGGCCTTACTTTATACCATTTTGACTAGAAAAAATTAATAAAAATTTAGGATAAAAAATATGAAATTCCTAATTGGCCATGTGCCCTCGCACGTATGGTCATAGTTCATGTTCAAACTCTTCATCTTCAACCTCTCAACTTTGACTTCTAGGGTTTCAGATTTTTTACCTCAATTGTCTCCTTCACTTTTATACCATTTGAGATGATTTCATAACCAACTTAGCCTAATTTTTCATGGGGAATCCGAAATATATATGTTTTATGGATTGATATTCGCTGTAATTCAAGATTCAAAACTGTGTATTTTGCTAAAATTTTGATCTGATATTAGTGGATTTATAGATTATGACAAGGTTTCTTATGAACTTGGGTTGGTTTCCTCTACATATAGGAGTAGCTTTGTTTTGGTGTGAAATATTAAGATGGACTATACATGGAGAATTTCGGATTTTCAAGTTTTAAGTACAAAATACACCTTTGATTGATTTGTGATCTACATACACATTCATGAATTTTAACCATTACACTCGAGATCGTTAGGTTATAATGAAGTTATATGTAATTTTAAACCAAATTTTAGAGCATTGAATCAAAATTCACCATTAAATTTCAATCTTTTGTAATACCACGTACTTTATGGATATTTAAATTACATAAGTGGTGTAATTTAATAAATTGAGAATTTAAGGTGAAAGAGAATTTGAGGTGTGGAATAAATATTAATTAGCGAGCTTTGGATTAATAATGTCGTGTGTTATATTTACTTATGGAAATAAGTAAATGAAGTTTATTTATTGTAATATCATGTCGCACAAGTGCAAAAGCGCCAAGAAATAATATTCTATTCGAAAAGTACGTGTGAAGTCGTATTTATTTTAAAGGGTGAGTTTTTTATAAGTGACTTGGATAGGAATTTTGAGCACACGGTTATTTTTGGAAGGTCCGAGATAGTCAGAATAGAGTTCCCACGGGTAGTGTTTGGGTTCTAGGGACTTTTTGGACTAGTAGGGACTCGAATTTGTGTATACGAGTCAATTTTGGGTTTAATAAGGGATAAACCCTTATTCTCTCTTATAAGACACAAGAGAGAGAGAGATAAAGGAAAGAAATAAAAGAAAGAAAAGAGAGAAAGGAAGACAAAAGAAAAGGAAGAAGAAAAGGGGGAGAAAGAGGAGACTCGGGCCAAGCTCAGGCGGACTCCCGCCATGAGGTCATCGGATTTATCCAACGAGGCAAGTGTTTTACTTGCTTTAACAACTAAGTGTGTTTATTGTTGATATTATAGTTGGTGATGAAAACTATAAGATTTCGGGTTTGGGATTCTTGTATAAAATGGGTTTTTTGAAGATGATTTCATAAGAAATTGTTGTGTTATAAACTCTATATGAAATCTAGAATAAAATCCATGTTAATGGTGTAAATTATATTGAGAAATTATAGGAGTTGCATAAATTAGAATTAGGGTTTAATTGTTGAGAAAATTGATGAATTCCATAGATTTTTTGGTGTTTTAGGCATAAATAAGGGTGAAGATATGTACCTTGATGATGGGTAAGGTTGGAAGCCATGAAAAGGGAGTTTGATGTGTATTAGTTTGTGAATAGGGGTTGGACAAGAAAAAGAAATTGTGGGGGAAATAGGAAATATGATCAGGTGCGAATCGATTCACTGGTAAGAGAATCGATTTGGTTGAAGCCAATAACAAAGTAGAACCATTTGGAATCGATTCGGTGAAGGACGAATCGATTCGGGTCAAGGCGAATCGATTCGAATCTTGTGGAATCGATTAGGTCTTGACAGTTTTGAATAATTTTTCCTTGCGTTTTAAGGATGGAAATTGATAATTTTTTCAAGGCGATAAGTAGTTGGGGATCCTAAATAGAGTGTACGAACTTCTAGATGTTTAAATGAGGGATGTGTGACCTTTAGAATTTATGTAAATAAAAATTCGGGAGATGATATAAAACAGTGTTTGAGATGAGTGACTCTCGGTAAGATAATTCGGCACACACACACACACACACACACACATATATATATATATATATATATATATATATATAATAAAGGAGGAGGGGTTTTCACTGTTCATGCCACATCATAAATTGCCATATCCAATGCCACATCTTAAGTTGCCATGTCACAAGATAATAGCAGCACATAGCAATAGCACAAGGCTCAAGACAATAGCAGCACAACGCCCCTCTCTAAAGTCTGTAGCAAGTACAGACTTGGGTATTGCCCCCCTGCCAAACGCCCCACACTATTGTTTTTATCTGACACTACGTTTCAAACCCGCTCCCTCATCAATCTTTCACTTCTAACCCAACTCCATTCTTTACTACGTTTCAAATTAAACAACACCCCAAAACAACACCCAAAATCACTACGTTTCAACCTCTTTTTGCACCCGACCGTCGGCACAAGAACCACCGCCATGTTTTATCTTCTATTTGGTTTGATTAGAAACTATCTCACTCTAATTTTTATTTCACTTCTTTGTTCATATTTTCTTAGTTGCAGTAGAGAGAGAGACGATTTTGGGGCAAGAAGCACCGTCATGTTTTTTCGCTGAGATTGGCTGTTCTGAGATTTTGAGATTTGTTTTTTTTTTATTTCTGGTGTTATTTCTTTGACAAATCTGTTATATTTACAGCTTCTTTTTGGAATCACACACAAAGTGTGTTTTTTTTCAGATCCAACATGGTGCCTCCCAATCTTTCTTTTAAGGTTTTCTTCTTCAAAGATCTATATTTACAGTATCGTTTTGGTTTTGATGTATTTGTTTATCTGTTCCTTTTTAATTTGTTTTCTTCAGGGATAACAAGTTTGTTTTTTAGAATGTGTGCTCCAGGAGGTTTTGGAATGAATGGTTAATGAAAAAAATGAGTTTTAATTTCATTCTCATTTTTATGTGTTCTATGGTTGATTCATCACATATACTCAGACTTTCTGTTATAACCATTTTACACACATTTATCTAAGATGGGGGTATCATTTCGTGTATACTCTCTACTGGGTTGTTTTACGGAGAAATTATCACACAATCTCTTCGGCTCGGGCCCATGTCTACCCGGGTCGATTTGCTCCATGAGCTTGACATTAGACGGGTCCACACAATGGTTGGTTCTGTTACTTGATTTGTTACTGGATTTAGGATATTTTAATTCTATGGGTTCATCTATAAGTTTTTCACATCTACAAGGCCTGCCTTATAATTTTGTTTTTTAGATTTTTCTTTTTCTTTTCACGTTATCCGGTATCGGAATAGAGAACCCCATAGATGTTCTATCTTAAGTGTTACGGTGAAATTTATTCTACTTTTCATTTTCTTTCTTTAATGCTTTTAATATTTTTATTTTTTGTGATTTGTGCCGAATACATATTGAAGGTGTGATTGTATGTAGGTATGGTAGCATTCTATCTATTTTCCCTGTTCATAATGCTAAATATTACTTCATGTTTGTCCATATCCCTGGTCAATTTTGAGGTTCAATTTCATGTGTGATTTGATTTTAGTCTATTTATAGAATGTAGAGATTTCATAGTTTTTAAAATTTTGATATTAGCTCTGGGCTTTGGGTTTTCATTTTGCTGATGTGAGGCAAAAAAGACTTCACAACATCAACACAATGTATGCCAAGTATTTCTCAAAAGGAAGCTGTTTTTTTTTTTTTTAATAATCTTGAGTCTCACAAAGCATTTTTTTGTGTCAACTCAATTTAAAAACTTACAGAAAATGTGAGCACATGGCGTGGGGTAGGAGTAGGTGAAACATTGGACACATGGGGGCAAGAAGGCTCAATGTAAAACCCCATTTCCCCAAAAGTATCCTAAAGATTTTTAAGTACTTTAAAGATTCGATAAAAAAGTGCTCTAAATATTTTCAACACATGGCTCGAGGTGGATAATTTGCACCAATTATTTGACAAATTTTTTAAGAGGGTATTTATGACTTTTTTGTATGAATGAGAAAATGATGGGTAATGATCTTTTTTCTTTCTTTATTAATTTTTAATTTTAGATTGTTTCTCTCCATAATTTTTTGTGATCAATAGCAAAATGATTTGATCACTACTAGCAAAAAAAACTCATATTGTGATGGGGGTTTTCACCGAGCCATAGCTTGAAAGACTAGGACTCATATCCCTGTACATAGCTTATGGTTGCTTATCATTCATTATGTCAAAACCATTATTTTTATATCATAAACAAAATCGGATGCATTCTTCAAAATTAATATTAACTCTTTATAATAAAAAAATTTAACATGGATAATCACCACATTGTAGAATTGGAAAAAAGGAAAGACAGAAAAGATCGGGTCTTGGGTGAAAGAGTTTGCAATAATCACCACGTTCACTTTATCGTTGTATATCATTTATAAAGATTCTCATCAAATAGGTTATGCTTCATCTTTTTTTGTAATTCAATATTAAACATGTTGGTTTGTATATTGAATTTTGTCCTATTTTTTGGGGAGGGGGGATGGAAGCAAATTGGAGAGGTTTTAACATTTAATTCATCATTTAATATGCTTGAATGAAAATTGACTTATGTTTTAATATTTTAAATCAGTATTTTTGAGTCTTTATTAAAGTTTAAAATACCATACATAGGAGTGATAGGAGTGTGAGTGTTCAATAACTATAAATACTTGGGATTGTGCTATAACCACAAATAATTGAGAGCAAATTTATCATCGTGCCATCGGCACGGGTACACCCTAGTATATATATATATATATGATATGATTATAAATATATTTGTCTGTGATTGATATATTTATGTGGAATGAACCCATCTAGTGCTATTATGGGGAGTTGCGGGATGTGGATGAATCCCCAAGCTTGAGGAGCAGGATGAGTATAGCCCCAGGTCATAGTCGTCCTGTTATTATACAGTGGGATTTTATTCTGGTTGAGACGTCTTGGGTATGATTTGGTCTCACTTTCAAGTGAGGAACTATGACCGCTTCCCTTACGTTTGTGTTTGATTTAGGGTTCGGTGTGAGATTTCGACTTGGTTGCCCAGGACAATGTGTGAAAAATTCCCTGGAGGATGATAGCATTCTAGAGATTGCATCCATTGAGTTATAACTCTGAGGGATGGTTGATATACTTATATACTGTGTGTGATATATATATATATATATAAGAATGGATATACTTGATGTTTATTGTATATATATATATATATATATAAACAAACAAAGTAAAGAATGAAATGTGGAATAAATTTTGGATCATCCAGGTGTATAAAATTCGGAATAAAATATATATGATATACCTACATAAAGATGAGAATGTTATATACGTGATTAATAACACTAAGATGTGAATAGTGTATTATTATAACTAGTGAAAGTTATTAATGTTGAACGGATAAATTATAAATGAGAATTTATAATGCATAAGCTCGTGCAAACGCTTAAAATATGATTACGCAGGATATGAGATAATGTATGGGTACTTAGAATATTGAGAGATGATAGTTAGGCTGGGTAGCGTAACTAGAGTGTTTAAAATACACGCGTTAGGTGTGCACTATTAGGTGAGGGTTATGTCATGCGAGTGGGACACCACTTTAAATATGGAGAATATCATATTTTTAATATTAAAGAATGTTAAGCACTTGCTAAAATATTTTCAAAACTCGGGGTCTGACGCGTATCTATTTTTCTTTTTCTTCTCCTTGTTATACTTTTTAGGTGTCCAGACACAGGGAAGCCTTGATAACTATTTCTTTCGAGTCAGGCGTTGATGTCACAATTGTTGATGTGGGCAGGATATTGTACATATTCTTTTCTCCGTGTTCTAAATAAGAGGTACTGTGAGATATATTCGTGGATGTTTCCTAATTGTTGTCATTTATTTTATTTTCGACATTTTTTGTTCATACACATTCAATATGGTTGTACTATTTTTTTACCGAGAGTTACAAGTTATTTAGTTATTCATTATATTTGTTGTTTATATTCATGTGTGAATGGTTTTATTTTTGCGTTTAAGTTTAAAAAGAATAGAGAGTTTAAAATTTGACACCAAGCCTAATAGGGTTTTAGTAATCAACTGGTTTTCGACAGTGATGCTAAGGATTTGACCACATGAGGCTCATGTCTTAATTTGATATGGGACTGATCACCCGGTATTTTATTTGGAGGGGTGTCACGGCTTTAATGGTGTTTCTTTATATTTCTTATATCCTAATTTATTCTACACGTAAAATCTTTCATATTATGATTGTTCTAACAACATTTACTACACATAAAGCTATTGGAATTGAAATAACCATAAATTAAGCAGAAAATCATAATGTACCTTGTTTGAGGGGATTTTCAAGTTTTTGAACTGGGCTGTAAGATGTGTATTTACTTTTGAATTCGCGGGGTATTTATACTAAATCCTCGAGGGATTTGATTGGTGGATTTGAGCTAGTTTATGTAGAGATTTCATTGTTGTTAATTATAGTTCACATGTCTACATGGTGTGTACTTGTGCAATTTAACCTCTAGTGCTGATGTGGAGGACTAGGTGGATAAGGATTCAACTAAAATTAATGAAATATATAGGTTTTGTCCTTGGTTGGTTTTATAATTACATTTATTGGATTAAAAGCATACTTTTTGTAAAGTATAAGGGCATTATAAAAGTGGTGATTGCTTAAATAAGCTTTGATACCAATTTGTAAAACGTATGATGGTGTGATAATTGATTAAGTTTGCAAATTTCTACTTTGCCACACTTATTTAATTAGAGTCTATTTTTAAACCAAATCAATTCATCCCCTAAACATGCAACTACGTGTGTGCATGTGTCAACCCATAAATAAATAAAGCATGCGACACAAATTTCAGGAAAAATCCCCGAAGGGAAACACCTTTTATTTTCACTATAATTTGTAAAGAACGGTTTACAAGGATTACAATGAAAATAAGAGTGACATGCGAAATACCCTCAGGTGTCGGTTCCGATGTCCTCGGCTGGAATCTCCTGCAAGAACTCCAGATGGTCGACAATGGAAAAGAAACATCTTCTCCACAATAGTGAACTTCGTAAGGACTCCCTCCACAATAGCATGCAACTCTCCGGTTGTAGAGTTCTCCCCACAAAAAATAAACAAAAATAAAGTGTGTTCTTGAACACCAAAACAATTCACCAAAGCATATGGGATTTTTGTGAATTGAAAATAAAAAGGGATTAAACCCTAAATGAAGAAGTCAAAAAGAATTCTGCAGTTTTGTAGTTTTCTGTCTTTTAAAACGCTGGAACTTCTTAATGAAAACGAAACCATTTAATGAGTATTTATAGAAAAACATGTTGCCTCGGTTATCGAGCTTGTTCGAACGAAAGAGAGATCTCGCTCGAGCGAGATACGCGTGTCATTTGAACGGCATCGTGCGACAATGCAATTCCGTTCAAACGAAAGAGCAAAGTCATTTGAATGACTGGAACGTCAGAAAATATTATTTTAATATCCTCTCCAACACTTAGAAAAAATACTCATTCTCAAATTTTGACGAAAAAGTCTCCTCCAACACTTAGAAAATATTTTGTAAAAATATCCCAAAAGCTTTAAGTAGAAAGTTAAGGTATTTAAACATAACCCTACCAAAGTAAACTTTGCAGAGTCTTTTTGATGAAGAACCATGATATATTCGGATTCGTCTTGATATAGATTGCTCTTGAACTTCTTCGACGGTTGTGACAGTATAGGATAAATTAATTATCACGGACATTTATAAAAATATGTTCTTACAAATATCCCCATATGTCTATGCCAATACATAAATAAAAACATCCTAATTTTCAAATACCAAAATGCCTATACAAATCTACCCTGTCATGAATAAATTTGCAAGATCTCAAACTGTTCTTCAAAAATCTTTATCAAATCTTAAAGCTTTTCTCATCAGGGTGTTCAACATAATGATATTCAACTTTGTACCTACACACATGAGATAAAGCAAAAAACTTCTTGACGCATCGAGTTTGAAATGATATAAGAATAAATCATTAATAATCAAATCTCCCCCATAATGCAAAAACACCCCCATAACATGAAAATTCTTCCCCCCCCCCCTTTATATGATGTCCCCAAATAGACAGATAATAAGAAACAATTAAAACATGGAGTATCGTGACAAAATGCATAGCAAACAAGGATCAAACTACGCGCATGTAAAGGAATTTCTCAAAAAATTTCACAAACTATTTTTGATTTTTCAAGTTTTTTGAACAAAAATAAGATACCAAAAATCACACCATGGATTTATACTAAAACAATCAAGCCATGGAAATGGAATGAATGGGTGTGAACACATTCGATAGGTAAATCAACTCAATCAATCATATGTGCATGATGAATACATGTACGCCTAACGAATGAACATCAAAAGTATTCTTAGGCGTAAACATTATTGAATTTAGATGACATCGACTTATGCAAATCAACAAATCAAAGTCAAAGTGATTTCCACCCCAATAACGTCGAAAACTTTTTAGCATTTTTTCAAGACTTTCAAGGGCGTGCAAACCCGTTTTAATTCTCCATCAAACTCCCTCATGCATATTTTCTTTTAGAGGTAATCTAAATTCTCAAACATTGGAGAATTGGTGTAAAAACCTAATTGGTCCATAATTGGCATGAATTTATTTTTATTGCCTTTGAATTTTTTGGGGCTCTTTTAAACCACTTTGGACCCCGGATAATAAAATTCATCAATTTTTTTAGGTCGGATATAACGGTGGCTTAGTATCCACAAAGGCCAAATGAACCTTTCGCAACCCTTCCCCGTTTTCATATAAAGCACAGAAACTCACAAAAGGCTCTTATATGAACAACTTTTTATCAAGTTTTATCGCGCTTGGTTTGTTTTAAGGACGGGATTGAAGTGAAAACACCCAACCAACATGTGATAAGACAAGCACAATAATCAAACAAATTCGTGCATGTGTGCAATAAAGGAAATCATGAGTCAAACATGTAGGAAGTAACACTTAATTACATCTCAATGTCTCCAAACATTATAAATCACAAAGATGACATGATATATTGTCTCAAAACACTATCATATAGTCACATGAAAAATGGAATGATGTTGTGCCTCGGCCATCCTAAGTGTCTATCCATAAACGGTGCAAACAAAATACAAAACTCTTTTTGGATTTTTCAAAAAATTTATCAAAATAAAATCTTTTTGTATTTTTCAAAATTTTTTTAAAAAATGGAAAACCTACAAAATTGATACATACTAGCAATAGGCAAATAATGTCATCATGGAATACATCCTATGCTAGTAAACAAGTCAAACCTCAATCGTTAGGTGTGGATGGGTTTTCCAAAGGTGGTGCCAACTTATGAAAACCACCATAAAATTTTGTGATGTTTTGACCAAAAACTTAACTTGCTCACCTAAATGTGCAAACTCTCTCACATAGTATCCATGAGCATGTGAAGTATCATATGTGGGTGCATGTGTGGAAGAAACACGTGTAGAAGAAAAACGTTACACATAACCCAAATTAAAACAAAATTCCCTAAAGTTTCCTCTCCTTTTGCAATGGGAACAAACATAAATAGGCCTAGGAAAACCTCTCTCAAAAACTCTAGGACGTGCTCTCCTAACAGGAAACAAACGCCTAGGTTGTTTAATTTTCAGGCCATGTGAATCTGTCACAAAAGTGGAAATCGGCTCGGGTGGGACAAAAGAAGTGGAAGCACCATCATGATCTTTTCCTATCCCGTCAACTCTACCCTTATCGGGGTTAAGAACCACCTTTTCAACCTTCTTAGGTGCGTTCTAAAAATTGACTTTGACCTCCCTGACATGTTCAAGATTACTCTCAAGTTGGGATACACGTGTCTTCAGACTAGACACCGTGTCAGTCAAATCACATTTTTCCTTTCTTAAAACATCCTTCTCTTTCTCCAAATTTAACACTCGACGACCTAAATCCCTATTATACTTATTTGTTTTTAAGGTCTCGGTGTACAAATCTCTAAATGCTTTTTGGAGCTCAATTTCATCTCCACTTTCACACTCGCTTTCACCCTCACTCGAAACACTCAAATCCTCCTCCTTCGGGGTCACACGAGAACTAGTCCCTTTACCTCCATCCAAACTAGGTGTGTTAACCCGACTAGCTAAAAATGCGACACTAGTCCCTTTACATACCGTGCTCTTTTTTATCACCTGAATCAAAAACCTCTGTATCGCTATCACTAAGTGTGGCAGGCATAGCCACTTTCTTTCCCTTTATCCTAAGTCTAGTGGCACACTCATACGCCTTATGCCCTTTACCCCCATACTCAAAACACATCAAACTTTCTAAATTTTCTTCACTCTCCTTTTCTTTTTATCTCTCCTTTTCTTTCTCACTACTTTCTTTGGCCTCTTTAATTTTCTCAAAAAATCTCTTATTAGAAGATTTTTTTTATTCATGTTGAGAAATTTTTTAAAATTTTTTGCAAACAAGGCCATATCTTTAAAATCAAAATCTTCCTCATAATCTAACTCACAAACTTTTTCTTTCTTTTTCTTAAAATAAATCTTTAAAGCAACGCCTTTATCCTTAGCCTTAATGGTTTAGGGAAATATATCAATCTCATAGGCTTGAAGATATCCTACAAGTTCTTCCAACTTAAGTGATTTCAAATTTCCTAAAGAGTTCAAAATAGTGACTTTAGGAATAAAGCGTTTTGGGAGAGATCTCAAAATATTTTTAACGACACACGTGTTATCAATCACCTCACCCAAATTAAAACTGGTGTTGACAATGTCCAACGAACATGCATAAAATCATCAAAGCATTCAGACTCAGACATGGTGATAGTCTCAAATTGGGTGGCCAAATTTTGTAATTTGTATTCTTTAACCGCGTTCGTACCCTCATGTGTCAATTTCAAAACATACCATGCCTCTTTAGACGTGGTGCACATTATAATTCGGTGGAACTCGTCAGGAGTGACGGCACCAAAAATAGCACTCAAACCACGTGAATTAGAATTAGACATTTTAAAATCATCTTCAGTCCAAGCCGACACGGGTTTTAAGGAAGTGATATTTTCAACGGTGACAGTGAGAGGAGTCCACCCATTTTCAAAAACCAACCAAACACAGTCGTCAATGGCTTTTAAACTAGATTTCATGTGAGCTTTCCAATAGGCATAATTTTTCCCATAAAAAATAGGCACCTTATTAAATAAATGTTCCATTGGAAAAATTGCGATTTTTCACAAAACTGATTTTTCAAATAAATCAATATCACACGATTTTGCGAAAAATAAGAATACGCAATAAACTAGCACAACCCGCTCTGATACCAATTTGTAAAAGCAGTGATCGCTTAAATAATCTCTGATACCAATTCGTAAAACGTATGACGGTGTGATAACTGATTAAGTTCGTAAATTTCTACTTTGGCACACTTATTTAATTAGAGTATATTTTTAAACCAAAACAATTCAGCCCCTAAACATGCAACTATGTGTGTGTGTGTGTCAACCCATAAATAAATAAAGCATGCGACACAAATTTTAGGAAAAATCCCCGAAGGGCAAAACCTTTTATTTTCACTATAATTTGTAAAGAACGGTTTACACGGATTACAATGAAAACAAGAGTGACATACGAAATACCCTCAGGTGTCAGTTTCGATGTCTTCGGTTGGAATCTCACGTAAGAACTCCATATGGTCAGCAATGGAAAAGAAAAGGTTTCTCCACAAGATTGAACTTAATAAGGGCTCTCTCCACAATAGCACGCAACTCTCCGGTTGTAGAGTTCTCCCCACAAAGAATAAACAAAAATAAAGTGTGTTCTTGAACACCAAAATAATTCACCAAAGCATATGAGATTTTTGTGAATTGAAAACAAAAAGGGATTAAATCCTAAACGAAGAAGTCAAAAATAATTCCAAAGTTTCACAGTTTTCTGTATTTCAAAACGCTGGGACTTCTTAATGAAAACGAAACCATTTAATGAGTATTTATAGAAAAATGTGACGCCTTAGTTATCGAGCTCGTTCAAACGAAAGAGAGATCTCGCTCGAGCGAAATATGTGTGTCGTTTGAACGACATCACGCGACAATGCAATGTCGTTCGAACGACAGAGCAAAGTCGTTTGAACGACTGGAATGTCAGAAAATATTATTTCAATATCCGCTTAACACTTAGAAAAAATACTCATTCTCAAATTTTTACGAAAAAGTCCGCTCCAACACTTATAAAATCTTTTCTAAAAATATCCCAAAATCTCTAATAAGTGGAGAGTTAAGGTATTTAAAACATAACCTTACCAAAGTAAACTTTACGGAGTCTTTTTGATGAATAACCTTGATATATTCGGATCCGTCTTGACTTAGATTTCTCTTGAACTTCTTCGACGGTTGTGATGGTATACGACATAATTAATTGTCACGGACATTAATAAAAAGATCTCCTTATAGGCATTTTGGTAATTTTAAGAAGTCTCAAGGGATGAAATAATAATTTTATGTAAATTTGGGTCTAAAGGATTATTTTGATGCAAATTTGGGGCTTAGGGGTTAAATATACACCAAATTACCTTACTTTGAAACTTTCAGGGGCTATTTTGTAATTTACAAAAACTTCAAGGGGTCTAAGTTAATCAACAAAAATGTAGGTTTCTAACTGTGGTTTCTTTATTCTTAGAGTACTTTTTCTTTTGAACACAATATGAGGGCGTAAACAATAGCCGTAGGTAATTTAGGCTTCAAAAAAATTCTAGTTCTTATAGTCTGCCTACCTAAAAAAATATTCGTCCTCGAATTTTACCTTAAAATAGGTTGGGGTATTAATCCTTCATTGCTTGTTATGATTCCCACGTAGCTTGTTGTTGATTCTGATGCTCCCAAAGTACTTTAACTAAGGAAATTTGCTTATTTTTGAGATAATTCACTTGACGATGTGGAATTTGAATAGGACGTACTTAAAATTCATGGTTAGGTTCAACTAAAATGTTTTTCCATATAACGACATGGGATGGATCTGGAATATACTAGTGTAACTGTGACACGTGAAATAAATTATGGATATTGGATAATTCCACAGGTAATTATAATTGATAGGCTACAGATCCGACTCTTTTAATAATTCTAAAAAGTTCAATATATCTGGGGGGCTAGTTTTCCTTTCTTTTCGAAGCACAAAATTCCTTTTTGGGAAGACACCTTCAGAAATACTTGACCATTCACTTGAAACTCTGAGGGTTTCTGGCGTTGGTCTGCATAAATTTTCTGTCAATCTTGGGCAGTCTTCCATTTCTCTCGAATCTGTTGGATTACTTTAGTGATATCTTGGATTATTTTGGTTCCAAATTGCTTCCCATCTCCAGATTATATCCAACATACAAGTGATCTATAGGGTATTCCGTGTAAAGATTCAAATGGAGCATTTTTAATACTTTCTTGGCAATTACTATTATATGAAAAAAAATTCAAGAGGTAAATATACATTCCATTTGTCAGACATATCTAACGTAAAAGCACATAACATATCTTCTAAGGTTTGAATTGTCCAATCCGATTGTCCATTTATTTGGTTGTGGAATGTGGTACTTAAATGAAGTTTAGTACCCATTTTAGTTTGCAAGGCTTGCCAAACTTTTCCTACAAAAGGAGAATCTCTATTCGATACAATGGATAAAGGAATTCCATGTAATTAAATATTTTTTCGAACGTAGAGCTTGTAAATATTTTGGAACGAATCGGTGGTTTTTAAAGGTAGAAAATGAGCATATTTGGTAATTTGATCTACTAATTCCAAAATTGAACTATATCCTTGGGACTTACGAGGTAGTCCACAGATAAAATTCATGGTAATATGATCCCATTTCCATTCAGGAATAGGTAAGGGTTGAATAATTCCACAGGGGTGTTGGTGTTCTATGTTCCCTTACTAACAAGTAAGGAATTTCCTTATAAAATTATCGATATAATTTCTCATATTTGGCCACTAATATTGCTTCTTCAAAGCATGGTACATTTTTGAACGTTCGTGTGTATCATAAATTTTGAACGATGAGTTTCTTGCAATATTTCCCCTCGAAGAGACGCATTTTCAGGTATATACAATTTGTTTATAAATCGTAATCATGTTTCTTTATTATATAAAATATTAGAATTGTCGTTCGAAAAGTTTTGTAGAAAAGAATCTTGTGTTTTTTGAACTAATATTTTCTCTCTTAACACAGGATAAGATATATTATTAAAGAGTTTCACACAAGGAATAAGTAACCGTATATCATATTGCTCTATGGTAGAAACAATATCGTAGGAAATTAGGGTTTGGAGTCTTCCTACTGGATTTTGACTTAAAGCATTGGCTACTACATTGCCTTTAGTTAGATAGTAATTGAGTTTAAATTGGTAATCTTCCAAAAATTCTTTCCAACATCGTTGTGTTAAATTTAAGTCCGTTTAGGTAAAGATATATTTCAAACTTTTATGATCTAAAAATACTTGGAAATTTACACCAAAATGGTACGAACACCAATTTTTTAATGTAAAACTATAGATGCTAGTTCGAGATCATGGACTAGATAGTTACATTCATGAGTCTTGAGTTGATGTGACCCGTATTCTATCACTTTCTTATTTTTCATTAATACACATCCTAGTTCTTGTAACGAAACATCGGTGTACACATCGCAACTTACATCACTAGAAGGAACAGTGAGGATAGGAGCAGTAGTTAATTTGTCCTTCAACACTTGGAATGATTGGTTATATTCTTCAATTCATACAAATGGAACTTCCTTCCTAGTTAGCTTTAAAATGGGAAGAGCAATGCACAAAAATCCTTCTATAAAATGGCGATAACATCCAGCTAATCCTCGAAAACTTTTTATTTTAATAATATTAGTAGGACTTTTCCATTCCAAAATAGCTGAAATTTGACTAGATTGACATGGATTCCATTTTTAGAAATCACATGTCCTAAAAATTAAATTTCCTTCATTGAAATATCATATTTTCTCTTTTTAGCATATAACCGATGGTTTTTAAGAGTACTTAAGTCAACTTTCAAATGGTTGGCATGTTCTATAGGATTATGAGAATCTACAAGAATATCATCAATAAAAATAATAACAAATTAGTCTAGGAAAGTTCTAAAAATTCTACGCATTAGATCCATAAATGATGTTGGTGCATTTGTCAAACCAAATGACATTACGGTAAATTCAAAATGTCCATAACGAGTTCAAAAAGTAGTTTTTGGATTGTCTTCATCTCTAACGAGTAAATGATGATAACCAGATCATAAATCTATTTTACAAAAGACCATTTCTCCTTGAAGTTGATCAAATATATCTACTATTCCAGGTAAAGGATACTTATTCTTTATAGTTGCTGAGTTCATTTTATGATAATCTATGCCCAATCTAAAGCTTCCATTATGTTTTTTTACCAAATAATACCAGAGCTCCCCAAGGTGATGAACTTAATCGAATAAAACCTTTCTCTAAAAGATCATCTAGTTGTGTATGAAGTTCACAGAGTTCTAAAGGAGCCATTCAATATGGAGGTATCGAAATAGGAAGTGTATTAGGATTACGATTGATACTAAACTCAAATTGTCTTCGAATTGTTCTAACAATTTTTAATTAAAGAGGAAATATGGATTTGGAAATTTGAGGGTTCTCATGGACATGATCCTTGAAACATAAAAACATAATTACATTCGTTTCGAAAATAAATTTTCTTAGCTTGACAATCAATATAAGGGTGATGTATTAATAAAACATCTATTCCGATTAATAATATAGAAACTAGAAATATCTAAAATTATCAAGTTAACACGTAGTGTTCCTAGACCAAGATAAATCTTACAATTTCTATAACCTTGCATTGGTGTATTGATTTCACCTGTCGGTAAGTCAATGTCCAATGGAGCAATTAAAGATGTAGGTAATATTTGTAATAATTTACCTAGTCTAGGACTAATAAAAGAATGTCTGGATCCTTTATTGAAAAATATGCAGAAAAATATTAGAAAAATTATCGTAGCTTTTATCACGTCATGTGTATTTCGTATAAGCAATATAGCATAACTCATCCCACGAATAAGAATTGGATGAATTCCCATAGTAGAGTTTGGCTTTAATTGATTACGGGTATAACAATTTTTTTTTATTTTGTGGGGATTTATTTGGATGACGACGAATTCGAGCTGACTTTATCTTAGGACACTGAGGCCGAATATGTCGTGACAAGGGATTACTGAACATGTTGTGTTATGAGAAATCAGAGAACGAGCTTTTGCACTCGATTTTTCATGAGGGTGAGGTCTATAATGAGATGGAGTTCTAATTACATGGTTATTCCTCATAATTTGGGGTGAAGATCAGATTATGGTAGAATAATTGTATTCAACAATGGCTGCAAAAATAATTAATTGAGAATACTCCAAGATTTATAACGGAGAAATTGAATTCTTAACTCTTGGATGTAATCCGCTTTCAAACTACTTGCACTTCTTTACCTCGGTATCTACATATTTAAGAGCATAACGAGATAATTCAATAAACCTAGCCTTATATTGGGCTATTGATAAGTTAGCTTATTGTAATTTTAAGAAATCAACAGTCCATTGATCTCACCTGGTCTCGAGAAAATACTTTTTGAAGAAAGCCTCCTTAAATTGCTCCCAAAGTAAAATTAACAACATTATAATTGTATGACACTACTTCCCAGGAGAAATGAGCTTCCCCTTCAAATACATAAGCAACTAAAGTTACTCGGAGATTAGTAGCTATACCTACTCCATTTAGAATTTTCACAATCTGGCGCATCCATTTCTCAGTTTCATTAGCACCTGGATTTCTAAGAAAATATGGTGGTCATTTACTTAGAAATCCTTTAAAAGCATTCATTTTACGAATTTCTTCCAAAATAACTTCTGGAGTAGAACGAGTTATTTGTTGTTGTCGGGCTAAAGCAGTAAGTTACTGAAGACATCGCATGATTCCTTTAGTTTGAGTTTGTTCAAACTGAGTTCTAGCAAAGAGAATAATCATCTTATATTTCAACATTGCATGTGGCATTAGGATACATCGGGGTAATTGGTCTCTCGTGTTGAAGTGCTAGATTTATATCCTCTTAGAGTATTACCGGATCATTTGCATAATAATTCACTTTTAGCATGACTTTCATTACACCCAGAACTCTGTTTGTCAGTACCAGTCTCTTAATGTCACTAATCGAGCCTACCCAATCCTCCTCGACTACACGAATTATTTCTCTTAATCTTGCTAATGCCTCTTCTCTGACTCAAGTTTCCCCATGATTATCTAGTTCGATCTCTATATTGAATAGGAATGTGTCCCATGTATCCATGCTGCAAAATAGAATTACCATATAATATTAGTAATAAAATAAGTTACAAAAAGAAAAAATAATTAAGATCTTAGTTATTTCCAGCATGTAATGCCAACCCGACGATATGTTAAGATTTAAAATATGTTAAGATACTAACTTGTCACACCCTTCTTTTTGATATGAATGAACAAGAAGTACACATAAAGCGTTGAAGTAAAGATAAGGCGGAATATCATAATTTTATTCATTATTAAGTAAGGTTACGTAGGGTTGTACCACCGTAGAGGTGAGTTACATTTTTTTAGTACAAACTATAATGTAGAAAATAAAAAAGCACCCCTAATTGCTCCCATGTGGCTTATTCTCTGCCCTCGCAGTCACATACACAAATAGGTGACCAGTTTCTATCTCTAATAGGGAAGATATGTTATTTTCTTTCTCTAGGCACATCTAGAAAATAAATGAATTAGAACAAATAGGCTAAGCAGGTTCTACCAGTTCTATAACAAGTATATAGGTATAGATGAGATTTGGAGAGTGTATAAAATCAGTGCTTGGCAGTGTTAAAAATAATAAGGCAATAATCCTATACTTATTAGTTTTTGGAGAACATTAAAACTTTTGGAACTAAGAATCCCATACTTACTATTCCATTTAAGAAAATGAGGTTCATTGCCATTTTTATTAAGGATCATGTAAAGAAATTCAAGGATTCTTCAACTAATAACCTCGTACTTACCAGTTCACTAAAGAGTATAGAGGTAATTAACCCATAAGTAAAATCATAAAAATTAATTATCAACCCAAAAATTTTGGTGAAAAGTAAACTGCTATGAACACAATAAAGTAGAACTCATACGTACGTATAAATAATCAAGGCTCTCAATCAACTAAGACTAGTAGATCAAGTAGAAACTTTTGTGGTATAACACGTCATTCTACTTCCTAGTTAATACTGATGATATAGTAAAATGTCACAAAAGTGCAAGGGTAACTGAATCAATATGAAACATGATACTAGTAATTAGATGAGAAGGGTTAAAATTTATTCTTAGTTAAGTTCAGATACAAGTGATAAATTTAAATACCGATGATGTGTAATAAAAAATTTAGTATGGAAGTATAATAACATGCACACACTAAGAGTAACTAGGAGCTATGACATAGTGATATCAATACTAGTATGCCAAATACGCAAAGTATACTCTTGAAAAGTTAGGAAAAAACTACTTACTCGGTATTCAGTCGGCGTTATATCATAATAGGATATTCGAAAGAGTTGGTTTTTGATTTTTTTTATACAATGTTTGGGTATGTAAGTATTTGAGATTTGGTCAATAGATTTTGTACTAAAACTGAATCTTTTAAAGTTTCTGGGGTTTATTTTTAAATATCTTGGGACTGTAAAATACTGAACTTAAGATCATGGTTGAACTTTGGTGTAAGAGACTTTTTGTCTTAAAATATTTTAAAGTATTCATAAACAAAATTTGGGTATCAAATTCATAAGTTGAAAAAGTTGATGGAGGTCAATTTGTAAATTTGAAAAAATATTCTTAATTTGAAATCTTAGTTTTTCATAACATAAGGTAGGCATATCCAAACGTGGCCTTACCTCATTTTTGATAACTTAAGGTAGGGATATCCAAACGTGACCTTACCTTATACCATTTTGACCACAAAAATTTAATAAAAATTTTGGAAAAAAATCAAAAATTCCTTATTGGCCACGTGCCCTCAAGCACGTGGTCAGAGTTCTTAATGAAAGTCTTCATCTTCAACCTCTAGACTTTGACTTCTAGGGTTTCAGATTGTTGACCTCGATTTTCTCCTTCATTGTTATACCATTTTAGATGTTTTCTTAACCAACCTAGCCTATTTTTCATGAGGAATCCGAATATATAGGTTTTGTGGATTGAGATTCAATGTAGCTCAAGATTCTAAACTGTGTGTTTTGCTAAAAAATTGACTTCATATTCATGGATTTCTAGATTATGGCAAGCTTTTTTTCTGAACTTGTGTTGGTTTTCGTTGTATATAGGAGTATTTTAGTTTTTGTTTCAAAGATTAATATGCATTATACATAAAAATTATGGATTTTCAGGTTTTGAGTTCAAAATACACCTTTGATCGATTAGAGCTCTATATACACATTCATGACTTTTATCCATTACACTCGAGATCCTTAGGTTAAAATGAAGTTATATGTAGTGTTAAACCAAAGTTTAGAGCATTCCATCAATATTCACCGATAAATCTCAAGTGTTAATGGTGTTTCTTCATCTTTCTTTTATACTAAGCTATTCTATAGGTGAAATCTTGAATATTTTAATTGTTCAAACTATATTAACTACACAAAAAGCTATTAGTATTTAAAGAATTGAAAATTAAGCACAAAATAATAATTGTTGATGTAAAAAATTAGATCGCTCTAATTATTCAATCACAGATAAATAAAATGAGACAAAGATTTTTAAAGTGGTTCAGCCTTATATGAATGGCCTACGTCCACTGTTATGTTATTGCTGAGTGTTTGGGAATTCTCGATTTTAAGTTCAACCAAGAAATTCCGGTCCCTTTGAATGAGGGTGATACAAGATATTTATAGCCCTTAGGCTGTACATGAAAGGGTTGATACATTAAATGATATACATATGAAAGGGTAATACATTTAATGCAGCGTGTGCGTCAAGATGATAAACATTCAATGAATAATTGAACTGTTGATTATCTGGCAATTAATGCTACGACCGAGATGCAGCTCGGACCACCTTAGCTTCTCGTTGCTCAGGAGTTCCTCGGAGTGTCGGAGTACCTCGAAGTGCTAAACTTCCTCGGTGTATCCTCGTTGATCGGATAGAACATGAGTTGGTCGGAGAAATGAACTTCCTCGTTGACATTCTGCCACGTAGATTGACACGTGTCTTTGTATTATTAGTCCATATCAGTATATTAATTTTGGTATCAACAGAAGCCCCCAATGTTTCATATTTCGAGTTTTGAGGAGTATGGAACATTCTTTCTCGGTATATGGTGATATTAACTGACTTTCCTGGGTTTTAGGATCCTTTTCTTCATATTTGAATTTCCTTCCAAATTCGCAGAATCCGCCATTTTGCTTCGGTCTTCGTGCCCTTTTTGTCCTTTTAGCCGTCGGAAGTTCGATAGTTTCTTTTTGTAATCATTTCTTTCGCCATTTCCCAAGGCACAGTATTTAAACTTCCTAAGCAATCATACCGTCCTCTACCTTTTTCAATTTTCTTGCTTTCGAATTCTCCATAGTCTTTCTTTCTTTTGTACGTTCATCCTTGTTTTCGTTTGTTGTCTACAGATCTCCTTTCTTCCTGTAAGATCTTCTTCCTTCTTCTTTTATTCACCATGGTTTATATTATTGAATCTATTGAAAAATTCCGTTCTGATCATTCCATTCCGTCTTGGGTTACTCTAGAGAATCTTCCTGAGCCCTTTGATTATTTTCATTTGGCTGAGGGACATTGGTTCCCCAGCCTCTTTATTGCTGAGTGTGGATTTTCTTTTCCCCCCAACTCTTTATGCTTAGAATTCTGCCAACATTTCATTGTTGTTCCTGCAAAAGTAGCCCCCAATAAATGGAGAATAGTTAATGGGGTGCATAAATTAAATCAAACTCATGGAACTCGCATAGGAATTCCTGAGATTATATATTGCTATAGATGGGTTGTTTTAGACAACGTTTATTATTTAAAAACCAGATTTTTGAATAGAGCTTTAGTAGTTAACCTCCCTGATGCCAACAGAGATTATTTTGAACATGGGTTAGTTTTCAAAAATTGGCAACATGCTCCTTTAGTCGGAGACGGAGTGTATGAAGGTCCCAAATGCCCCCCATACGGCAATGGGATAGGTTATTTTCATTTTATTTTATTCTCGAAATTGTGACTTCATCATGTTTGAATAAATGCATGATTGACATTTCAAATGGTTTTTGTTTGCAGTTAACAATAAGAGAAAAACTCCTAAAGAATCAGAAGTTAATATAAGGGAATTGAAACATATCTGGAGCTTGCATCAGAAGGTTGCAGACGAGCACATCAGGTCTGCCTCATACTTGTTGCAGTACAAGAGCTATATGTTGTCTTTTACTTCTCGCCCTGTGGTTAGCTCCAGTGATCCAGTGCAAATTCCTGAAGACTCTGATCCGGAATCTCATATTCCTCCGAAAATGGGCAAGAGAAGAGTTCCTACTCTCTTCGAGGAGAGTTCCTCTGCTGGCGATGGGAAGAAAACCAAGGTTAATGTCCCAAAGGGGACAAAGAAAATTGATGACGCTCCTTCTGTTGCTGTTCAGAAGGTTGCCGAGAAGCCACCAATGGCTCCTGTGCAGAAGGACGCACCTGTTGAGGTAATCACTATCTCACCAACCAAAAGTTCCTCTTTGGTTGAGGTTGCTGAAAAAGCACCGAGGAGATTAAGGAAATCCTCCTCGGTTAATATTTCAGGAGCCATTCCACAACTCCTAGCTGGTGGAGATGGTGTTCCAATTATCGTTCCTCCGAGCTCTACGATGAGTTTGGTAAAATTTTCACCCATCCCCGAGGTGCAAGGTATTGAAGAAGACCTTACTCGGGATGTGGTTACTTATCTGGCTGCTCATCATTTGTCTTCAGTAAGTATCTATACTCCGAGCTTTTTATATTTTACTTTGTTGTTTCCCTTATTTGTTTCTGATTTCATTTTCCTCTTTTGATTGCAGTTGGCGAGCTGTTTTAATTTAATCCTTAAAAAGGATGAAGCAATCAAAGCTTCCTGCTCCTCGTCCACTATGGAGGGAGCACTAGAGAAAGCTATTAAATCTGTGAGTGAGTCCCGTCAGAAGTATAACGAGGATAAAACTGAATGGGAGAAGAAATTGGTTGCGTCTGATGCAGAGAAGGTACAACTGGGTAATAAGGTGAAGGGCTTGGAGAGAGAAAATAAAGATTATGCCGAGAAACTTTCAGGCTTTGGGGATCTTGAGAATAAATTGAAGTCGGCTGAAGAAGAGTTGATCGTCCTGCGAGAAGTAAATCGCCAAAAGGAGGAGGTGGAGACCAAATTGAAGGCCACCAAGAATCTTATGTCCGAGAAGCTATCCTCGGAAAAAATGAAGAGAAAAATAGCTGTGAAGACGTCCTTTAAAACTGGTTGGGACAAAGGATGGGACAGGGGAGTAGTAGCTATGACGACCCAGGTGAAATATGGAAGTTTGAAATATTTTCATGATGGTTGGGTTGCAGCACTGCAGGAGTTGAAGGTGAGCGAGGACTCCGAGCTATTTCAATAACATCTCCTTGGTCCTCCTCCAGTTATTGAAGATGAGTCTTCAGACGAATTTGTATCTAAAGAATCTTCAATGACAGTGGGTGATCAAGTCCTTATTCCACCACCCAACCAGACAGCCACTGAGGAGATTTCGTCATTGCCTGCTCCTCCAGAACAAATCCCAGCTTCTACTAATCAGACCATTGTTTCTACCGAGCAACCAAGCTCCTCGTCCCAGCCTCCCGAGAAAGTCTTGGGAGACAAGGAAAAGGTGTGAAGTTGTTCGGTACTCTTTTTCTGTTCTTCTTTTACTTATCCTCTGTATTCCAAATGATGTAATCTTATTGATGATGTAATAAAGTCACATCTTTTTGTTCCTCTACATTGTTGATACTCTGTCTGTTTTTATTTATTAACTCTTGCCTTCTCCTCTTTATTAGTTTATGGCTAGAATGGAACTGATATCTGCGCATGATACAAAGCTGATGCAGCAATGCTGTGAATATTATAATGCTGGTCATACAGACCTGAGTATATCAGAAATTGTCTACATTCTTGGCCATGATGCTTCAGAGCAAGCAGTTGAGGCTTATCGGTACCTGAAAGATTTACTTGACCGAGCTGTGTCCCATAATGTGGCATACTACGAATTGATTGAGGAGCTTCATTGTACCCTAGAAGATCTTCAGAATCAGCATAATGAATCAACTGCCTTATTGCATAAGGAATATGAGAATAGGTACCAACAGCTTTCCTCTGAGACAGGTCACAAAAAGATCCTTGCAGGGTACGATGTCAGGGAGAGAACCTTGAAGGGTGAACTTGAAGCGTGTAGACAGATTGCTGAACTACTGGAACAATAAAACAACAATTTGTAGAAGGAGCTAGCACAGTATAAGTCTGCATCTTCCTCTTCAACAGCTGTGATCCTAGTGACTGATGAGGGATATTCCTTCCTGGAGATTGAAAATGCCAAATTAAGGCAAGAGTTGGACACTTTAAAAAGGTCTGGTATCTCTACTACTGCTCGGGGGCGAGGAAGAGGTTCTCGTGGGCGAGGAAGAGTTGTTCAAAATGTTATCGAGGAGAAAAGTTCTCCACCTGCTCGGAGTCGATCAAGAGTTCTCAGCCGTAATGTTGAAGAAGCTCACACTCAGTCAACTTTGGAAACTCAAGCGTTCCAATTGAATGCAAAAGATCGTGCTTTGTCTGAAATGTCCAAGAAAAACCTATCTTTGGAAGATCAACTTACTGCGACGAAGTCTGCTTTGAATAATAAAGATGTTTTTTCCAGGAGCCTTCACGAGCAACTAGAGAGAATAACTTTCCAATTCCACAAACAACCTCGTGAGTTTTGGATGGCAGGCTATAAAGAAGTCCTTTGTCACTTGGATGCTTGCCTTGAAAATGTCAATAATGAAGGTTATAAACAGGGATGGTTGAACGCACTGGGTGTGTTAAAGCTAGAGCAGGGCCATTATTTATGGGATTATCATGCTCCTGGGCTACTAGACTTGCCTGTACCGACTTATAAACTGGACATGGAATGGATCCCAGCTCGTGCCATTCCTCGGAGCTTAATTTCAAAATATCTTGGTGAATATAGTCTTCATTCTCAGATTGAATTATCTCATCCCGAGCATCTCTTGGATACTCCTTCAGTAATGAATGTCAGAATGTTGAAGGACTTGAATTTTATCAATTCTCCCCAAACATTAAATGATCCTCCTGCTGGCGAGGAACCTGTATCGAAGGGTGAGGGGAAAAAACCAATAGAATAGGATTTTCAATGTAATAATTAGCACACATATGTAACTTGTAAATTATTTTTGAATTTTAATGAAAGACTTTCATTTTCTGTTTGCAAATCTGTATTGCTATTCTTTTGTACTTGTCTAACACTTTTACATCTGTGCATATGTATCTGTTAAAAAGATAATATTGTGCTATTCATCAATCAAAAAAGTTTACAAGTATCAACGTTGCTCAATCACTTAACAATAAAGTAATGAGTATAAAATGTTTAAAATATTTCCAACCAACCAAGGTTGTTAAAATGTTTAAAATGTGTCCGACCAACCAAGGTCGATAATTTATCCTCGTCGACCAACTACAGTTCGTGGGATTTGATCACCGGCCAACTATACTTGGTTCAGTTTGGAATTTTTGTATTTTCTGGAATGGTTTTACCTTCCGACCAACATAAGTTGGCATATTTTGTTTCTTAACTAGCCAAAATTGTCATTTTTAAAAATGTTGATCTTGCCCTTTTACCAACCAAAGTTGGTCGTGGGTTTGAACTATGGCTTCCTAACCAAAGGAGTATAATTTTTTCTCGCTATTTTACCAACCGAAGTTGATCACGCTCGAACTATCAGGTTCTTTCGAACTATCTTGTCCATAAGCTCTTGTACCAACCGAAGTTGATCACGCAAGTGTACGTCTCCTAACCAAAGGAGTATAATTTGTTCTCGCTATTTTACCAACCGAAGTTGATCACACTCGAACTATCAGTGTAGTGTATCACACTAGTATTCCCCGAAAAACTTGTAATTAAAGGAAGAAAATGGTGAAACATCATCGTTTTATTCATAATGAATGAACTGCTTTACATTTTATATTACTGATAATACTTGCGTAGGTGTTCAGCATTCCATGCATTCTTAAATTCTTCTCCTTCTAGAGTTGTTATTCTGTAAGTCCCTGGTCGAATAACTTCTGTAACTCGGTAAGGTCCATGCCAGTTTGCTTCCAGCTAATTGTGCTTCTGAATGACTTTCTTTAGCACATAATTTCCTTCTTTTAAGTCGCATTTCTTCACCCTCTTGTTATAGAACAGAGCTGTGCGTAATTGATAAGCAACATTCCTAATGGCTGCCTCTTCTCTAACCTCCTCGAGCCTATCCAAATCCAATCTTCTCTTTAAGTCGCTGACTGGGGAACTGAAATTCAGCACTCTGTGTGTCGGAAGACCCAACTCGACAGGTATTACTGCCTCACTTCCAAACGCTAGCATATATGCGGATTCTCCCGTTGCTGCCCGGGGAGTTGTTCGGTAAGCCCACAAGACTGACTGTAGATCGTTAATCCAATTAGCTTTAGCTTCACTTAGCCTCTTCTTCAAACCATTTAGCTGTGTTCTATTCGTGAACTCTGTCCGCCCATTGCTTTGAGGATGACCTGGTGCTGAATGGGTCTTCAGGATGTTTGATTGTTGACAATAGTCAACAAACTCCTCGTTGTCGAATTGTGTTCCATGGTCTGTGATGAAGGCATGAGGGAGACCATATCTACAAATGATATTCTTCCAAACAAACTGGTATACCTTCTCGTACGTCATATCGATAAGGGGTTCAGCCTCTACCCACTTAGTAAAATAATCTACTGCGACGACGAGGTACTTGAATCTTCCTCGGGTGGTCGGCAATGGTCCAACCAAATCAATTACCCACATGGAAAATGGCTAAGGGGAAGTTATGGGTGTCAACAATGCTTGTGGAGTTCGTCGGATGGAGGAAAAATGTTGGCACTTGTCACATTTCTTAGCATAGGCTATACAATCAGCCCTCATCGTCGGCCAGTAGTATCCTTGAGTCATCACCCTCTGTAAAAGTGTTCGACCTGCTACATGGGCTCCACAGGACCCTTCATGGATCTCTTCAATCAATTCTTTTACCTCGGAAGGATGTACACATCTCTTCAAACCTACCATAATTCCTCGTCTATACAAAACGCCTTAGTTAGTACATACCGAGCAACTTTAAACTTAAACTTCTTTGCAGCGAGTTTATCCTCCGGTAATTCTCCCTCTTCAATGTATACCCTGATGGGATCCATCCAAGATGGTCCTAAATCAAGAGTAATAACATTCATCATCAGGTCTTCATCTATGCTCCGACTTTCTAGTACTTCAATTGGTATTGTTCTTCGCAGCTCGGTACGAGTAGCTAATGCTAATCGGGCCAGTGCGTCTTCTTGTGCATTTTCTATTCTGGGTATTCTGATTAACTGAATGGCCTCAAATTCTGCCAACAATTCCATCACATTTGCATGATACTTGATCATTAATTCTCCTTTAACCGCATATGTTCCCATCATCTGATTCATAATTAATTGAGAATCACTGAATACTATCACTTGTTGTGCTTCCATAATCTTTCCTAAATTAAGACCTGCTATCATGGCCTCATACTCAGCCTCATTGTTGGATGTTTTGAATTGAAATTGCAAGGCATATTCTATGTCAATCTCATCTGGGGTTTTCAAAATAATCCCTGCTCCACAACCTGCTGTGCAAGATGATCCATCCACATACAATCTCCATGTAGGTAACTCGTCTTCAAATTTCTTATCTGACAGAGTTCCTCGGTGAAATATCTGTTGTTTTCTTTCATCCTCCCCTGGTAATTTTCGCTCCCCGTCGACCATCTCTTCTCACCCTTTTACCAACCGGAGTTCGTCTGGGTTTGAATTTGATGATCTTTCTACATTTATAAACCCTTTTACCAACCGGAGTTGGTCTGGACTTATGTCTGTTGATCCTGTAACATCCACACGTTGGTCAGCGAGCAATTTTTGTTCTTCGGGGGTATCAGGATATGTAAACTCCGCTATAAAGTCTGCTACAGCTTGCCCTTTCAATGATGATCTGGGCTCATACACAATATCATATTCACCGAGCTCTATTGCCCAGTACATCAGTCTCCCTGACTTTTCTGGCTTATGAAGGGCTTGTCTCAATGGCATGTCGGTATAAACGACGATGGTATGGGCCTGGAAATATGGCCTCATTCTTCTACTTGCTTCAATTAATGCCAATGCCAATTTTTCCAGCTTTGGGTACCTGATCTCTGCACCTCGGAAAGCCTTACTTGTGTAATAAATTGGCTTCTGGACTCCATTCTCCAATCTGATCAATGCCGAGCTGACTGCATGCTCTGATACTGCCAGGTATAAGTACAACTTTTCTCCTGTTATTGGCCTAGACAACAGTGGAGGTGTTCCTAGATATTTCTTCAAGTCTTGAAAGGATTTTTCACATTCATCATTCCACTCGAAAGTTTTTGAAAGTGTTTTGAAGAATGGTAAGCATCTATCTGTTGCTCGAGATACAAATTTGTTGAGCGCTGCAACTCGTTCTGTAAGACTCTGCACTTCTTTCTTTGTTGTTGGAGATCGCAACCCTAAAAGAGCTTTGATCTTTTCTGGATTTGCCTCAATGCCTCGCTGGTTGACAATGTACCCGAGAAACATTCCTTCTCGTACTCCAAATGTGCACTTCGTCGGGTTGAGCTCCATTTGATATTTATCCAGTTGATCAAAAGTCTGACTTAAATCAACTAGATGATCGGCAGCTTTCTTGGTTTTTGTCAGCATATCATCGACATAGACTTCCATATTGCAACAGATTTGTTCGGCAAAAACCTTGTTCATCAGCCGCTGGTATGTCGCTCCTGCATTTTTCAAACCAAAAGGCATAACATTATAACAATAAGTACCCCTAGGGGTAATAAAAGAAGTGCTTTCCCTATCTTCAGGTTTCATCTTGATCTGGTTGTAGCCAGAGTAAGCGTCCATGAAGCTGAGCAGCTCGTGCCCCGATGTAGCATCAACTAGCTGGTCAATTCTGGGCAATGAGAAATGATCTTTCGGGCAGGCCTTGTTGAGATCAGTGAAATCAACACACATTCTCCATTTATTGTTTTTCTTCTTTACCATCACCACATTTTGCCAACCAGTCCGGATACTTCACATCTTCAATGAATTGAGCCTTCTGGAGCTTGTCGACCTCCTCTTGAATAGCTTGATTCTTCTCGGGGCTAAATACCCTTCTTCTCTGCTTTACAGGCTTTATCTCCTTATTCACATTGAGCTCATGACATAGGAAGTTTGAATATATTCCTGGCATGTCTTCATGACTCCATGCAAAAGTTTTCTTCCTATTTCTCAAAAAAGTTATCAACTCCTGTTTTATTGAAGCATTCAACGATGAACCTATATGGGTTACTTGTTCAGGGTGCTCGTCGTCCAGAATAACATTTTCTGTGGATTCCACCACCTGCCCTTTTACAAGTTGGGATTCATCTCTGGGATCAAGAGTTTCGATTTCTGTATCTTCTTCCACCTGGTAGGTAGTAGTCTTTTTCCTTGATTCTTCAAGCTCTTCTTGTTCGGCAGATGAATAATAGCATTCCCGAGCTACTTTTTGGTCACCCTTCACAACTCCTACTCCAAAGTTTGTTGGGAATTTTAAACATTGATGCACTGTAGATGGAACTTCTTCGAATTTCTTCAAACCAACTCTTCCCATGATGATGTTGTAGGCTGACTGCACGTTCTTATCCATCACAAAGAAGCGTATTCTTTCTGTTCGACAAGCAGGACAAGTTCCAATGAATATATCCAACTTGATCGTCCCAAGTGGAAAAACTTTCTCGCCAGCAAAACCCAGGAGGGGTCTGTGATAAAGTTCCAATTGAGATAATTTCAGATTCAAGCTATCAAAGCATGAATAGTATATGATGTCTGCCGAGCTTCCATTATCTACCAACACCCTTGAAATCACTACTTCCTTCATCCTCATTTTGATCACCAGAGGATCGTCATGAGGATAAAGAACACCTGCCAAGTCATTTTTTGAAAAGCCAATGACCAGCTTCTCTTTGTTTACCTTCTTCGGACGATCGTCCTCGGCCAGATTTATTCGCTGAATATATGAACAAGCTTGAGCCTCTCCGAGGTAAGATTTTCTTTCTGCAGTAAGGTCTCCTCCTCCTGCATCTCCTCCTGTAATAACATTACAATCAAATGATCCAAAACGTATGGAAAATACCTCTCGTTCTGGCTGCCTTGGCTTTTTGGGAAGATCGGGGTCTTCATCTGGATCATCTTTATGGTCCCTTTTCTTTTTCTCCTCTGTTCGACGAGGAGATCTAGACCTCTCTCTAGTTTGGTCATTATTTCTTTTTTCGCCTCCCAGATCAACATACTTTGCTAGTTTTCCTCTTCGGATGAGTGTTTCAATCTCGTTCTGAAGAGCTATGCAATTTTTAGTCATATGGCCATGATCTTTGTGGAATTCACAAAATTTAACCCTATTCCTCGCATCAGCATCTGTTCTCAATTTCTTCGGCCACTTTACCTCCTCGCTATTCTTGATTTCTTCCAAGACATGATTAATACCCATTTTCAAGGGAGTATAATTGTCGTATTTCTTTAGGACTTCCCATGATGACTTATTATTTCTGGAACGTTTGTCACCGCCATTACTCTTATGCTATTTATTTTTAGACTTATCGACGTCCACCTTGGTGTCTTTATCCATATTCTTCTTTGCAGCCATAGCTTCCCCGGCATTCATGTTTTTGGCCGCTTTTGCCATCAACTCTAACATAGTTTTAGGTGGATCTTTCGCCAAGATGTAATACAATTTATTAGGCAACAACCCACTCATCAAGGCGGTGATTGTTGTCTTCTCTTCGTAATCTATGACTTCTAGCTTCTCGTTATTGAAACGAGTTATGTAATCTCTAGTACTCTCTCCAGATTTTTGTCTAACACTTAACAAGTGTGCTACTCGTTTTACTGGCTTTGCTCCAAAACAGAAATTGCCTATAAACAACTCGGCCAACTGAAAGAAAGTTGAAATCTTACCCCGAGGAAGATTGTTGTACCATATCTGGGCAGCTCCAGTGAGAGTTCCTGAGAACGCTCTACATCTCATCTCGTCGGGGACGACATAGATGTCGGCAGCAGCTTGATATTGCTCTATGTGAAAAACAGGATCTGTCTTTCCATCATATTTGGAGGTCACTACAGGTGATTTAAACTTTGACGGCGTAGGAAAATTCACAATGGCCTATACAAAAGGTGTGCCTTGAACAAAAGTTCGTTGTAGGGGGTTCTTTGCCTTAGCCATTTCTCCCAATCTATCCTCCAACCGCTGAATAGAACCTTTCCACGCATCATTTCCTTCATCGGGCTTGTTAGTTCGAGCAATAGATCGTTCTGAAGTAGCCTCCTGAGATTTATCTTGTCGAGCAACTGGTCGTGATTGTGCTGATCCTTCTCTTAGATCTGATGGTTATCGAAAACTCCTCGACATGGTCTTAGGTGGACTCCTATTCCTCCTAGGGCCTAATCGACTGAAAGAAGACACCCTACTCAATCTTTCTAAGGTGCTGGGTCTTTCTGGAGAGAGGGTGATACGTTGATCAGTATCTGTAGCCCTTATTGACGAAGTTCACCCAGGTTGATAAGAGAAATCATCAGACTCCTCATTACGATATGACTCAGTACGCCTGGATCGTAAAGAAAGTAAATAAGTTTGCCTCTGACCGCTTTGCTGTCCTGAACGTATAGGGGCATTGCCATGAAGGGTTTGTGTGAGTTGCCTCATTGTGTCTTGCATGCCGGTTTGTCCTTGAGCCAGATTCGTCACAATTCCGGCCAGATCTGGAGGTGCATAGGGATTTGGAGGATTTCCAGCATTTCCAACGTTTCGATTGCTAGATTCTGGATTATTCGCCATTGATGATGAATGATTTTTGGTGAAAAATGATAATAACAATCGTTCCCACAGACGGTGCCAATCTGTTGATGTAAAAAATTAGATCGCTCTAATTATTCAATCACAGATAAATAAAATGAGACAAAGATTTTTAAAGTGGTTCAGCCTTATATGAATGGCCTACGTCCACTGTTATATTATTGCTGAGTGTTTGAGAATTCTCGATTTTAAGTTCAACCAAGAAATTCCGGTCCCTTTGAATGAGGGTGATACAAGGTATTTATAGCCCTTAGGCTGTACATGAAAGGGTTGATACATTAAATGATATACATATGAAAGGGTAATACATTTAATGCAGCGTGTGCGTCAAGATTATAAACATTCAATGAATAGTTGAACTGTTGATTATCAGGCAATTAATGCTACGACCAAGATGCAGCTCGGACCGCCTTAGCTGCTCGTTTCTCAGGAGTTCCTCGGAGTGTCGGAGTACCTAGAAGTGCTAAAGTTCCTCGGTGTATCCTCGTTGATCGGAGAGAACATGAGTTGGTCGGGGAAATGAACTTCCTCGTTGCCATTGTGCCACATAGATTGACACGTGTCTTCGTATTATTAGTCCATATCAGCATATTAATTTTGGTATCAACAATAATGTAACTAGTTTGTGGGGATTTTTGAGTTTTTTAACTAGGTTGTAAGGTGTGTCTTTACATCTGAATTCATGGGGTATTTATACTACATTCTCAGGGGATTTGATTGGTGCATTTGGGTTGTGGAATTGAGCTAGATTATATAGAGTTCTCATGGTTGGTAATTGTAGTTCACATGTTTAAATGGTGCGTACATGTCCAATTTAACCTCTAGTTCTGATGTGGAGTACTAGGTGGACAAGGATTCAATAAAATTAAAGAAATTTACAGGTTTGGTCCTTTGTTGGTTTTATAATAAATTTTATAGTCCTAAAATCATACTTTTTGTAAAGTATAGGGGTATTTTGGTAATTTTAGAATGTTCCAAGGGATGAAATGATTATTTTATGTAAATTAGTGTCTAAAGGATTAATTTGATGTAAATTTAGAGTTTGGGGTTTAAATATACATCAAGTTTTCTTATTTTGAAACTTTTAGGGCTATTTTGTAATTTATTGAAACTTTAAGGGGTCTAAGTTAATTTAGCAAAAATATAGGTTTCTAAGTGTAGTTTATTTCTTCTTTTGATTTTGAACACATTTATAAGGGTGTAAACAATAGCGGTAGGTAATTTAGGGTTAAAAAAATGTCCACTTTTTACATTTTTCCTACGAAGGAGACCAACGGATGTGGCCTCCTTGAGGTTGGGGAGGTTTAGCTTTATCTTGTGGAAAAATTCAAAGTATATCCCCTTTTACTAAATCCATTCTCCATGAGTAGCTTATTAACGTCCCAATTGGAAATTTTAATGGTAATCACCGATGCATCGTGATGTGGGGCTCTCACTCCGACCAAATCTTCTTTGGTGAAAATAATATGATTGGTATAATCGACGTCTTCTGGTCACCAGTGCTTACCAGCCTAGGTTTTAGCAAGGTCAATCTAAAATGCCTCCATGACAGTAGTGACCTTTTTCAGCTCCATCCGAACGATATTCCCTTAGATTTTCTTAAGATCTGATGCCTCGTGGATTATTGAAAACTCATGTATCGTATCATCATCAAGGACATTGCCCGACTTCTTGTCACCATTGGCTGTGACCTTATCTAATGTTTTGTCTATGTAATCATTGAACTTCCCATCTTGGGACAACTCTTCCAAGTGTGACTTCAGAGCCTTGCAATATCCAGTCATGTGGTTGACCTGCTTGTGGAATGTTAATCTAAGTGCATTCTTGAAGACTGTGTTAACAACCCATATCTTAGGCCACTTAATGAATGTTTGGTCTTTGATATTGATCAAGATCATGTAAATTGGTTCCTTAAAGACAGTGTTAATAACCTGAAATGCCTTAGAATGATCATCCTTGTTCCCACTCTTGGAGTCGTTCCTTCCCTGTTCTTATTCTTCTTTTTTTGAGTATCACTCTTTTTTGCTCATTTGGTAGATCGGTGTCCCCTGCAGTAGGGTGAACCACATCTTCCACCTTGGTGTATTTCTCAATATGAGCCATGATATCGTTAATAGTGATGGATTACTTCTTAGCCGAGGATTGGTGCAATAAAGAGGTTGTTAGTAGACCGATTTTGAAGGATGTAACGACAACCTTCTCCGAGTAATCCTCAACTTCATTGAATACTTTCCAATATCTTTTGGCATAATCATGAAGGCTCTCTTTTGGATTTTTCTTCATCATGAACAGTGCATCCATCTCCTTAGGGTGAGAGCTACTAGTTATGAAGGGAAAAATAAAAGACTCTGCTAGAGCCTTGAAGTTTTTGATCAACCTGTGAGGTAGCTTCTCAAACCACTTATGTGCTACGTCATGTAGGATAGAAGGGAAAATTTAACACATCATCGCTTTTCTGTATTTTTGAATGCGGTTTATGGGATCAGTCTTTTGTGACACCCCACTAAATTAAATACTGGGTGATCAGTCCTTTATTAAATTAAAATCAAGGTGAACGGTTGGTTCATTCTTAGCATCATTGTCGCAATAATAAAATTTCCAATTTAAACACCCTAAATAATTAAGCTAAGTGTCAAAACAATTTAAAGTCCTATTTATATTTTATTTAAATCCCAATATGAAAACCTTTTTAATAATAACAGTTTAAGAGTCACATAATAATAAGGATGACAATCGCCACACAAGAGTTAAACCATGTACTTAAACAAAACCAAGTTATGAACTATAAATGAAATTATCCTAGCAAGAGTTAACTCCCAAAGAGTACCAAATACTAGAAATAACATAAACATAAATCTCTAACAAATCCAAACGGGATGGGAAATCGGGTGACACATGCCCTAACTATGAAAAAGTAAAATAGAAACTGAATCAATGAAGAGGTCGTCTAAGCAAGAGCCTGCAACTTCCACATAAGCTGCAGCATGTCCAATCCAAAGAACCTAAGCATGACGCCCTTGTGGCTGGGCACCTGTAATACATACATATATATACAAAAGAGAGAAGATGACAGAAAACAAGCCACAACCCGAGTGTAAAACAGTTTAAAATAGTTTAGCAAGTATTTAAAATGCTTACCGGCTAATGTAACAACCATGTTAGTATGTGAAAATCTCTTGAGAATTCTCGCCTCTCATCTACTATGCACGCCTACCGTACTGCTAAACAAATAAACTTAACTCTTATTTTTCCATAAAATTTTATCCCTAGAAGTAGAAAGGATATGATATTAAGTTTAGAAAATCATTCTCTTCGAGATTTATTACGTTACTTAGAGCAACACCGTACCGTTACAAAGTTCCCGAACACTTATTATAAAGTTGGAGCATTAACTCATTACTTAACTACTTATACGCATAGTAGAATGTTTCAATACATAAGTATATATATATATATATATATATATAAGTCACTCATATATTATATATACTATCGGCACCCCATATAAATTCTATGGTGCTGGCACACTCTGCTATCAAGTCCCCATATCACTCGTACTAAAGGAAATACTAGTTCGGAATCACTCTCTAACTATATTAACACAATACACACACAATGAAGGAGAAACATAGTTACAAGTAACTAAGAGGTCAGCACATACCCCTCACATCTCTTAGGACCGCCTGACTATCATTCTCAGATAGCCTGTACCAAGGAATCCTATGTTTTAGGGTACAAGTCAATATCCCCCCATAAGGTCCCATCGAGATAAGACTGTCCCGATGCTACAACCTCCGTGATAACAAGTAGCGTGGGTATGATTATTATCAAATAAAGTATTTCATATATGTACACAGTCACACGGCCATATATAGATACACAATTTCTAATAAGGTCCGCCCATGACCCATAATTATTATTAATCGCATTTAGTACAATTTTACCCAATTATCTTGCATAAGGGATTCATCTCTTTTATTCCCACTTATAATTTATTTCATACTTACTTCTCATCTCTCCAAGTATTCTCTTTCTAAATACAATTTCAGTAGGTATATCCTCTCTAACCTTCTAGTCTAAGACTTTCACGAGTCATTCACTTCATTAATGAACTTACGCACAATCTCTAATGTGTAACGAACTTCCCGGTTAACCCACAATTTCATACCATATTAAATTTCATTCAACGAAGTCTATATAGACCCTACTGGTCCTCCTCACGACCCATTATACTCTATAAATAATAATCAAGGGTTCCTACGTATTTAAACAGGATTAAACAAAAAGGGAAAAATATGCAGTTTTCCAGGAGGGGTCGATCGATCGAGGAAAGGGGGTCGATCGATCGATGTTCTTGGGTCGATCGATCGATCAAGCGGTTCTTGCCCAGAAACTGCAATTTTTAACCTACGAGTTTCATCTTCCAAATTACTCCAAAACACCATTAACGATTCTCAAACTCCCAAACTACATTACTACTAATTACATATACCTATATACATGATTTCCTACGTGAAACATGTCCAAATTCATCAAAGGTATTGAATTAATGTGGAAAATCACCATATTTAACAAGAACCCAAATTTTCATAAAACTTTCATTCTTTTAATTCTTTTCCAGATTTCTTGCTTTTAAACTCATACCAATTCATGGGTTATCCTCTACATATGATTTGGTTGTCCAAAATATAACTATTTCCACCAAGGCATGTGATTAAATCCTCGAATTCCTCAAATTCTTTTATGAAACATGTGTATAACAATCCTAATCTAACATGGATGAAACAATAACTAAAAGAAAAGCAAGATAGATACTTTCCTGGAATACAAGGGTATCATTTGTGGATGAAAAAGGTATGGCTGCGTTCCTCTTCGTGCGATCTACGTTTTAGTGGTTGCGGCGGTGTAAACAGATGAGTTCTTGGCCTTAGATTGCTTGGAATGCTTCCTACCTTCTTCTCTAATGGTGGTTCTTAAGTTTTGTGATTGTTAACCCTAAAAGCCTAACTTAAATGGTTGATATACCTTAGGGAAATTCATGGGTTTAATTACCCAAAAATACAAAATGCCTAAAATACCCTCCCGGGATGCAAATTAGGCCTAAAAATGCACCGAAGCCCAAACTAAACCTCCGGGTATACTTTTCTGACTATCTCAACCCTTCTGGACACATTGGCTCACTTAAAATGTCCTTACGAGCGACTTATAATATATTCACTTTTAATAATAATAATTTAGTCCTGACACGACACAAGTGCGTCCTGACTTAAATTTCCATAATTGTCATTTTATTCACTCATGACAATTTTAATAAAATCAATATTATATATTACTTTACTCATTTAGTAATATTCAATAAATTCTCAATAATTACTAACTCTCGTCACGCTAGTAACTATTTAAAATAATATCTGAATTAATATTAAATTAATATCTCAATTTAAATTTAATAAATCCTCAAATTAAAAGCCATAAAAATACGAGGTATTACATACTTCCCCCTAATAACGGAATTTCGTCCCGAAATTCGGAGAATAAGGTATACCTAGTAAGTATACATCTGGATACCTTTCGCACATATCTGCCTCGCGCCCCCAAGTGGATTCCTCCACATTATGATTCTCCCAGTGGACCTGTACAAGTGGGACTACCTTCGACCTCAATTTCCTCTTGCTATGGTCTAGGATAGCCACTGGTCTCTCCTCGTAAGAGATGTCGATCTGTAAGTCAATATCCTCTATTGAGATGTGGGTGTGGGTCATATCATCCCGAAGATATTGTCTCAACGACGAGAAGTGGAATACATCATGAATGCGGTGCAAGTGCTCTTACAACACCCATTTGTATGCCACTGGCCCAATCCTTTTGATAATGGGAAATGGTCCCACGTATCTCGAAGCCAACTTCCCTTTCTTCCCAAACCTCATCACTCCTCTCATAGGAGACACACGTAGTAATACTTAGTCCCCCATGCTATACTCTCGAAAAGACCACTTTGCATCGGCATAGATTTTCTGTCGGTCCTGGGCTTCTCGAATGCGACTCCTAATAAGATCAATCCTAGATGAAGTCTCTAGAATCACCTATGGACCTAATAACTTGTTATCCCCCACCTTTAGACAACAAGCGGGAGAACGACAAGGCCTACCATACAATGCCCTAAATGGGGCCATGTCGATCGTGAACTGATAAGAGTTATTATAAGTGAACTCCACCAGTGGAAGATACGGCTCCCGACCTCCTCCAAAATCAAGGACACACATGTGTAGCATACCCTCCAACATCTGGTTAGTACACTCTTTCTGTCCATCCGTTTGTGGGTGATAAGTTGAACTCAATATCAACTCAGTACCCATGGCCTCCTGAAAGATCTCCTAGGAGTGCGACAAATTTTTTTTGTCCCTATCAGACACAATATCCAAGGGCACCCCATGAAGCCTAACAATCTCGACAATGAATAACTTTGCATACTGGCCCGTGGTTTAGTCTGTCCATACTGGCAGAAAGTGAGCTACCTTGGTCAACCGATCCACAATCACCCATATGGAATCGTGACCCCGTTGTGATGTACGCAATCCAGTAATGAAGTCCATGGAAATACTTTCCCATTTCCACGTAGGTATCTCCAATGGATGGAGTAACCTTGGCGGTCTATGGTGGTCCACCTTTACCATCTGGCAGGTATAACATTTGGGCATAAACTCTGCAATGTCCTTCCTCATCCCACTCCACTAGTACTGTCGCCTCATATCTTAGTACATCTTATCCCTTTCGAGATGTACGGTAAATCTGGATCCATGCGATTTTGTCGTAACTGTATGACATAAGTCTTTTCCCTCCAGGACCACTAATCTCCCATTAAATCCCAACCCCCTTTCAGAACTCAGCACCCTTAGCTAAGAGCCATACAATCTACTCCTGGCAAAAAGTATCCGCCACTTGTGCCTGTATCACCCTCATAACAATCTCGGGTGTGACTGATATAACATATATAAATAAACGGGCTACTTCATCCTGGTGTCCCAACTCTTTCCACTTCGCTCTCCACACTTTCGCTACATCTCCTTTCGGTCTACGGCTTAACGCATCAGCAACCACGTTAGCCTTCCCCAGATGATACTGTATCTCGAACTGGTAGTCTTTCAAAAACTCCAACCATATACCCTGATGCATGTTAAACTCTCGCTGGGTGAACAAGTACTGCAGTGACTTATGGTCTATGAACAAGCAAAACTTCTCCCCCAATACGTAATGTCTCCAAATCCGTAGTGCAAATATGATTGCTGATGGCTCTAGGTCGTGGGTGGGATAATTCCTCTCGTGAGGCTTAAGCTTGTTGGAGGCAAAAGCTATAGCCTTCTCCTCATGCTAAAGTACTCATCTGAGTCCCCATAAATTGGTGTCAGTGTACACCAGGTACTCCACTCCCAACTTGGGCAAAGAAAGAATTGCCGCCGAAGTCAACTTATCTTTCAGCTCATCAAAAGCCAATTGACAAGCATCATACCAAACAATACAAATTCCTTTGCGAGTCAGATTTATCAATGGACCCGTTATCTTCGAAAAGGCTTGGATGAACCTCCTGTAGTACCCGGCTAACCCCAAGAAACTACGCACCTATGTTGGTGTTGTGGGATGTCCCCACTCCCTCACTGTCGACACTTTACTCGGGTCAACCGATATCCCTAATTTTGACACAACATGCCCTAAAAATTGTACCTCCCGTAACCAAAATCCGCACTTCTCATACTTAGCATACAGTTGATTCTCTCGTAGAATTTGAAGAACCTGCCTCAAGTGCTCGGCATGATCCTCCTCGGTGTGTGAATAAATCAGGAGGTCATCTATGAAGACAATGACAAGCTGATCCAAGAACTCTCTGAACACTCGGTTCATCAAGTCCATGAATACGGCTGGAGCATTTGTCAGCCCAAATGACATGACTCTAAAATCATAGCATCCATATCTCATCAAGAAAGCAGTGTTCGACACATCCTGCTCCCTAATCCATATTTGATGGTATCCCGATCTCAAATCTATCTTCGAAAAGAAGGTTTCTCCTCGCTGGTCGAACAAGTCATCGATTTGAGGCAACGGATATTTATTCCATATCGTGACTTTATTCAGCTCCCGATAATCCATGCATAACCTCAACGATCTATCTCTTTTCTTCACAAATAACACCGAAGCTCCCTAAGGTGAGGTGCTCCTACGAATGAAGCCCTGACCTAACAGATGCTCTATCTGATCCCGTAATTCCCTCATCTTCGCTGAAGCTATACGGTACGGTGCACATGATATCATCTATGCTCCCGGCATCAAGTCTATGACTAAATCTATCTCTCGACTGGGGGGTAGTCCCGGTATCTCCTGAAATACATCTAAAAACTCACGAAAGACTAGAATCGAATCCAGGGGAATCACAATCTCCTTAGAGGTATCCTCCTCTATGTAATTCAAATGGGTGTAAGATCCTCCTTCTAGGTGAGGCATCGCCACCAAAAACATCTCTTGCCCCGGAATGGCAAAGATAATACTCCTACCGAAACAATCAAGCATGGCTCTGTATGCGATGAGCCAATCAATGCCAATGATGACATCGTTCTCATGCATCTCTAAGACTAGCATGTCTGCAGGTAAAATCAAGCTACCAATCACTATACCTACACTCCGGCATATAAAGAAAATCAAAGACCCATTCCCTAGTGGTGAATCTACGCATGTTACAGTGCTCTCTGCCATGTCTAATAACCCTAAGGCTTATGAAAAATGAGTATCTATAAAATAGTGCGACGCCCCAGTATCAAATAAAACCCGACCCATAGTGCCATGGATAGGAAATGTACCATCAATCGCGGGTGGTGCCTGAGGTGCTGCCGCTTGGTGGAAGTTATAGACACGTCCATATTGAAATTGCCCCTACTGAACTGGAGTTGCTGGGATGGCTGGTAGGGTTGGCACCAGAGATGGCGCTGGGAGGGAGGCTTGAAAGAGTGTCCTCTACGGCTCATTATGGGCACCCTACTGCTGTGGGGCCCTATCCCCCTCTGGGGAATCCTGGCGCCTATGGCCATTCTTGCCACATTCGAAACATCAGCCCCTGAAGTTACCTCCCCTCTGCCCCTACCGACCACGACCATGTTGGCCGTTATCACCCCGCTACTGGCCCTGTATAAAACGCTAATGGCCCTGCTGTTGACGATGTTGGACCTACTGGCCCTGCTAACTAGAGTGTCTTTTCTAACCCTCCCTAAATCCCCAAAATCCTTGTCTAGAATCACCTGATCGAAATCGTTTAGTAGGGTCCCCCCGATGGGAACTCTACTCACTCTGACGGGTCTGTCTCTAGGCTACTGGTGCCCCACCAGTACTACTTCCCCCTATCCTACCCCGTTGGACGGACTCCCCTATTCGTTTGCTCCCTTGCTGATGGAAGCGGTGATCCTGACAGTACAACAAAGCAGCGTTGAGTAGGTCAGTGTAAGTACTCAATGATAGACTGTCTATGAGGTGTTGACGGATCCTCCAGGTCAATCCATCAACAAACAATAGTATCTTCTTCTCCTCAGTGGGTGCCTTATCCGACACTACCGTGAGAAGTCTAGTGAACTCCTCCTCTTACTCAGTAATGGTCATACTCTTCTTCTTAAGATTCAGTAACCTCCACCTCATCTCAGTCTGCACGGCGAATGAAAAGTACTTGCAGTCAAACCCCGCCCAAAAGGACTGAATCGTGATGTTGTCCCTCTCATCCAAGGTGGTGGTGGACTCCCACCACTGAAAAGTGGCCCCCACTAGCTTGAAGGAAGCCAACAACTTTTTTTGCACATCGATGCACTCATACATGTGCAGATGCCTCTGGATATCCTTCTTCCATTTGCTGGAGACTACTATGTCCGAGCTACCCGAGAACTCCGGGGGACGCACCTTTTGAAAGGCATCCCTAACCCTCTCCCATGCAATGGGAAGATGTACCAGTACTGGCGCTACTGCCTGAACCTGGGGTGGAGCATGATGCACCACCGCTAATGCGGCGTTCACCGCTTCCGCAATAATGGCGGCTAGTTCAGTTGCGTTCATCATTCCCTGAGCCGGAGCTGCTGGCTTCTCGGTCTGGGCGTTCCTATCGTGGAGGCATCTAAAACGAGAAGGAAGTTTATTATTCTACATTTATTATCACATTTCATATCGCTGAAGACGTAAGCGTATATGCAAGAATAGAATAGTCCTAAAATAGGTATCTAAATCAAAGACGCTAAGCTGGAAACGAAATAAGTCGTATAGATCCTAAAGTACACTAGAACCTGATGCTCTAATACCACCTGTGACACCCCTCCTAATTAAACAACGGGTGATCATTCCTTTGTTTAATTAAAATCATGGTGAACGGTTGGTTCATTCTTAGTATCACTATCGCAAAAATAAAATTTCCAATTTAAACACCCGAAAAAATTAAGCTAAGTGTCAAAACAATTTAAAGTCTTATTTGAATTTTATTTAAATCCTAATATGAAAACTTTTATAATAACAACAGTTTAAGAGTCACATAAGTAATAAGGATGACAATCACCACACAGGAATTAAACCATCTAAGCAAACCAAACCAAGTTACGAACTATAAATGAAATCATCCTGACAAGAGTTAACTCCCAAATCGTACCAAATACTGGAAATAACATTAACATAAATCTCTGACAAATCCAAACGGGATAGGAAATCGGGTGACACATGCCCTAATTATGAAAAAATAAAATAGAAACTGAATCAATGAAGAGGTCGTCTAAGCAAGAGCCTACAACTTCCATATAAGCTGCAACACGTCTAATCCAAAGAACCTAAGCATGACACCCTGTGGCTGGGCACCTATAATACATACATATATATACAAGAGAGAGAAGATGATAGAAAATGAGTCAGAGCCTGAGTGTAAAACAGTTTAAAATAGTTTAGCAAGTATTTAAAATGTTTGTCGGCTAATGTAACAACCATGTTAGTATGCGACACTCTCTTGAGAATTCTCGCCTCTCATCTAGTGTGCACGCCTACCGTACAACTAAAGTCATAAACTTAACTCTTATTTTTCCATAAACTTTTATCCCTAGAAGTAGAAAAGTTATGATATTTAGTTTTAGAAAATCATTCTCTTCGAGATTTATTATGTTACTTAGAGCAACACCGTACTGTAACAAAGTTTCGAAACACTTATTATAAAGTTGGAGCATTAATTCATTACTTAACTACTTATACGTACAGTAGAAAGTTTCCATATATAAGGGTATATATATATATATATATATATATATCAGTCACTCATGTATTATACACTATCGGCACCCCACATAAATTCCATGGTGCTGGCAAACTCTGCTATCAAGTCCCCGTATCACTCGTACTAAGGGAAATACTAGTTCAGAATCACTCTTGAACTGTATTAACACAATATACACACAATGGAGGCGAAGCATAGTTCCAAGTCACTAAGAGGTCATCACATACCCCTCACGTCTCTTAGAAGTGTCTGACTATCATTCTTAGATACCCTGTGCTAAGGAATCCTATGTTCTATGGTACAAGTCATTATCGCCCATAAAGGTCCCATTGAGATAAGAATGTCCTGGCGCGACAACCTCCATGATAGCAAGTAACGCGGGTATGATTATTCACAAATAAAGTATTTAATATATGTACACTGTCACACGGCCATATATAGAGACACAATTTCTAATAAGGTCCGCCTATGACCCATAATTATTATTAATCGCATTTAGTACAATTTTACCCAATTATCTCGCATAAGGGATTCATCTCTTTTATTCCCACTTGTAATTTATTTCATACTTACTTCTCATCTCTCCAAGTATTCTCTTTCTAAATACAATTTTAGTAGGTATACCCTCTCTAACCTTCTGGTCTAAGACTTTCACGAGTCATTCACTTCATTAATGAACTTACGCACAATCTCAAATGTGTAACGAACTTCCCGGTTAACCAACAATTTCATACCATATTAAATTTCATTCAACGGAGTCTATATAGACCCTACTGGTCCTCCTCACGATCCATTATACTCTGTAAATAGTAATCAAGGGTTCAAACATATTTAAACATGATTAAACAAAAAGGGGGAAAATATGCAATTTTTCAGGAGGGCTCGATCGATAGAGAAAATAGGGTCGATCGATCTATCATCAATCGATCAATGTTCTTGGGTCGATCGATTGATCAAGCAGTTCTTGCCCAGAAACTGCAATTTCCAACCTATGGGTGTTGTCTTCCAAATTACTTCAAAACTCCATTAACGATTCTCAAACTCCCAAACAACATTACTACTAGTTACATATACCTATATACATGATTTCCTACATGATACATGCCCAAATTCATCAAAGGTATTGAATTAATGGGGAAAATCATCATATTTAACAAGAACCCTAATTTTCATAAAACTTTCATTCTGTTAATTGTTTTACAGATTTCTTGCTTTTAAACTCATACCAATTCATGGGTTATCCTCTACATATGATTGGGTTGTCCAAAATATAACTATTTCCACAAATACATGTGATTAAATCCTCAAATTCCTCAAATTCTTTTATGAAACATGTGTATAACAATCCTAATCAAACATGGATGAAACAATAACTAAAAGAAAAGCAAGATAGATACTTACCTTGAATAAAAGGGTCTGATTTGTGGATGAAAAGGGAATGGTTGCGTTCCACTTCGTGCGATCTACGTTTTGGTGGTTGTGGCGGTGTAAACGGATGAGTTCTTGGCCTTGGATTTCTTGGAAACCTTCATGCCTTCTTCTCTAATGGTCGTTCTTAAGTTTTGTGATTGTTAACCCTAAAAGCCTAACTCAAATGACTGATATACCTAGAGAAATTCGTGAGTTTAATTACCCAAAAATACAAAATGTTTAAAATACCCTCCCGGGATGCAAATTAGGCCTAAAAACGCCTCGAGGACCAAACTAAACCCCCGAGTATACTTTTCTGACTATCTCGACCCTTCCGTATAGATTGGCACACTCAAAATTACCACATGGGCGACTTATAATATATTCACTTTTAATAATAATAATTTAGTCCCGACACGACACAGGCGCGTCTCGACTTAAATTTTCATAATTTCCATTTTATTCACTCGTGACAATTTTAATAAAATCAATCTTATATATTACTTTACTCCTCTTAGATCTCCCTAGATAACGGGGATTTCATCTGGGTCTACGAGCTAGCTTTGTGTCACGATGGGCTAGATGTTGATCCATCTCTCTACGAACCAGAATCCTAATATCCTCATTTTGTCGATCATTTATCCAGTGGAACCTCTCTGACTGGCCATACTCTGATCAACCTTTCTTCGATCTACCACGTTTAGCTCTATCTTGGTCGCCCCTGGAGCTCCTCCCTAGGCTATGTGTATTACTTTGCTGAGGACTAGGAATCCTTTCACGACTTTTCCTTGTGTCCCTATGGATATCTCTCTACATTCTTTCAAGTCGCCTCTAGAGGCAAGCATACTCCTTCACCTGGAGGAGTGTGTCCTCCTCTTGTTCTCAAATCCTAGAGTAGATCCCTTTTTCAAAGTGTGATTTAGGTCAAAACAACTTGTCTTTCCAAAAACCTTTTTCTAATTTTAATACGCACCAAGTTTGCGAACCAATTTTACTTAAGCCCAATTTTATCTTGTTTAATCCTAAGCATGCATCTAGGTGATTAAATAAAGTAAAATAAATAAGTGAACAAAATCAACACCTAATGTATGAGGAAACATGCACACAAATACGAATTTTTTACAGTTGAACAAACAGTAGCGTCATGACATGATTTTTCAACATTGGGATTCGTGGTGCAAACTCATTTTTATTTTTTCATCCATACACCCTCATATATTCATATTTTATTTTTCTAGCTCTTTTCAGGCTTTTATTTTTCTCACCTTAGAAAAATCTTATTGGCCCCATTTTTGAAATATGATTCTTTTTATTCCCATATTTTTTTCTTGGGATCTTTTAAAAAGTGTCTTTCACAGCAAGATTATTATTCTCTCGCAGCCCTTTTCCATGAACACTCATCATTATTTCAATTTAGGAAATACCAATCCTCACGACAAATGGTTCTTACATGCAAACCTCCTCCAAAGTATTATTATGCATAGATGACAAAATTGAGAGGATAACGTCCCACCAAGCTCAAATATGCATGATAAGTAAAACATTCATATAAAATCGTGCATGTGAGTGCGATGGCATAGATACAAAGTTGAATAAAATGCAAATCTACTTTGAAACAACCCCATTAATTAATGGTTAAGATCATTCTAAGCATCTATAATTATGACCAAATGTTCTATCCATATGGATAATGAAATGAGGGGGGTCCAAGCACGCCAATATGTCATATCAAACATGAAAACTCATGACACAAAAATAGATCGAAAATCTTTTTGTATTTTTTCAAAAAAAAAAATTGACTCAAAAATAAAATCTTTTCACATTTTCTCCAAAATATCTAAAACCAAAAATATTTTTGTATTTTTCAAATAAGACTCAAATAAATGAAAAATATAATACGAAGAGATACACATTTCATAACAATAGAAACATATATCTCTTGAAACAAAGACTAGCGTATGACAAACTTGGCTAACACAATCATCCATTAAATTTAGCATGAGAAGTATCATGTGCAACCAAGCAAGAGTCATGGAGTTTAATTCCTAAGGACACTAAGTTTTATTTCCTAGGATCATTTTTAAGGTTATAACAATAACGTCTAATGTGACCCTTCCTACTACAATGAGTGTAAGTGAAAACATGACGAGGAATATGACATAAATGTGGACCTCTCCTAATGTTCCTAGTTGGCTCTCTCACATGATTCATATTCTTTTTGGGAATGGGTATAATATTATCGTCAAAGACAATATCACACATATCATCCTTGATTTGGATGATGCCTAAAATACTATCAAGATTTTTCGACCTAGCCTCCAAATCAAACTTCGCTTTGCTCGAGTCTCTCAATCTCTTCTCAAGCTCACTAACCCTAGACTAAAGCAAACACCTAGACTCCTCAAACTCTAGAATATCTTTCTTCAAATCCTCCATTAACCCACGAAAACTATTATTCTCACCCTTAATGTATTATATCTTCTACCGAAGAGTCTTTTCTAATTCCCTAAGCTCCTCAATCGATGCATAATTATTTTCTAAGGCACGCTCTTCCAACTTAGCTTTCAATTTCAAGCTATCCTTTTTCACTTTCATCGCTTCTTCATGAAAATAATTAAAGGCAACTTTTAACTCTCTAACATCTATCTCACCTCATTAATAGATTCACCCTCACTCACTTGGGATTCACACAAAACGGCCTCAGAAGTGTCATTCACATGAGTATCTTCATGAGAAGATTTATCATCCTTGCTCACATGACATGCCATGAATGCTAAAAAGTTGCGCGCAATGGGGGAACTCTCTCCCTCTTCCGGTTCACTATCACTTAAAGTGTCATTATAGGCAATCGGCTTCTTTCCCTCCTTCTTAAGTCTATTGGTACTCACCGCTACCTTATGTCCATAACCTGCACAGCTAAAACACCTATTCGACTCATCCCTCTTCACATTCTCACTACAATGCTTAGGGAAGGGATCCAACTTATTGTTCTTGAATTTCTCAAGTCTTTTGGCATCTTTCGATTGCTTTTGGAACCTAAGAAACTCTTTTAACTTCTCCGCTAACAAAGTTACATCCTCGAAATCGATGTCGAAATTATCATCCAAAACTTTAGTCTCCTCCTTCAGGGCTTTCAAATCAATGCCCTTTTGTTTCTTTGGCACTTTCTTGGAGGTAAACGTGCCAAGTTCATAAGTTTGTAAATCACCTACAATCTCTTCTATTTTCATTGATTCAAGCATATCCAAGGAGTTTAAAATGGTCACTTTTTTATCAAATCTACAAGGCAACGACCTTAAGATTTTCTTTATGACTCAGTTGTCGAGTATTTTCTCTCCCAAGTTAAACGACAAGTTGATAATATGGGATAATCTATTGTAAAACTTTTTACTTGTTTCACTCTCTAACATTTTAATCGTCTCAAATTGTGTAGTGAGGTTTTGATGTTTGGAAGCCTTAACCATGTTAGTTCCCTCTTGAATGTGTGCAAGAACATCCCAAGCCTATTTTGACGACTCACACATCATAATATGATTATATTCATTTGGAGTGAGAGACGAGGAAATAACAATTAAACCTTTGAGTTATAAAGTTCAAGTCTATGATTTGCTTCGGTCCATGACTCAACAAGTTTTAAAATAGTGGCCTCTCCATATCTTGTGACCGGTGGTGACCACCATTTTTCAACCTCTAACCAATCATGCTCATTGATACCAATTTGTAGGTCCCTTTTTCAAAGTGTGATTTAGGTGAAAACAACTTGTCTTTCAAAAAACCTTTTCCCAATTTTAATACGCACCAAGTTTGTGAACCAATTTTAATTAAGCTCATTTTTATCTTGTTTAATCCTAAACATGCATCTACGTGATTAAAGTAAGTAAAATAAATAAGTGAACAAAAGCAATGCCGTATGTACAAGGAAACCACAAAGGGAAAAAACCTCGAACAATCCAATCCAGACAATCACTATGATACGAAATATAAAAAGGAAGACAGATTGAATTACACAACGACTCAATCCCCATAAGTCTTGACTCTCTTATTCTCTTTAACCGCTCCTTCATAGTGCCCACGTAGAAATCCTTCCACGATACTTTTCCAGAACACATAAGTCCACATGTACCTCGGTATCCATCGATGCAGCTTTGGCAACCGTATATAATTGTGAACACGACCTTAACCATTTCTTCACCTCAAAACTCCAACAAAACAACTTGTTCAAATGGATGAACAAAAGAATGGTGCAAAGAAGATCTCTATAGCATATGTATAAAATCTTGGATCTTTTAAAATAATAAGAATTATTTTAGATTTCAAATCCTTAGAAAACAAGTGTAGAAAAAACAACTGTTCTATTCTGTATTTTTGTTCTGTAAACTTTGAATTTCTGAGAAAGAATGTCGTAAATAAAAAATTTAAGTCGGAAGGTCGGTGGAACGATATCCCTATGTTGTTTGAATGACTTGTCCATGTCATTTGAACCACTTGCCCATGTCATTTGACCAACACTGAGATATCATTTGAACTACATAGTATGTTGTTTGATCCTCCAAATCATAAGAGAAGGAACCATATGACTCTAAATAGTGTTCATCTCAGAATAAAGGAAGTTAAAACCCTTTAAAATCATTTTTGACATTTTAAAATCATTTATAAATAAAATAACATCCTTAAAATATTTTCTAGTCCCATAAAACATATGCCTTCATACATGAGATTATCTCGGAATACAATGTGATATGAAGAAGTTAAACGTTCACCAATAAATACGGCATGATTTATCTTGAAGCTTGGCCACTAAGTCTTTAAGTAACATGTCATAGACTATTTGGGTATCGTGAAAATACAAAAATCTATCTATGACTCAAATAACTTTTGTCCAAAATTAAGTGAATTACATACAAATTAAATCAATTGGAAATTTTGTCCTTACAACTGGCTTCATAAGCGTCGACCAACCTGGAAAACTTGTGTAGACCTAGGTGGTCCCTGGATCTCTTTAGAAGGTGTCATTTCTTGGCAAAACCCGAGATTTGTATGCTAGCGAACTTGTGGAATATTGAACGTCACCAACCCGCGGAATGTTGTTGCTACGGTGAGGCATCACAACAATTCTGTTAGTGAATGTTTTTGCAGGAATAGAAATTTTTTCCCATAGATGGAGCCAATTATTAATATAAGAATTATCACTCTAAAGATCTACGAAACAATCACAAAAAATAAAATGCAAAATCACACCCATAATAATGAGATACGTTGTTCGACAACTTTCCTATGTCCACGAAGAGGTTATAATTTCATCATAGTGTGTCTCAATGCTCGAGATAATATCCCTTTGCCCCATATCAGGGTTTATAGTTTATAAATACGTAAAAGTGAGAGATTGAGTTGTACAAGGAACTTAATTAACACGTGGATAATTCGTGGTGTCCCCGAATATCACCTCCAAGATTATTGGTAACCAGTTTGAATATATCCCTGAGTGTTCTAGTGTGTTTCAAATACAAGTGATTTTGGGTTGGGTGTCACTTTAGACAATCCCGGATGGTCGGATACTCTCATGGGCCATATTTAATGGGTCCCCACAATAACCAATAAAATAAATATGAGCGGCCTAGGTTTGACACCTATATGAGGTTTATGAACTTATTAGTTCCACCTTTTGGGATGACTTCCATGATATACCTCTTGCCTATAAGGGCAATCATTCATCGGTATATGTGTACAAGCCACTAGATATACCTGAGTGGACATGAATTGCCTCACTATATACCTTATAGGCAAAATATGTGTGAGAGAAAATTCAATATACTCGACGTACGTGAACGAGTTTCCTTTTATATACCTCTCGTCGTGAGTTCGATCAAGAGGTATGATGTGGGGGGAACCGTTCGATATATGTCTAAGGTACGAGGGCAATGGAAGGTGAGAGTCATATAGCGTTGTCTAACTATGACCCGCAGGACTATCACCCATAACAAAGTGACCTGCTAGTACAGGACAAAATTTTGGATAGTATTGCCATGCTCTTGGTGATGTTATATGAAAAAATAAAGGAGTCTTAATTACAATATTATGGAGAGAGAGTAATTTTTTTTATCATTTTTATCATGATGAGTACAGAGAGTACTACACTAATGATGAAGCATATACAAGTATTATGACAACTAAATGTATCATTGAGACTATACTACGCATGGATATATTCTAATAAGAGTGACATGGGAATATATACAAGTGAGTGTGTGTGGTAGTGAGCCTATAAATGGATCAACTACAAGTTGTTTGTGATATGTGTAAGCGATCATAGCGATATATACAAGTGTGGGTTGTATTGGTGTGTTCTAGTGAAACCTAGGAGTGGATATTCTAAGTGGTGTGTGAAGCATGTGAGTAGAAGTGAAGCTAAATGTATGTGTGTGAAGTGTATAAGTGAGTGAAAAATGATATATATATATATGAGAGGCAGAGATATGTAAAAAAATGTAAATGGACGATAAAAGGGAACATACATGAAGGTGCATACAAACACATGTTGAAAAAGAATAACACCCATGCAAAAATAGACTCTAGTCCTCTCAAAATGTCCCCAACAGAGTCTCCATTGTGGCCATCTCGAGTTAGTTGGGGTCTCCGAGGAGGGCTTACCTCTTATTTCCTTCCCCTCCAACTTGCGTGTGGGATTGCGCCCTTTCTCGGGGCGCTTGGTCATTGTCAATATGGCCAACCTTTTTTCACAAAATAGGTAAAATAAATGTTTCTGTCGAGAGAGAATGGCATCAAGGACAATACCAATGCTTGTGAAACCAAGTAGTTTAAGGTTCTGGGGACTAAGTTACAAAATAGAAAGGTGTTAGGCACCCATTAATCTTCTCCTGTTAAACTTCGTGAAGTGTGTGTTATGTGCATGATTTAAATGGAGAATGGAATTCCTCAGCTCGTGTAATGGAAAAGGACGGAGTGAGTTCATCTTAGGATTATTTCCAAAATAAAAATTCAAAGCATAATGTAAGTGTTTACCGATTCACAAGTCATCAATGAAGAATAAGTGCATATATCAGACAAGCCACAAGAAAGAAAGAGTATAAAATATATTAAGAATATATGATAAAAACAAAGGTAAAATTGTGTATAAAGGAGCACTCAAGTATAGGGATTTACCCAAGACACCAACGTAGCCCAAGGGGCATTAAAGTCCACATAGTTAGAATATAACGTAGGGTGGGATATAACCCATAAATCCAAATTGGGAATATCTTTTATATGTGTGTTTATAGAGATAAATGTGCTTCAACTGTGATGATGTGTAGTTATAATCCTTCTTTTAGAATTTATAGGTAAACCCTTTTTTTCTTGTTTTTTTATGAAAGTAAGGTATGTGCAAATGCTAATAATAACGGTTTCAAATTAAGGTGTGTGATGTAATGAAATAAAGCACTAAAATAAAAATAAAATGACTAATGCTAAAATAAGTGACTTTAAAGACATGGGTGGAGAATTGAACCTCCTTATGAAGAGTTTAAGTGAATCTTGGTTGTAGATTTTTTTACCTCAAAATAAGGTAATGGTGGTATGAAGAGATGGGTGAGATTTTACTAAAAGGAGTATGAAAATGATGGAAGGAATGTGGGAAATGGACTTTTCAAGAGGGGAACATCTCTGAATTTGAGAAAATATTCTTTGAATTACTAAGAGGGGTGTTCAGTGGTTGTTTTCAAAGTGCGGTCATGGCCTCTATTTATAGGGTCGGGTGGGGTGCCAATCAGAAAGGTCTTTGACCTTCCTATTGGCATAGAAACCCAGACATACCACCGATAGGCGGGATCATAGGGGTGCCATTCGATAGTCTGAGACTGATTTTACAAAAAAATGGTTGTATATCAAGAAGCGTGACTCAGAATTGTGCATGGGGTGCATCATTGGAAAGGGTATTCGTATATATTTAAGAATTCATTGAGTCACTCCTAGGTTCAGGAGTTGACCGAGGTCAAATGTTGTTCCGAAGCACATGTTTGGCAGTAAACATGATTTTTTTTGGGAAACGGATCATTCGTTCGAACCATAAGTTTAATTTGTGCATAGGATGAACCGTTAGAAAGTGTATTCAGACCCATTCAATATTTCACTTATCTTTGTTCAGTTCGAAGAGTTGACTAAGGATAAATGGGTCCCAAAATCTCTCGGTGACCCTTCAGAGTAAAATGAGTCGCTCGTCCGTATCGTAAGGCTAATTTACACATAATGCAAACTGTTGGAAAGGGTATTCAGATCCATTTGATGATTCATTCAACTTCATTTAAGATAAAGAGTTCACCCGGGTTGAATGGGATCCGAGAGCGCCCGGTGGCATCTAGATAAACTTTTTGGGTAAAACAAACTGTTCATCCGAATCGTAAGGTCGATTCATGCATAGGGAAGAACATTGGAAAGGGAATTCAGCTACCTTTGAAGATTCATTGAGATTTATCTCAAATGAGGGAGTTTAACGGGTCAAATCGGGCCTGCAAGTGCCCGGTGGCCAGATCAGTTTTTGATATTAAAACCGAGTATTAATCTGAACCGTAAGGTTGATTCGTGTACATGGTATAACCTTAGTGTAAGGACATTGTTCGTCACGATTAATTATGTCATATACCACTACAAGTCATTGAAGAATTGGGAAGATAACACGACGGATCCGAATTTCAAAAAGACTTCAACATTCAAGCCCAACAATGAATTTGGTAAAATATGTTTAAGATTCATTTACATTTCACATCAAAAGTGTTGGGATATTTTTGTGAAAGATAAAATACTTTCCTATTTATGAAAAATGATTTTTGAAATAGTTTTTATTTTAAAAAATATTTTATCATAAATTTTTTTTTTGGATAAATATTTTCTAATCTCGTGAACAGTTTTAAGTTTTGAGGTTTCTAAGATATTTAAAAGACTGAAGCTTTCTGAGTTACGTTTATGATGTCGTTCGAACAACATCGTACTTGGTTCAAACGAGATCAAATCTTGCTCAAACGACATCGTGTCGTTCGAACGAGAGGTGTTTTTATTTGACATGTCACCACCTTTATTTTTAATATAAATTGAGTGTCAGACTACTAAATTTCGTGTGTATAAATGTTGGTTTTGACAGAATACGTGTTTCAATTGTTCTCCAACCATTTGAGTGTTCATAAATTTTGTTTTATAATTCAAAATCCCTGTAGTTTTTGTGTGAGTTGTTTTGTGGAACCCAAAACATAGTTTGCTATTGTTCATTCTTAGTGGGGATATCTCTACAACCGAGAGTTGTGTGCTATTATGGAGTGAGTCCCTACGAAGTTTATGACTGCGTATTGATTCTTTATTGAAGATTGCATGTCTGGACAACGTGACCTTGTGGTATAGCTGCGAGTGAACCAGTGCTAATTTCTAACCATTGCTTTGAAGGTTTGACGAATACACCGTGCGTTACACTTATGGGCAATTATCAAGTTGTTTGTAAGTCAATGGTCTTGTAAACTTGTCAAAGTTCTAGAAATAAAAATATTTTGCCCTCAGGGTATTTTTCTTGAACTTTGTGTAGCGTAATTTACTTATGATAGTTTAACACTTGCACGCACGAATTTTGTTGAGTTTAAGGGCTGAATTGATTTGATTCATAAATTGTCTTTGATTAAATGAGTTTGTGATTTGCGCATATATTCGAATATTTATCACACTTAGGTTTTACAAATAGGTATCAGAGCTTTTTAAAATGAGTGCATACCTTTACAGTTAGAAAAGGGGATTTAGAGCCCTTTTAAGATTCATTTAGCTTATGCTTAGATAAGAAACTTTACCGGAGTCAAAAGGGGCTCGGGAGCGCTCGATAGCCTCTAGATCAGTACTCACAGTATGATCTAGGGTTCGCGATGAATAAATGAGTGTTAGGAACCTAAGGAGGTCCTTAGGGGGTCCTAGGTTGGGATGTTTGTAGTGAGACCCTCGATGGGAAAGCTTGGAACAATTGACGATCATCGACTAATAGACCACACATCCACATTGGAAAAGAGGTTTTAGGTCAATTATATGGACCTAAAGTATGAGGTTGACTGATTCAAAGGGTCGAGGTTAGTTTTAAGTGCCGCAAATGGCGAGGATGACCAATTCAATGGGTCGAGGTCAATTCTGAGGACCTAAAGAGATAAGGATAACCGATTCAACGGGTCGAAAATAAGTTAAGATTGGTTTGAAATGGCTAGGGGGACAAATTTAGTGGGTCGAGGTCAATTTTGTGGACCTAAACTGATGTTGGGGATGACCGATTCAGTGATTTGAGGTCGATTCTAAGGATCTAAAGTTATGATGACCACTTCTCAAGGTTGAGGTCAATTTTGAAGACCTAAAGTTGTGACTTCCAATTCTATAGTCGAGGTCAATTCTGAGGACCTAAAATTATAATGACCAATTTTGTGGGTCGTGATCAATTATGAGGACCTTAAGTTATGACGACCAATTTTGAGGGCCTATGTCAATTCTAAGGACATAAAGTGGTAGCGATAAATTCGGAGGACGAGGTTGATTATGAGGACCTAAAGTTGTAGCGACCAATTCTGAGAGCCGAGGAAAATTCTAAGGACCTTAAGTTATGACAACCAATTCTAAGGCTTGTGGTCAATTATGATAACCTTAAGTTATTATTCTGAGGGATTGATATTGTGACGATCAATTCTGAAGGCCGAGGTCATTTCAGAGGACCTAAAGTTATAGCGACCAATTATGAGGGCTGAGGTCAATTGTGAGGACCTTAAGTTATGATAACCAATTCTGAGGGTCGTGGTCAATTTTGAGGATCGAGATTAATTCTGGGGACATTAAGTTTTGATGACCAATTATGAGGGTCAAGTTCAATTTTGTGGACCATACATTGTAGTGACCTGAGGGTAGAGGTCAATTTTAAGGACATTTTTGTGATGACAAATTTTGAGGGCCGAGCTTAATTCTCAGGACCTTAAATTATAGTGACAAATTATGAGGATCGAGGTCTATTATGAGGACCGAAGTTGTAGCAACAAATTCTGATGGCCGAGATTAATTTTGAGGACCTTAAGTTGTGATGACCAATTATGTGGGTCGAGGTCAATTCTGAGGACCTTAAGTTGTAGTGGACAATTATGAAGACTGAGGTCAATTCTGAAGACCTTAAGTGGTGATGAAAAATTCTCAGGGCCGATGTCAATTTTGAAGAGCTCGAGTTTTAATACGGGGAATTTCTTTCCTGTGGACTTTTAAATTATCTTAGGGGTGCAAGTGCACTTGTGTTTCCACTAGGGATTGTGTTATCTTGAGACTCTACTAGGGGAATGTTTTAGTTTTGACATTTTGGCTAGGAATTTTAGTAGATTAGGATGCTAGAGTATCATTGGTTTTGTTGTGGAGTATGCTGATGATGATAGTGTGAGATTAATCCAGATTGGGATCTTTAGAGTTCATAAGGGTCTTAGTGCTCCAAAAGTAATTTTCTTAAGACTTTTTCAGGCAATTTTAGTATTTTTTTCTAGAATTTTTTATCTTTTTTTTGTACAAAATTTGAAAGGGGATGCCGATAGGTAGGATGAGGGGGGGGGGGGGGGGGGGGCAATCGGTAATGGCATGGACTCCTGGGCTTCCTTTAGAAGAGGAAAGGTGGCTTCCAATCGATATGTGATGGGGCATTAGAATTTTTCTTCAGAGTGGATTGTTGAATCTTTGATGGGGACATAGGTGATCTTTTACCCTTAGAGTCTTTCCTTCAGAGACCGAGGGGGCTACGGGTATGCATGTGTAAATAAGGAGGTCATTGGCACATGAGGTGGTGTCTTAGTTAATAAGGCTTGAGGATGAGGTGACATACATTTCTAATTCTTTCCTTTTAGGATTGTCTTACAGACTATTGTTATAATTAAAGGAAATTGGCATTGACCATTTAGTATGCTTGATTTAGTGGCTTTGTACCTGTAAAGAGACTCAAAAAGGCGAAAAGTGATTCCTATTTTTTGATTGATTATCTTGATTTAATGGCTTACTCTACATGCGCTTTAATCTGCTGGTAAGGGTTTTGTTTTGAGAAAAAGTATGAAAATTGTGTTTTTTCTTTTAATTTTTGGGCAGAGGAAGGCCTTGGAGGCTTAGTTATGAAAAACTTTCCTTTGAAGGGGCCTATTTTGAGAAAAATGTGTTTTTCAAAAAAATTTGTATAGAGGAAGGCCTTAGAGGTTTGGTTGGTATATGGATGAGGACATATATAGATTGATGTAAAGTGGAGCCTATCACCTTGGCTGGATTCTATTTGATCGGATCTACTGACCAAAATCTTCCAGCAAAGGTGGTATAATTCTTGTACCCTGAGAATCATATCTTTCGGTTCACTGTGGATGACAAAGTCCTACTTATTAGGAATTCCTAGCATTATTGATTGTTAGCCCCAATGTTACGACGAGTATGCCCAATTTTTATTATTCTCCTAGGGGATTTCTGGCGGAGTTGCTCCATATCTTTCCTTTGGTGGTTCGATCGTTGGTTACTAGAAGGATTATTTCTCTTCAGGCGGTTATGTATTCAGTGCGCTCGAGGGGTTTTAAGGATGTTGGCTTGCTAGAGCTGTCGTCTGGGTCCTTACTGTGAGGCTTTTCCCGGTGATAGGGTACTTGAAGATGAATCCCCAAGTGGCTACGATAACGGCATGGATGTCTGACCGCCATAATCCTACGACGTTGGTGCTAGATGAGACCCTGAACGGTCTGTATGCTTAAAATGAAGGCCATTTTGACTCTTCTATGGGGATCCCAACAATGTTGATCAAGTGGCTTGAATTGAGGTTTCATCTAATATCTCCTCCTCGGTATCCCTTTATGGGTTTGCCTAATCTCTTTGTCCGGTATTTCTCAAGTTTTGGCCCATCAGTAGAGAACTGGGTCAATTAATTTGTGGAGAATGAACCCCTATGTCTTTATCAGTCAGTGCCATGGTGGTGAGACTTTCAGCCTATTTTGCAACTGGGAGAGTATCGATATGTGCAGTTGGTTGGCCTTCACCATACTTTCTTCTATTTCCCCTGGTGGCTTCTTTGCCTTGTCGGGTGGGAGAAATTTTTCCCCCTCACACAATGAACTACTTTCTAGTGGAGGAATCGACTAATTTACTGTAGTTTATCTAGTAATCCTCAAACTTACTTCTTCTTCCATGTTGGTGGCATCTCAAGTATGGATTTCATCTTAGCAGGGTCAGCTTCATTTTCGTTCTGTGAATTTATCTGCATCTGGTATCATCGCAGTCGTTTGAAGAAATTTCAGAGGGCAGTGTTAAATTCCCAAGTCTTAGACTTAATAATCATTTAATCCACGTAGACCATGACCTACTTTTAGCTAAGGTTGTGCATGATGGTTCTGGAAGATCTTTGGTAGGTAGCACTAGCATTCTTGAGTCCGAATGGCATGACAATATTGCAGAAGGTTTCCCATAGGGTGATGAAGGCAATTTTCTCTTGATGGTAAGGGTGCATCTTAATCTTGTTATGTCTGGAGAATCCATTGATAAGTTACCTGAGGGCATGGCTACCAATGTTGTCTACGATCATGTCGATGTTGGGCAATAGGTAATCATATTTTAGGGATGTTTTATTCAAATACCGGTAATAGATACACATGATAATGTTTCCTCTTAATTTCGGTATGGGGACGACATTGGTGAGCCATATAGGTTTTTTCATCGTTGGTCCCTTTTCCTGAAAAATCTAAAAGACCGAAATACCATCCCGGGGTGCCGGTTTGGCCTAAAAATGCCCCGGGACCCACAGTAAACCCCCTAGTATACTTTTATGACTATTTCGAATCTTCCAAACACATTGGCGCACTCAAAATGACCATTTGGATGACCCATACTTAATTTATATTTTATTCCACAAATTTATGTCCCTACACAACTGACACGGGCATCCCGACTAAATTTACCGTAACTGCCATATTTCTCACTCAGGACAATCATAATACTTTCTTATCGATTTATTACTCATTCACTAAGTAATATTCAATATAAATAAATATTTACCGTTATATTGCTAATTAATATTTATTTTAATTCGGATTAATTTCCCATTTTACTTTAATTAATCCCAATATAAAAATTATTAAAATTATAGGGTGTTGCATAGTTCCCCTCGTAAGGGAATTTCATCGTGAAATTCAAAAAAAGAATAATACCTAGTAGAAATAACTGTGGATATTTATTGCGAATCTTATCTTCGTGCTCCTAAGTAGAGTCGTCGCCATTATGATGGCCCCACTGAACACTTACAAGTGGCACTACCTTCGACCTCAATCTCTTCTCTGAACAAATGAAACCCATATCCAACTGTTTGACCACTTCCTCCTTGGACTTGAGTGACCATTCAGTTTGGAGTTTCCTTAGCTTCAGTTTGACCAACTTGTAATCTTGGAATGTCGGGATCTCATGCTAAACTATTTCTAGGTTAATACCATGTATGTCATTATAGGATCGTATGAAGTCATTCGTCAATTCTTTCAGCAGTTCTTTGACTTATGCATTCTTATGATCATTATGGGTGGACCCCATCCTAATCTCGCGTTGATGGTTACGAGAACCGAGATTAATAAGAACAGTCTCATCATCATTAATTTGAACATGGTTATGTTGTTTGTTATTCTACTTATTAAGATAAGTTAAGAATTGTTCATTTGTAAAATAATCATCATCAAATGTTTGATTAAAATCAAGATAATTAATGTAAGTCAAAGCAAGATACTCAAAATCCTCATTATTTCATTTTTAGGAAAATACGAATTGAGAACCTTGTCAAAAGAGTTCTTAATTACATTAATATAAAAAAATTAACATCAACACAAGGTGAAGAGGCTTGGATAAGGTAAATATTAGGGTCGGGTTAAATTTGAGTAGGTTGGATTGGCACGACATTCCAGTTGAGGAGAGGTGTGTCCGCACCTTTGATTTGAGTGGATGGGTCTAACAACATGGAATATGTTTGGATCATGTAGAGACTCATCCCCAATGTATGGAGGTCAAATGAGTATTCAAAAAAACTCTCCTCTGAGTCCTTGAGAACAGTCACAACTTTCTCAGTGAGAGGTTGTGCTCTGTATTGGAAGTCCTCGGCCTAAGATTTATGGAATTGAAAGAAGATATCCAGCCTCGATTTCACCTTCTTATAGAAAGGGCCATACCATGCTTTTGGGAAGCCATAAAAAGGGAAGTCTTCACCCTCCTTGAAAAATTTCCATTCAAAGAGTTTATTTTAAACAACCTTGTCATCGTCAAAGACTCTTTTAGGTCTTGTGTGTCGGAGTGCTTTAAGTTCCTTTGATGAAGGCTGGTAACCTATACCACATTGGGGAAAGGCCCCTACAGGACAATGGGTTTAAGTATCCCTTACTAGCATCGCCCTAGCCCCATTTTGGTCATGAAGTGGATGCTCTTGAACATCAGAATCACATTGATGTTTCCATAAGGGTTGTGTTATGAACAGACTCCGTCTTTGAAATTATCTTATGTTGGAAGGGGAATTGAATCAAATCTAAATTCATAGAGGAGAATATAATTCATCCCATTCTGGATTTTTAATATCGGGATACTAGTGCTGACATTGTTTATATTACCATCATGCCCCAAAATGGTGATAACCTGACCTTTGGCAAAGAACTTTAGTTTTTTATGAAGATAATAAGATACCCCTCACATGTCATGGAGCCATGGATGACCAAGGAGTATATTGAAACATGCAGGAATGTCAATGACTTGTAACTCGATGACAGGATTGATAGGGCTATCCCCTATTGTGAGTTTTACGGATCCCATTAATTTTCGGTGGGTATTGTCATATGCACATACGACGGTAAAAATATGAGTGAGATCCCTGACTTTTAGTCCTAAAAATGGAAGGTTTTGATAGGACAAACATTAAAAGAAGTTACATTGTGAATAAGTGAAAGTGGGAATGTCTTTCCCAAGATGTCAATAGAGATGTTGAGGGTGTAATTGTGATCGAAGTCAATCTTTAGTATCTCTTCTTCGATAAAAAAGATCTCTGGAAGAGGTCAAGGATGCAACCGTGTTTATGGATTCTTTAGGAGTGGTAAAAGGAAGGATTGTGGTCCTGGTGAGGAGTTTTATCAAAGCATTCCACTGCAACTGGGAAGACATGAAAATCTCCCATAAGGTGATGTTGTCTTGGGTATTCTTGAGATGGTTAAGGACTTTGATTTCTTCGACGGTTATTTCTGGCATGGGATGTTCTTCGCCAACTCCCTTTCCTTTATCTGCCTCGATCACTTAAGGAATCAGATCTTTGTAATATCTCCTAGACCTAGTCATGTGATTTATTGGGGCATGGAAGAACAAGAAAACCATGCCTTCATAAACCTCTATCCAAATTTCCACCTTATTAATTCCCCCCAACAAATCTTCGAAGGATATCATTCCACACAGGCCACCTACTAAACTGACTTCTTCCCCGACTAGGTTCATCATCTGAACTTTCAAAATCATCCTACCGTCTGGTGGAGACTATGTACACTTGCTAAGAGAAATAAATTCATCCAATAAGCTCGATGACTTTACCGTACAAATCTCCCCACTCAGTAGGGAGGTTCGAGAGTGAAGGGGCCAACTGTCCCTGAAGCTTCAAAGCAGTGAGTAATTCAACAAAGCTGCAGATTTCACTTATCTCTCAAAACATGTCGGCCATTATCTATACCACACCCTCTAGACTAACTTCGTCAATAGGTACCACCCATTCATCTGATTCTCGAGCCCACTTTCAGGCTTCCACAAAGAAGCGACTGAATTTATTACAATCAATGAGGGAAACTTCAACCAAAACTCTAAAAGTTTGTTCAACACAAGATGGTAACTGCATGTCTTTCCCCTTAGACCGTGTGCAAATGATAATACGAGACCTTTTAAGGAGTGACAAATATTAATTAGTGAAGAAGGTAAGGAGTAGGAGAAAATATAGAAAAACCTTGACCAATTACGATGAGATTATAGGGACGAAGGGTGCTTTATTGGGCATGATTTGAGTAGGTGGGTCAAATTCTAGGTCACTTTAGAGAAATGTGGCATGTGTATGTGCTCTAAGTGGGCTATGAGTGGTATTGGGTTTAGGATTAGCTTGTGGGGTGATGATACCCCAGTCGATTAGGCCTTGTATCACATTACTAATGTGGTTGGTTGAAATCACAACGAACATCGGCCTTCAAGTTTTTAGGGAGTGGATTTGGTAATGGATGGGGGTCTAAGAGTTTGATGAGGTTTCGTCTTAACAATGTGTGGTAGACTTTGGATGAGGGAGAATGAATCTTAATGTATTCTTTTTTGGTATGATTAGGGAGACTTTTTGGTGCCCAAGAGGTAGCATGTTGGGACATGTGTGACACCCCACCTAATTAAATACAGGGTGATCAGTCCTTTATTAACTTAAATCAAAGTGTCCGTTTGGTTCATTCTTAGCATCACTGTCGAAAACAATATTTTTCTTTATTTATCACCTAATAATTAATTAAGCTAATTGTCAAAACAATTAATTTCATAGATTAAGTTGCATAGTTATGAGTTTATACACATAAACTATTTTATGAACACGGATAATAATATTGATTACCAAACCATCCAGGTGGAATAAACATGATAGATTAATCATTCCAAATAAAATATCCCAAATCGAAGGACACTGAAATAATTAAAACAATCCCAAATAAAATCGAGTACTGAAGTAATAAAGAGTACAAGTCTCTCAGAACTAAATGAAAATTGGAAATGGGCAACACATTCCCCATCTAAAATGACTAAGTGAAGAGCTGAGATGATAAGGATTAAGTCGTCAAAATGCAAAGCCCTATAACTCCCACACTAGTTGTAGCATGTCAACGGTCCAAAGATCTAAGTCTGATGCCTCTGAGCCTGGGAACCTGTAATACACATATATATACAAGAGAAAGAGAAGATGAAAAGAAACGGGTCAGAGCCCGAGTGTAAAATATCTTTAAAAATAGTTTAGCAAGTATATAAAAATCTTACAAGTTGATATTACATACATGTTAGTGCCTCGACACTCACTTGAGAATTCTCACATCTCAACTAGTGTTCACACCTAACGTACTACTGAATCAATCTAGATAACGCTAACCTAGTTAACTAGTCTAACCCAATCTACCCTCATCAATCCTGATTCACGTGATCGCATAACGATAATTTATACATGATAACTTTTTCTTATGAATTTACCAAGCCAGCTATGTACATCTCATTACAGCCTTAAGTTCTCATCACGTAATTGATTTAATATTAATTATTCAATGTTATCTACTTACAATCACGGTAGAGGAATCACCGGTACATATATTTATCACTTATAATACTTATATACTAATAGGGCACCCCACATAAAATATATGGTGCTAGCATACTCTGCTATTAAATCCATGTAACTCTCGTCCAAATGAAGGAAATACTAGTTCGGATCCACTCTGGAACTATATTAACACAAAATACACATATTGAAGGCAGAGCATAGTTCCAAGTCACTAAGAGGTCATCGCATATTCTCACTTATCTTAGGACCATCTAACTATCATTCTCTGATAGATTGTACCAAGGATCCTATATTCTATGGTACGAGTCAATATCCCCCATAAAGGTCGCATCAGAATAAGAGTGTCCCCACACGATAATCTCTGTGATAGTAAGTAGTACGGGTATGATTAAACACTACTATTCAAATAATATACATACATGTGCTCATATACATTTACATTATTCAAATTGGTATACCCACTACCCATACATATTCTAACCATACATGGCACATAGCGCCCAAGTCCTGCTTATAATTAATTCATTCTTTTATTTTCTCGATTTCTGTAAGTTCCTAAGTACTTCTCGACTCTCGAAGTGTACCATTTTGATAAATGTCAAATCAGTATGTGTACACTCTCTATCCTGCTATTCCAAGTTATCCTTAATTCTCATAAGACCTAATTTAACATACACACGATCATTACCCCATTTTATACCCTCAAAATCCCACAGTTAAATCTCATATGAAATCGTATCACCCGAACCTTGCCTATAACCCTATTGGTCCTTCCCAAGTCCCATTATGGTATTTAAGTCATGTCTAAGGGTCCTTATACATTGCGATTGGATTAACATTAAAAAGGAAAGAAGGTTCAAATTCCAGGAGGAGTCGATCGATCGAAGGAAAAGGTCGATCGATCGACATTCAAGGTCGATCGATCGATCGATCAGTTATTGTCCCACAAATTCTACAAATAATTCCTACGGGTTTCTTCCATTTTAATCATCAAAACTTCCATTAAAATATCCCAAACTCCCAACAAAACATCATAAATATTATAGTAACATCTAAATTAAATCCTTAAGAAATCATCATTAAATGGGAACAATTCATGATTTGGTCTCTAACCCTAGTTTACCATATCAATTCAAGAATCCACATGTTATTTCCAAATTTCCTCCAATACTCGTCATTAAAATTCATGATAAATTTTCTACATGTGATAAGGATACCATCCTCACATGGTTTCCATTCAAACATATGGATTCTAGTCTTCCAATTACATCAAATCTTCATAAAAACTTATAATTTTATTTCCTACTCTAACATGGATGAATTATCAACTCAAGAACACCAAGATAGATACTTTCCTTAAAATCAAAGGTCTGATCTGACAAATTTGAGTGGTATATGAACGATCCCCTACCCCTGATCTACGCATTAGTGATGGAATTGATGGAAATAGTGTAGGATTGATTATTCTCGCCCTGCAAACCTCCTCTATTCTCCCTTCCTTATCCTCTCTCCAACTCAAGTATTTCTAACCCTCAAAGACTCTATCTTCCATCAGATATAACCCTTTAATTTTTGTCATTAATTAAGGCCCAAAATTTGAAATTACTAAAATGCCCTCTCGGGTTGCCGGTTAGGCCTAAAATCGTCCCGAGACCCAAACTAAACCATCGGGTATACTTTTCTGAATATCTCGACCCTTTTGGACATATTGGCTCACTCAAAATGACCATATGGGTGACTTAGAATTGTTTACTTTTTATTTCCCGACACGATTGACACGCGCATCCCGACTTAATTTCTATAACTGTCGTATTATTCACTCGCGATAATTTTAATAAATTCAATCTCATATATTACTTTACTCATTAAGTAATATTCAACATAATTCTCGCCAATAATTACTAACTCTTGTCATGATAATAAATATTCAATTTAAAATCTGTATTAATAGTACATTAGTTTATCCCACTTTAATTTAATAAATCCCATAATTAAAGGCCATAATAATACGGGGTATTAGTACATGTTATTGATCGATGAGACTGAAGCACTGGTTTGATTCCCATACTTCCAGTAAGTGATTATTCTGTCACTTTCGTTAGCTTGGATTCAAATTTTGTGATGACTTCCTTAATTTATACACCAGCCTCTCAAAAGTGTGGGTAATATTGTCCTCCCATGGATGCTCAGATATGAGGCAAGAAGTTCTTCTTCATGATACTAACTTTTTCATCCTCAGAGGTTTTGTTAGTCATGGTAGCATATTTCTCTCTCCACCTTCGTGTGAAGCTACTGACTATTTCTCCAGGGTTTTTCTTAAGAAGCTTTGGATTTTATCACATAACCTCGAGCTCCTCATTCTACTTATGCTGAGACATGAATTTTTAAGAAACATCCTCCCAACTAAAGATCCTGGATTCTTCGAGGGAAAAAAACCACCGGAGGGAAATTTCTTTAAAGGTATACTGAATCATCTGGGACATTATCTCTTCGGAGGCACCAGGGAAGGTCATGGCTCAGTTATAGCTTCGAAGGTGAACAATTGGGGTTCGTTTCCCTCAAACTTCTCGATCTTCTATGACAGTTTGGCTTTGGGATAGGTAGATATATGAATGTAGTCCATATTTTTCCCAAATATCATGACTTGGTCGAACTTATTTGATAGCAGTTTGAGGTGTTCCTTGATCTTGTTCAGTTCCTCTTCCTTGGGATCCATGGGTACTGGTAGGTTAGCCCTTTGTTGGGCATGGTTCGAAATAGGGAGTTGAGATGGTGGCAACCTATCTGCAAATGGGGCACGCAGAGCATGATGTCACTCTTTTGGGACCCAGACAGACTTAGGAGAGGGTGGACACATTGCATAAGGAAATAGAACCTCGAGTTCATTGATATTTTGGGCCCGATGATGGTACTTTTTATCAACCCCTGTTTAAAGGTTGTCAATCTTAGAACTGGGTTAGCCTAAGATGGTCATCAGAATGGGGTGAAAACTCGAATCTTGGTCAATATTCTCCATTAATATCTCTTGATGGACAATTCCATACTCGAATGAAGTATCAGAAGAATTGGCGGAGCTTCGGGGCATTTGACGGAAGATGGAAGCCAATAGGGAATCGGACCAAAATCGGGTATCCGATCGACCTGAGAGGGAAATGGTTAAAATTTAATTTTTAAAAGAAGGAGGGAGAGAAAAAAATGGTATTTTAGAAGGAGGAGAAAAAAGGGTTTTTTGGTATTTTTAAAAAGGGAGGGAAAAAGGAGAGGAATCTCTGCGTGATTGTTATTAATGTTATTATTAGGTTCTAACTTGTATTAGGTTTTCCTAAATGTTGAAAAATGTAGATAATACCTGAGCCTAGGAAATTGAGGTTTGAAAATATGTGACACATTTTGAGTTGTTTCTAGGCTCACAGATGGGTCATGTTTTGAAAAAAGCAGAAATAACACAAAAATTTAAATGGTATGCCAACGCGGAGTTTCGACAGATTTTCCTATGGTAACCAGCAAACTAATTATGATTGCCCTAGGTTTGATACCTATATGAGGTTTATGGACTTGTTGGGTTAGTGGGAGGGTTCTCCCCTTTGGCATGACTTCCACGATATACCTCTTGCCTATAAAGGCAATCATTCATCGCTACGTGTGGAGAGGCCATTTGATATACCTGAGTGTACATTAATTGCCTCACTATATACCTCATGGGGATAGTACATGTGAAGGTAAATTCCCTTCTATATACCTATGTTCATGAGTTCGATCAACCAGTACAATGCAGAGGGAATTATTTGATATACGGCGAAGGTACGAGGCCAATGAAATGTGAGAGTCATATCGCTTAGGCTAACTGTAACCCACAAGAGAATATTCCCTCACAAAGTGAACTCCCAGTATGGGACAAAATTTCGGTCAATATTGCCATGATCTTGGTGATGTAGTGTGTAAAAATGCATGAGTCTTAATTAACATATTATGGAAAGAGAGTAATTTATATCATTTTTATTATGATGAGTAAATGGAGTACTACACTAATGAGGGAGAATATATAAGTATTATGACAGGTAAATCTATCATGGAGACTACACTACACATGGATATATGTGAGTAAATAACTGACATTAGAATATATACAAGTGAGTGTGTGTGGTAGTGATCCAATATAAAGATCAACCACAAGTGGTATGTGATACATGTAAGTGAGCTTGAAGATATATCCAAGTGTGGGAAGTGTGTGTGTGTGTGTGTGTGTGTGTGTGTGTGTGCTAGTGAAGCCTAAGAATGGATATTCTAAGTGGTGTGCGAATCATGTAAGTGTATGTGAAGCTAAGTATAAGTGTGAGAAGTACATGAAGAGTATATACAAGTTTGTGAAATGTATAAGTGAGTGGAAAGTGATATATAAATTAGAGAGAGAGATAAAAAAGGTAAATAGAGGAGTAAAGGGAACATATAGGTAGGTGGATACCCACACATGCAAAAAAAGAGTAACACCCATGCAAAAGAGAGTTTATTCCTCTTAAAATGTCCCCAGCAAAGTCTCCACTCTGGTCATCCCAAGGGGGTTGGGGGCTCCTAGTAGGGGCTCCCTCCTCTTTCCTTCCATTTTGACATGCATGCAGGATTACGCCCTTTATGGGGACTCCCGATCATCATGATAGAGTCGCCAGCCTATTTTGCACAAAATTGGCAAAAGAAATGTTGTCGCCTTGGGAGAATGGCATCAATGACAAAATTGATTCTTGCAAAACCAAGTAGTTCAACGGGCCATGGACAAAGTTTTGGACTGGGAAGGTGTTAGGTACCCTTCCTTCCCTTTCAGTCTCGCATGGGCAGGTATTAATCTTCTCATGTTAAACTCCGTGAAGTGTGTGCTTATGTGCATAATATAAAAAGATAATTGAATATTTCTACTCGCATCATGAAAAAGTTCAAAGTGAGTTCATCCTTAGGAGTGTTCCAAAAATAATAATTTGAAGAATAATGTTTGTGTTTGTTGATTCAAAAGTGGTTATAGAAGAAGGAAAGCATATATCGGACAAGACACAAGCATGCAATCGTACAAAATACTTTAAAAATTTATGATAAAACAAGGTAAAAAATGTATATAAGGGAGGACTCTAGCCTAGGGATTTACCCAAGATGCCTACGTAGCCTAAGGGACATCAAATTCCGTATAGTTCGAAGATAATGGAGGGTGGAGTTTAAACCATAAATCCAAAGGGTGGATTTCTCATATATATTTGTGTGTAGAGATAAACGTGCTTCAAATGAGAGGATATCTAGTGATAATCCTCTTTTGGAATTTATAGCCAAACCCTATTTTTATTGTTTTTTTAATGAAAATAAGGTATGTGCAAATACTAAAAATAAATGTTTGAAATTAAGTATGTGATGTAATGAAATGAGGCACTAAAGTAAAAATAAAGTGACTAATGCGAAAATAAGTGAATTTAGAGGCAATGGTGGACAATTTGACCTCCTTATGAAGACTTTAAGTATATCTTGGTTTTAGATTTTCTAATCTCACAACGAGGTGATGGTGGTATTAAGATATGGGTGAGATTTTACTAAAAGGAGTATGAAATGGGTGGAAGGAATGTGGGAAATGGTCTTTTCAAGATGTGAACATCTTTGAATTCGGTAGAATGCTCACTGAATTGCTGAGAGGGTGTTCAGGGGTGACTTTCAAGTGAGGTCATAGCCTCTATTTATAGGTCTAAGGGGGATGCCTATTGGCATGGTCCTTAACCTGATTTTTGGAACACACTGCCGATGGGCGAGGTCTTGGGGGTGCCATTCGGATGTCTGAGACAAATTTTTCAGAAAAATAGTCATATAATGTGAACCATGAGTTAGAATAACGCACGAGGTGGACCATTGGAAAGGCTATTCATATCTCTTTAAGAATCCATTAAGACACTCCCGGGTTGAGGAGTTGACTCAGTTCAAATTGGGCACAAAATTTCCCGTTTGTCACTCGACGGGAAAATGTTTGTAGGAAAATGGATCATTCATCCTAACTATAGGGTTGATTCACCACATAATGGATTGTTGGAAACTTTTCTCAGAGCCCTTTGAGATTTCATTCATCCGAATTCCATTTGGAGAATTTACTAAGTTCAAATGGTGCTCGAAAGCTCCCGGCGATCCTTTGGAGTAAAATGGGTCATTTATCCGTACCGTAAGGATGATTCGTGCATACAGCGGACCATTGAAAAATGTATTCAGAGACCTTCAAACATCCCTTCATATTTTTTCAACATGAAGAGTTTATCGAAATCGAATGGTGACTGAGATACACTAGTGGCCTCAAGATTAGTTTTTCGGGTAAAATAGACTATTTATCCGAACCGTAAGGCCGATTATCTCATGGGGTGGACCGTTGGAAAGGAGATTCAGAGCCATTTTAAGCATCATTGATTTTTTTCTCGGAAGAGGAATTTGATCAGAGTCAAACGAGGCCCGGGTGCGCCCGGTGGCCTTCAGATGCATTTTTTTATAGTAAAACGGACTACCCGTCCGAACGATAGGATTGATTTGTGCACAAGGCAAACCGTTGGAAAGAAGATTCAGATCCCTGTGAATATTCATTGAGTTTTACTTAGACGAGAATGTTTAACAGAGTCAAACGGGGCCTGGGAGCGCCCGATAACCTCTAGATCGGTATTCGAAGTATGACCTAGGGTTCATGGCGAATGAATGAGTGCTAGGGACCTAAGGAGGTTCTTAGGGGGGTGGAACCTAGGATGGGGTGTCTACAAATCTAGCGTAACGTGGGTGGCACATAGGGCCTTGTCTTGATTTTCCCATTGTCACGAATGCTATTCAAATGGGTTCTATCGCGAGGTAGTCTAATTTTGACTTGCTAAAAATTTGTTTAAATGATTTTTAAAAGTTTTTAAGATGCACATATCTTTTCACTTATCTTCTAAATCTGATTTAAATGATAATTAGTGATTATTTTTTCTAAACCGCTTTTTTATTTTTGTAGATAATTTTTGTGAGCTAAAACCCCCTAAAATCTCCTAAGCCTAGTGCTTGTATTTGTTCTATTTTTCAAGTTTTAAAAGTCCTTTTAAACATTAAAGCTCATATTTTAATGGTGTTTTCTAAAAATGAACTTTCCACAATTTAAAATACAAATTTATGGAGGTTTGTCTTTAGTTGTGATTAAAGCATCTTGAAGTTTCAACTCGATGAGTCGATTGAATTAGATTGTGATCGAAGACACATTTTCAAGACCGATGATCTAGGAATAATAGCTACGATGGAGAATCGAGAAGCCACATATTCTTCTTATATCGGTAGATACCGAGGCCTGAGTCTTGAGAGTGTTAAGTCAAAGTTGTTATATGGAGGTTGATAATTTGAGACGATAATGATTTGTGTCCACAGTAAAATGAAGGGTTATAAGTCATGTATATACTTTTGTAATCCAGGAAACATTTTGTATTAGTGGTCTTATGTTTGGGATAGGTGTGTGGAGTTTTTGTTGTGCAGGTTTCGATGTTAAATTATTGAGTCCCAATTTTTGTGGTTGCATGTAACAACCCATATTTTTCCATGACTAGTTGGTCAGGCCGGATAAAAACATAGGGAGCACTAAAATAATTTAAATCATTCTCAGCATCAACCTAAATGTAAAATGACAATAAATAAAAACCATTCATAATAAAAACTCAATAAATTATGAAAAATAAACCAACCGAACTGAGATATAGTGAAGCCCCAATACATGAAAATTTCTTTTAGATAAATGTCTGAATTCAAAGAGAATTATAACATTAACCACCTCTAAACCAAACTTGTGAATTAATAGAAATGATAATTAGGTAAAACGACACTTCTACTCTTAGGATGATGACTGAATTTCTAATGATGCAAGTCTGACTACTTTAGCCTACTGAAATTGTATAAAATAATAATTCCTGTGGGGGTAAAAATATTTATAGATTTGGGTTAGATCCCGAAAGTTACAAGAAATATCTCCAATAACATCAATATAAATCATGCGACTCATTTACACAAAACGTATAACACATCGATGCTCACATGCCATGAATACTTCCCCTATTATCGAGTGTAAGTACTATGATCATGTCCTAACCCAAGGCATAAACTATACTAAAAGTCTATATCTATAGATTAATAATTACGTAATTCATCATCAAATACAATAGGAATGTAACTAACTAAAGATGTACATAATAGAACCCAATGCCCACCTTTTACTCACAAAGATATTCACGATCTCAGAATGTGACACTTCCTTATTTTAACTTCTTTTAAATAAAAGTTTTGATCACAGAACTATAACATAAGAGAACAATACTATTATGTATTAAGCCCCGCTCATGTCACCCGAATGATAAGATATAGAAAATTTCATAACATAGCACAATAACGTGACATAGGGATTTAACTCAACGTGTCTATTAGCAGCTAACACTATATACACGTATATGAGACTCATAACTTTAAAGCAATGGGTGAGTAATTAATTGACAAGTGAAATAATAATGTAATTAATTACTCATGTGAAATAATAATGTAACAACTTACTCAAGCGGAATGTACCCAACATAGTAACGCTCGCAATGTCACCCACAATTAAAGTACCTTTAATTTAAACAGTACAATATAAGGACATATGGTTTTATTAATATTTATTTAATTAGATTTACATATTAAACTATATAGTCATAATTTTAACCACACAAAAAGGCATCAACCTTCGGGAACACGTTCGTGCCTCTATTAGTAAGTCCATAAGAGTCCCTCACCTAACACACTTAAAATATATCAACACGTAGAAATGAGAATGGGGCATCACTATGTAGCTCAACCAACGTGTAATTTCATACCAAACTCCACCGAAAGAACGGGTCGTCAACCTCTCTAATTAGGAACTTTAAAATAGCTAAATGCAAGATATAAAATATAAGACCTCATGATTTCACACGTAATCAGGCATGGTTATAGTACACGATCACCACTTACTACATAAGACCTCCCGATTACCTACATTATCAATCAGGGTTACGGTACACGGTGACCACATCCAACGCAAACCCCACCAATATATTTACTGTGAATACTCTATGTCAGCATAAAAATTCAATACACATCTACATAATTACTGCATGTATTCACACTACTATAAATTATTATTCCTCGTCGTCTACCCAATTTAATGCCATTCCAACATTTTATGTTAATAAATAGTACTAGGTTTTAAATTTCCAACCTCTGTAAATATTTTCAATACTAACCAAGTATAATCTCTCCATAAACTAAGTTAAAAAACCTTAAACAAAATTCCAAACCCAAAATCATCAACCCAAAATTTCATCATTTAGTTACTAAATTTAAACATTTACCCAGGCCAAACTACAATGCATTAAGGGGTTATATTTTACAAAAACATATACTAGTGAGTCTCTTTTATAATACAATTTGAACTTCCTCGGTTGGATTTACAGTTTAGTAGATATTCAAGTTTTACTAATAGGTGTACAATCAGTTAAGAAAACAACCTCAAATTTTGGGTTAAGTTTGTCGAATAATATATACTAATTGAGAACTAGTTTGGTATTTTACCATATATGGTTCACACTTTATGTTAATCTAGTTTCATATAAATTTTGAATCACGTAAAAATCATTTATAGTCTAGGAGATATTCAAGATTTACCAACAGGTGTACAATCTGTCCAGAAAATAGCCTCAGATTTTAGGTAAACTTTGTAGCTAAATCGATACCTGTTGGAACTAATTATGTGTTCTACCATACATGGATGGAAAGGTATGTGAATCTAATTTCATATAAACTTGGAATCACCTAAATATCATTTATATCTTAGGATATATTCAATGTTTAGTAACATGTGTAAAATATATTAATTCTAATGAATAAGACGCAAAGTTCAGCTTCTTCAAGTGCCAAAAAGGGCCATTAACAACTCAGTGCCAACTTTCAAAACTTATTAACAACCCACATCCCATCTTTATCGAAGTCTAAGGTTTATAATAATAATACTAACCTAAATTAACCAACTTTAGGTGAATAAAATCACATATAAGGATCAATTTCATTTCTCTTCCAATGTATAAGTTTTTAATGTAGAGTTAATTAATTTCTAATTTACTCATTTGATCACATGGTTTCATCTTCATCAATTAAATCCATAATCATATTTCAGAAATAATATTATAATATGATATACGTGAATTATAAACAAATTACATATTTAAATATGGTATTACAAGAGATTTCTAGCCTTGATTAAAAAACACATGATTCTTTGTATGCTTTGATGTCTTGTACATCTTCCAACCTCTAATATTTCTCTTTTAACATAAATACACAAATACACAAAACACCATGTACTTGCATGTACTTGCAAGAAGACCATGTACACAAAACACCATGTACTTTCAAGACACCATGTACTTGCAAGAAGAGGTCAAAAGTAATAATATGAGATAAATTCACCTAAATTACATCACTAGGAGTGATAAAATCATCTAAACTATGGGGATAAATACAAGGAATTTACTTCTAATCAAATCCCCTAACATAGAACATTGATTATCTCGAGCAATGTAAAAGAATAATAGCATGGTCTAAACACTTATAAAATATTTTATAAGGATAGAATACCTTTTTCGCAGGCAAGCGATTGAAATAGCGTATGCAATAAGAAGTTAAATCCCTAGGTTAACCTATTAGGATGAGTGGTGTCTCGTGAGGGTTTGCAGTGAATATAACCACAAAAATTATTTTTTGACTCAAAGAAAATCAAAATACTTAAGAATTGTACAACTTAAATTCCAAAAAAATAGTCACCGTAAATTCTTATTCAAGAATCTCAGCTCGGTATGTGTGTGTGCAAAGCCAAGAATTAAACCACTAACTTCCACCAATTGATCATTACGTTACTCTTTGAAAATTCGTTTGATTCAATTCTCACGGGATACTTGTACGATTGAATCTCTCGGAATGTGTCAAGTTCTCTCGGTGTGCGTGATATTAAGAGTAAATATATTGGAGCACGAAGTCACGCATATAAATAGAAAGATGGAATTTTATGGTAAAAATATCTCATCATCATAATTAGGTTAATGAAAACGGGAAACAACATCTTTTAGTTCGCAATAATTAATCTATCTAGTTATATTTTCATGTTTTAGTTCTCCATGCGGTAATTGATTTACTTATTCGAAATCGATTAGGACTTTTTTGGGTTACGGTATATCGAGTAATATGGGAATAGTCGAAAAGTTTGGAGTTAAAATTTTTTACTTAGGATGTCTCTTGGTACTTTTTCGGACATTTGCCCATTTTGTTTCTAAATTTTTTCTCATGTTTTTCTTATTTTTTTCCTTTTTTGAGCATTTTGCTAAACAATTTCCATCTTACCCCTTTTTATTTCGCCATATGGATCTAGTTGATGAATTTTTTTATTTTCACAACCCAGGGCTAATTGAGTTTTTCGAGTAAATAAAATAAAGAGGAATATTATTTTGGGATCAAATTGGTTTGCAAAAAGATATTTTTCACAACCTGTTATGGATAATGTATCTGGGTAACAAACAATGGCTTAACGTCATTTATCCGAATTACTAATTATTTTACCCTATGTGTCTCGAGATCAATTTTAGTTTAGAGATACTTTTAGCGCGTATTGAAGATGACATCCCACTCATCCCCGCAGTTGACTTATTTAAACGACTTATTTAAACACTGAAATGAATGTTGAGTTAACCATTAACTCATACTGATTTAATTACTCGAAAAAAGTGATAGGCTTGAAATCTCACCAGGTTAGTTAATCTCCACTTATTCGTAAAGTAGTCAATTTTTGCTTAATTTTAGTCTTTGGTCAATTTTGGCTTTGTGCATTTGATTTATATGAATTGAGACTTCAAACATAATTTCAGTGATATTTTCAAAAGAAGTTAAATTCCAATTTTACTTTATTTTGAAGAAAAATATTATTGGCTTTTTTCAAAACATTTCAATTTTTTTGGAAATGTTTAAAATTTTCTAGTTTTTTTTTTTTACTTTTGGCATTTTGAAATTTATGATATTTTTAAAAGGACGCATGTGTACCCCCTATCAACTAATGTACCAAAAAAAGGAAAGGGTTTATTTTCTTAATAACCACGAGTTTATTAAAAGAAACTGAATATCCATAAAAGGCTAAACAAGATACTGAAATCAAATTCCTCCTAATGGAATGTGCATAAAGACAATCTTTTAAAATTAAACTCCTATCAGTATTAAAGCTTAAATGAACGTCTTTTAAAAGTAAACTCATATTAGTATTAAAGCTTCAATGAACGTCGCCCACAACAACTATCGGTACTCTCGTAGCATCTCCCATAGTCATGTAAATCTCTCTATCACTTAGTCACATGGTTTCTTAGAACCCCTGAAAAGAATTGCATACATGATTAGTGTCTTCCGTATCGACACAACAGATACCGGTGGTACGAACCAAAAAACATGATTTAACGCCAAATGAATGGAATTTACTTGCGTTGTTCTATTTATGACGAAAAATCAGACAATTGTTATTCCAGTATCCTGGCTTCTTACAGTGGAAACAGTTGATCCTAAACCCAACAAGCAGTAATGCATTAACCATGCAAACATAACATCCGACTCAACCTGTAAATCCACATTAGGTCATTTCCACCGCCAAAGAATATTTAATAAAGTGCATCAAGCATTCACGAGACCCACAATTTTTAGGATCCTCCCATAACTCATTATTGAGTAACACGACGTAGACACCACTCACACACCCATAATTATCACTATATATTGGGTATGCACATATAATCTGGTCATATAGTTCAAACTACATAGTCACTTCCATATGGGATGTCATCTCTCACTACCAAAGTCATATCCAAGTGAACACCAAACCATAATCCATAGGATTCTGTTAATAGTTAATCCAAATATAAGAAGATAACTCTCAATATAACATCATTCCCAAATAAGGTACGTCACTGTACAATACCCACATATTATGAATCACGCTCTTAAAAAAATCCTAGAATAAAGAACTACGATAATAGCCAGTCTAAAATTCTCACATGCCACAGGTTCTCATCGACCCATGAGTCAACAAACAAACTCATGAAAATAGGTGTACTCTAAACACATATATCCAAGGAATAGTGGCATATGTAGAGCTAAATCGTCCCTAAAATTAGATATTAACAATTTATGCTTCAAACTACATAACAGTAGGCACGCATAACTGTCGTGACTCTTAATGTGTCTCTAGTGCATGCTAGTTTTGGTTCAAGTACAAAATATTCACTTAAGTAATAATCCAAGAAACTAGGGTATCAAACTGAGGGACTAAGACGCAACGCATGACGACAACTAGAGAAGAGTATTAACCTAACACTTAACTCACCGAATGGAATGGAAACATGATCATTTGTTTGAAAGTAGCTTTATAGTGAACTAAAGAAAACTAATTAAATTAACTATGCATGCATTGACTAAAGAAACGGGGTTTTAAATTCTATGAGAAAGGTAAGATTTGGATACACTCCTCCTACCCTCAATTATTTCACCGGATATAAAACGTATCAAAAACTAAACGTTGAATAGCAAAGAAACTTTCAACTCCTTTCAAGCATCACATAAATGGGGGAATTAAACCACACGATATATGATCATGATCAAAATAAAGGCGTGTGATAAGATTGCCAATATGCGCATCGCACTCTTAAACACTTCGATTACCGATGGCAAAAAAACTTTAAAGTCTTATGACGATTATACAAACAAGATATAATGTTTCAATTATTCATTTAATTCCAAAATATGTTTTATATCCATGAAAAACACTTCGGGTTGGGTTCATGTATCCCAACCCTTAAAAACTTAGTGGGCCATTCCTACGTTGCATGTAATCAGATTTATTATGATATTAGAGCAAAGAATGCAAAGATAGATCAATACCACAAACATTATTAATAATACCAGAAAAATAAATAATTAATGACAAACGAAAGAGAAGAAGACAACTCGTATTAAGAATGGCTTAAAATCATTTAAAATCATGTAACTTGCATAAGAAAATAGATCTCTAAGGGTTCTTGCCTCCCTTTTTCACTCAAATTAGGGTAAAAACTATCTAAACTATCTCTATAATAAACGAGATATCCAACTACCACGTTTTTACAAGAGTTTAAACGAGGCACAACTCTAATAATTAAGTTGGAAAATGGTAATTTCATGCATGTGATATTCAAACCGGTTCTACATTAGATTTTAATAGGGTTTTTTTTCCAGTGTGGCCAAGGCTTTGTGCGAACCGGTTATCCTTTTGAACTGAATCGATTCTACTCCCATAAATATTTGGCTTTATCTTTTGATTCTTCTAATCTTCACATGCTCATATCTTTTTAATCGTGGCTCAAATTTGGATGTTGTTTCTTCTGATATACTTGTGAATTTGATTTTTTGGACTTCTCTTCAGGTTTTGCATCCAGATTTTGGCAGTATAATTGTGAGATTACCCATGACTTTCCTTCTTTTCTTTTAGGTTCTCATTCTGATTTCTCTCTTCCTGTCACATGTATGAAATACCTAAAAAATATAACATAAATACACAAAACACCATGTACTTGCAAGAAGAGGTCAAAAGTAATAATATGAGATAAATTCACCTAAATTACATCACTAGGAGTGATAAAATCATCTAAACTATGGGGATAAATACAAGGAATTTACTTCTAATCAAATCCCCTAACATAGAACATTGATTATCTCGAGCAATGTAAAAGAATAATAGCATGGTCTAAACACTTATAAAATATTTTAGAAGGATAGAATACCTTTTTCGCAGGCAAGCGATTGAAATAGCGTATGCAATAAGAAGTTAAATCCCTAGGTTAACCTATTAGGATGAGTGGTGTCTCGTGAGGGTTTGCAGTGAATATAACCACAAAAATTATTTTTTGACTCAAAGAAAATCAAAATACTTAAGAATTGTACAACTTAAATTCCAGAAAAATAGTCACCGTAAATTCTTATTCAAGAATCTCAGTTCGGTATGTGTGTGTGCAAAGCCAAGAATTAAACCACTAACTTCCACCAATTGATCATTACGTTACTCTTTGAAAATTCGTTTGATTCAATTCTCACGGGATACTTGTACGAATGAATCTCTCGGAATGTGTCAAGTTCTCTCGGTGTGCGTGATATTAAGAGTAAATATATTGGAGCACGAAGTCACGCATACAAATAGAAAGATGGAATTTTATGGTAAAAATATCTCATCATCAAAATTAGGTTAATGAAAACGGGAAACAACATCTTTTAGTTCGCAATAATTAATCTATCTAGTTATATTTTCATGTTTTAGTTCTGCATGCGGTAATTGATTTACTTATTCGAAATCGATTAGGACTTTTTTGGGTTACGGTATATCGAGTAATATGGGAATAGTCGAAAAGTTTGGAGTTAAAATTTTTTACTTAGGATGTCTCTTGGTACTTTTTCGGACATTTGCCCATTTTGTTTCTAAATTTTTTCTCATGTTTTTCTTATTTTTTTCCTTTTTTGAGCATTTTGCTAAACAATTTCCATCTTACCCCTTTTTATTTCGCCATATGGGCCTAATTGATGAATTTTTTTATTTTCACAACCCAGGGCTAATTGAGTTTTTCGAGTAAATAAAATAAAGAGGAATATTATTTTGGGCTCAAATTGGTTTGCAAAAAGATATTTTTCACAACCTGTTATGGATAATGTATCTGGGTAACAAACAATGGCTTAACGTCATTTATCCGAATTACTAATTATTTTACCCTATGTGTCTCGAGATCAATTTTAGTTTAGAGATACTTTTAGCGCGTATTGAAGATGACATCGCACTCATCCCCGCAGTTGACTTATTTAAACGACTTATTTAAACACTGAAATGAATGTTGAGTTAACCATTAACTCATACTGATTTAATTACTCGAAAAAAGTGATAGGCTTGAAATCTCACCGGGTTAGTTAATCTCCACTTATTCGTAAAGTAGTCAATTTTTGCTTAATTTTAGTCTTTGGTCAATTTTGGCTTTGTGCATTTGATTTATATGAATTGAGACTTCAAACATAATTTCAGTGATATTTTCAAAAGAAGTTAAATTCCAATTTTTCTTTATTTTGAAGAAAAATATTATTGGCTTTTTTCAAAACATTTCAATTTTTTTGGAAATGTTTAAAATTTTCTAGTTTTTTTTTTTTTACTTTTGGCATTTTGAAATTTATGATATTTTTAAAAGGACGCATGTGTACCCCCTATCAACTAATGTACCAAAAAAAGTAAAGGGTTTATTTTCTTAATAACCACGAGTTTATTAAAAGAAACTGAATATCCATAAAAGGCTAAACAAGATACTGAAATCAAATTCCTCCTAATGGAATGTGCATAAAGACAATCTTTTAAAATTAAACTCCTATCAGTATTAAAGCTTAAATGGACGTCTTTTAAAAGTAAACTCATATTAGTATTAAAGCTTCAATGAACGTCGCCCACAACAACTATCGCTACTCTCGTAGCATCTCCCATAGTCATGTAAATCTCTTTATCACTTAGTCACATGGTTTCTTAGAACCCCTGAAAAGAATTGCATACATGATTAGTGTCTTCCGTATCGACACAACAGATACCGGTGGTGCAAACCAGAAAACATGATTTAACGCCAAATGAATGGAATTTACTTGCGTTGTTCTATTTATGACGGAAAATCAGACAATTGTTATTCCAGTATCCTGGCTTCTTACAGTGGAAACACTTACCCTTGGGCTTTTTCACACCTCCCTGAGCTTCCTGAGGGACCATAACATGTTTCTGATCCTTCTTCTCCTTTTTATTCTTACCCATAGGCTTAGAAGTATAACTTTTCTCAGCAACAAAATCATTTACAGACTTTTTGATGACACCCCCAGCTGCTTGAAGTTATTTAAGTAGTTACGCCAAAGAGAACGAAAGTTTTTTCAAGTTGTAATTTAGGAAGAATTTCTTAAAGGACTCAGGTAGCGACTGGAGAACAATATTAACCTAGGTTTCCCCATCGATTTCCGCTCCAAGTATTTCAATCTCATTGAGAAGAGACATCATCCTTAAAACATCTTCCCTCATTGAGGTCCCTTGAGTCATGTTTGTGTTCATGAGTTCTTTCATGGAAACTTGCCTTGTAACACGATTCTGATACCAAACATATCTTTGAGGTTTATCATCATGCCATAGGCAATGTCCATCGATTGATGATGAAAACATTCAAATATCCTTGATCCTTAAAAAAAGAATACTCAAATTTTTTTATTCTCTAACAACACATATTAATGTCCACAATTAGAAATAATTATGAAATATTCACATTTAGCATATACATATTTTAAGTCGGGTCAGTCTTCCATATTGTCAGTAACTCTAAGGAAACCGTCAATACATATTAACAACCCAACAATTAAAACATGAATAATAGAGATATAAATCAGCGTAAATAAGAAAATTAAGATAAATATGGATTCCCGACTATTATGGTCAAGATATAAGTTTGTTGTAAATTGGAGTTCTCAACAGTCATCCTTGAACTCAACGATCATCCTTGAACTCAATAGTCATCCTTGAACCCAACAGTCGTCCTTAAACTCAACAGTCATCCTTGAACTCAACACTTCATGTTCCCACTACTCTCACCAATCTTGTTTCACACTCAACACTTACCCTTGATCCTTAAAAAAAGAATACTCAAATTTTTAAATCAGACAATTGTTATTCCAGTATCCTGGCTTCTTACATAGATGCCAAAATGTAACACTGTGCCATCTTATCAACCATGATTCATTTCTGGTAATCCTGGGTTTCCTTTTCAGCTCCCCCCTCACTAGGTTTCTCAGGATTGATCTCATAAAGCACAAACTTATACCCTTTAGCAGTCAACACAATATCCAAATTCCTTTTCAAGTCAATGGAATTAGGATCAATTAATTTGTTTTCTTTGCCAATGAAAACAAGTGGATTGAAAGTGATTCTCATGTTAATACTGAGAATCAAATAATAAAATGATTATTATATGGCATAAAACTGTTAGAATTCTAAATTAAAATTAGAGTACTATTTATCAATTTGAAAAGAATTCATCAGCATCCCAGTTACCATTTGAATAGTATTCCTTTTTAGTGAACCTACTTTCCAAAAAAAAATAGGAAGGCATATTCCTTTTAATTTTATTATCCAGACATAACCTATGTCAAATAAAATTAAATAGCCGAGACTTTGGTCCCATAAAATCATAGCATTCCTCTTTGGAGAACCTACCATTATTTTATGTCTAAGTGTATACCATCAACTAACTTTAGATTATCTCATATCACATAGACACCTCCTTTTGGGGACACCTACATGAATAATGAATCCAAAATTATCCTTAAGGAAATTTATACCGACTATTGCAATAATTAGCATTCCTCATTGGAGGACCTACTTATTATTGAAAATCTACAAATAATTGAAAAAAACCGTGGGATTTTCTTTTGAAAAATTCCCTCTCCCACTTAGTAATTTAATAAACTTTGTAATGTTATTATAAAATGTGTCCAATTCAAAATTAATTTGAAAACTGTAGAATATTTTATATATTTCCAAAAATACCGAGATATCCTTATTTTAATATACAAAGCAAATGTGTGATAAATAAAAACATTCAAATATTCTTGATCCTTAAAAAAAGAATACTCAAATTTTTTTATTCTCTAACAACACATATTAATGTCCACAATTAGAAATAATTATGAAATATTCACATTTAGCATATACATATTTTAAGTCGGGTCAGTCTTCCATATTGTCAGTAACTCTAAGGGAACCGTCAATACATATTAACAACCCAACAATTAAAACATGAATAATAGAGATATAAATCAGCGTAAATAAGAAAATTAAGATAAATATGGATTCCCGACTATTATGGTCAAGATATAAGTTTGTTGTAAATTGGAGTTCTCAACAGTCATCCTTGAACTCAACAATCATCCTTGAACTCAATAGTCATCCTTGAACCCAACAGTCGTCCTTAAACTCAACAGTCATCCTTGAACTCAACACTTCATGTTCCCACTACTCTCACCAATCTTGTGTCACACTCCATTGACAATTACGATAAAAAAATAATAGTAACAATTACACATGTCCTATACCTCCATGAAGGAGTTCACATTCTACATCAATATTACATTAATCTAGCATAAAAAAACAGGAATAAACAATCGTGGGATCCATTCACATAAAACAAATACATAAATGCGTGACCATGATAGTGGGTTTAGATCGTTGCAAAATAGAATTTAGCACAGATCTATATATTACCCAACATCCATGCACATATACAATTGTTTAAATTGGACAACATGGCTGAATTCAACCTATACACGGTACCAAGAGGCTCAGATACCCATTGTTGGAGAGAAAGTCCGAGGATCTATTGTAAACGCGTATAGATCAAACTACAAAAAAACTATACATACATGAAATCCTAAAAGAAAGATTTAGGATTTTCCTACGAGATCTATTTGATTTGAACCTTTTATCACGAACAAAATATGTGATGTCTTGATTCATCTCACGATCTTCTAATGCATTCCCGATATGGACAACCCCGAGTAGAGGATGGGCTCCTATTTCGTGACTACCTTCTTTTCTCCTCTTTCTTCTATATTCCCTCTCTTTCGCACAAGTATGAACTTGGATCTTTTCAGTATCCAAGAATGATGGATAGGTTAAGAAAGAATGAGACTTAGGTGCATATATATAGGTTACAGTGGAAACCCTAAGGAGAGATAAGGATTTGGGTCCTAATAGGCCTGAGAAAACCTAATTCTTCTCGGATCCTAATCTTAGTTCCTTAATTATATATAATACTACTAAATAATTATAATTGCAACTCCACTCCTTAACTAAAAATTATATTTCAAGATCCTAATTATTTATTACTTAATTCTCCCCACGTTAAGGTGACAAATACATGTTAATAAAATAAATTACTGATAATTTTTTTGATTAACTTCTTTAAGTCCTTGAGCGGTCCAACTTAAATTATTTTTTGTATCGGATTAATATAATCCACTTGCAGGGTTTGACACATACAAAACTTATAAGTATCTCAAGGAGGTATCACCAGTCTCTATACTGAGATGTGGATTCCATCCATAAAAGACTTTCACCATAAATTAATCACCATTACCCAATTTATCAAGATTATTAATACAATAATGAATTTAATCCGTTTTAACTAGTGCCTGTGTCCATAAATCATATCCGGTTTAAGATCCTTAAGTAAAACTAATAATCAAGAGATGTACATTCTTTTATAAGATCATTATAAAAATAATTACCTCAAATTGGTCTCGTTCAGTACACACAAAGTGTACTAGCACAATAAGTTAAAACTATACAATTTCCTATAATCAAGATATACCTACTAAAATATTGTGCCACAATCCTACTGATGGTGTGTCTAAATCCATCTAAGATTGTGAATGATAAAACTTATATTCCACAAGAACTTGTAATCTGATCCTTTGTGTGTAAGTCGTACTCTACACACCAGAACACCTAATGGGCAGCATAAAAGACATCGACATTATATAAAATACTGAAACATTATGTCCATACATGATTCTCATTAAAACAGGAATAACTTGTTTTATTATAATAATAGATCCATAACTAAAATTAATACATAGAGCATTGTTCTAGTCTACTTCTCTGACACCAGCATCCTGACAGCTCAATTGTCAAACACATGATAGGTTTCCTCAAATGCAAGTTTTTTTGGACTCAAGTCCAAATTTGGCCGTTTATAAACATTAGACACCTGCTCAGAAATTACATAAGTCAGTAATGGAACATTACACACCACTATTAGTTAATGACCATGATAATTCTGGGCAAAATTGAAAAAAAAATTGCTAGGCAGTATGGCCACTACCACTGCCCAGCAGTATATTTGTACCTGTTATAGCAACGTTGTACATGTTCACACATCATATATCAAAATAAAATAGAGATAATGAAAATATACATTCAAAACAATATGCATCACGATATAATCCAAATATAATTCAAATGTAACAACTTAAAAAAATTCAATTCAAATAATGTCACTACATGTCTAGGGTAAGGTTAGCTCTGAGGAGGTGAGTAGGCCACACGATATACGAATTGACACACCCAACAATATACATCATGCCTCATTGTTCACACAACCACAAGGGAGATTTATCCTTCTCGGGTACCACATGCGTGACGAGCTCCCTGGACTCGATGTCTTGAAGCAAACGTGCATGAGCTGGCATACCCTGGACGGTATTTGGGCCCCTCAACCCCCGCCCTATCTATTGGCTATCAAATATGTCCATTTAAAACACGCTCGGCCAACCAAGTGTTGACATCGGTCGGTTGAAGGGAGCTAAATAGAGGAGTGGATCATTAATGTCCGCACGTGTCGGCGATGAAGCAGCGAGGTCCACATCCTCGTCATCAAGCACCTCGTCCTCCTGCACCTCCTCCTATACCACCTTCTCTTTTCCTTTCCCCTTACGGTTTCCGCCCAATGAATGCTTCATTAAAGAGAACATATCTTGGACCATCGCCTCCCAACGGGACATCTTCACGTCATGCGAGTCCACCGTTAGAGCTAACCCAGTGTCGCTCGTCTCCAATCCGATGATCCTAGATTTTGCCACCCACGAGCTCACCCCCCTTGTCCTCCCCTTGCGATTAGTTCCAATCACTTGGTTGAGTTCATTTGTGGACAAAGATACCTTGTCGGCATCAGGTTGCGACTCATGAACTTCCTTAAGCTTTGCCTGAAATGACAAAAGCACATGATTAGTAAAATATGTAAATAAAAAAATTATAGCGTAATTAATAAAATGTAAATTGTCGAATTACTTACAATCGTGGTTGCGATGCTCGGGGACACCTCCTTATCCTTCCCCTTCTTCGTCCGAATAGCCACATAAGTATCGAGCCTATGTGGCCTACCCCTAGGGCCACTCCCTGTTCCCTAAAATAAAATAAAGTAAAATTAGTATCAGCCCCGCAAAGTAAAATAATGCAGAATAATATATTTCTATAGTTATAAAAAAATTAAATCTTACCATCATCCTATGCTCCACCTTGGCGTAAGACGTCCGGCCGAAGTAGTGCACGTCCGTCTTTTTTGCCTGATTTTATATCCCCGATTGGTGAGATGCCAATTGTTGCTCCCTAATCTCATTGTCAATAAACTTTTATCATTGTGCCAATGAGATTGGCTCCTTCGGCGGGAAGGATTCACGCATTCGGATAACGAACTCTCAGGTCTTCCCAAAGTACCGGCTCCGCATATTTTTCTTCCACGTCTTATGTTTCTCCCTCAACTGCTCCAAGACGGAATCGCGTAGCTTTAGATCCAAGATGAATTGGTGCTTTCCAACAAATACAATGTTAGTTGCGAATAAATATAAATATAAATATAAATATAAATATAAATATAAATATAAATATAAATATAAATATAAATATAAATATAAATATAAATATAAATATAAATATAAAATGAAATGGAAATGGAAATCGAAATTGAAATTGAAATATAAATATAAATATAAATTCATTATCTGTAGTGCCACCCAAATAGCTAACTTGAGCTCATTTGGCACCTCCCTCCAACTAGTCTACCCCGGGCCGATGATTGTCTTTACCAGCTCGAGGGATCTTGCTAATATCCCCGTCTTGTTCTCGATGGCCATCCCCAATTTGCCATATTTGGGGAGCCTATGGGCCGAGGAGCCCTCCTCGCCTCCGCTACCACCAAGCCCAGATGACATCATCATAATCAGCATCATCATCCTCGCCTTAATACCTGAAGCAGACATTTGCTGTAAAAAAATGTTGTTATTAGTTCAAATCAAAATGAATTAGAAGAAGACATGCAAATATGTACAATTACTACAAGTCCAAATGAATTGTTACAGTTTAACACCTCAATTCTGAATTCCAAAACAATACCATCTAGCTCATAATATGTACAATTACTAAAAATTCGAAACATCCCCACCCCGACCCTTACTGACCACACACACGCACGCTACACAAGAGTGAAAATGATAAAGTGTAAATAAATTAAAAGCATTAAAAATTGATTGATAAAGTACAAATTGGAATATTTATTACAAATTGAAAAATTGTTTCAAATTCGGGTTATCATAGAAAATGGATTGATATTCGGTAGGAGCAGCCAAGTCATCTACACTACTATTTAGACGCTTTGGCGTGTGTAGGACAATTGAACACGACTCCTTGTTGATATACTCCTAGTAAAACACTTGGTTAACCTTTTGAAATGCACAAACAAACGGCTCATCGCTCACGTGGTCGTTTCTCTTCAACTTGGACAAGTCAACCATGATCAAATTGGTGACAGGATCAACTTTACAAGCATTTTTATCCTCAAATCTTACCCAGTCACAGTAAAATACAACCTCTTTGAATCTTATATAATCCAATTCAAAATATATTTCGAATTACACCGTAGTAAGCCATTTCAGATTCAACGAGATTTTTATCTTTTGTGCTCGCTCGAAAGAAAGTGAGAGCCTTGTATGAAATGCCTGAGTTCTGTACATTGTACTTTCCTCGTACACTTTTGCACCAAATACGTAACCGTTCAATCAATACATTTTGTACTCTTATGCCACGAACAAGGGTCCAGTGGCTAGACGAGAAAGCCTCGATGTTGCATCACCCGTCTTTAAGAGGTGAGAATATAAATAAATTAATTCGACTAGTTGTAAAGTTTGAATGTAATGTAACGTTATATAACGACCATTTTAAATATACTTACCTCTTATGACAACCACAGCCTAAATTCTCTATCTAATTGTACCATTATTTTTCGTGTTTTATTATTCTCACAAGCTTCATATTTTCTGCATATTACAAAATTAATCATGTATAAAATAATCTAAAATATTCTAAAATAATGTTAAACATTAAAATAATTTAAACTTTCTTTTTCCATTCTTCGACATCTTCATGTGTGTTAAATAGATAACGAGCTACTTATTCATGTTGAAAACTCGTTAATTTCACACGTTTTCTCATCAGTGTCATCAACGATGGTCGAGTCAGTCATATATTCCAGAGTATATATTGATGACTCCACGGTGATGTATTCTTATGCAATTGATCTTGCAACGTATCATGTATTCTTGAGGTAATTTTTAAAAACTTTCATCAATCTTTCAAACGGATACATCCACCGATATCTAACTGGACCATAAATAAGTGCCTCGTCGCATAGGTGTACCAACAAGTGAACACTTATGTCAAAGAATGCTGGGGGAAAGTACTTCTCCAACACACAAATCACTTCGGTCACCGCCAATTTTGCAGCCACTATGTGTTCTCGATTGACTACCTTCGCACACAAGAGTGAGAAGGTAATACTAATTTTCATAATAGACCTCCGCAAATCCTTGTGCTTGGAGAAACAGTGCTTAAACGATAGAGGAACCAATTTCATGATAACATGTCAATCGTGGGACTTACTCTTATGTAAATCATGAGTAGTATAATTCACAATCCTTTGCAAGTTGGACTAAAAATTAAATGGGCCCTTCAAATTATATATTGTGTCTAAAAGCACCTTCCTTTCCCCACTCGTCAAAGTAAATGCGCCAGGGGGAATTATTGTCCTTCCCCTACTATCTTCTTTCAACCATAGTTGTGGCTTAAGTTTCAACGATTTAAGGTCTTCTCGTGCATTTTATTCATCCTTTGAATGACTCCCCCTAAGTCAAGTGCCCATAATATGTACAGCGAAGTTCTTCTCTGCATGCATCACATCCAATACATGGCACACCGGGTTATTCTTCCAATAAGACAAGTCAAATAAAATTAAACTCTTAGACCATGCCTTTCTTGTCTCAGTTTCATTCCCACTTGGGGTCTTCTTATGCTTGACATTCTTAAATTTGGGATTCTTACCTGGCATATTAGGGCCACATTTAAATGATTTACTTTCAATTTCTGAACCTGAAAGTTGTCTTGGCGGTAGCCTATGTTCAACCCCACCAAATAAAAAGTTGGAACCTTTCTCAAATCAGAAACTAAGAGTCAGGGGTAAAAACCTCCTATGGAAATGGTATACATTTTTTGAGTTAAAGGATAGACGAAGAGATTTAGTCTCCTCTCCACAAATAGGACACCCTAAATAACCATGTACTATACAACCGGATAATGTCCCATAAGATGGAAAATCATGAACTGCCCACATCAAAATAGCTTTCAGCGTAAACTCTTCTTTTCTAAAAGAGTCAAATGATTGCACACCCTCTTCCCATAACTCATTTAATTCTTTTACCAAAGGAGCCAAGTAGACGTCGATGTCATCACTTGGTGCCTTTGGCCCAGGTATCAATAAAGACATTATCAAAAATTCAGGTCTCATACACTGTGAATGAGGGAGGTTGAGTGAGGCTAGGATCACTGACCATACACTCTGATTGGTGCTTAGATTTCCAAATGGATTAAAACCATCTGTTGATATAGCCAAACGAATGTTGCGCTGTTCTCGAGCAAAATCGGGATACTCATAATTCATCCTCCTCCAAGTTGTAGAATCAATAGGATGACGTATGAGATTACCCCTTACTTCTTCCCTAGCACGCCAAGTTATTGCCTCCGCTATCCATGGTATTATGAAAAATCACTTTAATCTAGGGCCAACGGGAAAATATTTCAACACTTTTTGAGGGACTTTTAATCTTGTGCCTTCCTTACGAGTAGATTAGACATATATAGGTTCATCGCAAACCAGACCACGATCGAGATTTTAATACTCCTTTCGGTATAGTATGCAGTCATACAGACAAGCATGAATCAATTTATACTTCATTCCCAAACCTTTCAAATTGTTCTTTATAACAGGATAGCTATTTGGAAGCGTATTCTCCTTGGGGAGTAACCCCTTCACCTATTTCAGAATTCATGTCACGCTATTGCCAGACAAACCGTACTGCATCTTCAAACTGTGCAAACAAACCATGGCATGTAAAGTTGTTTGATCTTTCTCACAGCCAGAGTATAACAGTCGGGTCACCTTAAATTTTAAACTTTGGTAGTCATCGTCAAGGTTTATCGTGATATCTTCACGAGCACTTGAACCTTGTACATCATCAGTAAGCTCATTCTCCTCTGCTTCATAAACTCCGTACGCATTATCAACTAAATCCTCTAACATATTATGATCTACGTCGTCCCCTTCTACATCTATCCTACTTGTTGAAGGTTTTTGTGAAGGTTGTTCGGGGACAAAAGGAACTTTTAATTCATGGTGAAAACTCCAAAATCTATAACTATTTTTCATACCCGATCCTAACAAATGTAGTTCAACTGTTTTCCACTCAAACAACTTGCCATTCTTATAACTAGCACTCGGACATGAAAACTCTTCATCATTATGACATCTCTTTGCGTATTTCACAAATTCATTATCACCTCTGCGAAACACATCCCCCATTCTATTTGTATCACCCATCCACTCTTTGTATTTCGGATATCCCATCACAGCTACCACAACTAATCACCTATTAAAGGTAAGAAGCGTATATTCATGGATTAGTATAGTATGTTTATATTCGATTTATAAATGTAGATTTGTAAAGGTAAAAAGCGTAGATTTATAGTATGTTTCATTTAATTATGTCTTATTTATATTCGATTTTTCAATTTCAAATTAAAATTCAATTTATAATAGAAATTTCTATTTCCTCCATCTCCTCTAAAGGGTGAGTGGTCCTATCCCATTCAAGACTGCATTTTTATGTAATATACTTAACAGCTCATGCACATTGTTACGATTTGAGAAAAATTTGGCAGCATATCCCCGTAGTTCTCCAAGCACACGACGTAGATTGGCTAGTGTGAGTGTTATTTCAATTGATCAATTTAAATAATAGTCACACTTGTCAATCTAGTATGTACCCAGAGAACATTAGGATACAACTGCAGAACTTCCTCCAAAAGTAACAACTTTAAGCTACTAAGAATATTATTATACAGAAATTATGAAGTCCCAAACTGTCCAAACGGGACAATTCGAGCGATATCATTACAAGGGTAATGACTCTCGAACGGGTCTAAGGTCTATTGAATGCATACGCATAAGAACTAGAAGGTCAGTTACTATGCGCACTATATGTAATTTCAAGTACGTTTCATTTAATTATCATACTATATATATACTGTTCGTTATACAAAGTAATTTTTAAAAAAGTTAAAAAATCCCACCCCCATATGGACAATAATCAAGTGGCCATGCCACTTTTAAAATTAACGAACCCAACATCGATCCACTATAATCCAATCGCAATGGCAACAACAAATGTGTATCCCGTACTCCTTCTAATTCATCTACTCAATTAATTCTTTTCATCAATTAAAGTATACAATTATTATTTTACTAATTTACAATGAGGAGCAATCCTACTTGCATATGAAAGGGGCACCAATTATTAATTTACAAAAAAAATTAACAACCAATCAATACTAAATCAATCAATTCTTTTACAAAGGGTACTACAATATGAGGGGCAATATCTAATAAAACAATAAAAATTTAATTAAAAAAAATACACACGCACATATACACCCCCCCACCCCCACCCCCACCCCCTTCCCTATCCCCTCCCTCCCTCCCCCTCCCTCTCCCCCCCCCCCCCCCCCCCGCTACTCCTGCTCACCACACGCACACACACACACACATATACACACACACACGCACATACACCCCCTCCCCTCCCCCCCAGCCCTGCAGCCTCCCCCCCCCCCCACACACACACGCATATATACACCATACACACACGCGCGCACATATATACACAAACACATATATACATAAATGGAGCAGAAATAGAGAGAGAAAACATGCCAAAGTTGTAGAGAGAGAGAAATGGAGGGAACAAAATCGGTGGGAAAAAAATAAGAGGGAGGGTTTTTTACTAACATATTTATCACGGACATGTCACGGTTATTGACCGTGACAACTTTATAGGTTTGTCACGGTCAATGAACGTGATAAGTCCGTGAGAACTGTACTTGTCACGGGCTTGTCACGGTCAATGACCATGACAAACCTTTTTCACGGCCTTGTCACGGTCAATGACCGTGACAAAAAATGTGTGTTTTTTTGTCACCGTCAATGACCGTGACAAGACTAAGCGCTTAAAGGGTTCCAATTTGACCATTTTGGTGTAGTGTACTTTGTTTTATCCATAAACTCCTACGCAAATAAAACAACACATAATACAAGCCTCGTAACATAACTTAAAGAAGAAAATAGAAATTTTATCAGAAAACTAAGGACAACCTAAAACCCATATTTAAACATAATTCTGGAATAAAAAATAATAGCAATGGGAAATTATAAAGGCTAGTGGTGTGGGTGTGTGTGTGTAGAAAGATACCTGTAGCAAAGTGCAGAGGCACATTTGGAAATGCCACTAGACGATAACACTACCACCATCAAGCATTAGTACCAGCACCTTTTGTAGCCCAGTTACAACGTATTTGTCTAATGCCAAGCCACTTTCATGAACAGTATAGTGGGGATAAGTACAAATTGTTATCATGTTGAACATAATCAAGAAGTTAACAGCCCATGGTTGTGTGTTGCCCAATTGATGGTAGTGTACACTATCGATAGACTTACCTATCATATAGATGGTAGTGTGTTGACCGGTTGGTTCATTTTCTTTATAACACAACCCTTGATTAAAATATCATTTCAATTGAAGTGACGAAAAGACACCATACCCATCGGTAGTCCCCTATGAAGAAGATTCAAACTTTACAAGTGGATTTACTTAGAAAGTTGTGTTGATGGGATATGGTTGTGGGACAATATTTTGAATTATTATGGTATGTAATATAGATGTTTGGATTGGAAGGTTGTCTTCAAAAAGATAATTGGTTAAAATGTATTGCAAAATAATAAAACAAAATTACATAATATAGATAATAAAGATACACATAAAGTTATAGATAGTCCCTTGACAATGCCATTAGTTGCATCAAATAGAAAATGAGTCACAAAATTCCAAAAACTCATAAAATCCTTTTCTCAAAGCTTATTGATCATCAATTAAAAAATATCAAATTCCTTTTCATAATAACTATAAGAAAAACATAAGTCCAAATATATATGAAATAAATTGTATTAAACATTCCAGTAATTAAAAAATAAGAACAAATGTATGATCGAGACTATAACTTATACAACACTTCATATACCGAGGATGGAAATTTCATGGACAAGCCTATGGAAAGGTATATTAGTAGCTAAGTATTCATTTGATAGTTGAAGAATTCACTACAGACTATATCAAACATCATTAAAAAAACAAAATTAACTGCAAATCCAATAGCATTACAGCCTTGCATTCTTGTTCAAAAAAAAATTTGAACTATAAATATATTCCATGATACAAAGCAAGTATCATAGTGTAAATAATGTTGAAAATCAAACACCCATGAATGTGAACTATTGAGAGTGGGCTATCTCGATCTTATTGGCTTTTCCATATAATTAAGTGTCTAGTACACACAATTCCAAATTTTATCCTTTTATTTTAAGCCAAGAATCTAGATGATAAAGTAGATAAATTAAAGCATGCGAAGAGATAAGGCAATTAAGGGAAAAACCCCTTTCAAGTAAAACCTTTATTTTCAGCACTTTAGAGAGTTTATAAGACTATCGACTTACAAACTACTTGATACCATCCACAAGTATAATGCCCACTATATTTGTAGATGTCTAAAGAATTCTAACCAATGAGAAACATTCCACATGAGGCCTTCCAGGATCGGTATCCACCGATCAACCTTTGTCTTCAGTAATGATACCCTCGAGAATCACAATGGTCTGCAGTATAGAAACTCTCTACACAAGAGTTATGTATACAAGGAGACAAACTAAAGGGTTTAGACTGATTCACTCAAATAAATCTTGGGGATGTGATTTGTGAATCAAAAAGGTTTTCTAAACTCAAAAGGTTGTAAACTTTTGCAAAATATACGTAGAAATAGTTCTACCAAAAGTCTTAAACAATTCAAACATGAAACAGGTATTTATATGACAAAAATAGATTTTGAGGTAATGATTTGTTCGAACAAAAATAAGGCTCGTTCCAATGAGAATAGTAGTTCATTTTAATGAAATAGGATCTTGTTTGAACGAATAAGCTATCTCGTTTGAACCATTTTCAAATGACCTTCAAAGGACCTAAAATAGTATGCCCACGTTCAATGTTTGATCGATGTAAGCTTCAAACGAGACTTTGAATGAAAATAATATCTTGTTAGAATGAGATTCCCATCTTGTTTGAACGAGATGCATAAACTTTGAAAATTCTTAAATAAAGAAATAGGCCTCGATTTTTAAATAAAAAATCCTCTTTCAATTTTAATAAAAATAAACATCCCAAAATAAATTCAAGTAATAAATGTAAACACTTAATAGCATTATGTCTTCATAATGTAGAGATTATTGATAGTTTGAGATGATGGATATTCGATCTTCCACGACGGATCAAGTAGAATGGAAAGGAGATGTACCAAAATCTATCTAAACCTAAGCTATTAAGCAATGATAAAAAAATATACTCTTACAAATCTATACCTTTTTGATATTCTCTTAAAACATAAAATCCAAATCCAAATTTCAATGAAATCCATTAAGACACTAAAAATATTATTAGATCCTCCCAAAACCTAAAATGGATATGTACAAGAAAAATGATGTCTTCAAATCCCCACTTCTTCTTAGTCTTCTCTATGGCACTTTATCTTCATTTAGTGTAATATTAATATGATCTTTCGAAAGTACCTACACATATGAAACAAAGAAAATAAACCGCGATGCATCGAGTTTTACATATAAAGTAAAATTCATAAAGATAAATTCTCTCCCATAAATCAATCTCATGTAATCTCGCCCATAATTTTTTCTTCACCTTATATTTTGTCCAAAATAGACAAGGAGTAGAAACTAATCATGAAATTTAAAGCATCACGGATAAGAGTAAGATAGCATCACAAAAAGATATGCAAATGGAAAACATGCAATGATAATCTCAAAAGCTCCACAAACTATTTTTGAAAATTTTCAATTTTTTTATAAAAAAATTTACAAATACAATGCACAATTTGAGAGTGCGCTATGTGATCTTAATGGATTATATATATAATTAAGTGTCCTGCACATATAATTCAAAGTTTATAGTTTTCTCCTAAGACAAGAATTCAGGTGATAAAGCAGATAACTTAAAGCATGCAAAGAGACAAGGCAATTTAAAGAAAAAAACCTTTTTCGGATAAAACCTTTATTTTTAGCACTTTAGAGAGTTTATGTAATACCCTCACCCAATAAATTAATTAAATTATGTGTATGAATTATATATGATCAGGGATGAATTATAGTCAAAGAAAATTATGGTATTTTGTATAAATTATAGTAACTCTTGGTTATAAACTATATAGGCCTTCTTAAGATTTTGGGTTTTATATAATTTGTAGTTATAAATTAATTAACAATAATATATATATATATATATATATATATGTGTGTGTGTGTGTGTGTGTGTGTGTGTGTGTGTGTGTGTGTGGTGACAATTATTACTCAACACAAAGAGATAAGAGAAGCACAATCACCAAGCAAAAAAAGAAATACAAAATGCCAATCACACAACAAAGGATGTACATGGTTCAGTAAAGATGCCTACGTCCATAGTGGTGCAGTCAATATTATTTCTATATACTCCGGAGAGTGATTACAAGGAAGACAATATGTCATTTGCCCCAGACCTAGGGTTTGTTATATACATATTCATTTCAGAGAGTGGGGGTGTTGGACTCCCCCACGTTTTCCATCTTCTCCTAGAACCCCTCTCAATGGGAACATGGGAGGAGACTAAATCATAATCGGTTAAGATCTGGGGGGTATGGACTTTGGGGCCGCTACAATTGGGCTACTCGTCCAGGCCCATCATTCTATTTTCGGGTACCCACAATTGCCCCTAAGTTTGTTAGGCCATACTTTGGGCTTAATAAATTCAAATCATTTGTCATAATGACTTATTTGTACACCGTTCAACTCGTCCCAAGGTTCGAGGATTGAGTTTAGGCGGCACTTGCTTCGTGGTCTGTGCATTATGATTAGTAGCACTCAAAAGCTATCCAGAGCAGTCATTTCTCGACCGTTGTTTCAACCTTCTCAGTACTCTCCCATTCTCTGTTAGCTCTAGCGATTCACGTTTTCTTTTCTCGGTCTCCATTCTTATTGCTTTCGATCTTCTTCGTCATTTGGGCTTATGATTCTTCATCGTTCAATGATCAAGGATGAAGGCTGGGCAGGACTTAGTTCCGATGTCCACATTGCCCGAGGGGGCCTCAGTTGATATTTCTCCTCAGTTGGCCCCCGCGCTGCTCGAGAGGGCAGTTCTTCCTGCTGATTGCCAAAGGGCGCTGGGGTCGGATCAATTGGCCCTACAGGATAGACAGAGGCTAGCTTTGGTAAGACCTTTTCTTTTATCCAATGCTTTATTAAGTTTTAGCTATTTCCTTTACTTTATGTCTCCTTTGCTTTTGCAGTTTGTGACTGACTTTGCGGTGCTCTATCATTCTCGCGATGAGCTGATGAGCAGGAACAGCAAGCTGGAGCAGTAGAGCGCTGCCTTGAAAGTGAGGGGCACTCAATTGGAGGTTGATCTGAAGTCTGTTGATGCTGCCCGAGCTTCTTCTGACCTAGCCCTTGTTAATTCCAATCGAGAGAGGGATGCGGCGGTCAAAGAGCTGAACGAGCTGAGGTAGACCTATAACTTGGTCTGCTCAAGCAAGCTGGCCATCGTAGAGGAGAATAGGGTGCTGACCGAGCAGCTAAGGGAGAAAGAGTCCCAGGCATCTACCATTAAGGAGGATTCATACAACTCTGGGTGGGCTGTCGCATATGAAGATGCCAAGGTTCAGATAGGCTACATCAGCCGTCTAAACTTCAAGAAAGGATGGAATAAGGCCCTCTTAGCCACTGGTATCGATGTTGACTCCCCTTTGTTCGACGAGCATGACCCGGGCCCGAAGCCAACTGTGGATGAAGAAGCCCCTGCCCCAGCCATCGAAGGGTGTCGAGGTTCTCCTTGCTCAAGCGACAGAGGTTATCCCTGTTGAGGGGGGTGCTTCTACTATCGCTGACAAGGGGAAGTAGCCATCTACTTCTGGGCAGCCTGAGGTTGCTAGCTAATTTATTTATAGGGTTGATTTTGTATCTTTACTTGTAATTTTCCTTTTTGCTGCTCGATGTACTTTGACCCTTATTAATGAAATGAAAAGGTTTCCCATTCCCTCAGTGTGCTGAATGATTTTGTCTTTCCTTGCTCTTTTATGTCTTGTAGTTGATTGATGTAGAAGAATATATTCCTGCCACATCTCAATTGGGCAGGACCCTTGGTCCCAATGCAAGTCCTCAGGTTCGCCAAGACTTTGTTAAGCTTTGCAAATCTCCTAGATCAAGGAACCAAAAGTATAAGGATCAGTCTGAGCTTGTGGCCAAGTTGAAGTACAGGCTTCAAGAGATGGAAGAAGTTGGTGCTTCAGTCCAAGAGGAGGTGAATACATTGATATCAAGGCTCCTGGATGACTCTGAGATCAATCTGGTCGGGGAGATTCTTCAGCAGGAGAATGAAGCATTGAGGAGGGAAGTCTCACGACTCAGGGAACATGCACCGAGCACTGTTCCTGTGGTATTACGAGGTTCTTCCTCTTCACAAGCTGGAGCAAGATCAAGTGATGTTCCTTCGGTGCTGCAAGGTTCTACCCCGTCAACTATTCCACGAGATAGTGCAAGTGCTAGGGGCCCAGTTAGGGAAATGAAAGAGCTCCGTGATGATGTCCGATGAGCATACGTGATTGCTTTCGAGCTTCAAAGGGACATTACTCGGCTACGGAACCTGTTTAAAAAAGGACCTCGGTGAGTATGGGCCAACGGTTACAACCAGGGTTGGTTAGATGCTCCAACGAGGCTGACAGAGTTTGAGGAGCTCGCCTTCATTAGGGGGTGGTTGATTTCCTTGAGAGAGATGCAAGTTCCAAGGAACTCAATGCTCTGGTATCGCCATGAAATATCTCCTTCCACCCAGATGCCTTACCCCTTCCGGAAAGATAATCAGTGGATACCCATTGAGGCCATCCCTCGGCAGCTATTGGAATCGGATGTTAACGAAGTGGAGGAAGAGTTAGTTCCCCCTCTCGATGATGGTCGAAGAGCCCAAGTGGCTAATTATCTTGCTCAGATGCCTCACCCTCACTAAGATTTTTCCAGTAGTAACTCTGTATATTTTATATTAAAGTGATGTAATCTCGATGTTTTGGGCGAGCTCGCTGACTAAACATGTATTGTATTTGTTGCAAATGTGATGAATTAATATAAAATTTATGCTTTGGGCAAATCTTCCGACTAAACAAGTGTCTTATATTTTCCACATTATCGTTCAAAAATCTTTAGCCTATCTTGGCTGACTAGATTTGTATGTTCGCATTATCAAGTAAGTGTCCTTCCAGTCCAGTATGCCAATGAGATACCATTCTGCCCCACTTTACCTTTTAGGTTGTTTCGTCACTCCCTTAGGCCTAAGTGTGGCAATTGGCGAGGACACACCTGGTGTTGGATTTTTCAGCTGATTAGGATTTTATCAACCAAACATTATTTGGTAGCCAATTTTGAACTGGCCTTATTGCCTAAGGATCCCCTGTAGGGCTTCGTATATTGCCAGGGGCAATGCTAGGAGGTTTTTTGTGTCTTATAACGAATACCTGAGGAGGGTGATTTCCCTGCTATGGCGTAATGATTAATGTGCCTGTCACTTGGAAAGGGTGTGTGAGTTGTGAAGTCCATATACTAGTTAACTGACACTTCGTAGAATGCAACTGCTAAACAACTTTTATTAATGAGTTTTAGTTCCATAAGTACAATGCAAAAGAAGAATCTAGAAATAGAATTTCTTGAGATTGACTGCATTCCATGCTTGGGGTATCTCTCTGCCCTCCAGCGTTTCCAAGTGATCAGCTCCTTGCATATCATCTCTTATTATCTTGAATGGTCCTTCCCAGTTTGGCCTTAGCTTACCGTCTGATGGTTTTACTGCGCTGCCCAGGACTTTCCTTAGGACGTAGTCTCTAACTCGGAATTCCCTTGGGTTGACCTTCTTGTTGTAGTGCCTTGTGCGCTGTTTCTGATAGCTCGTTAGTTTCACTAGGGATAGCTCTCGGTGCTCATCGGCTAGGTCGAGCTCAGCGAGCAATGCTACATCATTATGGCCCTGGTCAACAAGGTTGGACTTCATTGTTGGCAAGCCTGCTTCTAATGGGATAACTGCCTCCATTCCATACGTCAATGAAAATGGGTTTTCCCCCGTTGCTCATCGTGGTGTGGTACGGTAGGCCCATAGAATAAGCGGTAGTTCATTTACCTATGCGCCCTTGGCTAGCTCTAGTCATTTTTTTAACCCATCGATCACTGTTTTATTGGAAGACTCGGCTTGGCCATTGCTCTGAGGATAGGCCACCGAGATGAAATGGTGTCTGATTCCATTCTCGTCGCAGAAACTCTAAAAGGAACTGCTCTCAAACTGCATTCCATTATCAGTGATGATGGTTCTGGGGATGCCAACATGGGTGATTATGTTTCCCCATATGAACCTTATCATATCTTCATCTCGGATGTTCGCTAGGGGTTCCGCCTCGATCCATTTGGTGAAGTAGTCAGTTGCGACCAACAGACATTTGCGATTGCCAGTGGCGGTAGGAAGTGGTCCTACGATGTCCATTCCCCATTAGGCGAATGGCCATGGGTTGGACAGTGATTTTAGGTCTCTAGTAGGTTGGTGGACCATATGAGCGTGAAGTTGGCATTTCAGGCACTTGCGAACATACATCGCAGAGTCCCTTTGCATATATAGCCACCAATAGCCTTCCTTCATTGATTAGAAAGCCAGGGACCTTCCTCCAATATGGCTTCCACAGATTCCCTCGTGAAGCTCATGTAGGACCTACTCGACATTCCTTGGGTGAACGCATTGAAGGTATGGACCGAAAAAATATCTCTTATATAGCTTGCCCTCTAGTGATAAGTGAAAGTGAGAAGCTTTGACTCTTATCTGGTGGGAAATCTTTTTGTCGTCTGGAAGCGTGCCATCCTTCAAATAGTTTCTTAAAGGGTCCATCCAGCTGGGTGCTGACTCCACTTGGAGCATCTGCTCCACGCCTGGTGGCTTCCTGTTATGGTTAATGCTCGGATTTGAGAGGAAATCGATGGGAATTGTTCTTTTTAGGTCAAAATCGGCTGTTGAACTTAGGGCTGCTAAGTCGTCAGCATGGTTGTTCGGTTCTCTGGGAAATTACTGGACATTGATCTCTTCGAAGCCAGCCATTAGTCTATTCACTAAGTTGAGGTAAGCTACCATTCTTTCATCTTTTGCATTGTAGTCTCCACTTATCTGATTAGAGACTAATTAAGAATCGCCGAACACTTGTAAATGTTTTGCTACCAAAGTGTGCACCTTCTGGAGTCCGGCAATTAAGGATTTGTATTCAGCTTCGTTATTAGGAGGCTGCAAATCCAAGCCTGATTCCTTACTCAAGGATTGTATCCTATGGAGTAACGAGGACAATGCCTACTCCTGCCCCCTTTGAGTTGGAGTCTCCATCAACGAATAATTTCCAGGTTTCCTTCATCGCGTCGTTCCCTTTTTATCTTGCTGATTGAGGTTGGTTGGAAGGTTGCTCGCCTGTCAATTCAGCTATGAAATCAGCAAGGACCTTCCCCTTGATTGCGTTCCTTAGTTAAAATTGGATGTCAAATCGTCCGAGATCGACTAACCATTTAGACAGTCTGCCCGACAAATCCGCCTTCCTAGGGATTTCTTAAGAGGGTGCGATGTAAGGACGATTATAGTATGGACTTCGAACTAGTGCTTCAGCTTCCTCGCGGCCACTACTAGTAGAAAGGAGAGCTTCTCCAGTGGTAGGTACCTCTGCTGGGCGTCTAGTAGGGTCTTGCTCGCGTAATAAACGGGATGCTGGATCCCTGCACTTTCACACATCAATGCAGAACTGACAGTGTGGTTGGAAACGGAGAGGTACAAGTATAAGGAATCTATTTCCTGTGGTATGACGAGTAGTGGTGGGGAGCTGAGGTTAGCCTTGATCTCATCCAATGCTCGCGAGCAATCTAGGTTCCATTCTAACATTTTGTTTCCCTTTAGGAGCTGGAAGAAAGGGTTGCACTTCTCAGAGGACTTAGAGATAAAGCGGTTTAAGGCAGTGAGCATACCGGTGAGCTTCTGTATGTCCTGGATTATTTGAGGAGGTTGTACCCTGTTTATTGCATCGATCTGGTCTGGGTTGGCCTCGATGCCTCTCTTACTGACCAAGTACCCAAGAAATTTTCCTGACTGGACATCAAAAGAACACTTGCTCGCGTTAAGTTTCATTCGGTACTTCCTGAGGATTTTGAAGGTGATTGACAGGTCCGAGAGGTGATCTTCTCTCTACTTTCTTTTAATGAGCATATCATCGATGTAGACCTCCATGGTGTCTCCCATATGGTCCTTGAACATCTTGGTGACCAGCCTTTGGTAGGTCGCCCCTGCATTTTTTAGCCCGAAGGGCATGACCTTGTATCAGTATAACCCAACTGGGGTGATGAATGCTGTTTTGTCCTGGTCTGGGGTATACAGAGGGATCTGATGATACCCTGAGTACGCGTCCAGAAAACTCATCCTCTCATGAGCTGTAGTGGCGTCTACTAGTTGATCAATTTTTAGGAGGGGGAAGCTGTCTTTCGGGCATGCCCTATTGAGGTCAGTGAAGTCGATGCAAACTCTCCACTTCCCATTATTTTTTGGAACTACTACTGGGTTAGATAACCATTCGGGGAATTGTACCTCCCATATGGATCTTGCATCCAGATGTTTTTCCACTTCTTTTTCCACAGCTTTTGCCTTCTCGGGTGTAGTTCGTCGTGCCTTTTGTGCAACTAGTTTGAAGGTGGGATCGACGTAAAGCTGATGACAAACAATACTAGGATCAATTCCAGGCAGCTCGTATCGCTCCCACACAAAGACGTTTACATTGTTTCTTAGTAGGGTCATCAATTCTTTCTTCTCCTGATCTGTGAGAGAAGCTCCAATCAAGAAGACCCTACTATCATCGCAATATCCAGCTGTGATTTCCTCAAGGTCCTCGATGACACGTTCATAGAGGATGAGCCTGGTCTCCTCTACTCCGGACCTTTCGTATTTTAATTGCTATTTCGAAGGTATCAGACCTTCTTGTTCTTCAACTTTTTCGCTGGCCTTATCGGCCTTCTTCTCTGGTCTTGGGCGGATGGCTGCTATGAAGCACATTCTTGCCATCGCTTGATCGCCATGAATCTCCATTACTCCTCGCTCGGTTACAGATTTGAGCTTATGATGATAGGTCGAGGATAATCCGTCATTGTGTGAAGCCATCCTCTGCCAAGGATAGCTTGGTATGACGAGTCTATATCGACCACCAGAAACTCGATCATTTTGGAAACATGTCCTGCCCTTACTGGCAACACAATTTTTCCCAAGGTTATAGTCACATTCCCAGCGAAGCCAACTAAAGGGACAGTAGCTTCCTTTAAGTCGGCGGTGCTTAACTTCAATCTTTTGAATAGGTCGAGGTACATTCGGATAAACTTCCTTGGTCAACGAGTAGCTTGTCGACATCACAGTTAGCTATTCTGAGGGTAATGATTAGAGCATCATGATGCGGGGTTCTCACTCCCACCAGATCTTCTTCTGTAAACACGATATGTTTGCTATAGTCAACGTCATCTGCTCGCCAGCGTTTTCCTGACAACGTCTTTGCTGTATCGATCTAAAAAACTTGCATCACCGTCGTAAGCTTTTTCATCTCCATTCGGGCTGAATTTTCTTGAATCTGTTTTGCGTCAGATGCCCCATGGATTACTGCGACTTCATGGTCGGCATCGTCTTTGAGCATGTTATCAGTCCTGGCTTCTTTATGGGCAGCAACTTTCTCTGCCCTTTTATCCACGAATTCGTTCAGATGCTCGGATTGGGCTAGCTCTTCGAGGTGGGACTTAAGAGCCTTGAAATGCTTAGTCTTATGTCCTCCTTCTTTATGAAAAGCGCATCTCAGCGCGTTATTTCATTTTGAGGGATCTCCTCCCATCTTTCTGGGCAACTTAATAAATGGCTCGTCTTTGATTTTCGTGAGAATTTTGTAAATTGGTTCTCTAAAAACGGTATTAACCGCCTGAAATTCTTTCGACAAATCATTGTTGCCTCCATTCTTGGAGCCATTCTTGCCCCCATTCTTTCCTCTTTTCTTCTGGTTCTCAGCTTTGTCACTACCCTTGGCAATGAGCTTAGCTCGACCGTTTTCCCCTGTGTTGAGGAGGGTTACATCTTCCACCTTAGCATATTTATCGATGCGGGCCATTAGGTCATCGATGGTCATGGCTTCTTTATTTGTTAAGGACTGGTACATAAGGGAAGAGCTGGGTAGCCTAATTTTGAAAGAGTCCACTTCCACTTGCTCCGAGCAGTCCTCGACCTCGTAAAATAACTCCCAGTACCTCTTCGCGTAGTCTCAGAGGGTCTCTTGAGGCGTCTTTTTCATAGTTAGCAAAGCATCAATCCTTTTGGGATGGGAGATACTTGTAATGAATCGAGCCGTAAAGAGCTCGGCCAGGGACTTGAAACTCCTGATGGACCGGTGGGGGAGCCTTTTAAACTATTTCTAGGCCACGTCATGTAGGCTCGAGGGAAAAATTTGGCACATTAGCCCGTCTCGATGGTTCCAGAGGGTCATGGCCTGTCGGTACTGCCTGACGTGATCAATGGGATCGGTCTTACCGTCATAAATTTTGAACCTTGGAATAGCAAACTTCTTGGGGGATTCCTCTTCTTCTATTTCCCTCGAGAAAGGTCATTTCATCTAAGTTTTGAGAGCTCGCCTAGCGAGTTCTCGGGTCGATCTGGTACCGTGATGCACAGGGTGTTGGTCCATCTCCCTTCGGACCAGACTTCGTATGTTTTCATTGTTGCGATCTGGGCTCCTTTGATTGTGATCTAGTCACGGTTGCTCGAGCAGGTCATCCTCTGACTCGTTTTCTTCAGCTTTCTGGGATCCACGCCTGGGACTCCTTCCTCGGATGCGAGACTTGCTCGCCTAAGGGCTAGGAGTGCGGTATGGACGTCTCTTGGTACCATAATGGATTTGTCTTTCCATTCTTACTAATCTTCTTTTGAGCCGAGCATTCTCAGCTTCGTGCCTACGAGCGGACTCCCTCTGCTCGTGGAGCCTCGCCTCATATGCATCAATCGGTCTGGATATCTGCATGGACCTCGCTGGTCCTTGGATTTCTTCTGAGGCTAACCTTTCTAGGCGAGCCCTCTGATCTGAACGCCGAACTTCAGATCTAATCATGCGAAGGGCAGGAGGTTCTTGGATATCTCCTGCCTGGGGAGCATTACTACTGTGATCAGACATTTCGAACTCTTTTCTTGGTGTGGGCTTTCTTAGGGAAGATAAACGCTTCCCACAGACGGCGCCAATTGTGGTGACAATTATTACTCAACACAAAGAGATAAGAGAAGCACAATCACCAAGCAGAAAAAGAAATACAAAATGCCAATCACACAACAAAAGATGTACGTGGTTCAGCAAAGATGCCGACGTCCACGGTGGTGCAGTCAATATTATTTCTATATACTCCAGAGAGTGATTACAGAGAATACGGTGTGTCCTGTGACACCCCGACTAATTAAATACCGGGTAGCTACTCCTTTATTAAATTAATTCAAAATGCCAAGTTGGTCCAGTTAATAGCATCACTGTTGAAAAAAAATTTATGATTACTAACCACCTAGTATTTAAAAAGTAAGTGCCAAATTTTAATTCAGGTCTGATTAACATGCAACAAGTGTAATGAAGAATAATAACACCAATCACCATACTGAAGTAAAAAGAATAACCATCACATAATGTAAATAAAGTCTGGAGGAAAACTCCTCACTACAAATCCTACAACTGAAATAAATAAACCGAATACTAAAACAATACATGCCAAAGTCTGAAAACTGTAATGGAAATGTAACTCTAATAAAGATGGGCAACATGCCCTACAACTGATGGATAATGAATCTAGAATCCAAGTGAAAGAAGCGTCTATAAGAAAATCCATGTAGCTTCCACAAACAGCTACAGCTCGTTACCAGAATGAGTATCCTATGCATGGTGTCCTTGTGGCTGGGCACCTAAAATGGTTTTACAAGAAAAATAGATTTGAAAGCAAACGGGTCAGAGCCTGAATGTGGAGATATTTTAAAAACCTGCAAGTGCTTTAAAAACATTTAAAACATTTAATGCAAAATACATGTTAGGACGTGCACTCACATGATATTCTCACCTCTCGTCTAACTGTGCACTCCTAACGTAAGTACCCATCTACAACGACATAAACCACTAGCTAAGTGACATCATATCTAGCTAGACTGTCATAGGTCCTACCCTTATTACTCGGTTCTATTAACATTATAACGCTTGTAATTAAATAGGTGTTTAACGTTAACTCAGATGCTCAATATGCAATATATTACTCTATTAGCTAACCCGTTATTCTTATCTCGAAACAGTACCGTAATTATATTCACAACATTAACATGAAGGTTCCCATTAATTAAGTGTATATTAATCACAACATAAATATACAATACAAGCACCCCGAGAACTAAGCTGTGGTGCACACATACTTTACTATCCATCCCGGTACATCACGTACATAAGGATTACATATTCCGAATCTCTCAGGAATAGTTCACAGATAACAACATCACAAATAATGGAGGCGAACACAGTCACATCACATGGGTCACGCACATACCTACGCTCCCACAATCAGCGGACTTATTAACATCCCAATAAGTCTTTCTCTGACCTATGTTCATCAAGGTAACCAGTCTAAATCCGGGCAACACAAGGATTAGAGGGCCCTAAGCGAACGCAAACCTCCCGTGATAGCAAGTATGGTAGGTATGTCATACACACAATACTATATACCAATACTAAGTAAACACACGTCTTAGTAATCCCGTAGTTTAATTGTAGTACTATTCTCATTCTAGTACCAATATATAATTTACACACTTTATACGATTCCGGTTTATAATCATACGCGAGATAATTTATTCTCACGTCGTAGTAGACACTCACGTCTCAACCCAAACCGTCCATTTAATTTAACTCACTTGTATATAATTTCCTTCTCGTAAATACCCAAATGTCCCAAATCTATCATTACATCATCATCGGAAATGTTATCTATCTCCTCGAACGAGTTTACGGGACTCCAAAAATCAAAACAGTCTAAAAAGGCCCAGACTGCCAACTCGTTAGAAGTCTCGTTCGAACGAGATTGTTCGAACGAGATTCCACTGTCAGCTCGTTAGAAGTCTCGTTCGAATGAGACTGTTCGAACGAGATCCAGTTCGTTCGAACGAACTGTACCTTCTAACGAGATCTCGTTCGAACAAAGTATCGAACGAAATTCCTTTTCGTTAGAAGTGACTGGTCAACTCGTTAGAAGCTCGTTCAAACGAGGCTCGTTCAAACGACCTGGGGAGGCTCTTCTAACGAACGACCAGATCGAACCCAGATTATTTCTTCTTCGTTTTTCATCAATTTTAACACCTCAAGTCTCTACCAAAATTCGTCCAATCAATGTTTTAAGGTCTCCAATCATCCTAAAACATACTAAGGTCATATACTAACACCTTTTAAGGAATTAATACATCCTAAACATCATTAGATTACAAGATTCTACACTTTTCTCCAATTCTTTTCAAGAACACAAACCCTAACATTAAATCATGAATTAACCCAATATAAATCCGTTTTAATTTCTTCCAATCACAAATATCATGAGAATAATCATCTACCTATCATTCTACAAGCAATTATCCTCAAGATTTTCAAGTTCTAAGTTCCAACTACATGGGTTTTCATATTTCACCAAGAACAAACATAAAATTGGAATTATCTAACATGGAAAGAACATTCTCTGAAATTAAATGGAATTAAGTCACTTGCCTCGAGTTTATCTCTGATTTAGATGTTGGATTAATGGATCTTTTCTGCAGAATTTCCTTTCTCTCTCTTTCCCCAAGCTTTTTCTCCAATGGTGGCTATGGTGGCTAGGGTTTTGCTTTGGGAAGGTATTAGAAAACCTAATTCTAATAACCTACGTAGCTTGTTGGTTTAATATGGGTTGGTTAGTGTCTTAGTGGGTCAATTCCCAATCAGATTAAAACTCCCAATTTTTGTCACTTTTAATTCCTAAAAATACGAAATTACCAAAATACCCTTTATATTACCGGTATGGCCTAAAAATACCCCGGGGCCCAAACTACACCCCCGGCTAGTGTTTTTTGACTATCTCGACCCTTCCGGACGCGTTGGCGCACTCAAAACGACCATACGGTTTATAGAATTTAAATTCATTTTTATAATTAAAATAATACTCCATGACGCGGCGGTCACACGCGTCTCAACAAAATTCCCAAAAATGCCGTATATAAATCTCACGACAATTTTCATAATTCAATATTCATATAACATCATATGTACTCAAATATAGTCAAATACCAACTCACATCGCACTAGTATTTTATCCGGATTAATTCCCAATTAATTCACATTTAATTAATTAATCCCAAAAATAATTGTAGCCAAAAATACGGGGTATTACATACTTCCCCCCTAATAACTGAATTTCGTCCCGAAATTCGAAACTAGAAAGTACCTGCCAAAAATAATTCTGGATAACGTTCGCTCATCTCATCCTCGCGCTCCCATGTGGACTCCTCGACATTGTGATGTCGCAACTGAACACGCACTAACGGAACTATCTTTGACCGCAGCTTCCTCTCACTTCGGTCCAAAATAGCAATCGGCCCCTCCTCGTAGGAGTTATTCGGCTGGAGATCGATGTCCTCCACAGCAATGTGAGAATGAGCCAGATTATCTCTAAGGTATTTCCTCAGCGAGGAAATATGGAACACATCGTGAATCCGATGCAAATGCTCCGGTAACCTAAGTCTATACGCAACCGGTCCGATCCGCTCAATAATAGGAAACGGCCTCACATACCTTGGTGCCAACTTCCCCTTCTTCCCGAAACGCATAATCCCCTTCATAGGAGATACTCTGAGCAAAACCTGGTCCCCCACTTGAAACTCCCGGAAAAATCTCTTCGCATCAGCATAACTCTTTTGCCGATCTTGAGCTACCCGAATGCGACTCCGAATCAACTCAATCCTTGCCGAAGTATCCTGAATCACTTCCGGACCAAGTAGTTTGTTGTCCCCCACCTCTAACCAACATGCTGGGGAACGATAAGGCCTACCGTACAACGCCTCAAATGGAGCCATGCCAATAGTGAACTGGTAGGAGTTATTATAAACAAACTCTACCAGTGGAAGGTATTGCTCCCATCCACCTCCAAAGTCAATAATACACATGCGTAGCATGTCCTCCAACCTCTGGTTTGTGCGCTCGGTCTGCCAATCGATCTGCGGATGATAAGCCGTACTCAACCGCAGTTCCGTGCCCATGGCCTCCTGGAAACTTTCCCAAAACCTCGAAACAAATATCTTGTCTCTATCAGACACGATATTTAGGGGCACACCGTGAAATCTCACAACCTCTGAAATGAAAAGCTGGGCATACTGTCCCGTAGTGTAGTCAGTCCTTACGGGTAAAAAGTGAGCGACCTTGGACAACCTGTCCACAATTACCCAAACGGAGTCGTGACCCCTCTGCGACGTAGGCAACCCCGTGATAAAGTCCATGGATATGCTCTCCCACATCCACACCGGGACCTCCAACGACTGTAGCAAGCTTGCCGGTCTCTGATGATCCACTTTTACAAGCTGACAAGTGGCGCATTTCGAAACAAACTCAGCGATATCTCTCTTCATACCGCTCCACCAATACTGGCGTCTCATGTCTTGGTACATTTTATCCCCTCCGGGATGTACCGCGAACCGTGAGCCGTGCGACTCTGCCATCACCTCGTGTCGCAATTCCTCCCCTTACGGAACTACCAATCTCCCATTGAAGCGTAATCCCCCGTCTGAGCTAACGGTATAGGACTCGGCTCCCTCCGCTAGTAATCGAACTATCTGCTCCTGACAGAACGAGTCATTAGCCTATGCCCGTACTACCTTCGTGACAATCTGCGGTGTAACGGTCATCACAGACATGAAAGATCGGGCCACTGCATCCTGGTGTCCCAATTCCTTCCACTTTGCCTTCCATACCTCTGCCACCTCATCTGTTGGCCTACGGCTCAACGCGTCTGCTACCACGTTAGCCTTACCTGGGTGATACTGGATATCGAACTGGTAGTCTTTCACAAACTCAAGCCACCTACGCTGCCGCATATTCAACTCCTTCTGCGTGAACAGGTACTGTAAGGACTTGTGATCCGTGGACTAATGTAACTACTCCGATAGTTTTGCAATAAATGCCCACTATCATACTACCCATTTCTATAACATTTTAACAAAGATAATATCATACTCGCGTATCACATCACTACAACGAGTTGCCTCAATAAAGTATAAAACACTGTTAATATACTCATTCATCCCCCGCGGATAGCACCAAAGAAAAAATCCCGCTATACTAAGGAAAAAATATTCACATAATGGTAACATTTATAATGATATGCATTAAACTCGTCTCACATGCTAATCTAGCAATGAACAAAATATGGTGACTCGCTCGTGTCACATAAACACGTCGCATCCTCTAAGGATACAACTTATACTTCCATCCTGGCAATCGTCTTGACTGCACAAATGGTTTTTTGGACGTAACACGTCTGCCCAAACCAAAAAAAAATTATTTTTAATCGTCGTCCTTTACTAGGCTCCGTATTCTTATCCCTTTTTCTCACTTTGTAACATATTATCACGAGCAATTTCACTCCGAACCAAAATACCTCAACACATAATCCACTTATCACCTGTCCTACTAACCAGGTTAGGATTGTCCTTCTCTCGGACTTTAGTATACTCGATTCCTGTTAGCCATCCCGGTTGTTCCCTTAGCTTTTTAGGCCATAAAGATCATGTTACTATCTAGAATAGTACTTACTGAATTTACCATCACTTGGTAAGAATTTAACTATCTGAAGCATTTAAACGGTTTTCCTGATGTGTATCCACATCCTTTTGTGGTGCTATACCACCACCGTTGTATCCAGTCTTATTCTCGACTAAATTCTTCGATTCCTTTAACTTCCCCCACAAAGAAGCATTATCATCTATATTGACAAAATATGACATTGTCAACCTCTGAATCGGTCGTCCATCATAATTTCCTCCTCGAGTATTATCAACTATTATTACAAGTTGGTCTCCCACTTGGAGTCGTTTCCTCCACTAGTATCTACCTCTTTCGATACAAAATTTTCTAACGATTAGGATTCATATCCACAATTGGACTTCTGTCATGCCCTCCTGCGATGAGTTCAGAACCACGTTTGCTTCTCATCCTAAACAGTTGAGGAAGGAACATACGGTCAACACTATACCTAAGGTTCTCCTATAGGCATAGCATTACACTTCTAAAATTGGTGGTTGACTCCAACCATTATAATTTTGTCCCTAAATTTTCTAAATTTTCTAAAATTGCTTCTCTAAATTTTCACTTTCAGTTTGCCACACTCCGTCCTATATTTAATCCCTTGGATACTTTACCTCCTTTGGTAAACACATACAATTTTAACGTTTCTAAAATTTCCCACATCCGAACAAAATTAGAATTCACTAGTGTATACACATTATAGCAGGAGAACGAAATCTCGTCAAAGGAATCAACAATCCTAAACATAGGGCTCTATAACAAACAAAGCAACACTGAAAGCATAATAAGCTGTAGAGATCCTAAGGACACTAGAACCTGATGCTCTGATACCACCTGTGATACCCCGCCTAATTAAATACCGGGCGATCACTCCTTTATTAAATTAAAATCAAGGTGAACAGTTGGTTCATTCTTAGCATCACTGTCGTAAAAATACTTTTCCAATTTAAACACCCTAAATAATTAAAATAAGTGTCAAAACCATTTAAAAACTTATTCTCATTTTATTAAATCCGGTTATAAAACCTTAAACAATTAACATCTAAAGAGTCACACATTAAGAACAAAAATAGAATTGAACATACACGAATTTAATCATCAATAATAAATCCCAACATTTACAACACTAAAGGAAAACATCCTGACAGTAATAAATCCCGAAATAAAGGTACTGAAAGTAAAAAATTTCACTCTCTGACAATACCAACTAAATAATAGAAAGAGGGCGACACATGCCCCTGCTGGATAAAACTGAACTAGGAGTAGAATCAAATGGATGAAGTCGTCTAAACAACAGGCCTACAACTCCCACCTAAGCTGCAGCACATTCCTTCCAAAGGATCCTAAGTAAGACGCCCCTGTGGCTGGGCACCTGTAATACATACATATATATACAAGAGAGAAAAGGAAATAGAAACGGGTCAGAGCCCGATAGTGTATATGATTTAAAAATTCGTTTAGCAAGTATTTAAATTGATACAGGCCAATGCAACGACATATTAGTGCGACACTTTCTTGAGAAATTCTCACCTCTCTTCTAATGTGCACACCTATCGCACTAACCTTCCCAATGGTCTATCTCGTCATATACCACACAATCTTTCCCCAATGATTTAACTTATCTTAGGTTATTCGCAGGATTTACAACTAAACAAATCAAGTATTTAAAACGTAAGATTTCAATTTGTGACCAAGGTTCTCCTTTTAACTTTATTAATCAATGAAGTTTTCCAGTGTCATATTATACTTTCTCAAAATAATTATTTATAATTTGAGTCATCAACCATGTCCTACATATCAAATCACAGTAGGCAGTTCCAGATTTCAGAATTTCATATATATATTAACTACTCGTATAATATATATATATATATATATCATAACAGCACCCCACATAAAAACTATGGTGCGGGCATACTCTGCTATCCAATCCCCGTATCAATCGTACTAAAGGGAATACATGTTCGGAATCACTCTCGAACTGTATAAATACATACACAAACAATATTGAGGCGAAGCATAGTTTCCAAGTCCAAGAGGTCAGTACATACCCTCACGTCTCTTAGGACCATGACTACCGATTCGATAGCTTGTACCTAGGATTCCTATCTTTTAGGGTACGAGTCAATATCCCCCATAAGGCACACGGGATAATATCATCCCAGCGCGGTAACCTCAGGGATAACAAGTAGCGCGGGCATGATTTTCACAAGTATCTAATATATGCATACACAATCATATAAATATACCACTTTTATCATATCAATTTAGGTTTATCCCATAACCCACATTCACAACATTTATCCTTATTTTTCCATTATTATATATAAAGTATAATGGTTTGTTTCTAACTTTAATTCGAAGGGTTTTTCCAACTTACTATGTAACCATCATGGACTCTATTCTTCCAAATGTACAATTCAGTAGATATCCATTTATGTTCCAACGTAACTCTCTCTTACGTGTCTCTCCCCTTTAAAATATACTTACATTATCCCTTATGAAAAATATTCCAAAAATATAGATTTCGCCTTACATTAAAGGATTTTGAATTTTATTTTCAAAGATGAGAATTTCAAACGGTTTCGAAATCGGAATTAAAATGGAGTATTAATTGAATTTTTTTATTACTTAGAAGAGTCCTAAAAATATAAAACTCTCTAAGAGTCCTCAAAACATAAAACTTTCTAGTAAACATAATAGTTTTAGAAATCCGACCGTCTGATCAAGATGAATTTTTGTCAGCAGTCTTGTCTCGCCGTTCGCTACAACATACTAAAATTTCAAGCGATTCCAATGGTCCGATCATTCGAAATAATTTTTTTAGTGTTTGTATCTGATTAGAACTCTTTTCTTAATCGAACTCTTAATCCTTTACATGACAAAGGGTTTCCAGAATATCATTTAAGTCATCACTACATGCAATTTCCTATCTCAAATTGGGTTTTTCTTCCATACAATTCATCCTAATCATTCCTAAACCAATATGAAAGATGCATCAACGAAATAAGGAAGATAAACACTTGCTTGGGATTTTCAGAAATCTGGTTTGGTGTTGAATTTGGTGTGGTTGCGTTCCCCGTCTCGCGATCTACGTATTGGCGGTAGCGGCGGTGCAAACGGTTGAGTTTTGAGCCTTGGAATGCCTTGAGAGCTCTCTCCTCTCCTCTCCAATGGTCGTTCTATTGTTTTCAATTATCTAACCCTAGGAGATAACCTAAACATCTGATATAACCCCTTTAATTTTCGTGGGTTTAATTACCCAAAAATACAAAATGACTAAAATGCCCTCCCGGGGTACTAATTAGGCCTAAAAATGCCCCGAGATCCAAACTAAACCACCGGGTACACTTTTCTGACTATCTCAACCCTTTCGGATGCGTTGGCGCACTCAAAACGACCATACGAACAACCTATAAAATATTCACTTTTATTAATCAACATTTAGTCCCGACACGACACAGGCGCGTCCCGACTTAAATTTCCACAATTGTCATTTTATTCACACGTGACAATATGATAAAAATAAATCTCATATATTACTATACTCATCCAGTAATATTCAATAAATAACAAATTTCCAATAATTACTAACTCTCGTCACGCTAGTAAATATTTAAAACAACATTCCGGATTAAAATTAAATTAATTTATCTCAATTAAATTGAATAAATCCCATAATTTAAAAGCTATAAAATACGGGGTATTACAGTGGCCTTCCACGCTCGGTATCCACCGATCAGCGTTTGTCTTTAGCAATGATCACCTCGATAATTATAATGGTCTGCGGTGAAGAAACACTCTCCATAAAAGTTATTTATGCAAGAATACAACCTAAAGGGTTTAGACTTATTCACTCAAATACATCTTTGGGATGTGATTTGTGAATCAAAAACGTTTTATAAACACAAAAGATTGAAAGATTTTGTAAAATAGGTGTAGAAACAATTATGACAAAAGTCTTAAGAATTTGAACCTAAAATAGATATTTATATGATGAATTCAAATTTCAAGGCGACGGCTTTTTCGAATGAAATGAGGCTTGTTTGAAGGAGATTAGCATTTCATTCTAACGAAATAGGATCTCGTTCGAATGGATAAGCAATCTCATTTGAATAAGCTTCAAACGACCTAAAACGATACACTACCGATCGTTGTAAACTTCAAATGAGACTTCGAACGAAAAGGAGATATCGTGAGAACGAGAATGCCATCTAATTTGAAAAATATGCATGAACTTTGGAAATTTTTAATAAAAAAATCCCGCTTCAGTTATAATTAAAATAATCATCTCGAAAGAAATTCAGGAATAAATTTAAACGCTTAATATAATTATACCTTCACAATGGGAAAATGCTTGAAATTTGGAGATGTTGGATATTCATTCCTCCATGATAGCTCGATTCGAATGGTAACGGGATATGCCAAAATCTATGTAAGCCTAAGTTATTGAGCAATGACAAAAAATAAGTTCTTATAACTTTCATTATATGCAGTGGGCCCCACCACAGATGACCATCACATTATTTTGCGTATATCTATATGGAAATTTTCAAATTTTTAGAGATGAGAACATTTGCAGTGGTTTTTAACCAATCAATTCAATGGGAAATAGACACATTCTGTGTAGTGAGCCTCACCACAGATGCTTGTATAAAAAGGAAGAGAGATCCACAAGCTTCTCTTAAAGGTTCAGTTATTCATTCACATAAAGAAACATTATTTAACTTATCATCATGTTTATATATATAGCTCAATGGAGGGGTGTAAGACTGACTTATATCTAAGTATTTCTCTAAGTGTTTAACTAATTCATATAGGAACGTCAGGGAAATTAATTATTTTTTGTAGAACTTTTCCAACCATAGCTTGGTGCTTACTCGTTCTTTTTCCCTTCACTGTTTCACCAAGAGGAGTTTTCAGATACTCTCCAACAAAATCTTGGAGATCTGATAAATAAACTTAACAAGCATTTCAATATGAATAAAGAATAGCCAAATGAAAAAAATAAAATCACCTCTCATATATATCGAATTCTATGAAGGGAAGAATCTACATGTGCATGTATTAGGTTCCTCTTAAAGTACGAGTATCAAATTATAATTTATTTCACGTAATGTTTAAATAATGAGAGTGCACAAAACCCACTTATAATGAATAGTGTTTGCCAGAATTGTCCTTATTTATTAATATAAAAAGTTTCTTGAACAATGCATTTGTCGTAAGCATTCCATTTCGGGAATGTTTTAATTGTGTTGCAACATAAAGGAATGACTATAGGGATTACTATAGCAATATCCTGAAGCATTTGACTATTTGGGAGGTATTTGAGAATGGTCCAAATGGATGATAACCAACAGGCAAAAGCTAATTTACAACGGGCCTTTCATGCACATGAGAAGCCTTTTCATATGGTTCACTCAATCCACCCGCAACAAGTTCTCAACTCTATATAAATAGAAATGATAATCACTAAACAAGTTGGTGATTCAAATTTCAAATACTCGTAAAGAAGCCAAAACCTCACAAAGAAGAATCTCAACTATATTAAATCTCAGATTTAGTTACCGTAAAATCCTACCCAATTTCATGCATAAGCCTCTGGAATGGAAATTCCCTGATCAGTAGCACAATATGCTTTTAATACTTACGAAATTCCCTGCATACCATCACAAACATAACTAACTGCATATCCTATAATTAATCATCAAATGAGAAAACTTAATCCATCCTAATAGCATCATAACCTTGTCTTCTTATTCAAAACTTTATTTTTTAATAGTGAATATATTGCATGCAACAAAGCAAATATCACCATGAAAAACAGTTGAAAATGAGTCACAAATAAAATTGAACTTTTATCTAATATGGAATATATTCTTTACATATGATCATCACTTGGTTTGATTATATCTTTTTAATAATTATTGTTTTTTCTATATTTAACGAGAAAAATTTCAGATTTTTAGAGACAAAAAAATTGTAGTACTTATCAAGCATTCAATTAAATGGGAAATAGACACATTGTGTGCAGCGAGCCCCATCGCAGATGATCATATAAAAGAGAGGAGAGATATGTGAGGTGTTCTTCCTGATTCCGTCGTTCATTCATTTAAATAAACATTATTTAATCATCATGATTATATTTGTAGCTCAATGTAAAGGTGTAGGAATGAGTTAGATCTAAGTAATTCGCTAAGCATTCATCTATTTCGTGTGGTGAAATGTGATGTTAGAGTAAATCTTTCGATGTTTTTTTTCATTATTTCGTCTCCATTTTTATGTTCATAATGTTTATTGCACTAGATGTTTTCACCAAGAAAAATTAAGAACAATAAATATTGGAAAATTCTAGACTGACATAAGAACGAGACACAAAAATGTGACACAATTTACATGTCATGTCACACATACGCACCAATAAAGGTGTAGCATTACTCATAAATAATATATTACTAAATATATGTAGTATTATTTTGTAGAATCTAAAACCTTTTTCAGTGCCTCAAATCAAATTTCTTCTAACCTTTATCTTGTCCTTTTACACCTTACTTGAATGAAATAACCCCTTTATACCTTTACATCTAAAACAAACATTTTGTTTACGGTAAAATCTCAAAATTTACACATATCATAGTTTTTAAAGAAGAGTGTAAAAATGTTGAACTAAATTTTAGTGGAGAAATCGGTTTATCGATCATACAAGCTCGTTTGACGAAGGAGAACATTCAAATAAGCCAAAATATTATGCACTACATTAATCAACACATCCATCCCAAAATAACAATGCTCATTTCTCAAAATAAATTTTAAAGAAACATCCTCACCATAACCCAAACCAGCAAGCTTAGAAATAACATTATTGTACATAAAATCCAAATTATTTAACAAAATCTCCTCTAATTGTTCTTCAGTACAATTAACCTAACCACTGTCATCGAATTTGGGGTAAAGGTTACTTTTGTAATTCTATGGTCTAAGACCAACTTCAAATATAGATCTAGGGATTGAAGTTTTGTTAATAAAATCATATGGAGCAATTTATTTTTTCTCTCTTGTGTAACCTGTTGGATTTTAGAGAGAAAAATTGTGTAAAGAATCGTAAAATAATAAGTAGGAATAAATTTGATATATAAATAATACATATTGATCACACTATAAATTGTAAATTTGATCAAGAGAAACATTCTTTCAATCATTATAAATTGTAACTAAGAAAATATATAGTTAGGTGCATTGTATCTGAGCTTACTAATTAAAATTTTAGTGTTGATAAGGCTACAAACCCAAATAATATCGAAGTTAGATAATCATGTTCGAATATGCTATCTCCAAATTTCTAATTTTTAATATTTCATCTAGGATAGGAAATTAAAGAGACGCGCGTGCGCGTGCGCGATAGATAGATAGATAGATAGATAGATAGATAGAGAGAGAGAGAGAGAGAGAGAGAGAGAGAGAGAGAGAGAGAGAGAGAGGTAGATTTAGGGGGTGGACAAAGAGTGATATCTAGGCTTTAGTTTGGGAGGGAATTGAAAATGAGGGTAGCTTTTCATTTGGGAGGGAAAAACCTAACGATTCTCCTCTTTTTTAGAAATCTTAAAATAATTTATCCTATTTTTATTTTAAAGATAAAATTACTAACATTTATATTAAATTAGTAATGGGAAATTACTGTAAGAAATTATTAACGAAAAAATATTGTTAGTAATGGAAAAAACAATCTATTACTGAAAGTGCATTTTGATGTAGTGAGGGGTTTGGATGAAAAAATTCTAGAGCTTTATCGCAAAAAGAACTCTAAAAGGCTTCTTAAAAAGTCTAGTACCGCATCTCTATTTGTAGGAAAAGTTATTACAAAGAGATAGAGATTACAAATTTTAAAAAGATTTAATGAAAAATCAAAGACACGCACACTCTTTCGAACGAAATGCCACCTCGTTCAAACGATATACCCTATCTCGTTCGAACGGTTTTCAATGAAACTTCGAAAGACATTCCATAGTGAACCCAAAAGGCGACATTTCAGATCTCGTTCGAACGTGGTAACCTCATTCTAACATCGTGTCCAATCTCGTTCAAACGATATGCCAAGTCGTTCCAATGAGCTAGAGAGCTTTTCAGAAATTCTTTAAAAACATTTTGAAAACTTTAAAATGCAAACTATTTTAAAGAAAACCCCTGAAACTTTTAGGGCTCTACCAAACCACCTCAAAACGCTTCATTAATGATGTTATGACGAACAATCTCCATTATTCCAAAAGTCAATAATGTTTCTTCTCTTCGAAGACCTGAGAACGGTCATGAAGATGCAGTGGGATGTAATTAGTTAAGCCAAATAAAAACAAAATAAGTAGTTATAAATTTTTCTTTTACAAACCTCCCTTTTTGGCTATTTTAGTACAAAACACAAACCGAAGGCAAATTCATCCCTAAGACTAAGACAACCAATGCCCTTACCAAATCAAGAAACGAAAACACATAAATGTATGAGTCTTCAACTAAAAATTCATCATCTTGTGTGGTCTATGAAATCATCATCAAAGAGGAATAACCTATACACATGAGGCAAAAGAGATACTATGATGCGTACAAGTTTAAAGGAAAATAAACTCTGCCTTAATTTGTTCTCCCCATTTTTTCCCATAATAAACTAAGGGTTAGATATTTAGTATAAATAACAATCATCATACGATTTAAAATGAAATAACATCACAAAGATAATCAATTAAGAACATGCATCGAGATTTCGAAGAAGCATACTAACAATTTTTAAAAAATTTCAATTTTCTCAATTATAAAATAAATCAAGTATATGTAAAAACAATAAATATAGGTATAAATACATCATACCATGGAATAGAACTAAAATATCTCAATCATGAAAGTGTAATGTAATTGTGTGAACATGTTCCATCGAAAAATCAACATATACATTCATAACATAGGTGCATGAAGTCAATAAGATACTTCTAAAGAAAGAAATTAATCGCAACCTAAGGTGTAAAGATATTGAACATAAATGAAGATGACTCGAGTTATGCAACATGCCATGAATTTAAATGGTTCCTAAATCAATAATGTAAAACTATTTAATATTTTTGAAGAGAGTCCGTTGTCCAAACCCACTGATCGTCTACTTTATAGCACCCTCAATATCTCAAATATTTAATAATTAACTCCCAAAGTTTTGAAGATATCATAATGCCCATGTGTGGAGAAGCATCAATGAAATAAAAATGGTCTTGGAATTTTTGTTTTTGTGTGTCATTAATCTATAAGGCTCTTTTCGCAAATGGTGGCTTTTAACGCTAAAAGAATTTTCTTTGTCGTATACCCTTTTCATTGCTTAACATAAAACAAATTTTCAAGGGGAACAAAATCCTGAAAATGCTTCTTACAAGCATAACTTATCTCTAGGACATTTGGTTTGTTATTAAACACTATTGAGATGAGAACACCGTATTCGACATATGATAAGCAAGCACAATGTTTAAAAAGCCCATTCATATGTGCAATAAAGGTGATAACAAGTCTAGAATACATAAATTATTCATCAATGAACAATGAAATGCTAGCCAAGTATTATTAAGCACACTAAATAAACGAAGCCATGTCTACAAACACCATGAAAATGTCACATGATGGATATAATGTAGGGGTAATTCAAACATCTTAAATGCACATTCATATATGGTGAAAAATGAAAATACAAAAATATTTCTGTATTTCTCAAAAATTTATCAAAAATAAAATATTTTGGAAGATTTTAAACGTTTTCTTAAAAATTGAAAATCTATTTGGATTTTTAAAGATTTTTCAAAAATAAAACATAGAAATTCAATCTAAATACAATCTACCAATACGGACAAAATATATGAACATAAAAATCACCCTATACTAGAAAAAACACCCAAACTCAATCAATGGCCCGAGAGAAATTCTCAAAAGCAGTATACATACTCTAAAATTCCTCCATAAAACTTTACCAAATTTTGACGAAAATCTCTGTTTACCCTTGAAAAATCTCAAAATTTCTATGTTGTAGCATGAGTAAGAACATGTGTGGGAGTGCATGCATAAACATGTGTGTGGAATCATATGGGAGAATATCGGGAAACACGCGTATAAGAAACTCTCCCTTACTTAAAACAAAGCTCCCTAAGGTGACCTCTTTTTTGCAATGGGAACAAATATAAATAGTCTTGGGTCTACCATTGTCAAAACTTCTGGGATACGCTAGGTCATGGCTCAAAAGGATCCATCACAAACTCGAGAACCTTTTTAGGCGTGGTATGAGAAATGGATGCACCATCACAACCCATTCCTTACCTCTCATTGAAAACTAACATAGGACTAAGTAACATCTTTCCAACCTTCTTAGACGTAACCTCTAAATCAATATTTACCTCCCGATAATGTTCGAGATCTTTCTTGAGTTAGAGTATACGGGCTTCAAGTTTCTCACTAGTCTCCAATGAAGCTTGAAGATCTCTCGTAAGACTAGACTCAATGTTGGTAAAATCAGTATTCTCTAATCCAACCACATTCAATTGCTCACACAAACAAACTCTTAACTTCTTAAGTTAACTCACTTATCAATGCCTCACACTCTCTCAAAAGTTTCACCTTCTTCCCTAAATCAAACATCCTAAGAGTCAAACTTTTATTTTGTTTTTAAATTCCAAAATAATTTTTGAAAAGCTCGTCGTAGGCTCATTGAAGTCCACCTTCTTCCTCACTCAAAATCTCCTCATCACACTCTCTCTCTAGAATGGTTCGATAAAGTGTCGAGGTCATCACATTTTAAAATTTCCTCACCGTCTATGGAGATCTAGAAGTACTAACTTGACTATCCATGATTGCAAGACAAGGTTCATATGGTGATTCATCACCAGAATTCACTGACTCGACTTCACTATCGCTAAGAGTGGATTTACAAGAATCTTTCCCCTTTCCATATATCGTTAGCCTAGTAGGATGCTCATGGGCCTCGTGTCCTTTCCCCTCACATTAAAAACATCTCACTTGATCATTCTCATAAATGTTCTTTCCCCCATTAATATATTTTTTTTTCCTCAAAACTTTTATTTTCTTTGAAGGAATTTTCTTTGGAAGAATTTTAGAATTTTTTTGGAATTTTTCATAAAAAAGAAAAGATCATTAAGCTCAAAATCAAACTTAGAGTCAAAATATAAAATATTTTCTTCATTATTAGACTAGACATTCAAATCAACCCATATTTTCTTTTTCTTTATAGTTTTGGGGAACATATTGATTTTATAAATTTGAAGGTCTCCTACGAGTTTTTTTAACCTAAGCGTATCTAAAATTCCCAAAGAAATAAGTGCCATGACTTTAGGTATGAAATGAGACAGCAGGGATCTCAAAATCTTTTTCACAACTCTCATCTTAGGAATTCTCTCACCCAAATTAAAATTAGAATTTACTATATCAGATAATTAAACGTAAAGATAGTTTCAAACTGTGTGGTGAGATTTTATAGCTTAGAAACTTTCGCGACATTGGTACCCTCGTCAGTGATCTACAAAGTATATCTTGCACCATTAGACGTGATTCACATCATGATGCAATGAAACTTGTCGGGGTGATACATCCAAAAATTCACTTAAGCTATCGGAGTTAAAATTTCTCCATTTAAAATCATCATATGTACAATCAGTGACATATTTAAGCATTTCGACATTGTCATTAGTCACAATGGGTGGTGTCCACCCACTTTCACAAATAAGCCAGACTCTCTGTCATCCGAGCATTTCAGTTTTCATAATTTTACCTGTAAAAAATAAGTAGTATATTTTAAAAATTATACATACAATCCCATAAGAAGATGTCACATAATAAATTAGTGCAACTAGTTCTGATACCAATTTCAGAAAATAAGGGTTATATGGATAAACTTATATCATAGGACAAATAAACAAATTTACTTTTTACCAAATTTTATCTTGATTTAATTTAAAGTGAAAATGTAAGATAAATTGAAGGCAAATTCCAAACCAAACAAAATGGGAAGAAGATAGAGGAAAAACCTTCAATTCAGTAAATCATTAGGATGACACTTATACTTCATGACTTAGAAACGACTTAGAGACTCACTAAGAATAATGCGAATATACCTTTAAATCTTCAACAGAAAATGAAGCAGTCCGGCATCATTTGCACCAAGTCGATCTTCCCTCGGTATTCACCGATCACCCTCAGGATTTGCAATTCCTTTCTTCTTCAGTCGTAGATCCTCGACTCCAAAAATCAGCAATATAGAATTTTTGTACAAAGGTTTAAAACTTTTGAATATTTTCTTGATGATTTAGAAAAGTGATCCTCAAAGATCCAAAGGGGCTTGGATGAAAAAATTATAGGTTTGAGTCACAAAAAGAACTCCAAAAATGCTTCTTCAAAATTTTAATAATGCATCTCTATTTATAAGGAAAGTTGTTGCAAATATATAGGGATTAAAGATTTGGAAAATATTTAATGAAAAACCAAAAACATGCGTACTCATTCAAACGAATTGTGACAACCCCCATTTTTCACATAAAGGTTGGCCAGACACAATACACTGAGGATGGGGCTTGTCTTATAAATCTATATCATTCTCAACATCAACTATAATAAAACATTTGTATTTTTAAAACAAAATGCTCGATAAAAATGAGTTGATTAAAAACTAATAATAAATAATTAATTCAACATCCAGATAGTAATAAAACTCCAATATAAGTACGACTGGTCTTAAAAGATTGAATAATAAACTTTGGGCTTATGCACATACAATATCTGAAATAATAAATAATTCAAAGGGAAATACCAACCTAAACTAGAATCAAATGAGCTGATGACTAATGGGCAATGTGTGACCGCAAGTCTTATATTTTATCAGCCCTACTATCCCTGCCTAGGCAAACCCGGGGGGAGGGAACCGTTTTATAATTTGGGTTAGAGCCCTAGAGTTGTAAGAATTATCTTACGAAATTAAAATGCAATAATGAAATTAATTCAAAGCATGTACTGCTCATTGACACTCGTTTGCAGTAACTACTCGGATGCAATAACTATCTCAACCCTTATCTAAGTGTAATACTCTACGCATATCAACTCAAGTCCCAAATGTACAAGTCTGATAACTATAACAATAATTAATATTCGATATATGCATCTAGCATATTCATGCCTCGAAACTAAACGTCTACACATGTTCTTCTATTTTCCAGAGTACCCTTAATATAAAAACCACAAAAGTAACATTACATTATGTATTTTACATAGTATTGGGTTCATTATCATTTGACTAAGGATCAGTTCTCAATTAATTTTTATAATTATATATGACACATAAATGCATTTACACTTAGTGTCCCGTTCATGCTCTATCGGTGTGTCCAGAGGAATACCTCATCCAAATGGACATCATAAAAGACATACAGGTGGGGTGGTCTCTATGCAGTACACCATTGCACGGTCTGTACCCAAATGGTGACAATGGATCCCAACATCTATACCTACCTCTCGTAAGTGGCGCTGTCATGTAGTACCTAAAATAATTACCTACCCAACGACTAACCCACCTATATCGATATGTGCTTCAGTCCCAAGGCGCACGTAACCCCAACCAATAGGCCATCCACGAACATGGGTATGTCCACAAAAATAAATAAATAGACATATTTCCCATATAATATGTATAAGTAATTAACCTTATAATTATCCCCCAAGAACCCCATTTAATATACAATTAATATTTCCACTTTTAGAATTAACCATCCAGCTAATCGTCAATTTTGTCCATAGTAAATAATTACACATAGCGATTTTTAAATAAATATATGTTCTCTTCGATAACCTCCCACATACTCGCTTAAGTTCGTAAAAATCACTCGAACATTTCCCCAGTCCCAACCTGACCTAAACCATGAACGGTCGTTTGAATGACACCATACCTCAATTTCATTAACTATGAATTCATATTGTCTAAGATGTTACATAAAAAAGGTTCTATAATCATTATAAACACAATCATTCCAAAAATAAATCCACCCCAAAATTATTAACTAAAGATTTTGGTCTCGAATACCCTTCCATAGAAAATTTATAACTAATTCAATGAAAAACAAAAAAACATGAGACTGGCGGCCACACATTCATAACAAAAAGATTTAGTTTCGCGACCTGAATCCACAGGTCGTTCGAATGAATAATAACCCCGTTCAAACAAGAATACCTCGTTCAAACTAGGTTATAATTAGGTTATAACGAGATTCTAGAAAATGAACCTCAAGCCCTCTTTCTTAGGCAGTCTTCATACCCAACCTCCCAACTTCATTTCAAGGGTTTCCTATACCCAAATTCCAAAAAATTTAGTATATAGATCATCCATATAACCCAGTCACATCGATATATATGTAAGTCTATTATGAAAATCATCACTGATTCAAGATTTAAACTCATATATCAAATTAATCATTAAGATATTATCTCCCATCTAAGTTAATTATCTTCTTCCATCAAACCCCAAACTTTATCAATATATCCAACCCAAATCATTCATTCATTCAAGATTAACAGGATTCCAATTTTTAGGTTTGTCACCAATTTGTTTAATCAATAAATACCAAAAATTCAGATTTGTTATTTAATATACCTAAGGTTTATTCCCATCAAATAAACATCAATTTATCAACTTTAACCTAGAAATTCATATGAGAAAATACACAAATGAATTAAGAAACATATTGAAAATTAATTTAGCAAGAGAACTCTCGTCTTGGTTTGATTTTTGAGGTCACTTTATCTTGAATCTCGTTCTTTCTCTTGTTATTGATCTTCCTCTCTTCTCTAAACTAAGTAACATCTCCATTTAGGTGTGAGACTGTCAAGGATGAGTTGTTGTGGATGGGAAGTGGTTTATTAATTGTTAAATAACTTAAAATAAACACTAATCCTGAGTTACCCCATGATCCCCATATTTGGACACCCCAAATGAGCCCGAAATTGTAACCAAATTTGACAAATAACTCACCAAATGAAACACCTATACCCTGGGCCTAATTTTAGATGTCTAAAGAACCTAAACAAGTCCCAAAATTATCTCAAAACGTGACCAAACTATATCAACCCAATTTACACATTTTTATTTTGTTGAACACCACATACCAATTATCTAACTAACATGCAAAAATGAATCCAATAAACATGCAATTGCCACAATGTAATTTATTCACAAATTTATTTAATTATATTGAATAAAATTAATTTATTAGAAAAACACGTGGTATTACATTCTCCCCCCCCCCCCCCCTCCCCCCTTCACAATAACAAAATTCCATCATTGGAATTCAGTGAAGATAAACATCAAAACTTAATCCACACAAATATTATAATATACTCAATTAATCTACACTTTCATCTCACGAGATAAAAGGATAAGGCGCATCTACGCCTACCATAGTGTGATCGGGACGCTTTAACAAATACACACACACAAACATCACATATGGATGACGCATATGCATACAAAATGAACCATACATTACATGCATATATATTAGGAAAAATATTGTTGAATATCTTGCTGATCGTGACTCAATTCGTCTTGAGATTTTCCTAACCTATTCCTCCAGTAGTGTAAACATTACTAAGTGGTCTCATCAATGCATTCCTTGTCCCCGTTGGCCTTAACCCATACAATATAAAGTCACTCGATGCGTTATATCTCCACACACGTATAACATATTAACAAAACATCCTAGAATCTAATCGTTTCTCAACTCCCGGCACTTGCTAAATATCATGTGTGGCATGTCTTGCAAGCAAAATCTAAACAAGGAACCCTCACGATTCACTACTATATAGCTTAGTCTGTTATTGAGATCCGTGACTCCAAGACTAAACACAACAATTTTCAACTTGTGATTATTTCAACAAAAGTCTCATCACTTCCAAAAGTTACACTAAACTTTAATATATTACTCTATCTAATAATGCCAAGAACATAATATTACTTTTCACACACATGATAGGATGCCCTTTGTCCATTCTTATATTTAGTAGAGCTCTTAATCACTTCTAAGGCTCTAAAAATACGTAAGAGAAAATTTATGATTGCTCACACTTTATTTTATTTTAACGTATCCCGTTACACAAACACATCACCTAAACACATCATCAAACACTATTTCTCAGTACTTAAAGACTTCATTGCAGATCACTTCAGAATTGAAGACATGGTCATCTCAACAACTGGGAAGAAGTATGTGTTTTGGTTGGTAAAAAGATTCAATGTATTTTATGGAGTTTACTTATTTTTCATGAGGGAATATTTTATATAAAAGAACTCAAAATTCTTATAAAAAAATTAAAAATTTTGACGCGTCGTTTGAAAGAAGTTGTCCCTCACTTCAACGAGATTTGTCTATCGTTCGATGATCATTCGAACGAATCTGCTAATCAGTTCCTTTTGTCTCACGCAGTCATCTCATTAGAGGCATTCGTTTAAAGCATCGTTCGAACAAGTTAGGCGACATTTCAAACCTATCAGAACTGTAATATAGCTAGAAGATTTTCTTCGTAACATCGTTCGAAGAAGATATGATAGAGCTTCACTCTTTAATCTCATTAGAAGCATCAGTTCGAAGTGTCGATTGAACGTGATGCAGTGTCATTCGAACGACCTGCCCTTTCGTTCGAACGACCGACGTAGATTTTTTCATTAATATGTTCCCATTATCTTTTGTGTTTATCCTTTTTAACTTCCCTTATTATAAAAAGGCTGAACGAGATCAGATATTCTCAGAACTCGTTTTCATTCTAAAGAAACCATTTGAGTTATCTTTTTGTGATTAAACACCTCATATCATATGCTTCACCCCCGAGATATATTCAATATCACTTTTACCAACACCAAGAAGGTTTCTTGTGATAGACTCTTGGAGAGACTTTTCTCTATGGATGAATTTGTGAAACGAGGCTTCACTACTGATGAAGGAAGAAATATAAATCATTGGATACCGAGGGTATACCGCTACCTGTCGCTGACTCTAGAGTTGAGTCGTATCTGTTGGAATTTTGAAGACTCTGCGCATCTAACTTAGTGTTGCAAAGTATTTTTTAAGTCGATTGTATTCAAAACTGTCAATAGTGATGAATAAAGGTTTTTCCCTGTAAAGTGATTATTCCTCAAATCATTGGGTTTTTTATGTTTGGCTTGATAATTGAAAATTAGAATTTGGACATAACTCGCATGCACACCATAATTAATTAAAGGTTAAAATTTGGATTTTTGTGTTGGGTCATTTAATCAAATAAATTGATCCATTAGTTTGTGCACACTCTCAAATTGGTAATTTTTATTGTGTAATTTTTTTTTGGAAATTTTTTTTAATATGAATTTTTTGAAAAAAATGTTGATCTTCAAAAAGTCGGAATTCAATGGATAATGTGTATAATCGAATGCCCATTTTTTTTATGGTTCCAATTATGATTACTGGAAAGATAGAATGAGGTTAGTATTAAAATTAATTGAATAACATGTATGGTTGCTTTGTGAAAGAGGGTGGACACCACCCATTGTCACCATTGATAATGTCGTTGGCCCTAAATTTATCTCTCAATGGATAGAGGATGACTTTAAATGGAGCAATTTTAACTTGCACGATTTTAATGATGTCTCAAGAGTTGTCACCCTAACTAGTTCCATCGTATTATGGCGTGCACCACGTCTAAAAAAGCTTGTGATATCCTCCAGGTCACTCACGAGGGAACCCATGCTGTTAAAGATTCTAAGCTACAAAATCTCACCACGCAATTTGAAACAATCACTATGCTTGAATCTGAATCATTTGACAAGTTTTACGCAGGACTGTCCGACATAGTAAACTCAATTTTCAATTTATGTGAGAGAATACCTGAAACACGTGTAGTTTCAAAAAATTTGAGATCGCTCCCAACCCATTTTATTCCTAAGGTTACCTGATTAAATTCATTTGGAATCCTAGATACTCTTAGGTTAGAAGAACTTGTAGGAGATATTCAAAGGTATGAGATAGATATGTTTCCTAAAATTGTTAAGCCCAAGGAAAAGGGAAGTGCACTAAAATTCCAATTTGAAAAGAAATAAGAAGTGTGATTAGGTTTCGAGTATGATTTTGATTTAGATGGATTATCTCTTTTTACTAAAAATTTCAATTATTTGCTGAAACTTAAAAAGAAAAATACTTCCACATAAAAGAAAAGATTTAGGAAAGATAATAAATATAAATCGGGAAAGAAAGTTTTTGAAAAATAATAGAAACATTTCCCAAATAAAGAAGAGGAGGGGTATTATGAGTGTGAGGGAAAGGGTCATAAAGCCCATGAGTGTTCGACTAGGTTAAAGCGAAAAGGAAAAGGAAAAGCTACATTAAACATCATGCTTAGCGATAGCGAGGTTGAGTCGGTGAGTTCGGGAAATGAATCACCACATGGACGTAACTTCACCACGTTTATGGGTAGTCATGTTAGTACACCGATTGAACCTCACTCCAATGAGGAAGTTACTAAACACAGACACATTGACAGTGACTCTAGTCTTTTGGACAAGAGTGGGGGGGAAATATATTAACTGAGAGTGAGAGTGAACCCATATGCCGATCCTTATGCTGAGTCCTTTAAAACTAAGAAAGAAAATAAAGGTTTAGCATTGAGAGTTTTAGCCTTAGCAAAAGAGTTAAGATAGGCGAGAGAGTGTGAGTCCTTAGTGAGGTAATCTTTAAAATAGAGAGTTTGTTTAGTTAAGAAAAGAGTAGGGACTTGACCAACAAGGTATCTAGTCTTACGAGATATCTCCAATCATCGGTGAAGACTCGTGAGAAATTTAAAGCCCTTATATCCCAAGTCGAGAAAGATCTTGAACATGCCTGGGAGGTCAAAGTAACTATAGAGGATACATCGAAGAAGGTAGGAACTATGTTCCTTGGGCCCGCTTTAGGTTTTGGTGAGAAGCACGGAATAGGTTATAATGGTGCATCAACTTCTAATACCACACCAAAACTAGTTCCTAAGTTTGTGGTTCATCCTTATGGCCCTCAACCTGAACAACAAAAAAGAGTTTATCATTGAAAGTGAACTAAAGTAGACCCAAACATGTCTATATTTGCACTTTTTGCAAAAGGAGAGGTCACCCTAGAGAGTTTTGTTATAAATTAGGTAGGAATAGGTGTAGACATACTCCCATGTACCTCTCTAGTGACTTTGATAGTCTTAGAGAGCAAGTTGAGTTCCTAGTTGTGACTTATCAAAGCTTAGTAAAAGAATTTTAACGGATATCATTGCCATTTGAGAACTCTTCCAATGCTCTGACTAGAGCCAACAACAACAAAGTCAAACAAAATGTTACCTTCTATTGGGTACCTAAGCAAGTCGTCAAATCCCTTATTGTGCATGTTTCTCTCAAGGTTCAAAATACTTCCCAATGGTATTTTGATAGTGGGTGCTCTAGGAACTTGACTGGTGATATTTCATTTTTTACCCACATTGAGAATCGCAAGGAAGGTAAAGTTACTTTGAGAAATAGGAGTAGGCCTTGTATTTTAGGGAGTGGATGTGTTGAGATACCAGGATTACTTAAAATAGATAAAGTGTTATACATAAAAATTGAAAGCAGACTTAATTAGAATAAGTCAACTACATGATGAAAACTTTGTGATAAATTTTGAACGGTCAGAAGGTAATGTTTATGAACAATATGCTAAACTTTTACTACGACATGTGAGGAACGAAGATAATTATTATGGGATTGTTTCCAAGTCTTCCTTTGTGTGCAACAGTGCCATGGTCTCCAATATTCAACTTTTGAATCAACGAATGGGTCATGTGAACTTTAGAGATCTTTAAAGACTAATGAAAAAGGACCTACTTCATGTCTTACCATCGCTTGGTAAACTAATTTCCTCGGTTTGTGTACCTTGCCAATAAGAAAAACAAATTCAAAGTCCCCATTGGAAGTGAATACCATTACCACCTCTCGTGTTTTTGAGTTTATTCACATGGATCTTATGGGTGCTACTCACTTTGAGAGCTTATATGGAAGATATGTATTCTCGTTATAGTCGATGACTTTTCTAATAATTCTATCATTGGATACCTTAGATAAAAGTTTGATGTGGTTGAGATCCTCACAACCAAGTGATGTGTGCTACAAAACCAACACAGAGTCACTATTGATCGGATACGTACTGATAACGACACTGAATTTAAAAAAGCTAAATTGGATAGAGATCGTGATGGAGTGGACATCAAACATGAGTTTTTGATCGTTTGTACTCCTCGACAAAATGGGATTGCTAAGATGAAGAACTAAATGACATAAGAAATGTCTAGATCCACGCTTTTTATGAGAAACGTGCCTAGACATTTTTAGCAATGAGAACTGCATACCATACGATGAATAGGGTATATCTTCATCAGCACACACTTCACACGCCTTGTGATTTGTGGATAGTAAAGAAGCCCAACCTATCATATTTTCGTATTTTTAGGACTACTTGATACATCCTGTGGGATAGAGAGCCCTTATTAAAGCTTAACTCCCACAATAACGAGGGGAAATGTTTAGGATATTCATCGTTTAATAGGGCTTATAGGGTTTTTAACCTTGTTATCTCTAAGGTTATGGACGTCACGATTAGATATAATGAACCATAAATGTTTGTTGCTCCTAGCCCCAGCGTGAGGATAATGCAGCCCTACTGACGATCCCATCCCTCCTCATGCCTCTACAGTGGACCCCATTCCTAATTTAGGGGAGACACCGTCTTGGGTTTAAAAGAGTCATGACCCTTGTGCTATACAATGTGATCCTACACTAGGTGTCAATACTATTGCTCAACGATAAAATTTGGTTAGCTATTTGTTCTACATATCTTTACTTGATCCTAAGAATGTGAAATAAGAACTCAAAGATGAGCATTAGATATCCTCCATTCAGATTAGTTGCTTCAGTTTCATAAGAATAATTTTTGGGAGTTAGCCCCCGACCTAGTGGGTCTAATGTGATAGGTACCAAGTGGGTTTATAAGAATAACATGTATACGAATGGTACCATAGTTTACAATAAGGCTTAGTTGGTTGCTTAAGGCTACACATAGATCGAGGGGGTAGACTTTAATGAGACATTCTCTCTTGTTGCTAGGCTTGAGTACGTCCTCTTACTACTTGCCATATCATGTCATTTTCACTTTATGTTATATTAGATGGATGTCAAGAATGACTGTCTAATTGGCATTGTACATGAGGATGCTTATGTAGAATAACCAAAAGGGTTTGAAGACCCTAAGGACCTAGAACACGTCTACTATCTTAAAATGGACTTATATGGTTTGAAGAAAGAACCTCGTGCTTGGTACAAGAGGCTCACTTCCTATCTCTTAGTTCGTGGCTTCAAGAGACGGGGACTTGATAAGATGTTGTTTGTGAGGAGAGTGAGTGGTGCTATTTTGGTTGACTAAGTCAAAATGGACAACATAGTCTTTGGATCCATGTGCTCCCGATATGCTCACACCTTTGAGGAGGAGATGAAGAATGAGTTTAATATGAGCATGGTAGGTGAGCTTACATTCTTCCTAGGTCTTTAGGTTCATCATCTTGAGGATGGGATATTCATATCTCAATCCAAATATGGGAGACACCTTAGGATGAAGTTTCGTCTAGACACCGCTAAGCACTCATGCACCCCTATGAGTTCCTCGATAAAGATTAGAAAATATGATTTAGTCAAGGACGTAGAGAAAACCCTTTACTATAGTATGATAGGTAGTCTCATCTACTTAACCGTTAGCCATCTCGATATTGACTTTAATGTTGGAGTATGTGCGTCATACCAAGCATCCCCAAAAGAACCTCCCTAGGTCCCTAGCTCCCACTCATTCATCATAACCCTTAGGTCATACTCCAAGTACTAATTTGGACGCCATCGGGGGCTCCAAGCCCCGTTTGACCTTAGTTAACTCTTTGGCTTGAACGAAGATAAATGAATCTTCAAAGGGATCTGAATCCCTTTTCCAACGATCCACCCCATGCGCTAATAATCTCTAAGGTTCAGAAGAATGGTCCATTTTACTATCAAAAACTAATTTGGAGGTCATCGGGTGCTTTCGAGCCCCATTTGACTCCATTCAACTTCCTCGCCTAGGTGAAAGCTCAATAAATCTTTGAAAGGATCTGAATCCCCTTTCTAATGGTCTGCCCTGTGCACAAATCCACATTTAACCAAGATTCACTTTTTAGATTGAATAAAGCTGAATGAATCTTCGAAGGGCTCTAAATACCCTTTCCAACGGTCCATCCCGTGGGCAAATCAGCCTTACGGTACGGATGAACAACCTATTTTTCTTCGAAGGCTCACCGAACACTTTCGGGAATCGTTTGACAATGGTCAACTCTCCAAACCAAACAAAGCTTAATGAAATCTTAAAGGGATCTGAATACCCTTTCCAATGGTCCATCTTCTGTGCGAATCGTCCTTACGGTTCGAATGAACGATCCATTTTCCTCCGAGAATTTTTTATGTAGTGACCAATCATTGCTTTGGGGACCCATTTGACTTTAGTAAACTCCTGAACTTGGGATTGGCTTAATATATATTAAAAGTTTTGGAATACCCTTTTCAACGGTCTGCCCCGCGCACAATTTTGACTTACGATTCACATTTTACAACCATTTTTTGAAAAAACCTGCCTCAGATTGCCGAATGGGACCCTAGAAACCAGACTATCGACAGTGTGTCTGGGATTCCATGTCGATAGGTAGTTCAAGGAAACTATCGAGCATCACTCCCTTGGCCCTATAAACAGAGGTCATGACCTTACTTTGAAAGGCACCCTTGAATATCCCTCTCAGCAATTCAGAGAACATTCTCTAGAATTAAGAGTTGTTCCCCTCTTAAAAAGCTCATTTCCCACATCCCTCCATCATTTTCACACTCCTTCTATTAAATTCTCACCCATCTCCTCATACCACCATCATCTCAACATAAGATCAGCGCATCTATAATAAACATACATTCCAAATCTGTATAAGAAGTACTAACTCTTCGCCCTTGTCTTTAAATTCTCTTATTTTAGAATTAGTCTCTTTACTTTCACTTCAGTGTTTTATTTCATTACATCACATGCCATAAATTCAAACCTTTATTATTAGGATTTTCACATACTTTATTTTCATAAAAAACACAAAAATAAGAAAAATAGGGTTTAAATGTAAATTCCAAACGGTAAATTCTCATCATATTTTCTCAAACTGAGACACCTTTTTCTACACACACATATAAAAAATGTCCTCGGTTGAATTTATAGGTTGAAGTTCACCTCAAATTGTGTTCGAACTACGTGGACTTTGATTCCCCCTCGAGCTATGTAGGAGTCTTGGGTAAATCCCTAGACTTGAGTCCTCCTATAAATATTTGTTACCTTGTTCTTATTATATATTCTTGATATGTTTTATATGCTTGCTTGCTTGATTGCTTGTGTCTTTTCCTATATATGTATTCCTTCTTCTATAACGACATATGAATCAGTAAACACTTACGTTATACTTTGAATTACTATTTTGAGAACACTCCTAATGATGACCTCACTCCGCTTTTGTCCATGGAGCGAGTTCACCAATTCCATTATCCATTTATATTATGTACATAAGGACACACATCACAGAGTTTAATAGGAGAATATTAACACATGCCAATAAGAGACCGAAAGGGAGAGATGGATGCCTAACACCTTCCCATTCCATAACTTAGTCCCCGGGCCCTTGAACTACTTGGTTTCATAAGCATCAGTATTGTCCTTAATGTTTTTCTCTCAAGACGAAAACATTTCTTTTGCCTATTTTGTGCAAAATAGGCTAGCGACTCTATTTTTACATATCACCCCACATCGATGATGAACGAGCGCCCCAAGAAAGGGTGAAATCCGGTGTGCACATCGAAATGGATGGAAAAGGGAAGGAAGAGGACCCTCCTCAGGAGACCCCCCGACCCTACCTCGGGATGGGCATGGTGGCAACTCTGTTGGGAAAGATTTCAAGAGGACTAGACTTTAATTCTGCATGGATGTTACTCTTTTCTATATGTTTGAGTATGCACCTACCTATATGTTCCACTCACTTATACACTTCAAACACTTGTATATACTCTCCATGTACACTTCACACACTTACATTTAGCTTCACTTTTTTTTAGCTTCACTTTATATTCGCATGCTTCTTACACCACTTGTAGTTGATCCATGTATAGGCTCATTACCACACACACACACTTGTATATATTCCCATGTCACATACTCACTCACATGTATCCATGCATAGTATAGTCCTCATACTAGATTTACTTGTCATAATACTCGTAAATGCTCCCTCACTAGTGGATCACTCCCTTTACTCATCACGCAAACAAAAAATATAAAAAACTACCCTCTCTCCATAATATGTTAATTAAGACTCATGCATTTTGGCACACTACATCACCAAGAGAATGAAAATATTGACAAAAAATTTATCCCATACTCGGGATCATTTTGTGATGGGTGCTGGCACTACGGGTCATAGTTAGCCTAAGCGATATGACTCTCACCTTCCATTGGTCTCGTAACTTCGATGTATATCGAATGGTTCCCCTGCATAGTACCGATTGACCGAACTCACAAAGGGAGGTATATAGCTGGGAACTCATTCATGTACATCGGGTATATATAATTTTCTCTAACACATACTGTCCTCATGCGATATATAGTGATGCAATCCATGAACACTCAAGTATATGAAATGGCTTGTCCACACGGGTCGATGAATGATTTCCCTTATAGGAAATACGTATATTGGGGAAGTCATGCCAAAGTGGGGAACCCTTCTACTAACCCAATAATTTCTTAAATCTCATATAGGTGTCAAACCTAAGATATTCAAATTGAGTTTGCTACTTACTAGGCGAAACGCTTTCGAAATTTCGGGTTAGCATACCACTCGAATTTTCGCGCTATTTCACCTTTTTTTTAAAACATGAGCCCGTTCACGGACCTGGAAACAAGTCAAAATGTGTCTTACATACTTTCAAAACATTTTTTCCCAAGCTCGGGTCTTATCTGGCATTTTTTCTGCATTTAGGCAAACCTAATACAAGTGAAAGCCTAATAATACCATTAATAATAATCGTGTCGAGATTCCTCTCCGTTTTCCCTCCCTTTTCAAACATACCAAAAACGTTTTTTTCTCCTCCTTCAAAAATACCAAAAGAATTCTCCATCCTTCCCTTAAAAATAAATTCAAACCTTTTTTCCTTTCAGGTCGATCACATACCCAATTTTAGTTTGGCTCCCTATTATGTTTGGTCTTCCATCAAATCGCCTCGAAGCTCTGTCGGTTCTTTCGCTACTTTATCTAAATTTTTGATTTACCTTCACGAGCTCTTCATGGATAATACTGATTAAACATCGAATGTGAAGCCTAATCTGATGATCATCTAAACCCAGCTCAGTGCTAAGATTGGCAACCTTCAAATCAATGTCCATGAGATATAGTGTCACCAGGCCCAAATTCCCAAAGAACCTGATGTTATCTTTCCTCATGCGATGGATCCACCCACTCCTGATCCTCTCTAGATACTAAAAGATTATTAGTATGCTTCGCATGACCTACCTACTAATGGGCCACCACCAGCTAAATTCTCTCTTTCGAACCTTGTCGAACAAGGGGTTATCCTACCAGTACTTATGGATCCTAAGGAGGTGGAACTGAATAAGATCAAGGAAGACCTTAAAATTCTTTCAAATAAGTTTGGCCAAGTCAAAATTTTGAGAAACTACATTTACTACACCCTTATGTCTCCCTATCCTAAAGATAAATAGTCAGAGAAGTTTAAGATGTCGGACATCAAAAAGTTTGAGTTAAGAGGACCCCTAATTGTTCAACTTCGAAGTTATCATCGAGACATGACCCTCCTTGGTGCCTCCAAAGATATAATGACCCAGATGTTTCACTAGATCTTCAAATAAATTTACCTCGGGTGGTTTTTCTCCCTTGAAGAATACAGAATCCATAGTTGGGAGGATTTCACACGAGAATTCATTTCTCAGTATAAGTATAATGAAGAGCTGGAGGTTATGCGCCAAGATCTAGAGTTCTTAATGAGAACCCTGGGAAAATAGTTAGTAGCCTCATAGGAAGGTGGAGAGAAAAAGATATTACCATGACCAACAGACCCTCTGAGAAGCTTCAAGTCAGTATCATGAGGAATAACTTTTTGCCTCATATCTGAGCGTCCATGGGAGGAAAGTATTACCCACACTTTTGAGCCCTTCAAGAGGCAGGTGTAGAAATTGAGAATGGTGTTACCTAAGTCCAATTTGAGAAAATAAAGTGACTCAACAATTCACTCCCCGAATATATGAGTATCCCTCAATTGCTACAGTCTCAATCGTAAATAACAATTTCCCAACCTATTACCTCTTGGGTACCAAAAAGTATCCCTAATCCTACTAAGAAAGGGTACATTTAGCACCATGTTCCCCTTACCAAAGTCTACTAGGCACTATTGAGATGAAACATCATCAGACCCCTGGACCCCCATCTATTACCAAATCCACTCTCTAAACACTTCAAGCCTGATGCTCGTTGTGATTTCCACTGATTCGCTAGTCATACTACTAACCAATTCTTCCACCTTAAGAATGTGATACAAGGCTTAATTGACCAGGGTATCATTCGCCCACCAGCTAATCCTAAACACAATACCACTCCTAATCGGGTCCCAGGGAATACAAATGCCATCTTTCTATAAAGTGACCCAGAATTTGACCCAATTACTCAAATTGTTCCCAGTAAAGCACCTATTATTCCTATAATCTCACCTAAACCACTCAAGGTTTTCCATGTTTTCTCCTACACCCTACATGCTTCACTGAGAAAGATTTTTCACTCCTTAAAAGGGCCTATATTTCCATTCATACTCGATCTGAAGGGAAAGACATTGAGCTACCAGTTGTGTTTAACCAACTCTTAGAGTTTGGGGTAAAATTGCCCACCGAGATGACTATTGATTATCTCAAATTTAATGTCCTGTAAAATGGGGTCAGGAATCAAATGAATGCATGGTACGTATTGAGGAAGTTAATCTAGATGATACGGTAAAAATAATAACGGATGCATTTCTATGGACAAGTGAAATTTGCAAAATTTTTGAGCTACTCACCATTTTGAAGCTTCATCGATGGTTGGTCCTTTCACCCTTTCACCTTCTGGATGAGTGGAAATATTTATACGATGAAATCGTCGAGGTCATTAAATGTACTGATTTTTTTTTGCAAGAGGACATGGTCACCACCGGATAGGGGGTGACTTTAGTTGTTCAGATTACAAACCAATCAGGAAGAAGGAAGCTTAGTAGCCAACCTACGTGCAAAGATTCCCTTCAAAGAACTATTGGGGGAATCAATAATGTGTCCATTCAACTGGAGGTAGATGAAGACATGGGCTTCTTGTTCTTCCCTACCTCAGTAAATCACATGACCAGATCTGGGAGACATTACAAAGATCTGATTCCTCATGTAATAGAGATAGATAAGGGAAAGAGAGTTTACAAAGAACTTCCCATACCAGAAAGGACCATTGAAGAGAGTAAATTCCTTGACCATCTCAAGAAGACCCAAGCCACTATCACCATATGAAGTATTTTCATGTCCTCCTAGTTGCATCGTAGTGCTTTAATAAAACTCCTCACCGGGCCTAAAGTATCTCTTTCCACCACTCCAAAAGAAGCCGTAAAATGGTTAGGTACTTGACCTCTTCTAGAATCCTCTCCTTTTTCAAAGAAAATATATCGAAGATCAGCCTTGATCACAATTATACCCTCAATGTCTCTATTAAAGTCTTAATAAATACATCCTCAATTTTACTTATTAATAATGAATTTTCTCTCAATGTTTGTCCTCTCAAGACCTTCAATTTCTTGGGATTGGAAGTCAGTGATGTCACCCCCACTTATGTCGTCGTGCGTGCATACAACATTACTCATCGAGAATTAATGGGGTTCATAAAACTCATAGTAGAGACTAGCCATATCAATCATGTCATAGAGTTCCAAGTCATTGACATACTTGTCTACACATGGTCGTCCATAACTTCACAACATTTGAGGGGTATATTTTTCTCTTTATCAGAAACTACAATCTTCACTAAAGGTCAGGTTATCACCATTTTAAGGGATAATGACGATACAAACAATGCTAGCACTAGAAATCCAGTATTGAAAATCCATCATGGTACAAATTACATGTTCCTCTCTAGCTTCAGAGTTGATACACTCCCCCTTTCAGCAATAAAAATTTCAAAGACCGAGTCTATTCGAAACACAACCCTGATGGAAACATCAATGTGATTCATATGTTCAAGAATATGCACTTCATACCCATAATGGGGCTAGGGCGATCCCAACAAGGGATCCTTGATCCCATAGTCCTAAAGGAGGTATTTCCCCCATATGTCCTAGGTCACTAACATTAACCAAAAGAACTCAAAGCACTCCGATGAACACTACTCGAAATAATATTAAAAGATGAAAAGACTATTTTGGGAGACACTTTGAACGAAAGATTTATCAAGAAGGGTGAATAATTCCCTTTTTGCAGCTTCCCTGAACCATGGTATGACCATATTGATAAGAAGATCAAATCGGGGTTGGAAATCTTCTTTTAAGACTATAACTCTTAGGCTGAAGCAACATGAAGTGAAACCTCTCACCCAGAACGGTGTAACAGTTATCAAGGATTCTGAGAAAAGTGATTTCAAGGACTCGCTCAACCTATAGATATTGGGGTTGATTCTCTGCATGATCCACTCAGATGCTGTACTGTTTGACCCGTCCACTCAGATCAAAGTTGCTGACACACCTCTCCTCAACTAGAATGCCGTGCCTGTCCCCCCTGCTCAGATTCAACCCAACCCTTTTGTTTATCCTATCTAAGTCTTTTCACCTGATATTGTTGTTCCTTTTTCTAATATCAATATAATTGAGACCTCTTTTGATGAGGTTCTCAATGTTGTTTTCCTAAAAATGAAATAAACAAGGATTTTGAGTATCTTATTGTGCCTTACATTAATTGTGTCAAACCTTTGATGACGATGATTTCATAAATGAACAATTATTAATTGATCTTCATAAGAAGAATAACAAATAACATAATCGTGTTTAAATTAATAATGATGAGACTATTATTATTAATCTCGATTTTAGTAACAATCAGAGTGAGATTAGGATATGGTCGACCCTTAACGAGCGTGAGCGTGTGAAATTGGAAGAACTACTGAAAGAATTTTTGGACATCTTTGCATGGTCCTATAATGACATGCCTGGCACTGACCCGGACCTAACATTAACCTAGAAATAGCTCCGCATGAGATCCTAATATTCCTAAAATGCAAGACGATTAAACAAAAACTAAAGAAGATCCACACCGAATGGTAGCTCAAAATAAAAAATAAAGTGGTCAAGAAATTGAACGTAGGCTTCATTTGCGCTGTCAAATATCCTACATGGCTCGCCAATATCATCCTCATGCTGAAGTCAGGAGGGAAAGTTTACATGTACATCGACTATCGATATTTGAACAAAGTATCCCCAAAAGACGATTACCCATTACCCAATATTGACATGATCGTTGACAACACAGTTATCCATGACCTCAAGTCATTTGTCAATGGATTCGCTAGATATAAATAGATCAAGAGATACCCTAACCATCAATAGAAAATCGCCTTCATCATGCCCTGGGGAAATTTTTATTATACTGTCACGCTATTCTGGCTTAAGAACGTCGGGGCTACCTACCAAAGGGCTTCCATAACCATCATGCACGACCTTATCCACAAGGAGGTCGAAGTCCGCGTAAATGATATGATCATTATGTCTAAGAATCAGGAAGGTCACATTCTCGTCCTCTGAAAGTTCTTTGAACGACTGCGGGAATACCATATATAGCTAAATCCACAAAAATGTATTTTTAGAATCACGAAAGTAAAACTCTTAGGATTCATGGATAGTGAGAAGGGAATCGAAGAAGACACTGCCAATCTGAAAGCCATACTTAAGATTCCAACACCACGGATGGAGAAGGAAGTTCGAGAATTCCTAGTAAACTACAGTACATTAGTTTGTTCATCAACTAACTGACTTATATCTGTGAACACATTTTCAAACTTCTCTGGAAGGATTCAATTAAAGTATGGAATGAGGCCTTCCAATAAGCCTTTGGACGAATCAAGCAATACCTCACCCAACCTTCGGTGCTTATGCCTCTGCATCCAGGTCTCCCCCTCCTCCTATACTTGACTATAACAGATACCGCAACAGGGGTTTTTCTATCCCAGTATATTGAAGAATCCCATAACAAAATAGCCATTTATTATGCTAGTCAAAAATTGGTTGGGTATGAATCCAAAAACACTACTTTGGGAAAGCGTGTGTTTTCTTGGTTTGGATCATGCAGAAGTTATGAACAACATGACTGGGTATAAGGCATGCATAGTAGTCCTCAATATTTCCCTCAAGAAAGAAATCCGGCACCTCAACCTCGACGTGGACTCTTCCCTCATTATCGGCCAAATCCTCAAAAAATGGAAAGTCAAAGATGAAAAGCTCCTTCTATACCAACCTAGAAGAGATGGCCTCCTAATTCAAAGATATCACCTTCCACTACCTGCCTCGTGTAAAGAACAGCCTAGGTGATGCCTTAATACCATGTCCTCTATAGTCAACATGCCTACGGCAAAATAATGGCTCATTTCTCGATTCAAAAGCAAGTTATGCCAACCCAATGCTGTCACATTGAACTTGTTATCGAGGAAGATTCTAATTTGTCCTGGTTATGGTACTATGACATTTGGCACCTCCTCAAACATAGTAGCTATCCCCAGGACGCTGATATGAAAGACCTTGTAACCCTTCCCAAACTGGTTGACCTGTACATCATCTGCGATAAAGATCTTTTCAAGAGAAACTTCGATGGAACCCATTTTCACTAGATAGCAGGGGATGATGCAAAAGATCCACAATGGGGAATGCATACCAGACATGAATAGTCACGTCTTTGCTAAAAAGATCATCCGTCGAGGGTACTATTAGACCACTAGGGTTCAATATTTTACTACTTATGTCCAAAGATGTCTCAAATGCCAATAATTTGCCAATCTCCAACACTTGCCTCCTCGATAACTATACAACATAACCTCTCCATATCCCTTCTCTAACTGGGGCATTGACATTATATGGAATGTTACTCCTAAAGATTCAAATGGTAAGGAATTCATCTTAGTCTCCATTACTTACTTAACTAAAGGGGTCGAAGTCGAGTCATACGCAGTGTTGAATGCCAAGAAAATTGCCAAGTTTATCAAAAAGAACATCACTTGTGAGTTAGAATCAGATAATGAGATCCATTTCAAAGCTAAGGGCACAGAACTAGCCAATGCAAATGGGATTCAGAGACACAAATATTCTCCCTAGTAAACCCAATCTAATGGAGTTGTCAAAACTGCCAAAAAAATACTCAAAACCATTATCAGTAAATTGACTAATAGTTGTAGAGATTAGGCCGACCAGATCCCTTATGCCCTCTAGGGCTACCACATTTCAATAAGAATGCCTAATAGCGCTACCCATTATTCTCTAGTGTACGAACTGGAAGTAGTCCTACCCGTTGAGCTAGAAATACCTTCCCTTTGTGTCATGCTAGAGATTGAAGTTAGTGAAGAAGAATGGAAGCACAGACGCTTGGAAAAATTATCACTCTTGGATGAAAATTTGTATATGAAAATTATACAAGGGTGCCATCTCCAGCTAGCACGATCATTCAACTATAAAGTCAAAGACCGTGATGTCCAGGAAAGAGACCTTGCCCTCAAAGAGATCACATAACTCATCTGGGACCCCAGGTGGAAGTTAAACCGAATTAGATCGGGCCCTACATCGCAAATAAAATTCTCTTAGGAGGCACCGCTATGCTCACTGACCTTGACAGAGAAGAGATGGTGCATCCAGTCAGCCTAGACCATCTCAAGTAATTCTACCCCTATAATTCTTCTCATCCCCTTTCTGTTCTTAAAAAAATATTCATTTTCCCTACCTAGAACTATATGTGACCTAATCCTCTAAAAAATATTTTATTTTCTAAATGAGACTCATGAAAATTTTTGAAGTCCCCAGAGGTACGTATGTATCCCATATATGGACCCGGTCTCCTTATTTTTCACAAGATGCTATTATGTTCTAACCTACGAGAATGGCAGTCCATTTTATCATTTACATGAACAAAAGGATTATGTTTGCCTTAAAGATTGGTATGGATAATTCAAATTCAAAACTCATCAAAAGGCATACCAATATATGAGAAAAATGATTTTTTTTCTGAATAAGGAATACAACGTTGTTACATGAAGTATCAGTAAAAGGAGTTCTCCTTCCACGGACCAAACCATTATTAAACAACTCTAACCCTTACCAAGATACCCAAAAAATTATTCCACCCAAAAAAATATAAAACACCAAGATTACCATAGCTTCACAAAAAATCACCCAAGATTCACAAGACATTGCCTTCAACAGCCTGACGGCCCTGCTTCATCGTTATTTTCATCCCCTGGAGGTCTTTAAGTCTCCCACTCCTGGTTAACACTCCGTATGCGCTCCATGGAGAAATACATCCAAACAATCATGGACAAAACTATAACATTGTCCTCCATGGTATCGAAGGCAACAAACCACCTTTAATCGGTCTCTTCCATAACCACTGCCATACGAAACCTCTCTACAAGCCACATGAACAACATTATATGGTTCCCCCTCAGAAAGTCAAAACAGACGTTCTTCCAAATATCGAAACCGTTCAAGATCTCAGCCATCATCACCGTTACAAGATTATGGAGGCAATACATCCATACCGTTATCGTAACCACTTGGGGATCCGTCGTCTAATCCCTTGTCACCACTAAAATCCTCGTAGTAAGACCCGAGGTGAGATCTCAAGGAAAGCCATCATCCTTAAAACTCCTTGAGAGCACTGAATACATAACCATCTGAAGGTCCCTCCAGTAACCAACAATCAAGCTGCCAAAAAAGAAATGTGTAAAAATCTTCCAAAAATACCTAGGGAGAATGGTAAAATCATGCATAGCCACCACCACACTGGGGCTGACCCCCAACATGGTCGAAAATTCCTCATAGGTGGGACAGACATCATCCAGGACAAAATGGAAGACCTAGTCCTCAATGTACAAGAACTGTACCCCTGTTGCTAGCATGTTCCAGTATATGGTTGAATTATGCCATAAAGAAACCAGAAATGGGTTGAAAGCATCATATTCCACATTGTATAGGCACATGGACTCCAGACCATCAAGGTAAGAACATAATCCTCCATATATATGAAGGGCCATTTGAAAATAAGATATATGGAGAAAGAAGAGAAATGTGGGTATTGGTGGATAAAGCACACCCCACACCCCTTCTATTATACTTAAAACCCTTAGTAAAAGACAAGAACTATGGAAACCCGATTAATTTTTAGCCCTGCAAGAGTACTCAGATGTGTAGTAAAGTGTAATCAGAGCCTAGGGACGATTTGACTTGACGCCCATGCCAATAGGCAGGTCAAGGTGTATGCCGACCGACATACCCCTTATGTTGGAAATTTTCATATTTCCTCTTTTATCTAAATATATTTCCAAAAGAAAAAAAAAAACCTCATTACCCCTTGGTTATTCCTTTCAAAATTACTCTTCTCCTCTATTTTATTTAACAAACATTCCCCTAAAAAATCATTTACTCATTCTTACTCAAAAATGTTTTCCCTAAGTTAATTACTTTTGCTCCCTTTTTCTAAAAATAAAAAACATTTTTCCTTCCGATTCCATACTTATCTCTATCTTTGCATAAAACAAAGAATCTCAGCAAAAATTAAAAGCACATATAGGATAAGTCACTAAATCAAGAAAAATGCCAAAAAAGAAAATGCATATTTCTTCATATATATTTTCTTCACTTTGTTACATTTTGCTGATAGAAAGGAAAAATTGAAAAATACAAATTGGACTTCGTCCAAACCCTCAACTATCCCTCTCAAGCCCTCAACACTCACAACGGATGCGCTTTCCCTGATAACGAGCGGTGAATCCTCAACTCATAGAACTTAAGCCCCTATCTAAGGTGGAAAACGGCACAAAGAAGTAAGGAGACAAATTCTTGATATAATTTGACATCAAGGCCATCCAGTCCTTGATATCTCTCAGCTAGGTGGTTGACGCCCGAACATACTGCAAGCAAAGAAGCAACGGTAAAAGGAAAATCAGTTAGTGAAGAATCAAAGAAAAATCAATAGAGAAAGAGAAAGAGAAAGGATATACCTCAAGACGAAGGGCCTTATACGTAAGGCCCTTTAACCCAGACATCGAGGCTTTGGGATAGTGCGGCATGCTCAGTGGCTCATTGCCACTCAGTTAAAATTTGTAGGAAGGGGGAGTAATCTGAATGATCGGAGCCTCATCTGCCACTGCTGTCATCGACTTGCCACCACCAGCATTGTGGATCAATACCACCAGTGTGCTAGTACCCATTCTCGAAGTCGTGGTGAGTGGAGGCATGATCTCCACATCATAGATATATAAGGCCATCAACTAGCTCATCACAATATCAAGATAATCATAGTTCACCACTATATCCGTACAGTGTGTATAGGGATCGTCGATCATTGATGTCGCCCAGTCATCATTTGACATCTCTCTCACACGCCTTATGTACAGAGGGGAACTAACGATGGGACTGGCACCTCCTCCTCCACCATCTACCTCACCACCCTCTCCCCTAGATACTATACATACCCAAACTCATGCGCAATCAACTACCACATTTGTGCATGTAGGCCCGTCACCCCACTATCCTGCGGAGTGATCCCCCCGGGGTATAAGGTCACATGTGATCCTCAATAAAGAATTAGTATCTACTCAAGAAATAAAGATGCCTAAAATAAAGGGACACTAAGGTTAGAATCCCCCAGTCATACAGTTGCACGTCGAAAATCATCCTCAAATACAATAAGAACCAATTATGGATGACATCGCCACCAAAAAGACACTTAGATAAAGTAAAATAAATAAACAAGATGTCAGTATCACCTGCCTCCCATCGGTTATATCCACCCTCATCATCATGAGTGTTTCTTTAAAAGAAAAAATGCGAATAGAATCCCCAAATATGATCCTACCAACATCCCCCAATGCTGCCTTCACCGACTCTGGTGTCACCCTCAAAGTACGGTCCACCACTATCTAAAACCCCTCATAATCAACCATCATTAATTATTGAATGTCTATGGGAGTAATAGTCATCTCACTGAAGCTAAGATGAAAGGTGTGGGTAGTGTCCCACCACCTCTTCCCCATAGCACACAACACTATAGTAGAACATGGTGTCTCATCCAAAGCTTGTGCCAAATGTCCAAATCCATCATTTGAAACTATCCAATGCACCAAAGTAGGGGTTTCTCCTAAACCTCCTTCAACCCTGTCGTCCTTCGAGACCGAATGCCCATAGGAGCAATGCCAGTCTGCCAAAGGAGAAAAAAAAACTTTATTAGAACAAAAAAGATGAAAGAGAAAAATAAAATTAAATACCAAAGGTCACCAACTTACATAACCACTATGGTTCTTCACCCTGGATGAACGGTGGTATAAAGGCCTGTGTAGTAGGATATGCTCATCGGCTATAGGCTAGAATAAATCAAAGGCATTTTCATTGCCCAAAGCAAGGGGCACCCTAGATGGCCACTCTAGGCCATTCCATTCATCAACGGACAACCACTTAGTGTTGTATCCTTCATTTAAAGAACCATCCGTTTAAAGTCTTGAAGAAAAAAGTACTTAGCGATAATTTTTAGAGAGACAAGGCAGAAGATTCAAACACTTGAAGGTGTGGAAAATGGGGAGGGATCTCCCCCTTCTTATAGAAGGCTAAGAGGCCTGCCGATCGGTAAACCCTTGACCATAAGAATTGGAAACTTCCTTTACCGATTCTCACCCTCCCAAGACTTCCTACTGGCACCCCTTTTCAAATTTTGTATTAAAAAATGCTGAAAATTCCAAAAAAAAAATCAAAAAATTGTTCGAAAAGTTTCAAAAATTCCATGAAAATATGGAACATCATTTTCCTCAAGAAAGTCTTTTTTTGGAAGCACTAAGCCTCTTACAAACTCTCAAAATCCCTAGTAAAATTAATCTTATACCCCTATCCTCAATATATCCATAGCGGAACCAATGATGCGTCTCCATCCAAGTCTACTTCAATTCCCCCACTAGTACCTCAGAACTAAACGTCCCCCTAGTGGATTCTCAAAAAAGCATAATCCCCAGCAGAACCATAAGTGCACATGCACCCCCATGATAACTTAAAAAAAACCAGGAAAGTAATTCCCCACCCTACAACTTTAGGTCCTCGGAATTGACCTTGACCCTCAAAATTCATCGCTACAACTTAAGATTCTCATAATTGACCTCGGCCCTCAGAATTGGTCATCAAAACATTAGGTCTTCATAATTGACCTCAACCCTTAGAATTGGTTGTCACAACTTTCGGTCCTCATAATTGACCTCGGCCCAGAATTGGTCGTTACAATTTAATGTCCTCATAATTGATCTCGACCCTCAAAATTGGTCATCACAACTTAAGGTCCTCAAAATTGACATTGGCCCTCAGAATTGGTCGCTGAAACTTAAGGTCCTCACAATTGACCTCGGCCCTCAGTATTGTTTGTCACAACTAAAGGTACTCAAAAGTGCCCTTGGCCCTCAGAATTCGTTATCAAAGCTCAAGATCCTTAGAATTGACCTTGGCTAAAAAAAAAAGATCGTCCCTCATGTCACTTTAGGTCTATAGAATTAACCTCGACTAATTGAATTGGTCTCCCTATCCCTTTAGAACAATTCTTAACACACCTTTAACCCATTACATTCGTCATCCTGGTCTCTTTAAGTCCTCAGAATTGACTATGACCCGCTGTATCAGTCATTTTTATCCCCTTAGGTCCTAAAAATTGATTTTGACCCACTGAATAGATTAAACTCGTCTCCTAACTAATCTCAATCCTTTAAATTGATCAACTTCACCCTCTTGGTCCGCAAAATTGACCTAAAATCCTCTTCCCCAATGTCGATTTGGTGTCGATCATTCAACGGCCTTTACTTATTCCAAGATCACCCGTCGAGGGAATCTCTGTAGACACCCCATCCTAGGAACCCACCTAAGTAAATCCTTAGGTTCCTAGCACTCACTCGTTCATTACAAACCTTAGGTTATACTCTAGGTACTGATATAAAGGCCATCGGGTGCTCACGGGCCATGTTTGACACCAATTAACTCTTCATCTTGAATGAATCCTTATGAATGACTAAATATACCCAAATACCATTTTTAAAGGTCTGACTTGTGTACAAATTGTCCTTACAATTTGGACGAACGGTCTGTTTTACTATCAAAAACTGATCTGGAGGCAACTGTACGCTCCCGGGTCCCGTTTGACTGTAATAAACTTCCTCACTTGAGAGAAATCTTAATGAATCTTCGAAAGGATTCTAATCCTCTTTCCAACAGTCTTCCCTATGCACTAATTGGCCTTGTGGGTCAGATAAATGGTCCATTTTACTATCGAAAACTAATCTGGAGGACATTAGGCATTCACAGGCCCCGTTTGACCTTGGTCAACTCTTCATCTTGAATGAAACTGAATGAATCTTTAAAGGTCTTTAAATAATCTTTCCAACGATCTAACCTGTGTATGAATTAACCTTATGGTACGGGCGCACGACCCATTATACTCCAAAGGGTAATTGGGCACTTTCGGGCCCCGTTTGACCTTAGCCAACTCTTTGAACTAAACGAAGCTGAATGAAATCTCGAAGTTCAATAAATACCCTTTCTAATATTTCAACCAATCGTCCTTACGATTTGGACGAACGATCCATTTTTTTCCAGGACTTTCATATCTAGTGACCAACGGATACTTTTAGGCCCCGTTTAATCTTGATCAACTCCCTAACTCAAGAGTAACTGAATGGATTCCTAAAGGGATCTGAACACCCTTTCCAACGATCCACCCCCTTGAGCGATTCTAACTTACATTTTGTGTTTTACGGTCATTTTTCTAAAAAAACGGCCTCAAACTGTCGAATGGCACCCCCACGATCTTGCTTATCATCAGTATGTCTGGAATTGTATGACAACATACAGTTCAAGGGCCCTGTCAATCGACACCCCCCTTGGGCCTATAAATAAAGACCATGACCTCACATTAAAAGTCACCCCTGAACATTCCTCTCAACAATTCAGAGAACATTCTCTCGAATTCAAAGTTGTTCCCCAATAAAAAGCTCATTTCCCACATTCTTTCCATCCTTTTCATACTCCTTTTAGTAATTTATCACCCCTCTCCTCATACCATCATCATCTCATCGTAAGATCAACACATCTACAAACAAGATCCATTCCAAGTTTTCAAAATAAGGTCAAATTCTCCACCCTTGCCTTTACATTCTCTTATTTTAGCATTAGTCACTTTATTTTCACTTTAGTGTTTTATTTCATTACGTCATACACCTTAAGTTAAAAACCTTTATTATTAGTATTTGCATATATTTTATTTTCATAAAAAACCCACACATAAGAAAAGGAGGGTTTACTTGGAAATTCTAAACGGGGAATTCTCATCATATTTCTCACTAAGACACCTAATTCTACACACACATATATAAGAAAATCCCTGATTAGATTTATGAGTTAAACCCCACCTCGTATTGTCTTTTAACTATGTGGACTTTGATGCCCTCTCATGCTACATAAGCATCATGGGTAAATCCCTAGACTCGAGTCCTCCTATATACATTTGTTACGTTATTCTTATTATAAATTCTTAATATATTTTATATGCTTTCTAGCTTGTGTCTTTTCCTATATACGCATTTGTTCTCTATAACGACGTGTGAATCCGCACACACTTACAATATACTTTGAATTACTATTTTGGGAACACTCATAAGGATGATGTCACTCCGCCTTTGTCCATTATGCGAGTTGAGAGATTCCATTGTCCATTTATATTATGTACATAATCACACACATCACGGAGTTTAATTTGAGAAGATTAACACATGCCCATGAGAGACCGAAAGAGAGGGATGGGTGTCTAACACCTTTTCATTCCATAACTTAGTCTTTAGGCCCTTGAACTCTCAATTTCGTAAGCATTGGCATTGTCCTTGATGTCGTTCTCTCGAGGTGACAACATTTCTTTTGCCTATTTTGTGAAAAATAGTCCGAAAACTCTATTTCTACATATCACCCCACATCGATGCGGGTCAAGTGCCCTGAGAAAGGCTGCAATCCAACGAGCATGCCAGGAGGGAAAAAAGGGGGAGGAATAGGGAACTCCTCAAGAGACCCCTCAACCCCATCTCGGGATGGCCAGTCACACTTGCATGCACTTAAACTTATCATCAAATATGTGAGCATAACTCTTTCATATGGTATTTGGTATTCCTTTGCTACCGATGATAATTTGTCCGCCTTTTTGAATGTCGATTGGGTTGGGGATGTTGATGGTTGAAGGAGTACTTTGGGTAAGTGTTTTTATTTCGGAAGTGATCTTGTCTCTTGGTTGATCAAGAATAAAAAATCCATGTCTTTGTCCACGACGGAGGCTGAGTATATTGGCGCCGGGAGTTGTTGCACGCAACTCTTATGGATAAAGAAAATGTTGGAGGATTATGGTATTCATAAGGCACGACAACTATTTCTTGTGATAATACGAGTGCGATCCATATCGCTCTTAATCATGTCCAACATTTTCACATGAAGGACATTAGGATATGCGGGAACTTTATACGTGACCTAGTTGAGGAGAAGGTCGTGTCCATGAGCTTTGTGAGTAGCGATCATCTCTTCGCCAATATATTAATGAAACCTTTGGATGCACTTCGATTTAAGGATATTCGTAAATCTTTAGGTATTTGCATTGTTGACTGAGTTCGAGTATTTTATCTAGCATAGGAAATTTTTCATGATTATATCTCTTACTCATGTTGCTAGATTGTACTATCATTGTGTTATCATTGTATCTATATTTTTCATTTTGATATTTTTAGAAAAGTCCAAAAAGAGTTTTGTATTTTTAAAAAATTTTAAAAAATATAAAAATATTTTCAATTAGTTTTTAAGAAACAGGTGAAAAGGCAAAAAGATTATATTTTCTTGATAAATTTTTTGAAAAAGACAAAAAGATTTTTGTATTTTTTTCACCATATATGGATGAACATTTAAGACATCTGAATCACTCATTCATTCCATATTTCCACCTGACTTTTTCATAGTGTTTTGACACATGACGTCATTTATATAATGTAATTAATAATGTGTGTAGTCATTACGTTGATATTTGATGATTACTTTCTACATTTTTTACTCCTAGTCACCTTTAATTCACATGTGCACAAACTTGTATGAACATTGCACTTACTTGTCATTTGTCGAATACGATGTTCTCATCTCAATTTTGCTTTATAACGAACAAAATGTAAAAAGTGATAAAATTGTGCATGTAAGAAACATTTCCCAAATTTAAAACATTTTTCCAAAAATTATTGTTAAATGTTAAGCAATGGAAAGGGGCTAGGAAAGATAAAAATATCGTTTGCGTGTGTAGAAGGGTGTCTACCTATAAAAAAAGTAAAAATATTATTTTATTAAAAATACTGAGAAGAAACCCAGGGTCCCGACAGAAACTCATATTGAGCAGGAACCCCCCCCCCCCCCCCGGGATCCCGGTAGAAACTCATATTGAGCAGGAACCCCCCGGGGTCCCGGCAGAAACTCATATTGAGCAGGAACCCCCCAGGGTCCCGACAGAAACTTGTATTAAGAAGGAACCACCCCAGGGTCCCGACAGAAACTCATATTCAGCAGGAACCCCCAGCGCCACTGCAAGTATCAGCGCTGCTGCAAGTGTCAACGACGCTGCAAGTGTCAGCGCCGCTACAAGTGCCAACGCCGCTTCAAGTACCAGCGCCGACACAAGGGTCAGCGCTGCTTCAAGTATGGGCGCCGCGACAAGGGTCGGCGCCGTCTCAGGTATCAGCGACCGCTTCAAGTGTCAGCGCCACTTCAAGCATCAGCGCTACCTCAAGTATCAGCGCCACTTCGAGCGTCGGCGCCGCTACAAGGGTCAGCGTCGTCTCACATGTCAGTGCCGATTCAAGCATCAACGCCACGACAAAGGTCGGCGCCACGACAAAGGTCGGGGCCGCCTCACATGTCAGCGCCGATTCAAGCACCAGCGCCACTTCGCGCGTCGGAGCCACGACAAAGGTCGGCACCGCCTCACATGTCAGCGCCAATTCAAGGTTCAGCGCCACTTCGAGCGTCGGCGCTACGACAAAGGTCGACGCCGCCTCACACGTCAGCGCCGATTCAAGCACCAGCGCCACTTTGAGCGTCGGCGCCACGACAAAGGTCGGCACCGCCTCACATGTCAGCGCCAATTCAAAGTTCAGCGCCACTTCGAGCGTCTGTACCACCTCGAGCATCGGCGCCACGACAAAGTTCGGCGTCGCCTCACATGCCAGCACCGACGCAAGTATCAGCGCTACTTCGAGCGTCGGTGCCATGTCGAGCGTCGGCGCCACTTCGAGGGTCGTCGTCACGACAAAGGTCGGCACCGCCTACCATGTCAGCGCCAATTCAAAGTTCAGCACCACTTCGAGCGTCGGCGCCACTTCGAGCGTCGCCTCACATGCCAGCACCGACGCAAGTATCAGCGCTACTTCGAGCGTTGGCGCCAGTTCGAGCGTCGGCACCACGACGAGGGTCGGCGCCGCCTCACATGTCAGCGCAGATTCAAGCATCAGCGCCACTTCGAGCTTCGGCGCCAGGACAAAGGTCGGCGTCACCGCAAGAGTCAGCGCCACTGCAAGGGTCATTGCAGAAATGTTATTCGAGAAGTGCTGCTATAGGGGTTTCCATCATGAAACGGCAGTCTCTAAATGAACAATAGCACTAACACTTTACTTTCTTGTACAGGTTGCCTAGTCGAGCAAGCAGGGCTCGAACAGGCGCGTTGGGACCTCCTGGGAGTTTTGGCTTGGCGGCTGAGGGACAAGGTATGTTGAGCAAGCTCAACCACTTAGCACTATAGGATTGAGAGAATACTAGTAGGAGACCCTAGAGTCACCTAATCCTCACACACCTCACATTTAGTCACAAGTGAAGTGAGCAACCAAAGGGCTGGCTGCTCACAAGAAAAGAACTATTTATAAAATGATTTTAGAGGAGAGGGTCCTCTAAACCCCTCTCAAGAAAAATGATTTTAGAAGGGGGTCCTCGAGACCCCCCTCAAGCTTGCAAATATTTTAGAGGAGGTGGTCCTCGAGACCCCCCCTCAAGTTTACAAAGTTTTTATTAAAGTTACCGTTTCAAAAGATATTTAGCAAATCAGATATTTTATCTCCATTAGAAGACATATTTGCTTTTGAACTTTGGTCAGCGCAAGGGGGCATCTGCCAGAAGGGACAGGCAGACCTGCCTACAGGTAGGGACAAATAGTACACTGCAGACTTTGTCCCTCACCAACGCTCTAAGTTTTGGCGCCAAAAGTGTCAACCCAGCCTTAGTGCCCAAGTATAAATAGGACCCCTGGGCAAGGTCATAGGGAGGAGATATACAAGAAAAATTGCACTGTTACTCTGCTAAAATATCACCAGACCTACCTAGTCTTCTCTCCCTGCTCATTCTCTTAGTGCTGAGTGCCTTGTTCCTTCACTCCCCACTGACAGCCATCACTCTCAGGTGTTTCCCTTGAGAAAATTGCTATTTTTGTTGTGAAAGCTCATCTTCTTGCAGGGAGTGAGTTGAAGCTTGAGTTCCATTGTTACCAGAAGGAGAAGTTTTCTTCAGAAGTTACACCAGGAGACCTTGAAGACTTGCAGACAGCGTCCATTGGAGTGGGTCACGCCTCACCCTTTCCAGTTATTCATAGACCCCAGTCTCACTACCCTCCTACATTTGGCGACTCTGCTGGGGAGGTATCCTCGCTTCCGTGGACAAAGAAGGTTTCAATGTTTCTAAGCAGTTGGTTTTGAGGACATTCCGTCTGGTAATGGAGCTCACAGTGACCAGACTACTCAGGATGAAGTGGTGGCGATCGGAGCCAAGGCGCCTGCGCCTCAGGGAGGGCAGACCAGTTCACCGGCGGTGGCTCCGATGACAGGTATCAATCTTATAAGTATGATTTAGAATTTTAAGGAAAATGCGTAGATCTGAAAAGTTTGGGTTAAGATTGCATAACACCAACTGCTTCCGGAGGGGCAACCACTGCCGCGGTGCTTCCGATAGAAGTGGCTCCGCCGCTGAGGGCGGCGCCGGAGCAAGTTGTGGCACCATCCGGCTCACCAGCAGCAAAGAGGCACCCTCAGCAGAAATGAGGTGCGAGGAACCCCCCAATAAGAAATCAGATCAAGGCACCCTTAGTAGAAATGGGGTGGGAGGAACTCCCAACAGAAAATCCAAGTGAGGCACCCTCAGCAGAAATGGGGTGTGTATAACCCCTCACTAGAAGCATTGGACGAGGAATCCTTAGCCAAAAATCCATGCGAGCAACCCCTTGCAGTGGAGAGTTTTCGCGAGGAACCCTCTATAGTAAAATGTGGTCACAAGGAACCCAATGGAAAGCAATCCATAAACGAGGGACCCTCAGTGGCAAAAAAAATCCCCTCGCAAGGAACCCCTCGCGGTTGAAAACATTATCGAGCAACCCGTCACAGAATCACTCAATGAGGAACCTCCGCTATTAGCAGAAGTTATGGGTGGCGAGGAACCTCTATTGGTAGGAACTCTCGTGAGGAACTTTGAGTGGCATATACCCCATATGAGGAACCCAAGTGCGATGATCCCCTGTCACCGGAGCCTTTGACCCGAAACCCATCAAGGCCACCATAGTATCTGCCGGGACCCCGCGATCGTGGTTGAGGAACTCATGGAAAAATGGGACCTAAACGAGGGACCCTATGTGCCATATTCATTGACGGTGCTCACGAGGAACCTATAGCTGTCGAGGAATCCATACTCTGAACATCCCACTGATAGCCATCCCACAATGGTAAGTAATAAAAGATAAAAAAAAATTATACTTACTCATTGATTTTAATTATTATTTTATCAAAAGTTGTGGGTGAAATCATGTTGTTCGTAAGTAGCTACATCTGATAACTGTTAGTGCTGCACTCTTTAGGCTTTAAGACCCATTTGCAATTTGTTATCTATTAACATCAACGCCACTGCAAATTGATAGAGTAGACTTGACAAGTGAGACACATTTACAGCCTTTTTAATAGGCTACCCATCATGTGTATGCAAAACCTCCTACTGGACTAATTATTAAAATATTCAGATTTCATGGGATTTGAAACCCCCCATTTATTATATCTGACAGGATCTGCCAAAAGATTATTTAGCCTTTAGGAAAATATCTTTAAAGCATAGACATACGTACACTTGTCGTGCCAAGGCATATTAGAAAATTTAGCTTTTTCGTTGTAGTTCCTCGAAATTTATTTTTAAATAAATGTTCCATTCTTGACAACTTGACTCAAGATTACGAAGTATAACATATATATTATATACAGCCACAAAATACAGACTCCGAGTAACTATGTGAGATTGACAAAGAAAAAAAATATACCAGTTGCTCGCAGTTATAGTTTACACCCTCTGCGTCAAATGTAAATCTGGAGAACATCTAAAAAAAAAGACGCTTTCTTGAGAAACTTTAGACTTCCTCGAAATTTACCTGTGTCGCTAGTCACGTACACAACAAGAGGAACCAGACACTTTCTTGGGTTTGCTTTGAAACCAAATCTGTTAGTACTAGTAGGTACTGCTCGACTTCTCAGATTAACACTACTGCTCGAATTATAAAAGTAAAAAAAATATACATATAAATATATATATATATATATATATATATATGTTACGTTGAGCGTTTTAGTCTGATCCATCAGGCCCAGGGTCATATATATGTTACGCTGAGAGGACAAAGAAGGTCGAAACCCACTTTAAAAAAAAAAGTCGGTAAAACCACTTGACTTCACTGCCTCCACTTACTTTATTATAAAAGAAAGTGGAGACTTGAGTATACCCCCTACTGTCAAGAAAATCCCATATACAAGAAAATCCAGGTATGGTTAAGGGTCGTTGGCTGATTTTCACGAACCAGGACTAAGATAGCACCATATCGTTTTGATTAATCAATTTCATAAGCTGAAAAAAAAATCAAACGACCAGACACAGATTTTATCTCCATAAATAAGAGACTTGGGTGGGTTATCAACAGATGTGAGAAGTCTATAGAACGCAAACTCTTCCAAAGTTTTAGAATCGCCAAAATTTATTTGGAAAACAAATGTTGATTGTGGTAATGGATAAACACGGAAGCGAGGATACCTACATCCAAATCAAATAATCAACTCTTGACCGCAGATCTCATATGCCAAAGATGAGATGAGAATATCATATTTTTTATGGTTCACCAAAACCAAAGTTTAGCCTAGTCAGGTCACTTTTGGCCACCAAAGAGGGGGACGACTAGACCTCTCTCTCTCTCTCGTGTCTCAGACTAGAAAGAGTGGATTCAGTTCAACTTAAAGAAAACACACACCCAAAAAAAGAGGGGGCGAGAGGTTTTCTCGGATATAATGAAAAAAGAAAGGAAACGCACACACAAAAAAAGGGGGGGCGGGTCTAGCCCATAGCTCGACCAAAAATGTCTCATCTTTCACAACCTGCTCGAACCAAATCTGTTTGCTCAAATCAAAGCAGTTGGCAAACTATACATGAATTTACAGATCAAGGTTGGAATAAATTGAGCAACCACTGTGAATGAAAAATGTCAAGACCTAAAATTTTAACCCCCGCCTCCTCGAAACTTCATCGGAGGGGTTTGGTTTGAGGCGACCGGAATGGACGGCCATAGCGCCAGTAGATATCCGCCATAACGTGGATCGAGCAGGATCATCCTGTTCCCATCTCCATCTCGTCGGCAAGCACGGAGTTGAAATTAAAGAGTTCTGTTCCCAACGCCGCTGCAAGTGACGCACTCTTTAGGCCACCAAAGAGGGAGACGAGTATACCTCTCTCTCTCTCTCTCTCTCTCTCTCTCTCTCGTGTCTCATACTTGAATTCTGTTTAACTTTATAAAAAAAATGCTCAATAGAATGGAGTGAGAGGGATCTCGGCTAATAAAATAAAAAAATAAAAAAATAAAAAAAGATGTCGTGTCCCAAAGAAATAGAAATATGGGTTCTCTCCTGTTTCGAGTAAAGATAGGCATTTTCCAAAGTTTTTTTTTAAGGACCCCGAGTCTCATAAATTTTATATTTTAACGAGGGACACATGATATGACAAGTGTTTTGGCAAGTGCCTGCCTTCCTCGATAGTAAGATCAGATTGGTATTTTCTTATCCATTTCTCACAATACAAGCGAGACACCCATACAATCTCGTGCCCAGCAAAATAATTGATATAATAATAAAATTATTATTATTATTATTCAATAATTAAGATACTTTGGAATTTTTCAAAGTTTTATTCTCGAAATAGTGTATGTGATTAATCTCACATAATATATGATTTCAAATGTAGGGTAAAATGGAAAGAACCCCAAGTATATACTCGTAATTTTCTCGGTATAAACTTTCTAGAAAAATATAAGTGTTTATTTATAAGAAAGTATCACAAATAAGGATTGTTCGAATTTACAATCCATATTTTTATGCTTTTAAGTTCACATAAAAAATAGAGGTTGCTTGAATTTATGACCCGAGCATTTATGTGGCTAGGCGTTGCTCGAATTTACAAACCAAGTTTGTACACTTGAGTGCACAAGAATAGTGTTGCCCAAACTCATAGCTCCCATATTTGAGTGTTTTAACAAAGTTTGTTTTAGGAATATTCAAGTTTTGATCGATAATCCTAAATAGTCCTCAGATTTATTTATTCAGAATAGTTCATTTGAGTAATTTCACATTTCATTAATGATAAATAGTTTGAATAAGAATAATTCATTATGTGAAGAAAGATAAGATCTCTTAATCCTTTACTCAAGCATACTTGTCCCATTTGTTCAAAATATAAATGACTTTGAAAGTTATATATTACTACACCATGGGCAATATTTTTTTTTTAGCCATATTAATTGCTATGCATTTCTAAAGTTTTATTGTGCAGCTAAAAAAAATTTATAGTTGCTTCAATGAAAACTCCATTATCTCGCCTGCTTGGATGCAAGCAATGGCGCTAGAAAGCATATACACGAGTCTTTGATAAAGAAAAAGTTCAAATTACATATTGAAGTAATTGAAGTATGCTCGACTCCAACATGAGCATTCTTACTCAGATTCAAAGGTAAAATCAAGTAACAAAAGTATAAAGTATAAGTATATGTGCGACAGTTTAGCACCTAAGGCTCCAAGGGCGCCGGAGCGCTCACAGTCTTGAGCAAAGGCCAATTATAAAGATAAGGTACAACATTTTAGTACCTAAGGCTCTAAGGGCACCGGAGCGCTCACAGTATAGAGCAAGTGTCAAGTATAAATATAAGGTACAACTATTTAGTACCTAAGGCTCCAAGGGCACCGGAGGGCTCACAGTCTTGAGCAAGTGCCAAGTATAAATATAAGGTGCGCCAGTTGAGCACCTAAGGCTCCAAGGGCATCGGAGCGCTCACAACATTGAGCAAATGCCAAGTATAAACGTAAGGCTCCAAGGGCACCGGAGCGCTCACAGTCTTGATCAAGTGTCAAATATAAATATAAGGTGCGCCAGTCGAGCACCTAAGGCTCCAAGGGCATCGGAGCGCTCACAATATTGAGCAAATGCCAAGTATAAATGTAAGGCTCCAAGGGCACCGGAGTGCTCACAGTCTTGAGCAAATGCCAAATATAAATATAAGGTGCGCCAGTCGAGCACCTAAGGCTCCAAGGGCACCGGAGCGCTCACAGTCTTGAGAAAGTGCCAAGTATAAATATAAGGTGCTCCAAATGAGCACCTAAGGCTCCAAGGGCACCGGAGCGCTCATAATCTTGAGTAAGTGCCAAATGCCAAATATAAATATAAGGTGCGCCAGTCGAGCACCTAAGGCTCCAAGGGCACCGGAGCGCTTACAGACTTGAGCAAGTGCCAAGTATAAATATAAGGCGCTCCAAATGAGCATCTAAGGCTCCAACGGCACCAGAGCGCTCATAATCTTGAGCAAGTGCCAAACACAAATATAAATATAAGGTGCGCCAGTCGAGCACCTAAAGCTCCAAGGGCACCGGAGCGCTCACAGTCTTGAGCAAGTGCCAAGTATAAATAGAAGGCGCTCCAGATGAGCACCTAAGGCTCCAAGGGCACCGGAGCGCTCATAATCTTGAGCAAGTGCCAAATATGAGTATAAATATAAGGTGCGCCAGTTGACCAACTGTGGCTCCAAGGGCATCGGAGTGCTCACAGTCTTGAGCAAGTGCCAAGTATAAACGCAAGGTGCTCCTAGGGCACCGGAACGCTCACAGTCTTGAGCAAGTGACAAGTATAAATATAAGGTGCAAGTGTTTAGCACCTAAGGCTCCAAGAGCACCGGAACGCTCACAGTCTTGAGCAAAGGCCAAGTACAAACATAAGGTACAACTGTTTAGTACCTAAGTCTCCAAGGGCATCAGAGCACTCATAATCTTGAGCAACTGCCAAGTATAAATAAAGGGTAAGATAATTTCGTGCACAAGTCTCTCGACATTACAAGACACTTTTGCACGAGGGGGCTAATATTGAGAAGTCCTCAAGCAAGTGAACAAATAACAAAATATGCTTGGAGTGGGGGGACCCACTTAGAGTGACTCCACCTGCCCAAGATTGCAAGTTTGATCGAAAATAGCCAAGGGAGAGGGACTCACTGCGAGCAACCCCTCCGCCCAAGATGAAAGGCCCCAGAAGAAGGTCGAGGGTGAGGGGCTCACCGCGAGTAACCCCTACGCCCAAGAAAGAAGGCCACAGAATAAGGCCAAGGGCGAGGGGCTCACCACGAATAACCCCTCCGCCCAAAATGAAAGGCCAGGGGCGAGGGGCTCACTGCGAGAAACCCCTCCACCCAAGATAGAAGGCCAAGGGCGAGGGGCTCACCGTGAGTAACCACTTCGCCCAAGATAGAAGGCCACAGAAGAAGGCCAAGGGCGAGAGGCTCACCGCGAGTAACCCCTCCGCCTAAGATAGAAGGCCACAGAAGAAGGCCAATGGCGAGGGGCTCACCGTGAGTAACCCCTCCGCCCTAGAAGGCCACAGAAAAAGGCCAATGGCGAGGGGTTCACCGTGAGTAACCCCTCCGCCCAAGATAGAAGGCCAAAGAAGAAGGCCAAGAGCGAGGGGCTCATCGAGAGTAACCCCTCCGCCTCAGATAGAAGGCCATAGAAGAAGGCAAAGGGCGAGGGGCACACCGCGAGCAACCCCTCCGCCCAAGATAAAAGGCCCCAGAAGAAGGTCAAGGGCGAGGGGCCCGTCGCGAGCAACCCCTCCGCCCAAGATGAGAGGCCCCAGAAGAAGGCCAAGGGCGATGGGCTCACCGTGAGTAACCCCTCCGCCCAAGATAGAAGGCCACAGAAGAAGGCTAATGGCGAGGGGCTCACTGCGAGAAACCCCTCCGCCCAAGATAGAAGGCCACAGAAGAAGGTCAAGGGCGAGGGATCATCGCGAGTAACCCCTCCGCCCAAGATAGAAGGCCACTAAAGAAGTCCAAGGGCGAGGGTCTCACCGTGAGTAACCACTCTGCCCAAGATAGAAGGCCACAGATGAAGGCCAAGGGCGAGAGGCTCACCGCGAGTAACCCCTCCGCCCAAGATAGAAGGCCACAGAAGAAGGCCAATGGCTAGGGGCTCACCGTGAGTAACCCCTCCGCCCTAGAAGGCCACAGAAGAAGGCCAAGAGCGAGGGGCTCATCGAGAGTAACCCCTCTGCCTCAGATAGAAGGCCACAGAAGAAGGCAAAGGGCGAGGGGCATACCGCGAGTAACCCCTCCGCCCAAGACAGAAGGCCACAGAGGAAGACCAAGGGCGGGGGCCCCCATCGCGAGTAACCCCTCAGCCTAATAGGAAAGGCCAACAGAAGAAGGCCAAGGGTGAGGGGCTCCCCTCAGTTAACCTCTCCGCCCAAGCTTATACTGAGATAAGGAGGTCCACTATAAGTGTCCTCATTTACAAAACTTGGGATGAAGTGACATAACATTTAATGACCCTAAGGGTAATGATGAAGAAATCCTAGGGTCCCAGAAAATAAATGAATTTATGGCGTACAAAGCCTTTTGGTCTACCCAACACAAAAGACTTTGCACGAGGGGCTAATGTAGAAGGGTGTCTACCTATAAAAAAAGTAAAAATATTATTTTATTAAAAATACTGAGAAGAAACCCAGGATCCCGACAGAAACTCATATTGAGCAGGAACCCCCCCGGGATTCCGGTAGAAACACATATTGAGCAGGAACTCCCCGGGGTCCCGGCAGAAACTCATATTGAGCAGGAACCACCCAGGGTCCCGACAGAAACTTGTATTAAGAAGGAACCACCCCAGGGTCCCGACAGAAACTCATATTCAGCAGGAACCCCCAGCGCCACTACAAGTATCAGCGCCGCTGCAAGTGCCAACGCCGCTTCAAGTACCAGCGCCAACACAAGGGTCAGCGCCGCTTCAAGTATCGGCGCCGCGATAAGGGTCGGCGTCGTCTCAGGTATCAGCGACCTCTTCAAGTGTCAGCGCCACTTCAAGCGTCAGCGCTACCTCAAGTATCAGCGCCACTTCGAGCGTCGACGCCGCGATAAGGATCAGCGTCGTCTCATATGCCAGCGCCGATTCAAGCATCAATGCCACTTCGAGCATCGGGACCATTACAAAGATCGGCGCCGCCTCACATGTCAGCGCCGATTCAAGCACCAGCGCCACTTCGAGCGTCGGCGCCACGACAAAGGTCGGCGCCGCCTCACATGTCAGCGCCAATTCAAGGTTCAGCGCCACTTCGAGCGTCGGCACCACTTCGAGCGTCGGCTCCACGACAAAGGTCGGCGCCGCCTCACATGTCAGCGCCGATTCAAGCACCAGCGCCACTTCGAGCGTCGGCGCCACGACAAAGGTTGGCGCCGCCTCACATGTCAGCGCCAATTCAAAGTTCAGCGCCACTTCGAGCGTCGGCGCCACCTCGAGCGTCGACGCCACGACAAAGGTCAGCGCCGCCTCATATGCCAGCACCGACGCAAGTATCAGCGCTACTTCGAGCGTCGGCGCCACTTCGAGCGTCGCCGTCACGACAAAGGTCGACGCCTCCTCCCATGTCAGCGCCAATTCAAAGTTTAGCGCCACTTCAAGCGTCGGTGCCACTTAGAGCATCGCCGCCATGACAAAGGTCAGCGCCGCCTCACATGCCAGCACCGACGCAAGTATCAGCGCTACTTCGAGCGTCGGCGCCACGTCGAGCGTCGGCGCCACTTTGAGCGTCGGCACCATGACGAGGGTCGGCGCCGCCTCACATGTCAGCGCAGATTCAAACATCAGCACCACTTCGAGCGTCGGCGCCAGGACAAAGGTCGGTGCCGTTTCAAGTGCTAGCACCGCTTCAAGGGCCACTCCAATAATGACAGTTGAGAGAGTCAGGGTCACCGCAAGAGTCAGCGCCACTGCAAGGGTCACTGCAGAAATGTTATTCGAGAAGTGCTGCTACAGGGGTTTCCATCATGAAACGGCAGTCTCTAAATGAACAACATCACTAACACTTTACTTTCTTGTACAGGTTGCCTAGTCGAGCAAGCAGGGCTCGAACAGGCGCGTTGGGACCTCCTGGGAGTTTTGGCTTGGGGCTGAGGGATAAGGTAAGTTGAGCAAGCTCAACCACTTAGCAATCTAGGATTGAGAGAATACAAGTAGGAGACCCTAGAGTCACCCAATCCTCACACACCTCACACTTAGTCATAAGTGAAGTGAGCAGCCAAAGGGCTGGCTGCTCACAAGAAAAGAACTATTTATAAAATGATTTTAGAGGAGAGGGTCCTCTAAACCCCTCTCAAGAAAAATGATTTTAGAAGGGGGTCCGCGAGACCCCCCTCAAGCTTGCAAATATTTTAGAGGAGGTGGTCCTCGAGACCCCCCCTCAAGTTTACAAAGTTTTTATTAAAGTTACCGTTTCAAAAGATATTTAGCAAATCAGATATTTTGTCTCCATTAGAAGACATATTTGCTTTTGAACTTTGGTCGGCGCCAGGGGGCATCTGCCAGAAGGGACAGGCAGACCTGCCTGCAGGTAGGGACAAATAGTACACTGCAGACTTTATCCCTCACCAACCCTCTAAGTTTTGGTGCCAAAAGTGCCAACCCAGCCTTAGTGCCCAAGTATAAATAGGACCCCTGGGCAAGGTCATAGGGAGGAGATAGACAAGAAAAATTGCACTATTACTCTGCTAAAATATTACCAGACCTACCTAGTATTCTCTCCCTGCTCATTCTCTTAGTGTTGAGTGCCTTGTTCCTTCACTCCCCACTGACAGCCATCACTCTCAGGTGTTTCCCTTGAGAAAATTGCTATTTTTGCTGTGAAAGTTCATCTTCTTGCAGGGAGGGAGTTGAAGATTGAGTTCCATTATTACCAGAAGGAGAAGTTTTCTTCAGAAGTTGCACCAGGAGACCTTGAAGACTTGCAGACAGCGTCCATTGGAGTGGGTCACGCCTCACCCTTTCCAGTTATTCATAGACCCCAGTCTCACTACCCTCCTACAGCGTGAAAATCTGCGATTTGCATAAAATATCCTAAAAATATTAAAGGCACAAAAAAACTGAAGTGCCAGGCTAAGTTTTGATACATTGATGCTTCGCTACATATGAGCATTAATTTATTTAGAAATTATTGATATTTTATCATTATCTATGTGAGATTTTGAGGGAGTTAAAGTTGAAAATCAATGGGTTTGCACAACTAAAATGTCTCAAGTTTTTTACATATTTTGGCCTCATTGGTGTGAGAATCATTTATGTTCACACCTTTTTGATTAATTTGAGTCAGTTTCACTTGAATTCTCCAATTTTACACCTAAGGTAGACTTTGAGATCTTTCATTAGAAGTATCACAGAACTTCGACCACGCATGATATGACTATATAAGTTGATTAACCTATGGTAAATATTCACACCCCTACATTCCGTATTCACGGTTCGAATATTTTAGTGGTATTCCATTGTGTGTCGTATTTGTTTCTTTCATACTTTTTATTTAAAAAATTGAAATTTTTTTGAAAATAGTTGGTTGCCTTTGAGATTGCCATCACCTATGATTACTTGATTATACTTTTGGTGATAACTTGCTTCTTCGTGTGATTCTGATAATTCATGCTTAGTTTCAACTTCTTTGTCTATTAAGGACAAAAAGGGGGAGAAAAAAATGAGAGGGAGTTTTTATTTTCTCTTTAAAACTCTATGCATCATGGTATCTTTGTTTGTCTCATGTGTGTAGGATGTTCCACTTGGATGATCATTTGAACCCACATAAGATGAAGACAATGTTTGACAAAGTAAAGATCCAGTGTCTTAATTGAAGAATTTCACATATTCTACGCTCCATTTTCATTTATATTTTGGGAGGTTAAAATATTGTATTTAGTTATAGGATTCAATTTTTCTTAGGATGGTGTTTTGTACCGGAATATCCTAAGGAGGAGATTTGTAAGTGCAAAATTTATGATTGTTCATACTTTATTTTATTTTGGCGTATCACGTCGCCTAAACACATGTTCTAACACTACTTCTCGATACTTGAAGACTTGGTTGAAGACCATAAAATAAGTAAAGACTTGGTCATCTCAAAAAACTTGTAAGAAGTATGTGTTTTTATTGTTAAAAAGGTTAAGAGTACTTTCTGGTGTTCACTTATTTTTGATGCGTCAATCTTTTATATAAAGGAACTCAAAATTTTTAAAAGATTTTTTTTTTTGAAATTTTGAGTCTTCATTTGAATGGATTTGTCCTTTGTTCGAACTACATTTGTCTATAGTTCAATTTTCGTTCGAACAAAATTGTTGATGAGGTGCTTTTTTTCACACGGACATCTCATAAGAAGCATTCGTTAAAAGCATCGTTCAAACGAGTTTGACGAGATTTCAAACCTTTCATCACTGCAATATCATTTCGTTTGTAACATTTTTTGAAGAAGCTATCATAAAGATTCCCTCTATAATCTCGTTAGAATCATTCATTTAGATCGTCGTTCAAACGAGATGCAGTGTCTTTCGAATGAACTGCCCTTTCATTTGAACACGTAGATTTTGTTTTTTTCTTGAATATCTTCCCATTATCTTTTGTGTTTATCCTTTTTATCTTCCCTTCTTATAAAAAAGTTCAATAGGATCAGATATTCTAGGAACTCTTTTTTCATAAGGAAAAACACCTTTTGAGTTCTCTTTTTGTGATTAAACACCTCATAACAAATTACTTACCCAAGGATATATTCAAGATCACTCTTACTAACATCAAGAAGGTTTTTTTGTGATACACTCTTGTAGAGAATTTTCTCTATGGATGACTTTGTGAAATGAGGTTTCACTACTGAAGAAGAAAGAAGACGGAATTGGTGGATGACAAGGGTAAAACCCTGCCTATGAATGGCTCTAGAGGTGTGTCGTGTCTATTGGCGTTTTGAAGACTTTGTGCATCTAGCTTAGTGGGTCTAAATGCTTTGTAAGTCGATTATATTCAAAACTCTTAATAGTGCTGAATAAAGGTTTTTCCCTATAGAGAGATTTTTCCTCATATCATTGGCTTTTGCATGTTTGACTTGATAATTAAAAATTGGAATTTTGACTTAACTCGAATGAACACCATAATTAATTAAAGGTTAAAACTTGATTAAAATTTGGATTTGTATATTGGGGCATTTAACTAAATAAATTAATCCATTAGTTCGTGTGCACTCTCAAGATTTACCCATCCTAGTAAAGTTTACTATCGCCCATTTTTAATGACAAAATCTCTATTATAACACTATTCTTGAAATTACACATATTCATCTAACTGAGTCCATCGCTAGCCATAAATCTCTCAAAGTAACCCAAAACTTTTTACAATACAAATGCTTCTCATTATGTATATCCTTACCTACTAAAATAAATCCATTACTAGATAACCATCACATTTATTCATTCTTTAAAGTATGCCCTCATTAGCATCCCATCTATATCCACACCCCAAGTCAAAATTTTAGTGTATCCCTAATTCAAGAAATACGTCAATAACCAATACTGAAATCTTCACATTATTGTGTCTACTCTTGATAAGGCAACGCTTCCCAATTCACGTGAAACTCGCAGATAGAATTTCAATGCTCGTATAAACTCTCACCATATAGGGTTTATAAAACTTCATCGAACCATCATTGGTCCCACGCTACCATCTCCAGAATTTATATTTGGACATATGTTTTCCATAAACCTTAACCATTACTAGTACATCAATAAAACACACATATATTATGCATAAGTTACGTCGTCCTCATATAAAATTTCTAATTGAGTAGTCTCCATTCATATTTTAAAATCACATGGTGACCCTAGTCCTAGGTCCAACCAATCGCACATTATTCTCACCAAAATCACAGACGGTTTAATAACACAAAAAATATCTCCCACTCTGATCACAACATTACTTTGACTCTCTTTAATCAGAATTTGTCCACCCGTAAATATTTCCTCAAAATCCTCATATCTCATCAATACGTCATTTTCTCTTAAGTGCACCAAATTTCCTAAGGTCATCATACGAAACCAAGTTTACATTGCCATGCATTTTACTATAATTTGACCCAAAACATATTAATTCCCATAATAGTTCTCACAGTTATTGTGAACACCATTATCCAATAAGTCATTCTACACTTGACCATTAACTCTAAATGGTCCCATGGAATGCAACACAATCCCTGTAAATGGCTTGCCAATCCATTCCTATGATAAAGTCATACTTTGACACATCTAATGTAAATAATCTGCAACAAACCTAAGTTTTCCAATATAAATCTCTATACCCCTACACACTGGACGTATAGGTTCCCATCAACTCATGGGTGAATCAACGTAAATAGTTATATCAAATGTTAAATCTACCATCCTCGATGCACTAATAAAGGAGTATTAACAATTGAGTACTATGCACTAATATCAAACTAAATACGCCTCACATGCTTAATAATAGGGAACGTACCATCCACTGACTATATTTGTGTTGGTCCCACTCTAAGGGAGATGTGATAAACATGCCCATACTATAATTGCAGATGATGTCCCTGAGGTGGGACGGTTAGCACTAGTAGTGATGGAATTGCTACCACTGGCTGGGCCGACAATGGCTGATGCTGTCGCTACGGTGCTTGGTACCCTCTTTTTCTCCACCATCTCCTGTGCCGCCAGATTTCCCTAAGTGAACTTCCTCACTAAGTTTACATTCTCCCGACAAACATAACAATTTCCTTGAAACTGATGCCTATTTAGTTATTGCCCCTATTGGCCCTACTAGTCTCGGACCTATTTCCACTGGACCTAATGGCCTCCCTACCGCTGGCCTTAGCCTGACTGGGTCTACTCATTCCGATCATCATAAATCATGTGCCCTTTATGCTAATTACTCTATTATGACCCCCTAAATTATTGGGTCCCCTGACTGTTGTTCTTATTCGTCTTTACCCTACTGGTTTGACGTCGCTGAGTTAGGTCTTTTCTCCCCCTTAGTTATCTGAAAGGCTTTGTGATCCTGACAATCCAGGAAAGCATCATTCACCATCTGAGTATAGGTGGTGAAAGTCGGATTCCCCAATAAATACTTCCTAAGATGCCAAGAATTCCTCGATAAAAACTTCTCCATCTTTTTCTCATCGGTGTTTACCTCGTCCCCAGCAAAATAGGACAATGCATTAAACTCATCCTTATATTCTACTATTATACGACCTTCTTGCTTAAGGTCCATGAACTTCCTTCTCATATCAAATTTCATAGCTGGTGGGAAATACTTTCCCTTAAACTTTCCCCAAAAATCATCAATCGTCAACATGTCCCTCTCCTTCAGTGTGGTGACAGACTCCCACCATAGTAAAGTTTCTCCTACCCGTCGAAATGAGGTAAACATCTTCTTATGCACTAGAGTGCACTTAACCATCCTCAAGTGTCGCTATATGTCCTTATTTCGTTGACTTGCCACCAGAATGTCAGGACTCTGAGGAAAATCTAGTGGGTGGCCTTTATTGAATGACTCCCTAGATTTATCCCATAAGGAACTGTGTGTTTGCATGGGTAGCGCCAGTTGCGGTGGCTGAAAATATTGTAGCATAGCGGCCATCACCGTTGAGACTTCTTGTCTTACAATTGTGGCAATATCTACTGGAGTAACCATAAGTTGGGCTGGTGGTGGCTGTCGGTGTGGTTTCGGCTCTTGTGGTGCCCCTTCCTCTACAACCTGTGTGGTGACATGTCATGGTCTACCTCGCATACTATTTGCCATTTAAAAAGAAAACAATATTCGTCTTTGTTAGAAAATCACAAAGAATAAAGTGATTTTTTAAACATTGGGCTAAGCACATCAAAGAACGCAACACAAAACATAATTAATACAACACAGATCCTAAGGATGCTAAAACCTCGATGCTCTGATACCAACTATGAAAACCCCCATTTTTCACGCAAATGTTATCCAGACACAATATGCCGAAGATGGGGCTTGTCTTATCAATCTATACTATATTCTCAGCCTCAACCATAATAAAACATTTGTATTTTTAAAACAATATGCACAATAAAACAAATTTGGTTAATAACTAAAAATAAATAATAAATTGAACATCCTCATAGTAATAAAACGTCAACATAAGTACGAATGGTCTCAAAAGACTAAATAGTAAACTTTGGGACCATACCCCTATAATATCCAAAATAATAAATAACTGAAAGGGAAATAACAACACAACTAGAATCAAATGAGCTGATGATTGATGAGCAATGTGTGACCGCAAGCCTGATACCTCGTCAGCCCTATTGTCCCTGTCTAAGCAAACCTAGGGGGAATATTTATATAATTTGGGTTAGTGGCCTCAAGTTGCAAGAAATATCTTACAAAATTAAAATGCAATAATGAAGTTAATTCAAAATATGTACCACTCATCGGCTCTCGCATGCATTAAATATCTCACCCCTTATCTAAGTGTAATACTATATTCATATCAATCCAAGTCCCAAATGTGGAAGTCTTATAACAATCACAATAATTAATATTCGATGCATCTATCATAATTCATGTACTGAAGCTAATCATATACACATGTGGTTCTATTTTCCAGAGCACTTTTATTATAATACCCACAAAAGTAATATAACATCCATTATGCATTTTACGTAGTATTAGGTTTATTATCGACTGTCTACATAATTAGACTAAGGATTAGTTCTCAATTAATTTATATAGTTATATATGTCCTTACATATTTATGACACATAAAGGCATCTACCCTCAGTGTAAGTTCCTACTCTATTGGTATGTCCGGATGAGTTCCTCATCTAAATGGACTTAACAACATACATACAAGTGGGGTGGTCCCTATGCAGTACAATAGTGCACGGTCCAAACCCCAATGGTGAAAATGGATCCCAGCATCTACACCTACCTCTCATAAGTGGCGCAGCCACGTAGTATAAAAAATAATGACCTACACAATGCCTAAACCACATGTGCTGACAAGTGCTACGGTCCCGAGACAAAGGTAACCCCAAAAAATAGGTCGTCCACGAACATGGGTATGTCCACACAAATAAATAAATACATATCTTTTTCACATAATATGTATAGGTAATTAACCCTATAATTACCCCCAAACAGTCTCATTTAATCTCCTATTAATCTTTCCACTTTAAGAATTAACCATCTATTAATTGTAAATTTTCTCAGTAGTAAATAGTGTTACAAAACTATTTTTTTAATTAAATATCCCCTCACTTGGATAACCTCCCACATACTCGCTTAAGTTGTGTAAATCACCCAAACATTTCCCTGGTGCCAACCTTACCCAAACCTATAAAGGTCGTTTGAACAAAAATATACCTCAATTTCATTAACTTTGAATTCATATTAATTAAGAGGATACATCAACAAGGTGTTATAATCATTCTAAACACAATCGTACCTAAAATAAAGCCCATCTCGAAATTACTAACTAAAGATTGTGGTGTCAGACACCCTTCCATAGAAAATTGATAACCAATTAAAAAAATACGAAGCTGGAAGCCACACATTTGTAACGAAAACATCTAGCTTCATGACCCGATCCCACAGGTCGTTCGAACGAATGCCAATCTCGTTCGAACGAGAAGCCCTACCTTGTTCGAGCTAGGTTCTAATGAGATTCTAGAAAAGGAACTTGAAGCCTTTTTCTTAGGCGAGATTCATACCCAACCTCCCAACTTCATTTCTAGTTTCCTATACCCAAATTCAGAAATTCTTTAGTACATAGATCATCTATATAACCCAATCCCATCGATATATACATAAATCTAATATTAAAATCACCATCGATTCAAGATTTAATCTCATATCTCAAATTAATCATCAAGATCTTATCTCCCATCTAAGTTCATTATCTTCTTCGATTCAAACACAAATTTTATCAATATAGTCCAACCCCAAATCCTCCATTCATTCAAGATTAACACGATTCCAATTTCTAAATTTGTCACTAATTAGTTTAATCATTAAACACCAAAAATTCAGATTTATTATCCAATATGACTAAGGTTTATTCCCATCAAATAAACATAAATTTATCAACTTTAACCTAGAAATTAATATGAGAAAATACAAAAATGAATTAAGAAGCATATTGGAAATAAATAGAGTAAGAGAATTCTTTCCTTAGTTTGATGATTGAGGAACACTTTTTCTTGAGTCTTGATCTTTCTCGTATATCTTAATCCCCCTCCCTTATCTAACCTTGGTAACCTCTCCATTTGAGTATGGGGCTATTAGGGTTAAGTTATGGTCGATGGAAAATGGCTTCTTAATTGTTAAATAACTTAAAATAAACACTAATCTCGAGTTACCCCCATGATCCCCACATTTGGACCCCCGAATGAGCCTGAAACCATACCCGAATTGGCCCAATAAACCCCAAATGGTATTCTTACAGATCGAACCTAATTTTAAATGTTTATAGCACCGAAACGAGTACCTAAATCATTCTGGAATATGACCAAACTATATCAACCCAATTTATACATTTTTATTATGTTGAACACCACATACCAATTATCTAATTAACATGCAAATTTATTTCTACGGTAAGCATAACATGCATAAATGAATCCAATAAGCATGAAATTGTCATAAAGTAATTTATTCAAGATTTTATATAATGAAATTCTACCAAATTAGTTTATTATACAAACACGGGGTATTACACAAACTGCCACCTCGTTTGAACGATGTACCCTATCTCATTCGAATGTCTTCCAACGAAATTTTGAATGACATTCCAGAGAGAACCCAAAAGGAAATATTACAGATCTTATTTGAACATGGGAACCTTGTTCTAATGACGTGTCCAATCTCGTTCGAACAATATGCTAAGTCGTTCTAACGAGCTAGCTGGTTTTTCAAAAAAAAAATCATTTTAAAAATATTTTGAAAACTTTTAAATGCAAATTATTTTAAAGAAGCCCCTAAAACTTTTAAGGATTTACCAAATCACCTCATAACACTTCTTGAATCATGTTGTGATGAACGCTCATTATTCTTCCAAATGTCACCAACGTTTCTTCTATCTGAAGACTTGAGAACGGACATGAAGGTGCAATGGGGTGTAATGGGATAAGCCAAATAAAAAAAATGAGCAATTATAAATTTGTCTCTTACATTTGAGTAGATGGTTTCTAACTTATGAGGTAATAAAAATTTGTACACAATGAAATAAGAAATTTATTATAAATTATGAGGACTAAATTCTTTTTATTGGGGGAGGTGATTATACCCTGTAAATTTAAAAAAAAATAATTAGCTATTGTGGATTCTTGGGATTTAACCGAATTTTTAGAATTTTTTTAGAAATTTTTATTTAACTATTTTTAAATGAAAACGGAATTTTTATAATTATTTAAATCGAAAAAATAAGGTTTTAGAAAACACTTATAAATAATGTTTTAGAAGAAATTTTTATAATAATTTGGAATAAATTGGAATTCGATCTTTATTTTATATTCCGGCTTTATTTGAGAATTGATTGAAATTTAAAATGCGTAAGGACTTTTAAATTATTATTTGGAAACTAAGTAATGTAATTAGTTGGGTGGATATGGTTAATAAGGGAATTGGAACATACTTGAAGAGAAAGATGGGGTTTAGGACAAAAGAGTAAAAGAATATACTTAGAGAGATGGGTAGGGTTTAAGAGAATTAATATAAGAACCTACATGAAATCCTACCACCTCCTAAACTTATAATCTAACTTCCCAACTTCACACAAAATACCTACTTCCGATCCATAAATTTCTAACAAAAAATTCTAATGTTCTAAATATAATTTTGGAAAACACTTATGAGGACAACTTGGAAGAACAATTCAACTATTTTTTAAGGTTTTTTTCTACATCATTGAGAGCTTCTTTACACAAATTGAGGATTTGAGGAGCAATTGTAAGTAAGTTTTCAAAGGGATTGGTTGTATCTTTATTTTGGGATTTAATATTCATCAGTTCAAGCAAGATAATTCTACTATCTCCTCTCAAGATGAAAATAATGATTTTAACCTGAATATTTTTTTATAAATTATAAAAATGGTGTACACATAATTAGTGTAATTTGATATTTGGAGAATTATTAATTTTTTTATGCAAATAAATAAACTCAATTCATGAAATTTCATATGTATTAAAATCAGTTCACCAATTCTTGAAATTTAATGTTTAGCTTAAATTAGTTTATTAGAATTGGGTAGAGAATTATATATTCACTTTTAGATATTTCTATTTAAATGGAATCATGTGTTAGACAATTTCTTTACATGTAATAGCATATTCCACTTTGAATTTTATTATAGCGTTTGGATGTGGAATTATATATTAAAATCTCACAATTATATCCGAGAAAATTATGTTCGTATGTATGGGTTGATTTTCGCAACTCTACTCGAAGGTATTTTGGATATGTGGCGGCATTGAGATTCATTTTAAGAAGAAAATAGGGATCTTAAATATGGGCATGGGGCAAGGGGTGTTCAGATCGGTTTTGGGATGACTTTCGTGTTCGTGCATCACGCGAACGAATGTAGTTTTAGGGGTGATCGAGCGGAAAAAGTGTGCCCGTGTAAGTGCACAATCGTCGTGTGTTTCGCCGTAGCAATACAAAAGATAAAACCTAAGCTACTACTACACTTGACAAGCAAGTAAAGCGGTAAGTCGAGTATCGTAAATCCACAGGGAGTGATTGAATTTTAGATGTTAATTGTTTTGATTACTTCAGGAATAAAAGTGTAAAATAAATAAACGAAAAGGTGAAAGGGTGGTTATGGTGAATAAAGAAAAGAGAAGTTAACGCTAAATTAAAGGAAAGCGAGGATCGGGATCGCATTCTACCAAACGGATCGAAACAACTACTAACTAGAGTTAAGGCTCGAAAGCAATTTAATCGAGCATAATCAATTAAGCATAAACATCACGCAAGAAGGAATTTAACCCAAAGTTGCGAGATAAAACATTTAACTGAAAAATGATCACACGCGGATTAAACTCGGATTGTCGCTATAAACTCTAACGTTGCGTGACAAAGAAAGATAAACGCTTAGCAATCCAACTTTGATACGCGCGGTTTCAATTAAACGCGATTTTGCACTAAACCTAGTTTGCGGAGTTCGGGGCCCGAAAATTGCGGAAATGAAATCCCAACCCTATTTATCTAAGGGTGCATGGTGAGTTAAACTAAATTATGCTAATTAAACTAATAAAGCAAGGATTAAAGCAAGTAAACTAGTTAGAAAGCATTGAAACTAAATTACAAGGCAAGAGAAGAAGAAGAAGAAGAAGAAGAAGAAGAAGAAGAAGAAGAAGAAGAAGAAGAAGAAGAAGAAGAAGAAGAAGAAGAAGAAGAAGAAGAAGAAGAAGAAGAAGAACAAACTATATTAATGGAGAGGAAGTGAATAGTTCAATCTTACAAACCCATGGGATGTCAATCCAAGAAGAAGAAGAAAGGAAATCTCCACACCAAACCCTAACTAAACTATCTAATTCAGAATATCTCTCTAAGTATCTAAGTATGTATATCTCTATTATTACAACAAAAACCAACTTATATAGTAAGTTGGAATAAAAGAAAGAAAATATATGCAGGGAAAAAACAGGGGATCGATCGATCGACCTCTGGTGTCGATCGATCGACAGTGAAAAACGTGGCAAAAATAATAAGGCTCGATCGATCGACCCCCAGGCTCGATCGATCGATCAAGCAGGGGCAGCCTGCAATTCTCCCTGTTAACGCGCACCGTTTACGGCCACACGAAGCAAGCGAGGATAGCTACAACTTCCGTGTAGATGTCGGGCCAGGTGCCCAAACTGTCAAAAGACTAAAATGCCCTTACGCGTGCGGTTGTGTACGGAAATCGAGCGAAACGCATCCGGACTTTACACTTAGCATCCAAATACCTACAAAAGCTCAATTAACCCCTGCAAAACATGTTAACATAGAAATCTGAGGGTTGTCTGGTTAACGAGCATAAATATAGGGAATAAGATACCCGAGGGGGCTAATAACGCGTAGGTTAACGGGTGAAATACACAATATTTCCGCCGTATCACACCCCCTAACTTACACATTGCTAGTCCCTAGCAATGAAATAGGAAACATCAAGAAGAACAAGTAAACCAACACAGGAGAGAGTACAAAAGTATGGTATAAAAGCAATAAAAAGATAAGGCCACTTTCGCGGGCGATTCGATTGCATTTAGCGTATGCAATAAGCCGTTAAACCCCTAGGTTAACCTAGTGGATGAGTGTCGTCTCGTGAGGGTTTTCAGTGATGAAACCCACAAACATCATAAAGTTTCCTCAAAATATGCCCAACCCAACATGCGACAAACTCAACAACAATGAAAAAGATTTCAAACATGTTATTAGCATATCGAACGAATTCAAGCTAAAGTCCGTTGTTATTAACAGGTTGAATGCACCTCATAGATTGAAACTTTAAAAGTGGGAGGGGGTAGAGCACATGCATAGTGTGATTTGGCAAAAAACTTATATAAATCAGATACTAATCAAAGCAAGCATACATTCAATCCTCACGAGTATTACGCTCAACAAATGAAATCACTCGGAATGGGAGGTAATACACGGGACATGTGGGCATAAAGAGTAAATGTAAATGGAAACTAGGCCGCACACATGTCACAAATGAAGAACGCTATATATAAACTGAAAAATTATAATCTCAATGAAAGATACCACTCATCAAAAGAGGCGAAATGCATTTTCACAGATTATCAAAACTATTATGACTTTTAAATTAAATGCACCCTAAGATCACATAGGACTTTATAGGGTTGTAATGTAGGATAGGCTAGGGTACGAAATGAAGGAATGTATGTACGGATTCAAAGTGTTCGGGATGAAAACTCAGGATAATGGGAGAATGCGTGCAATAACAAAATTGGAAAAACAAGTTCCAAAACAAGCATTAAATGTATCATTTGGAGAGTAATCAAAGCTTATTGAACTATACACAACATATACAACTTTCTCTTTCTTTTCTTTTCTTCTTTATCTCATTTTTCTCTTTTGTTTTCTATTGCTTTTTGCTTTCTCTTTTTCTTCACTTTTTTCACTAGTTTCTTTTCTTTGCTTATCAAACTCTCATATACCTAAAATTGCAACCGCAATACAACAACAACATTCAATCCCAAGTAACATTCCAAACAAAGGTATGTAAGGTGTATGTATGGCTTAAAACTCCAATTTGGAGTTGGTTATGGGATTTTAGGTAATGAAACGAAAGGCTAGCATTTTGGCTCAAAGGGGTTGACTAGGGAAACATATATGGTGAGATCAAGGCTAATATGGGTGATATATCAAAGAGGGCCTATGATCATTTCACAAAGTATACACAATTCTCGAGTCAAAACAACATATGAAAATCATGCTCAAGTAACACATTTCAAGGATGAACTCAATTAATGAACGGTCAATGAAAGAATAAAGAGATTACCGACGAATTCAACGTTTTCAAAGAGGAAAGAATAGTGTATAACACTCACAAACGACGAAAGGTACAAAGCTTACTCGGTGTAAGTATATACAATGCAACAAAAGATTACCGAGTTATAAAAATCTTAAACCAAATCAATAGAACCAGGAAAGTGCATATGCTCATGGGATAAAGTTTAATTCATGAAGTTATTCACAATATCAATCATTTGAGGACTAAAGTCTAATAACTTTTAAAATCGAGAACATGCATCATTGAGTTGTCAATCGGATCGGGCAATTATTAAAATTTATCATCGAAAATAAGGCAAAATGCCCAACAAAGGAGAAAAAAGAAAGAAAATATTTTTGAAAATTTTCAAATTTTTCACAAAAAGGCATACTTAGTAACTAAATGTGAGCAAATCCATGGACTACACATGAAATGGATAGAATATCCTACACCCCCTAACTTAAATGTTGCATTGTCCTCAATGCGCATTAAGAACACAACACAAAGATAGGAAAAGAATGATATTACCCAAAATTGGAGCGATCTCCATAAGCATGAGTCCAATGAAATCTACAAAATAAGTTAGTACCGAGCATAGCAAAAACAAATAACAAAAAGTTAACTAATTACACTAGACTAAATTAAAAAGGAAAGAAAAATAGGAAAGAAAGAAAATTAAAAAGCTAACTATTTACAACCTACTATTTAGGCTTCACACTAACTATACACTAGAAGTCTAAATAGTTGAGGGTCCACCCAAAAAGGGATTTGACTTTGAAAGATCAACGGTGGACCCTCCAAAGTGAACATGCCTCCCAAAAGATATGAATTCCGTTTGAACAACGGAAGGCATGTGGGTGGTGAAAAAAATGAACCATCGCCAATTTGAAATTTTGGGCGGACGATGGGGGATTTGGATAACAAGTGGGATAAGAACACTAGAGGACCAAGAAAAATCGATTAATCTCCCAAAGGTTTTTCAAATGGAATGGGAGATGGTGCACACATGAGGATAACATCCATCGAAAACAAGTCCGGTAAAGAGTCCTCATCGGCAAAAAGTGTAGAAGTTTTAAAAGTTTCTACCGACTCACAGGAATCAACCGGTAATTCTAATGGTTCAATGATGGAGAACGAATATGGTGATGAAACAAATTCAATCTCAATCGACTCATCGTTGGAATGAGATTGAATTTCGGAGGAGAAAGATTCACATTCGATGAGAAATTCTCTGAAAAATTGAGGTGAAACACAAGTTTCCACCTCCTCGTTGTTTTGTGCATAAGAATTCATCTCATCGCAAAGTGCTCCAAGTCTCATTCCAGCATCATTTAAGCTTTCCAAACCTTGGGAGTAAAGAAGCAAAGTTTCTTCCAAAGTAGGCTTCCTCGGCTCAAGAGCCTCGGACTCCTCATTTGGTTGAAACTCGTCTTCGAAAGTAATGAAATGAAAATCGTCATTGGATTCGAATAATGAATCCAACTCAAGCTCCCAATAACGATTTTCATTGCGATAAATGTTTTCAAGTCTTTCATTTTCAAGAAAATCTTGAAAATGAAAAACTTGAAAACTATCCCCAAAGTATGAATCATTAGAATAACTATAATAGTAGGACATGATTACCTCGTTGTTTGTAGATGGAGAATCCGAGAAAGAAAGTGAGCAACCGCGAATCATTGTTTCTTAGCGCTCAAATATGCTATCCTGCAAAAAAGGTCAAAACAAAGAATACATATACAAAAGGAAAAATACTACGAAATAATAAAATAATTACTATCTAAAACACACTCCCCGGCAACGGCGCCATATTGATCGAGCGGAAAAAGTGTGCGCGTGTAAGTGCACAATCGTCGTGTGTTTCGCCGCCGCGATACAAAAGATAAAACCTAAGCTACTACTACACTTGACAAGCAAGTAAAGCGGTAAGTCGGGTATCGTAAATCCACAGGGAGTGATTGAATTTTAGATGTTAATTGTTTTGATTACTTCAGGAATAAAAGTGTCAAATAAATAAACAAAAATGTGAAAGGGTGGTGAATAAAGAAAAGAGAAGTCAACGCTAAATTAAAGGAAAGCGAGGATCGGGATCGCATTCTACCAAACGGATCGAAACAACTACTAACTAGAGTGAAGGCTCGAAAGCAATTTAATCGAGCATAATCAATTAAGCATAAACATCACGCAAGAAGGAATTTAACCCAAAGTTGCAAGATAAAACATTTAACTGAAAAATGATCACACGCGGATTAAACTCGGATTGTCGCTATAAACTCTAACGTTGCATGACAAAGAAAGATAAACGCTTAGCAATCCAACTTTAATACGCGCGGTTTCAATTAAACGCGATTTTGCACTAAACCTAGTTTTCGGAGCTCGGGGCCCGAAAATGGCGGAAATGAAATCCCGACCCTATTTATCTAAGGGTGCATGGTGAGTTAAACTAAATTATGCTAATTAAACTAAGAAAGCAAGGATTAAAGCAAGTAAACTAGTTAGAAAGCATTGAAACTAAATTACAAGGCAAGAGAAGAAGAAGAAGAAGAACAAACTATATTAATGGAGAGGAAGTGAATAGTTCAATCTTACAAACCCATGGGATGTCAATCCAAGAAGAAGAAGAAAGGAAATCTCCACACCAAACCCTAACTAAACTATCTAATTCAGAATATCTCTCTAAGTATCTAAGTATGTATATCTCTATTATTACAACAAAAACCAACTTATATAGTAAGTTGGAATAAAAGAAAGAAAATATCTGCAGGGAAAAAATAGGGGATCGATCGATCGACCTCTGGTGTCGATCGATCGACAGTGAAAAACGTGGCAAAAATAATAAGGCTCGATCGATCGACCCCCAGGCTCGATCGATCGATCAAGCAGGGGCAACCTGCAATTCTCCCTGTTTTGGCATACAATCCAACTTTGCTCCAATCGCCGTAACTTTGTCGTTATGCATCGGAATGGTGAACCGTTTGCGGCCACGCGAAGCTAGCGAGGAGAGATACAACTTCCGTGTAGATGTCGGGCTAGGTGCCCAAACTGTCAAAAGACTAAAATGCCCTTACGCGTGCGGTTGTGTACGGAAATCGAGCGAAACGCAGCCGGACTTCACACTTAGCATCCAAATACCTACAAAAGCTCAATTAACCCCTGAAAAACATGTTAACATAGAAATCCGAGGGTTGTCTGGTTAACGAGCATAAATATAGGGAATAAGATACCCGAGGGGACTAATAACGCGTAGGTTAACGGGTGAAATACGCAATATTTCCGCCGTATCAAGGGGTGGTAAATAAATGGATACAGAGCGGATACCATGCTCTCCATATTCGTATCCTCTATCATGATGCATTATACATATCCATATCCGCCCAAATAGTAAAAAAAACTATCCATATCCGTATCCATGTCCTCTCGAATTCTCCAAATTCGGATAAAATCTGTATCCGTTTACATTGCATATCCATTGCAACTGACCTGCCTATTTCAATAGGTAATATTAATACTAATATAAAGAGTATCATGCCCCAACTTTTTGAAATCAACTATTTAGAAATAAACAAATCGATCTACCATTTCATAATCAATCGCTTAAAAATTAGAATCAACAATTCCGCCCTAACATTTTTCAAAAAATTGATCTACCCTTTCATAATCAACAACTTATAAATTAGAATTTACAATTTAGCCCTAACAGTTTTTGTGTGCATCTATGTGTGTGTATTACTGTGTACGTCATTGTATGTGTGTTGATGTGTGTGTCCGTGTCTGTGTGTCATTGTGTACGTCTGTGTGTGCTGATGTGTTGTTGTGTCCATATGTGTGTTGTTGTGTTGTTGTGTGCGGGTGTGTGCGTATGTGGTATATGTTTTTGTCTGTGTTTGTGTGTGTGTGTGTGTGTGTGTGTGTGTGTGTGTGTGTGTGTGTGTGAGAGAGAGAGAGAGAGAGAGAGAGAGAGAGAGAGGGAGAAGGGAGGAGCTTACCAAGTTATCACTAGAGGGGAGGTTTTAAAGAAAAGAGTGTGCGTCAAAAATGAGGGAGAAGGGGGAAATGGGTAAAATGAAAGAGAGAAGTTTTGGTTAAATATTTTGTTTGAGTTCGTTTTGTCCGCTTTTTATTATTTCTACTGTTTTTCTTTTTCTCTTTTGAAGCCGTTCATTTTCTTTTGATTTTTTAAAAAGTATTATTTCTCTTTTTTAAATAAGTGAAAAGTGATGATTAACATTTTTATATTATTATATTTTATATTACATATAATAAATATTATAAATAATAATCATATATAACAAATATTAATAATAAATTATTAATAAATACAGTTCGGATAAGGATATCCAGTAAAACAGATTTTCGCAAATATAAATACCTCGCCTCGGATACAGATTATCCATGTCGAATATACATACTATCCATATTCGTATCCATTTTCCTGGATATTTTAACACACTATCCACATCCGCATATGCATCTATATACGTTTCTTTGGATAAATATCTGCAAAATTCAGACTCGTATATCGGACAGATTCGGATTTTGAATATCCATTTACACACCTATGTAGTTTTAATCATGCAAACGAACATGGTTTTTACCGTGCGAATAATGGGTACGAATAACTAAAATGTGATACTTTGCGTATGGACTCAATGTAGTTTGTAACATAGTTACATTTAAGAACTTGTATGATAAACTTCAAAAGTGACACTTTCTTAGTAGATCCTGTTCATATTTGAAATGTTGGGCTTTGAAACATAATTATTGAAAATAGTAGTACTCGAAAGGGTTTAGATTTAAATAGACGTTGTGGGTAGTATATGTGTTATTGACTTTATACGTAAGGGGGAAATGTAATTAGTAATGGATTAAAGGAATTGTTAGATACTTTTAGATTACGCACTATGGGACTAATATGAATTAGTAAATAATGTTAAATGGCTCGACTCGGAGACATGGGTTTAGCATACTTAATATAGACAAGTAGAGGGATGTATCGTTATATGTAATACTTAATTTATATGGATCACATTTAATCTAATAACTCGAAAGTTTATTATTGGTATTCATGATTGATAGTTTTACAGCTCGAGTGCATAGGTACTATCTTATTTCAATAGGCCTGACCTATCATGTTGTTGCAGGTGCTTTCGTGTAACCGAACTAGTTTCTTACTCGAGCACACAGTCTCCCATTCCATTCATCCGCGAGATTTAAACACGTAGGAGTTGTATCTACTTTTATATTTATTTAATTTATTTTAAGAGATGCGAGGTTTACTTTATTCTTCGTATTTGTACTTAGTTGTCAGAGATAAATTGAATGTGAGAGGATTGGTATGTATAAGTTTTTACTTGGTGAAGTAGTTAACTCTTACTCATGATATATCAATATTTGAGGTTTTACCATATCGCTATGCATTTTTTATTATCATTATTCATTGATTTTTACTTCATGCTAAGAATGGTATTTCAATTATTTTAAGAAACATTAATAGTTGATATATAAACTTGATCAACCTAATCATTAAAAATTATGGGGTGTCACAGTTGGTATCAGAGCATGGTCCTAGGAAATGTAGGCTGCATATTTCCAATCTAGTTTCTCGTGTATCATTCTTAAATGCATTGGTTACTTTTTCATTCTCATTGTAGGGTACGATTATTAGCGACTCTAGTGTCATCTATTCGTACAACTGACCTAATTAGATCGATAGGGGGTTCCTTATTTAGATTTTATTCATAAGATTTCCCACGCACTGTGTTTATTCCGATAGAGAGCTGGGAGATATTAGGCATAAGACTCTTAGTACGTATCTAGTAATACATTTGGTGATGAGTAATCAAAGATTTTGATAAGGTTCAACGAGATGCACTTACCTGAGTCAATTTCTTGACCAAGTTTCATCTACAACAGCATAGGGACTCGTACCATTTTAGCGTATGGGAAAGAGTTACAGTTTGGTGTCGATTGATCCAATTTGAAGTGAAGAAGACAATCAAGTGCTTTATGAAGGGTCTCGTCTACCATATACGATGAATTCTAATGGCAAACAAATCATACATTATACACAAATATTAGATGTCATGACTACCCTTTTAAAGACCATACTGAATATAAGAAGAAGTTTGAGAAAAGGGGCCAAAAAGGTGGGCCCAAAACTAAAGGAAGATCAAGTAGTGATCGAAAAGGATCTTAGGTCAAGCATGGCCAAGATCATGGAAGAAGTTTTATTCCAATCAATATAAGACCCAATAGAATGGGAAATGGTAAGTAGTAACAATCGAGGCATCTATATGCTCCAGTTCTCCTAATACTGAGATAATAGGCACCAACGACACTTCATATACCAGTTGCCACACCTTATCTATTGTTACAATACAACATGTCTATCATATTGGAACCAAAGATGATTAGGCACATATTTAAGAAGTCAATGTTAAATTCTCTGTTTACGGGACTCTAGCTAAAGGGTTATTTGATACGAGTTCCACACACTTTTTTATTGCACAATATTTTATGACTTTATCGGGGATGGTTTTGACCCTTTGTACAAGGAGATTATCTATAGATACTCCAGTAGGTATATCCACTGTTATTACTGAGTCTTATAGTGGGGGTAGGCATTGATGTTGCCAAGCTATGGTTTGTATTGAGTTTATAGATTTTAGATACCCATGTATAAGATGCTATTTTGGGGATGGATTAGTTGGGTACATATTGGTCTCAGATTGAATATGTAGGAAGAGAGACTGTACGTGTTATACTGAGACATGAGATGTATTTGCTGAATATACCTAGTCGTGAGGCTAGGTCTATTATCCACATATATTTTAGTGCTTAGCAGACTCAAAAGGAGACTATAGTGTCCCTATATACGATTCCCATAGTTTAGGAGTTTATCTACATATTCGATGAGATTCGAGGCTTACCACTAAATGGGGACATTGATTTTTTCATAGAATTAGAAGCGGGAACTAAGCAGATAGTAGGGGCATCGTATTGTATGTCCCCTATGAAGATAAAGGAACTTAGGGATCAGATTAAATAGTTGTTAGAGCAAGGGTTCAGATGTCATAACACTTCGCGTTGGGGTGCACCAGTGTTATTTGTGATGAAGAAAGATAGGTCGTTGAGATTGTGCATCGAATACCGTGATTTGAATAAGGTGACTATGAAGAACAAGTATCCACTGTTAAGTATTAATGATTTTTTTATCACTTGGAGGGAGCTTCGTCGTTTTCAAAAATTGATTTACGATCTGGTTATCAGCAGTTGATGGTTCTAGGGGAAGATGCGCCCAAAATAACCTTCTTGATTCTTATGGGTCTTATGAGATCTGAGTGATGTCATTTAGATTAACTAATGCCCAAGTTGTATTCATGGAATAAATTAACCGGATGTTCCGACCTTAATTGGATCAGTTAATCATCATTTTTATTAATGATATTCTATTTAACTCACATACTAAGAAGGATCAAGACTGAAATTTACGGATTTCATTGCAAACATTGAGGGAGGATAAAATTTATGCTAAGTTATCCAAATGTGAATTTTGGAGACGAGACGTGAAGTTAATGGGCCATGTCGTGTCAGCTAAAGGACTTTCAATGGACCCAAGTAAGGTATCAATCTTGTTGGATTGGGGACAGCCTATGACACAAAATGAGGTTCGTAGGTTTCTAGGTTTGGTCGGGTATTATCGAAAATCCATCCAAGGATTATTAAAGACAGTGAGACCAATGAACAAGTTGACTAAGAGGGTGTGTTGTTTTATTTGAATGAGAAGTGTCAGCATGCATTCGACACTATCAAGGAAAAGTTAACTTTTATGCTAGTCCTTGTCTTACCTTGGAGTGGATTTGAGTTTTTTCCTATTCCAATACTTCTCTCCAAGGACAAGGTGGAGTATTAATGCGGAAAGATAGGTTAATTTCTTACGTCTCTCAAAAGTTGAAGCTGCATGAGGTTCATTACCAGACTGATGACTTGGAGTTGGCGGCCATTATAATTGTATTGCATGCAAGGAGATTTTTTCTATAACGTGAGAATTTTAGTATCTTCATCAATCAAAAGAGTCTATAGTATCCTTTTACACAAAAAGATCTCAATATGAGGCAGTAACAATGATTTTAATTCATCAAGGTTATAAGTTCATAATCCAGTATCACCGGCGGAGGACTAATGTGGTGGTAGATGTGTTGAGTTAAAAACCCAGTCGTGGTCTCTCAGCCCTCCAAGAGGCTGAGTGAGGTTCGGTAGAGATGATTTATGAGTTCACCAGAGCATTCAAGAGTATGCTTACAGTGACTCCATAAATCATGGTACGGATGATCCGAGGATAATCACAGGATGATATGCATTAGGAGAAGGTGAGAGAACTTCACTCTACCGGTGTACTTTTATTTTGGGTGGGATCCGATAGCGGGTTGAGTTATAAGGGTAGGATGATGGAACCATTGGATGAGGAATTGAGACAAGACATTATGGAGGATATACATGGTTCGTGTTTAATGGTACACCTATATGTGTAAAATGTACTAAGATATGAAGCAATAATATTAGTGGGTCGGTATGAAGAAGTATATATCCGAGTTTCTATCGAGATGCACTACTTGTTAGATGGTGAAGGAGGATCATCAAAACCCTCTAGTATGTTTCAACCTCTACCCGTTATCGATTGGAAGTGGGATAACACCTCATTGGTCTTCATCACGGGGCTACCTTTGACGTCTCGACAACATGATTCTATATGGGTGATTGTTGACTGCCTCACCATGGTGGGATACTTTTTTGAAGTTAATATCGATTTACATGGGGTTCCATTATCGATCATTTTCGATCGGGGTTCTATATTTGTGTCACACTTTTGGGAGAGTTTCCAATAGACCATGGGGACTAAGATACATCTTATCACATCATACCATCAACATATGGATAGCCAAAGGGAGAGGGTCAATAAGGTGAGGATATGTTGAGTTTGTGTATAATATACTGTAATGGTAGTTGGGAGTCCCATTTACCATTAGTGGAGTTTGCGTATAATAGCAGTTATCAGAAATCCATATCTATGGCCCCTTATGAGGAACTTTACGAGAGACTGTATCGATCACTAGTATAATGGTTGGACCCAAGTAAGGGTAGACATTTGGGACATGAGTATGTCCAAGAAACTACTAATAAGATCAATTTAATCAGATAGCGAATAAAAATTACTCAAGATGGACATAAGAGATATACCAATAAGAATAGAAAGTCAGTGTAGTTTGAAGTGGGAGAACAGGTTTTGTTGTGAGTTTCCCCAACGAAAGAGGCAATGTGGTTTGAAAATAGAGGTAAGTTAACCCCTCGTTATATTGGACCATTCATGATTATAGAGAAAATAGAGAAGGTTGTATACCGTCTAACACTTACAGAACACTTAAATCGAGTGTATAATGTGTTTCATATTTTTTTTGCTCCACTTGTTTTCACCTTAAGGATGCATATTAGCATATTGATTTGGGTGAGATTAAGTTAGACTCATATGCGTTATACAATGAGTAGCCAATGAGTATTTTATAAATGATTATACAATGAGTATCACTAGTATGAGTGTAGTGGAAGCACCACAATGAAGAGGAATCCACTTTGAAGCACGAGGACTTGATGAGGCAACAATACCCCCATCTGTTTTGACTCAGGTATATTATTTATTAGTATAGTTTGACTCATTCAAACATAAGGAGATTATTATGACTCACTCTAGGAGATTTTTTTTTACTCATTCTTATATGAGGAGATGATTTGGACTCATTCACATGTGAGAAGATGATTTTGACTTATTTCTATATAAGGAGATGATTTTGATGATTTTGACGCATTCTTATATAAGGAGATGATTTTCACTTACATGCATGTGAGGAGATAATATTGACTTATTCTTATATGAGGAGATGATTTTGACTCATACGCGTACAAGGATATAGTTTGACCCATTTTATATGAGGAGATAGTTTGAGTTATTTTAAATGAGGAAATGGTTTCTAACTTATGAGGTAATAAATTTTTTACTTAATGAAATTAATATTTTGTTTTGAATTTTGAGGAGTGAATTCTTTTCATTAATGGGAAGATTGTAATACCCCGTAAATTTAAAAGAATTTAATTTATCAAAATAGTGAATTATTTGGATTTAATTGAATTTTTAGAAATTTAAAAAAAATATTTAACTATTTTAAAAAATATATAATTATTTAAAGGGGGTTTTGGGAAAAGGTCGTCATAGTGCTCAAAGTGTATAAAAATAGGACACTTCATATAATTTTATAAACTTAGTCCCTGTACTAAAAATACCATGAAAAATGGTGAAAAATAGTGTCGTTGGCGCGGACCAAAAAAATATAGGTATTGTACCACAGGGACTAGATTTATAAACTTGAAAAGCATTGTTCTAAAAATCCAAATATAGGAAGGAACATAACCTTTACCTTAATTCTCTATTATTTAAATTAGAAAAATAAAATTTAAAAAGAAACTTTGAAAGTAATTTGGAGTTAATTGGAATTCGGTCTTTATTTGAGATTTGGGCTTTATTTGGGAAAAAATAAAATTTTAAATGTGTAAGGACTTGAAAATTATTATTTGGAAAGTGAGTAATGTAATTAGTTGGCCAGATAAGTTTAATAAGGGAATTGAATCATACTTGGAGAGGAATCTAGGGTTCGGGAAAAAAGATTAAAAAAAATATACTCAAAGAGAAAGTTAAGGTTTAAGAGAATTAATACAAGTACCTACATGAAACCTTACCACATCTTAAACCTATAATCCAACTTCTAAACTTCACATAAAATATCAACTTCTAATCCATAAATTTCTAATAAAAAATCATATAATTCTAAACTTAATTTTTGGAAAACACTTTTGGGGACATATTGGAAGAATAATTCAACTTTTTCATCAAGGGTTTTCTTTTCTACAACGTTAGGAACTTCTCTACACAAATTGAGGATTTTGAAGAGCAATTTCAAGGAAGTTTTTAAAAGGATTGCTTTTATCTTTCTTTTTGGATATAGTATTCATCATTTCAGTCAAGATACTACAACTCTCTCCTTTCATGGTGTAGAAATACTTTTGGTGATTTTCTTTATGGAGAAGTGCCGAATTTTGTATACAAATGAATAAATTCAATTCTTTAAATTTCATGTGTAGTTAAATTAGTTTACCAATTCTTGAAATTTCATATTTAGCTTATATTAGTTTAATGGAATTGGGTAAATAATTATATATTGACTTTTAGATATTCCTATTTAAATGGAATCATGTGTTGGACAATTTCTTTACATGCAATCCCACATTTCCATTTGAATTTTAGTGTAGTGCTTGGATGTGGAATTATATATTGAAATCTCAAAAGTATATCCGAGAAAGTGAAATTCGTATGTATGGGTTGATTTTAACAACTCTAGTAGATGATATTTGGGGATATCAAGGTATAGAACTTCATTTTAAAAAGAAAATGGTGATCAAAATTATGGGTTTTGAATAGGGGGTGTTCAGATCTATTTCAGGACGAATTTAGTTTCTGTGCACCGTGTGAATGAACATAGTTTTAATTGTGCGAACAGGGCGTGCGAATGAAAGTGTTTTTTACTGTGCAACTAGTGGAGTAAGATTGACTACGATGTGATACCATGTGCACGAACCCAGTGTAGGTTATAACACTGTTACATTTAAGAACTTGTATAATAAATTTTAGAAGCCCCCATTGCTTAGTAAATCTTTCTCATATGGAAAATGTTGGAGTTTTAAAACATAATAATTGAAATAGTAATACTCCAAATGGTTTAGAAGTACATTGACGTTGTGGGTGGTATATGTATTATTGACCTTACGTGTAAGGGGGAAATGTAATTAGTAATGAATTAAAGTAATCATTGGATACTTTTAGGCTACACACTACGGTCCTATTATGAATTAATAGGTAATGTTTCATGGTCTGACTCCGAGACATGAGTTTTGTATACTCGATATAGACAAGTATAATGATGTACCAGTATATGTAATACTAGATTTATATGGATAACGGTTAATCTCATAGCTGTAGAGTTTATTATTTATATTAATGATTTATAGTTTTACTACTCGAGTGTATGACTTTTATCTTATTGCGGTGGGCCTGAACCGTATTGTTGTTGTAGGTGCTTCCATATAACCGACCTTCTTTTTTACTAGAGCACATTTTCTCCCATTCCATTCATTAGTGAGCTTTGAATATGCAAGAGTTGTATCCTCCTTTAGATTTACTTCACGTATTTTAAGAGATGCGAGTTTTATTTTATTCTTCGGATTTTTACTCAGTTGTAAGAGATAAATTGAATGTGAGATGATTGGTATGTATAAGTTTTTACTTTGTGATGTAATTAACTTTTTTTCATTATATATATCAGTATTTGAGGTTTTATCATATCGTTATTCATTTTTTATTAGAATTATTCATTGATTTCTACTTCATGCTAAGGATGGTATTTAAATTATTTTGACAAACTGTAATAGTTAATAAATACACATGATAAACCTAACCATTAAAAAATATAGGGTGTCACGGTTGTGAGGTTTTACCGTGTGTAATTAGGTAGTAGTGTTAAATTGGACTCGAGAGTGACACAGAGACCCGGAGATGTAATTTTTATTACTTTGGATTGGGTCCAGGGGTAAGGTTACCTTTGGGATAAGTTTTGGGCTACTGTGGCTAATATTTTGGGCTCATTTAGAGGCCCAAAATTAGACCTCTCAATGAGTTTAAAGTTATTTTAGGGGTGTTAAGCCTCATTAATTAAACACTTTGAACATAAAACATAAACTCTAGATGTTGAGGAGATTTGGGAGAACTTGAGAAGAGATTTGGTGAGGAACAAAGAGGGATCAAGAAAAGGAATCACTTATTCGTATTGGTAATGCAAGAAATCTATTCCTTTATCACTGTATAATCTGTAACTTGTTTATGATTTTAATATCATGTATTAAGAATTGAGGTCAGAAGCATGTTTCTGGATTTAAATATTCTATCTTAATCGTGTTGTTATTGTATTTAATTGGATTAAAGTTTTGAACTATCAAACGGTTGATAATTTTATTTCAAATTGAGGCTTTTTGTAGAGAACCTTAAATTGACTTATTGTGATTTGTGTAATTAGGTTTAATTAGGATTTTGGATATTTGAACCTTAATTCATGTTAGAATGATGTTAATATTTGTGGAAACAAGTTAAGATTATGAATATAAAATTTATATGGCTGGAGATTGAGTTTTGAGTAGAGTATTGAAGATTTGGGATGACTTCCATGGGATTTTCCACCACCTTTATTGAACTACGAGGAAGGATTTATATCTGAACCCATATGATAGATCCGACCATGTAGCTTGGGTGTGTTTGAGATTTTATTGGGTTATACGATTTGGTTTCTTTTATAACGATTAATGGGTTTCTTTGGTACTGTGTCTGTGTGTGTGTGTGTGTGTGTGTGTGTGTGTGTGTGTATATATATATATATATATATATATATATATATATATATATATATATATGACAACTAACCTTATTGAACACTCAGCTGTGACAACTAACCTTATTGAACGCTCATCTATGATAACTAACCTTATTGAACACTGTGTGTATATGTGTGTGTGTGTGTCTGTGTGTGTGTGTCTGTGTGTGTGTGTGTGTGTGTGTATAACTTAACCTTATTGAACACTCAACTATGACAACTAACTTGTCTCACTACACGGCCATCCCACTCATTTTCTAGATCCCAAGCTATCACCACTATAAAACTTTTGGTAGGATATGGGGAATCGGGAAATACCTAAAAAAACTATTAGGTCAATACCTTTGACGACACAAGAGATCCTATTCCTCAATACCACTTTATTTTTTTAAAACCATAATTCAATACCACCACTTATAATACTAAGTCCCAAGGACTATATAGATTCGTTCTTAAAGTATCCCGAATCAATATGATTATCTAAACCCAAATCATAATCAAGTCACTTACGCATCCTAATTTCCATAGAATTATTTATTCATAAGTCAATCTACTTAGTCACCTAATCCAGTAGATGAAACCACAAACATACCAGCTAAGATACAACTGAAATCATTAGGATTTCCTAATCATCAAACTTCCATATAATACATCTCACACAAGCCTAAGGTGCCACCACCTATTTGTAACACCCCACATAATTAAATACTGGGTGATCAGTCCTTTATAAAATTAAAAACCAGGTCATCGGTTGGTTCATTCTCAGCATCATTGTCGCAAAATAATATTTCCAATTTGAACACCCTAAATAATTAAGCTAAGTGTCAAAACCATTTAAACCCTCATTTTTCCTTTATTAAATACCAATAACAACCATTTTAATACCCAACATTTAAGAATTACATTTTTACTACGGATGGCAATTAACACACAAGAATTAAACAATATATATAATCCAAACCAAGTTTAAGAACCATAAATGAAATCATTCTGACAAGAGTTAACTCCCGAGGAGTACCGAATGCTGGAAATATCCTAGATCTCTGACAAATCCAACTGTAATAGGAAATCGGGCGACACATGTCCTAACTCTGAAGATCTAAAGTAGGAACTGATTCAATAACGAAGTCGTCTAAAGCTAAGGCATGCAACTCCCACGTAAGCTATAGCACGTCCAATCCAAAGAACCTAAGCATGACTCCCCTGTGGCTGGGCACCTATAATGCATACATATATATACAAGAGAGAAAGAAATGACAGAAAATGGGTCAAAGCCCGAGTGTAAAACAGTTTTAAAAATAGTTTAGAAAGTATTTAAAATGCTTACCGGTTAATATCACAACCATGTTAGTATGTGACACTCTCTTAAAAATCCTCACCTCTCATCGAGTGTGCACTCTTACCGTTCTACTGATCTTATAGGTCTACCTAATTGTTGATACCAAAATTAATCTGCTGACATGGACCAATCATATGAAGACACGTGGCTATCTACATGGCAATAACAAGCACTTCCGAGGAACCCACACGCTCCGAGGAACAAGACTACAACGAGGAAGACTAGTTCCCCAAGGAACTCACAAGCTCCGAGGAACAATGCCTCTCCGAGGAACTCTTTAATACCGAGAAGCTTAGGCGGTCCGAGTAACTCATGGTGGTCCGAGCTGCACCTCGAAGCAGGATACTAACAGTTTAACTGATTCATTAAATTCTTATCATTTGGAAACGCACGCAAAGAGGGCATTAAATGTATATTCCCTTTCATATGTATATCATTTAATGTATTACCCTTTCACATTACAGCCTCAGGGCTATAAATACATTATACAATCCTCATTGTAAGGGGGACCCCCAGACCGGAATTTCTTGAGATAACTTGTAATCGAGAATTCCCATACAAACAGCAATACCAAAACAGTGGACGTATGCCATTCTTATAAGGTTGAACAACTTTAAAATTCTTTATCTCATTTATTTATCTATGATTGAATTATTATAGTGATCTAATTTTTACATCAACAGATTGGCGCCGTCTGTGGGAATCGACTGGTAATATCGATTTCTCATCAAATACAATCCATTACCAATGGATGATATTCCTGAATCCAGCAATCGAAACGCTGGAACCCCTCCAAATCCGTCTGCTCCAATTATTCCAGATCTGACTGGAATAATGGTAAATCTGGCTCAGGGCCATACCGTCATGCAAGAAACGATGCGACAACTCATCCAAACCCTCCATGGCGGTACATCAGCCCATTCCGGACCACGAAGCATTCAAAGAAATACCCGTGCGCCTTCTTCGCGTACTAGGCGTACTAATTCATATCACAATGAGGAATCTGAAGATTTTTCTTATCAACCTGGATGAACTTCATCAGTGCGAGCCACAGATACTGAGCAACGTGTCACCCTCTCCCCAGAAAGGACCAGCGCATTGGAAAGATTAAGTAGGGCTTCTCCTTTCGACCGATTAGGCCCTGGGAGGAATAAAAGTCCTCTTAGTGCAGCGTCAAGGAGCTTTCGACGACCATCAGATTTAAGGGAAGGATCTGCCCAGTCGCGACCAACTGCTCGTCAAGATAAATCCTATGACCGACCAGATGTTCGTCAAGATAAATCCCAGGAAGCCACTTCAACGCGATCAGTTGCTCGAACCAATAGGCCCGAGGAAGGAAATGATGCACGGAAAGGATCTATTCAGAGGCTGGAGGATAGATTAGGGTGCTAAGGCCAAGAACCCTCTACAACGAACCTTTATTTTGAGGAACACCTTTTGTCCATGACATTGTCGACTTTCCAACACCATCAAAATTCAAAGCACCTATTGTGACTCCCAAGTATGATGGGAAGACTGACCCCGTCCTTCATATAGAACAATATCAAGCTGCTGCCGCCATCTATGTTGTCCCAGACGAGATGAGATGCAGGGCATTCTCGGGAACTCTTACCGGATCTGCTCAGATATGGTATAATAATCTTCCTTGGGGTAAGATTTCAACTTTTCTTCAATTGGCCGAGTTATTCATTGGGAATTTCTGCTTTGGAGCAAAGCCAGTTAAGCGAGTAGCACATTTGTTAAGTGTTAGACAAAAAGTTGGTGAGAGTATCAGAGATTATATAACTCGTTTTAATAACGGGAAACTCGAAGTCATTGATTATGAAGAGAAGACAGCGATTACTGCTTTGATGAGTGGACTACTGCCAAATAAGTTGTACTACACTTTGGCCAAAGATCCACCTCGAACCATGTCGGACCTGATGGGAAAAGCGTCTAAGATTATGAATGTCGAGGAGGCTATGTCTGCGAAGAAGAATATAGACACCAAAGAAACCAAGGTGGAAGGTGATAAAGCTAAGAAGAAAGAACATAAGAACAATGGTGGTGACAAATAATCCAAAAATAGGTCGTCATGGGAGGTCTTGAGGAAATTTGATAATTACACACCTTTGAAGGTAAATATCAACCACGTCCTGGAAGAAATTAAGAATAGCGAGGAGTTAAACTGGCCAAAGAAAATAAAGGCAGACCCTGACACAAGGAATAGAGAAAAATATTGCGAGTTCCACAAGGATCATGGCCATATGACTAAAAATTGCATAGCTCTTCAGAATGAGATTGAAACACTCATCCGACGAGGAAAGATAGCAAAGTATGTTGATCGGGGAGGCAAAAGAAGAAACAACGATCGAACTAGAGAGAGATCTAGATCTCCTCGTCGAGCAGAGGAGAACAAGAAGAGAAATCATGAAGTTGATCCGGAGGATGACCCCGATCTTCCCAGGAAACCAAGGCAGCCAGAACGAGAGGTATTTTCAATACGTTTTGGGTCATTTGATTGTAATGTTATTACAGGAGGAGATGCAGGAGGAGGAGACCTTACTGCAGAAAGAAAAGCTTACCTCGGTGAGGCTCAAGCTTGCTCGTACATTCAGCGCATAAATCTAGCTGAGGAAGATCGCCCGAGAAAGGTGAACAGGGAGAAATTGGTCATCGGTTTTTCAAAAAATGACCTTGCAGGTGTCTTATATCCTCATGATGACCCGCTGGTGATCAAAATGAGAATGAAGGAGGTCATGATTTCAAGAGTGCTGGTCGACAATGGTAGCTCGGCAGACATCATGTTCTACTCGTGTTTCGATAGTTTGAATCTAAAGCTATCTCAACTGGAGCCTTACCACAAACCCCTAATTGGTTTTGCTGGCGAGAAAGTATTTCCACTTGGGATGATCAAGTTGGATATATTCATCGGTACGTGGCCTGCTTATCAGACAGAAAGAATATGTTTCTTTGTGATGGACAAGAATGTCCAATCATCGTACAATATCATCATGGGAAGAGTAGGATTGAAGAAGTTCAAGGCTGTGCCATCTACAATGCATCAGTGCCTAAAATTTCCAACAAACTTTGGAGTAGGAGTTGTGAAAGGTGATCAGAAAGTAGCTCGGGAATGCTATTAGTCATCCATCGAGCAAGAAGAGCTGGAAGAATCAAAGAAAAAGGCTACTACCTATCAAGTGGATGAAGGTGCAGAAATTGAAACATTGGATCCTCGAGATGAGTCGCAACTCATCAAAGGTCAGGTGGTGGAAGCTACTGAAAACATCATTCTGGACGACGAGCACCCTGAGCGAACTACTCAAATAGGTTCATCGTTGGAAGACTCATTAAAATAGGAATTGATAACTTTCCTTAGAAGCAGAAGACAAACTTTTGCGTGGAGTCATGAAGATATGCCTGGGATAGACCCAAACTTCTTATGTCACGAGCTCAATGTGAATAAGGAGATCAAGCCTGTGAAGTAGAGAAGAAGAGTATTCAGTCCCGAGAAGAATCAAGCTATACAAGAGGAAGTCGAGAAGCTCCAGAAAGCTTGTTTCATTGAAGATGTTAAATATCCAGATTGGTTAGTTAATGTGGTGATGGTAAAGAAGAAGAACAACAAGTGAAGGATGTGTGTAGACTTCACCGACCTCAACAAAGCATGCCCAAAGGATCACTTTCCACTGCCCCGAATTGATCAACTGGTGGATGATACCTCGGGACACGAGTTGCTGAGCTTCATGGATGCTTACTCTGGTTACAATCAAATTAAAATGAAACCGGAAGACAGGGAGAGTACTTCTTTTATTACCCCTAGGGGAACTTATTGTTATAATGTTATGCCTTTTGGTTTGAAAAATGCAGGTGCGACATATCAGAGGCTGATGAACAAGGTCTTTACTGAACAAATCAGTGACAATATGGAAGTCTATGTTGACGATATGCTGACGAAAAGCAAGAAAGATGCCGATCATCTAGTTGACTTAAGTCAGACTTTTGATCAACTAGATAAATATCAAATGAAGCTGAACCCGACAAAGTGCATCTTTGGAGTACGAGAAGGCATGTTCCTCGGGTACATTGTAAATCAATGAGGCATTGAAGCAAATCCTGAAAAGATCAAAGCTCTATTAGGCCTTCGATCTCCAACGACAAAGAATGAAGTACAGAGTCTTACAGGATGAGTAGCGGCACTCAACAGATTTGTGTCTCGAGCAACTGATAGATGTCTCCCATTCTTCAAGACACTCAGAAAAACTTTTGAGTGGAATGATGAATGTGAGAAGGCTTTTCAAGACTTGAAGAAATACTTGGGAGAACCTCCACTGTTGTCCAGGCCAGTGATGGGAGAAAAATTGTATTTGTACCTTGTAGTGTTCGAGAATGCAGTTAGCTCGGTGTTGATCAGAGTGGAGAATGGAGTGCAAAAACAAATTTACTACACAAGTAAGGCCTTCCGAGGAGCAGAGATCAGATATCCAAGGTGGGAGAAATTGGCACTGGCACTGATTGAGGCGAGTAGGAGAATGAGGCCATACTTCCAGGCTCATACCATAGTAGTATATACCGATATGCCACTAAGGCAAGCCCTGCATAAGCCAAAAAAATTAGGAAGATTGATGTACTGGGAAATAGAGCTCGGTGAATATGATATAGTCTATGAACCCAGAACATAGCTAAAAGGGCAGGCTGTAGCAGACTTTATAGCGGAGTTCACCTATCCTGACACCCCCGAGGAGCAAAAGTTGCTCGCTGATCAACCTGTGGACGTTACAAGATCAACAAACACAAGCTCAGACCAATTCCGATTGGTAAAAGGGCGTGTGGATGTTACAGGATGTGGTGCAGAGATAGTTGTGAGCACTCCGGACGAGGAACAAGAGTTTCTCACTGATCAACCTGTGGATGTTACAGAATCGATAAACACTAGCCCAGACCAACTCCGGTTGGTAAAAGGGCAAGTGGATGTTACAGGATCATTAAATTCGAGCTCAGACCAACTCCGGTTGGTAAAAGGGAAAGAAAACATGATCGACGAGGAGCGAGAAAAATTCGGGGAGGATAAAAGGAAGCAATAAATATTTCATCGAGGAACTCTGACTAATTCGAAATTTGAAGACGACTTGCCTATATGGAGGCTATATATAGATGGCTCATCTTGCACTGTAGGATGTGGCGCGGGGATAGTTTTGAGCACTCCGGACGAGGTCGATATGGAATACGCCTTGCGTTTCCAATTCAAAGCTTCCAACAATGAGGCTAAGTATGAGGCCATGGTTGCAGGACTTAGTTTAGCAAAAATTATGGAAGCGCAACAGGTCATTGTTTTCAGTGACTCTCAATTGATCATAAACCAAATGATGGGAGTATATGCAGTTAGAGGAGAATTAATGATCAGATATCAAGCAAAGGCAAAGAAGCTAGTGTCAGAATTTTCTGCTATTTAGCTGGTCAGAATACCAAGAATGGAGAATGCGAGAGCAGACGCACTAGCCCGACTAGCATCGGCTACTCGCACCGAGCTCCGACGAACAATCCCAATTGAAGTGTTAGCTGGTCGGAGTATAGATAAAGATCTGACGATGAACTTTATCACCCTTGATTTAGGACCATCTTGGATGGATCCCATCAGGGCGTATATCGAGGAGGGAGAATTGCCAATTGACAAACTCGCAGCCAAGAAATTGAAGTTTAAAGCAGCTCGATATGTATTAACTAATGGTGTTTTATAAAAAGGAGGAATTATGGCAGGTTTGCAGAGATGCATACATCCCTCCGAGGTGAAAGAATTGATTGAAGAAATCCATGAAGGGTCTTGTGGAGCACATGTAGAAGGTCGGACGCTTTTACAAAGGGTGATGACGCAAGGATATTACTGGCCGACGATGAGGGTTGATTGCATAGCCTACGCCAAGAAGTGTGACAAGTGCCAACGCTTTTCCTCAATCCGAAGAACTCCACAAGCATTATTTACACCCATAACTTCTCCTTAGCCATTCTCCATGTGGGTAATAGATTTGGTTGGACCACTGCCAACGACCCGAGGAAGGTTCAAGTATCTCGTCGTCGCAGTGGATTATTTTACTAAGTGGGTAGAAGCTGAGACACTCATTGACATGACGTACGAGAAGGTGTACCAATTTGTTTGGAAGAACATCATTTTTCGATATGGTATCCCTCATGCCTTCATCATAGACCATGGAACACAATTTGATAACGAGGAGTTTGTCGCCTATTGTCATCAGTCAAACATTTTGAAGGTTCATTCAGCACCAGGCCATCCTCAAAGCAATGGACAAACTGAAGTGATAAACAGAACGCTGCTGAACGGTTTGAAGAAACGATTGGATGATGCAAAAGCAAACTGGATCAACGAGCTATAATCAGTACTTTGGGCTTACCGAACTACTCCCCGAGTAGCAACTGAAGAATCACCATATATGTTGGCGTTTGGAAGTGAAGCTGTCATACCTGCCGAGTTGGGCCTCCCAACACACAGGGTACTGAATTTCAATTCCCCTGTCAGCGACTTAATGAGAAGACTGGATTTAAACATGCTCGAGGAAGTTAGAGAAGAAGAAGTCATTCGAAATGCTGCTTACCAGCAGCGAACAACTTTGTTCTACAACAAAAGGGTGAAGAAGTGCGACCTGAAAGAAAGAGACTATGTACTGAAGAAAGTAATTCAAAAACATAATAAGCTGGAAGCAAACTGGCATGGACCATATCGAGTTACAGAAGTTGTTCGACCAGGAACTTATCGAATAGAAACTTTAGAAGGCGAGGAGTTTAAGAATGCATGGAACGCAGAGCACTTGCGCAAGTATTATCAATGATGTATATGTAACACAGTTCCATCAATATGAATAAAACGAAGATATTCTGCCAAAGTCTCTCCTTTTTATTGAGAATTTTTCGGGGAATACTAGTGCTACACACTACTCGACAAAGCTTGGACTGCTCAGCAAAATATTCCTAAAAATGCCAACTTCGGTTGGTTAGGAAACAAGATATTCCTAAAAATGCCAACCTCGGTTGGTTAGGAAACAAAATATTCCTAAAAATGCCAACTTCGGTTGGTTAGGAAACGAAATATTCCTAAAAATGCCAACTTAGATTGGTTAGGAAACGAGATATTCCTAAAAATGCCAACCTCGGTTGGTTAGGAAACAAAATATTCCTAAAAATGCCAACTTCAGTTGGTTAGGAAACGATATATTCCTAAAAATGCCAACATGTTTGGCTAGGAAATGATATATTCCTAAAAATGCCAACCTGTTTGGCTAGGAAACGATATATTCCTAAAAATGCCAACCTGTTTGGCTAGGAAACAAAATATGCTCGCAAATGCCAACTTATGTTGGTCGGAAGGTACATTCATTCTCAAAAATGCCAAATTATGTTGGTCGGGAGGTAAGATTATTCCAGAAGATGCAAAAGTTGCTAATTATGGATGGTCGGGGATAAAAACCCACCCACTATAGTTAGTAGACAAAGAAAATTTACCGACCTTGGTTGGTCGAAAACATTTAAAAGAAAAATCTACCAAGTATGGTTGGTCGGGGATAAAAACCCACTAACTGTAGTTAGTCGACAAGCAGAATTTAACGACCTTGGTTGGTTGGAAAAATTTTAAACATTTTTATACTCGTGACTTTGTTATTAAGTGATCGAGCAATATATTTGAAACTTGAAACTTTTTATTACTGAGTTGGTCGACAAACAACACAATATTGTTATCTTTTTAACAGATATGCATAAATATAAAGTGTTTGATAACTATAAGACAATAGCAATCAAAATTTGCAAACAAAATGAAAGTCTTTCATTAAATTCAAAATAAATTACATTGATAATGAAATTACAGTTACATTGACATGTATACTAACTATTACATCAAAAATTCCTATTCTACTGGTCTCTTCCCCTCTGCTTTTGACACAGGTTCTTCGCCAGCAGGTGGATCATTTAAAGACAGAGGAGAATTGATGAAGTTGAGATCCTTCAACATCCTGATATTCATCACGGATGGTCGATCTAAAAGATGCTCGGGACAAGATACCTCAATTTGAGAATGTAAATTGTAGTCACCGAGATACTTTGAAATTAAGCTCCGAGGAATAGCCCGAGCAGGGATCCAATCCATCTCCAAATTATATGGCGGCACGGGCAAGTCGAGCAACCCGGGATCATGGTAGTCCCACAGATAATGACCTTGTTCGAGCTTCAATACACCTAAGGCGTTCAGCCAGCCTTGCTTGTAGCCCTCATTGTTGGCATTCTGGATACGATCATCCAAGTGGAATAGTGATTCATTGTATCCAGCCATCCAAAACTCCCTGGGCTATTTGTGGAATTGATAGGTTAGCCTTTCTAGCTGCTCTTGGAGATTCTTGATGAAAATCTCCTTATTCTCCAAGACGAACTTCTGTGCAGAGATCTATTTTTCCAAGTCCCTAATTTTCTTTGACATGTCAGACAAAGCCTGGTCCTTCGCCATTAATTGGAAAGCTTGGTTCTCTAACACAGACTGAGTTCTCTGTTCCTCGACAAGAACCCGAACTGCTCTTCCTCGTCCCCGAGGAGCTCTTTCTCGACCGCGAGAAGATGTAGAGGTGCCATAACTCTTCAAAGTCTCTAACTCGTCCCTCAACTTGGCATTCTCAACCTCTAAGAACGAGAATCCCTCATCGGTCACTGGGATCAAGGCACTGGAAGTGGAGGCTGCAGACTTCAATTGTGATAGCTCTTTTTGCAAGTTGTTGTTCTATTGCTCCAACAACTTGGCAACCTGTCTACATTCCTCGACCTCACCCTTCAAAGTTCTCTCCCTCAGATCATACCCAACAAAAAGCTTATCGTAGCCCTTGTTAGCCATGATCAGCTTGTACTTCTATTCGTACCCCTCATGCAACAGGGCAGTTGATTCCTTGTATTGATTCTGAAGGTATTCGAGTTTACACTAGAGATCCTCGATCTTTTCATAGTAAGCCACAATATTGGCCACTGCTCGGTCAAGTAGACACTTCAAGTACTGATATGCTTTAACTGCCCGTTCTAAAGCATCATGACCAAGGATGTCGGAAACTTGTGCAACACTCAGGTCTGTGTGACCAGCCTTAAAGTACTCATTACATTGCTGCAACAACTTTGTATCATGGGCAGATAGCAGATCCATCCTGGCCAAAAACTAGCAGAGAAAGAAGAGCAATCATCAATAAGAAGAATAAGTAGATTATGAATAGAAAATAGACAACAGTATGCAGGAAAATTCAAGTTTTATTAGATCATACAATTCAGAGTTACAAATTCTGGAATTACATTTGACAAAATAAGAAAAATATAAAGATAAGCCCGAACAACACTACACCTTTTCCTTATCTCCCAAAACCTTATCGGGAGGATGGGAAGAGGAAGCAGGTTGCTCAGAGGGAACTGTGGGTTGTTCGGAGAGCACCAGCTGTTGCTCGGAAGAAGAAACGACTTGCTCGGTAGCATACTGGATGGCTGGGGGTGATCTCCCATCACTATTGAAGATTCCTCAGAGGTAGCTTCGTCCTCTTCTAATTCTTCTAGAGTAGGAGGGGGACCAGGGATATGTCTCTGGAAGAGCTCAGATGACTCGTCGACCATCATTTCCTGAAGGGCAGCAACCCATCCATCCCTAAAATACTTTAGACTGCCATAGTCCACTTGAGATACCATGGCAGCCAACCCCTTATCCCACCCCTTGTCCCAGCCAAAGATGAAGGACTTCTTCACAGCAGCTTTCCTCTTGGCCTTCTCCAAGGCAAGTTTCTCGGACAGCAAGTTCTCAGCAGCCTTCAACTTATTTTCTATCTCCTCTTTCTGCCGACCTACTTCCTGAAGTTTAGCCAACTCCTCCTCGGCAGCCTTGAGTTTATTTTCCAACTCTTTTGCAGATTTGAGCTTATCTTCCAGCTCTTTATTTGCCTTCTCCAAGGCATTCTTTTTCTTCTCCAACCCCTTGGAGGCATCAAAAATCTGAGCTTTTTCTTGCTCGGAGGAAGCAAGTTTCTTCCCCCAGTCAGCTTTGTCATCAGCATATTTCTGGCGAGAATCAGCCAGAGACTTGGTAGCTTCTTCCAGAGCTCCCTCCACACTGGACGAGGAGCAAGAAGCCTTAATCACTTCATCCTTCTTCAGGATTATATTAAAGCAGCTCGTCAACTGTGAACAGAAAAAGAAAGCAAGTTAGAAACAGAAATGACAAAGGAAATATGAGAAATTCTAAGTAAAGAGACTTACAGAAGCAAGGTGACGAGCAGCTAGTGAGGTAACCATATCCCGAGTAAGGTTTTCTTCAGTACCTTGAACCTCGGGAATGATCAAGGACTTTACCGAGCTCATATCAGAGCTCGGGGAACAAAAGTGGGAACTCCAGCCCCAACAGCTGGGGGTTGAATGATGGTATCAGCCAAATTGATCGAGGAGCTCTTCTTCCGCCTCCTCAGGGGAACAGGTACAGCCAAGGAAGAAACCTTGGTCGGTGATATCACAATCACCTCTCCAGGAGCAGCAGACCTGCTCGGAGCCACTGCGGGCTTCTCAGCAACCTTCTCGACAACTTTAGCAGAAGCGACAGGAGGAGCTGCATCATTCTTCTTTGTCCCTTCCTTTGGGACATCAATCCTTATCCTTTTTACCTCCCCAGAACCGGAGGCATTCTTCTCATACAGGGTAGGAGGTCTTCTCTTCTTCATCCTTTCACTTAAAGGAATATGAGATTCAGGCGACGAGCTGGTGGAAGCTGGTACTGGCTCTGACTCACTTATCACTGGACGAGTAGTGAAAGACGTGGTATAGCTCTTGTACTGGAGCAGATAAGAAGCTGATCTAATATGCTTGTAGGCAACACTTTGATGCAGACCCCAGATAAGTTTCAAAAGCTTTATATTGACATCTGCTTCTCTTGGGCACTTTCTCTTGTTATCAACTGCAAATAAATAAACATTTGTTATCAATGGCACATTTTATCAAACACAAAAGAAACATGAATTTAAAATAAATAAAATGAAATAAAGATAACTTATCCCATTGCCATAAGGAGGGCATCTAGGACCTTGGTAAACCTCATCTCCAATTAATGGAGGGAGTTGCCAATTTTTTATGACAACCCCATGCTCAAAATAATCCCTATTGGCATCAGGGAGATTGACTACTAAGGCTCTGTTTAAAAATCTAGTTTTTAAATAAAAAAATATTATCATTAACTGCCCATCTATAGCAGAACATGGTTTCTGGGATTCCTATGCGAGTTCCATGCACTTGATTTAATCTATGCACCCCATTAACTATTCTCCATGTGTTGGGGGCTATTCGTGCAGGAACAACATCGAAATACTGACAGAATTCCAGACACAAGGAATTGGGTGGAAAAGAAAATCCACATTCAGCAAAAAAGAGACTGGGGAACTAATGTCCCTCAGCCAAATTGAAATAATCAGAAGGCTCAGAATTTTTTTCCAAGATAACCCAAGAGGGGATGGAGAAATCAGAACGAAACTTCTCAAGAGACTCAACAAGGTAAACCATGGTGAATAAAGAAATGAAGAAGAAAGAAGAAGATCTTACAGGAAAAGAATGGATCTGCTGACAACGAACGGCGGAAAAGACGAACGCACAAGAGAATAGGAAGAGACGACGTAAAACTCAAAAGATGAAAATTTGAAAAGGTAGAAGACGATGGGAGTGTCTGTGAAGTTTAAATACCTTGCCTTGGGAAATGGTGAAGTAATGATTACAAAAAAGGATGATTACGTTACAGGCGGCTAAAAAGATGAAAAGTAGCGAGGGAATCAAAGCAGAGAACAGCGGCTAAAAAGAGGAAAAGTGGCACGGGAATCGAAGCACACAAAAAAATCCAAAAAAGCATGATTCTACGAATTGGGAAGGAGAAATAAATACAAGGTAAATGCTCCTAAAAATCAGGAAGACTATTTAAAGCTACCATATTCCGAGAAAGAATGTTCCATACTCCTCAAATTTCGAACTATGAAACATTGGGGGCTTCTGTTGATACCAAAATTAATCTGCTGACATGGACTAATCATAAGAAGACACGTGGCTATCTACATGGCAATAACAAGCACTTTTGAGGAACCCACTCGCTCCGAGGAATAAGACTACAACGAGGAAGACTAGTTCCCCAAGGAACTCACAAGCTCCGAGGAACTCTTAAATACCGAGAAGCTTAGGCGTTCCAAGTAACCCATAGTGGTCCGAGCTTCACCTCGAAGCAGGATACCAACAGTTTAACTGATTCATTAAATGCTTATCATTTGGACGCGCACGCAAAGAGGGATTAAATGTATTACCCTTTCATATGTATATCATTTAATGTCTTACCCTTTCACATTACAGCCTCAGGGCTATAAATACATTGTACAATCCTCATTGTAAGGGGGACCCCCAGACCGGAATTTCTGGAGATAACTTGTAATCGAGAATTTCCATACAAATAGCAATACCAAAACAGTGGACGTAGGCCATTCTTATAAGGCTGAACCACTTTAAAATTCTTTGTCTCATTTATTAATCTGTGATTGAGTTATTAGAGTGATCTAATTTTTTACATCAACACTAACTTATTCCCATGAAGTTTTATCCCGAAAAGTACCAAGGCCATAATATCTAGTTTTAGAAAATTAATCTCTTCCATTTTCTTACGTTTCTTAGAATCATTAAGTACCATTACCAAATTCATGAACACTTGTTATAAAGTTGAAACATTTATTCATTACTTACCTACTTATGCACAGTAGAATGTTGCCATACATATCAGTGTGTATATATATATATATATATATATTAGTCACTCATATAATATATATATTACCGGCACCCCGCATAATATATATGGTGTTGGCAAACTCTGCTATCAAGTCCCCGAATCACACAAACTAAGGGAAATACTAGTTCGGAATCACTCTCGAACTGTATTAACATAATACACAAACAAATGGAGATGAAGCATAGTTCCAAGTCACTAAGAGGTCAGCATATACCCTCACGTCTCTTAGGACCGTTTGACTATCAATCAGATAGCCTGTACCAAGGAATCCTATGTTCTAGGGTACGAGTCGATATCCCCCATAAAGGTACAATCGAGATAAGACTGTCCCGGCGCGGAAACCTCCGTGATAGAAAGTAACCTGGGTATGATTTTTACACAGCTACATAATATATGCACAATCATACAGTCATATATATAAATATTCACATTTTCCAAATTTGGTTCACCCATGACCCATAATTATAATTATCACATTTTACTCGAGTATCTCGCATAACGAACTCGTCACTATTATTTCCATATATAAATTACTCCATACTTATTTCTCATCTCTCGAAGTATTCTATCTCACTAAGATAATCTCAGTAGGCACACTCTCAATTACCTTTTGGTCTAATTCACATACAATTTCGATATTTTATTAAACGTACTCGTGATTTCTTATGTGTGAATAACTCCATGTTAACCCTAAATTTCATCTTACGTTAATTTCTCACTCAACGGGGTTTACCTAGACCCAACTGGTCCTATTTATATCCCATTATGTCCTAACAATAATATTCAAGGATTCCTACGCATTTTATTCAGATTAAATCAACATAAGGGGAATATGCATTTTTTTCCAGGAGGGTCGATCGATCGAGGGAATGGGGTCGATTGGTCGATGCTCTTGGTTGATCGATCGATCAAGGAGTTCTTGCCCAATTTTCTGCAATTTTCAACCTACAGGTTCAATCATTCTAACCCCTCCAAACCTCTATAATTTCATCCCAAACTACCATCAAAATTACCCAAGTGTATAAGCAATGTATATAAACAAGTTCTAACGTAACGACATCAATAAATCCTCAACGAATCAATCAAAAAGGGGTTTAATCTCAGATTTCTTTATAAAACTAGATTCTTGCATGAATGATCACAACCTCTATTTAAGTACAGATTTTCTTCCCAAAAATGATACTAAACTCATGGTTAATCTTCTACATATGATCCAGATTTTAGTCCACATGGATTCTCCCTACAACACACATAAATTCTCTTCCAAAACATATAATTCTTAAATTAAAACTTATGATTTTCATTCCTAGACTAACATGGAAGGTATATTAACTTGGAAATTAGCAAGATAGATACTTGCCTGAGATTCAAGGATTTGATTTGTTGATGAAAATTATATGGATGCGTTCCTCATCATGTGATCCACGTTTTGGTGGTGGTGGCGGTGTAATCGGGTGAGTTCTAGGCCTTGGATTGCTTGAAAACTCTTCACCTTCTTCTCAAATCTCTTCCCATTCTTCTCTAATCACTTCACCTTCTTCTCTAATGGATGGCTTAGGCATTGTGTTTGTTAACTACAAGAGACAACTCTAAATGGATAATAAATACTAAGAAAATTCGTGGGTTTAATAACCCAAAAATATAAAATGTCTAAAATACCCTACTAGGGTGTTAATTAGGCCTAAAAATGCCCCGGGACCCAAAGTAAACTCCCGGGTATACTTTTTTTACTATATCGACCATTTCGGACACTTCGGTGCACTCAAAACGACTATACGGATGACTTATAATTTATTCACTTTAATAATAATAATTTAGTCCCGACACGAAAAAATTTCCAATAATTACTAACTCACATTATGCTAGTAAATATAAAAAAAAATCCGGATTAATATAAAATAATTACCGCAAATTAAATTTAATAAATCCCCAATTTTAAAAGCCATAAAAATACGGGGTATTACATACTTCCCCCCTAATAACTGAATTTCGTCCCGAAATTCAAAAAAATAAAGCATAACTGATAAGGACAACTCCGATTATTAATCTCACATCTCATGTAATTTCTGTCGTACCACCTATACAGTACATTACCAAATACCCCCACTAATGTGATACTCCAAGCCTTACCACTTAGTTTAAATTATCTTGAGTCAAACTTTACCTAATCATTCCTTTTCCATCCTCATGGAAAAAATTATGGGAGTAACGATCCTAAGTCATCAAACAACTAAATCTGGAAGTCACAACTTCTACTTTCATTAACCTCAAGAATACTTACTATGACACAAATATGGAAAATACAACAATCAAACCATCCAGGACACCCATACCCTCAATGTGCGTACTTTCCATCATAAGGTCTAAATCAATGTGATTCCTCTGTAAAGTTACTCTTAATTAATTGACTACCTGGTTTATAATCCGTATTTCTATGATTTCCACATTCTCATTTGGCGATTTCATTTGCCTCAAATCATACTACAACTCATAGCTCTCTGATTAATATAAATATATACATATAATGGCAAAGGTTATAAACTCATATTCTAAAGGCCCAACTTACTTCGACTCCCAACGTTCTTTAGTTTCATGCGTGGGGTGTCTCGCAGAGCGAAATCCAAACAAGGAATCCCCCCGATACACTACTACCTAAAATAGTTGGTAATCGAAACTCCTCAGGTCCTTAGTCTATAGTATATAACATCCCAACAAGTTTTATCTATTTATAAAAGTCTACTTATTCACTCTCTTGTCAAAGACAATACGCTCGCTATAACGATCATTCCTAGTCTCATATACAACAAGTCAATCCATGTCGATAATCACATCCTACTCGGACATGTCTATAATACGTAAATCCTCGATAAAATTAAACTAGCGTATTGATATATAAAAGAAAATAATAGGCGTCCCACTACCCATCGGTGAGTCTACATAAATAATAGTGCCAATGGCCAAGTCTAGTAACCCTATGGTCCACGCAATTCTAATAGCTACAAATGAATGTGAGGTCCTAATGACAATCATTATGCGCCTCATAACTCCATAGATAGAAAATGTACCCTCATTCGTGGGCGGCAGTGGTTGTTGATTCCCACTATTATAACTTTGCTCTGATGAGTCAAGAAAAATTTTACCCCAAATTTTCAGTTCTAATTAACCACACTCCACTATATGTTCAAGCCTTTGAATATATTGCCTTCGTTGGGTAACACACCCAATTCCCGCATTTCTAGAACTTCTACTGATGACTCTCCTTAATTTTCCATTTGACCCTCTCTTAAGCGCACTACGTTGGGTGGGTCAAATTTCGCATCACCTTCGACTATAGCTGCACTTGGAAATCATAGGCTATGTCCTAGCCGTCTTTAGAGTCTTGGCCTCTCGTACCATAATAAGGGTGACCTCGACTACGGTCATTATCCTCGAACATACTTCATAACCTCCTAAGTATGACCCCTATTATCCGTCCAATGGCCATCATCTGCCATACTTCTTGTACGAACACGTACGAACGCAAATAAGATTCACTAATATATACGTTATAGCAGGAGAACGAAATCTCACCAAAGAAATCAACAATCCTAAACATAGGCTCTATATCAAAGAAAGCTATGCTAGAAGAATAATAAGCCGCACAGATCCTAAAGGACACTAGAACCTGATGCTCTGATACCACCTGTAATACCCCGCCTAATTAAATATTGGGTGATCAATCCTTTATTAAATTAAAAACCAGGTGATCGGTTAGTTCATTCTCAGTATCATTGTCGCAAAATAATATTTCCAATGTGAACACCCTAAATAATTAAGCTAAGTGTCAAAACCATTTAAAACCTCATTTTTCCTTTATTAAATACCAATAACAACCTTTTTAATACCCAACATTTAAGAATTACATAAATACTAAGGATGGCAATTAACACACAAGAATTAAACCATCTATATAATCGAAACCAAGTTTAAGAACCATAAATGAAATCATTCTGACAAGAGTTAACTCCCAAGGAGTACCGAATGCTGGAAATATCCTAGATCTCTGACAAATCCAACTGTAATAGGAAATCGGGCGACACATGCCCTAACTCTGAAGATCTAAAGTAGGAACTGATTCAATGAGAAAGTCGTCTAAAGCAAGGGACTGCAACTCCCACGTAAGCTGCAGCACGTCCAATCGAAAGAACCTAAGCATGATGCCCCTGTGGCTGGGCACCTGTAATACATACATATAAATACAAGAGAAAAAGAAATGACAAAAAAAGGGTCAGAGCCCGAGTGTAAAACAGTTTTAAAAATAGTTTAGCAAGTATTTAAAATTCTTACCGGTTAATATCACAACCAAGTTAGTATGCGACACTCTCTTGAGAATCCTCACCTCTCATCTAGTGTGCACCCCTACCGTTCTACTGATCTCATTGGTCTACCTAACTTATTCCCATGAAGTTTTATCACAAAAAGTACCAAGGCCATGATATTTATTTTAGAAAATTAATCTCTTCCATTTTCTTACGTTTCTTAGAATCATTAAGTACCGTTACCAAATTCACGAACACGTGTTATAAAGTTGAAACATTACTACTTATGCACAATAGAATGTTTCCATACATATCAGTGTATATATATATATATATATATAGAGGCAGGCTCCTGTGCACACTAAGTTTGCACACTAACTTTGCACATTACCTTTTAAAAGTGGTAAAAAAAATATTTTTGAGTTGATTTTTTTTGTGTGATATTTAAACATTTCAAGGAACCCAAATAAAAAAAATCAGTTCAAAAAAACTTTTTTTACTATTTTTAAAAAATCGGTCAAACTTTCGCAGTTTTTAAGCCCTTTAAAAACTGCGAAAGTTTGACCGATTTTTTAAAAATAGCAAAAAAAGTTTTTTTGAGCTAATTTTTTTTATGTGAGTCCGTTGAAATGTTAAAATATCACATAAAAAAATTGGTGTGCGCCAGCACTAAGTTTGCACACTTTTAAAAGGTAATGTGCAAAGTTAGTGTGCAAACTTAGTGTGCACAGGAGCCTGCCTCTATATATATATATATATATATATATATATATTAGTCACTCATATAATATATATACTATCGGCACCCCGCATAATATCTATGGTGTTGGCATACTCTGCTATCAAGTCCCCGTATCACACAAACTAAGGGGAATACTAGATCGGAATCACTCTCGAACTGTATTAACATAATACACAAACAAATGGAGGCGAAGCACAGTTCCAAGTCACTAAGAGGTCACCACATACCCTCACGTCTCTTAGGACCGTCTGACTATCAATCAGATAGGCTGTACCAAGGAATCCTATGTTCTAGGGTACGAGTCGATATCCCCCATAAAGGTCCAATCAAGATAAGACTGTCCCGGCGTGGAAACCTCCGTGATAGCAAGTAACCTGGGTATGATTTTTACACAGCTACAGAATATATGCACAGTCATACAACCATATATATAAATATTCACATTTTCCAAATTTGGTTCACCCATGACCCATAATTATAATTATCACATCTTACTCGAGTATCTCGCATAACGAACTCGTCACTTTTATTTCCATATATAAATTACTCCATACTTATTTCTCATCTCTCGAATTATTCTATCTCACTAAGTATAATCTCAGTAGGCACACTCTCAATTACCTTCTGGTCTAATTCACATACAATTTCGATCTTTTAATAACGTACTCGTGATTTCTTGTGTGTGAATAACTCCCCGTTAACCCTAAGTTTCATCTTACGTTAATTTTTCACTCAACGGGGTTTACCTAGACCCTACTTGTCCTATTTATATCCCATTATGTCCTAACAATAATAATCAAGGATTCCTATGCATTTTATTCAGATTAAATCAACATAAGGGGGATATGCATTTTTTCCTGGAGGGGTCGATCAATCGAGGGAATGGGGTCGATCGATCGATCATCGATCGATCGATGCTCTTGGTCGATCGATTGATCAAGCAGTTCTTGCCCAATTTTTTGCAATTTTTAACCTACGGGTTCAATCATTCTAACCCCTCCAAACCTCTATATTTTCATCCCAAACTCCCATCAAAATTACCTAAGCGTATAAGCAATGTATATAAACAAGTTCTAACGTAACGACATCAATAAATCCTCAACGAATCAATCAAAAAGGGGTTTAATCTCAGATTTCTTTATAAAACCAGATTCTTGCATGAATGATCACAACCTCTATTTAAGTACAGATTTTCTTCCCAAAAATCATACTAAACTCATGGTTAATCCTCTACATATGATCCAGATTTTAGTCCACATGGATTCTCCCTACAACACACATAAATTCTCTTCCAAAACATATAATTCTTAAATTAAAACTTATGATTTTCATTCCTAGACTAACATGGAAGGTATATTAACTTGGAAATTAGCAAGATAGATACTTGACTGAGATTCAAGGATTTGATATGTTGATGAAAATTATATGGATGCGTTCCTTGTCATGTGATCTACGTTTTGGTGGTGGTGGCGGTGTAATCGGGTGAGTTCTAGGCCTTTGATTGCTTGAAAACTCTTCAACTTCTTCTCAAATCTCTTTTCCTTCTTCTCTAATCACTTCACCTTCTTCTCTAATGGCTGGCTTAGGCTTTGTGTTTGTTAACTCCAAGAGACAACTCTAAATGGATAATAAATACTAATAAAATTCGTGGGTTTAATTACCCAAAAATACAAAATGTCTAAAATACCCTCTCGGGGTGTCAATTAGGCCTAAAAATGCCCCGAGACCCAAACTAAACCCCTAGGTACACTTTTCTGACTATCTCGACCCTTCTGGACACTTCGGCGGACTCAAAACGACTATACGGACGACTTATAATTTATTCACTTTAATAATAATAATTTAGTCCTGACACGACACAAGCGCGTCCCGAATTTAATTTCCATAATTGCCATTTTATTCACTCGTGACAATTTTAATAAAATCAATCTAATATATTACTTTACTCATCTAGAAATATTCAACAAATTTCCAATAATTACTAACTCACATCATGCTAGTAAATATAAAAAAATTAATTTTCGGATTAATATAAAATTAATACCTCAAATTAAATTTAATAAATCCCTAATTTTAAAAGCCATAAAAATACGCGGTATTACACTAATGTCAGAAAACTCGATACTTTCTAGCTAACACTACCAGAAAAATGCGACGGAATAAGAATGCCTACTAACTTAGCCGATCACCAACCCAAAGAGAAGTACACAACGTGATCAAGACCTCGACTTTACCATCAAATTACAAATCAAACTATCACCAGGAAAACATGACCGGATCTAAGCAACAACGACGCCGAAAGATTCCCTACTGACCTCACCACGTCACACTCGAAAGGAACATGGACCTAAAGATCTGAAACCAAGTTGTAACGCCTCGACCCGAATTGAAGGGTTAATAAAGGATCGACCCGAATTGAAGGGTTAATAAAGGATCAACTCGATTTGAACCATGCGTTCATCGTGAAGTGAAATAGAACACCCTAAATAATATTTCTAATCCAGTTTTATTAATATTTAACGTTACACTTATTACCATGTGAGTCCGATTTATAGTCACTACGTGATTTGACGCAAGGGAAATGCCCCGAGGCCAAGTAACAGAGTTACTAACATAAATGCAAGTATATACTTACCTGTATAATGCGTTCAAAATACAAAACTGCATGAAACATGTCGTAACAAAATGATGGAGTGAGTAGAATGCTCAGTGGGAACTATACAATTCAGTATAGAAACGAACGACAGAAATAATACTAACACGCAACACTACATGCATGCAAAAGTACATATGTATCTATATATATACCTTTGAAAATACATATCACCACGTATTAAACCATTTTACCCAAAAACGTAATTTACTCCAATATACTTCCTTATTTTTACAAAATAGTCACTCTGTATCATTATGCATAAAATTAGCATATTCCTTCCCGTTAATTCACACCATGAAACAAATGACATTTGTTAGGAAAAAACCTTACATTTACTTTCAAACGTTCATTAACGCAACATTTATTATCTCACACCAGAGTTACTTAACCATCTTGAAGGACTTCCATATAATGTACGCACTCACCGTGTTTAGAAAAAGACTCATTTTCCTTTGAAAGCCTCATATAGCACACGGTTGTGTTTATTATGATTCAAACCTCATTAGGTAGCTTAAACATCATGAAGTCATCTTGCTTAAATATCCCATGTTACCACATGAACATTAAACATTTAATGTGTTATTCTTGCATTAGTAAATCAATGAATCTATACCATTCATTTATGCCTCTTTCACGAATATTCAATTCATCACTTAGCATTTTCTTCAGGGATTCCGCCTACACACACACCCTGAAACAACACACGCACAACCACGATTTCACATAATTTCACCGCCCGACACCGAGTGCTAAGTAAACTGCAGTTGCTTTTGGGTTTTTCACCCAAAGAACAGCACAACACTGCTTAATTATTTAGCCCGACATCATCCAATATCGTTATCTTAACAATGTGTTCAACATTTTCATAATGTTTACATTAATTTGCCTTTTGGGGGTCAAAACCAAAGCGTTGGACTTAACCATCCATTTTTCCATTATTCATTTGAGGAAAATAATTATATTCCATTAAAGTCCTTTTTCACGCATGTATTAATTTTTCCACCGAAAATCATTTTCGTTTAAGGACTTATTTTATTCTTTCTACATACTTCTCAAAACACTCTTTAACATTTTTATTTCCAAAAAATGTTACATTTGAAGTAAATTTTCAATATACCCAATTTACATCAAAATACCTAACTTCACTCCATATTCAAGTGTTATATACAAAAAAATACTCTCTTTTAAGCTTCAAACTTAACACGTAGGCACTTTAGTCAATATTACACTTTGTCAACTTCTAACTTTGTCGAAAATCACATTTTTGCACATTACCCATATTAATATATAAAATCATACTTTTTCATATTAAAGTCTACACACTTTATTAATTTGTTTTAACACTAAAAACTCATTTTTGTCAACATTTACACATTTGACACTTTCCATTTCAAACTTAGTGTTATCCACTTTAAATATGGCTTTTTGCATAAAGACCCATACTTAGTCATTTTATTCACACTTAGTCGTCTTCACTTTCATTATTTATATTTCCATCCAAAGTTTGCAAGAAGCCTACACTTTCACATATTTACACGTTTAACCCTAAAACATAGTATAACAAACTAAATAGCACACTTAGTAAATGAAACTCCATTTGCTCATTCATAATGATTCATCAACATTAAAATCGATATATTAATCTCATAAAAGGGCATATACATACCAAGTGTTTTTCACATCAAAGAAATCATTTATTCACCTTAAAACATGAGTTTAAAATATTTTATTTCATAAAGTCTTTGTGAATAGTGGGCTGAAAATTATCTATTTTTAAAACCCATTCACTCCTTCATTTTAAGTACCCATTTTCATAGAAAATAGTAAGAATGAAACTGATAAGTCTATTAGTACATTTAAAACCTTAATCAACATATTTTAAGCTCTAAATATGTAATAAAAATCAAGTTAAACATAAGTTTACTACAAGACCCATTTCAAAGATAGAAAATCCCATTTTCTTCTAAACTATATCTTGAAATAATGTAGTATTAAATCTTTAATCATGGATGGCTAATTCTACACATATAATATCAATAAGATGAAAAGTACTCATATTAATATCATCATCAACTCAAATTAGTAACAGATAAGTATTTCCCATCTTAAAATATCATCAAATAAAGGTAGAGAAGGTGGTTGACTCCCCAACCTCCAAAAGTGGACCTAAATAAAGTCACAATAGCCCACTCTTCAAGACACCAAATGAAACTTCTATCTCCATGAACTACTCCTTCTTCAAAAGTCCATCTTCAAGAATCTATAAATCTCAACCAACCTCCGAGAATAACATCTCTAACAACCCAACATCCTTCCTATGGTTACATATGGTGAAATCAGGTGGTTCTATGATATAAAATGGTGGTTTCATTGTGGTTTTGGGGTATCTCAAGGGTAGCTATGAATTTTTGGGATGTCCATTTGTATAAGGGAGTTCAAGGGGAGAGAGAGTGATGATAAATACGATAGTAAATGAATAATGGAGTCTATGCACTCACCTCTATTTCTTATAAGCTATTTTGGGAAGTTTTTAACTTTTGAACCTAATAACAAGTGTTGATGTGTTCAAAAATATGTTAAACGCTTACTACGACCTCCAAACCAAGGTAGGAAAGTGACAACACAATGCGCGAATATGTGACCCCAAAAATTCACTTGAAAAATGCCCCCAAACACCCACAAAATGTTGATTCGCGTCATTTTCTCTCTCTAAATATATTTTTTTTAACTTTTAACTTGAGATTCATATTCATTGCATTTTTTTAGCGAAAAAGTCATATTTATAATAGTCGTTTGGCCTCTCAAATTATTCTATACAGGGCACGCAAGAATCTAGACCTCCGTACAAAATATATTTTTTTCGATTTTTCTTCTCATGGTAATATTCCTTATATTTTTATGAGTCAAAATATATGCTCGAAATATTTTTTTGACTTACCAATTGTTCTAAAAAATTCACACAAAATTGAACTTTCGCAGTGTCGCGCACCGTCAGATAATTTGTACCCATGATCGCGTATCGCTCGTTTATTGTCCGAATCGTATGAAACATAACCAAGATACTTAAAGTAATTATATAAACTCAAAATAAAACTCATGTGAACCATGCAACCTGAAACTTTCTCGTTTAATCCATATTGCGATGCTTTGCTTTTCGTACCATTTAACTGTTGCATCGTATTAACCTTATCCGTGTCACATCCATTCCTTGATATTTTTCCTTCAAACTTAACGGACATTCTAGCTAATACAATTAGAGATTAAATACACATTCAAGTGACACATGCATTGTAGTATTTTTCTCATTTAAACTAGTTACATAATACATCACCTTACGTATTACTTGACGCGTTACACTTGGATTATATATTTCTCGAATTTTCCTTCGAACAAAATGTAATACCCCGTACTTTTGGCTATATTTATTTTTGGGATTAATTAATTAAATGTGAATTATTTGGAAATTAATCCGGGTTAAAAATACTAGCGATATGCGAGTTGGTATTTGATTATGTGCATACATGTTTATATGAAAAATTTGTCGTGAGATTTATATACGGCAATTTGGGAATTTTGTAGAGACGCGTGTGACCGTCGCGTCATGGTATATTATGTTAATTATAAAAGTGATTTTTATTTCTATTATCCGTATGGTCGTTTTGAGTGCGCCAACGCGTCCGGAAGGGTCGAGATAGCCAGAAAACACTAGCCGGGGGTGTAGTTTGGGTCCCGGGGTATTTTTAGGCCATACCGGCAACATAAAGGGTATTTTGGTAATTTCGTATTTTGGGAAATTAAAAGTGACGAAAATTGGTTAATTACATCTGATGTGGATTTGACCCACTAAGCCACTAACCAACCCATATTAACCTAGAGGGCTACGTAGGTTATTAGAATTAGGTTTTCTAATATCTTCCCAAAGCAAACCCTAGCCACCATTAGAGCAAAGCTTGGAGAGAGAGATAGAAAGGAAATTCTGCAGAAAGAGAGGAAGAGAGCTTCATCATCGTCATCAAAATCAGAGATAAACTCGAGGCAAGTGACTTAATTCCAATTAATTTCAGAGAATGTTCTTTCCATGTTAGATAATTCCAATTTTATGTTTGTTCTTGGTGAAATATGAAAACCCGTGTAGTTTGGAACTTAGAACTTGAAAATCTTGAGGAGAATTGCATGTAGAATGATAGGTAGATGATTATTCTCATGATATTTGTGATTGGAAGAAATTAAAACCGATTTATATTGGATTAATTCATGATTCAAAAGTTAGGGTTTATGTTCTTGAAAAAGTGGGGAAAAAGTGTAGAGATTTGTAAATTTGGTTGATGTTAGGATGGATTAATCCTCTAAAATGTGTTAGGATGTGACTATATATGTTTATGATTAATTAGAGACCTTAAAACATTGTTGGGACGAAGTTTAGAGGAGATTTGAGGAATAAAAATGGATGAAAAACGTAACTAAGAAAATCTGGGCTCGAACTGGTCGTTCGTTAGAAACCATTCCCAGGTTGTTCGAACGAGCTTCTAACGAGATGACCAGTCACTTCTAACGAGGGGTAGTTTCGTTCGATATCTCGTTCGAACGAGATATCGTTAGAAGGTATAGTTCGTTCGAACGAACTGGATCTCGTTCGAACAGTCTCGTTCGAACGAGACTTCTAACGAGCTGACAGTGGAATCTCGTTCGAACGAGACTTCTAACGAGCTGGCAGTCTGGGCCTTTTTGGACTGTTTTGATTTTTGGAGTCCCGTAAACTTGTTCGAGGATATAGATAACATTCCGATGATGATGTAATGATAAAATTGGGACATTTGGGTATTTATGAGAAGGAAATTGTATACGAGTGATTTAAATCAATGAACCGTTTGGGTCGAGATGTGAGTGTCTACTACGACGTGAGAATAATTTAGGGCGCGTATGATTATAAACCGGAATAGTATAAGGTGTGTAAATTATATATTGGTACTAGAATGAGAATAGTACTACGATTAAACTACGGGATTACTAAGACGTGTGTTTACTTAGTATTGGTATATTAATTGTGTGTATGACATACCTACCATACTTGCTATCACGGGAGGTTGAGTTCGCTTAGGGCCCTCTAATCCTTGTGTTGCCCGGATTTAGACTGGTTACCTTAATGAACATAGGTCATAGAAAGACTTATTGGGATATTAATAAGTCCGCTGATCGTGGGAGCGTAGGTATGTGCGTGACCCATGTGATGTGACTATGTTCGCCTCCATTATTTGTGATGTTGTTATCTGTGAACTATTCCTGAGAGATTCGGAATATGTAATCCTTATGTACGTGATGTACCGGGATGGATAGCAGAGTATGTGTGCACCACAGCTTAGTTCTCGGGGTGCTTGTATTGTATATTTATGATGTGAATAATATACACTTAATTATTGAGAACCTTCATGTTAATGTTGTGAAATAATTACGGTATTGATTCGAGAAACATAACGAGTTAGCTGATAGTGAAATATATTGCATATTGAGCATCTGAGTTACGTTAAACCCCTACTTAATTACGAGCGTTATAATGTTAATAAAACCGAGTAATATGGGTAGGACCTATGATAGTCTATCTAGATATGATGTCACTTAGCTAGTGGTTCGTGTCGTTATAGATGGGTACTTACGTTAGGAGTGCACAGTTAAACGAGAGGTGAGAATATCATGTGAGTGCACGTCCTAACATGTACTTTGCATTTAATGTTTTAAATGTTTTTAAAGCACTTGCAGGTTTTTAAAATATCTCCACATTCGGGCTCTGACCCGTTTGCTTTCAAATCTACTTTTCTTGTAAAACCATTTTAGGTGCCCATCCACAAGGACACCATGCATAGGACACTCATTCTGGTAACGAGTTGTAGCTGTTTGTGGAAGCTACAGGGATTTGCTTGTAGACGCTTCTTTCACTTGGATTCCAGATTCATTATCCATCAGTTGTAGGGCATGTTGCCCATTTTGTATTAGAGTTACATTTCCATTACAGTTTTCAGACTTTGGCATGTATTGTTTTAGTATTCGATTTACTTATCAGTTGTGGGATTTGTAGTGAGGAGTTTTCCTCCAGACTTTATTTACGTTATGTGATGGTTATTCTATTTACTTCATTATGGTGAATGGTGTTATTATTCTTTATTACACTTGTTCCATGTTAATCAGACTTTAAATTAAAATTTGGCAACTTACTTTTTAAATACTAGGTGGTTAGTAATCATTAAAATATTTTCGACAGTGATGCTATTAACTGGACCAACTTGGCATTTTGAATTAATTTAATAAAGGAGTAGCTACCCGGTATTTAATTAGTCGGGGTGTCACAGGTGGTATCAGAGCATCAGGTTCTAGTGTCCTTTAGGATCTGACGGCTTATTATGTTTCCGCTAAGTTTCTTTGATATATAGCCCTATATTTTAGGACTGTTGTACTCTTTTTGTGTATGCTTTGTTCTTCAGCTATTTTTAAGTTTATAAACAGCGAACTTATAAACTTTGTTCTTATTTCAGATGCCTCCACGACATGCACGACGAGTTCCCAGGGATGCAACGCCCGAACCCCAGCCCGCTCCAGTTCAGGGCATGATGAACGCCGCTGAGGTTGCAGCTATAGTAGCCCAAGCAGTAAATGCCATAATTTCCGTTGTTCAGCAGGCACCACCTCAGGCACCGGTTGTCGCGCCAATACAGGCAAATGCATTCCCGTCTGCTTGGGAGCGTGTACGTGACGCTTTTCAGAAAGCGCATCCGCCAGAGTTTGCAGGTAGCTCAGATGTAGTAGTCTCGAGCCAGTGGAGGAAGGATATGCAGAGGCACTTAAGGATGTATGAGTGCACGGACGTCCAGAAGCAGGTGCTAGCTACTTTCAAGCTAGTTGGATCTGCACTGCAGTGGTGGGAGTCTATTACCACCATGGAGGAGAGGGATACTCTCACTATTCAGGACTTCTGGGTGCGGTTTGACCGTAAGTACTTTCCGTCGGCTGTTCATACGGAAATGAGGAGGAAGCTGATGAATCTGAGGCAGGAGGGTAAGACCGTGGCCGAGTATGAGGCCGAATTCACGAATCTGTTGAATAACGTTCCAGATGAGATACCAACAGAGAAGAAGAATATTGAGAAGTTCACCGACGGGTTGACTTGAAGGATCCGTCAGCATCTGTTAGGGAACCTTTCGTTGGCCACGTATTCTGATGTGGTTAACGCTGCTTTGTTACACTGCCAGGACCACCGCTTTCATATGGCTGAGGGCAAGAGGTCGGGAGAGTCTAGCCATCAGGGCAGGACTGGAGGACATGGTGCCGGTGGGGCACAATCTGTTCAGGGGCAGAGACAGGGTGAGCAGGGTTCTCAGCAGGGGGATCAGAAGAGGTTCCGATCAAGGAACTACAGACAGGGACAGGGAGGTTTCCGTCAGGGCCATCAGGGTCCAAACGGCCATCAAGGCCAACAGGGGCAGAATGGGCAGCAGTTTCACCAGGGCCAGCAGGGCCAAGGGAGGAACGGTAACGGCCACCAGGGCCGGGGACAGCAGGGGCAGAGAGGAGGGAACTTCCCAGGGAAGTGTTTTGTTTGTGGCAAGACTGGCCATAAGCGACAGGATTGTCCTGATAGGGGCAGGGCCCCACAGCAGCAGCAGCAGGGTGCTCGCCAGGAGCCACAGAGGCCTATGTTTCCCACCACTCTCCCCGCACCGCCGCAGATGGCAGCATTGCCACCCATTCCAGCAGTCCCAGCTCAACAGGGGCAGCTACAGTATGGACGTGTCTATAACGTCCACCAGGCTGCAGTTCCACAGGCACCGCCCGCGATTGAGGGTACGTTTCCTATCCATGGCACTATGGGTCGGGTATTATTTGATACGGGGGCTACACACTATTTTATAGCTACACACTTCACGAAAACTTTAGGATTGTTAGCTACGGCAGAGAGCACAGTGACGTGTGTCGACTCACCATTGGGGAGTGGGTCACTTATATTCTTTATATGCCGGGGAGTGGGAGTAGGGATTGGTAGTCTGGTATTACCTGCAGTTATGTTGGTATTAGATATGCATGTTCATGATGTGATCATCGGTATGGATTGGCTCGTAGCTTATAGGGCCATGATTGATTGCTTCAGCGGAAGCATTATTTTTGCCATTCCGGGGTAAGAGATGTTCGTAGTGGCGATGCCTCGCCCAGAGGGAGGCTCGACCGCTCATTTGTACTACCTAGAGGAGGATACCTCTAAGGAGGTTGTGATTCCTTTAGATTCCATTCCAGTTGTCAGGGAGTATTCGGATGTGTTTCAGGAGATACCAGGCTTACCACCCAGTCGAGAGATAGAATTTGTTATAGATTTGCTACCGGGTACGAGACCTATAGCACGCGCACCATACCGTATAGCTCCAGCTGAGATGAGGGAGTTACGGGATCAGATAGAGCAGCTATTAGGTCAGGGCTTTATTCGCAGGAGTACCTCACCTTGGGGCGCTCCAGTTTTGTTTGTGAAGAAGAGGGATGGTTCATTGAGATTGTGTGTGGACTACCGGGAGTTGAATAAGGTCACGAAACGGAATAAGTATCCGTTACCTCGAATTGATGACTTATTCGACCAGTTGAGAGGAGGTTCTTTCTTCTCGAAGATTGATTTGAGATCGGGATACCATCAGTTACGTATCCGTGAGGAGGATGTCTCGAAGACCGCGTTCTTGTCGAGATATGGTTCTTACGAGTTTCGGGTTATGCCTTTTGGTTTGACCAACGCTCCAGCAGTATTTATGGACTTGATGAACAGAGTGTTCAGGGATTTCCTAGATCAGTTTGTCATTGTCTTCATCGATGATATTCTGGTCTACTCCCAGACAGAGGAGGAGCACGCCGAGCATTTGAGGCAAGTTTTGCAGACACAACGTCAGAACGAGTTGTATGAAAAAATATGAGAAGTGCGGGTTTTGGCTGAAGGAAGTCCAGTTTTTGGGACTCATTATTTCCGGCCGGGGAATATCTGTTGATCCGGGGAAAGTACCCGCGGTGAGGGAGTGGGGACAGCCCACGACATCGACGGAGATTCGTAGTTTCTTGGGCCTAGCAGGATACTACAGGAGGTTTATTCGGGGTTTCTCGGAGATAGCAGGTCCTTTGACACATCTGACTCGTAAGGGTGTGCCCTACATCTGGAGTGATGCCTGTCAGTTGGCATTCGATGAATTAAAGGACAAATTAACCTCAGCACCTGTGTTAGCATTGCCGAGACTGGGATTTGAGTATTTGGTTTACACCGATGCGTCTTTGCAAGGGCTTGGAGGTGTATTACAGCAGGAGAGACCGGCCATAGCTTATGATTCCCGTAAGATTAAGACTCATGAGAAGAATTACCCCACGCATGATTTGGAGTTGGCAGCGGTGGTATTTGCCCTACGAATTTGGAGGCACTATCTTTTGGGGGAGAAGTTCCAACTGTTCACGGACCACAAGTCCCTACAGTACCTGTTCACGCAGAAGGAGTTAAATATGCGGCAGCGTAGGTGGCTTGAGTTTGTGAAAGACTACCAGTTCGATATCCAGTATCACCCAGGTAAGGCTAACATGGTAGCAGACGCGTTGAGCCGTAGGCCAGCAGATGAGGTGGCAGAGGTGTGGAAGGCAAAGTGGAAGGAATTGGGACACCAGGATGCAGTGGCCCGATCTTTCATGTCTGTGATGACCGTTACACCGCAGATTGTCACGAAGGTAGTACGGGCACAGGCTAATGACTCGTTCTGTCAGGAGCAGATAGTTCGATTACTAGCAGAGGGAGCCGAGTCCTATACCGTCAGCTCAGACGGGGGATTACGCTTCAATGGGAGATTGGTGGTTCCGGAAGGGGAGGAATTGCGACACGAGGTGATGGCAGAGTCGCACGGCTCACGGTTCGCGGTACATCCCGGAGGGGACAAAATATACCAAGACATGAGACGCCAGTATTGGTGGAGCGGTATGAAGAGAGATATCGCTGAGTTTGTTTCGAAATGCGCCACTTGTCAGCTTGTAAAAGTGGACCATCAGAGACCAGCAGGATTGCTACAGCCGTTGGAGGTTCCGGTGTGGATGTGGGAAAGCATATCCATGGACTTTATCACGGGGTTGCCTACGTCGCAGAGGGGTCACGACTCCGTTTAGGTAATTGTGGACAGGTTGTCCAAATTTGCTCACTTTTTACCCGTAAGGACTGACTACACTACGGGACAGTATGCCCAGCTCTTCATTTCAGATATTGTGAGACTTAACGGTGTACCCCTAAATATCGTGTCTGACAGAGACAAGATATTTGTTTCGCGGTTTTGGGAGAGTTTCTAGGAGGCCATGGGCACGGAATTGCGGTTGAGTACGGCTTATCATCCGCAGACCGATGGGCAGACAGAGCGCACAAATCAGATGTTGGAGGACATGCTACACATGTGCATTATTGACTTTGGGGGTGGATGGGAGCAGTACCTTCCACTGGTGGAGTTTGCTTACCACAACTCCTATCAGTTCACTATTGGCATGGCTCTGTTTGAGGCATTGTACGGTAGGCCTTATCGTTCCCCAGCATGTTGGTTAGAGGTGGGGGACAACAAACTACTTGGGCCGGAAGTTATTAAGGATACTTCGGCAAGAATTGAGTTGATTCGGAGTCGCATTCGGGTAGCTCAAGATCGACAGAAGAGTTACGCTGATGCGAAGAGATTTTTTAGAGAGTTCCAAGTGGGGGATCAGGTTTTGCTCAGGGTATCTCCTATGAATGGGATTATGCGTTTCGGGAAGAAGGGGAAGTTGGCACCAAGGTATGTGGGACCGTTTCCTATTATTGAGAGAATCGGCTCGGTTGCGTATAGACTTGGGTTATCGGAGAATTTGCATCGGATTCACGATGTGTTTCATATTTCCTCGCTGAGGAAATACCTTAGAGATAATCTAGCTCATTCTCACATTGTTGTGGAGGACATCGATCTCCAGCCGGATAGCTCCTACGAGGAGGGGTCGATTGCTATTTTGGACCGAAGCGAGAGGAAACTGCGGTCAAAGATAGTCCCGTTAGTGCGTGTTCAATGGCGACATCACAATGTCGAGGAGTCCACATGGGAGCGCAAGGATGAGATGCGCGATCGTTATCCAGAGTTATTTTTAGCAGGTACTTTCTAGTTTCGAATTTCGGGACGAAATTCAGTTATTAGGGGGAAGTATGTAATACCCCGTACTTTTGGCTATATTTATTTTTGGGATTAATTAATTAAATGTGAATTATTTGGAAATTAATCCGGGTTAAAAATACTAGCGAGATGCGAGTTGGTATTTGATTATGTGCATACATGTTTATATGAAAAAATTGTCGTGAGATTTATATACGGCAATTTGGGAATTTTGTAGAGACGCGTGTGACCGTCGCGTCATGGTATATTATGTTAATTATAAAAGTGATTTTTATTTCTATTATCCGTATGGTCGTTTTGAGTGCGCCAACGCGTCCGGAAGGGTCGAGATAGTCAGAAAACACTAGCCGGGGGTGTAGTTTGGGTCCCGGGGTATTTTTAGGCCATACCGGCAACATAAAGGGTATTTTGGTAATTTCGTATTTTGGGAAATTAAAAGTGACGAAAATTGGTTAATTACATCTGATGTGGATTTGACCCACTAAGCCACTAACCAACCCATATTAACCTAGAGGGCTACGTAGGTTATTAGAATTAGGTTTTCTAATATCTTCCCAAAGCAAACCCTAGCCACCATTAGAGCAAAGCTTGGAGAGAGAGATAGAAAGGAAATTCTGCAGAAAGAGAGGAAGAGAGCTTCATCATCGTCATCAAAATCAGAGATAAACTCGAGGCAAGTGACTTAATTCCAATTAATTTCAGAGAATGTTCTTTCCATGTTAGATAATTCCAATTTTATGTTTGTTCTTGGTGAAATATGAAAACCCATGTAGTTTGGAACTTAGAACTTGAAAATCTTGAGGAGAATTGCATGTAGAATGATAGGTAGATGATTATTCTCATGATATTTGTGATTGGAAGAAATTAAAACGGATTTATATTGGATTAATTCATGATTCAAAAGTTAGGGTTTATGTTCTTGAAAAAGTGGGGAAAAAGTGTAGAGATTTGTAAATTTGGTTGATGTTAGGATGGATTAATCCTCTAAAACGTGTTAGGATGTGACTATATATGTTTAGGATTAATTAGAGACCTTAAAACATTGTTGGGGCGAAGTTTAGAGGAGATTTGAGGAGTAAAAATGGATGAAAAACGTAACTAAGAAAATCTGGGCTCGAACTGGTCATTCGTTAGAAACCATTCCCAGGTCGTTCGAACGAGCTCGTTCGAACGAGCTTCTAACGAGATGACCAGTCGGTTCTAGTGAGGGGCAGTTTTGTTCGATATCTCGTTCGAACGAGATATCGTTAGAAGGTACAGTTCGTTCGAACGAACTGGATCTCGTTCGAACAGTCTCGTTCGAACGAGACTTCTAACGAGCTGACAGTGGAATCTCGTTCGAATAGTCTCGTTCGAACGAGACTTCTAACGAGCTGGCAGTCTGGGCCTTTTTGGACTGTTTTGATTTTTGGAGTCCCGTAAACTTGTTCGAGGATATAGATAACATTTCGATGATGATGTAATGATAAAATTGGGACATTTGGGTATTTATGAGAAGGAAATTGTATACGAGTGATTTAAATCAATGAACCGTTTGGGTCGAGATGTGAGTGTCTACTACGACGTGAGAATAATTTAGGGCGCGTATGATTATAAACCGGAATAGTATAAGGTGTGTAAATTATATATTGGTACTAGAATGAGAATAGTACTACGATTAAACTACGGGATTACTAAGATGTGTGTTTACTTAGTATTGGTATATTAATTGTGTGTATGACATACCTACCATACTTGCTATCACGGGAGGCTGCGTTCGCTTAGGGCCCTCTAATCCTTGTGTTGCCCGGATTTAGACTGGTTACCTTAATGAACATAGGTCATAGAAAGACTTATTGGGATATTAATAAGTCCGCTGATCGTGGGAGCGTAGGTATGTGCGTGACCCATGTGATGTGACTATGTTCGCCTCCATTATTTGTGATGTTGTTATCTGTGAACTATTCCTGAGAGATTCGGAATATGTAATCCTTATGTACGTGATGTACCGGGATGGATAGCAGAGTATGTGTGCACCACAGCTTAGTTCTCGGGGTGCTTGTATTGTATATTTATGATGTGAATAATATACACTTAATTATTGAGAACCTTCATGTTAATGTTGTGAAATAATTACGGTATTGATTCGAGAAACATAACGAGTTAGCTGATAGTGAAATATATTGCATATTGAGCATCTGAGTTACGTTAAACCCCTACTTAATTACGAGCGTTATAATGTTAATAAAACCGAGTAATATGGGTAGGACCTATGATAGTCTAGCTAGATATGATGTCACTTAGCTAGTGGTTCGTGTCGTTATAGATGGGTACTTACGTTAGGAGTGCACAGTTAGACGAGAGGTGAGAATATCATGTGACTGCACGTCCTAACATGTACTTTGCATTTAATGTTTTAAATGTTTTTAAAGAACTTGCAGGTTGTTAAAATATCTCCACATTCGGGCTCTGACCCGTTTGCTTTCAAATCTACTTTTCTTGTAAAACCATTTTAGGTGCCCAGCCACAAGGACACCATGCATAGGATACTCATTCTGGTAACGAGCTGTAGCTGTTTGTGGAAGCTACAGGGATTTGCTTGTAGACGCTTCTTTCACTTGGATTCCAGATTCATTATCCATCAGTTGTAGGGCATATTTCCCATTTCTATTAGAGTTACATTTCCATTACAGTTTTCAGACTTTGGCATGTATTGTTTTAGTATTCGGTTTACTTATCAGTTGTGGGATTTGTAGTGAGGAGTTTTCCTCCAGACTTTATTTACGTTATGTGATGGTTACTCTATTTACTTCATTATGGTGAATGGTGTTATTATTCTTTATTACACTTGTTGCATGTTAATCAGACTTTAAATTAAAATTTGGCAACTTACTTTTTAAATACTAGGTGGTTAGTAATCATTAAAATGTTTTCGACAGTGATGCTATTAACTGGACCAACTTGGCGTTTTGAATTAATTTAATAAAGGAGTAGCTACCCGGTATTTAATTAGTCGGGGTGTCACACAAAACACCTCAAATAATGTTAAATACCTCATTTCTAGGGCAGAGTGTGACATTATTCCCTCTTTAGAAAATTTCATCCCCGAAATTTGTGATCATTGACTGACAAAATATTCACCCAACAATTTAATTTCAATTCCAGGTGTCTTTAGCACTATAGCCTAAGCAAAATGTTTCATACCATAATTTGATTCAACCATGGTGGACCCTAAGGTCTTATTGATAACTACCAAGCATGCCTATCATGTCCATCTAAATAATACCTCAAAATAATTGACAACCACCAAATATCATGCTAATAGCCAAAGAACTGATTATCATGAATTATTCTAAACTTCGAGATTTACAAGCCTATGTCTCGTCAAACGATTTGGATCTTGCCTAGCCTCAGAAGATGTATCATCAACATCAATAACAATTCACATCAATGATTTCGAGACAACAATTTAATCCCAATGGTCCATTCGACTAATACCTCCTACTAAACTACGCTTTAAGCTAGAGTCATCCGAGGTGTGACTACCCAATTGTATATGAGAGGTTTCATTCTCAATCTGTAACTTCCATACGGAGTGCAATACTAGCATTTAATGTTCCATCAAGTTCTAATATTCATATCTTAGAGTCGTGATCTCAAATTCATGATATACATCCTAACTATCTATATCAGTTAACTAGTGAGTGTGTTAACCTAAAGCTATCAACTACGCATGAAAACTACATGCAACAAACCGTGAGACCATGCGTACACACCAACCAGTGTAAAATAAATGTGCTTTCGAAGAAGAGAGTACACATGTATCATGACGCATTAGCCTCAACCTGACCTATCTCACATTACTACTGAGCTTATGCAACGCTAAACCTAAATATAGACCCACAGCTGAGATAAAAACTTCCCATTATCGAGATAAAAAAAAAGACACAAGAAGATGCAACAAATCATGCGAATGCCACCCCAGAATGAAACAACCGAATTCGGGCGGCGAACCATGCCACAAGAAGTACGAACTATATCATACACTTGAAGTCTAAAATTTTCATTGACCTCTACATACGTTAAAATCTTAGCCACGGCACTCACCCCGGATTGAATCACTAATATCGACTACCCATTTTCAAAGGCAACGAGTTGGGAACCAATTCATTTGGGAAGCTAAAACTCTAGGCTTACCTCCTTAAGACTAAGGTTAATTTTTATCCTTCACGTAAAAGTGCAGTTACATTTCTCACTTCTTAATGCTAGTCACTGACTTACCTACTCAAGTCTCCACAATCTCTATATGCGATCGCTAACATTCAAAACTCGAGATCTTTCTCATCTAGTGAAACACAACACTCACATGATTTTACCCTATGGACCATCGCTACAATTCTTAGCAACGTCCTATGTGATCACAAATCATAACTAAAGGATAAGTTATAATGACACCTTGATTTTTCAAGCATTATCCATGCCTAATACCTAATAATTCTCCTCACTAGAGTCATACTAAGCCATATGGGTAGCATATGTAGGTGTTATAATCAAGCCTAACACTCCATTTGTAGTGTTATTTCTAAAACCATGATGAACATCATTGTATCCTAAGTCTCCCAAGTGTAAAACCTAACACGTATCATCCTATTTTCGATATTATCCACAAGGATCATACCTTAACACAATCTTATCAACAAGCCGTGGCACTAACTCCTAAGTATTGCCACAAAGCGATACAACTAAATCATACTACAAAATCAACAGCCTATGTATCTGCTCAATAAATTTCTCAACGCTCTATGGAAATGACACCAATTAAATCTATCTCCAGCGATTATGCACATTCTAGAGTAGGAGTGATCGTGACAAAATCCTACCAGGTATAACAACCAATCATGGCCTTTAAATTTTTTTTTATTTTTATTTTTTAGGACCAAACACTTACCCATATACTATGTGTTACATCAACTGTAACTCTATGTCTTTGACATCATAAGAAATCCCCAAAGTTTAAAGAGAGAAATCCTTGTTATCTTAATACACGAAGCGCAATCTAAAGCTCACCATTATTGGGGAATGTCTATCACTTGTACTAATAACTCATTAGCTAATCCTTAGCACATATCTCCAAGGCATTATAATTACGATGTCACATGTCTGTCCATAACTATAACTCGAGATCAAACTCATTATGGCATATAACTTAACCTTATTGAACACTTAGTTATGGTAACTAACTTGTCTCACTATATAGCCATCCCAGTCATTTTCTAGATCACAAGTTGTAACCACTATAAAGCGTTTGGTAGGATACGGGGAATCGGTTACTACCTATAAAACTTTTAGGTCAATATCTTTGATGACACAAGAGATCCTATTCCTCAATACCACTGCATTTTTTTAAAACCATAATTTAATACCACCATTTCTAACACTAAGTTCCAAGGACTATATAGATTTGTTCTCAAATTACCCTGAATCATTATAATTATCTAAACCCAAATCATAATCAAGTCACTTAGGCATTCTAATTTCCATAGAATTATTTATTCACAAGTTACGTTGTTTAGTTACCTAATCCCGTAGATGAAACCAGGAGCATACCAATTAAGATACAACTGAAATCATTAGAACTTCTTAATCATCAAACTTCCACATGATACATCTCATACAAGCCTAAGGTGCCACCACCTAATGGCTTACTTGAAACCCGATACTTGCTAGTTAACTCTATTAAAACAAATGCAGCGAAATAAGATTGACTACTAAATTAGCCGATCACCAACTGAAAGAGAAGGGCACAATGTGCTCAAGACCTTGACTTTACCATTAAGGTACAAATCAAAACTGCTACAAGGCAAGCATGATCGGCTCTAACCAAGAACGACACCGAAATATCCACTATTGGCCTCACCACATCACACCTGAAAGGAACATGAAGCTCTGATACCAAGTTGTAACGCTCCGACCCGAATTTAAGAGTTGATAAATGATTAACCCGATCCGAACCACTCGTTAATTATGAAGTGTAATGAACAACCCTAAATGATGTTTCTAATCCAGTTTTATTAATTTTTAACGTTACACTTGTTAGCATGCGAGTTCCTTTTACAGTCATTACGTGATATGACCCAAGGAAAATTCCCCAAGGCCAAGTAAACAGAGCTACTAACGTAAATGCAAGTAAATACTTACATATATAATGCTCTCAAAATACAAAACTGCATGCAACCTGCCGTTACAAAATGAGGGAGTGAGCTGAATGCTCAGTGAGAACTATACAATGCAGTATAAAAACGAACGGCAGAAACAATACTCACATGCTACACTACATGCATGTGAAAGTACGTATGTATCTACATATATACCTTTGAAAATACATATCCCAAGGTATTAAATCGTTTTATCCAAAAATGTTATTTACTCCGATATACTTCCTTATTTTTACAAAATAGTTACTTTGTATCATTATGAATAAAATAAGCACATTCCTTCCCATTAAGTCATATCGTGAAACAAATGACATTTGTTAGGGAAAAATCTTACATTTACTTTCAAACGTTCATTAACTCAGCGTTTATTAACTCACGCTAGATTAACTTAACCATTTTATATAATGTACGCACACACCGTGTTTAGAAAAAGACTCATTTTCCTTTGAAAGTCTCATATAACACATACTTGTGTTTATTATGATTCAAACCTCATTAGGTAGCTTAAACATCACAAAGTCATCTTATTTAACCATGACATTTCACCACATGAACATTAAACGTTTAATGAATTATTCTGGCATAAATAAATCAATGAATCAATACCATTCATTTATGACTCTTTCATGAATATTCAATTCATCACTTAGAATTTTCTTTAGGTATTTCGCCAACACACAACCGTCGCAACACATGCACACCCACGGTTTCATGAAATTTCACTGCCCGACACCAAGTGCCAAGTCAACTGGAGTTTCTTTTGGGTTTTTCACCCTAGGGACAACATATCCCTACTTAATTATTTAACCTGGCATCATCCAATATTGTTATCTTACCAATGTGTTCAACATTATCATCACTACACCAAAACTGTCAGATTGTCACGGCCATTGACTGTGACAAGTCAAGTCCAACTTGTCAAGGTTAATGACCGTGACAAGTCTGGGGGTGACAACTTTTGTTGTCACGAACTTATCAGGGTCTTTGACCATGACAAGTTCCTTTGGACTTGTCACGCTCATGTTACGATCTTTGATCTTAACAAGATTTGTCATGGTTGAAGACCGTGACAAACTAGTGACACACTTTAAAAAAATGTCACGGTCTTTGACCGTGAAAAATCAGGGCAGGATTTAAAAAAAAACTACAGGGAAGTTTGGCCACTGCCATTGCCCAACAGTATATTTTTACTTGTTATAGAAAAATTGTACATGTCCAAACAACATATATCCAAATAAAATAATAATAATACAATCCATATCCAAACGAAAATGTAAAAACTCAAAACAATTCAAATATAATGCAAGTGTCCAAATAAAAATAAATACAAATAATGTCACGCCATAGTGTCTAGAGTAGGTTCGAGGAGGAAGGAAGGGGCCCTCAATATGCGTCATGCTGTATTGGTCCTGCAACTACAATGTGGAGTTCTCCTTCGTGGTTATCACATGCATGACGAGAACCTTGGCCTCGATGTTTTGAAGGATACGTCCATGAACTGGCATAACCGGGCGGTATTCGGGTCCCTCAGCCTCCTCGCTACCCGACGGCCATCATATATCTAGCATAAAAATGGGCTCGGCCAACCGATTATTGACATAGGCCATTGGACGGAAGCCAAGTAGGGGACTGGATCATCAAGCGGTGCGTCCGCGCATATCGGCGATGAAGAAGCGATGTCGACGCCCTCGTCCTCCTCCACCTCCCCTCCACCACCTTCTCCTTCACCTTGCCCTTTCCCTTTCCCTTTCCGCCCAACTAACACTTCATGAATGTGTACGTATCTAGGACCTTCTCCTCCAACCTTGATAGCTTCACCTCATGCGTGTCCACCTGACGAGCCAACCCTGTGTTTCTCTTCTCTATTCCGGTGATCCTAGATTTGCCCACCCGTGAGCTCACCCCCTAGTCCTCCCCTTGTGATCAGCGCCAAGCACTTGGTTGAGTGCGTCCATGGACAAAGGTGCCTTGTTGGCATCAGACTGCGACTTATGCACTTTCTTAAGTTTTGCATGAAACGATAAAAAGCACACGATTAGTTAAATAAGTAAATAAAAAAATTATAACGTAATTCACAAAAGTTAAACTGTCGAATTACTTACAATTGTGGCCGCGACGCTCGGGGACATGTCTTTATCCTTGCCTTTCTTCGTACAAATTACCACATAGGCATCGAACCTATGTGGCCTACCCCCAGGGCCACTCCCCGTCCCTTGAAATAAAATAATGCAAAATTAGTAAGTAACGCAAAGTAAAATAATACAGAATAACATATTTCTGTAATTATAGAAAAATAAAAACTTACCATCCTCTGCTCCACCTCGACGTAACACATCCGACCGGAGTAGTGCACGTCCATCTTTTTCTCTCGGTTTTCCCTCCACAATTGATGAGATGCTAATTGTCGCTCCTAGATCTCATTGTCAATGAACTTTTGCCATTGTGCCAATGCGATCGGCTACTTCGGCGGGACGGACTCACGCATTCTGATAATGGAGTCTCGGGTTTTCTCAAAGTACCGAACCCAAAAATTCATCTTCCATATCTTGTGTTCCTCCCTCAGCTGCTTCAACACAAAATCACAGAGTTCTGGGGGCAGGCTAAATTGTTCCTGTTAAACAAATACAAAATAAAAACAATGTAAGTGTTAGTTGCAAATAAATATAAATATAAATATAAGATGAAACTGAAATTGAAATTGAAATATAAATACATTACTTGTAGTGTCTCCCAAATATCTAACTTGATATCATTTGGCACCTCCCTCCAACTGGTGTACCCCGGGATGATAATCGTCTTCACCATCTCGAGGGATCTAGTCAATAAGCTCGTCTTGTTCTCAATGACCATTCCTAATTTGCCCCATTTAGGGAGCCTAGGGGCCGAGGAGCTCTCGTCGCCTCCGCTACCACCAAGCCCTGAAGAAGACATCATCATTATCATCATCATCATCATCATCATCATCCTTGCTTTAATCCCTGAAGGAGACATTTTCTGTGAAAATTATTGTTATTAGTACAAATCCAAATGAATTAGAAGAATACAAAACACACCTGCACACACACACACACACACATAAAAGGAAAGAGATAAAGAGAGAAAATGATCAAGTATAAATGAATTAAAAGCAGTAAACTGATGTCCGATAAAAGCATTAAACTATTGTCCGATAATTGGAATACTTATTACAAATATAAAAATTATTTCAAATTCGTGTTATCATAAAAAATGGATTGATATTCGGTAGGAGCATCCAAGTCATCCACACTACTGTTTAGACGCTTTGGCACATGTAGGATGATTGTCCACAATATGTCCAATGATATTCTTCTCTGCATGCATCACATCCAATACATGGTGCACCGGGTTATTCTTCCAATAAGGAGAGTCAAATAAAATTGACCTCCTAGACCATGCCTTTCTTGTGTCAGTTTCATTCCCAGTTGGGGTCTTCTTATGCTTGACACTATTAATTTTAGGATTATTACCTGGCATATTAGGGCCACAATCAGAAGATTTACTTTCAATTTCTAAACCTGAAAATTTTCTCGGTGGTAGCTTATGTTCTACCTCGCCCGATAAAAAATTGGAACCTTTCTCAAATCTGAAACGATGAGCGGGGGGTAAAAACCTCATATGACAATGGTATACATTTTTTTATCTAGCGGAGAGACGAAGAAATTTAGTCTCCTCTCCACAAATAGAACACCCCAAATAACCATGTACTACACAACCGAATAATGTCACATAAGCTGAAAAATCATGAATTGCCCACATCAACATAGCTTTCAGCATAAACTCTTCTTTTCTAAAAGAGTCAAATGCTTGCACACCCTCTTCACACAAGCATGAATTGATTTATACTTCATTTCCAAACCTTTCAATATGTTCTTCATAACATGGTAGTTATTTGGAAGCGTATTCTTCTTGGGTAGCAAGCCCTTCACCCAATTCAGAATTCATGTCACGCTATTGCTAGATGAACGATTTTGGGCCTTCAAACTATGCAAATCAACCATGGCATGTAAAGTTGTTTGATCATTCTCACAGCCAAAGTATAATGGTTGGGTCGCCTTAAATTTTAAACTTTGGTAGTCATCGTCAAGGTTTATCCTAATATCTTCATGAGCACCTGAACCTTATACATCGCCCGTGACCTCATTTTCTTCCACTTCATGAACGTCGTACGTGTCATCAACTAAATCATCTAACATTTTATAATCTACGTCATCCCCTTCTACATCTATCTTACTTGTTGAAGGTTGCTCGAGGACAAAAGAAACTTTTAATTCCCCGTGATAACTCCAAAATCGATAAGTATCTTGCAGACCCCATCTTAACAAATTTAGTTCAACTGTTTTCTACTCAAACACCTTACCATTCTCACACCTAGCACACGAACATGAAAACTCTTCAATATTATGACATCTCTTTGCGTATTTCACATATTCATTATCACCTCTATGAAACACATCCCCCAATCTATTTGTCTCATCCATCCACTCTTTCTATTTAGGATATCCCATCACAGCTACTATAAACAATCATCTATTAAAGGTAAGAAGCTATATTCGTGGATTAGTATAAACAAAACTTAGATTTATAGTATGTTTAATTTAATTATGTCTTATTTATATTCAATTTATAATATTAATTCCTATTTCCTCCATCTCCTCTAAAGTGTGAGTGGTCCTATCCCATTCAAGACCACATATTTATGTAATATACTTAACAGCTCGTGCACATTGTTACGATTTGAGAAAAATTTGGCAGCATATCCCCATAGTTCGCCAAGTACACAACGTAGATTCGCAAGTGTGAGTGTTATTTCAATTTATCAATTGAAATAACACTCACACTTGCCAATCTAGTATGTACCAAAAGAACATTAGAATACGACTGCAGAACTTCCTTCAAAAGTAACAAGTTTAAGCCACTAAGAATATTATCATACAACAATTATGCAGTCCCAAACTGTCCAAACGGAACAATTCGAGATATCTCATTGCAGGGGTAATGACTCTCAAACAGGACTAAGGGCTATTGAATACGTACGCATAATAACTAGAAGGCCAGTATCTGTGCGCACTATATGTAATTTCAAGTATGTTTTATTTAATTATCTTAAATGAAACATACTATATATATGAATTAATAATATATTGTTCGTGACACAAAGTAATTTTAAAAAAAAGTTACCCCCCCCCCCCCCATTTGGACAATAATCTCGTGGTCATGCCACTTCAAAAATTAACCAACCCAACATCGGTCCACTATAATCCAACAGCAACAGCAACAACAAACCAACAAATGTGTATCCCGTACTCCTTCTAATTCATCTACTCAATTAATTCATTTCATCACGTCTTATAAATATATCATCATTAAAGCTATATACAATTAAAGTTACAATTAAAGCTATATTTTATTAATCAATTTGTCCGTTTCAACTGTCACGGTGTAATATTAATGTTTAACAACTTAATTTTGACTCCAAAACAACAACATCTAACCCATAACATGTACAATTACTAAAAATCATAAACATCAATTCAAACTAACTACTTACTAATTTAAAATCAACAATTAATAAGGAGAATCCAAAGGCTCCTAACTGATTTATATCAAATTAAAGTCATAATTAAATTAACAATAATAATTATAAGTTCCAATTCCAATTCCTATTATGACTATTCCGTGAGAAAAATCTCAAATTGAACTTTAAGCTTTTTAAACATGGAGAGAATTATCATTTGCACATTTACGTATGAAACCAACAATGGGGAGAATCTAAAGGGTTAATTACTTATCATTATGTATTAGGCAATAATCTTTGGGTATTTATAATTAAGGGTACAACATATATTTGGGTATTTACATATTTAGGTATGAAACCCTAATTGTTCCATTACCCACACACACGCACACACATGCCCCCCCCCCCCCACACACACGCACACACATGCCCCCCCCCCCCCCACACACACACGCACACTACACACACACTACACTCACACACGCCCTGCCCCTTACTGCCCACACATGCGCACACTAAACACACAGTGCCCCCCCCCCCCCACGTACACACACACCCACACTGCCTCCCACCCCTACTTCCCCCCACCACATACCCCCCACACCCACACACGCAACACACCCATTCATATACACACAAAGGAGAGAGAGAGAGAGAGAGAATGGGGGAAACATAACAGTGGAAAACAAAAGAGGGAAGGGTTCATTTTACTGAGAAAGTTGTCACGGACCTGCCAAGGTTTTTGACCGTGATAAAAAATGCATATTTTTTTTTATCAAGGTCACTGACCGAGACAAGGGTGGTCGGTTCAAAGGTGACAATTTGGCCTTTTGGGTGTTGTGCATAATGTTTACATTAGTTTGCCTTTTTCGGGTCGAAGACAAAGCCTTTGACTTAACCGTCCATTTTCCCATTATTCATTTGGGGAAAATAATTATATTCCATTAAAGTCCTTTTTCACGCAGGCGTTGATTTTTCCACCAAAAAATATTTATGTTTAAGGACTTATTTCATTCTTTCTACATACTTGTCAAAATAAAATACTCTTTAACAATTTTGTTTTCCAAAAATGTTACACTTGAAGTAAATTTCCAATTTACCCAATTCACATCAATATACATAACTTCACTCCTTATTCAAGTGTTATTTAAAAAAAAATACCATTTTTTAAGCTTTAAACTTAACACATAGGCATTTTAGTCACTATTACACTTTTTCAACTTCTAACTTTGTCAAAAATCTAATTTTTACACATTACTCCCATTAATATATAAAATAATATTTTTCACATATTAAAGTCTCCACACTTTATTTATGAGTGTTAACGCTAAAAATCCATTTTAGTCAACATTTACACACTTAACACTTTGCATTTCAATCTTAGTGTTACACACTTTAATTATGACTTTTTGCATAAAGATCCATAGTTAGTCATTTTATTCACACTTAGTTTTCTACACTTTCATTAGTTATATTTTCACCCAAAGTTTGCAAGAAGACTATACTTTCATGTATTTACACGTTTAACCCCAAAACTTAGCTTAACAAACTAAATAATACACTTTGTAAATAAAACTCCATTTGCTCCTTTCATAATGATTCATCAACAATAAAATCACTATATTAATCTCATAAAAAAAGGCATATACATACCAAGTGTTCTTCACACTAGAGAAATCATTTGTTCACCTTAAAACATGAGTTTAAAATATTTTATTTCATAAAATGTTTGTGAATAAGTGGCCTGAAAATTATCTATTTTTAAAACTCATTCAATCCTTCATTTTAATTGCCCATTTTCATAGAAAATAGTAAGAGTGATACTAATATGTCTATTAGTATATTTAAAACTGTAATCAAGATATTTTAAGCTCTAAATAAGTAAGAAAAATCAAGCTAAACATATGTTTACTACAATACCCATTTCAAAGATAGAAAATCACATTTTCTTCTAAACTGTATCTTGAAATCATGTAGTAATAAATCTTTAGTCGTGGATGGCTATTTCTATACACCTAATATCAACAAGATGCATAGTACTTATACTAATATCATCATCGAGTCAACTTAGTAAGAGATAAGTATTTCCCACCTCAAAATGTCCTCAAATAATTGTAGATAAGGTGGGTGACTCTCCTTCCTCCAAATGTGTCTCTAAATGGGGTCACAATAACCCACTCTTCAAGCTCCCAAATGAAACCTCAATATCCATTAACTACTCCCTTTTCTTCTTCAAAAATCCATTTTCAAGCTTATATAAACTCCAACCAATCTCCGAGAATAACATCTCTAACAACTCAACATCCTTCCTATGGTTACAGATGGTGAAACAATGTGTTTCTATCCTATAAAATGGTGGTTTCATTGTAATTTTGGGGTAGGTCAAGGGTAGCTATTAATTTTTGGGATTTCTACAAGTTTAAGAGAGTTCAAGGGGAGAAAGAGTGATGATAAATCTTATGGGAATTAAATAATGGAGACTATGCACTCACATCTCTCTCTTATAAGCTATTTTTAGAAGTCTTTCAATTTTGACCCAAATAACAAGTGTTGATGTGTTAAAAAATGTTTAAAATACTTACCAATACCTGCAAACGAAGTTAGTAAAATGACAACAAAATGCACTAACATGTGATCCCAAAAAGCCAAATGAAAAATGCCCAAAAACACCCACAAAATGCTTATTTGCGTTACTTATTCTCTCTAAAAATATATTTTTTGAAACTTTTAACTTGAGATTCATATTCCTTGAATTTTTTAGCTAAAAAATCATATATACAATAGTCGTTTGGCCTTCTGAATTGTTCTATACACGGCGCGCAAGAATCGGGACCTCTATACAGAATAATTTATTTTTGATTTTATTTCGCATGGTAATATTCCTTATATTTTTATGAGCCTAAATGTATGCTCGGAATATTTTTTTGACTTACCAATCGTCCTAAACAATTCATGCAAAACTGAATTTTCGCAGTACCGCCCATCGTCAAACAATTTTTACCCAGGCTCGCGCAACACTCGTTGCTTGTCCGAATCGTGTGAAACTTAACCTAATACTTAAAGTAATTATATAAATTCAAAATAAAACGCATGTGAACCATGCAACATGAAACTTTCTCGTTTAATCCATATTGCGATACTTTATTTTTTATACCATTTAAATGTTGTGTCGTATTAATCTTGTCTGTGTCACATCCGTTCCTTAATAATTTTCCCTCAAACTTAACAGACGTCCTAGCTAATACTATTAGAGATTAAATACGCATTCAGGCGACACATGCACCGTGGGATTTTTCTCATTTTAACTGTTTACGTAATACGTCACCTTACGTATTACTTTGCGTACTTGAATTATTTATTCCTCAAATTTTTCCTTGGACAAAACACCTAAAAAAAAAAGTTAAATACCTAATTTCCAGGGCGGAGTGTTACAGTTTGCATGTTTTCTAATCCATTAGGTGAGGGACTCCTATGGATTATCGATAGAAGTAAAAGAAAGTCCCCTGAAGGTTTGTGCCTTCGTCTGGCTGCTATGAGACTTATATTTATATAAGATATTAGTTCAACAATGGACACTTTAATTAAAAGACCCTATGTCACATAAATGTGTTATGATATGAGATTGTGTATATCTTATTTGTTCGAGTGACATGAGTGGCATTGGTACTGGATCATATTCATTACACATATGATATAGTCTGATGATTGACACATTTAATTAAAAGACACTCAGTTATGTTAATATGTTATAGTATGCAATCGTTTGTATCTTATTGCATGGGTGACATAAGTGGGGATTGGTATTGGGTTGTATTTTATACATGTGTAGTTAGTTACATATCGATGTTGTGTGTTAACATGTGATTATTACTTATTAGTCTACTGATAGAGACTTATTAGCATTGCTTATGCCTTGGGTTGAGACACTCGTGTAGTATTTCACTTATGATGAGGGGTGATGTATTCCTTCCATGTGAGTTTCGACGAGTTGAGATGTTTATCGTAAATGAGTTACATGATAATTAGTGTATAAATATTAGGAGATCTTTCTTCCAACTTTAAAGTATTACCTGAATTCTATAAAACTATTTCCTTCCAGGTATTATTATTTTATTACAGGAGCAACAAATCTGAAAATGAGAGTTATCGTAATCGGAGATTCAGTTCATACGATAGGAGTTGATATTTCATTTCAGTTGACATCCCTTAGTCATTTGTATTCAAGAATTTCATATTTGAAACGAAGCGATTTGAGTTCATTTTATTTTTCAGTAAACACTATTGTATTAGATAGACTTAATATAATGTATTCAATTTTATTAGAGAGTTTTATTTCTATCTCAATTTAAATGCTTTCATATTATTATTCATTATTATTATTATATCATAAATAAATTTTATTATTTATCACAAAATATGTGTAAGCTTTATTGTGCTCCATTAAATGCACATCCGCTCAACTTCCAAAGCCACTTATCACCAACATAAGACCCCAGCATCGTCACAATCAGACGGCCAAAACTGCTTTGAACCCCACTATTAAAAAATCAAATTGAAAAAGAAAAAAACACAAATTCCTACCCATTTCACTCCTTCAAAGTCAATCCCACCCACGACATCCCTCCACTCCACGCATACAAAACCAAACTCTCCCAACCAATCAATTCCACCTCGACAATCCCCCTCTCTCGAAAATATCACATCTAAGAAACCTCTTTTTCTACTTTCTCTCTCTGAAACCCACCGCGCGTTCCACTGTTGTCCTTGTGGAAAGCTAATACCTCCCCTCTGATAATCAGTAACAGAACCAACAAACAACTTGTAGTGCTAGTGGTAAATTAAAGCCATACCCTCGCCTTATACGCCAAAACAAGCCTCATCATCATATACTTATGGCGCCCCCTGGATCTTATTAACTTGTACAAATTGACCCATTCACCAAGATAAGATTACAACGTCTCCAAACATCTCTCTATATATATGTGATATGTATGTACATTCATAGAGCGATTCCAATTTTTCTCACACACATAAACCCTATTTCGTTTAATGTGATGTCCTAGAGAATCATATGGGTGCTATTTACTACATAAATATAAACATGTGTATGTGTAATTTTGGAGGTGGGTTTTTTTTTGGAGGAGGGAGTCAAGAGGCATCAGGTGGGTTGACTGACAGAAGAGAGTGAGCACACACAGTCAATTGCATATATAGAGATATACATTTGTTGTGTGTGCTCACTTCTCTTGCTGTCAGCTTAGCCTTGCGCTGCCTTTACTGGCTTTTGCTTTTCTCTCTCACTCCCAATTAAACCAACCACCACCACCTGTTACTCTTCACCTACAATAACTCTCTCTCTCTCTCTCTCTCTCTCTCTCTCTCTATATATATATATATATATAAATTTATTCTGACCGCTCTCTCTAGGTTGCAAAAAGGGCAAAAATAGAGGACTAGACCTGCTACACTCGCTGTGTTCTTGTCTCCACTTGTGTATTTTTCTCTAGAGTTCACTCTTTTGATATTTTTGCTTGCAATATTGGTTTCAATCTCGAGAAGGAGAAGGAGAACAAGAACAAGAACAAGAAAAAGAAAGAGAAGGAGGTTGAATATTGTAATTTTTAGTATTGGTTATTTACTTCCCATTATGGCACTTGAAATATTATATTACATATAATATATAATATTGCTGTGACGGAGCTTTGGAGTTTGAAATGTACTTTTGATGGCAATTGAGTTGGAGAGGACGAAATACTATTCAGATTTAACAGAAAAAGGTGTGGGTTTTCAGGGGAGTATGATCTGTAAACTATGTATTTATATCCTTGTCCTCATTTCTCTAGTGCTGTTTTTTGTTTCTGAGTTTTTTCTTCTCAAAAACCATGGGTCTAATCTCATGGTTATTTTCCACCATTTTCTCGTCCGTAATCTAGCTATGACTATGTTTTGGGTATCTATTTGTAAATGTAACTTCTCACACACGGAGACACACACCTACATATGTAATGATATACATATATAAATTTATATTTAGATATTGGTTTAGATCTGAATGGAAAAATAGGTATCCAAATATATATGTACATATACATATATCGTCACATACATATACAAACATATATCGACATGTATTTGCATATTTTCTCTGATCTGTTGATTTGCAGACCAGTTTTCTCTCTCCAAGATGTGCTTATGGTAACATTGACTTATCGGGGAAGGCAATGAAGACACAAATATCGAAAAATTATGGATACACATGAAATGAACCTAAATATGGTAAGGTTTTAATGTTTCCATTATTGACAGATATTCTATCATAGAAGAACATAGGGCTCCGTACACACACCTATGTACTTGGAAATTTTTACTCGTTACGTCTTGTAGAATAATGTGGTTTCTTCAACTATTATTTGGGCACTTACATCATTTTACTTTTTTCATAGCGATTATATTATGGTGATGGGGTATTATATTGCTTCCTCGACTTTCTCAACCAGGTAATTTTGTTTGTATGTTCTTCTCATGAAAATGTTTTTTTCCGTTCTTTTATATTTTTCTTTTTATAAGATGATGATATCTTGGAACTTGAAAGGCATTATAGTTGGTTTATGGAAGATTAAGTCGGTATAGAAGGAATAAGAACCTGGATTAGCATGAAATTTGGGATTCAAAGTTGATACTTCTTTTAAGGTACAGCATAGTATTTGTTTTCCCTGTTCATCTCATATATCTACCATTTCATGGTTGTTTTGTTCTTACAAGTTGCATTAAAATAATTTATTACCAGATAAGTCTCCAATTAAGAGTTCCCTTTTAATGAATTTGTATACACTATAAAGTTATTCTCTTAATAATTATTAAAAAATTTGTGATTCGTTTTAGAATCTTACCTAGTTTTATAAATTATTTTTAGAAATAGGAATTCTAATTTGTTATGGGCCAAAATAGAAAACTTCACTATTAATTTGAGGATGAGGGAATATTAAATTAAAAAAGAACTTCACATGATTTTGGTGGATCATTTTCAAGATAAATAAGACACTATATTTTTGTGAACAACTAGATTATGATTAGGGGTGGTAAACGGACAGATCTGGAGTGAAACCGTACTATCTAATATCCGTATCATTTTTTTTATAAAACTAATCCTCCACCCGAACGAGCCATGTGGACTCCCACATGCGAGCTAAACCAGGGGGCGTTGTGCTAAAATCACCATAAAAACATGCCCCGCTTCATATCTGGTATTCGATGGGGGATTTTGAACCATTGACCTTTCGTCGAAAGAGCTCGACCCTTACAACTTAAGCAACCAAGGTGGATATTATCCGCATACTTTTGAAAATACGCTATCCACATTCGTATACGTATTCGTCCAGATATTACTGTGACACCCCACCTAATAAAATACCGGGTGATCAATCCTATACCAAATTAAAACAGGAATCCCAGTTGCATCATCCTTAGCATCACTGTCGAAAACTTTTTAAAACTTACTAACCACCTAGTATTCCAAAAGCTGGTGCCAAATTTTAACTTTTTAATTTACAAAACAGTACATGCGGAAATAAATATAAACCATTCACACAACTGAATAAAACTCAACAGAATAAATAATTAAACAATTTGTCGAATAAACCATAGGCCATCAAAGTGAAATCCAATATAAACACCCAACACTTGAATAAATACATCTGAAATCTGTACTGAGAAGACTGGGCGACAAGCCCTAAATAAAACTGCAACTGATAGATGATTCCTACTCTAGGAATGAATGAACGATGCGTCTAATCCAAACTCCTGCTAGCATCCACATATGTCTCAACTCCGTATCTTTGGAATAGAATATCAATCCTGGCGTCCCTGTGGCTGGACACCTAAAAGGTTTTGAAAATAGTTTTATAGCAAGGGTTAGAACCCGAAACATTTAGCAAGTGAATTAACTGCAGTAATTTAAAATGCATGAATGCGCTTCATATTTAAGTTAGTGTCGCACTCCCTTGTGGACATTCTCACCCCTCCACTATTGTGCACACCTATCGGTTACCTTGACCCCCACCTAGTTGCAGTACCCCGTCCAACTAGTCCTGGTATAACCTCCCCTTACCATGCTACTCTAATCCGAGTATAATGATTCTTGAATTATAAGTTATCTCACAATTAACTTAATTAATTCCTTCTTAAATGGTAGTATATAACCGTGTCACAAGTTATATAAAGTAAATACATCACACACTGAATTATTACCCGCATATAATATTGAATACCATTATAAACGTACCTTTACTAAAACATCCACACATATAACATACGTATATCCACCCCTCCGAGTATACCCTCGCCGGATGATTCCCTCTAAAGTGATATATCATTAGATGTGCTCACAAAACCTAGTTCCCCAAGTTGAAATCGCTCACCAACTTGGCCCAAACTATAAACGTAGTGGAGGCGGTCATATTCCTTCCCTGAAAGTGAGATAAATCCCTCACCCATATACCGAACGCTATGACCTGGACATATACTCGCCCTACTCCTCAAGCTAGGGGATTCACCCACATTGCGCAACCTCCCTTGATAGCACTAGAGTATATAAATTGAATAAATATCTAGTCACTGATATTTAATATCATACACAATATATACATGTATTTATATACTATCACTACACCGTATATATATAATATAAACCTCGGCTTTACCGTGTACTCAAAATCCCGTACACTAGCCTGTAATTTCCTGAGTCTGTGGCCTGACTCAACATAATTAATTTTCTCACTTAATAATTTATCAACTTTCCGAGTCTATGATCTGACTCTATATAATTAATTCACACCTCAATTAATATAATACTTTCCCCGAGTCCATGGTCCGACTCTAATTAAATTAATTAACACATCCATTAATTTAATACATCTCCGAGTCTATCGTCCGACTCTAATTATATTAATTAACACACTTATTAATTTAATATCTATCCGAGTCTAAAATCCGACTCTAATTAAATTAATTAACGCACTTTTTAATTTAATACCTACCCGAGTCTACAATCCGACTCTAATTAAATTAATTATCACACCTATTAATTTAACACCTACCCGAGTCTACAATCCGACTCTAATTAAATTAATTATTCCAACTATTAATTTAATACTTATCCGAGTCTACAATCCGACTCTAATTAAATTAATTATCACACCTATTAATTTAATACTTACCCGAGCCTACAATCCGACTCTAATTAAATTAATTATCACACCTCAATTAATTTGATTACTTGGCATCGCCCAACCATCCTACTCAGACTCGCTCGCTTGGCCCATAACTTAATATTTCCCGAGTCTATGTTCCGACTCTAAATTAATTATTCTCTCAATAATTAATTTAATACTTTGGTGTCACTTAACCAACATACCCGGACTCACTAACTTGGCCCATTTTTAAATCTCATAATTTCATTCCCACATATTCACCCACGCACACATTCATCTCCATAAAATTTTCAATTATATTTACCTATAATTACCAACATACCTGGACTCGTCCACTTGGTCCATAGTTAAATATTTCACCTCAATCCCTTTAATAATGTAGCGTCACCCAACTACAATACCCGAATATTATTCCTCGACCCAATATCACTACTTATGAATTATTTTCCAAATTCGTTCATCTCATGACATACCGTTCACACTCTCCTAAACCCAATTATATCACCCTATAATTGTTAATGAAGTATGTGTCCCATATGAATTTATCATCACTAAATAAAAGTAAGGGATTAAATCTCAAGTAAAAACCTCTTTAGAAACAAACTGGTCGAACTGTCAAATTTCTGGGACCGTCGATCAATCGATCCCCCTGGGTCGATCGATCGATCAAGCAGGTAATCGTCTTCCCCGGCTTGCTATTTCAGCCATTAACTAGGGGTGGTAAACGGACGGATACAGATCGGATACCATGTTTTCCATATCCGTATCCGCTATCTGAATGTACTATCCGTATCCGTATCTGCCCGGATAGTTAAAACAACTATACATATCCGTATCCGCTCGGATACCTCGGATTCGGATAATATCCGTAACCGTTTACATTATTTAGCCATCACAAAAAATAACACTTAAAATATCCAATCCAATGAAATCCAATCCAATCCAAATAAATATATAATAAAATTATCGCCTCCTAGCATCAACAATTATGGATTCCATAATAATAGTATCATTTCATAATGATAATATAGCTTAACGCCATCCATACTTTACAACCATATAAGTTTAAAGCCATCCAAAAAAAATAACAGCCGCATTCCATGCTAGTAGAAATAAATATGCACCTTTTAGATTAATCAAATTTATTGAGAATGATAATCTCATGGACCTTTTGTCTAAAAAACATATATATATTTTTATTTTGTATATAATATACATGTTGTTAACTTCAGTTCTCATCACAATTAAAACCATCTCTTTACTTTTCTGTTTCTCTCTTACATTCTTTTATGTTTCTCTCTTACATTTATTTATAATTAAGGAAACTAACGAACAACCACATGAGAGTTTCTTTTCTCTTTTTTTGTACGAAAGAGAAATGAAACGAAGTTAATTTTTTTGTTTTTGTTTTGAGTGGAGTATATGTTCTTTAGTCGGTGTATGTTGTGTGTGATAGGATGTATTGTAAAACTTTAATGTAACTCCATGATAATATACCCAATAAAATAATAATACATGACAGTATATAATATACCCAATAAAATAATAACTTTATGGTGTTTTTGTTTTGAGTGGAGTATGTGTTTATTTTGTTTTGGGGAATAAACGATTAAGTTTTTTTAATATTATTTTCTTCGTAATACTAGTACTAATATTAGTAGTAAAATTTTAAACATATGTTTGACGGATACGGATATCTGGTAAAACAGATATCCGATAAAATGGATACTCCGCATAGGATACAGATTATCCATATCGGATACTAGTACTATCCGTATCCATATCCGTTTTCTCGGATATTTTTATAGAGTATCCATATTCGTATCCATTTCCATATTTTCGGATAAATATCCGCAAATTCGGATTCGGATATCGAACGGATGCGGATTTTCGAATATCCGTTTACAACCCTACCATTAACGAACCCTTAAGCTTTTGGTTTCTTACAAACCTTTACCCATTTCACAACCAACATATTCTCCACACCAAAAAAGGTTCTTAACATCCTAGAGACCTTAATCCATCAACAAATTTATACAAAACCCTAAGTATATCCAATTTGGGTTTTTCACCGAGTCTGTTCTACCAAATCCGACCCTATCATATTCAGTCCATGTAATCACTATACATATTGTAATCCACTCTACAATTTAATCTTAACAGACCCAAATCATAACTTAACATCCATTGAGTAATTAAATATGCCCATTACTCTAAATTCATAAAAACCCAATTTTAATTTTGGTTACACATCCAAAACGAATTTTCATAAACACACGCTATGATATGAATTGATTATCATCACTTTAGGAATCACAACAGTTAACCACTTGCCTGAAATTGTTCGTAGAGTCTGATCCGTTGGTGTAGTCCCATAATTTGGCTCCAAAATCCCCAAATTGGCTCTTAATTTGCTTTCCCCCAATTTCCTTCTCAAGCCCTAGGCTTAGAATTTGTGTTTACTTTCGTTTAACACTTCTCCATTTAGGTTAAAAACTTTAATCCCGTTTTTGGCAATTTGAGCCTAATTAAAATGGGCCAACTCACCCCATGTGGGCCGTCTTTGCCCAAAAATACCCCCAGACTCAATTACTACCACCGGGTACCCTTTTCTGACTATCTCGACCCATCCGGACGCAATTGCGCACTCGGAATTGCCATCCGAAATACTTTTTGACATTTTCAAATTTCGACATCAAATGCGACACACGTGATTTTGAACCATTAAACTTAAAAGTTGCCAATTATAAATAATTTGGCTCACTCAAATAAATTCTCCAACTCTTGAATTTAAGTTTCTCCAATTTAAATATTTTTATAACTCCCAAAAGTAATTAAATATTAAATCCTTAAAATTACGGGGTGTTACAATTACATTGAATTATACTTATCTATATCCTCTCGGATTCGGATTGTATCCTTATCCATTTACATTATTTATATTATCATATGTTTCACTCATCTAAGTCTACTTCCTCTTTGTCCCAACTATACTCAATGTCGGAGCGATTTAAAGTAGACGTCAACTTAACCTTCTTTGATGTTTCTCAATAAGTAGTCGAACTTTTAACATATCATGTGAGTTTTAAGGAGATGAGACACATATGTGTTAAAGTGATAACGTGATGAAGTCCCCGACGAAACCCTAATTCCTATTTATAAACAACTAAAACCCTTTTCAAATTATGTGAGATTTTTATTTTCTTCTTGTTTTGTTGAATCAAATTTTTACGAGATTTGCTTCGGTCATGACTTAAAATAAGTGGGTTGTACTAAAATAGGTGGCTAAGATGTTCTAAATCATTGGTGTTGATCTTTACGTTATAAAATAAATATATAAATATAGGTTCTTTATTAAGAATAAAATTATAAATATTTAAATTTATATATTATATGGATATTCGGAAAAATGGATATCCACAAATATCGATACTCCACATCATATATGAACTATCCCGCACGGATGTATATACTATTTATATCCACATCCATTTTTTTGAATATTTAAATGTGCCTTCTGAATTCGCTCATTTGGATGGATATTCGCAAAATTTGTACTCTAATACTAGACGGATTTTGATTTTTGAATATCTGTTCCCGCCTCTATTTATGATATTTTAAAACTTTGCTTAGATCTTTGAAAAAAACGAAAAATTCAAACTATGATTTATTCGACTTTTGACATTGTTTGGGTTCAACGTGAGATATGTTTCACATGAGTGAAAAGTAAAACAGTAAACAGTATTTTTCACGTATTCTGAGTTGCAATTTTTGTTTTGGTCCGTTTGCCTTTGGATTTCTTGCTCTTGTACAATTGCTTACCTTGACAAAAAATTGTAAATGAGTGCATATAGGCCTGATTAGCTGCACAAATTATTTAATTATGTAAATTGGTTCATTGTGAATTAGTAAATTTGAAATGATTTTAAATCCAATTTTACGCATTGTTTGGTAATCTGAAATTGATGTTAAGATTCGATCAGAAAAAAGATAAAAATGTATTGAGAGGGAAGGAGGGAGGGAGAGAGAGAGGGAGCAAGAGATAGAGGAGCTGTCGAATACTCCTATTTCTAATGGATACATTTCTCATTTTTTGTGAAATGCTCCAATTTCAGATTTTACACATGAGTTAACTTGAACAATTAATGGATCATTTCATTATTGAAACCAAAGACGATTAATGCACCAATTTGTAAACGGGTCAATATATGTATGAGTCAATCTATAATTTTGAAACAACCAAACGGGGCCATTTGGTTTTGGAATTCTCAATAAAATAGTGAACCCAATTAACCAACGAATACCGAACCGTACTATGCCCCTAGTGCTCGTTTGATTCATGTTTGTATGCTTTCTTGGGATTCCAATTGTTGAATTCTTATGTAATGGTTTCGTTTTAAAAAATCAATTGGCATGTTGTTTTTTGAACTTTTCACGGGTTGTGCAAATGTAAAGGCATTATATGTGAATTTATGACTTTGTGAGATTCCTGGGATGAATACAAACTCAAACCAAACAACTTGCTGTATGTTTGGGATTCCATATGACATTCCCCTTAGAATTGGAATTTGGATATTTCAACTCAAAATTTTCGAATTTTGAATTGAAAATATTCCAAATCCAATTCAAAACCATGAATTTGAGATTTTCAAACACACCCTTGACGTATTTTAGCCAGGTTTTGATGCTTTCCAAGGTACTTCAGGGAATTGAGTGAAATCTAGTTTGCAAGTAAATAAACCATTAGGAATTAGGATCTAAAATGATATCTATTCATTGATCATGTTTCTGGTGAAGAGATTCAGCTATAAAGGTCTTGGGTTGTATTATGTCCGGGATTGAGGAATTTGAGTTACACAATAGAAGTGTTTGTGACAAACTATGAAAGGGTTGTTATATAATGATCACATCCTCTATATTATTTTCTTTGTTTTACGGAGGAAGAAATTCTTTAGTGTATATAAAACACCAAATTCAATAGCCTTGTGTCAACGTTCAAAAACTTCATTCGATCTTGGTGAAAAAGAGTGTATACATGGTCTTGGAGTCCTAAATAGTGGGATATACATAATTTTGATTAATCACAATGCTTGACAAAATTAGTGATCGGTCTTTATTGGAATTAATTTCATTTGTTTAATATGATCATTATGTTTGTTTTAATCATTCACAAGTAAATAATTTACCTCCAACATGACGTGGTTTTTAAATTTATTCTTGAATTGACTATTTTGATATTTGAAATTTTTATTACCAATGTTTTCCATCTATAAATATTTTTCTCCAATTAAGTGACTACTCTAAAACCGTAATGTCAAGAGAAGGCAGTTAATATGATAGCCCCCTTCAATACAACAAAAGCACATCCCACTTAAGTATAGCATCAACCCGAGGAAATAGATATCACAATAACCTTTTTACCAATACAAAATGTTATACTAGTATAGCATAATGAATTATATCCTCCATTCTGTAGAACATTGTCTAATTTTCTAACGTTGTATAGATAAAATTTATATAACATCGTACCATTAGAGTACATTTTTAGAATTTTCATCCCTTGTCATCTAATTATTTTTTGGTTCACTTTCCTCTATTTGTGACACTAGTTCATGTAAAGAGATGGCGAGAACGTCTATATAAACCCCCATTGAGTTTTCATGAGTTTGACATTCCTCACCTCTAAATTTATGCAATCTATTTATAGGATAACTTTATGTCTTTTAAGGCTATTTTGTGGGAGAATGAAGGGTTATGAGGCATATAAAAGGTGAAGGAAGATCTTGTTGCAGAGATTTGACATTGTCATGTTAGTAAGTCTTGTGGAGATAAATATAATTGGTTTTCATCTCTCGTCTGATTATGGTACTGATGTACTAAATGATATCTTCTGTTGTGTGATGTAGAGAAGCTTGAACTGAAGCTGTATTGTACATTTATACCCCCTTAACTGGTATGTTTGGATTTTCTTACTCTGGAATTTAGAGAGTCAATTGCAAAATAACACGAATTAAAATTATGTTGTGTGACATTATTAGCTATATATATGACATGAAGGTCTTATTACTGAAATTGACATTTTTATGAACTGTGCTCTTGGAAAAGAGATCTTTATAGGCGGGTTTATGTATTTTAATTTAGTATATAGGTTTTTGTACTTCCATACCCCGTTGGGTAGAAAAGTTTAGTATTTACTATTTAAGGTATTTCTTGTTACTTGTCCGGCAAAATGCGGTAAAAAAATTTGGTTTTGATAGGGTTTTCGAGTGGATAAGGGTTTGAATATTAAAAACAAAGGCTTAGGGGCAGTTATAATGCTTTGAACTCTACTCTGAATTTTTTTTTGGTAATTTATTTAATTTATTGGTTTATAAGATTTGAGTTTGTGGAAGATAATGATTGGCTTTATCAATAAGGATTTTTAGGGTTGAAAGAATTGGTTCACAACGCCAAATTGTAATGTAAATGTCAAAAAGAAAGAAAAAGGCTGCAGAAGAATGCAGAGATTCCATATAAAATTTCCTCGAGAGTTTTTCACTTCTACCCTATATATTTCCCCGTTATTTGAGTTGGCACCCTATTTCTTTGTTTTATCTGTTTGCACCCTACCGTTGTTACTTTCCAATAGTTTATGTTAAAGACATGGTGATAGTAACAGCTTCCCTACGATAGAATCTAAAGGATCATTTGATCCTCCATTCTTACTCCACAAATTTTTGGATTACTATTTTTTGTCCCCAGGTTATTCCTTAAATTCTCACACCCATCACTAAAAAAAAAGCTCAATTTAAAACCTAAAAAACTAGTTATAAAACTTAAATCACAAAATTAAACAATAAATGTAGATCATAGAAGGTGAAAAAATTCCCGCCACCACAACCTCCCTGTTATGTAAATGTTTCAAACAATTTTTTTTGAATAGCAATGGAAGATTATTACAAGTTTTATCTTAAATTATTACATATTACGGTTTCAAGAACTTATTACCAAAGTTCTTACCCAAGAGATTGATAATACCTTTGTTAATCTTGTAGGTGATCCCAAATATGAGATAAGATAGACATATAGACTCAATAAACCATTATAGATCATCCAAAAATATTATCTTGCGAAGCAAACATGACATGTGGGCACTGATCTTGAAATGGATCTGGGATCTTGAAGCATCTCAAGTGTCCTCTTCCCTTTCTTCTCTCCTTATCCCTCTATTTTTCTCTCTTCGACCAAAACCCAAGCCGCCCCTTCTATTTTTCTTTTCTTTGTTTCCACAAATGGTGCTTGTAATTATGCGGGAGAGTCTTCCTCATGCTTCATTATATGGAAGCATGAGGTTAGCTAAGGGTTTTTTAGGAAATATGAGAAAACTAGGGTTTTCTTCTATAATTAGTAGTATACTGTGGATCTAAGGAAAATAAAAATTCCCTCCCCCACATAAATATGGAAATTCTAAATTAGCCTCGTAATTTATTTCTTTTATCTTTAATTATAATTAATTCAACCAAATAATTACAATTGCACTCTAATTTAATTATCTCATAATTACTCGAATAAAAATGTCTTGTTTACAAAGTTAGTGCAAAATATATGATCCCTCGCGTTAAGCATTCAATACATGCTTGGTGAAATTTAATTTGCTGTCAATTGATTTTCACTAATGTCTTTATTATTCCATAATCTCAATCTTTACTTATTTGATACTTTATCGGATTATAAAGGCCACCGGTTGAGTGTACTAGTAGAATCGAAGCTTATAAGTTTATCAAGGCGGTATCTCCTAGATGCGAATTCCTTCGGAATATGATCTTAGACATATTCACAAACCGATTACCCAATCTAAAGGGGTTATTGACTCAATAGATGGAATATCACCCATAGCAAATCAAAGAAATAATTATCTATTTTATATGGATTCATTTGTTTCTGTTGATTATTTCTTGAGTTGGATGATGAAAATAAGATACTCCAATCCTCCTGTCTCTCGAGATTATTAATGTAACTTTTACAAACTGTGAGATTGTGCAAGACATGTTCAATACATTCATGATGTACTAGCGCAATCAATTTTGAACTATCAGACAAATTCCCAAATTCCCAGACAAATTCCCAAACCATTATACAGGTTTCCATTGTCAAGATAAATTACTAAGATTGAACATGTAGCTTTACCGCTAAGATGTCAACTCCATATTTGAGTAGTGTTGAGTTATGCAGTAAAATCTCACTAAGTACAGAAATAAGAAGGAACAAGAAGTAGAGAAGGGAGACTATTTTGATAGTCTCTTATGTAATAGTTATATGGTACATGGTTATTAAATACACAAGGAAGCTGTTGGGATATACATCAGGAATTCAAAACTTTTTTAATTGGTCAGGTGGTTCCTAATATAATGCTAACAGTTGGGCACGTGAGATATCCTAAAAAGCCCCCTCAAGTTGATGGTGAATGGCAATGAACATTCATCTCGTCACGTAAAAATTGAAATTGGTTTGGTGTTAGGCCTTTTGTCAAAACATCAACAATATGGTCAAGAGTAGAGATAAATTGGACTTGCAAATCTTTTTTATCCACTTTATCCTGAAAAAAATGAAAATCAATTTCAGTATGCTTCATGCGTGCGTGAAAAATATGATTCGTCGAGGGATAAGTGGCATCGATCTTGTCACGCCATAAGATCGGAGGACTGGGTACTGGAATTTGTAATTCAACAAGAAGCGAGTGTAACCAAGTGATTTCAGTAGCAACATCAACAAACACTTTATATTCAAATTCGGTGGGAGCGAGCAACAGTTCGTTGTTTGCGGGAACACCAAGAAATTAAGTTTGAGCCTAAATAAATTGCATATTCACCGGTAGATTTTCGGTCATCAATAGAGCTGGCCCAATCAAACTAGGTTTGTAAAGTTAACGTAGAATTTATGCTAATAAACAAACCATACACGATAATGTTCTTTAAATACCGAAGAATGCGTTTGACGTCAAGACAATGACCATCCAACATATTATGCATGAATTGGAAGAATTTATTGATAGAATAGGCAAGATCCGACCGTGTTAACGTGAGATATTGAAGGACGCCAACAACCAAACGAAATTTGGTAGGATCAGTGAATCCAGATCCACTAACTTTTGAGAGTTTCGAATCTAGGGAACATCGTGTGAGAATAGGTTTGCAAGAAGGCATCCCGGATTTGTATAAGATATTATAAATATATTGTCGTTGATGTAAGTACAAGCCTTGTGATGTAGATACAATTGCAATGCCTAGGAAAAAAGGTCATGGACCTAAATCTTTTATGGATAAATCAATGGCCATCTTGTCAATTATACGTTGAATTTCGGTGGAGACATTGCTTGTGATGAGAATGTCGCCGACATAAATTAGAATGTAAATAGTCACGGGTCCGATGGAGAATATAAAAAGTGAAGAGTCAGTTCATGATTGTTGAAAACCATCAGACGTAAGAAAATCATGTAATCGAGAGAACCACGCACGAGGGGCCTCTTTTAACCCATAAATAGATCGATGCAACTTACATACAAAGTCAGGTTGAGAAGAGTCAATGAAACCAGATGGTTGTTGCATAGAAACGTCCTCATGAAGATGGCCATGTAAGAAGGCATTGTTAATAGCTAATTGACGAATATGCCACTAACGAGTGACATCAATCGAAAGAACAAGTCGAATTGTGGTTGGTTTGACAACGGGGCTAAACGTTTCGTCATAGTAAATGTCGGGTTGCTGATGAAATCCTTTGGCAACAAGGCGTACTTTTTTCCATTAAATTGTATCATCTTCTTTGTACTTCATTCTATATACCCATTTACATCCAATAATACTCATCCGAGAGTTTTTGTTGGTATAAGAGACCATGTATTATTACGAAGCAAAGCTTTGAATTCTTCATGCATTGCATGGCGCCACACCGTTGATTTATTAGCACCGGTAAAGCAGGTAGGTTCCGAAGGTGAGGTGACAGTGGAGAGGGGCCTCCATAAAGCTGATATTTTATTGTATAAACCCACTTACAGCCTACTGGTTTCTTTCCTGAAAATAATGGAACAATATCCTATGTATTATTCTCAAGGGCCTCCATTTCCTCAATCATATCTTTCTTCCACTGAGTTTGCTTTAAAGCATCTGAAAGGTTGAAAGGAATAGAAATAGACGATACAGAGGAAATGAAAGCATGGTATATTCTAGAGAAGGCATGATAGGATAAAATTTAAGTTATATGATATTTTTTACAATCACGAAAACCCTTGCGATGGGCTATAGGATTATCAATAGCAATATCAACTGAGGAATCACCTTAATCACGAGAGATTTATTTGTCTTGGTGTGAGACAATGCTTTGTTTTAGTTTTCTTGTATATAAAAGGACGTCCTTTGTTTCTGTTGCAAATAATTAATATTAGTAGTAACAAACTTAGGCATAGACTCCTCCTGTGTAAAAATTCGCAATAGAATGGGACATTCAACTCTAGAGAAGGACGATGGTGGATTCTTTACACTAAGTTGATTATCTCCCTGTAGAGAATCCCATTATCAGTGAAGAATGAGGCAAGACCACCATACATAAACTACCCCCATTATCAGATCGAAGAATTTTTTGAGAGCAATCAAATTGAGTACACACCATTTTGTGAAAGGTCTTGAAAATAGAGTGAATTTCACTTTTATTTTTCAAAAGATAAAGAAAATTATAATGACTAAAATCATCGACAAATACCACATAATATCAAAAACCAAGTAAAGAAGTTGTAGATTTAGGACCGCGAACATCATAATGAACAAGTTGTAAAGGAGCAATAGTTGCATTAAAGCTGATAGGATAAGGAATACGACATTGTTTTGCAAGTACACATGGTTCACAATTTAATTCAAAAGGTTTGACAGATGAAAACTTTGGTAGTACATGCTTCAAAACAGTAAGAAGAATATGACTTTATTAATTATTCCATTGCATTAATCGATCTTCATTCACACTATTAGCCCTAATACTATATTGATTTCCAACATTAAATAAGAGGGGCTTGACATCCATCATGTATAAGCAATTGTCTTCACGTCCACTCCTAATTGTCTCCCTTGTGTCCAGGTCCTGAAAAACACAATGATAGTGAAAGAATGTCACATTACAATTCAACTTTTTTGTAATATAACTGACAGAAAGAAGGTCAGTGATTAGTTTTGGAACGTGAAGGACAGAGAGTAGTGTAATATTAAGGGAAGATGAAATAGTGCCTTTTTTCTCAATAGAGGAAAGTGTCATGTTAACCACTCTAATTTTATCCCTATCTGAACATACACTATAGGAAGAAAAATCAGAGGCCATACCAGTCATATAATCAGTGGTTCCCGAATCAATTATCTAAGTGAGCGCACCAAAATTTGATGAAGCATAGTGTGTCGAATAATAAGTACTTATCTGATCAAAGATGAAGGCGGAGGGAGTATCGGAATGGCGGTGTGAATCAAGTTGAGATATCTTATCCCGGTGATAAGACATTTTTTGGTGAAGGCCATTGATATCTTGCACAGACAAATTGATAGGAGGCTCATTCGCAGAAATGTGAGCCATATGTGCCCCCTAAATGGAGATGGTGACGCCTTAAATGAAGGAGGTCGTTGTCTAGCATTATCTCTTGGGTTTTATCATACCATGAAGATTCCAACAAATTTCCCGAGTGCGATAGGCCCGACCATAGTTATCACATTTCAAGTGAGTTTTATCATTTTTCCTATCCGCTTTATAGGGGGTGTTCCTATTCCACCGATGACTAAAAATAGAAACCCTTTCAAACACTAGAACTTTTGTCTAGGATATAGCCTTCTTCTTCTTCTTTCTTCAGCCTGAATATATGAAAAGACCTCTTTGACAGAGGAGGGAGCTAGAAATCTAACACTTGGACTTGGGCATGCTGAAACTATCGTAGCAGATCACCCCAAAACTGATAGATACGATTTCTTTCCATCATAGACTGAAAGGATTTTACATTAGCTGCACAAAGAAGGACATAGTCTTGATAATGACTGTAATCTTCCCACTTTCCATGAAGATGATGATAGTATGTAGCGAGGGAAATGTCGTCGTGCTTGAAATTTTCAATCTCTTATTGAAGCTCATACAACTTTGCAAAATTACCCACGAGAAGTCTATTTGACATCATTCCAAAACTCCTTAGCTGCCTTAACAAATTAAAAACCCTTGCCAATTTGTAGTTGCATGGACTATAATAACCATGTCATAACTAGGGCATTTTTAGCTGCCCAATCATTGTATTTAGGATCGTCCATGGAAGGTTACTTAACTGTCCCAGAAATGTGGGAAATCATTCAACGACAACTAATATACATACTAGAAGATTGAGCCGACTGCATATAGTTGGTTTCATCAACCATAACCGTCGTGATACACGTGTCGAGATGATGGTCTTTTTTACGTCTTATCCTTGGATTTACACTAACGGTAGAGATTACCTCCTTCAGAATTTACATCAGACATTTTTTCAATCAATTTCTAGGCAACACAAACCTCAGATGCAGAACAACTCAAGAACACAAGTACAAGAACTGTGATGAATAATAGAAAACAATTAGATCATAACACTGAGTATACCTGAGTAACGAACAATACAAAACGACGCTGAATAGGTAGGAGAAACACGATTTCAACATAAAACAGGTCATAAATTTTTTTTTGGGCTGCTATCCTAAACCCCGGTAGAGGCCCATTGCCCCTGCAACTCCCATCTAACTCTCCGCGGAGTTGGATCCGCGAAATCTTTGGATGGAATTAACACTTCTCATCTTCAACTAGACTTTTTTACATTAGGGTTTCTTCAAATTAGCCTAGAATTCCACTCCATAAAATTAGGTCTTTATACCCCATGCTCTAATACCATGTTGATTTATGAAGTAATCAAACCGTAGGTTATATTTATGAGATATGAAGGTATAAAAGAGTAAGAAGAGAGAAGAGAGACAAAAGAGAGATCTGATATGAGAAGAGGATGAAGAATGAAATGAATAGGTTATCCATTCTACCATCTCATTCTATTTATAACATAAGGTTTCACAAATTATGCATAGGTACCCTACTGAATAAAAGTAACATAAATAAGCTTCAAAATAAGTCCCTGACAACATAATCATACTAGATTTGAAATTGGAATCTTATGTTATCGACCCGAACTCAACTCACAAGAATTCTTATCAAGTACAAGACCGATACATACAATATATTAATACATAAATATAAGGTATTTTTACAAACACAATTCATATCTCATATGATCTTAAGCCATACTTAATTAATAAATAACAAACGTCATAAATCATGGTTTTAAGATTAAACCCCAACACTCGTTCCCACCATCGCCACTACCACCACACTTCCACACGCACAATCTTGATGTCATATTTATGAGACACGTAATCCCAAGTGAAGTTTTTTTATTTCAATTTGGAGGGCTTCACTTGATTTTCTTGCCATAATTTCAACTTAGATGATGATGAGATGGGTTTTTGTGTATACATTTGTATGTCAAATTTGGGGATTTATATTTGGATTTTTGTTCATAATATCGATTTAGGGCCGTGAAGTTAATGTCGCATATATCTCGTTGAGGTTGTGTCGGTTGAGTAAGATGGTGGTGTAGGTGTGACACCCCATAAAATCCATAGTTAAATTGATCCGTTCTAAATAAATAAATAAATCCATTACTAAAGTGATAATAACCATTTCAATAATATCCAATTATGAATATAAATAATAGACTCCAGCATATTAAATCTAAACAACAATTATCCGATTATGTGTCTATCGAAATGTAAATGCGATAAGTAAAAGATGAGGATGTAGGATCAACACCTACATTCTATATCTGGAAGCTAGAGCTGAGAAGGGGTATAAGAAGTGAGGGCTATGGTGGATGTTGCTGCTGCCTAGGGCCTGTGAACAAATTCCACAAACATGATAAAATATAACAAGTCTATCGTGAGTAAGAATGTAACTAAATTTGGGTCGCGATAATAATAATGCACCTTACTCTCATATTTTTGTTATTTTTATGTTATGTCAACCCAAACAACCTAAATATAGCATGCAAATCTAATCCCTAAGCCAAAGTGAAACTAGTGTATATATATATATACACTCACAAACAAATAGATGGGTATGCACAAGCCTATACATAAACGCATGAAGTCTTACCCCTATTGCCTTCGTGGATCACTCATGCGTACCAGATATAGTTGATAATACGCAAATATTGTGTATTTCATCCCTCGAACCTACGCATTTTAGCTCCCTCGGGTATCTTATTCCCTATATTTATGCTCGTTAACCTGACAACCTCGGATTTCTATGTTAACATGCTTTGCAGGGGTTAATTGAGTTTTTATAGGTATTTGGATGCTAAATATGAAGTTTGGACGCATTCCGACTAATTTCTATACACAATCGCGCGTTCATGGGCATTTTAGTCAATTCACAGTTTGGGCATCTGGCTCGACATCTCACGAAAGTTGTATCCCTCCTCACAAGCTTCGCGTGGCCGCGAACGGTGCGCGAATCCGACCCCTAACGAAGAAGTTACGTCGATTTTAGCGGATGAGAATTCCAAATGAACCAAAACGGGGGGGGGGGGGGGGGGGGAGGGTGCTTAGTGCAGACCTGCTTGAGCGATCAATCGACCAAAAGGGTCGATCGATCGAACCTTCAGAAATTTGCCTTCGAGCTTAGACAGTGGGCTAAAACCTGATCGATCGATCGACCAAAGGGGTCGATCGATCGATCCCTTGTTTTTCTCAGCTTTTCTATTTACAAGTTTGTCATTTTGGGTTTTTTGTATAAATACTCATTTCTCTCATTTGGGAGAGATATCTTACATTTTACATTAGTTTAGGATTTGTATGGAGTTTTTCCCTACTCCACCACTTTGGTTGTTTTGCCCACTTTGATGTATGTAAGCTTATTAATTTAAGTTGTCTTTCCTTATTTTCTTGCTTTCTTTACTTTCTTCCTTTAATTTCCTTGCCTAGTTAACATTTATTTCTTGCTATTTCTTGCTTTCATAATTAGGTTTACTTGCTTTCTTTCAATAAATGATTTTTAATATGCTTTCTAGCTAAGTTAGTCTAGGTTGTGCCGGACTGAACTTATTTCGGGTTGACATGTTGCCGTGCTTTGGTGATGGGGTTTTACGGGTCTATTTCGAGTGTGTTGTCCTAGTTATTACGCCTTGGAGAGTTGATGTATATCATGCATGCTCTGTGCTTATGACCTTACGTGCATAATTTTCGGGGTATTTGTTGACGCCAAAATCATATTAAACTTTTATGCGAATTTAGGGGTGTGACAACTCTTAATTTAATTAACTGTCGAAATGAGACGCAGTCTTAATAACTCGTCGATCCATGTAACCGTTTTATACTAATTAACTTGTGTGAGGGATATTCGACGCAACCTATAGTTTTTATTCTCTTTATTAATTTAGTATTTAAATACACTCTCGCCTAGTATAATCTTTTCCTTTTGTTATCTTTTCCTTTTAGTTAGAAATTATCTTTTAGACTTTTATTTTAGGAATATTAAACCAATTAAATTCTGGCAACTTCTCTTTGTGGATTCGATACCCTGGCTGACCGCTATACTCCCTTAAAAGAGTGTAGTCATAGTTTAGGTTTTTGTATAGAGCAGGTGGGCCGAATTCAAAACGACCGGCGTGTAGGTGACGCTCGCGCCGCGGTGAAACCCTGTCTATCAGTAGTTAGAGGTCGTCCCATCCCTATAACCTCAAAGCAAAAACAAGGAAAAATCATTACACCTTCGCAAATGATCGACGCAGTAATAGGTCGTCCCATACCCATGGTTATATATATATATATATATATATATAGCAATAACAAGGAAAAATCATTACACCTTCGCAAAGGATCGACGTAGTAATAGGTCGTCCCATGCCCATGGTTATATATATATATATATATATATATATATATATATATATATATATATATATATCAGAACACCCTCGTTTACCCTCACTCGGGATACGAATACGTCGGTAGTAGGGTCAGGATAAAAACACCAAGGTAAGCCCGTCGCTATCACCTGGGTACCACTGCGTCAACATCTTACCCGCCCCATCAAAATCTATCCTAGTACGTCCCCCACGAGCACACACACGCCCAAGGCAGGCTTACACATAAATCAGATAAATATCAATCAATCCTACTCACAGATTACTAAAGTTGTGTCTTAAAGCTCAGATTAATTGTCACTAATTAATTAAGATTAATATTCAAACAGGTGCAAAGTTGTTTAAACCAAACCCATTTCTCGTGCTGACGAAAACCCTTCCAAATCCAAAATCGTTATACCGAAAAGCCAAACTCGTTTGAATGAAAACGCCTATCTCATTTGAACGAGATCCACGCAACAGTTTTCTTCCCCAAATTGTAAAAACGTTCATTAACAACCTAAAACCCTATGTTTTAAGCCTCTAAACAGTCCAATTCCTATCCTCCTTCAAGTATAGTATGTTTAACAACATTACTAACCTTTAACAAATATTAAGTGATTACAACAATAATTCATTATTCAATTTCAAATTTTATGTTTCTAAAGCTTAAGTTCATAAGTCCAACATAATTTATCAAATTCGTCTCAGATTCCATTCAAAAACTACTTAAACAAGTGGGCTTTTATAGGTTACAATTACTAAGATTCAGAATCAACACTATTATGATTGGATTACATGATTTCATGATTCAATTAAGGGATTCATTATCAAACTTCTCAAGCTCATCAATATAATTAAAGCTTAAACACACAATCAAATCTAATTACGAAAATTAGGTTTTTATATGATTAAAATCAGATTTCATGAGTTTTTTTCCAGATTTCAATAACTACTATTATCATAACACAAATTCGATTAGATTCTTAATAAATATATACCTGCCTTAAACCGATTGTATGAACCCAGGTCTTAAAATGGCCAATTCTCGTCAATCCTTGTTGTGCCTCCTCTCCTCTAGATTTATCTTTAATGTGTTGTGAGAGTTTCAGATTTTCTAAATTAAGTTCATAAAGGTTCTAACTATGAAATTAAGCCTAGGCCCAATATTAGCGTTAACCCAATAAGTCGAAAGCATGCTCCGGGTGGCCTGAAACTTGGCTCAAATCATACACTAACCCAACGGGCTTAAATTCGACTATTTTAAGTCAAAATCTGACTTTCTAAGCGTTACGAAAGTCAACACTAAATATAACATATTCTAATAAATAAATTATCTCATTAAGCTAATTTTTAAGCCGATACGAGTCAATTAAGTTAACTTAATTATTAATTATTATGTGTGGTTTGACATTATAAGAAAATACTTCACGTTCATTGGAACCCGATATCAAGGGGATAATCCAAACAAGGAAACCCCCGGCGTCTACTCTGACCTTTCCATAGTAGCCCATAATACTAAATCACTTGAAATATTTATTAATGCATTACTATGTATTATGACGATTTTGAAGAGGTGTGAATTCACATAGCACATATACAATTCACATAACCACGTATAAGAATATAATAAGTGACTTACCACATGTCATGACAGTTAAATAAATAAATAAAAAGACAGCTTAAATAAATGCACAAAAGGTATTACAGTTGGTGTGCATGGTGATAAATATTGGGTATTTTTGGTATTGGGGGTTATGGTCAGAGGGAGGAGGAGGTGGTGGTGGTGGGATAGAGGAGATGTGGCGGTGGTGTGTATAGATTGTTGGTTAAAAAACAGCTGCAGGATCATTTCAGGATATGATTATGTAGAAGAAAACTCAATCATATTTGGTTTAGATTTTGTTAAACGTAAGTAGTCACAATAAAAAAGTCCAATATCAACTTGTATATGATTGGTGATATGCATAATTCCTTGAGAGAGCTTTTTGGGTAAGAAAATATCATTACCAAAGTACTACAATTGTCGATGCCAATTTCGTCACTAAAAGAAATATTTTTGTGAAGTTTTGGTGATAAGAATTTGTCACCAAAACTAGTTATTTTATTTCTTTTTCTAGTCACCTGTTTTGATGCAACACAAGTTACTTGTTCATTCATAGAATTAGTTGAAGACAGTTGGATTGCTTATAATTTAAAGATACTGAAGTCTTTCATGTTTAGTGATTTTTTTTAATATTTTGAGGAAGTCGTGGAGCCCTTTCTTATTGATTTTCTTCAATATTCTTCAGATCCTTGTGGGAAGATTTCATATACATGGATGATTTGCCACTCTATGAGGGTCCACTGGTTTTCGATGAAGATCCATACATTTCTATCTTGGATTTGTCGGAATCTCTTGTCTATGTTGATCTGGTTTGAGTATTAAGTTGGTGGATCAATGTCAGGGATTTTTTGAAGTTGGTTGTGTGTTCACTGTGGTTTGTGAGTTCAAGGCCTCCTGGTGCCAAGTTATGAGGTCGAATTCATCCGTAACATCAGCTACTATTGGGATATATTTCTGAGATCGGTTCCACAATGAAACTCTTTAAGCAATTATCTTATCTATGTCATTTCTCTTGACACATAGACTCCCGGACAACTTGTGGTTCCCTTTTGATAGTGGGTACAAAGCAGAAGTTCTTGGAAAGATGAAAGCCCCTTTATCCTGCTTGAGGACGAGCTTTTTCGGTATTTGATTAATTTAAATTTCGTTAGGTGATAGGATTAGAGCTCTAATTCATTTTTAGTATAAATAAGGGCATTGGCCCCTCATTGTAGTTCATCCAATATAAATGAGAGACTTTTGTAAAGATTTTCATGTTGACATCATATATATAATCCCTTAGTATTGATCTTTTAAATTATTCACGTCCAGAATGAGGTGATTTGGAAAATTTTCTTCTCGAATTGACTATTTTGATAAAAATAAATATCTTAATTAGCAATATATGCCACCTTCCCCTCAATAAAAATAAACCCTCTCCCCTCAATTGAAAACCTAAATGAATTTAAGCAACCTATCTAAAATTTTATAAGAAGTCAGCCAATCTCATAGGTCCTCCAAATCAACAGATTCCATTCAATTATTCATTAGTCCATGGAAGGTATTTTTGTAGAGTGCTAGTAACTTGAGACCAATAAGGTTGATAGAAGAATTAACTTTTCACAAATACACTAGTATTGCCAAATAATTTTCAAAACAATTTAAAGCCTTTTTAGTGTTTATTTTCTTGGTGCATTCAACAGTTATTACTTACGAGACGTATATGGTGTGAAGGAAGAACTTGTTCAAGAGAATGGACATTTTCATGGACTATTGCCCTTGTAGTTGTAAAAAATAATTGGTTTCAATCTCTTGTAATTTGGTTAAGATATTTATGTACAGATGGATTTCATCTAGTGTGATGTTGGTCGGCTATAGAAAAATTCAATTGAAGGTGTGTTGTACTTTTATAACCCCTCAATAAATAAGTTTGGACTTTGCTAATTCCTCGCATCGTAAACTTGCAGAGCCAATTGTGAAATAACTCTAGTTGAAATGATATTGTTGGGGCATAAGTGGACATATATGCTATATGAAAGACTTGAGAGTGAAATTGACTTTTTTGTAGTCATCTCTCTGAATCATGAACCCAGATTTTTTTTTATTTCTTGCTTTCATCTATTTTTGTTTAGTTTAGAGATTTATCCCATTTCATACCATTATAGAATACTTTCACCTAGTGCAAGATGTGCAACAACTTTAGAAAAGTTGAATATAATAGCTACAAGATAAGTAGGTTGTGGAAATTTTTTTGGGGAAGGCTTTTAAGCTAGGGACTTGAGAAAGAGGATTGTAGGATTGAACATGGAAGATAGTTAAGGTCGATTTTATTTGGAAAGTGCTGGTTGGTTGATTTTTAGGATAGAAGTAGATCAAAATCTAATCAAATTATATGCTTCTCTTTGGCCTCATTATCTACGCATTTCCTAGGGTTGCCTTTTGACTGTATTATCAATAAATGGGCAGAATTTTTATGTGAAGGGGGGATTCCGCTTGCTTGCTAAGAAAAGATCAGGCGGTAGAATGATTTATCTTGATTTGGATTTTCTATTTCTTTTCCTTTTCCCCATTTTTCTCTCTTTCCTGTATCCCAACTATTGATAGTGCACTTTTGCTTCTTCGTGGACTGCTCGACCACTTCGCTCGTTAATTTTTCCCATATTAATTTTTTATTAGCTTCTCATGAAAAAGGATGGGTTTAGACCAAAGTTTGAAATGGGAACTGCTTTATGACATTTGGTCTTGATTTGAAGGGTCAAATATGAGTGAAAGGATTGCGTTTTGAGTGGATAACGGTTTAGTAATTCAAAACAAGCCTCTCTATTGCTGTAAACTGTGAACGATAATTCAGTTTTTATTCAATTTTTGGGTTTTTAGGTATAAATTTGTCAAAGAGATTGATAAAGGCTCATCAAAAGGAATTTGTAGAATTCAAAGAAATTGTTGACAATGTCTAATTTCATGATAAATGTCTATAAGATATATCAGGAAGTAAAAAAAACAAGATATTCCACATATAATTTCCCACTAGGGATGTAAAATGAGCCAAGTTACTTGAGTTAAGCTCGTGTTTGTTCGAAAAAAGCTCGTTTTAGACAGGCTCGTAAATTAAATGATCCAAGCTTGAACACATTATCTTATTGAACCCGACACGGATTCGCCTTGATCACTAATAATAAAACTAAATCAGGGTAAAACAACCAAGCTACTCATAGCTCGTCTCGTGTTTGTTAGCTTAGAAAATCATTTGAGCTTGGCTCGTAAGATAAACGAATAAAACTTGAATGTAGTTTCAGGCTCGTTTACATTCACAAACCAAGCTTGAGCACCCCTATTTCTCACCCCTCTATGAAAAAGCTATATATCACACAACATCAAAATCCCTTCACAATTCTCAAAGAAATGAAAGATAACTGACATTTATCGGATGGTAGAATAACCCTAATTTAGTAGTAAGGAAGAATTAAAAGTCATCATAATTAATCATTATTATCCACAATGAAACAAGTTCGTCGCCGTAAATTAGCGTACATGGTGACAGTTTTGTCACCCAATGTGAAGTTCTTTCAAGCTACGACGAATATCATTACCAAAGTGTTACAATTGTCGATGACGATTGTCACCAAAAGCAGCCATTTTCTCATTTTATGGCGTTGAGAAGTTTTGCTGACAAAAATAGTTCTTCACAGTTTTTTACTATTCACCTATATCTAATGTAATATAGCCTGCTCATTTAATACAAACTTCCCAAAATGTGTTTAATCCCATACATCAACCTATTAGAAATGCATTATGTAAAACATATAAACATCCCAGCATTATCACTAAGAACCCTAACACAAAACAAATGTTTAAAAGATACAAAAACCCAACAAATTGAGTGCCCACCACAAAAACCCAACAAATTAAGTGTCCACCACTACATGAACAACTACTGAAACAATAGAAAGAAATTATTGAAATATGAAAAAAAGGTACTCCATTTTCAGGCTTAAGTCTACTTTTGTGAATTTATTTGCAACTCTTGTAATGAGGTTCAAAGTTCGATCCTGTCTACTTCCAAACAGAGCAAAAATATGTGATTTGGTACTATTAAACCAACGTTTACTATCCTTAAGTTAAAATTCCTTCTTTTGGATCAAACTTTTCACCTGGTCTCTTAGACGTCGGTCTTAGCATTATTACAAGTTTGCATAATTGATTTAGGACGTTTGGCATCCATACCAAACTGATTGAGAACTGTAAATTTGGGGTCTTAAGACAAGTGAAGTTTTTTCGTGTTTTACACCCTAGAACTCTCTCTCTCTCACACCCATGGGCGGAGGCAAGAAGAACACATGCCCACCATTGTCTTTTGGGCAAAAAAAACTTCAACGGCAAAATTTGTAAATTAAATTAGTAATATTTAAAAATTTTGTAAGGTAAAGAGGTAAATGGCCACCTTATCAAAAATCTATTAGCTAGCCTTAGCTCTACTACTACTCCTATCCATAAATAATAACTAGTAAAAATTAAGATAAATTAACATTTGTAGACAGAGATCGAAAGAATCACAAAATCAGTACCTAAAGAGAGAGTAGTGTGGTGTTCTTGTCTAAGGTTAGTTTAATTTGAATTAATTTTTTATATATTAAAATTTTAGTTTGCTTTGTTTTTTTGATGTAAAACTTTGATCTTTTTTTGGTGTAAATATATGAACTTGCTTTGTTTTTTTTGGTGTAAAAATATGGACTTGCTTTGATTTAATTATTTGTATGTTAAAATTTGAGTTTTCTTTATATATTTTTTTGTAAAATCTCATTGTGCCTTTATTTTATTTTATTTTTGTATAAAAATCTGAACTTGATTTTTTTTCGTGTGTAAAAATTTGAACTTGCTTGCTTTGATTTAATTGTTTTGTATGTTAAAATCTTGTTTTGATTTTTTTAGGTAAAATTCTGATCTTGCTTTTATTTATTTTTTTGGTGTAAAAATCTGAACTATTGTTTTGGTTTTTAGGGTAAAAATCTGATTTTGCTTTAATTTAATTATTTGTATGTTTAAATCTCATTTTGCTTTGTTATTTTTTTTGTAAAAATCTGATCTTGCTTTTATTTATTTTCTTCTAGTTATCCTTAGGTACTTCGAAAAAATATCTTGTCTTGTAAACCTCGTGATCATAAATTTCTTCAAAGAGATCAAGGAGGGTTAAGGTGATTTAATCTTTCTTGGTTTGATGGACACCCAACTTGGTTAGAATATAGTGTCCACAAAGAGGTCGCATATTGTTTTTGTTATCATTTCAATGTAGTTGGTAAGGAGCATGTGGGTGGTTGTGATGCATTTTTTATAGAGGGGTTTTCCAATTGGAAGAGGAAAGAAAAAATCTAATTACATGTTAGGTTGCCCATTGCCACTCATAACAATACTTTGAAAAAATCCAATTACATGTTTATTGGTGACCACAAAGTAGCGTAGGTGCATAAAGTTAAGAATTTTGATGTGTATCTTCCTTTTTTAACAAAGGAGAAATGCATGTTGAGGAGCTATGGATTATTCAATAAGAGGAAAAGAGAATATTATTCATGAATAAGAGTTGTAAAATGGTTGTTCAAGTTTCAATGGAGGTGTAACCCCTATAGGTATAGCGATAACAATTAACCCGAATACCCTTGATGATCACATGATAAACATACAAACACAATTTAATAACAACTTTGATTGAACTCACAAATCTCTCATGTATAACTCAAACAATAATAAAGGAAACTCCGAAGTAACTCATTCAAAGGGAGAGAGAAGTAAGCACCCTAGATACACCTTAAACGCAACCAACAAACCAACAAACTCTGAAGAAACTATGGTTAGTCATTAAAAGATTCACAATAAATAACAATGACGAGTGAGTAAACCCTCTGGTTTGCAATAACTCCTCCCTGATATATTCTTTCTAGCAATAAATTCTCTAGAAGGAACCTCCTTTCTCAGAGGTAGTTAAGGCCATTAAATAGCCCCACACCATATCTTAGATGCCTCAGTCCTTCACAACTGTGAAAGACATCCCCTTCTACTTTACGTCACAAACATTAAATACATGATGGGCCAGTCATCCCTACGTCATAAACATTAAATCTCAAGACATGCCTTTTGCCCAACCACTGTATGTCAGAGGACTATCACTACAGAGGTGGCTACCCAAACTGTCTAACAACCCCAATACCACAGTGGTTTACTCAACTACGGATTGGACAGTGTTTAGATGGATAATGACATCACCTACAGTAGATGTGACATTCAATCGAGGACTAGTTGGCTCAAAACTCAATATACGATGGAACTCAAGGCTACTCCACACAAGATTCCACGGTGAAAGGTGTTTCGGTGTTTTCCTAGGCGTATCTAAGATGGTCAAGATAAGCCTTAATGATGCCTCACTTATTAATCTTCTAAACCAAATCCCTCAGAAGTTCCTAAGACGAGGTCATTCGATAGAGCATGTAAGCTCTCCCAAGCCCTGCTAGTCCTGGTCTATTGCGAGTACCGTTTGACCTCACACTTTATATTACAATCATTACAACATTAAAACAAATGTATTTAACAGATCAATTTGACTAAGTAAGAATGAAATATGAAAAGGATCTCTCTCGGTCTGTTTACTCGCTGAGTTGTATCACTGAGATTCCTTGATGAGCTGCCCCGCCGAGCTGCCTCTCTAAGCTGGCTCGCTGTCTTCATGCTGCTTCCTTCTTTTGAGTCTCTTCTATTAATTGGGGAAGGTCTCTATAATTCAGAGATTACCTCCAAGCCCCCTACATGAACATTAAAGGTTAGTACTTGATTTCAAACATTCTCTGAAGAGTTTATATTCTCGGTTTTTAGTTAGTTATAGCAAAATTATTTTGGACTTCGATCGTCTAATTTTTATTCAATATGAATTTTAGTTAATTTAAAAATTGGTGTTAATTAAGATGGATAAACAATGTAAACAGATTCTGATAATATCCGAATCCTGAGAATCCGAGAGGACACAGATACCGATAATTATTTTTCTATCCAAGCAGATAAGGATACGTATACATATATGGATAGCATGGTATCTGCACCGTATCTATCAGTTCACCACCCATAACTCTCCCAAAATGTCTAACGCCAAAACAAATAAAAGAAGCTGGTAGAGATATTGAGAGAACCCACTGTTGAATGACCGAACAACTTAACTTCATCTCCTACTTGCTCTTGCTCATGCGACTAAAGAGATAGATAGAGTATTGGTTTTCCTAGCTCATGCCCAAGGTTAGTTTAGTTTTGATTAATTATTTGCATGAATGTTAAAATCACAACTTGCTTTTGATATGTTATAAGTTTTGAAAATGAATGTTAAAAATGTGCGAATTTATTTTTAATACAAAGGTTTGTAAAATCTTAGGATTTGTTAAATGCCAAAATTTCAAATTTAGATTTCATAAAATATTTATATTAAATAGTAGGGTTATTTTAAATGATAATTTATTAATTTTTTAGGTTTATTATATTTCATTATTTTCTTTTAGTTATGCGTAGGTACTATAAAAGAAATGTCTCGACATTTTCTCCCCCTACGAGTGATGAAGATGATTATGATCTTGATGTCATGTACCATGTATTTTCTACATTTTCTTCCTTAAAGGTTCCATACCTACACCAAAATTCTCCATAACATTCAAGATTTTCCTATTATATTATCTACTATTGTGTAATATGTTATGTAATATTGTAGGATTTGCTAGAATAATCTAGAGCTTACTTGTAATGAATGGAATAATCAAGAATTATAAAAAAGTATGTAGTGTTCTAAATTGTTCCTACAACGACGTGGGACCATTCTGGAGAATTAATCCAGACTACTCATGTATTTTTATCTCCACCGTCCAACTAGGAGGTGGATGCCTACAAATAGGTGGGGAAGTTATTTGGCTAAATCATCCAAGCCAGACATTGTAGTATGTTCCTTTGTGTCCAACTTGCTCCATTTTTTTCCCTTCTCTAGCACTTGTGTTATAACTTCAATAGATTTCTCGGCTTAATTAGTAACCCATAAATTATTGGAGTGTTAAGTTATGCACGAAAGAGTAGTTAAAGTATATCTCCATGACATTGGGAAGGAGCTAGTTTAATGGTTTTAGCTATTATAGTTTTTTTGTCGATAAGTTATATGTAGATGATAACAACCCCTCTTGTGGTGTTATTCTGATTAAATTTTGAACACCGTTTCCGTATAATATTTTTTCTTATACTAGTTGAATGGTTTTTGCTATTATAGTTATTTTTTTGGACCCTTCACCCACCTTAACAAATATTTCTGGATCCGCCCCTACTCACACCAAGGGTTAAGACCAATTTCCTTTTCGTTTCTATCATTGAACTTGATTGCTCAATCCCCCTCCCACCCCCCTAAATAGGGCGAGAAAGAGTTATTTTGGACTGCTTGACTCGATATTGAGTTTTTTTGGAAAAGATTTACTAGGACTCCTATTCTTATGTAAAAATCTATAACTGGGGTTGGAATTTAATTCTGTTCCTTCCCTATGGATTTCCAATCAAACATGATAAATTGGAGAATTCCTGCATAGCTAATAAAACAAAGAGAAGGGACAAATTGAAACCATAATTCCAATTTTTGGGTTTTCAAGTTTTATCTTACTGAATATATAGTTTTTCTTTGAACTTTGGGGACTAGACTCAACTTTATGTTTTCAATAGAGATGTCCTTGAATTTTACTTTTGGGCCAAAACTCTCAATTTTGATCCCATCTATTCTATTAAGTCTCTATCACTAAACATGTAAAAGAGTTGCGTTTCGGTCTCATTAGCATATTCTTTATTTGCCAGAGATATTAATCTCAACCTAGAGGATCGTGAAAGTCACTGCACTCATGTATTATCAGTTTGATTTGATGTGCAAACTAAAGTTCGTGAGTAGAATGTAGAAATTTTTGTTCATAACTGTGATTCTCGACTCCTTTGAGGAAGTCATGAAACTCACTGCAATTTAATATAAATATTTATCTAATCTGTGATTACGAACCTATGAACTAGTGAAATGAACTGGGTTCTAAGATTCTTAAAATCAAACAACAATGGATTTGTGGCTCAAGGAATGGGATAACATCAAAGTCTTCCATTGGATTTCTGGTTTTGTGGTTACGAGAAGAAACAAGAGTAGCCATTTTGACAAGGAGGGACTTATGAGGGTGGTGTTAGAATAATGTAGTGGAGATACAGCACCAGGTCCAGTTGTTTCACTATTGTGGAACATAGGAAGTGCTAAAATGTGATAAGATGAATTTCTCAGGTTCTTTAATTATTTTTAAAATTTAGTTTGTTAGTAGAGTCATTTATTATGGGTAGAACAATGTTTATCTTGTTGTTGAGTGACGATGAGGTTGTAGAGGATTATAGATGCAAAAGAAAAGAGGGAGTAGCTTTTAGAATTGATTTTGAACAGCCATGTCTTTTTTATTCTCATAATGTCTTAAAAATGAAAGGATTTGATGAATATTGAGGATATAAAAGATATTTTGGTGTGAGTACGAAAACTTTCCAATTTTTGTAAACTGTACTCAGGGAGATAAATAAAAGAATTAAGGGCTTCTTTGTAAAGAGGGTATGCTTTCTCCTTTTATTTACTGTGTGTTAAATGGATTTGAGTGATTATGAAGAGGCCTGATATTCATGGGTTATATAATGTTTTGTGTTTTGTCTTCCCTTCTTGTTTCTTTTCTCAACTGTGATCACGAACAAAAAGGTAAAGGAGATGGGTCCCTAAATAGTCGCAAGTGTGGGTACGGTACGGGTCAAAGAAAAAGTAACTCAGGGGACTGAAAAGCTGAAGGGTGAAGGAAAAAAAATTTAGGTTTTACTTTATCTTAATAGTGTTTTTTTAGTCTTTTAGACAATTCTATTCGAAATTAGTTATCATCTGGAGCTGCCATAAGGAAAGTGTTGTTCTTGGCGATAAGGTTGTCTCTTATTGATTTAGAATTTTGGATATATAATTGGAGCTGCCATAAATAACAAGGACATATATTATATTGATGCTTACTAAATTAAATCTGATTGTTTAATGTTTGCATATACCCTTCACCTCGAAGCGATCGAAGCTTTTGAAAAATAGTCTCACTCGCATAAGCCCCAAAGTTTTTTTCCCCCTCGATAAATACCACCAAATGTTGTTGAACATTTCATTTTGATCTAAAATTGTTGGTAAAGGTCCAATAGTAAGTGTCACTATTACTAAATTCGAATACAATCCAAATAAAAGTCCAATTAATATATTTGAGTCATATTGTATTTTAATTTGATCGTGTTTGAATTTTGCCAAAGAAGAAAAATTATTTAGTGTTATGTTGCTTTTATATGGGTTGTGTTTGTACTAGATAAAAAAAACAATATTGCATGTTGTGTTTTATTTGGGTTATGTAGTTTTGATCTGATTGTGTTTGTGTTTGGTAAAAAAAAGCTTCCGTGTCATGTTGCTTTTATTTTGGACGCGTTCATATGAGATAAACGAAATAAAAAATTGTGTCATGTCGCTTTTATTTTGATCGTGTTCGTATTAGATAAAAATAAAATTCCATTCGGGCCACATTTTAATTACGTCATGTTTGTATGCAATTAATCGTAATTAATGATTCTAAGAAACAAGGAAAGAATGAAGGAATAAAACAATCTCACGACACAAAGGATTTACGTGGTTTGGCAATTACCTACATTCACAGGGTATTTTTTGTGTATTTAATTATTTAGAAGTTTTGTAACAAAAAACTACATGCCCCTTTGGCCCGGGATAATGATTCTATTTATGATGATAGGAGTGGTTGTGTTACGTTCAAACTTCCCCATCTGCTTCTTGAAAGTTTGACTCGTTTGCTAATCCATGTTGATCTTCTCCAAAATTCCAAGATTATAGAAAACAAGATTGACCTTTGAATGCTTATCCCACGTAACATTAATCATGACTTGAGAATCACACTTTGTATATCTGAGTTGGGCCTATTTGGTCAGCCCAAAATGGGGCCATTGCGATTTGTACCCCACAATTTCTCCTAAAATTCTTCGGCAACAATGGGCAGAAGGATTTTATATGCTTCATTGGCCCGAATAATTGGTTCATGAAAATTCAACATTTGAGCTTCTGCAAACGCATGCTTTGTAATTAACAAATTGTGGTGAGGGATATACTGGTCTTTAGTCCAACAATGAACTTCCAGCTGCATTAATGACTTCGTACTTTGTTCCATATGATTAAACTTCTAGGATTTCACTTCTGTGTACTCAAAGAGACTATGCACCATCGTTTGTATACCTTTCTTCATCCAAAAATATCATTTGGAGCGTTCTTCTTTACAACCTTCTTGTAAGTTATCTTTACTTTTGCTTATTTCTCTTGCGACTATAACTTCTTTTCATCTTCTTTATTCTTTCTTAGTAGTCATTTCTTCCATAAAAAATGGTTTATAGTGTTAATGAGAAGATAATGGGTGAGTTCAGAAAAATTTATTCGATCCCCCCGGGTAATGATTGAATGTGACCTCATTCCCCAAAATTGCGATGTTGTTGAGGGTGGTAATTGGATTCACACCCTCTCAGTGGTTGAAGGGGATCACATTTCTACCTAATCAACTATTTTTGGAATTCTGTGAGGTTTTTGAGGTAGTTCCCGCCCAATGTGCCCCAAATACATGACGTATTATCAACAAAGTTCACCGAATTACTGAGTTATTAGGGATCAAGATTGGAATTTTAGAGATCAAATACTGCAACTCTTGGTCCTACACTACGGATAAAATTTTATATCTGAAGGTGAGGAAGACTGACAGAGTTTTAGTTGTCAACCTTTCTTTCTAGTGTAGATTTACTGCGTTTCTTTACCGCTTTATTTACTGCATTTTTACGATGCTTTCTAGGTAATTTAAATTAGGTTTTGTTTGAATTGAACTCACTCGGCTTAACGCATTGCTTTTCTTTGGTGATGGTGTTTACGGATTTATTTCGGGTGCGTTGTCCTAGTTATTAAGCCTAGGAGATTTGATGGGGCATATCATGTATGTCCCGTGCTTACGACCTTTCGCACATAATTTCCGGGATATTTGTTGACACCAAAATCTTATTAGGCTTATATGAGGATTTAGGGGCGTAACAACCCTTGATTTAATTAACAGTCGAAACGAGATGCATTTGTAATAACTCGTCGACCAATGTAACCATTTTATACAAATTAACTCGTGTGAGGGATATTCGATGCAACCTATAGTTTTACTTTCTTTGATTAATCTAGATTCATTTCCCTCGCCTAATTAATCATTTCCCTTTCATGCATCTTTTCTTTTAGTTTGTAATCATCTTTTACACTTTTATTTCAGAATATTAGATCGTATAAATTCTAGCAACTCATCCCCATGGATATTTTCGATACCCGACTTACCGCTATACTTGCCTCGCAAGTGTAGTCGTAATTTAGGGTTGTTTGTATATTCGCGACGAGACAGAAAACAACGACTGTGCACTTACACGTGCACACTTCTCGCACGCTAGCAAAATGGCGCCGTTCCCGCTGACTAGTTTATTTTAGACTTTATTTGATTTATTATTTCATAGTATTTTCTTTCTATTTGTATTATTTGCTAACCTTTTTGCAGGGCTTCCACATTTGAGCACTTAGAAACGCTCAAATTTTTCCCGCGCGCACTTACTTTGTGGAATCTGCCACTTCGAGCCATTTTTGGGGTAAGTATGTCTTATTCCAATTATTTCGGTAATCATTGTTATAATTCTCAAAATTCTAGCAAACCTATGACTTTCGGTGAATACTTAGAATCCCAAAGTATAACAAATTCAAATATGACTTTGGGCGAGTATAACGAAAGTCAAAACTTAGGTTATTGGAATTTTGAAACAAATTCGAATAGTTTTCAAAATTCCTATAATAATGAGTTTTCGTTTAAGTCCGATAGTAATTTTCAAAGTTTTCATTTTCATGCATCCGTACCTCGACCCATGACATGCGGTGAGGGCTTGCGTATGTATAGAATGAGAAAATTGAAAATCATTATCGGGAAGAAAATCGTTTGTGGGAACATGAATTGGATTTATTATTTGAGTCCAACGACGATTTTGCTTCCGAGACTTTTAAAGTCGAGGAATGTTTTGAACCAAATGAGGTACTTGTGCCTACTTTGGAACAAGCCATTCTAGACTTTGCCCATTTCATAATAGATATTGAAAGCGAGGATGAAAATGACATAATATCTATTTTCAATGAAATGATTTCTTCTTTAGCTCCCAAAGAAGAACATTTTATTGAAAATGATATTATTTCATTCGAAACTCAAACTTCATGCGATGATAATTCATCTCATGAGTTTGAATTTCCGTCATCCCCATTTTCATTCTCTATTATCACACCATCATAAGGACCTCATGATTCGGTTTCAAACTTTAATGTTTTAAACCCTGTCGCCGATGAGGAGTACTTGCTCGAGTCGCCCTCCACAATCGCATCCGTGCCTTTATGTGCTCCGCCTCCCATTCCAATTTTAAAATCCTTGGGAAGATATTCGTCTTTTCTCGGTCCCCACATGTTTTTTTCATCCGTTCAATCCAAATCCCCCTCGTCCGTCCAAAACTTAATTGACGATGGGTCATTTCTTGCACCTTACACACGCATTCCATTTTGAAAATGGAATCCATCTTTTTCGGAGGGCATGCTTGTATGTGAGGGTACACCGGTTATCCTCCAAAGCCAAATAGTTCTTATGGTGGACCCTCAGCTATTTAGACTTCTAGTGTATAGTTAGTGTGAGGCCTAAATAGTAGGTTGTATATAGTTAGATTTTTATTCTTTCTTTCTTTTTATTTTAGTATAATGTAATTAGTTAACTTTTTGTTATTTGTTTTTGCTATGCTAGGTACTAACTTGTTTTGTAGATTCTTTGGACTTCTTCTTTTGGGGATCGCTCTAATTTTGGGTAATATCACTTTTTTCCTCTCTTTGACTTGGTTCTTAGTTTACATTGAGGACAATGTCAAGTTTTAAGTTAGGGGGTGTGGGATATTCTATCCGTTTCTTCTTTTAGTCCATGTTTTTTCTCACATGTTAGTTACTTAGTATGATTTTCTTAAAAAATTTAAAAAAAATTCAAAAAGATTTTCTTTCTTTTTTCTCCTTTTTTGGCCTTTTTGCCATTGTTTCTGATGATAAATTTCAATAATTGCTCCATCCAATAGACAACCCAATTATGCATGTTCTCGATTTTAGAAGTTATTAGTCTTTAGTCTCACTTATTGATATTATTAATAACTTCATGAATTAAGCTTTAATCCATTGAGCACATGCACTTTTATTGTTATATTGATTTGGTTTAAGATTTTTATAACTCGGTAATCTTTTGTTGCATTGTATATACTTACATCGAGTAAGATTTGTACCTTTCGTCGTTTGTGAGTGTATACACTATTCTTTTCTCATTGAAAACGTTGAATTCGTTGGTAATCTCTCTATTCTTTCATTTGATTGTTCATTAATTGAGTTAATACTTGAAATGTGTTACTTGATCATGATTTTCATATCTTGTTTTAACTCGAGAATTGCGTAAACTTTTGGAAATGATCATAGGCCATCTTTGTTATATCACCCATATTAGCCTTGACCTCACCCTTAAATGTTTACCCCCATTAACCCCTTTGAGCCTAAATATATCCTTTCGTTTCATAACCCCAATCCCATAACCAACTCCAAATTGGAGTTTTAGACCATACATACACTTTCCATACCTTTGTTTGGAATGCCACTTGGGATTGAATGATGTTGTTATGATGTCAGTTGCAATTTAGGCATATGAGAGTTTGAAAAGTAAAGAAAAAGTGAAGAAAAATAGAGAAAAAGAGAAAGTAGAAAACAAAAGAAAACAAAAAGAGAAAAAAAAAGAAAAAGAAGAAAAGAAAAGAAAGAGAAATTTGTAAATTGTGTATATAGTTCAATAAGCTTTGATTACTCTCCCCGATGATATATCTAATGTTTTTCTGGAACTCATTTTCCAATTTTAATATTGCCCCATTTTCCCATCATCCCGAGTTTTCATCCCGAACACTTTTACTCTGTATATACATTCCTTCATTTCGTACCCTAGCCTAACTTAAATTATAACCCTATTAAAGTCCTATGTGATCTTAGGTTGATGTAATTCAAAAGTCATAATATTTTTGATAATCTGTGAAAATACATTTCGCCTCTTTTAGTGTGCGGTATCCTTTCATTGAGATTACAGTTTTTCAGTTTCTATATAGCGTTCTTCATTTGTGACATGTGTCCGGCTTAGTTTCCATTTACATTTACTCTTTAGCACGCATGTTCCGTGTGTTACCTCCCTGTTTTGAGTGAATTCACTTGATGAGTGTAATGCCCGTGAGGATTGAATATATTCTTGCGTTAATTTAGTATCTGGTTTATTTAAATTTTTTGCCAAATCACACTTTGCATGTGCTCGCTCCCCCTCCCACATATTAAAGTTTCAATTCTATGAGGTGCATTCTATAATTTCAATGATTTGAGCTTTTTTTTGAATCCGTTCAATGTGCTAATAATGCGTATGAAATCCTTTTCACCATTGTTGGGCTTGTCGCATGTTGGGTTGGGCATATTTTGAGGAAACCATATGATGTTTGTGGGTACCATCCCTAAAAACCCTCACGAGATGACACTCGTCTACTAGGGAGACCTAGGGGTTTAACGGCTTATTGTATATGCTAAATGCAATCGAATCGCCCGCGAAAGTGGCCTTATGCATTTATACCATACTTTTGGACTTTCTCCTGCTTTTGGTTTGCTTGTAGTTCTTGTTACATCCTATTTCATTGCTAGGAACTAGCAATGTGTAAGTTAGGGGGTGTGATGATATGAAAATATTGCGTATTTTATCCTCCGAACGGATGCATTTTTTCATTAACCAAACAACCTCGGATTTCTACGTTAACATGTTTTGCAGGGGTTAATTGAGCTTTTATAGGTAATTGGATGCTAAGTGTGAAGTTCGGACGCATTCCGCTCAGTTTTTGTACATAACCGTACGTTCAAGAGCATTTTAGGTTTTTCACAGCTTGGGCACCTAGACCAAAATTTCACGGAAGTTATAGCCCTCCTCGCTAGCTTCGCGTGGCCGTGAACGGTGCGCGATTTCGAGTCCGTATGATGAAGTTACGGCGATTTTAGCGGAGGGAAAAATAATGAACCAAAAGAGGAGGAGAAAAGGGAGAAAAGAAGAATGCAGTAGCTACCTTGGTTCTGCCCTGCTTGATCGATCGATTGATCAATCCTTTTGATCGATCGATCCTTCAGTAATTTGCCACGATTTCAATGATCGATCGATCGACCAAAGGGGTCGATCGATCAATCGATCGATCCCCTATTTTCTGCAGATATTTTGGCATTTCTTTTCTTTTCTAAATTAATTCCAACTTACTATATAAAGCAATTTTGATGTAATAAACTGATATACACGATTTTAGGTTAGTTTAGCTTAGGGTTTTGGGGTTTTTGGATAGTTCTCCCTTATTTCTCTTAGGTTTGACACCCGATTTGGATTGTAAGTTGACTATTCATCTCCCCTACCATTTAATATAGTTGAATTTCTTCATTTCTTGATTTTTACTTAATTTACATGCTTTGTTAAATTGGTTTACATGCTTTGATTTACTTGCTTTCTAGTGTAGATTTACCACGTTTCTTTACCGCTTTATTTACCGTGTTTTTACGATGCTTTCTAGGTAATTTAAATTAGGCTGTGTTTGAATTGAACTCACTCGGGTTAACGCGTTGCTTTGCTTTGATGATGGTGTTTACGGGTTTATTTTGGGTGCGTTGTCCTAGTTATTACGCCTAGGAGATTTGATGGGGCATATCATGTATGTCCCGTGCTTACGACCTTTCGCACGTAATTTCTGGGATATTTGTTGACGCCAAAATCTTATTAGGCTTTTATGAGGATTTAGGGGCGTAACAACCCTTGACTTAATTAATTGTCGAAACGAGACGCATTTGTAATAACTCGTCGACCCATGTAACCATTTTATACAAATTAACTCAGGTGAGGGATATTCGACGCAACCTATAATTTTACTCGCTTTGATTAGTCTAGATTCATTTCCCTCGCCTAGTTAATCATTTCCCTTTCATGCATCTTTTCTTTTAGTTTGTAATCATCTTTTACACTTTTATTTCGAAATATTATATCGTATAAATTCTAGCAACTCGTCCCTGTGGATATTTTCGATACCCGACTTACCGCTATACTTGCCTCGCAAGTGTAGTCGTAATTTAGGTTTGTTTGTATATTCGCGGCGAGACAGAAAACAACGACTGTGCACTTACACGCGCACACTTCTCGCGCTCACCTCCTCGCCCAGGTTCCAACTTTGTGAGCTTTAGATCAATTGGGGAGAGGCGCCCTTCCTAGGATCCTCCTCGCCCAAGTTCTGACTCTGTGATCTTTGGGACAAATTGGGGAGAGGAGCCCTTCCCGAGCCCTTCCTCGCCCAGGTTCTAATTATGTGAACTTTGTGACAAATTGGGGCTAGGAGCCCTTCCCAGGCCCTCGTCGCCCAAGTTCTAATTCTGTGAACTTTGGGACAAATTGAGGCGAGGAGCCTTTCCTGAGGCCCTCCTTTCCCAAGTTTTAATTCTTAGAATTTGGCCAAAGCATTTCTTTTGGGGGTGCTCGTGGTGAGCCTCCCCGCCAATTAGTCCTGCTCACCCAATTATTTGGGCTATTGAGTTTGTATCCCTCTACATTAGTCCCCTCGTAAAAAAATCTATGTTTTGGGTCTACCAAAGGTTTTTATACGCAATAATTCATTATATCTTGGAATATGAACCGTCTAACTCAGTCCCATGATGACATTATTGCATTAATTAGGCATGTCACTTCAGTCCGATTTTATTGTCTCGAGGTGGCATGTGTCACACGGGAACATACATCCCATCATTGGAAAATATTCAGTCTCCTTTTGATTGGTAGTCTGTTAGTATCTTAATAGTGTATAAAAAACCCTTTATATCTTTATCTTTGTTTTTACCCTGTCACTTTCTTTCAAACGTATGTTCTTTAGAGAGAGAGAGAGAGATGAAACTGTTCGAAAGTTTCCATAGCCACTATCATCTCTTCTTTCTTTTACCACTGTAAATGGCCTCTTAATTTTCTCAAAACCTTGTTTCCACCATCGCCACATCCACTAGCGAGGTGCTAGTGGGCGTGGTTCCCATCTCCGTCACTATCTCGACGGTTTTGGCCATTGGAGCCACCACCATTACTTCTCAAATTTTGGATTATGCTTCTGAAATTTTTGGGGATTTCTCTGTTAAAATACCCACTATGGGATTCTCCTCTCCTGTTTGAGTTCCCATAACATGGGCCTCCTCGTCTATTGGGATATCTGTGAGAAGGGGCTCCTCTTCTGCTGCCATTTTTACCACAAGGTCCTCGTCGTCTAGAGGACCCCTTACTATAGGGGCCTCCTCGTCTACTAGGATGCTCGCCCCAATAGGGGCTTCCTTGTCTAAAGGGCCCCTCGCTGCAGGGACCTCCTCGTCCTCCTCACTTATGGTTTATTCTAAATCTCAAAGGGAATACTTAGTTTCTCGCCAAAAGAGGGATTTTGGTCTTTATCGTTTGGCACCCTACTTTGTCCAGGAGGACTTTCATGACTTCTCTTGCAAATTTTGATCAAGAGTTTGTGGCCAATATCAACGAGCAACCCTAGTTGGGTGTAAGTGAGTCTTTTGACTTTCCCGTTATTTTACCCGATTAAATACTCAGGGTACGAATAGATAGGGGTGACTTTCCCCATTCCAATATTGAAGTGAAGGCATGTGGGGGTGCCACAGAGGAATGGGGCCTCTGGGTGGATAATGTCTTTTCCACCCCCTCGCACAGAGCTGTTATTGAAGGATTAGGTCTTCTGACCACTATTAGCAATCTGAAGGCTTGCTCTATTTCCAAGCAGGAACGTGCTTTTACTTACTGACTTCTCGCTGGAGTAGGGAATCCCATACCTTTATTACTGACTGGGGGGGGGGGAGTTTACTATCACTTTAGAGGACATTTGTGAGCTTCTCGCTCTGCCCTACTTGGGGAACCATGTTCTTACTAATGGTTTTGAGGACGAGGTCAAGGAGAAAATGGTGGGGGAGATCCAATTTTCCTTGTGCGAGTGCTCAAAATATGTAGCTATTAACTTGACTGGGACCATTAAACACTCTTTCACCAATTGACAGAGATACCGATTTAAGGATTTCGAGAAGCTTCCCGAGGGTGAGAGATCGAGCAGGCCCTTGAGGAGCCAGGATGGCCTAAAGATTAACTCCCCTCACACTTGGAAACATTTTTTGTCACTTTTCAGAGTATATTTCTTCTTCCATGGAGGCCATATGACTCTTCTCATAAGATTTTATTCAAGATTTCTGTGAGGCTTGCTCGAGGGAGGGCAGTCCGCCTCGTAGCTTTGACTTTGGGATCTTTATACACTTGGCTAGATAGGGACCATGCGGATGTTGAGTGCTCTTGTGGTTGTTATGACGATATCAACTTTGCCAACACTTTCATCATAATTTCTTTCTTATTCTTATTATAGAGGTTTCTCAACTTTGCCCCAGAGGCTAGGTCTTTCCACAAAGGGGTTGCTTGTGGTGAGAGATGGCACAAGAAGATTCCTAAGACTCCTCTATGGTCTTTGATAGACAACATCAATGAGTTTTCCATCAAGACTTACTGCGAGACCATTGGAGGTATTTTTTCTAGGCATTCCTTCTCAACTACTGCAGGCAATTTCTACTGCCCTGCTGATGCTAAGTCTATTCCTCCCTGCCCCCATATTTATGTGGTCGTTATGCTTCTTCCTTACACTTTGACTTCTCTCATTGACTTGGGCCAAAGTGTGGAGTTCTACTACTCTGAGAGAGTGAGGAGGTAGTTTGTTTATGACCAAGGGGTTCATACCCCTGTTTATCCTTCAAGCACCTCCCCCTCTTAGCTATACCTTGAGGCTTTTACAAATTTCACATTTGAGGGGTGGTTGATAGGGTTAGTAATATCAATAATTTATTTATACTTTCTTGAGATTACATTACCTCCTTCATTGGCTCGTGGTTCACCCTTTGGCAGAAGCAGGTTCTGTTGATCCAAAATTATGCGAGGGGTGTCCCTCATGAGACCATTTATAAAAAATTTCCCAACAATGATAGGTTTTTGGGTAAGAGGACCCGAAGGTCAGTGTGACAACGGAGTACCATCCCTAAGACTCCTCTTGAGCATCTCACTCCAATCTTGGTGAGGCCTCTGCTCGACGAGTCTATTTATTGCAAGCAACATGAGCCTCAACCTTCTAAGCCCACGTAGAGGGGCAAGTCAAGAGCTTCTGATGCTTCAAAGAGGAAGCATCCCGATATGGATGTTTCTAGGTTCATACTAGCCACCATTGCCCCTACTACTGCTTTTACTTCCAATGCCGCTACTGCCACCCTTGCTGCCTACTCCCCCCATCGCTAGTAAGAACCAGGGTGAGTAGGAAGGAGAAGAAAACTAGCACTAGGACCTCTGATCCCTCTCTTGCACAAAACCAGGGGTCTGACAGTGATGATCTTTGTGGGTAGAGGAGATGTATAGGATTGTGCGAGAGCAGGGCTATGGGGTCTTTGGATTATCTGCTGAAGAGCCTGCTATTACTTCCATTCCCATATGCGAAGGTACTACACTTCATTCCTTTTTACTTAGTGAAAATGACTTTCACGGGGTTTCACTTGCTGGTTCCCCTTCTCTATCATTTGAAGAGGAACTAGTCGATTATATAAGCACTCCCCCCAATGATGATAATGGTTATTCTTCGAATGAGATGAGTGTCACTGATCCTTATGATTATCAACACTAGATACTTCTTCTTTATTACCAATTATGGGTGAGTCGTCTAGCGAGGGTGCCCTGATAGGCTCTCCATCTACTAGTAGTTCCACTACCAGACATCTACCATATGGGCAAACTGCCCATTCTATCGCCGTAAGTCTTCTCTCTTAACTTCTTTGGTATTATTTTACTGTCTATTTTTATATACATAGTTCAGATATGAATTATCTTTATATTTGCGGCATTTGTAGGGTGTATCCATTACGATGAGTGATCCGTCGCCTCCGCCTCCTACCCCGGGGCCTTCTCTAAGTGCCCATAGTTCTATGTTAATCTCATCTTTGGTCCTATCTAGGGAAGTTTGTCATTTCCCTCTGCTCAGTCATTATTCTCTTTTCGTTTCTGTTGTACTAATACATCTTATTACCTTGTCTCTTTTTTGCAGTTATCTATTGTATTCCCGATGACAACAAGGACTTATTTTGTGTCCTCCTCTTCAGTCCAGGTAAACATTAGCTCTCATGAGTCTCTTACTTTTATTTGTTACATTTTGGAGCATATCTTTAGAAGTATCCCATTGTTATACACATAGGTTACTATTTATCTTGACCGCCTTTCTTCACCTCACCCTTCCTTGGTGGTGAGAGGTACCTCTATAGGACTATCTGAGGTATTTTGAGTCTGTATTCTTTATGCTCTTTCTCTACTCTATCATATTTTCTACATCCATGGCTGTATTGTCTTTGTCTGTTTTTACTGCAGCGACTTTCTTCCAAAAATCCCTTCATCTACTAGAAGAATAACCCCATTTGCGAGAGGCACTGGCCCAAGTCTATCGCCTTCAGGGAGGATTCCCATCTCCTAGGTCTTTGTACCCACGGACAATATGCCTCACATTCAACCTATATCTTCTAGGCTATTTTTCACCATTGCATCTAGCGACCCTGTTACACAAGTTAACTCCACCTCTCAGGTATTTCTTATTCTCATTAGACTTCATCTCTTTCTTTGTTTATGTTTTGTTCTCTGACCATTTTGCCATAACTAGGCCGTTGTATCCGATGCTACTATCCCATCGATCATCTTCCCTCCTTCATCTTTAGAGGGGCTTTAGGTACGCCTGCATTGAATCTTTTGTCTATTTGATTCATTTTCCTGTGCCATTAGGATTCCATTTTCATACTCTATTTCTGTTGTTTTTTATGCTAGTTGGTTGGCACTACCGCTTCTCCGTCTACCTCTTCAATTCCCCCTTTAGTAGTCCCTGCTACCTCTGGGGAAGCTCCTGCAGCTATCGTATCTGTGGGAGGTATTATTACAGAACCTCTCCCTATAACTATTTTGACTTGTCTTTACTTATCTTTTATGCTTCATTTTTCATCACTATGAAAGACTTATAAATTTTCATATCTTTCTTCTCTTGTAGGGTAGTGCTAGTGAAACCTCCTCACCTGCAGTGCCCGTTATGAGGGTCTCAGAGACAGTTCTTGAGGTAGAACCTATGAGTTTGCCCTTATCTTCTGTAGGGGAAGATCCTTCAGCCATCCTGTCCGAAGTCCCTTTGTCTAAGGGGCTTGTTCCTAGCTCCGCAGGACCAGCTTTAGTGGTATGTTCGATCTTTGTAACCTCTACATGCTATCTTAGTTATGCATATGTGTATTTTGTATTTTTTTAACATATCTGTGGATGTCGTCCCTTTAATTGCATGGCCTATATTTGGACTCTCAGGTGAGTAGTCCACCAGTTTTTGTGCTTGAGGAGACTTTGGTCACCCCTTCGGTTAGTAACACTCTTGATCCGGATGCTGAGGAGTCTCTCGAGGGTACCTCAGTGGGAAGCTTTCAGTTAAATACTTAATCTTCCTGGATCTTTTGAGCTTACATTTTCTGTGTAAATACTTGTTGGAATTTATCTGTTTTCTTATTTTCAGGTTAGCGCAATGATTGTTCCTCTGACCGTGGAACAACCAGGGGGAACTACTGTGAGTTGGGTATTATACTGTCATACCTTACTCTTTTCTTTGTTCCCCTTTTTCTTCTTGCTTTTACTGTGCAAGTTGGCTCACCTTCACGTTCCTGTTTCCTTATTTTTAGGTTAGTGAGACGGCCATCCCTAGTTATGCGGGACCTACTGTGAGTGCTATACTGCGCACTCCCCTGGTATTACACTATCATACCTAGCTTATTACTATCTGTTAAAGCTATCACATTTCTCTTTTTCTTTAGCCAAAATAAAAATACTAACTCTTGTCTATTTTTGTTAGGCTGGTGCTCAAGGTCATATGGTGCCCCCTCACTTTGGTGATAATATATTGACTCCCATGGACTTTGGGGTAAGCTTTCCATGATATTTGTTTTAATTTGAGTATAGGTAACCCACCCCCTCTTATTTCTCTTCTTTAAGCCTGCTGAGGCCACTGGTGAGGCCGACCAGAATTCTGAGGCCACCGGTGATATCGGTTATGGCAATTATTCTTCTATCCCTCTTTCAGAGCTTGAGTCTCATAACACTAGTTATGATGATATAGAGGTGGAGGCTCCCGAGGCTTTCATGAGCGCGCTGTGGTGCTCAGAGTTGTCATCCAGATTCCGTCCTCATGAGCAAGAGGTGCTAAAGATACTTTTGGAGCACCACCCTGAGACTTTCACTTGCCAGAGCATCCTCACCATTAACAGCCTTAAGGTCTTTATCTTGAAGGCCCTAGATATCCATATGCATTTACCCCTCCTGCTGACATGACTACTCGGAGAGATGCACTATTTTTCTAAGTTCTTCATGATCTTCAATGCTTCAATCATTTTCGACTAGATTGGCTCGAAGCTTTAGTTCGTTATTTTATTGGTACCACCTTTAGGAAGATGATGAAGCTCCATACTTCCAGTAAGAATAAGGATCAACAACATCAGGCTGAGGCTTCTCGGATTCAAACTCAGATTCTGTCTCTCCAAGCCAAGGTTTCCAAGCTAGAGACTGGTGTTGTTGAGGATGAGGCTCAGATGTCTAGATTAGAGGAGAAGCTTGTTGAGGAGGCTGGTCCTTATTACACAGACCTGCACTCCCGCCAAGATTTATTTTTCATCTTGTCTAGTGGGTAGATAGCCTTGTTGTGTATACTTTCTTTTGTACACTTTTCATATGTAAAGAACTTTGCCATTATTAATTAAAAAGTATTGTGTTAGATTCTATCATCTTCCTCATTTTCTTTTCTGTAGACTTTGATTTATGTTTACTATGGCCTTCTCTAATTTTCTGTGGCCACTTCATCTATTTGAACTATCCACTTTAACTGTGGGATACTTGCATATTAGAATTGTCCCCTTTAACTGTGGGGTACTTTCATATTATCTGAGCAAGTAACATTTTTAGAACCACCCCCTCTAACTGTGGGGGACTTGCATTTTATGTGAGCAAGTAAAATTTTTAAAATAGTCCCCTCTAACTGTGAGGTATTTGCATATTATCTGAGCAAGTTATGATCTTTAGAACTTTCCCCTCTAATTAAAGGGTATTTTATCATGGTTATCATTTCTTAAGGAGTAGTTGGGAGATAAAGGGTTAGCTCTTCTCCTTCCCTCAAACATTATTTTAAGAAATTAGAGCAGGGGAATGAAATCCCCTTTTCTCTATATTTTCTACGAATTGGTCAAGTAAGATTTTTTTTAGAATTAAAGTTAAAAATTATTCTCTAGGAAATTAAAAAAAATATTTGCTATAGCACATCCCGTCATCACCATAAATCCATGTCATACCTCGAATACTAACCTAGAAGCCATCGGGGCACTCCCAAGCTTCATTTGACCAAACGAAAAATTCTTCAGATCCACCGAGGCTGAATGAATCTTCGAAGGGCACTGAAACCCCTCTCCAATGGTCCGTCCCGTGCGCAATTCCGACCTACCATGCGGACCAACGACCTATTTTCCTCAAAACTCAATCAAGAGGCCACCGGGCGCTCCCGGGCTCCATTCAACCAAAGTCAAAGTCTTCAGCTCGACTGAGGATGAATGAATCTTTGAAGGGAACTAAAATCCATTTCCAACAGTCCGCTCCGTGTGCGATTCCGACTTACGGTACGGACGAATGATCCGTTTTACTCCGAAAGGTCACCGAATGCTTCCAGGGCCTGGTTGACCAAATTCAACTCCCCGAACCAGATCAAACTCTTTGGAATGTCAAAGTACATCTCCTAAACTTTCCACGATCAGCCCCGTGTTCGATTCAGACTTACCATGCAGACGAACGTTCCATTTGTGTCCGACATTTTCACGTCCAATGGACCGACGAATGCTTTCGAGCCATATTTAATCCAAAGTCAATTCTGAACCCGGGAGCGGTCCAAAGGACTTTCGAAGGTATTTGAATTATCTTTCTAACGGTCCTCCCCGTGCGTGATTCAAATAAACGATTTTCATTCTGTGGCCAATTTTCCAAAAAGGCATGAAAGACACTTCCTAACGTCAGGTCTCAGACCCTGCCTATCGGCAGTGTGCCTAAACGCACCTGTCGAACGACAGGAACATGGCTATGCCGATCGACAATGCCTGGGCCTATAAAAAGGAGGCCTTGACCTCATTGAAAAGGAGGCCAAAAATCAGAAACTTATAACTCTCAGCAGATCCCGAAACCTTTCTCGAAGTCAGCGTGATTTCTACACCCAAATCCCTTTCCAACCTTCAGTTTTCATCATCCTTTTCATCAAACTTGAGGAATTCACTACCCTCCATCATCATCTAAGTCTAAGGGCTTCTCTCCAACATTCAAGATCAATCTCAAGATCTTCAAGAAGGTCCAATTTTCTCAACTCTCTCCTTAAATTATCATAAATTCGCAATAAATTATTTTATTACTTAGTGCCTTTATTATCTCATCTCACACATCCTAATATACTTTTTATTTAGTATTATTGCACACCTCTTATTTTCATATAAATAAAAACCCAAAAAATAAGAAAAATAGGGTTTGCTCATAAATTCCAAATGGGAATTCTCATACTTTTCTTATAACTTTCTCAAAACTAAAACACTTTTTCTACACACACACAGACACAAATAAGAGAATCCACGGTTGGATTTATGGGATAAACCCCACCCCTCAATTTGCATGCTAACTATGTGGACTTTGATACCTTTATAGGCTACGTAGGCGTCTCGGGGTAAAATCCGAGACTCGAGTCCTATTCTTACTTTTTCTCTCATTTTCTATTGTCTATAAACTCCACTCTCTTATATTATATATATACACATATTTGTTCTTAGTGGCGTAATATTCTATATGCGTTATCGTTCCCTCATAATGATTAACGTAAGGATAATCGCCTAAATCCTATTTTCTAATATTTTATACCTTCCTACAGATGACTCGCTTTAACTCTTCCATGGTACAAGTCGATGATTCCTATCTCCACTATATATACACATGCACACATGCCACGGGGAAAATAACTAAAATCCATGAGAGATCGAAAGGCCGGAATGGGTGCCTAACACCTTCCCATTTTGTAACTTAGCCTATGGACCCTTCTCGAATCATTTTTGTTTCGTATGCACCGGTATGTCTTTGGATGCTGTCCTTCGGGATGGCTTCCCCTTTTCTTTTGTCTGTTTTGAGTAAAATAGACTGGCGACTCTAATCTCTCTACATCTTTAACCTCACCTCAAATGATGCCGGCCGAAGTGATCCTGAGAGGGACGCACGGGACCTAAAGATCCTCACACTCACCCCCCTCCCCCCCCCCCCCCGCGACGAGGATCAAGAGTGGGGATGGCCACCTGGGCGACTCTGCTGGGGATGTTCTTATTTCTTTTGAGGGATAGACTTTATTTACATGGGTGTTATGTTTGTTTATGTTTTCCCCTATTTGCATGTTCCCCTTTATTACTCATGTGTACCCGTTGTTTATGCTTCTGTTTACACAGTTGTAGAAAATTCTCCATGTACACTTCGCACCACGTGCACCTAGGGTCATATATATCCACATGTTTCACGCATCACCCATCCATGCTTGGTGTACCATTGGTACTTGTACTTTGATCCATGTTGGCATAATCAAGAAATACATTCTCATAAGATACTAATAAGAGGATCATGCATGATTCACACGACATCACCAAAGAGCATTGTTATTGACCAAAATTTTACCCAGTAACTGGAGGTCGTGATGGGCGTTGGTCCCGCAGGGCGCAGTTAGCCTAAGCGATATGACTCTCACCTTCCATTGGCCAAGTACCTTCGACGTATATCCAACAGTTCCCCTGCATCATACCGCTTGACCGAAGTCATGACATGAGGTATATCGCAGGGAATTCGTTCACGTACGTCGAGTATATCGAATTCACTCTCATACGTACCATCCCCACCAGGTATATTGTGAGGCAATTCACGTACACTCAGGTATATCAAATGGCTTGTCCACACGTACCGATTGCCCGCAAGAGAAAGATGTATATTGTGGAAGTCACGCTAAAGGAGGGAACCACTTCCGATTCACCCAACCAACTGCATACCCGCATATAGGTGTCAAGTCTGGGACACACATGTTAGATTGGCGGTTTCAACCCGAAACTTTGCCAAAATTTCGGGTCGGCCCGCCGCCTTAATTCTCGCGCATTTTTAAAATGGGACCCTATCCCTGAGCCTGGTCACAAGTCCATCCATAGCTTTGCATATATTACAAACCCAATTTTTCCAGGCTCGGGTCCCGTCTGGCATTTCATTTTGGATTTAGGAGAATTAATTCATGTGAAAACATAATAATTATAATAATCATGCTGAGACCGTCTCCAAAGGGAAAATTCTCCTTTTTCTTTATCCAAATTCCAAAAATATTTTTTTTCCTTTCCTTATCAAAAATCCAAAAACATTTCTCCTTTCTTTATCAAAATTCCAAAAACATTTTGTCTTTCAATCTTGAAAAAAAAATGTTAAAAAATTTTTTCATCCCCTTTTCTAAAAAATAAATCCTATTTTACGCCTTCTCAGGTCGATCGTAAACCCTTAGCCTGGCTCCTTATTGGCTTCAGTCTTCCGTCAAGTCACCCTGGAGTTCCATTCGTTCCCCTATTACTTCCGAGTCCAGAATCCATTCGTCTTCCATGGAGAACATAGATCAAGTACCCATTGTGCAGCCGGATATGATGACAGTTCTAGCTCAGCTTGTGTCTAAGATTGACAACCTCCAAACTGAGGTCCGAGATATGCAACGAAACCAGGTTCCCGTTCCTCAAGAGACCGAGGCCTTATTCCCTCATGATATGGATCCACCCGAGCCTATCTGGGTTCCTGAAGAGTATCAGCACGCTCCACGTGGCCCTCCTTCTAATGGCCCGCCGCCTGTCCAGCTTTTGATGCCGAATCTTGCCCAACATGGGGCTAACTTGCCTATGATCCTTGATCCGAAGGAAAAAGAGCTGAACAAAGTCAAAGATTACCTCATGATGCTCACCAAGAAGTTTGACCAAGTCATAATCTCGGGGAATTACATGGACTACACCCACATGTCTCCTTATCCTAAAGCGAGGTTACCTGAGAAGTTCAAGATGCCAAATATCGAAAAATTTGGAGTAAGTGGATCCCTGATTGTTCATATCCGAAGTTATCACCATTCCATGACTCTACTAGGGGCTTCTAAAGAAGTGATGGCCGAATTGTTTCAGCAAACTTTGAAGGATAGCACCCTCTGATGGTTTTTATCTCTCGAAGTGTCCAAAATTCGTAGCTGGGAGGATGTGGTTCGAGAATTCATGTCACAGTACAAATACAATGAAGAGCTTTAGGTCACCCACCGTGATTTAGAGCTGCTCAAATAGAACCTTGGAGAATTAGTCAGTAACATCATAGCCCGATGGAGGGAAAAAGCAGCAACAATGACTAATCAGCCTTCCGAGGAAGAAGAAGTCAGCATAGTGAAGAAGAACTTCTTACCCCATGTTCGAGCAACAATGGGAGGACAATACTACCCCCACTTTAGAGCTCTCAGATAAGTAGGAGTGGAAATCGAGTAAGGTCTTACTAAAATAGAAGTTGACCCAAAGAGGGTGTTCAGACAGTTCACCTCCAGAAAATATGACAAACTTGCCAGTGCTACAGTCTCAGCCATCAACAATATCTCTCAACCAACCACATCATGGGCACCAGAAAGGTGCCCTGTCGAAGTCTGAAAAGAACACACCGAGCTCCATGCTCCCCTCTCCAAAGTCTATCATACCCTGCTAAGACGAAACCATATCAAACCTTTGGATCCTCGTCCATTGCCAAATCCACTCTCGAGATCTTCAAGGAAGATGCCCATTGTGCCTATCACCAAACAGCTAGCCATGCCACTGACCAATGCTTTCACCTCCAAAACATGATCCAATGTCTAATTAATCGGGGTACCATCGCCCACCAGCCAATCCTAAGCCAAACACTACTTATAACCTACATCCAAATCATACCAATGCCCTCTTTCTAGAAGAGAACCCAGAATTTAATCCCTCAACTCAAATCATACCCATATACTTTCCTAAACCTATCTAAATTTGCCCATATTTCCTCCTACACCCTGCTAGCCTCCCTAATCAGGCACTATCAATCCTTACCATAGCATGCATCGCTGTCCGTATACATTCTGAAAATGGAAGTATGGAATTATCAGAAGTCTTAAACCAACTCCTAGAGTTCGGGCTGAAATTTCCCTCATAGATGATCATTGATTGCCAGAGGTTCAGTACACTGTTTTTAGAAGCACGAAAATGGGCTCGAGACTCAGATAGTTGGGTAGTACCAATCGATGAAGTCAGCCTGGATGATGTGGTCCAGATTGTAGCAAAATTATTCAGGCAGACCAATAATATTTGCAATATAACTGAGTTACTTGATGCTCTGAAGCTACATGGGCGCCTGGTCCCTTCCCCCTTACACATCCCCACACAATGGGATGACCTGTATGAAGAAGCCCTTAAAGTTGTGGAATGTATTGACTTTACATGGAAAGACATAATTGTTGCCACCAGATGGGGGGAAGAATTCAGAGATTCAAATGAATAGAAAGATTCATTGAAAACTGGCCCGATAGCCGATATGTGTGAAATGATATCATTTGAAGAACTCCTCGAAGAAATAAACAAGGTAGCAAAAAAACTCGAGATAAAAAAGGAAACGGGATTTATATTTTTCCCTTCTTCAGTAAATCACATGACCAGATCAGGGAGGCATTAGCAAATTGCAAGCTCACTACCAGCCAATGACAAAGGAAAGGTCACTAAAAACCTTCCTATGCCAGAGATGACCCTCAAGGAAAGTAAGATCCTCAATTAACTAAAGAAAACTCAAGCTAACATCACTTTATGGGGGATTTTTATGTCTTCTCACATGCACATAAATTCTTTGATCAAGTTGCTCACTGGACCCACAGTTAATCCTTCTACCACACCAGAAGAAGCGATAAATTTGGTCAGATCCTTGACCTTTACCTGAATTCTATCCTTTTTCGAAGAAGAAATCCCCAAGATTGGGCCAAACCACAATCATGCACTCAACATCTCCGTCAAAGTTATGGGGAAGGTTGTACCACTCTCTCTTGTCGACAATTGATTTGCCTTGAATGTCTGCCCACTGAGAACCTTCAAATGTTTAGGACTAAAAGAAAGCGACCTCGCTCCAACCTCCGCTGTTGTGCATGCCTATGATAATAGCCGTTGAGAGGTGATGGGATCTATAAAGCTTGTAAAAGGGGCTGGCCATATAAACCCTATTGTCAAATTCCAAGTTATTGACATCCCATCCTGTTTCAACCTATTGCTAGGACGACCTTGGCTCCACAGTATCAAGGGTGTGTCCTCCTCACTCCATCAAAAATTAAAGTTCTTCGTCGATGGGCTGGTCATTACCATCTTGGGCGACGATGACAATGTCGAGGGTGCAAGTACTAGCAGTCCAATCCTTAAGATACAACACGGGTCAAATGATATGGTCCTATCAGTATTATGAGTTGAACCACTTCTACTCCCGGTGGGGGAAGACTTCAAAGAAAGGGTTTGCCCAGAATACGACCCTCATGGCAACGTTAATGTGATTCAGATGTTCAGAAACATGCACTTCATGCCCGGACTAGGGCTATGAAAAAGATAACAAGGGATCCTTGCGCCGATTGAACTAAAGAAGTCTTTCCCTCCTTGTGGTTTGAGGAATTAACCGTCAGAACACGAGCTCAAAATGATCTGGCAGTCTCGACAAAAAAGAAGACTAGGTCGCGTCCAAACTATCCTAGGTGACTCCTTGAATGGATGATTCATCAAAGAAGGCGAAGACTTCCCCTTTTGCGTCTTTCCAGAACCATGGTATGACCATACAGACAAGAAGATGAAGCCTGGAATGGAGATCTTCTTCCAAGACAGCTACCCATGGGCTGAGAGTTTCCAACACCATGTACAACCGCTCATCAATGATACCGAAGAGACTGAGGAAAATGACTCCGAAGATTCCTGCAACTTATAGACACTAGGGCTAACACTCTGCATGGTTCACTCAGGCACTACATCACCGGATCCATCCCAATTAATTAAAGCTACTGATACACCTCTCCTCAACTGGCATTCTGCGCCAGTTCTACCTACTGAAATCTCCCTTAATCCCAATGTTTACCCCCCTTTTTTTTTCTGTTGTCTATCCTTGTTCAAATGTAATCGAGTCCTCTCTTGACGAGGTTCTCAATGCCGTTTTCCCTATCAATGAAATAAATGAAGATTTTGAGTATCTTGTTGTGCCTTACAGTAACGGTTTGAATTCTAATCAAACTTTTGATGATGATGATTTTGCAAATAAAAAATTCTTAACTGATCTAAATAAGGTTAATAATAAATGACATAACCGCGTTCAAGTTAATGAAGAAGATACTATTGTTATTAACCTCGGTTCTAGTAGCCAAGCACGAGATTAGGATAAGGACTACCCTTGACGAGCATGGGCGTGCATAACTCGAAGAATTACTAAAGGAATTCGTGGATGTCTTCGCATGGTCCTACGACGATATGCCCAGCATTGATCCTAAAATAGCTTAATATGAGATTCCCACTCTCTGAAATTACAAGCCGGTTAAACAAAAGTTGAGAAAGCTCCGCACCGAATGGTCGCTCAAGGTCAAAGAAGAGGTGGTCAAACAGTTGGACGTAGGCTTCATCCGTGTGATCGAATATCCCACGTGGCTAGCCAACATAGTGTCCGTACCGAAATCAGGAGGAAAAGTTCGGATGTGTGTAGACTATCAAGATTTGAACAAAGCCTCTCCAAAGGATGAGTATCCACTACCCAATATCGACATGATAGTAGACAACATAGCCAGTCATGCTCTTAAATCATTCATCGACAAGTTTATCGGATACAACCAAATAAAAATGCACCCAAACCACCAAGAAAAAACTGCATTCATCACCCCATGGGGAACCTTTTGCTACACTGTCATGCCATTTGGTCTCAAGAACGCTGGGGATACTTACCAGAGAGCTGTCACAACCATCCTGCATGATCTGGTTCACAAAGAAGTTGAGGTCTATTTGGATGATATGATTATCAAATTCAAGACTAGAGAGGGTCATGTTCCTGCTCTCCGAAAGTTCTTTGAACGACTACGACAGTATCAGATAAGACTCAATCCGCAGAAATGCATCTTCGGCGTTACAAAGGGAAAACTATTGGGATTCAGGGTCAGTGAGAAGAGGATAGAAGCAGATCCTGCCAAGATGAAAGCCATACTTGAGATGCCACCTCCCTGAACAGAGAAAGAAGTCCGAGGTTTCCTTGGGAAATTATAATACATCAGCCAGTTAACCTCAATCTACGAACCTATTTTTAAACTCCTCCGAAAGGACTCAACCAAGATTTGGAACGAGGCCTTCCATAAAGCCTTTGACCGAATCAAACAATATCTGACCCAGCCCCCGATACTCATGCCACCACAGCCTGGTCTCCCCTTGCTCCTATACCTAACCATAACCGATACTTCAGCCGGGGCTTTGCTTGCCCAATACCTTGAAGATTCTCACAAAGAAAGAGCCATCTATTATATCAGTCATAAATTGGCCGGATATGAGGTTAACTACCCCGCTTTGGATAAGGCGTGTGTTTCACTTGTCTGGGTCACCCAAAAGCTGTGACACTACATGCTCGCCTTCCCCATCAAACTTGTATCCTGAATGGACCCCATCAAATACCTTCTTGAGAAACCCGCTTTGTCCAGTCGAATGTCTCGATGGTTGATGCTCCAAGTCGAGTTTGTTATCATGCACGTCACGCAGAAAGCAATGAAAGGAAGAGCCATCTCTGACTACCTCGTTGATTCCCCTATAGAAGAAGCTGATGTTTGGATCTCAGAATTCCTAGATGAAAACATCCTTTGCACTGCTCAAGACAAACTTCGATGGCAAATGTTCTTTGACGGCGCTGCCAAAAAAAATGGATATGGCATTGGGATACTTCTGATCGCCATAGATGACTCCCACACTACCATCGCCATAAAATTGGATTTCCCTTGCACTAACAACATGGATGAATACGAGGCATGCACGGTAGGCCCCAAAGTTGCTCTCAAGAAATATATTTAATTCCTAGACGCCTACGGGGATTCCTCCCTCATCATCGATCAAGTGCTCAGAAAATGGAGAGTCAAGGACGAGAAACTCCAACCCTTCCATGCCCACTCAGAAGAGCTAGCCTCCCAATTCGAGTATATCACCTTACATTACCTACCCCGAGCAAAGAATAACCTAGCCGATGCCCTTGCTACCTTGGCCTCCATAGCCGACATGCTCGAAGGAATAACAATGACCCCATTCCTTGTTCAAAAGAAGGACAAACCAACCTACTTCCACCACATTGGGCTTGTCCCCACAAAAGATCCCGAACTAGAAAATTGTTAGTACTATGATATATGGCACCTCCTCAAGAATGGAAGGTATCCCGAGGGTTCCAACATGAAATATCGAGCAACCCTTCGAAGACTAGCTGCCCAGTACATCAACTTTCACAAAGCACTACTCAGGAGGAACTTCGATGGAACTCATCTACACTGCATTGCAGGGGCTAACATTGAAAAGATAATGCAAAAAATCCACAGTGGGGAATATGGACCCCACATGAACGGTCACATGCTTGCCAAGAAGATCATTCGACAGGGCTACTACTGGACCATCATGACCCAGGATTGCACCGCCTATGCCTGGAGATGGCCCAAATGCCAACAATTCTCCAACCTTCAACATCTTCCTCCGCGCGAATTATACAACATGACCTCTCCCTTGCCGTTCTCCACCTCTGGAATCGACATCATAGGGAAGGTTACACCAAAGGCTTCCAACGGGCATGAGTTCATCCTAGTTACCATTGATTACTTCACCAAATGGGTCCAAGCGGAGTCATACGCAGTACTGAATGCCTAGAAAGTGGCCAAATTCATCAAGAAAAACATCATTTGCCGATATGGACTCCCGCACGAGCTAGTATTAGATAACGGGTTACATTTCGAGGCATAAGTCACAGAGGTGGTCAATGAGCATGGGATTCAAAGACACAAATCTTCTCCCTACTGACCTCAGACCAACGGTGCAGTAGAAGCCGCCAACAAGAACCTGAAAGCCATCATCAGCAAGATAACGAAAAGCTATCGAGATTGGGCCGATGAAATCCCGTATGCCCTCTGGGGCTACCGAACCTCAATTCGAACCTCTACTGGGGCTACCCCTTGCTCTCTGGTTTACGGCATGGAAGCAGTCCTACCCCTGGAGTTGGAAATACCCTCGCTACGCATCATGATTGAAAGCAAGGTCAGTGAAGAAGACTGGTGCCAGAGCCGTCTGGACTAGCTGACCCTCTTAGACGAAAGGAGATTAAAATCACTATACCACATATAAAGGTACCATCTCCGAATAACGCGTTCATTCACTAAGAGAGTTAAGGACCGCGGTGTCTGAGAGGGGGGCCTATCCCTCAAAGAAGTCATAGAACCCATCTAAGACCCTAGAGGGAAATTCAAACCCAATTGGAGCGACCCCAAAATTGTAAAGAAGATCTTATCTGGCGGTAATGCCATGTTCACCGACTTAAATGGGGAAGAGATGGCTCATTCAGTCAACGTGTACCATCTCAAGAAATTATACCCCTAGTCCAAAATCTTGGTGCGTTACGACTCTTCTCATCTCCCTTCTACTCTAAAAAAAATCTCTTCATTTCCTTCTAACCAAAACTACGTGGGCTTGATCCTCTATGAATAACCATTTTCAAAAAAAATTAAAACTTTTCCAAAAACCGCAGAGGTACATAGGCAGCTCATACACCTTACATGGGCACGACCCCTTTCTTTTTCATAAAATACTATTCTTTTCTTATCTATGAGAACAACAGTCAATTCCAACATATACTTGAACAAAAGGATTATGTATGCCTTAGCGATCGGTATAGATAATTCACACAACACAAAAGTCATCAAAGGCACAACTGGATGATCAGAAACTTGTTTATTTCACTAATAAGAAATTACGGTACAGATTACATAAGAAAAGGAGCGGACAACTCGTTTCCCCCATACCCTCCTAAAAAAGCTAAATAAAATCCCCACATTTATCCCCCATTACACAACAAACTCTCCAGGAGTCCTGTCCACAGCTACCAGAGGTGCCCGCTCCGTCATCATCATCTGCATCCAGGGGTCCCGAAATTTCCCCTGCCTGAACAGAGTGTCGCAGACACTCCATGGACCGATAATCTCGAACCAGCCTCGAAAAGACCACAACACCTTCTTCCATAGTGTCAAAAGAGACAACCCACTTTTGTCCAGTCTCCATTGCCAACATCTTGCTAACCACTCTCCTCCATAACCACTTCATATAATCCCGAGGGATATGCCAAACTCTCCCAACAGATTGAGAGGGAAGGGCCGACGGATGCCGATTCTGCCACATAGAGCCAAGCCGTATGCGCATACGCTCGGTCAAATCCTCTATCGGAAAGAAATTCAGTATTCGAGGTGGCACGACTTGTGCCCAGCCAAATTGGCGCAGAAACCGCCAAGAGAAATAGAAAGATTTCCGTCTGAGACCAACCAACCGCACATACTAGTATTCTCCTAGCTCCAGGACAGGCAACAACTATCCCCTCCATGGAACTGACCAGTATAGATTCCGAGCCCCATGCTCCACAAGTCAATTCTCCCATCTCTCAATATCCAGGCCAACGCTGAAGAAGTGATGCAAAAAGAAGTTGGGTACAGCCGACAAAGGATATTCTGGAAGAGTCACCAGGCGAAGTCTTTCAGACAACCACATGAACAGCATCACGGGGCTACCCCACAGCAAGTCAGATCGACCTTCTCGCCAGGCATCTAGACCGTTCAGGGTCTCCGCCAGTATCACCACCGCATGATTACGATGGTATGACATCCATGAAGTAATGGCTGCAAGTTGTGAATCCACCCGTAGTTCCCCAGTCACCACTAGCAATTTTGAAACCAAGCCCAAAACAACGACTCCGGCGTATCCATCATCGCTAGCTTCTTGCAAATGCACGGACTGCAACACCACCGAGAGGGAGATCATTCCTACAGCAACCAGTGATCTAGTCGCCGAAGGCGAAATGCGAAGAAGCCCAGCCAGTAAATGCCTAGGAGAACAGGAAAATTCGAGTAAATCCGTAGCAACACTGGGATTTACCCCCAGCATGACAGAAAATTCCTCGTAGGTAGGAAAAACTTCATCCAACCCAAAACGGAATACATGCTCTTCGGGGTACCAAAATTCTACCACCGCCATCAGCATGTTCCACTCAATGGGCCGATTGCGCCACAAAGAGACTCGATGCATGTTGAAAGCATGGTAGTCGATGTTATAAGAGCACATCGCTTCCAAGGCTTCGAGGGAGTTGGCAAACTCAATGCTACCAGGGAGATCCATTTTGCAAGACTAAGAAACAGTAGACAAGTGAAGGTGTGATGGAAATACTCCACCCTCCCTATTTTTATACTTTAGAACCCTCACAAGAGACACAATCCCTGCAAAAATCGAAGGGAATCCTACCCCATAAAGTACAAAAGGCTGAAAAGGGAACAAATCAAAAGCTTTGAATTGATGGGACTAGACTTGACTGCCGATAGGCAGGACAAGGTTCTTGCCGATCAATAACCCCCTATTTTTGGAAATTTCCCTTTTTCCTTTTTTATCAAAATCAGAAACCCAATTCAAATAAAATTGATATTCTCATTAGAATTTCAAAAATCCTCTTTCACCCCTATATAATTTCTCATTTAAAAAAAAAAAACTTCCTTCAAAATCCCAAAAATATATCGTTTTACGGTCTCAACAGCAAAGTAAAAAGCGCATGAACATGCATTCACTCATTCATCATTAATAAAAGATAATAAAAATCTCCATTTGCATTGCATATATATATTCTTATGTGTTACATCAAATATTGAAGGAAATAAAGGAAAAGCAAAAAACAATGGGACTCAGCCCGAACCCACATTCTATCTCTGTCTCACCTACACTTCACCCATCTCTCTAAGAGCTTCCACCCCTGCGACACGCTCTCTTTCCCATATGGTGAGACGATGCACCACCGCTACCGGAGCCAGAGTCCTCCCCGAACGAAGCAGACGACACCAAACAAGAAGGAACCGGGACCGCATCCTTAATATGGGCAGTCGCCGAAGATATCCAGTCTCTGATGTCCCTCGGCCAAGTGGTCGACACACGGACTTGCTACAAGTAAAAGGCAAAATCAGTATCAAAAGAAGGATCAAACAAAAAAGAGTAAAATAACAGAATGGTATACCGCAGGACGTAGAACCTCCTCTGTTAAACCCAACTCCTCCGGATCCATCACATGAGAACGGTGAAACATAGGCACATTCCCTCCATCAGCCCGTCGAATATTGTACGAAGGGGTGTTCAATCGCACAAAGGGGACCTCTGAGGTCGCCTCCGCCGCAGACGCCGCCGGACCACCACAACTGTGGGAGAACCCCACCGCCCGACTCGAACCCGCAGGAGGCAAAGGCAAGGCATCATATATGCTGGGAGCCATCAACCATCTCGTCACAAAGTCCATATAGTCATACGGTGCGGTCGTATCAGTGTACAACAGGTAGGACTCGCCGATCCTCGCCTCCTCCGGCAGCAGCCGCTCCCGCCTCATAAACATAGGAGGCTGCGCAGGTGGTACCACCACCTCCCCCTCAACAATCTGCCGAACCACTTGCTCCCCGAGATACCAAGAATGGCCGAACTCATGCGCTAGCAAATTCCTCATCTGCGCATTCACCCCGGTCGCCCCCGTATCCTGAATGGCTATCCCCCAAGGATAAAAGGTCACCTGAAAATCCCCGACAGGCATAAGTCAATACAAAATCAGAACATGCCAAAAACTAAGGCTAAAAAGGAAAGAGTCTTACCTTACCAATGGTCAAGCCATTCAAGACCTGATGCAGCGCCTCCAAAGAAAGAGATCCCTTCGATTGCCGATTGGCCTTGCGCTATTGATACAATCGTCAGAAGTCCCCAACGGTATCGTCCTTCAGATCAATCAGCGGGGTATTGCACCCAATCACCTCATAGAACCACATGTGCCAAAGATAGGAATTCACAATAAAAAATAGATGCATAAGGAAAATGTGAATGCATGAAAAGAAAATGTGCAAAATTAAAGGATACCTCAAGGAGATACGTGACTCCAACAAAAGTTTGCTGGAAGCACTAGCTGAATGCGTCAAAAGAAAAATAGAGGGTCGCCAAAGTCAGGCTCCCCTAATCGTAGAGAGGGATGTTCGAAAACATCCTCAAGTACGGAAAGAACCATAAATGGACGACGTCGCCGCTCGACGCCACCATGAAGCCTCCCAGCACCAACAAAATGAACAATTGGGCCATCTTCCTCACCTACTGCTCGTCCTCCACATCGACCCCCTACTCAGCAGAACATCCTTCAGCAAGGACAATCGAATATAATCCCCAGATACTATCATCCCTACATCTTCGAGCGCCGCCCTCACCGCCTCCGGCCTCACCCTCAGAGAGCGATCCACCTCTATCTTCTCCTCATCACAATCCAGCCCCGGGATCTGTTGCAAATCTATGAGAGTCACGGTCATCTCCCTAAAGCCAAAATGGCAGGTGTGCGTAGTATCCCACCATCTCTCCCCCAAAGCGCACAGGATCGCTGTCAAACGAGTTGACTCATCCAGCGCAGATGCCAACCTCCCAAAACCCGCTGAAGATACCATCTAATGCACCACAGATGGAAGATGCTCCCAGACATCCTTAAGCCCTGTCGTTCCATAGGCACGCATGTTCTTCAAAGAGATATCAGACTGTCAAAAGTAAAAACCTGGTCAAAATTCAAGGAGGAAAGAAAAATCATCAAAAAGAGAAGAATGCCGAAGGTCAGGTTACTTACATAACCGCCAGGGTTCACCACCCTTGAAGACCGATGATGCGACGACTCCCATAGAAAGGTCCGCTCATCTGCAACCGGATCGAATGCATCAAAGGAGTTCTCGCTCCCCAAAGCAAGAGGTGCCCTGGCCCTCCACTCCACGTTCTCCCAACAGTCAACCATTCCCTATGCGCTGCAGTGCTCACAAAGGAAGCCATTTCTTAGAGATAGGAATGGTAGAATGATTTGCAGAAGAAAATCGTAGAAAGAAAAAAAGTAAGAAGCTGTGAAAAATGAGGGGAATTCGCCCCCTTTATATAGGATGCCAAGCGTCATTCCGATCGGCATTAACTCCCCACCCACCGACCGGCACTGTCCCCTTACCTTCCCGAGGCAGTCGAAAAGTCCGTGCCACTGCCAAATGACACCCTCTGAACTCTGCCGACTGGCACCCCCTTGAAATTTCGTACAATAATTCCCAGAAAATCCTAAAAAATCCTCAGGAAATTCCTAAAAACCCCAGGAAGGATATATAACATTTTCATTAAGAAAATTTTACACTCCCTCAAGCGGAACCCCCATTTCCCCAGTGAAACTCCAAAAAGCCATTTTCAAAGTCTCCAAAGGACACTCTAATTTTCCCCCAGGTCATTCCCCTGCGGAACCCAAAATCCAAAATTCATCCACTCTTAGGTCAGAATTTACCTTGGTCTTGGATCGTCACCTTAGTTAGGTCAAAATTGACCTCAGTCCTCGATCGTCACCTCTCTTAGGTCAGAATTAACCTCGGTCTTGGATCGTCACCTTAGTTAGGCCAGCATTGACCTCGGTCCTCGATTGTCACCTCTCTTAGGTAAGAATTGACCTCGATCTTGGATCGTCACCTTAGTTAGGTCAGAATTGACTTCGGTCCTCGTTCGTCACCTCTCTTAGGTCATAATTGACCTTGATCTTGGATCGTCACCTTAGTTAGGTCAGAATTGACCTCGATCGTCACCTCTCTTAGGTCATAATTGACCTCAGTTTTGGATCATCACTTTAGTTAGGTCAGAATTGACCTTGGTCCTCGGTCCTCACCTCTCTTAGGTCAGAATTGACCTCGATCTTGGATCGTCACCTTAGTTAGGTTAGAATTGACCTCGGTCCTCGGTCGTCACCTCTCTTAGATCATAATTGACCTGGGTCTTGGATCGCCACCTTAGTTAGGTTAAAATTGAACTCGGTTCTCAGTCCTCACCTCTCTTAGGTCAGAATTGACCTCGATCTTGGATCGTCACCTTAGTTAGGTAAGAATTGACCTCAGTCCTCAGTCGTTACCTCTCTTAGGTCAGAATTGCCTCGATATTGGATTGTCACCTTAGTTAGGTCAGAATTGACCTCGGTCCTCGGTCGTGACCTCTCTTAGGTCAGAATTGACCTCAGTCTTGGATCGTCACCTTAGTTAGGTCAGAATTGACCTTGATCCTCGGTCGTCACCTCTCTTAGGTCAGAATTGACCTCGGTCTTGGATCGTCACCTTAATTAGGTCAGAATTGACCTTGGTCGTCGGTCATCACCTCTATTAGGTCAGAATTGACCTCGGTCTTGGATCGTCACCTTAGTTAGGTCAGAATATACCTCGTTCCTCGTTCTTCATCCTCTTAGGTCAGAATTGACCTTGGTCTTGGTTCGTCACCTTAGTTAGGTCAGAATTGACCTCGGTCCTCGGCCGTCACCTCTCTTAGGTTAGAATTGACCTCAGCCTTGGATTGCCACCTTAGTTAGGTCAGAATTTGACCTCAATACTCGGTCGTCACCTCTCTTAAGTCGGAATTGACCACAATCTTGGATCGTCACCTTAGTTTTGTCAAAATTGACCTCGGTCCTGGGTCGTCACCTCTCTTAGGTCATAATTGACCCTGGTCTTGGATCGGCACCTTAGTTAGGTCAGAATTGACCTTGGCCCTCTGTCGTCACCTCTCTTAGGTCAGAATTGACCTCGGTCTTGGATCGTCACCTTAGTTAGGTCAGATTTGACCTCGGTCCTCGAGCGTCACCTCTCATAGGTCAAAATTGACCTCGATCTTAGATCGTTACCATAAGCCCGCAGAATTGGTCACTCTCACCATAAGCTCACAGAATTGGATTCGACCCACAGAATTGGTCATCTCATACTTAATCCCTCAAAACTATCTTCGACGCGCAGAATCGGTCATCCCCAGCACACTCCCTTAGGTCCTCAAAATCGGCCTCGACCCTCTGAATTGGTCATCCTTCCTCGAAAGAATCATGTAGTGTCTATTCGAAGGCTATCATTTATTCCAAACTCACCCGTCGAGGGGTTCTGTAAACACCCCATTCTATTACCCCTTAAACTCTCCTTAGGTCCTAGAACCTCCCATCATCACCATAAATTTAGGCCATACCCGGAATACTGACCTAGAAGCCATCGATCACTCTTAGGCTCCGTTTGTTCAAAAGTCAAAGTCTTCAGCTTGACCAAGGTAGAATGAATCTTCGAAGGGCACTGAAACCCCTCTCCAACGGTCCATCCCATGCTCAATTTCGACGTACCATGCGGACGAACATCCTATTTTCCTTGAACCTCAATCAGGAGGCCACCAGGCGCTCCTGAGATCCATTAAACCAAAGTCAAAATCTTCAGCTCGATTGAGGCTAAATGAATCTTTTAAGGGAACTAAAACCCATTTCCAATGGTCCACTCCGTGTGCTATTTTGACTTACGGTACGGACGAACGATCCGTTTTACTCCGAAAGGTCACCGAAAGCTTCCAGGGCTTGGTTGGAAAAAGTCAACTCCCCGAACCAGATCAAACTCTTTGGAATGTCTAAGTATATCTCCTAACATTTCCAACGATCCACCCCGTGCGCGATTCAGACTTACCATGCGGACGAATGTTCCATTTGCGTCTGACGTTTTCCCGTCCAATGGACTGACGAATGCTTCTGAGCCACATTTGACCTAAAGTCAACTCTTGAAACTGGGAGAGGTCCAAAGGACTGTTGAAGGTCTCTAAATTACCTTTCCAACAGTCTACCCCGTGCACGATTTTGATCAACGATTTACCATCTGCGACCGATTTTCCAAAAAGGCTTGAAAGACACTACCAAACGACAGGTCTCAGACCCTGCCTATCGGCAGCGTGCCTAAACGCACCTGTCGAATGGAAGGAACAGGGATATGCCGATCAAAAATGCCCCGGGCCTATAAAAAGGAGGCCTTGACCTCATTGCAAAGGAGGCCAAAAATCAGAAACTTATCACTCTCAGCAGATCCCGAAAACCTCTCTCGAAGTCAACGTGATTTCTACACCCAAATCCCTTTCCAACCTTCACTTTTTATCATCTTTTTCATCAAACTTGGTTAATTCACTACGCACCATCATCATCCAAGTCTAAGGGATGCTCTCCAAGATTCAAGATCAAGCTCAAGATCTTCAAGAAGGTCCAATTTTCTCAACTCTCTCCTTAAATTCTCATAAATTTGCAATAACTTATTTTATTACTTAGTGATTTTATTATCTCATCTAACACATCCTAATATACTTTTTATTTAGTATTATTGCACATCTCTTATTTTCATATAAATAAAAACCCAAAAAATAAGAAAATAGGGTTTGATCATAAATTCCAAATGGGAATTCTCATAATTTTCTTACACCTTTCTCACAACTAAAACACTTTTTCTACACACACATACACACAAAAATAAGAGAATCCCCGGTTGGATTTATGGGATAAACCCCACCCCTCGTTTAATGCGAGCTAAGTGGACTTTGATGCCTTTATAGGCTACGTAGACGTCTCGGGGTAAAATCTGAGACTCGAGTCCTAATCTTACTTTTTTTTCTCATTTTCTATTGTCTCTAAACTCCACTCTCTTATATTATATATATACACATATTTGTTCTTAGTGGCATATTATTCCATATGCGTTATCGTTCCCTCATAACGATTAACGTAAGGATAATCGCCTAAATCCTATTTTCTAATATTTTTATACCTTCCTACGGATGACTCGCTTTACCTCTTCCATGGTACAAGTCGATGATTCCTATCTCCACTATATATACACATGCACATATGCCACGGGGAAAAAAGAGGAAAATAATAAAAATCCATGAGAGACCGAAAGGTCGGAATGGGTGCCTAACACCTTCCCATTTCATAACTTAGCCTCCGGACCCTTCTCGAATCATTTTGGTTTTGTATGCACCAGTATGTCTTTGGATGCTGTCCTTTGGGATGACTTCCCCTTTTCTTTTGTCTGTTTTTAGTAAAATAGACTGGCGACTCCAATCTCTCTACCTCTTTCACCTCACCTCAAATGACGCCGGTCGAAGCGCTCCCAAGAGGGATGCGCGGGACCTAAGGATCCTCACTCTCATGCTTCCCCCCCCCTCCGCGACGAGGATCAGGATTGGGGATGGCCACATCTGGTGATAAGATTAAAATCATTCGTCTAACATGCCTGAATAGACTTTGCTCAATATACTTTTCTATCGGGATGGATGTACCACCAAGTGTAATGGTCCAAGAACTCTTTATCTTGGATCCTCTTCTAGTCTATTAGAGAGTATATAAAAAAATATACATTCTGATGGATATACCTTATGACATAGGCAAATAAGAAAAATAAGAATCATCATGCAAGGCTAAAAAAAGAGTTGCTATTCATTTCTTTTCATTTTCTGTATCCTTTAAAATATTTTACTGCTCTATCATTTTATCAAAAAAATAACTTTTCTGGTGCTAGAGCAAGCAGCTCAAATTCTTTATCAATGCTAAGCATAATACCTCTTTAACCACTTGCACTTGATGGACTGGAGGCAATCACTCTCTAGTTCTGAAATCTGAAAATAACCAGACTTGCGTACCCCACTCACGACAAAGGGGCCTTCCCAATTAGGTTTGAACTTTGATGCCAACATGCTGTAGATATAGTGAGTGGATGCTCATAGGACTAAGTCTCCCACCTGGAACTTCCTGGGTGTAACACCCCGTATTTTTAATGATTTTGAAATATTGGATTAATTAAATCCAATATGGGAAATAAATTGATAATTAATTCAGATTAAAATAAATACTAACTAGCGAGATAAGGGTTGGTATTTATTGATGAGAATTATATTGAATATTACTGAACGAATAAAGTAATATATGATTGAGAGTTTATGAAAATTGTCACGTGTGAGAAATACGACAATTACGGTAATTAAGTCGGGACGCGCATGTCAATTATATCACGACTAAATTAATGGAATAAAAAGTAAAATATTTACAAGTTTCCCAAATGGTCATTTCGAGTGCGCCAATGTGTCCGAAAGTGTCGAGATAGTCAGAAAAGTCTACCCGGGGGTTTAGTTTGGGTCCCAGGACAGTTTTAGACCAAACCTGTATCGTGAGAGGGCATTTTGGTAATATATATTTTTGGAGGATAATTAGTGACAAAAATTAAAGGGTTAATATATCATGTACGTGTGTTAGGTTATGGCTATTAGTGTTAGACACATAGAGGCCAAAAGGAGGAAGGGGGAGGAGAGGGTTCTAGGTCCATAACCACCACCAATGCACCTCTTACACCACTAAGACCACCACCGCATAGATCAAAGATTGAGGATCGCAAACATACCAACTATATCAACGGATCAGACCTTAATTCATGAGGCAAGTGTTTAATTCTTTAAAAAACTGTATCAATAATCATGTTCATGTTAGTATAGGTGTATAATACCCATGTATTGTTCATAATCTTGATGAAATCGGTGGTTTAAGATGATTAATTACAATATGAAATCGAAGTATGAGTTAAACCCTCATGTAGGAAGATTAGAAGTCACGAATTTATGACGTATTTTGATGAATGAATCTGGGTTTATTATGTTCTTGAAAGATAATAGGTAGAACTAGGGTTTAATTGATTTAAATTGGGGATTTCGGATTTAAGGGTTGTTTATTAAGGATGAAATGATTCTAGGTAGTTAGAAATCAACTATGCATGTTGGAGTATCGATTAGAATTGATTAATTGGTGTTCACACTGATTCTGTAGAGGTTTTAGGTTTGAAAATGGTGAAAAACGCTGCTGCCAGAGGTAGGGGAAGATACTGTGCAATCTCGTTCGAGCGAGACGACATCTCGCGCGAAGAGGTCGTTCAAATGACCTGCTATCTCATTGGAACGAGATGCAGTTTAGTTTGAGCGACGTGAAGGGATTTCTGGAAAATTCGTTTAGGTTCCAATTTGTGCATCATAGTTAATTCGAGTGAGATTAAATAATGAGGAATTTATTTCGGCATAGGGAAGAATTATCAAAGTTATTTGAGAATAAAAATTCAAGGTGTTTGGAGTGGTGATTTATCCTTGAGAATTACGAGAGACACTATTCCTAATTAAATAAATATATCGTAAGTGGTAATGAGAATAATACTACGTATTAACTAAAATATTTGGGTTGTGTGTATACCTAATGATCTTGATGGGTTGTGTGAATACCTATAGTACTATCTATTATGTGTATGAAATTCCTACCATACTTGCTATAACTGGAGGTCTTAAAGAGAGCAAAATCTTATCTTGATGATCCTTCGAGGGGATATTAGATTGGTACCTCAGTGCATAAAACCTAGGAACAACTTATTTGTGAGTTGATAAGTTGGCGATCATATGGGTGTGTATGTATGTGCGTAGCCCATAGGCTTGAAACTATGTTCTCCTCCATTGTGTGTGATTTGTATTAATACGATTCCAGAATGATTCGGATTCGTAATCCTTTTGTACGTGATGTACCGGGATTTGATAACAGAGCACGTATGCACCGCACGTTTAGCCTTGTGGGGTGCTGTATTAGTATAAGTTATGGTAGTGATGTGCATTTGTACATTTATGATTATTATACTATGTTGCTTCATAAATGATAAAGATTAAAACATATAATATTATTTAAGGATGCGAAAACTTAAATAATTAATGAGGTACTTGGGTTCGATTGGTTAATAATGGAAATGTAAGAAAGTATTATTCGGGTAGAATGGGTTGGCATATTGATTTAGACATCATAATAACAGATTCAATTTAAGATAGTTAAGTGTGATAGCATATCTAGTATGAGTTAGAAGTATATGTTAGGTGTGCACAATAGTTGAGAGGTGAGAATCCCAAGTGAGTTCTCGAGAAGCTGGCATGCACATAATATTTGCTTTATTATACTTTTTAAATACTTTCTAAATTGTTTTAAAATGTTTTACACTCGGGCTCTGACCGGTATCTCTTTTCTCTTGTTGTATTTTATTTTTGGTGTCCAGCCACAGGGACACCAAGTTTAGACTTTTGGACCATTTCATGTGCTGCAGCTATTGTGGGAGTTGCAGGTCCTCATATTTAGATGATTCCACTTCTATCATCTCTGTTCTATTATTTAGACATTCCAGTTAGGACAAGTGTCGCCCATTCTCATTTTTGTATGTCAAAGAGACACTGTACACATTTTATTTACATATTCAGTATTTAGTCGGATTTAATATTATTACATTTTGATGGTTTGGATTTTCATTTAACTGGGACAATTATTCCAGTTTCTTTACATTCAGTCAATTAGTGTTTTATTCATTATTCATTTGTTCGTGAAAATGTTGGATCTGTTTAATGATTTAAATTAAAGAATTTTTACTAATGGGAAAATGTTTTGACACTAGCTTAATTATTTATTAGGTGATTAAAAAAAATTATTTTCTGATAGTGATGCTAAGAATAAACCAATCGGATACTCTGTTTTAAATTTTATAAAGGACTAGCCACCCGGTATTTAATTGGGCGGGGTGTCACAAGTTGTGTCAGAGCATCAGGTTCTAGATTCTTTTAGGATCTATGTGGGTTTTCACATTTAAGCGTAGTGTTCTTTGATGTAGAGCCTTATCATAGGATTGTTATATTCATCTACGAATGCGACTTACATTCTCTTACAATTAACGATAGTTGCTACAATTTATATACGAGTTCGGATGGGCGTGGTACACCAGACAACATGGGACGACCAGCAAAGGGCCGCTAGAAGGACTGCGGTAGAAGAGGTAAAGTAGGAGTTATGGAGTATTCGAAGAATGGTGATCGTGACAGGAGTCATCGAAATTATTATCTATGAATATGATAAAAAGGGACAAGCACTCGGGAGAAATGACTTCCCAAACATTGTTGTAGATAATAGTAATGCAAATTCAGACTCACCCAGCATATACGACTAAGAGGAGAGTTAGAGGAACTCTTTTCAAGAATCACCTATAAGAATTTGAAGAAAAGATGAAGTGTGATGGGCCAATGGAAGGGGATAATCCAAAGGTAAAGATGTATAGGGAAGTACTGTGACACTCATAATTAGATTTTAGGCAAATTCTTTAGCTAATTGGAGCAGCATAGAGCGGTGATAGTCAGTAACCACTTATAAAGCTGTATATTTATAGAATTAAACAAAAGGTTGGGTGTGGTTTGATCGTAAGACCTTACATCCACTGTGTAGACAGGAATGCGAATGGAATTACAAACTTATCACAAGTAAATCAGGTAGAGACTGACCGTGAGAGATAAGTTAATTTATTTAACGAATTTCATAACCGAAGAAAGGGATAAAGAGAATAAAAAGGGTCAATAAGTTGAAAATGGACTCGTGAGTGAAATGCCCAAGCATGAAGGGGAGATATGACTATGGTGACTAGGTTAATAAGATTGCAGAATATAAATAAAGATCGACACTGAATTTAACGGTACTAGTAAGGCACCACAAGAGGGTATACCCAGTAAGGTACCCATGAAAATGCCTTAGATAATTTGAATTCTTACTAAGTGATGTTAGATTCAGGGCTAAGACTGCCAAGTTTGAGAGAAAGACACACTGACATGGACCGTGGGCTCGAGATAGAGAATGGGACACATGAAGGTGTCCTATAGGTGGTGAGTAGAACCACCGGTATTAAACTAAATCCAAAGCGTGAAAGTGAGAGCAGTTGGACTGGGAAAGTAAAGTAAAATGGTGCCAGTGGGACATAATAGCAGTATGAGAGAGATTCCTAGTAAAAGAATCGAGCTAAGAGATTTAGGCCTAGAGGTTATCAACCTAAGGAATCATTAGGTTCAGGTAGGACCAACAAGGTTCTCAACAGTAATAACAACATATTTATTCCTCAAAATCGTTAGGGCTGAGGATATGGTGAGGGAGGCTAGTAAGGCCAGGGCCAGAAGCGAGAGAGTCTCTCTGGAAAGTTATTACGATTATGGAGTGACGGACCGCATAAAGAAGGTTTACCCAAAGAAGGACATCGGGCAACCACCGGATGAGATCTTGGATAGACAACCGTTATAGCCGAACAATGGTTCAGTTTAATCACGAGAGTTAGGCTCAGGGACCCATTAATAGTGCAAGGTAGACGAAAAATGGGTATAGAATAATTGCATTACCCTTATAAGTAAGTGATGACACTTCAGGTGACATGAAGAGTCACAATAATTGACTAGTAAGACTACAATTCGAGTGTGCATCAAATTAGTGGGAGCACTGGAGATAGTAGCCTTATTATATTTATGGCTACCATTAGGTGGCGAGACTTTTGTGTCAACTACAGGGAGGAGCAGGTGTGGACACTAAGACAATTTTTATTATAATAGTAGAGCATGTTGTTATGATATTGTGTAATGACTGATAATAAATTGTATGTTAAGACTATTATACTCATTAATTTAGAGAAATATATTTTGGTTTGCGTGGCACCACTTGAAAGAGGGTTGAGCTTGCATATATATATTGTATTGTAGACTTCTGTGAGTATGTTGTCTTGTTATATTTGATCCCAATGAGCAGGGACTTTTACTAATGAGATTCATTGTATATTGATTTATTGTCGAGTGGAGGGATATAGCTCATTAAATTATTTAGCGCTGAGAACTTAGTGATAGTGAGAGCGCCATGTAAATTGTCATCTTAGAGACATGAGAGTGGACCAGTAGACTTTTATGTGCGCAGACGGAAATTCAGGGGTACATGTTATGGACTAAGGACTTAACAGATCGCGACAACTAACAATGTTAGATAGTAGTGTATCGAGGGGGGGTCCTTGTTTGGATTTCTCTTGCAAGACATGCCACGCATGAAACTTAATGAATGTTGGGAGTTGGGAGATATTTTGTCTTTAGTATATGGGTTTTGTACCATAATTATTACACCTATATGTAATTATAACTATGAGATAATAGTTATATTACGAATTAAGGTCGATAGAGTCGTATAATGTTAAAATGTGAAAATGTTATTAATCATTGACACCACGAGCAGACCTATGGGACGACCTATGTTATAATGAAGTGGAAGATGTAAGGTGGTCGAGTAAGGCCTTACTATGTAGCCATGGCAAGTATGTGAGGCATAGTTCGAGATAAATGTATCACGTTTTGTGTGGGTGTGCAGAAATGCACGGGGTATAGGGTGTATGTGCGTCTCCCTAGTTAATCATACCTTTGAAAACAATTGCGGGGAAAAGAAGTGAAAAAACAGGAATAGACGTAGACGTATGAATAAAGTTGAGATAAAACTAGAATGATACAAAGGGGTAGAAAAATTTCTTAGTGAGCAAGGGGATCACTAGAAACCGAAGAGTAGTAGAATAAGGAATGTTATAGTGGCGTAAAGTGCAAGGAATGTACACTGTAAATTATTAAGAATAATCAACAGTCGCTCAGTACAACGGTGTAATACGACGAGGGCTACGTCATAACAAATTTTTAATATTTTGAGGTCTATCACGAGTAGACGAGTATTATTGCGAATATCTCCCACGAGTTGATGGATCACTAGTTCGAATGGGAGTGAATAGAGCGTCAGACTAAAGAGTACCATTTATAAACGGCATGGAAACAACGTAATGTTCCAAAAATATTAAAGAGGTGAAAATGTATGTGTGAGGAAAACTAGTGATTATGGTAATTAACACATGCAGGACTGTTAGAATTTTTTTTTCAGTAGAGGAAATATTTTAGCCTTGCGTAGAGAGGCTCAATTTAGTGATAAAACGGAAAAAAATTTCACATATCGTGTAAGTACCAAGGGGAATCGTTAGATTAAATGATAGAATATATTCATAGGTGGTGACTAAAGAGAATTAGTCACTATAATGGAGCGGTAAGGGAAGACCGTTCAACTGTAAGATGTTGTTAGTAGAGATAAAGTAAGAATAACAAAATGACACTGAGATAGTGAAATTTCATGGGGTACCAGTTGATATGGTGTCTGACTGGGACAAGGTTTCATGCCTCGAGTTTGGGAGAGTTTACAAGAGGCTATGGGTGCTGAGTTGCAGTTGAGTAAACGGATCACCCGCAGACTAATGGGCAGGCTGAGCGGACTAATCAGATATTGAATTTAAGTGAAGTTGGGAGCAGTACCTTCCAGTAGTGGAGTTTGAATATAATAACTTCTAAAAGTTTAAAATTTAGCACGACCCCATTTGAGGCGTTGTACGGTAGACCTTGTCATTCTCCTACATGTTGGTTATTGGTGGGGGAAGACAAGTTACTAGGGCCAGAGTTGATATATGACACTACGGTTAGGGTAGAGAAAATTTGGGGTCGTATTTGAGTAACTTAGGACAGACAAAAATATACGCCAATGACAAAAATATCTTTTGTGAATTTTCTGTGAGGAAGGTTTTACTGCGAGTATCTTCATAGAAGCGATAATGCAATTTGGAAAAAAGGGGAATTTGACACCGAGGTATGTGGGGCCATTTTCCACCATCAAGAGGATTAAAACGGTGGCATATAAACTAAAATTTTCAAAACACTTGCATTGTATACATGATTTGTTCCATATTTCTTCGCTTAGATGGTATCTTCGGGATAAGTTGACTCATACCCACATTGCGCTGGAGCAGATTCATTAAAAACCTGGTAGTTCATATGAGGAGATACACGGAGGCTATCCTAGACACTAGCAAGAGGATATTGAGGTCGAAGGTAGTTACACTTGTGCGTGTTCAGTTGGAGCACCATAACGTCGAGGAATCGGCTTGGGAACGCGAGGATGAGATGCACGAGAAATGTCCAAAGTTATTGTTACCAGGTATACTTTTATTTTTCAAATTTCGGGATGAAATTCCATTGTAAGGCGGAAGTATATAACACCCCGTATTTTTAATGATTTTTAAATATTGAATTAATTAAATTAAATATAGGAAATTAATTGATAGTTAATCAGATTAAAATAAATATTAGCTAGCGAGATAAGGGTGGGTATTTATTGATGATAATTATATTGAATATTACAGAGCGAATAAAGTAATATATGATTGTGAATATGATTAAGAGTTTATGAAAATTATCACGAGTGAGAAATACGACAATTACGGTAATTAAGTCGGGATGCACGTGTCAGTTGTGTCAGGACTAAATTAATGGAATAAAAAGTAAAATATTTATAAGTCTCCCAAATGGTTATTTCGAGTGCGCCAATATATCCGGAAGGGTTGAGATAGTCAGAAAAGTCTTCCTGGGGATTAGTTTGTGTCCCGGGATTGTTTTTGACCAAACTGGCATCCCGAGAGGGCGTTTTTGTAATTTATATTTTTGGAGTATAATTAGTGATGAAAATTAAAGGGTTAATATATCATGTACGTGGTTTAGATTAGAGCTATCATTATTAGACACATAGAGGCCAAAAGGAGGAAGGAGGAGGAGAGGTAACTAGGGCCAGAACCACCACTAGTGCACCTCATACACCACAAAGACCACTACCACGTAGATCAGAGAAGGAGGATCGCAACCATACCATCTAAATCAACGGGTCAGACCTTATTTCGTGAGGTAAGTGTTTAATTCTTGCAAAAACTATAGCAATAATCACGTTCATGTTAGTATAGGTGTACAATACCCATGTATTGTTCATAATCTTGATGAAATTGGAGGTTTAAGATGATTAATTACAATATGAAATAGAAGTATGAGTTAAACCCACATGTTCGTAATATAAATAATTAGAAGTATGAGTTAAACAATTAATGAGGTACTTGGGTTTGATTGATTAATAATGGAACTGTACGAATGTATTATTCGGGATGTAAGGGTTAGCATAATGACTTAGATGTCGTAGTAAGAGACTCAATTTAAAATAGTTAAGTGTGATGGAGTATCTAGTATGAGTTAGAAGTATACGTTAGGTGTGCACAATAGTTGAGAGGTGATAATCTCAAGTGAGTGCTCGGGAAGCTTGCATGCACATAATATTTGCTTTATTGGAATTTTTAAATACTTGCTAAATTGTTTTGAAATGTTTTACACTCGGGCTCTGACCCATCTCTTGCAAAAATATCTTTTCTTTTGTTGTATTTTATTTTTGGTGTCCAGCCATAGGGACACCAAGTTTAGACTTTCAGACCATTTGACGTGCTGCATCTATTGTGGGAGTTGCAGGTCCTCATATTTAGACGTTTCCACTTCTATCATCCCAGTTCTATTATTTAGACCTTCGAGTTAGGGCAAGGGTCACCCATTCTCATTTTTGTATGTCATAGAGACATTGTACACATTTTATTTACATAATCAGTTTTCGGTCGGATTTAGTATTATTACATTTTGATGGTTTGGATTTTCGTTTAACTGGGACGATTATTCCAGTTTCTCACATTCAGTCAATTAGTGTTTTATTAATTATTCATTTTTTCATGAAAATGTTAGATGTGTTTAATGATTTAAATTAAAGAATTTTTACTAATGGGAAAATGTTTTGACACTAGCTTAATTAATTATTAGGTGGTTAATAAGAAAATTATTTTCCGACAGTGATGCTAAGAATGAACTAACCGCATACTCTATTTTAAATTTTATAAAGGACTGGCCACCCGGTATTTAATTGGGCGGGGTGTCACACTGGGCCTGACCAAATTTTCGTAGGCTCTGGATAGCTGCTGGGTGTAGACTTTAAAGTTATCTTTCACCTTATCTCCATCCTCATCTAGAGCCTCTAGCTGTACATGTCGTGGGTCAGGGATGAGTTCGTTGCTTAGAGTACCTATGGATGAGGGTACCGCCAACTCCACTAGTAATACAACTTCAGTCCCTTATACCAATGAGAATGGGGTGAACCCGATTGGTTTTGTCTTTAAGTTGATAATCCCATAGAACCATGGGAAGCTTCTCATCCCATACCCCCGAAATGTACTCTAGCATACTATTCAAGATATTGATCAGGGTCTTATTGGTGGCTTCTGCTTGACCGTTACCCTTAGGTAGGAGATAGTTGAGCTGTTGTGTACAAATTTGTATTTGTTTGTGAGGAGGGCCATCTCCTTACATACGAACTGCTTCCCATTATCTGTCAAAATTACTTTGGGTATACCAAACCTGCATATGATATACTCCTTGATTAACTAGGTTACCACTTGGACAATCACTCTCCTTATAGGGATGGCTTCTGCCCATTCGGTGTACAATTCTATATCCATAATGATAAAAGCTTTGCCATGAGAAGTTGGGTTGATTTTTCCAACTAGGTCAAATGCCCATGCGTGGAAGGGGTAAGGAGCTGCTAGGCTTTATAAACTGACTGAAAGGAGATGTACCATGTTTCCATGTACTTGACAGGATTTTTACTTCTTCACATAACTAATAGAGTCAACCTCCATGGTTGGCTAGTAGTATCCCAACATCATTACTTGATCATACAGTTTCGTACCCCCCGTGTGGAAGGTCTCATGGGCTTCCTTTAGCACTCTCCCTGTGTCTTCCTTATCTATGAACCTCAGTGCCTTCTTATTGTACCCCTTCGTATAAAGCTCTCCTACATCAGGTAAAAATGGATTATCCTCTTTTGTAGATGAATTTCTTCTTCTCTCTCAGTGGGTAACTTGCCATCTTTTAGATATGATATGTATGGCTGCCTCTAATCTTCAAAGGCTTCCACAAAGTTATCTTCCGATGGCTGGTAAAAATGGGCCTAGCACTTTAAACAAACTATTGCAGACGAGAAAACTCTGCACTCATGGTGGGTAAATAGTACCCCCCCCCCCCCCCCCGCCCCCCACTACAACCGACGATAAAGACTAATATCAGTGTCCCCAAAATGCTTTTTGTGCATCTCGGCTAGCGTTTCGTTATCTTCTTGTTCTCCCACACATCTTGCTAGGAACCCTACAGGGCTCTTGAAGTAAAGTGTTCCCTGTAGCAGGTGTTAGTTAGCTAGATCTAACATCTTCATTGTCCCATCTCTGTTCTCTAACTACTTCACAACTAGGTGCCTCCAATCTTCGGGCTCGTTTCTTGTGAAAAAAGATTTTACTGTAGTAGGCACAGTTCTTCACCGTACTGTGATTGTTGCTTCTGGCTCATCCATGTCTAACTTATGTGCTATCGTGGCTAGTACGTCGGGGGTACCTATGAATTGTTCTTTCATGTCTCTCCACATTTACTTTCAAGAACTTCCCTAACAATCTCTGAATCATGTATTTGTATGGTGCCAGGTTGGCATGTTTGAGGGCAAACTCGCCATTAACTTGTTTTACTACCAGGTTGGAGTCCCCTCATATGCACAGCACTTTAACCCCTATTCTGAGTGCCTTCACCATCCCCAAAATGAGGGCCTCATATTCAACCTCATTTTTTGAGCATTTAAAATCTAATTTGAAGGAGAGGGTGATCTTTTCCTTACTGTTTGATAATATAATACTAGCACCTCCTGTTCCTTGAGCACTGGAGCCATCGAACTCCATCGCCCAGTTTTCCATTTTTTCCACCATGCATGCTTGAAAGTTCTCCCCAGGTAGTTCCTCATTGGGGAGGGGGGGGTCGAAATTCCCACTTTGAAAATGGGCGAGCAGATTTGCTACCGGTTGACTTTTAATGGCTCTGGGCACTATGCATTTTAAATCATATTTTGAAAAAAATCAAAAACCATCTTGCTGTGCATCCCAAAATCACCGTCCGTGTGAGGAGGTACTTTATGGGGTCATACTTAGTGACTATGTGAATTGTGTAATCCTGTAAATAATGTCTCAACTTCTGAGCAATAAAGACCAGGTCAAGACAGTGCCTCTCTACGCTGGGTATCTAAATTCCGTACCTGAGATCACTCTTGACAAGTAGTACACTGGCTTTTCTACTCCTTCCTCTTCTTGGACGACAATGCTCTTATGGATCTTTTGGTTGAAGTAAGGTAGAGTCGTATCGGTGCCCCAACTTCTGGTGGAATCATTGTGGATGGGGTGGATAAAAGTTCTTTGATCCTTTCAAATTCCTTCTTCTACTCATCTCCCCAAATCAACTTGGCTTTGTCTTTTCAAAGGGGTGTGAATGGGTGGGTCACCTCCGCTAGAGCAGGTATGTACCTTCTTATGTAGGACACCTTCCCTAAAAAGCTCTTAAGATGCCCTTGACTCTTGGGAGGTGGCATCATCATGATGGATTTCTTTTTCTTTGCATCTACTTGAACCCCCTGTCTATTCACAAAAAACACCAAAAATTTTCCCGCAGTGACCTCGAAAGCACACTTCGAAGGTTTCTTCTGCATCTTGTACCTACGACATCTCTCGAACACTCTCCGGAGGTCCTGTATATGCTTGCTTTATTTCTTAGATTTCACCACCATATCGTCCACATGAAATTTTAGTATATCATGAAATAAATCATGGAAAATTACCATCATGGTCCTTTGGTACGTGGCTCCAGCATTCTTCAATCCAAATGGCAAGACTGTATAGTGGAAATTTCCCAGGAGCATGCGAAAGATTGTATTCTCCTCATCCATCGGGTCCATCTTAATCTGATTGTTGACAACGTACTCGTCGATGAAGATATACATCTGATGGCCGGCAGTAACATCAACTACGATGTCTATGCTTGACAGATGAAACTCATGTTTAGGACATGGCCTATTCAGGTCGTGAAAATCCACACAAATTCAAATTTGGATCTTGTCCTTCTTTTCCACCGGCACTATGCTCGAGAGCCACACATGATGCTGAATAGGATTGATGAACCCCCCTGGCAATAGCTTCTCTACCTCTGCTTTTATTTTTAGATCGAGGTTAGCTTTGTAAGTGCGTGTGTAGACACCCCATTCTGTTAGCCCCTAAACTCTCCTTAGGTCCCTAGAACCTCCTCTCATCACTACAGATCCAGGTCATACCCCGAGTACTGACCTAGAAGCCATCCGGCACTCCCAGGCTCCGTTTGACCAAAAGTTAAACCCTTCAGCTCGACCGAGACTGAATGAATCTTCGAAGGGAACTGAAACCCTTTTCCAATGGTCCATTCCGTGCGCGATTCCGACTTACCATGCGGACGAATGACCCATTTCCCCCAAAACTCAATCAGAAGGCCACTAGGCACTCCCGGGCTCCATTTGACGATGGTCAGCTCTTCATCTCAACCGAGACTGAATGAATCTTCAAAGTGCACTGAAACCCCTTTCCAACGGTCCATCCCGTGCACGATTTTGACTTACGGTACGGACAAACGATTTTTTTGACTCTGAAAGGTCGCCGAATGCTTCTAGGGCTCGGTTGACCAAAGTTAACTCCCCGAACCTGATTAAAATCTTTTGAATGTATAAGATATCTCGTAACCTTTCCAATTGTACGCCTCGTGCATGATTTGGACTTACCATGCGGATGAACAATCTGTTTGCATCCGACGATTCCCCGTCCGATGGACTGGCGAATGCTTCTGAGCCATATTTGACCCAGAGTCTACTCCCAAACCTGGGAGCAGTCCAAAGGACATTCGAAGGTCTCTGAGTTACCTTTCCAATGGTCTGATCCATGAGCGATTCTAATCAACGGTTTGCATTCCGCGACCGATTTTCAAAAAAGGCCTGAAAGACACTGCCAGACTGCAGGTCCCAGACCCTGCCTATCGGCAGTGTGCCTAACGCACCTGCCGAACGGCAGGAACAGGTCTATGTCGATCGGCAATTCCCTAGGCCTATAAAAATAAGGCCTTACCTCACTTTTAAGGGGTGCCCATATCTGATAGATATCACTCTCAGTAAACCTCGAAAACCTCTCTCGAAGTCAGCGTGATTTCCACACCCAAATCCCTTTCCAACCTTCACTTTTCATCATCCTTTTCACCAAACTTGGTGAATTCACTACCCTCCATCATCATCCAAGTCTAAGGGCTGCTCTCCAACATTCAAGATCAAGCTCAAGATCTCCAAGAAGGTCCAATTTCTAAACTCTCTCCTTTAATTCGCAATAACTTGTTTTATTACTTAGCACTTTCATTATCTTATCTCATATATCCTAATATACTTTTTATTTAGTATTATTTCACATCTCTTAGTTTCATATAAATAAAAAACCCAAAAAATAAGAAAAAATAGGGTTTGCTCATATATTCCAAACGAGAATTCTCACACTTTTTTTACACTTCTCTCACAACTAAAACACTTTTTCTACACACACACAGACACGCACACACACACACACACACACACAAATAAGAGAATCCCCGGTTGGATTTATGGGATAAATCCCACCCCTCGTTTTGTATGCGAACTACGTCGACTTTGATGCCTCCATAGGCTACGTATGCGTCTCGGGGTAAAACCCAAGACTCGAGTTCTATTTTTACTTTTCCTCTTATTTTCTATTTTCTCTATACTCCATTCTCTTATACTATATACACATATATTTCTTCTTGAGGGCCTATTATTCCGTATACGTTATCGTTCCCTCATAACGATTAACGTAGTGATGATCACCTAAATCTTATTTTCCAATACTTTTATACCTTCCTACGGACGACCCGCTTTACCTCTTCCATGGTACAAGCTGATGATTCCTAGCTCCACTATATATACACATGCACACATATCATGGGGAAAATAAAGGAAAATAGCAAAAACCCATGAGAGACAGAAAGGGCGGAATGGGTGCCTAACACCTTCCCATTTCGTAACTTAGCCTCCGGACCCTTTTCGAATCACTTTGGTTTTGTATGAACCAATATGTCTTTGGATGCTGTCCTTCGGGATTTTCTTTTGTCTGTTTTGAGTAAAATAGACTGGCGACTCTAAACTCTCTACATTTTTCACCTCACCTCAAATGATACCGACCTAAGCTCTCCCAAGAGGGATGTGTGGGACCCAGGATCCTCACTCTTGCGCGGCCCACCCGCCACGAGGATCGAGATCCAAGAGAGGATGGCCACAGTGACGACTCTACTGGGGATTTTCTTTTGAGGGTTAGACTCTATTTACATGGGTATTATGTTTGTTTATATTTTCCCCCAATTTTTCATGTTCCCCCTTTATTGCTCATGTGTACCCCCATGCTTATGCTTATATTCACACTTGTAGAAAATTCTCCATGTACACTTAGCACCACGTGAACCTAGGATCACATATATTCTCATGTTGCACGCATCACCCATCCATACTAGGTGTACCATTAGTACTTGCACTTTGCTCCCTATTTAGCATAATCCAGAAAGATACTCTCATCATAAGATACTAATAAGAGAATCATGCATGAGTCACATGACTTCACCAAAGAGCATTGTGATTGACCAAATTTTACCCAGTAACTGGAGGGTCAGTTCGTGATGGGCGCTGGTCCGGCAGGGCACATTTAGCCTAAGCGACATGACTCTCACCTTGCATTGGCCAAGTACCTTCGATGTATATCGAACAGTTCCCTCGTATCATACCGCTTGACCGAAGTCATGACGGGAGGTATATCGCAGGGAACTCGTTCACGTATGCCGAGTATATCGAATTCTCTCTCACATATACCGTTCCCACGAGGAATAGAGTGAGGAAATTCATGTACACTCATGTATATGAAATGGCTTGTCCACACGTATCGATTGCCCGCAAGAGCAAGACGTATATCATGGAAGTCACTCCAAAGGGGGGAACCATTTCCGATTCACCCAACCAACTACATACCCGCATATAGGTGTCAACCCTAGGACACACACGTTAGATTATCGGTTTCAACCCGAAACTCTACCGAAATTCCGGATCGGCCTACCTCCCGAATTGTCGCGCATTTTTAAAATGGGACCCTGTCCGTGAGCGTGGTCATAAGTCCGTCCATAGCTTTGCATATATTACAAACCCAATTTTTCCAGGCTCGGTTCCCGTCCGTCATTTCATTTTTCATTTAGGAGAATTTAATACAAGTGAGAACATAATAATTATAATAATCATGCTAAGATCCGTCTCCCGAAAAAAAAATCCAAAAACATTTCTCCCTTATTTATCAAAAAGCCAAAAACATTTCTCCTCTCCTTATCAAAAATTCAAAAATATTTTGAGTTTCAATCTCGAAAAAAAATGTCAAAAATATTTTCCCCTTTTTTCTCAAAAATAAATCCCATTTTACGCCTTCTCAGGTCGATCGCAAAGCCTTGGCCTGGCTCCTTATTGGCTTCGGTCCTCAATCAAGTCACCCCGGAGTTCCGTCCGTTCCCCTATTACTCCTTCCGAGTTCGGAATCCATCCACTTTCCATGGAGAACACATATCAAGTACCCTTTGTTCGGCTGAATCTGACGGTAGTTCTATCTCAGCTTGTGTCCAAGATTTACAACCTCCAAATTGAGGTTCGAGAGATGCAACGAAATCAGGTTCCCTTTCTTCAAGAGCCCGAGGCCCTATTTCCTCGTGCCATGGATCCGCCCGCGCCTATATCGATTTTCGAAGAGTATCAGCACGCTCCACGTGCTCCTCCTGTCAATGGGCCACCGCCTGCCTAGCTTTGGATGCCGAACCTTGCCCAGCATGGGGCTAACTTACCTATGGTCATTAATCCGAAGGAAGAAGAGCTGAACAAAGTCAAAGAGGACCTCAAGATGCTCACTAAGAAGTTTAACCAAGTCAGAATTTTAAGAAATTACACGGACTACACCGACATATCTCCTTATCCTAAAGTGAGGTTACCCAAGAAGTTTAAGATGCCAAATATCGAGAAATCCAGAGGAAGTGGACCCCCGATTGTTCATCTCTGTAGTTATCACTTTTCCATGACTCTACTAGGGGCTTCTGAAGAAGTGATGGACCAATTGTTTTAGCAAACTCTGAAGGATAGTGCCCTCCGATGGTTTTTGTCTCTCGAAGAATCTAGAATTCGTAGTTTGGAGGATGTAGCCCTAGAATTCATATCGCAGTACAAATACAATGAAGAGTTTGAGGTCACCTGCCATGATTTAGAGCTGCTCAAGCAGAACCTTGTAGAATGAGTCAGTAACTTCATCGCCCGATGGAGGGAAAAAGCAGAAATTATGACGATTCGGGCTTTCGAGGAAGAACAAGTCAACATAATAAAGAACAACTTCTAAGCCCATGTTCGAACAATGATAGGAGGAAAATACTATCCCCATTTTCGAGCTTTGAGAGAGGCATAAGTAAAAATCGAGTAAGGTCTTGTCAAGACAGAATTCGAACCAAAGAAAGTGTTCAGATAGTTCATCCCCAGAAAATATGACAATCTTGCTAGTGCTACAGTCTCAACCATCAACAACATCTCTCAACAAACCACATCATGGGCACAGGAAAGCTGCCCTGTCCCAGTCCGAAAGGAATATACCATGCTCCCCTCTCCAAAGTTTATCAAGCCTTGCTAAATTGAAACCTTATCAAACCTTTGGATCCTCGTCTATTGCCAAATCCACTCCCAAGAAACATCAAGGCAGATGCCCATTGCGCCTATCACCAAACAGCTGGCCATACCACCGACCAATGCTTTCACCTCCGAAATATGATCCAAGGTCTAATTGACTGGGGTACCATCGCCCCACCAGCCAATCCTAAGCCTAACACTACTCACAACCCACTTCCAAATCATATCAATGCCAACTTCTTAGAAGAGAACCCAGAATTCGATCCCTCAACTCAAATCACACCCATATACTCTCCCAAACCTCTCCAAATTTGCCCATATTTCCTCCTACACCCTGCTAGCCTCACTGATCAGGCACTGTCATTCCTCACCAAAGCATGCATTACTGTTCATAGTCGTTCTGAAAATGGATGTATGGAATTATTAGAAGTCTTAAACCAATGCCTAGAGTTCGGGCTGAAATTGCCCTCACAGATGATCATTGATTGTCAGATATTCAGTATGCTGTTCTTGGAAGCACGAAAATGGGCTCAAGAGTCAGATAATTGGATAGTACTGACCGATGAAGTCATCTTGGATGATATGGTCGAAATTATATCAGAATTCTTCAGGCAGGCTCACAACATTTGCAGTATCACCGAGTTATTCGATGCTTTAAAGCTACAGGGGCGCCTGGTCCCTTCACCCTTGCACATCCCTATAGAATGGGATGACATGTATGAAGAAGCCGTTGAAGTTGTGGAATGCATTGACTTTGCATGGAAAGACATAATTGTTGCCACCGGATGGGGGGAAGAATTTGAATATTTGAATGAAGAGCAAGCTTTATGGAGAACTGGCCAGGTAGCCGACATGTGTGGAATGATATATTTTAAAGAACTCCTCATAGAAATAAACAAGGTGAAAGAACAACCTGAGATCGACAAGGAAACGGGATTCATGTTTTTTCCTTCTTCAGTAAATCACTTGACCAGATCAGGGAGGCATTACAAGATTCCAAGCTCACCACTAGCCAATGAAAAAGGAAAGGGTGTTGAAAACCTTCCTTTACTAGAGATGACCCTCGAGGAGAGCAAGATCCTAGATCAACTAAAGAAAACTCAAGCTAACATCACTCTATAGGGGATTTTCATGTCTTCTCAGCTGCATAAAAATTCTTTGATCAAGTTGCTCACTAGACCCACAGTTTATCCGTCTACCACACTAGAAGAAGTGGTAAATTTGGTCGGATCCTTGACCTCTACGCGAATGCTATCCTTTTCGAAGAGGAAATCCCCAAGATTGGGCCAAACCATAATCATGCACTCAATATCTCCGTCGAAGTTATGGGGAAGGTTGTACCACTCTCTCTTGTCGATAATGGATCAGCCTTGAATTTCTGCCCACTAAGAACCTTCAAATGTTTAGCACTGAAAGAAAGCGGCCTCGCTCCAAATTCTGCTGCTATGCGTGCCTATGATAATACCCGTCGGGAGGTGATGGGATCCATAAAGATTGTAATAGGAGCTGGACCTATAAACCCTGTCATTGAATTCCAAGTTATTAACATCTCAGCCTGTTTTAACCTATTGATAGGACGACCTTGGATCCACAATATCAAGGGCGTGTCTTCTTCACTCCATCAAAAATTAAAGTTCTTCGCCGACGGACGGGTCATTACCATCTTGGGTGACAACGACAATGCCGATGGGGCAAGTACCAGCAGCCCAATACCTGAGATTCAGCATGGGTCAAATGATATGATCCTATCAGGATTTCGAGTGGAACCACTTCTACTCCCGACAGGGGACAACTTCAAAGAAAGGGTTTGTCCAGAATATGACCCTCATGGCCACGTCAATGTGATTCAGATGTTCAGAAACATGCACTTCATGCCCAGACTAGGGCTAGGACCAAGACAACAAAGTATACTTGAGCCGATTGAACTAAAGAAGGCCTTCCCTCATTGTGGTTTGGGGTATTAACCATATGAACAAGAGCTCAGAATGATCCGCCTGTCTCGACTAAAGAGAAGACTAGACTGTGTCCAGACTATTTGAGGTGATTACTTGAATGGACGATTCATCAAAGAGGGCGAAGACTTCCCCTTCTGTGGCTTTCCTAAACCATGGTATGACCATACAGACAAGAAGATGAAGCCTGGAATGAAGAAATTCTTCCCAGACAGCTACCCATGGGCCGAGAGTTCCCAACACCATGTACAACCACTCATCAAAGATACCGAAGAGAATAAGGAAAGTGAATCCTAAGATTCCTTCAACTTACAGACACTAGGGCTAACACTTTACATAGTTCATTTAGGCACTACATCACTGGATCCATCCCACCTGATTAAAGCTACGGATACACCTCTCCTCAACTGGCATGCTGCACCAGTTCTACCTGCTAAAATCTCCCCTAATCCTAATGTTTACCCCTTTTATTCTTCATTTGTCTATCCTTATTCAAATGTAATCAAGTCCCCTTTTGAAGAGGTTCTCAATGCTGTTTTTCCTATCAATGAACTAAACGAAGATTTTGAGAATCTTGTTGTGTCTTACATTAACTGTTTGGATTCTAATAAAACTTTTTATGATGATGATTTTTCAAATGAACAATTATTAACTGATCTAAATATGGTTAATAATAAACAACATAATTGCGTTCAAGTTAATGAAGAAGAAACTGTTGTTATAAACCTCGGTTCTAGTAGCCAGCTGCGCGAGATTAGGATAGGGACTACCCTTGACGAGCATGAGCGTGCACAACTCAAAGAATTGCTAAAGGAGTTCATGGATGTCTTCGCATGGTCCTACGACGATATGCCCGACATTGATCCTGAAATAGCTCAGCACGAGATCCCCACTCTCCCAGATTACAAGCCGGTCAAACAAAAGTTGAGAAAACTTCGCACCGAATGGTCGCTTAAGGTCAAAGAAGAGGTGGTCAAACAGTTGAACGTAGGCTTCATTCGTGTGATCGAATATCCCATGTGGCTAGCCAACATAGTGCCCGTGCCGAAATCATGAGAAAAAGTTTGGATGTGTGTAAACTATCGGGATTTGAACAAAGCCTCTCCAAAGGATGATTATCCGTTACCCACTATCGACATGATTGTGGACAACGCAGCCAGTCATGCTCTCAAGTCATTCATCGACGGGTTTGCTGGATACAACCAAATTAAAATGAACCTAGACCATCGAGAAAAAAATTCATTCATCACCCCATGGGGAACCTTTTGTTACACTATTATGCAATTTGGTCTGAAGAACGCTGGGGCTAGCTACCAGAGGGCTGCCACAACCATCCTGCACGATCTGATTCACAAAGAAGTTGAGGTCTATGTGGATGATATGATTATCAAATACAAGACTAGAGAAGGTCATGTTCCTGATCTTCAAAAGTTTTTCGAATGACTGTGACGATATCAGATGAGACTCAATCCGCAAAAATGAATCTTCGGCGTTACAAAGGGAAAAATCTTAGGATTCATGGTCAGTGAGAAGGGGATAAAAGTAGATTCCTCCAAGCTGAAAGCCATACTTGAGATGACCCCTCCCCAAACAGAGAATGAAGTCCGAGGTTTCCTCAGGAAATTATAATACATCAGCCAGTTCATCATCTAGCTAACCTCCATTGGTGAACCTATCTTCAAACTCCTCCGAAAGGATTCAACTAAAGCTTGGAATGAGGCATGCCAAGAAGATTTTGACCGAATCAAACAATATCTGACCCAACCCCGTGTACTCATGCCACCACAGTCCGGTCTCCTCTTACTCCTATACCTAACCATAACTGACACTTCAGTTGGGGCTCTGCTAGCCTAATACCTTGAAAATTCACGCAAAGAAAGGGCCATCTATTAAGCCAGTCACAAATTAGACAGGTATGAGGTTAACTACACCACTTTGGAAAAGGCGTGTGTCGCACTTGTCTGGGCACCCAAAAGATGTGACACTACATGCTCTCCTTTCCCATCAAACTTGTATCTCGAATGGACCCCATCAAATAACTTCTTGAGAAACTCGCCTTGTCCAACTGAATGGCCCGATGGTTGATGCTCCTAGATAAGTTCGATTTCATGTACGTCATGCAGAAATCCATGAAAGGAAGATCCATCTCTGACTACCTCATTGATTACCCCGTAGAAGAAGCCGATGTTTGGGTCTTTGAATTCCCAGATGAAAACATCCTTTGCACCTCTCAAGACACCCGTCGATGGAAAATGTTATTTGACGACGGTGCCAATAAAAAAAGGATATGACATTGGGATACTTCTGTTCGACCCAGATGACTCCCACACTCCCATCGCCATCAAATTGGATTTCCCTTGCACCAACAACATGGCTGAATACGAGGCATGCACAGTAGGCCTCAAGGTTGCTCTCTAGATAGATATTTAATGCCTAGATGTCTACGGGTATTCCGCCCTCATCATCGGTCAAGTGCTCAAAAAGTGGAAAGTCAAGGACGAGAAACTCCAACCCTTTCATGTCCAGTTAGAAGAACTAGCCTCCTAATTCCAAGATATCACCTTCCATTACCTACCTCGAGAAAAGAATAACCTAGACAATGCCCTTGCTACCCTGGCCTCTATGGTCGACATGCCCGAATGAATAACTATGAAACCCTTCCTAGTTCAAAATCAAGACAAACCAACCCACTGTTACCACATTGAGCTTGTTACCACAGAAGATCCCGAGATAGCCAATTGTTGGTACTATGATATCTGGCGCCTCCTCAAGCATTGTAGGTATCCCGAGGGTTCCAACAAGAAAGATCGAGCCACCCTTCGAAGACTTATTGCCCAGTACATCATCTGTCACAAAGCACTGCTCAAAAGAAACTTCGATGGAAATCATCTTCACTGCATCACAGAGGTTGACATTGAAAAGATCCATAGCGGGGTATGCGGACCTCACATGAACGGTCACATGCTTGCCAAGAAGGTCATCCGACAAGGTTACTACTGGACCACCATGACCTAGGATTGAACCGCCTACGTCCAGAGATGCCTCAAATGCAAACAATTCTCTAACATTCAGCATTTGCCTTTGCGCTAATTATACAACATGACCTCTCCCTGGCCATTCTCCACCTGGGGCATCGACATTATAGGGAAGGTTACACTGAAGACTTCTAATGTTCATGAGTTTATCCTAGTTTCCATTTATTAATTCACTAAATGGGTCGAAGCTGAGTCATACGCAGTGCTGAACGCCAAGAAAATGGCCAAATTCATAAAGAAAAATATCATCTGCCGATATGGGGTCCCGCATGAGCTAGTATCAGATAACGGGTTACATTTCGATGAAAAAGTCACAGAGGTGGTCAACGAGTATGGAATTCGAAGACGCAAATCTTATCCCTACCGACCTCAGACCAATGGTGCAGTTGAAGCCGCCAATAAGAACCTCAAAGCAATCATCAGTAAGATAATCGAAAGATGTCGGGATTGGGCCGACCCGATCCCGTACGCCCTCTGGGGTTGTCGAACCTCAATTCAAACCTCTACTGGGGATACCCCTTACTCTCTAGTCTATGACATGCAAGTAGTCCTACCTATGGATTTGGCAATACCCTCGTTACGCGTCATGCTTGAAAGCAAGGCCAGTGAAGAAGACTGTTGCCAAAGCCGCCTTGATGAGCTAACCCTCCTAGACGAAAGGAGATTAAAAGCACTATACCACATACAAGGGTACCATCGCCGAATAACGCGTTCATTCAACAAGAGGGTCAAGGGCTGCGGTGTCCGAGAACGGAACCTAGCCCTCAAAGAAATCATAGAACCCATCTGGGACCCCAGAGGGAAATTCAAGCCCAATTGGAGCGGCCCCTACATTGTCAAGAAGATCTTGTCCGGCGGTGCCTCTATGCTCACCGACTTAGACGGGGAAGAGATGGCTCATCCAGTCAACCTGGATCGTCTCAAGAAATTCTACCCCTAGTCCGAAATCTCGGTGCGCTACGACTCTTCTCATCTCCCTTCTATTCTAAAAAAAATATCTCTTCATTCCCCCCTACCCAAAACTATGTGGGCCTGATCCTCTCCAAAATAAAAAAAATAAAAATAAATAAATAAATAAACATTTTCAAACAAATTAAAACTTTTCAAAAATCCCAGAGGTATGTAGGCAACTCATACACCTTACATGAGCACGGCCCTTTCTTTTTCACAAAATACTATTCTTTTCTTATTTCCGAGAACGACAGTCAATTCCAACATATACTTAAACAAAAGGTTTATGTATGCCTTAGCGATCGGTATAGATAATTCAAACAACACAAAACTCATCAAAGGCACAACTGGATGATCAAAAACTTGTTTATTTCACTAATAAGAAATTATGGTACAGATTACATAAGAAAAGGAGCGGATAACTCCTTTCCCCATACCCTCCTAAAAAAGCCAAATAAAATCCCCACATTTATTCCCCACAATAAAATCTCCAAAAGTCCTATCCACAGCTACCAGAGGAGCCCGCTCCGTCATCATCATCTACATCCTGGGGTCTCCAAGTTTCACCTACCTGAACAGAGTGTCGAAGACACTCCGTGGATCGATAAGCTCGAACCAGCTTCGAATAAACCACAACACCTCCCTCCATGGTGTCAAAAGAGACAAGCCACTTTTGTCCAGTCTCCACTGCTATCATCTTGCTAGCTACTCTCCTCCATAACCACTTCATATAATCCCTAGGGATATGCCAAACTCTCCCAACAGATTGAGAAGGACGGGTCGACGGACGCCGATTCTTCCACAGAGAGACAAGCCACAGGCACAGACGCTCGATCAAATCCTCTACCGGGAAAATTGGAATAGAAGACGCATAGGGAAATAAAAAGAGGTCTGGTGGAGACCAACCAGATGCACATACGGGTATTCTCCTAGCTCCAGAGCAGGAAAAAACTTTCCGCACAAAGGCACTGACCAGTACAGATTCCGAGCCCGATGCTCCACAAGCCAATTCTCCCAGCTCGCAATATCCAGGCCAACGTAGAAGAAGTGACGCGAAAAAAAGTTGGGTACAGTCGACAAAGGATATTCTGGAAGAGTCACCAGGAGGAGTCTTTCCGACAACAACATGAACAGCATCACGGTCCTCCCCCGCAAGAAGTTAGAACGACCTTCTCTCTAGGCATCCAGACGGTTCAAGGTCTCCTTTAGTATCACCGCCACATGATTGCGACGATATGACATCCATGAAGTAATGGTTGCAAGTTGCGAATACACCCGCAGTTCCCCAGTCACTAGTAGAAATTTTGATACTAAGCCCAGAGTAACCGTTCCAGCATAACCAATATCACCTAGTTCCTGCAAATGCACGGACTGCAACACCGACGGGAGGGAAATCATTCCTCCAGGAACTAGTGATCTAGTCGCCGAAGGAAAAATACGGAGAAGCCCAGCCATCAAATCCCTGGGAGAACATGAAAATTTGGGTAAAGCCGCAGCAATACTGGGATTAATCCCCAACATGGTAGAAAAGTCCTCGTAGGTAGGACAAACTTCATCCAACCCAAAACGGAATACATGGTCTTCGGGGTACCAAAATTTTACTGCCGCCATCAGCATGTTCCACTCAATGGACCGATTGCACCACAAAGAGACTCGACGCATGTTGAAAGCATCATAGTCGACGTTATAAGAGCACACTGCTTCCAAGGCTTCGAGGTAATTAGAAAACTCAATGCTACCAGGGAAAGCCATCTTGCAAGACTAACAAACAATAGATAAGTGAAGGTGTGATGGAAACACTCCACCCCTACCCCTTTTTATACTTGAGAATCCGAACAAGAGACACAATCCCTGGAGAAATTGGAGGGAATCCTACTCCACAAGGTACAAAAGGCTGAAGAGGGCACAAATTAAAAGCTTTGAATTGATGGGACTGGACTTAACTGTCGATAGGCAGGATAAAGGTCTTACCGATCGATAAACACCCATTTTTGGAAATTTTCCTTTTTCCTCTTTTATCAAAATTAAAAGCCCAATAAAAATAAATTGATATTCTCAACAGAATTTCAAAAATCCTTTTCCATACTTATAAAATTTCCATTTTTAACATTCCTTCAAAATCCCAAAAATAATTCTTTTTACGGTCTCAGCAACAAAGTAAAAAGCACTTGCGCATGCATTCATCATTAACAAAAGATAATAAAAAATGCCATTGCATTGCATATATATTTGTTCTCTGTGTTACATCAATTTTGCAAGAAATAGAAAAAAGAAAAAAAAATAACGGGACTCACTCCGGACCCACATTCTCTCTCTCTCTCACCTACCCTTCACCTGTCTCTCTAAGAACTTCCACCCCTACGACACGCTCTCTTACCCTACGACGAGACGATGTACTACCACTACCCGAACCAGAGCCCTCCCCGAACGAAGAAGAATGCATCAAACAAGAAGGAACCAGGACTGCATCCCGAATATGAGCAGTCGCCGAAGAGATCCAATCTCTAATGTCCCTCGGCCATGTGGTCGACACCCGGTCTTACTGCAAAGAAAAAGAAAAATCAGTATCAAAGAGGGATCAAAACAGAAAAGGAACTAAAAAGAGCAAGAAGGTATACCGTAAGACGAAGGACCTCCTCTATCAAACCCAACTCCTCCGGATCCATCGCATGAGGACGGTGTAACATAGGCACCATCCCTCCATCAGCTCGCCGAATGTTGTACGAAGGAGTGTGAAATCACACGAAAGGAACCTCTGAAGCCGCCCCCGTCGCCGTCGCCGGACCACCAGCACTGTGGGAAGACCCCACCGCCCGACTCGAACCCGCAGGAGGGAAAGACAACGCATCATATATGGTGGGCACCATCAACTAGCTCGTCACAAAGTCCATATAATCATATGGCATAGCCATATCAGTGTACAACAGGTAGGACTCACCGATCATCGCTGTGATCCTCGTATCCTCCAGCAGCAGCCGCTCCCGCCTCATAGACATAAGAGGCTGCACGGGTGGCACTACCACCTCCTCCTCCACAATATTTTGAACCACTCGCCCCCTAGATACAAGGAATGGTCGAACTCATGCGCCAGCAAAGGCCTCATCTGGGCGTTCACCCCGGTCGCCCTCGTATCCTAAATGGCTGTCCCCCAAGGGTAAAAAGTAGGTAAAAATCCACAGCAGGCATAAGTCAATACAAAATCAGAACCTGCCAAAAACCAAGAATGAAAAGGGAAGAGTCTTACCCTACCACTGGTCAGGCCATTCAAGACTTGACGCACTTCCTCCAGAGAGAGAGATCCCCTCGACTGCCAATTAGCCTTCCGCCATCGATATAATCGATAATAGTCCCCAAAGTATCATCGTTCAGAGCGATCAGCAGGGTATTGCACCCAATCACCTCATAGAACCACATCTGCCAAAGACAGGAATTCACAATAAAAAAGAGAAGCATAAGGAAAATGTGAATGCATGAAAAGAAAATGCACAAAATTAAAATATACCTCGAGGAGATAAGTGGATCCAGTAAAAGTTTCCCGGCAGCACCGGCTGAATGCATCCAAAAAAAATAGAGGGTCACCAAATTCAGGATCCCTCAATCATGGAGATGGATGTTCGAAAACATCCTCAAATACGATAATAACCACAAATGGACGACGTCGCCACTCAATGTTACCATAAAGCCTCCCAGCACCACCAAAGTGAACAATCGGGCCATCTACCTCACCTGCAGCCCGTCCTCCACATCAACCACCCTCCTCAGCAGAACATCCTTTAGTAATGACAATCAGATGGAATCCACAGAAACTATCCTCCCTACGTCACCGAGCGTCACCCTCACCGCCTCTGGCCTCACCCACAAAGAGCAATCAACCTCTATCTTCTCCCCATCGCAATCCAGCCCCAACCGCTGCTGCACATCTATGGGAGTCACGACCATCTCCCCAAAACCAAAATGGAAGGTGTGGGCAGTATCCCACCATCTCTCCCCCAAAGCGCAGAAGACCTCTGTCAATCGAGGCGTCTCATCCAGCGCAGACGCCAACCTCCCAAAACGTGCTGATGATACCACCCAATGCACCACATGTGGAAGATGCTCCCAGACATCCTTAAGCCCCGTCATCCCGCGCGCACACATGTTCTTCAAAGACATATCAGAATGTCAAAATAATAAACCTTATCAAAATTCAAGGAAGAAAGAAAAATCACAAAAAAGAGGAGAATGCCAAAAGTCAGGTTATTTACATAATCGCCAAGGCTCACCACCCTCGAGGAGCGATGATACGACGGCTCCCGTAGCAAGGTCCGCTCATCTGCAACCAGCTCGAATGAGTCAAAGGAGTTCTCACTCCCCAAAGCAAGAGGCTCCCTGGACCTCCACTCCATGTTCTCCCAGTCATCAACAGTCAACCACTTCGTATGCACTATAGTGCTCACAAAGTCAGCCATTTCTTGGAGATCGAAATACTAGAACGATTTGTAGAGGAAAATCGCAGAAAGAAAGAAAGCAAGAAGTTGTGAAAAATAAGGGAATTCACCCCCTTTATATAGGATCCTAAGTGTCATGACGATTGGCATTGACCCCACATGCACCGATCGACACTGTCTCTTTACCTTCCCGAGACAGTCCAAAAGTCCGTGCCACTGTTGAATGGCACTCTCTGAAGTGTGCCGACCAGCACCCCCTTAAAATTTCGTACTAAAATTCCCTGAAAATACCAGAAAATCCAGAAATATTCTCAGAAAATTCCTAAAAATCTCGAAAAGGATTTAGAACATTTTCCACCAAGAAAATTTCACACTCCCTCAAGCGAAACCCCCATTTCCCCATCAGAACTCTCAAAAACCAAGTGAAACTCCTCCCGACAACGTCCCCGGAGGATCTCTAAGGATCACCTCCTATCCCCCAAAGGTTTTAAAATACGTCCAATCCTTGGACCACCTAATCACTTACCTAGTGGAGTTTACGACATCAAACTTGCCTGTTATCAGCAAAATCCCTAAAATCACAAACACTTCCTCAGAAATCACCTCCCGGGCTCAACACAACATCACGAGTTAATTTCCCCAGCAGAACTCCAGAAAGACATTTCCCCCCAGCTCATTCCCCAGTGGAACCCAAAATCCAATCTTCATGCTCTCTTAGGTCAGAATTGACCTCGGTCCTAGATTGTCACCTTAGTTAGGTCTAAATTGACCTAGGTCTCAATCGTCACCACTCTTAGGTCAGAATTGACCTCGATCTTGGATCGTCACATTAGTTAGGTTATAATTGACCTCGGTCCTCGGTCGTCACCTCTTTTAGGTCAGAATTGACCTCGGTCTTAGATTGTCACCTTAGTTAGGTCAGAATTGACCTCGATCCTTGGTTGTCACCACTCTTAGGTTAGAATTGACCTCGGTGTTGGATCGTCACCTTAGTTAGGTCAGAATTGACCTTGGTCCTCAGTCGTCACCTTTTTTAGGTCAGAATTGACCTCAATCTTAGATCATCACCTTAGTTAGGTCAGATTTGACATCGGTCCTCGATCGTCACCTCTTTTAGGTCACAATTGACCTCGATCTTGGATCGTCACATTATTTAGGTCAGAATTGACCTCAGTACTCGGTCGTCACCTTTTTTAGGTCAGAATTGTCCTGGTCTTGGATCGTCACCTTAGTTAGGTCAGAATTGACCTCGATCCTCGATCGTCACCTCTTTTAGGTCAGAATTGACCTCGGTCCTGGATCGTTACCTCTTTTAGGTAAAAATTGACCTCTGTCCTTGGTCATTACCTTTCTTAGGTCACAATTGACCTCGGTCTTGGATCGTCACCATAAGCTCGCAGAATCGGCTTCGACCACAAAATTGGTCATCTCTACTTAATCCTATAGAATTGGCTTCGACCCGCAGAATCGGTCACTCTCAAATTAAGCCCACAGAATCGGCTTCGACCTGCACAATCGGTTATCCATAGAACCTCCTCAGGATTTGGCCTAAACCTTTCCTCCAAACCATCCCTTAGGTCCTCTGAGTTGGTCATCCTCGCTCCTTTAGGTCCTTAGAATCGGCCTCGACCCTCTGAATTGGTCATCCTCCCTCAAAAGCATCATGCGGTGTCTATTCGACGACTATCATTTGTTCCAAACTGACCCATCGAGGGGCTTTATAGACACCCCATTATGTTACCCCATAAGCTCTCCTTAGGTCCCTAGCACCTCCCCTCATCACTATAGATCCAGGTCATACCCTGAGTACTGACCTAGATGCCATCGGGGACTCTCAGGCTTCATTTGACTAAAAGTCAAACTCTTCAGCTCGACTAAGACTGAATGAATCTTCAAATGGCACTAAAAACCTTTTCCAAAGGTCCATCTCGTGCGCGATTCTGACCTACCATGCGGACAAAAGACCCATTTCCCCCGAACCTCAATCAGGAGGCCACCGGGCACCCTCGGGCTCCATTTGACCAAGGTCAGCTCTGCAGATCTACCGAGACTGAATGAATCTTCAAAGTTCAATGAAACCCCTTTCCAATGGTCCATCCCGTGCGCGATTCTAACTTACGGTACAGACGAATGATCCGTTTGATTCTGAAAGGTCATCGAATGCTTTCAGGGCTCGGTTGACCAAAGTCAACTCCCCAAACCTGATCAAACTCTTTGGAATGTTGAAGTACATCTCCTAACCTTTCCAACATTCCACCCTGTGCGCGATTCGAACTTACCATGCGGACGAACGATATGTTTGCATATGATAATTTCCCGTCCGATGGACTGACAAATGCTTCTGAGACATATTTCACCCAGAGTCAACTCCCGAACCCGAGAGCAGTCCAAAGGACATTTGAAGGTTTCTGAATTACCTTTCCAGCGGTCCTCCCCGTGCACGATTCTAATCAACGGTTTTCTTTGTGCGACCAATTTTTCAAAATGTCCTGAAAGACACTCTCAAACGGTAAGTTCCAGACCCTGCCTATCGGCAGTGTGCCTAACGCACCTGTCGAACAGCAGGAACAGGGCTATGCCGATCGGCAATGCCCTGTGCCTATAAAAAAGAGGCCAGACCTCACTTGCAAGGGGAGCCCAGATCTGATAGATATCACTCTCAGTAAACCCCGAAAACCTCTCTCGAAGTCAGTGTGATTTCCACACCCAAATCCCTTTCCAACCTTTACTTTCATCATCCTTTTCACCAAACTTGGTGAATTCACTACCCTCCATCATCATTCAAGTCTAAGGGCTGCTCTCCAACATTCAAGATCAAGCTCAAGATCTTCAAGAAGTTCCAATTTTCTCAACTCTTACCTTAAATTCGCAATAACTTGTTTTATTACATAGAACTTTCATTATCCTATCTCATACATCCTAATATAATTTTTATTTAGTATTATTGCACATCTCTTAATTTCATATAAATAAAACCCCCCAAAACAAGAAAAAAGTGGGTTTGTTCATAAATTCCAAACGGGAATTCTCACACTTTTCTTACACTTCTCTCACAACTAAAACACTTTTTCTACACACACACACACGCACACAAATAAGAGAATCCCTGATTGGATTTATAGGATAAACCCCACCACTCATTTCGTATGTGAACTACGTGGACTTTGATGCGTCTATAGGCTACGTAGGAGTCTCGGGGTAAAACCCGAGACTCGAGTCCTATTTTTACTTTTCTTCTCATTTTCTATTTTCTCTAAACTCTATTCTCTTATACTATATATACATATATTTGTTCTTAAGGGAGTATTATTACGTATACGTTATCATTCCCTCATAACGATTAACATAGTGATGATCGCCTAAATCATATTTTCCAATACTTTTATACCTTCCTACAGACGACTCGCTTTACCTCTTCCATGGTACAAGTCGATGATTCCTATCTCCACTATATATACACGTGCACACGTATCACGGGGAAAATAAAGGAAAATAGTAAAAACCCATGAGAGATTGAAAGGGCTAAATGGGTGCCTAACACCTTCCCATTTTGTAACTTAGCCTCTGGACCCTTTTCGAATCACTTTGGTTTCATAAGCACTAGTATGTCTTTGGATGCTGTCATTCAGGATGGATTCCCTTTTTCTTTTGTCTGTTTTGAGTAAAATATACTGGAGACTCTAATCTCTCTACATTTTTCACCTCACCTCAAATGACGCCAGCTGAAGTGCTCCCGAGAGGGATGCGCGGGACCCAAGGATCCTCACTCTCGTGCGGCCCACCCGCGACGAGGATCGGGATCCGGGAGGGGATGGCCACAACATGTTACTTGCCTGATTAGGAGAGAGTTGGGAAGGAGATTCAATGTGTGAGAGCTCATCATTGGGTCTATCCCTGGCATTTCCATATATTTCTAGGCAAACACATCAGTAAACTCTTTGAGCAGGCCCATAAGCTCTTCCTTCTATTTTGGGCTCAGGCTCAAGGAAATTAGAATGGGTCTACTTTCACCCCCTTCTACTCCCAGGTTGATCTCCTCTAACTCTTGTAGCTGCTCCCTAGATCCATCTCACATGCATTCTGGAGCTTCCTCTAGTTCCCCAATATGCTCAATAATATGGAATTCATCCACCACAAAACATTCCGGTGCGGGGTTGGTGCTTTCATCCTAGAACATTGCCCGCGCAGACTGTTATAAATGGTAGCTAACTTTTCCATTGGGTAGGACCATTTTTTACAGGTTCGAGGAGGTTTTAACTACCTCCTCCACTTTTTATTGCCTTTTGCTATGTGGGGGATCACCCTCCCCCAAAATGATCGTGTGCAGATTTCTTTAGCTGGGAAATTCCGCTAACCACTTGCTTTTCTTCTAGCTTTCTTATAGAATTCCTTTTTTCCTCATCCAGTTCTGTATAGAACGTTGCGTCTACAAGATGGGCCTCCTTAACGGGAAAAGGCTTCTGTGTGACGTTGATTATGATCTCTATTCCTATGATATTGGCCTTTGCACACTGATGGTCGGTAGAGGGCTCTAGTCTAATTAACTAGATGGAGCTTATATTCCTCCAAGAGCCCCTCGACACAAATTTGAAGCAATCTTTCCGCCGCTACCTCCTCATGCACATCAAGTTCTCTCTCGCAAAAGCTCTTGATATATTGCATTAACTCCTCCTCAGGCTTTTGCACTTCTTGTGCTAGGTGTCTCAATGTGAACTCATCTTCTGTCACAAAGCACTTTTGGAGGAATTATATTTGCATTTCTTCCCATTAGGGAATGCTATTGGGCGCTAGATGGGAATACCACGTGGGAGGGTCTTGGAGAACTCCCTCAACCTCAAATTCTTGACATTTCCATGTACCCCCAGGTACTCAATGAACCTTTTCACGTTCTCTCTTGGGTTTTCTCATTTGCCATTAAATTTAATGGATTTTGGTGGAATATACCCATCTGGGTATGGTTTCTTATTCACAACTTGAGGATAAGGATCCTAGAACTCATCATACATATGAGATGTTTCTCTTTGAGTGGAGGAGAGTAGTTTTCTCACCTCTTCCATAGTAACTTCTTTGGAAGGGGATTCTTCCAAATTTATGCCCTTTACTACGGGTGAGCTTGATGATCTGACACCACTTTTCGTGATGGAATTGTCTTTGTCGGAATTACTGCTGGGGTGGCTGCCCCTTCAGAGGGGGCGACCACTGGTAATACACAACCTTGACCTAAACTTGACAGGTCCATATTATTTTTCTTCAAAAAGTTAAAAAACATGCCCATAAGGATGATACCAATCATCGTAGCTACTATGGGTGAGATGGTTTGCCTCCCTAAGAAGCAGGTGTCTTTGTTTCGGTCACCACCACATCCTCCTGAGTGATCTGGTCACTTTGGGTTCCATTCCCATGTGGAATGTCTTCAAAAACTACTTGCTTAGAAACGTTGAAACCTTCTTTATCCATAGAAATGAGGATACCTCCCCAGTAGAGTCGACAAATGTAGGAGGGTAGCTGTATTGGGGTCTATAAATAGCTAGAAAGGGTGAGTTATGACCCACTCCAATGGACTCTGCCTTTAAGGTCATTCAAAAACTTCTAGAGAAGCACCTAGTAAAACCTTATCCTTTTGGTAAAAATGAAACCGAAGTAAGAACTAATCCTTGCAAGAAGATGAACTTCACAATAATAATAGTAACTTTTTTCATAATAGAAACTTATGAGAATGATGGTTGTGAGTGTGGAGTGAAAGAACAAGGCACTTAGTACTTATAGAGAGAGTAGGGAGAGAACAGGTCTCTGTAAGGGTCTTTGTGCCCATGGACAATAGGCCTCACATTCAACCTACATCTTCCAGAATAGTTTTCACTATTACATCTAACGAGCCTCTTACACATGTTAGATCCACCTCTTAGGTATTGCTTATTCTCATTAGGCTTAATCTCTTTCTTTGTTTATGTTTGGTTTTCTAACCATATTTAGCATAACTAGGTCGTTGTATCTGCTACTACTATCCCGTCGATCATTTTCCCTCCTTCTTCTTTAGAGGGGCTTCAGGTACTCCTGCATTGAATCTTCTGTATTTTTGATTCATTTTCTCATGCCACTGGGATTCCATTTTCATCTTCTGTTTCTATTCGTTTTTATGCCAGTTGGTTGGCATTATCGCTTCTGTATCTGCCTCTTCAGTTCTCCCTTTAGTAGTCCATGCTACCATCGGGTAAGATCCTGTAGCCATCATATCTGTGGGAGGCATTATTATAACACCGCTCCCGATATCCTTTTTGACTTGTGTTTATTTACCTTTTATGCCTCTGTTTTTATTACTACAAAGACTTATAAATTTTCATATCTTTCTTCTCTTCCAGGGTAGTGCTAGTGCGACCTCCTTACCTACAGTGCCTATGCTGAGGGTCTTAAAGACAGTTCCTGAGGTTGCACCTGTGAGTTTTCCCTTTTCTTCTACAGGGGAAGCTGCTTCATCCATCCTGGCCTAAGTCCCCTTATCTGAGGGGATTATTAGCTTCGTAGGACCATCTTCAGTGGTACGTTTAGTCTTTGCAACCTCTACCTGCTAGATTAGTTACACATCTGTGTATTCTTTTTTTAACATATCTATGGATGTGGTTGCTTTACTTGCGGGACCTATAATTGGAGCATCAGGTGAGTAGTCCACCAAGTTCTGTGCTTGGGGAGACTTTGGTCACCCCTCTGGTTAGTTCCACTCTTGCTCCAGCTGCTGAGGAGTCTCTGGAAGGTATCTAAGTGGGGAGATCTTGGGTAAATACTTAATCTTCCTAGATCTTTTGAGTTTACATTTTCTATATAAATACTTATTGGCATTTACGTGTTTCACTATTTATGGTTAGCGTAACGATTGTTCCTTTGACTGTGGAACAACCAGGGGAAACTACTATGAGTTAGGTATTATACTGTTATACCTTAGTCTTTTCTTTGTCTGCCTTTTTCTTCTTTCTTTTCTGTGCAAGTTAACTCACCTTCACCCTACTTTTTCCTTGTTTTCAGGTTAGTGAGGCGACCATCATTAGTTCTGCGGGACCTACTGTGAGTGATATATTGCGCACTCCCTAGGTATTAAACTTTCATACATGGGTTATTACAATGCGTCAAAGCTAGCGTGTTTATCTTTTTCCTTAGCCAAAAGAAAAAAAAAATACTAACTCTTGTCTAATTCTGTTAGGCTGGTGCTCAAAGCCATATGGTGCCACCTCGCTTTGGTGACATCATATTGACTCCTATGGACTTTGGGGTAAGCTTTTCATAATCTTTGTTTCAATTTGAGTATGGGTAACACATATCCTATTATTTCTCTTCTTTATGACTTATCTCTTTTTTACTTTTCATTATGCAGGATCAAATTGATGAGACTATTGAGGCCACTGGTGAGGTCGACCAGAGTTCTAAGGCCACTAGTGATACCGGTTATAGAGAGGATTCTTATATCCTTTTTTCGGAGCTTAATTATAATAACACTTGTTATGATGATATAGAGGTGGAGGCTCTGGGGGCTTTCATGAGCGTGCTGTGGCGCACAGAGCTATCGTTCAGATTCTGTCCTCTTTCGGAGGGCCGATATTATAAGGGGTTGCTATGTCTAGAGAGGGGAGATTATATAGGTTGACTTTTATTTCCCTTGTATTGATCTTTATTTTATTAAGCTATTACTAATGAATTTGTTCCTTTCTCTTCTCCAACTCGATAAAAAAAGAGCCTTCATGTTCTCACTTCAATAGAGAAGAGCGAATTAATGTCTTTAATTTAATAAGGCCGCTTGTCACTAGTGGGGATCACCCAAGGTAGGCATCTTTTATTGTGGAGTATCATAATTCTACCAGAAGCTTCACAACTCATTCAATGGAAATAATACTTGAGGTTCCTCTCCTTTTTACAAGTGAAGAGGCTTCCACTTCTTCCTCCTTTGAGTCCCTAAACATTAAGCCTATTCTCGTTGCTGAGAAATTGATTATGGATCCTAGAAAGATAATTTTATTATTTGATGATGATATGGATCCTACTCTCCCAAGGCTAAGGTTACAAGAGGACTGAGTCTAAGGGTCCCCCAGTACCTATATCTGTGACGAAATCATTGGTTCGAGAGAAAGACAGGAAGGAGAGGGCCCATTTGTCTTTAACGTCTATGGTGCATTCCAAGAAGGATGACACCCATAATTTTGGGAAGACTCAGCAAGTGATGACAATGTAAAAGAAAACCTCTTTTGCTTTTAGTTTGCTAAAATGTGGAGTGCTCGTACTTGATTGGGAGCAAGTTAATTAGCTAACGCATGATCAACTTTCTATGCATGCTGCTTAGGCGTTGTCGCTAGTTAGGTCAAATTTTAATCTATTTTATCAGGGTTGTGGAACTTTTAGAATTTTAACATAATCTTTCTTATCTTATTTGCTGTTTGTGGCCGATTTTATCACCATTTTGGAGAAGCGCTCTGATTATTCTAAGTTTGATAACCTCAACGTTGCCTTGAATAACTCTCAGTATGCCTTGGTTGCTGCGCAGAAGGCTTATGAGGCTGAGAAGTCATAAACTAGATTGGAGATTGGTGACCTAAAGGATGAGCTTACTCTTCTTTATGGAAACTTTAACAAGCTGAAGACCAATCATAACCAGGTGGCGATCTAGCATCATAGGTTGAATAAAGATCAAATAAAAGCTCTGGCTATTACTAAGGACGCGGGTTATGATAGTGGACTTAATGAGGCCTACACCGACGCTCAATAGAAATTGGGATTTATCAGAAGGTCTAACTTCAAAAAAGGTTGGGTTACTTCTCTAACGAGAGCCAATGTCGTGGCTGAATCTGAACTTTTTAATGAGCACCATGCGAGTTACCCATTAATGGAAGATGAAGATGTTAGAGCCTATCTAGAACCTTCTCAGGCTTCTTGGGGCAAGGTCCAAAAAAAGAATAGTAGGTGAAGGAAAAGGAAGCATAAAGCTAGTTAGAAGTGTTAGCTTTTGAACCTCTGTTTTTCCCTTTGTTCTCGCTTATATGGTACTTTGCCCATTTTTATTAGAATGACAGATTTTGCAAATGTTCAATCTTATTTTCCATTGTTTTTGAATCCTATTCTTAATTATTGCATCATAGCAATATTCATTGAGAAATTCCTTCTTTTTCTAGTAATTTAGATGTTATCCTTGGTCGGGAAGCTAATGTCCAAACTCGTTGTGTTTTCACTTATGCTCAGAAGGCTCTTCAGAGGGTAACTGACGCTTATAAGGAGCAATATTTCTTAGTGGCCAAATTGAAAGATGATGTTAAGGACTTTGGTGACATATACACCCTAATTTCAAAGGATATGAATTCCATGAAATGGACATTTTCCGAGGCTAAAGAAATTAGTGATGTCGGCACTTTTTTACAAGCCAAAAATAATTCCCCCAAGAAGCAGTTCGCCGAGTAAAAAGAAGACCCGAGGAGGGAAGGAATTGTAAAAATGTGACTTAGTCTTGACATAATCAAGCTTCAATATATCTTCATAAAGGGTCCTCACACAATGTGGTCTATGGGCTATGATGAGGGGTGGATGAATGCCTCTATTAAGCTAGATAAGGGAAAGTAGGTAGCATATAAGCATGGTTAGTTGAATGCCTTGGGGCTTCTAAAAGTTCCAAAGGACTATGTTCTTTGGTACCGGTAACAAGTTGATTGTCTAGCATATCTCCACCCCCACTTTGGAAGTGAAGAAATTGGGTTCCTCTGGATGTCATTCATCTTCAACTTGACAAGAATTATTTATCATCGCATGAGGGTGATGATGAATTCTGACCAAATTGTGATGATGGTCGAACATAGTCCATTACCGAGGCACTTTCTCTATAGGGATATTAATAGTACCACTTTTATCCTTTCAATGTTGTAAATTAACTTCTTTGTGTATTATTACTTTATGTGACGACAAATTGTTTCTATAATACTTTGTTTTGGATTTTTCCATTTGATTATGCCAATCATGTGTTTTATTGTCTTGTCTTACCTTTTATATTGTGTTGTCACACTAACCTAGGCCTAGAGCAGAATTTGAAAAAATGGGCCTAGTTTTAGGGACATCCACCCATTTAGAATTTTTATTCGACTAAGGTTCGCTTTAAATAGTGTCTAGGGATCCCTCACAGGTCTTTTGTTTTTCTGGGCGATTCATGATGTTTTCGTGTTTTTTCATGACGAATGCCTTGAGACCTTGATTTTAATTATAATTAAACATCTTTTTATTGTAATCAAACTAAGGTGGTGATTAAGGTGTAAGCCTACCACTTTGGGACTATGTGAAATATATAAATGAATAACATGAACTTGCACTTTATTATAAAAGGTATAACATACTGCGCGCATCACACGTCTTGGAATAATGTTTTTTTTTGAAAACTAACTAAGTTGAAATAATTAAGCAAGAATGATATAGAAATAAAACTTCTTGAGATTGACTGCATTCCATGCCCTTGGTATCTCCTTGCCTCCCATTATATTCAAATGGTAGTGTCTTTTAAATGTCTATGATGATCTTGAACGTTCCCTCCCAATTAGGTCCCAACTTTTTATTTGAAGGTTTTTTGGTGCTACTGAGGACTTTCCTAAAGATGTAACTGCCAACTTGAAATTTTCTCGAATTGATGCCCTTGTTGTACTTCTTAACTAGCTGTTGTTGGTAAGAGGCCAACTTTATCGTGGCATGCTCTTTTCGCTCTTCAGTTAGTCAAGTTGAGTCCTCACAAATTCCTCTTCAAACCCAACACGAGAATGGTGGTCCTCATGGTCGGTAAGCCAGCTTTTAAAGGAATAAAAACTTCCATCCCATACATTAGAGCGAAAGGCATTTGTCCAGTAGTTCTTTTGGGCGTAGTATGATATGCTCATAAGACGTGAGGAAGCTCACCCCCGCAAGTTCCTTTTTCTATTTCTAATATCTTTTTCTTTCAATCAAGCATCATTTTGTGGGAATCCTCTGCTTGCCCGTAGCTCTGGGAGGTTGGTAACAGACTTGAAATTATGCTTGATGCCACGGCTGTCTCAGAAACCTTAGAATGATCCACTTTCAAGTCGTGTGATATTGTCTATGATGATTGTTCTTCATACGTCAAAACCCGTCATGATGTTTCTCCAGATGAATCTGATCATGTTGGTATCCCTGAGGTTTTCTAGTCGCCCTGTTTCAATCTATTTGGTGAAGTAATTTGTACCGACTAAGAGATATTTGTCATATCCTAGTGCTGTTTGGAGTGAAACTTCAATATCCAAACCCATTGGGTGAATGGCCATAGGTAGTCAGTGACTTCAAATTGTTGGTTGGCTTATGGAATATGGGGGAGAACTTTTCGTATTTCTCGCACTTCTAGATGTAAGAGGTTGTATCTTTCTATAGATTTGGCCGCCATGACCTTTTTTTAATTGATCGGAAGGCAGGAGATCCTCTTACGTGGATTCCACAGATTCCATCGTGTAGTTCGTAAAGAACTTGGTCGATGTCATTTGGGTGCATGCATTGGAGGTAGGGACCGATGAAGTATCTTCAATAAAGTTTTCGTTTGAGTGCCAGATAAAATCATGCATCTTTAACCCTAACTTGGTTTGATTTCTTTTTATCGAATGACAGGATGTCGCTTTGTAGATAAATGATTATTGGGTCCATCCAGCTAAGACTTTTTTGTATGGTGAGAACCTATTCAACCACCATGGGCTTTGCAATTTTGGGCTTGGTGAGGAATTCTATTTCAATAGTTCTTTTTAGATCAGAGTCCACAGCCGAGCTTAAAGCTGCTAAAGCATAAACACGACTATTATTCCCTCTAAGGAACTTTTGAACGTGTACTTACTTAAATTTTGACATCAATTCATTTTGAGAGGTCTAATCCCGTTCAAGTTTTACACAAGAAGGTTGGATAAAAAGGATAAACACAAAAGATTTTGAATAAATATATTTTAAAAACTAAATTTCACCGGGTCGTTTGAACGAATCGAGACCTCGTTCTAAAAACACATAAAATATCTTCAGAACGTGTTTGAACGAAGTCTTTGAACGACATTCCCGAGAGAGATAAAAATGGGTCGTTTGAAATTTAAACCTTCTCGTTCAAATAAAGGAACAAAGTTGTTTGAATGACGCCAATGCTCGTTCGAACGAGGTGTTGAAAATTTGGAAACTTTTTCTATAAAAAATTCGAACGCCTTTAGAATAAAACAACCTCTTAATAATGTTTTATACCCAGAAATGATTAAAATCCATTTTGGAAACCACAAGCACAACTTCTTCCATGCATGTTGAGACGAATAGTTCTCCCAATCTTCAAATGTCGTCAACTATGTCTTCGAGTCCCGAGAAGTCATGTAGGTTCCATGGTTGTATAACAGGATACACCAAACTAAGGAATAAATATGAGCAATTCTAATATTTTCTCTTACAAATCTCCCCCTTTGGCTATTACGGTACAAAACACAAACCTAAGCCATATTAAATCCTATTTTCTTAAAAATAATAACTACCGTCGTAAAATAAAAATGGAACGTAGAATTTGTGCAAGTTTTCGAATGGAATTGATCTTTCCTTTGGATAGCTTTGTCTTCATATTATGTGGTTCCAAATGATAAAAAAATACCGTGACGCATACGAGTTTTAAATTGAAAATAAAACTCCCCTTCAATTTGTTCTCTCCCCATTGTTTTCCGTAATAGAGAAAAGAGTCGAAACTAAACATTAAATATAAGCATCATATGAATAAGTAAGATATCATCACAAGAATATTCACAAAAGAAAAAGTAATGATAATCTCCAAAGAAAATTTATCAGCCAACTATTTCTAAATTTTTTTAATTTTTCTAAGGGTAAAATATAAAATATACAAATGCAACACACCATAGATTAACATTAAAATAGCCAAATCGTGAATGAAGAATATAGGGTTGTGAACAATATCTATAGGTTAATCAACATTAACATTCATAACACGTGTGCACAAAGTCATGAGACACTCCTAACGAAAGAACTCAAAGTCTACCCTAGGCGTAAATTTTGTGACCTCATATGAAATCGACTCAACTTAATCAACATGCCATGAATGTAAATCATTCTCACACCAATAACGCCAAACTATTTAATGTTTTTCCAGAAAGTCCGTGTGCAAACCCATTGATTTTCGACTTTAACTCCCACAAAATCTCTCTTATATTATGAATTCACTCTCAATTATTTTAAAGAAATCATAGTTCTCATATGTAGTTAAGAACCAATGAATCTAAACAAAATTGGTCTAACACTTCTGTTTTTATGTGCCTCTAATCTTTTTAGGATCTTTTATGCAAATGGCGGCTTTTAACGCAAATAATATTTTTATCTTTCGTAGTCCCTTTCTGTTGTTTAACATATAACAATATTTTTTGTAATATAAATGAAATCCGGGCAATGGTTCTTGCATGCACAAAATTATCTCTTTTTATATTTTATTCATTATTAAGTAGAATTGAGATGAAAACATTGTATTCGACAAATGACAAGTAAGCATAATCTTCATAAAGCTCATGCATGAGATCAATAAAGGAGATAAGGAGTCTAACATATAAATAGTAGTCATTAAAGATCAACGTAATGATATGCACACCTTGTTAAGCACACTATCAAAATAAAGTCATGTCTCAAAACCTTACGACAAAGAAAAGTGAATGGATGAAATAACGGGGTGTTCCGAATATTTTAAATTTTCATCCATATATGGTGAGAAGGAAAATACAAAAATCTTTTTGTCTTTTTCAAAAAATTTACCAAAATAAAATCTTTTTCACTTGTTCTTCTTTTTATAAAACAAATATTTTTTTTGTATTTTTCAAACTTTTTTTCAAAATAACAAAACACCTTTTAGTTTTTTCAAAAATATATCAAAAAGAAAACATATAAATATACAGTGATAATAAAATGATAATACAATCTAACAATATTAATATAAGATGTAAGTATGATAAGCATCATCTGCTAGATAAAGTACCCGAACTCAGTTAACATTGCAAATATCTAAAGATTTTCTAAGATCCTCAAATCGAAGTGCATCTAAATATTTAGTGAATATATCAGTTAACTGATGATTGGGGCTTACAAAGCTCAAGGACACGACCTTATCTTCAACTATGTCATGTATAAAATGCTCGCATATCCTCTTGTGCTTTGTTCATAAATGTTGGACCAGATTACGAGATATATGGATCGCACTAGTATTATCACAAGAAATAGTCATTGTGCCATGTGGAATCCCATAATCTTCCAACATTTTCTTCATCCATAAGAGTTGCATGCAATAATTTCCGAAGGAAACATACCCATCCTTCGTCGTAGACAAAAGTATGGAGTTTTTCTTCTTGATAAACCAAGAGACTAACACTCCCAAAATAGAAAGACCCACCCCAAGTTCTCCTACAAACATCGATATCCCCATCCCAATCGACATTCGAATAGGCGGACAAATGGTCATCGGTATCAAAGGAATATAAAATATTGTATGAAAGAGTTCCACTCATGTATTTGATTATACGTTGAAGTGAGATTAAATGTGACTCTTTCGGGGACACCTGGTATCGCGCACAGACTCCAACACTAAAAGCAATATCGATATGACTAGCGATCAAGTCGAGGATACTATCTATCATACTCTGATAAAAGTTTTTCTCTATGTCCTTTCATAAAATGTCTTTGCTAAACTTTGTCAATGTACTCATAGGGGTGCGTGACTGCCTAACAGAGTCGAACCCAACTTCTTCACTAGGTTTCTTGCATATTTGGAATAAGATATGAATATACCATCCTCAAGATGATGAACTTGAGACATAGGAAGAATGTAAGATCACCTACTGTGCTCAGCTCAAACTCACTCTTCATATCCTACTCAAAAGTGTGAGCATGGTGGGAGCGCGTGGATCCAAATACCATGTAGTCCATATAGACTTAGGCAAACAAAATAGCACCACTCCATATCCTCACAAATGACATCTTATCCACTCACCCTCTCTTGAAGCCATGAGCTAAGAGATAATAAGTGAGCCTCTCGTACTAAGCGCGAGGTGCTTGCTTCAAACCATATAAGGCCTTCTTGAGATAATAGACGTGTCCCGAGTGCTTTGTGTCCTCAAACCCTTTTGGTTATTCCACGTATACCTCCTTCAATTTAATGCCACTTAAAAAGTCACTCTTTATATTTATTTGATAAACCTAGAAGCGTAGATGACATGCTATGGTGAGTAGTAAGCAGACAGACTCAAGCCTAACCATAAGAATGAATGTCTTATCAAATTCTACACCCTTGATCTTTGTGTAGCCTTCAGTAACCAACCTAGAATTATTGTGAACTATGGTACCATTCTAATCCATTTTATTCTTGTAAATCCACTTGGTACCTATCAGATTAGTATCGCTAGGATGGGGGTCTAACTCCTAGACATCATTTTTACGAAACTGAAGTAACTTATCTTGAATGATAGATATCTAATGCTCTTCCTCGAGTGCTTGTTTCACATTCTTGGGATTCACTAAGGAGGTGCAGTATAGATAACTAACTATATTTTTTAGTTGAGCACGACTCTTGACACCTAGTGTGGGATCACTAAGTATAGCAGAGGGGTCATGAATCTTTTGAACCCGAGAGGTTGGATCTCCTAACTTAGGAGTAGGGTCCACTGTAGTAGTATGAGGAAGGATGGGATCGTCACCAAGGATGCATCTTCCTCACACTAGAGGCTAGGAGCAATAAACATCGGTATCTCGTCATCTCTAATGATGACATTTATAGTTTCCATAACCTTAGAGCTTGCAAGGTTAAACACCCTATAAGCCCTACTCGTTGATTAATATCGTAAAAATATCCCATCATCACTTAGAGAGTCAAACTTTTCTAGATTCTCTCTATCTATCAAGATGTAGCAAGTACTCCTAAAGACACAAAAATATGATAGGCATGCAATGCTCACCTTTTCGCAACTCATAAGGAGTGTGTAGCATATGCGGACTAAGATATATCCTATTCACCGTATGGCATGAAATTCTCACCGCCTCTTCCCCAAGAAGCATGTTTAACCTTGCCCCACCGCCTCTAGGTACGTTTGTTTCAAGAAGCATGGATCTATCCATATCTTGTATCGTCTGGCTCTTCCTCTCAACAATCCCATTTTGTTAAGGAGTACGAACAACCAAAAAATCATATTTGATGCCCACTCCATCACAATATCTATCCACTTTTTCTTATTTAAATTGAGTGCCATTTCCACTACGCATTCGATTAATAGTGACATTGTGTTGGTTTTATAGGACACTACAATTGGTTGTTAGGAATTCAACCGCATCAAACTTTTCTCTACGGAATCCTAAGATGGAATATCTAGAAAAGTCATCAACCATCACAAGAATATATCTCTTACCACCTAAGCTTTCCAAGTTAGTAGGACCCATAAGATCCATGTGAATCAACTCCAAAACTTCGTAGATGCTAATGTTATTTATTTTTTGATTGGGTCTTTAATTTTTTTTCCTTATTTGCAAGGTCCACACATCGAGGAAGTTGTCTTTTCAAGTGATGGTAAACCACGAACTAGGTCCTATTTCACTAAACTCTCAAGATCTCTAAAGTTCAGGTGACCTAGTCGTTGATGCTAAAGGTCCATAAGGGAGACTGTGTCACCGTTCCACACAAAGGTGGAATTGGGCACTATCCCATAGCAATTATCTTCGATCCTCACAGTTCACCGGATTGATGATAAACGTAACATTTGAACCGATCAAACTTTACCACAAAGTTTGCATCGCGCAGTTGTATTAAGCTATTCAAGTTCATTCTCAAACCTTTCATGTATCACACTTTGTCTAGTTTAGGGAAACCGAGTATATCAACATATCCATGCCTTAAAATACTAGACCTACTCCCATCTCCAAATGTGACTTTACCTTCCTTGAGATCCTCAAGGTGGGTAAAAAATGAAATGTCACCAGTTATGTGCATAGAGCATCCACTATCGAAATACCATTGGGAAGTATTTTTAACCTTGAGGGCAACGTGCAGAATAAGGGATTTGACGACTTTCTTAGGTACCCAAGTGGAGGTTATCTTTTATTTGTCCTTTTTGTTGTTATATCTAGTTGAAGTGTTGGAAGAGTTATCAAACGAAAAAGATATCCGTTGAAATTTTTCCATTAAGCTTTGAGAAGTCGCTACTAGGAACTCAACTTGTTCTCTAATACCAGTAAAGTCACTAGAGTGGTGCACGAGAGTATACGTATGCCTAGTTCTACCTAACTTATAGTAAAACTCTCTAAAGTGACCTTTCCTTTTGTAAAACTTTCAGACATAGAATTGTGTGGGTCTATCTTGGTTCACTTTCTTAGGTTGAACTCCCTTTTGTGGTTTGGATTTAGGTCCATAAGGATTAACCATAAATTTAGGAACTGGACCGTGACCTCCCAGGAACGTTCAAGATTTTTTTTAGTTGAATTACAAGGTCTTTAAGTTTCTCACGAGTCTCCATAAATGATTGAAGATCTCGCGTAAGACTAGGCATCGTGTTGTTTAAGTCACCATTTTCCCTCCAGCTAAAACAATCATGTCTCCCAAATCTTCTCTCACTGAGTACTCACTCTCTCTCACCTATCTTAACTCATTCTCTAAGGATAAATCTCTAATTATTAAACCTTTTTTTTGTTTCTTTGTTTTAAAGGACTCAGTGTAAAGATCGGAGTAGGCACGCTAAAGGTCACTCTTACTGTCACTTGAGATACCCTCTTCCCCACTCTCAATGAAATGGCTAGACTTAGTGTTTAGGTGTTCATGTTTAGTAGCTTCCTCATTGGCATGAAGTGTACTAAATATACTAACACGACTAGCCATGAATGCGGTGAAGTAACATCCATGCGGTGGTTCATCTCTGAAATCCATCGACTCGACCTCGCTATCGCTAAGCATGGCATTTAAGGAATCTTTGATTTTGCCTTGTCTCCTTAACCTCGTTGGTCAGTCATGAGCTTTGTGACCCTTTCCCTCACACTCATAACATCTCTCATCATTTTTTTTTCAAAATTATTCTTGCCTGATTTATATTTTTTTTATCTTTCACAAAACTTTTCTTTTCTTTGGAAGTATTTTTCTTATTTAGTTTTAGAAACTTTTTGAACTTTTTTGCAAAAAGGGATAAATCATCCAAGTCATAATTGTACTCAGAGTCAATCGAAACTTCTACTTTCCTTTTAGATTAAACTTTTAGTGCAATTCCCCTTTCCTTAGGTTTAATAATTTTTGGAAACATATCTATCTCAAGCATTTGATGGTCTCCTACGAGTTCTTCTAACCTTAGGGCATCTAGTATCCTTAGTTAATTTATCACGGTAACCTTAGGAACAAAGTGGGTAGGAAGAGATCTCAAAATTTCCCCAACTACACGCATCTCGGGATTTTTTACCTAAATTGAAACTCGAGTTTACTATATCAGACATTCGTGGGTATAACTCATCAAAGGATTCAGACTCAAGCATAGTGATAGTTTCAAAATATGTGGTGAGATTTTTCATCTCAAAAGCATTAACAACATTGTAACCCTCGTGAGTGAGCTGGAGGGTATTCCAAGCTTCTTTAAACGTGGTGCACTCCATAATATGGTGGAAATCTTTAGGGGTTATTTCTCTCGAGATGGAACTTTGACCTTGTGAGTTAAAATTTCTCTACTTAAAGTCATAATTTGTCCATGCAGAGATAGGTTTCGGACTTTCGACATAGTCCTTAGTCACTGTCGGTGGTGTCCACCCTCGTTCACAAACTAACTAGACACGTTCATCAATAGATTTTAAGGTTAACCTCATTCTAACTTTCTAATGTACATATTTTGAACCATTAAAAATGGGCATTCGATTATACAAATTATCCTTTATATCGAAAAAGAATTTAGATCAATAGTTTTTTTCGGGATGGATCACACAATAAATTAGTGCAACCGACTCAGATACCAATTTGAGAATGCATGTGATATAATAAATAGATTTGTATAGTTAATTCCCACACACATAATTCAATTTTTAATAAATTTTTTCATAAATTCATTTTGTGTGAACACAAGATGATTTCAAGTTTCAATATTCAAGGCAAGCATGCATATAACACACGATATGGGAAAAAATCACTAAAAAATAGAAAAACTTTTTATTTCATTACTATTAAGAGTTTTGAACAACAATAGACTTACAAAGACTTTAATACACTAAATGAGATGCGTCGAGCCTCCGAAATGTCAATAGAATACGACTCAGATCTAGAGTCGTCCAAAAGTAGTGATCTACCCTAAGTATCCACCGATCAACCTCGTCTTCTTCTTCTGTAGTGAAACTCGGTTTCACGATTTAGCAATAGAGAGCAATATCTACAAAGGTTTTTCAGCAAGAAACCTTCTTGTGATCCTTAATTATTTCAAGGGGTTTTGAAATGTATATGGAGGTGTTTGGTCACAAAAGAGAACTCAAACAAGGTGTTTTAGTTTGTGAAAATAGTTCTAGAGAGGTCTAATCCCGTTCATCCTTTTTAAAAGAAAGGATCAAAAGCACAAACACAAAAGATTTGGGATATATATCTTTTAGAAACTAAATTTTGTCCAGTCGACCAAACGAATCGGGGCCTCGTTCGAGTGACATATATAATCTCATTAGAATGAGTTCAAATGAAGTCTTTGAACTTATTTCCAGAGAGCTATAAAAATGGGTCATTTGAAATTTAAACCTTCTCGTCTGAATGACGCCATTTCTCATTCGAATGAGGCATAAAAAAATTGGCAATTGTTTCTATAAAAAATGCGAACGCATTCAAAATAAATAATTTGTTAAAAAGTTTTATACCCAAGAATCATTAAAAGCCATTTAACCAATCATGATCAAAACTTCTTTCATGCATGTTGAGATAAACAATTATGCCAATCTTCAAGTGTCTTCAACTATGTCTTCGTGTCCCGAGAAGTCATGTAGGTGTCATGTTTGTATAACGGGATACGACAAACTAAAAAATAAAATATGAGCAATTGTAATATTTGATCTTATAATACCAACTTTGAATCTAAATATATATCAAGTTTTCTTTCCCCCAACGAGTGAGCTTTATGTAGTATGACAACGGGGGGTTCGTATTCAGCTTAATTATTGGATGCCTCAAGGCCAAGTCTGATTTTTTTCTTGGTAATGACATTTTTCGATGAGACGAGTACTATCACTACTCCTGCCTCCTTAGAGTTGGAGAAACCATCCATACACAATGTTCATTTTCTGGACTAGTCAATCTCTTTTCTCTCCAACTGATTGACAATATATTGGTTGCTGGGGCCATTTTTTCCTGCCAATTCTGTGATGAAATCAACCAACACTTGGACCTTAACGGTCATCCTTGGTTAATAATGTATATAAAATCTCCAAACTTTGATCAACTATTTTGACACATATCCATAGAGGTCGGCCTTCTGTAAAAAGGCTTTAAGGATAAAGGATGTGATGACTATGATTAAGTGAGATTTAAAGTAGTGTTTTAATCTGCATGATGTGATGACCAAAGAATAGGCAAAAAATTTCAGTGGGAGGTAATGTTGCTCGACATCTAGGAGTTTTTTGTTGACATAGTAAATGGGGGATTTATGTCCTTATGTTTCATAACCTAAGGCCGAATTGACTGCATGGTTATAAACTTCTAGGTGTAGATACAGTGGGTCTACTAGATCCGAAATAGTTAATGGAGGAGGTTTGCTTAGATAAGACTTTATTTTCTCACGGAACTTTGAGCACTCTTCATTCCAAATGAGGCTTTTTCCTTCTTCAATCGCTGGAAAAATGGTCGGCATCGTTAGGAAGACTTTGAGATGAAATGATTAAAGGGTGGTGACATTCCTATCAACTTTTTAATCTTGTATAGTGTCATTGGATTGAGGACATTATTTATTGTGACTATCTAGTCGGGCTTGGCCTCAATACCGCTTTTATTGACAAAATGCCCTAAAAACATTACTGATTGCACTCCAAGGAGCACTTGGGCGCATTGAGCCCCATTCAGTAACTTTTGAGGATCTAAAAAATTTCTGCCAAGTCTTTTAGATCATCATCTTTGAGATTTCTCTTGACGAAAATTTCATCAATATACACTTCCATATTTTCTCCCAATTGTTGCTTGAACATTCTTGCAACTAGTATATGGGGTGTGGCTACTGCTTTTTTTAGGCCAAAAGTCATGACCTTGTAAAAATATAGACTTTGAGTTGTTATAAAGGAGTTTTTTTGGTTGGTGTTGAACAAGAGAATTTGATGATATCTTGAGTAAGCATCCAGAAAACTCATCCTCTTATGACTAGCTATAACGTTGACTAGTAGGTCGATCTTAGACCATGGAATTTTTTTTAGGGCAGGCCGTATTGAGGTTTGTGAAATCCACTCGTACCCTTAACTTTTCGTTCCCCTTTTTTTACGATCACCAAGTTTGAGAGCCACGTTAGGAATTAAACCTCTTTCATGATCTTACCTCCAGAAGTTTTCCTACCTATCTCTCCATTGCCTTCGCTTTCTCCGAGGTAGTTCGACGAGCCTTTTGTGAGGTCAACAAATGTTTGGGATCAACATGAAGTCTATGTCATGCAACTTTGGGGTCGATCATAGGCATATCGTAGGGCTTCCATGCGAATACATCTTAATTCTTGTAGGAGGGTAGTGAGACTGGAGTCTATGAATAACTGGAAAGGGTGAAGCGTGACCCACTCCAATGGAGACTTCCTGCAAGGTCTTAAATGTCTTCTGGTGCAACTTCTCAAGAAACTTTCTCCTTCTGGTAACAATGGAACTCAAGCTCTAACTGACTCCCTACAAGAAGATGAACTTTCACAGCAAAAATAGTAATTTTCTTAAGGGAAACACCTGAGAATGATGGTTGTCAGTGGGGAGTGAAGGAATAAGACACTCAGCACTAAGAGAATGAGCAGGGAGAGAATACTAGGTAGGTATTGTGAGATTTTAGCAAAGTAACAGTGCAATTTCAATTGTCTGTCTATTGGCCTTGCCCAGAGGTCTATTTATACTTGGTCATTAGGGCTGAGTTGGTATTTTTTGGGCGCCAAAATTGAGAGGGTTGGTGGGGAATAATGTCTGAAGTGTACCATTTGTCCCTACCTATAGGCAGCCGTGCCTGTCCCCTCCTGCAGGTGCCACCTGACGCCAACCAAAGTCAAAAAGCACATATGTCTCCCAATGAAGACAAGATATCTGATTTGGTAAATATCTTTTGAAAGGGTAACTTGTGGTGCAATTTTTCAAATCATGAGAGAGAAGGCCTTAAGGACCCCTCTCTTCTAAAATTATTGTTTTTCTTGAGAGGGACCTCGAGGACCCCCTCTTCTAGAAAAGGCATTTTTTTATAAAAAGTTTATTCCTTGTGAGTATCCAGCTCTTTGGCTGCTCACTTCACTTGTGACCAAGTGTGAAGTGTTTGTAGTCTTGAGTGACTTCTGGGTCTTCCTACAAGTATTCTCTCAATCCTATAGTGCTAAGTGGTTGAGCTTGCTCAACATACCTTGTCCCTCAACCGCCAAGCCAAAACTCCCAGGAGGTCCCAACTAGCCTGCTTGAGCCCTGCTTGCTCAACTAAGCAACCTGTACAATAGAGCATAGTGCTAATACTGTTGTTCTTTTAAAGAATGACGTTTCATGATGAGGAGTTGCTTGTGGTAGCCACTCCCTCATCCTGGCTACCCTGGGTGGGTTATTTCTCCATATGAGTTTCTACCGGAACCCTTGCGGTGGTACTTCTCGGATAACATTTCTGCAGTGACCCATTGAGGGGAACTTCTCAAACGTTATTTCCGCGGTGACCCCTGCGGCGACACCCCTCGAATGACATTTCTGCGGTGACCCTTCTCAATCTTGAACTTCTGCAGTGGCCCTTATAGGGCACCTCTCGAATGCCATTTCTGCAGTGACCCTTGCAGTGATGGTGACCCTTGCAGTGTCACTTCTCAATCTTGAACTTCTGCGGTGGCCCTTGCGGGCAGCTTGCAAATATCATTGCTGCAGTGACCCTTGCAGTGGCAGTGACCCTTGCAGTGGCACTTCTCAATCTTGGACTTCTGCGGTGGCCCTTGCGGGGCACCTATCAAATTTCATTGCTACAGTGACCCTTGCAGTGGCACTTCTCAATCTTGAACTTCTGCGGTGTCCCTTGCGGGGCACCTCTCGAAAGATATTGCTGTAGTGACCCTTGCAGTGGCAGTGACCCTTGCAGTGACACTTCTCAATCTTGGACTTCTGCGGTGGCCCTTGCGGGGCACCTCTCGAATGTCATTGCTGCATCGACCCTTGCAGTGGCAGTAACCCTTGTAGTGGCACTTCTCAATCTTGGACTTCTTTGGTGCCCCTTGCGGGGCACCTCTGGAATGTTATTACTGCAATGACCCTTGCAGTGACAGTGATCCTTGCAGTGGCACTTCTCAATCTTGGACTTCTGCGGTGGCCCTTGCGGGGCACCTCTCGAATGTCATTACTGTAGTGACCCTTGCAGTGGCAGTGACCCTTGCAGTGGCACTTCTTAATCTTAAACTTCTGCGGTGGCCCTCGCGAGGCACCTCTCGAATGTCATTGCTGCAGTGAACTTTGCAATGGCAGTGACCCTTGTAGTGGAACTTCTCAATCTTGGGCTGCTACGGTGGCCCTTGCGGGGCACCTCTCGAATATCATTGCTACTGTGACCTTTGCAGTGGCCCTTCTCAATTCTTGAGTTTCTGCCGGGACCCTGGGGGTTCCTTCTCATTATGAGTTTCTATCGGGACCCTAGGTGGGGTTCCTTCTCAATATGACTTTCTGCCGGGACCCTGGGGGGTTCCTTCTCAATATGAGTTTCTACCGGGACCCTGGGGAGTTCCTTTTCAATATGAGTTTCTGTCGGGACCTGGGTGGGTTTCTTCTCAATATTTCCAATAATAAAATAATTTTATTTTATTTATAGGTAGACACCCTTCTACATTAGCCCCTCGTGCAAAGTCTTTTGTGTTGGGTAGACCAAAAGGTTTTGTACGCCATAAATTCAATTTTTTTTGGGACCCTAGGGTTTCTTCATCATTCCCCTTGGGGTTCTTAAATGTTATGTCAGTTCAACCGAATTTTTGTAAATGAGGCCACTTATAGTGGACCTCGTTATCTGGGTGTAAACTTGGGCGGAAAGGTTACTCGCGGTGAGCCCCTCATTTTTAGCCTTCTTCTATGGCCTTCTACTTTCTTTAAAGGTGTTGCTCGTGGTGAACCCCTTACCCTTGGACTTTTTTTTCTGCGGCCTTCTATCTTGGGTAGAGAGGGTTCTCAAAGTGATCCCCTCTCCTTTGGCCTTCTTCTATGGCCTTTTTTCTTAGGCGGAGGGTTACTCGCGGTGAGCCCCTCTCCCTTGGCCTCCTTCTGTGGTCTTTCATCTTGGGCGGAGGGGTTACTCACGGTGAGCCCTCGCCCTTGACCTTCTTCTGTTGTTCTTTCCTCTTAGGCGGAGGGGTTACTCGTAGTGAGTCCCTCGCCCTCGGCCTTCTTCTGTGGACTTCTGCCTTAGGCGGAGGGGTTACTCGTGATGAGCCCCTCGCCCTTGGCTTTCTTCTGTTGCCTTTTATCTTGGGTGGAGGGATTACTCGCGATGATCCCCTCGCCATTGGCCTTCTTCTGTGGCATTTCATCTTGGGTGGAGGCGTTACTCGCGATGGGCCTCTCGCCCTTGGCCTTCCTCTGTGGCCTTCTATCTTTGGTGGATGGGTTACTCGCGGTGAGCCCCTCGCCCTTGGCCTTCTTCTGTGGCCTTTTATCTTGGGTGGAGGGGTTACTCGCGATGAGCCCCTCGCTCTTGGACTTCTTTTGTGGCCTTTCATCTTGGGTGGAGGCGTTACTCGCGATGGGCCCCTCGCCCTTGGCCTTCCTCTGTGGCCTTCTGTCTTGGGTGGATGGGTTACTCGCGGTGAGTCCCTCAACCTCGGCCTTCTTATGTGCCCACTTATCTTGGGCGGAGGGGTTATTCGCGATGAGCCCCTCGCCCTTGGCCTTCTTCTGTGGCCTTTTATCTTGGGCGGATGGGTTACTCGCGGTGATCCCCTCGCCCTTGGCCTTCTTCTGTGGCATTCTATCTTGGGCGGAGGGGTTACTTGTGGTGAGCCCCTCGCCCTTGGTCTTCTTGCTTGGCCTTCTATATTGGGCGAAAAGGTTACTCGCAGTGAGCCCCTCCCCCTTGGCCTTCTTCTGTGGCCTTTCATCTTGGGCGGAGGGATTGGTCACTGTGAGCCCATCGCCTTTGGTCTTCTTCTGTGGCCTTCTATCTTGGGCGGAGAGGTTACTCGCGGTGAGCCCCTCACCCTTGGCCTTCTTATGTGGCCTTCCATCTTGGGCGGAGGGGTTACTCGCGATGAGCCCCTCTCCCTTGGCCTTCTTCTATGGCCTTTCATCTTGAGCGGAGGGGTTACTCGCGGTGGGCCCCTCGCCCTTCGACTTCTTATGTGGTCTTCTATCTTGGGCGGAGAGGTTACTCGCGGTGAGCCCCTTGCCCTTGGCCTTCTTTTGTGGCCTTTCATCTTGGGCAGAGGGGTTACTAGCGGTGGGCCCCTCTCCCTTGGCCTTCTTCTGCGGCCTTTCATTTTGGGCGGAGGGGTTACTCGCGGTGAGCCCCTCTCCCTTGGCTATTTTCTATCAAACTTGCAATTTTGGGCAGGTGGAGGCACTCTAAGTGGGTCCCCACCCTCCAAGCTTATTTTATTATTTGTTCACTTACTTGAGAACTTCTCAATATTAGCCCCCTAGTGCAGAAGTGTCTTGTAATGTCGAGAGACTTGTGCACGAAATTATCGTACCTTTTATTTATACTTAGCACTTGCTCAATACTATGAGCGCTCCGGTAACCTTAAAGCCTTGGGTGCTAAATTGTCGCACCTTACATTTATACCTGACACTTGCTCAAGACTGTGAGCGCTCCGGTGCCCTTGGAGCCTTAGGTGCTCAACTGGCGCACCTTATATTTATACTTGTACTTGCTTAAGCCTGTGAGCGCTCCGGTGCCCTTGGATCCTGAGGTACTAAACTGTTGTACCTTATATTTATACTTGGAAGTTGCTCAATACTGTGAGCGCTCCGGTGCCCTTGGAGACTTAGGTACTAAACATTTGTACCTTGTGTTTATATTTATATTTGGCACTTGCTCAAGATTGTGAGCGCTCCAGTTCCCTTGGAGCCTTAGTTGCTCATCTGGAGCACCTTATATTTATATTTGGCACTTGCTCAAGACTGTTAACGCTCCGGTGCCCCTGGAGCCTTAGGTACTAAACTTTCGTACCTTATATTTATAGTTGGCAGTTTCTCAAGATTGTGAGCGCTCCGGTGCCCTTGGAGCCTTAGGTGCTAAACTGTCGTACCTTATATTTATACTTAGCAGTTGCTCAATACTGTGAGCGATTTGGTGCCCTTGGAGCCTTAGGTACTAAATAGTTGTACCTTATGTTTATATTTATATTTGGCATTTTCTCAAGATTGTGAGCGCTCCGGTGCCCTTGGAACCTCAGGTGCTCATCTAGAGCACCTTATATTTATATATGTCCCTTGCGCAAGACTGTGAGCGCTCCGGTGCCCTTGGACCCTTAGGTACTAAAATTTCGTACCTTATATTTATACTTGGCAGTTGCTCAAGATTGTGAGCGCTCCAGTGCCCTTGGAGCCTTAGGTGCTAAATTGTCGTACCTTACATTTATACTTGACACTTACGCAAGACTGTGAGCGCTCCGGTGCCCTTGGAGCCTTAGGTGCTCAACTGACGCATCTTATATTTATACTTACAGTTGCTCAATACTTTGAGTTGCTCTTTTTTATGTGAGAACCTCAAGATTGAACTTCCCTCTTCTAACTGTGGGGTATTTTCATATGAGATGAGTAAGTTAAAATTTTAAAGGAGCCCCTCTAACTGCGGGGTACTTGCATATAACTGAGCAAGTTAAAATTTAGACGTTGCCCCTCTAACTGCGGGGTACTTGCATATAGTTGAGCAAGTTTAAAATTTTTAAGTTTCCCTTTTAACTGCGGGGTACTGGCATATAACTGTGCAAGTTGAAATTTGGAAGCGGCCCCTCTAGCTGCGGGTTACTTCTTGCATATAACTAAGCAAGTTAAAATTTTGAAGCTTCCCCTCTAACTGCGGGGTACTTCTTTCATATAACTAAGCAAGTTAAAATTTTGAAGCTGCCCTTCTAACTGTGGGGTGCTTGCATATAGCTAAGCAAGTTACATATTTTTTTTAGCGCAGCCCCGTGTGACTGTGCGGTACTTTTAGTGCAATCCCATGTGACTGTGGGGTATATTTGTTTTAGATAACCCCATGTGAATGTGGGGTGTTTTTTTATGCACATTCGTTTCTTAGGGAATAATTAGGAGATGGGGTTATCCTTTCTCGTTCCCACAAACTTTGAATAAAATTTCACATATATCATAAGTAAATAAATAATTATTTCTTTATACTAAAAATTTCCCTTGGTCTGCAGGGTCCTTGTTCGAAACTTTTCTTAGGAACCTTTTTGTCTTGGAAGAAATAACAAGTTTAGAGAGGGGGATAAACCCGCTTCTCCCTATTTTCTGAAAACTGGTCAATTACATTTTTTCTTGAGAACATAGGTTAGGACTTGTTCTTTAGGCTATAAATCTGTATGGAATAATAATAAAAAAAATGAAGCGATTTTTTTTTATTATTACTAAGAGGATAACCTCCTGCTGGTCATGTCGTGTCTGCAGGGGATTTACTCACTATACTTTTACTTTTGGGTTGGATATACCCCCAAGTATAATGAGGAAAGTTTCTTATATCATGTGTACTCTTCTAATCTAGTATAGGTTCTACTATACTATTAAGAAAGAGAAAGCATTAGTCTGGTGTACCTTTTGTTGAGCAATTTTATGCCTTTCTGTCTATATTTCGGTCTCTTCTACTTTTTTTTTAGTTTAAATACTTCAGGGGGTTCGCCGTGCCAGGTATCAGTCATGAGAAAGTTCTCTGTCTGGGATTTTTACCATCCAGGGTTCCTCGCTTGGGATCTGTTCCCTTGGGGGTCCCTCGTCAAGGGCATCACAAAATTTGGGCTCCTCGCCCATAGCAACTGCAGGTGGGGGTTCTCTACGAAAAACATATGTGGTAAGGGGATTCTTCGCTGATGGGGTTCCTCGCTTAGAGTCCCCAAGTCCCCTCTTCACTGGGTTCCTCATTCTCAATTCTCCTATCTTAAATACGAGGGTTTCCCCATTAGAAGCATTGATCACTTTGGGTTCGTCGGTCGGATTTCCGCCTAAAGATATTTCCTCATCTGAGGCTCTTGCAGCGGAGGGTTCCTCGACCGCCTGCGGAGGGTTCCTCGCTTGAAGTCACCAAGCCCCTTCTTCACAAAGGTGTCCTCGCCTACTGTCGCTGGAGCGAAGGGTTCCTCGTGCATAGATGGTTTGTGACTTAAGGGTTCCTCGTTGGATGAAATTCTAAATAAGGAAACTAGCGCCACGGGTCCCTTGCTTGGTGACGAGTACCTCCAAATTTCATGACGTGGAGTAACAATTCTTGACTTATGATATTGAACCACAATTCGTGATGTCGAGGAATCCAAGAAGTTCCTCACCACTGCCTGAGATGTCGAGGGTTCCTCACGAGGGCCATTAATCATTGAGGGTTCCTCGCGACCCTATAATATGGATATGGGTTACTCGTTCACTTTTAAAAAAAAAAATCAAAGGTTCCGTGACTTGTTTCTATGCAAATTTGGGCTCCTCGTGTGAAGATTCAACCACAAGGGCTATTTTTTTATATTTTTTTTACAGCTATGACCTCATCTACTATCTCAGACATGATAGATACCTCAAGCACCGAGGGTTCTTTATCTGAAACACTTACAGCAGATTTGGGTTCTTCAACCACACCGATTTCTGAGGGCTTCCCGTCGTCATTAATCCAGATGAGTTCCTCGTCTGAAATGGTTGTGAATCTTTATCATTTACTAGGTTCCTCGTCGGAGGCATCTGAGGGTTTGGAACTCATGGGTACCTCGTCAGAAACTGGGCTAGACCCTTATTTTCTCAGGAGTTCCTCGTCGACGGTAGCTATGTTGGATAATTTGGGATTTATCATGGACGGGGGTTCCTCACCAGTTGTTTATCAATTCGAGAGTTCCTCACATGTTCTTGGCCCCTCAATGCTTAGAGGTTCCTCGCCGTCAATGAACTTTTCCTCCATAGTCTATTGTGGGTTCCTCGTAAGGTCCGTTAATCATTGAGGGTTTCTCGCCCATGTTAAACATTGACAGGTGTTCCTCGTCTATTCTGTATATAATCAAGGGTTCCTCGACTGAAAAATTTTCAGTAACTTAGGGTTCCTCGTTGATTAATTTAGTGGGTTCCTCACTGACCCATGTTTTCACAGGGAGTACGCTGTCGGCCACGGGTTCCTCGCGATTCCCCCTATTAGTGGGTTCCCCGTCTACTATGGTCTTTGGGTTCTTTGCCCCAAATAATTTTTCATGAGGAGTCTTCGCGCACCACTTACTCATTTGGCCTTGAGTTGGGTTCCTCGCATGATGCGTCCATTGCCAAGGGCTTGGAACCTATGGGTTCCTCGGCAAAAATAATCCTTAATGAGGGGTTCCTCGCAATTCCCCCTATTAGTGGGTTCCCTGTCTACTATGGTCTTTGGGTTTTTTATCTGAGACAACTGACGTCGAGGGTTCGTCGCGAGTGAACCCTACATCTGAGGGTTCCTCATATATGACTTTATATTCTGAAAGTCAGCAAGTTGCTTTGGGTAAGTGTCTCTCGAGCTTGGGTTCTGGAAATTTACAAGTTAATTTGGGTGGTGGTGTCTCGGCGGTTGCGATTTTTCTTGGAGAGAGGGGGGTCCCGACTTCTAGTTCTTTATTTCAAGGGGAAGGGGTCTTGATGTCTTCGGATTTTTCAGAAATGGGGGTCTCGACCTGTGACAGCATGGTGGTCTCTTGTTAGCGGTTGGGGGTCTCGCGGTCTGTCATCGTGCCTATGGGTCCATCGTCAGAAGTTGGGGGTCTTGACATCGGCGAGAAGGGGGTCTCGACGTCGTCCGGTGACTTCTTGCATGGCGACGCAGATGTTGATGCTCTTGGAGTTTCTTCGCGACATGTGTTATTTGCTAAAAAATTTCCGCAAGACCCCTTTTATATTATGGGCTCCTTGCCGGAAGCGTCAATGGCACTTGGCGTTTTGAGTGAGGGTGTCTCGACCCCTATTATGTTGAAAGGGGGGGTCTCAACATCTGTTGAAATTGGTAGTGATTCCTCACACTCTATTCTGGGAATGGAGGGTCCCACGCCGAGTCAAGTGTTGGTTGCTTGGGGTTCTGCCAGTGAACTTCATGATTATCACAATTTGCTCCAGCGCCGTCCTCCGCGGCTGAGCTACTTACGTCGGAATCGCTAACGGGACGACTGCCCCTCTAGAGGGGGTTGCTGCTGGTGTTACACAATCGTGACCCAAACTTGCCAAGTCCCAAAAAATCATACTCATAAGCCTCTGCTACCAGAGCTGCTGCCGGTGAGCTGATCTGCCCTCCCGGAGGACCAGGTACCTTTGCTCCGGTCACCACCACATCCACCTGAGTGGCCTGGTCTCTTTGAGCTCCATTCCCAGATGGAATGTCTTCAAAAACTAGATGCTTAGAAACGTTTAAACCTTCTTTGTTCATGGAAGTGAGGATGTAGGAGGGTAGTGAGACTGGAGTCTATGAATAACTGGAAAGGGTGAGGCGTGACCCACTCCAATGGACACTGCCTGCAAGGTCTTCTGGTGAAACTTCTCAAGAAACTTTCTCCTTCTGGTAATAATGGAACTCAATCTTCAACTCACTCCCTACAAGAAGATGAACTTTCACAGCAAAAATAGTAATTTTCTCAAGGGAAACACCTGAGAATGATTGCTGTTAGTGGGAGTGAAGGAACAAGACACTCAGCACTAAGAGAATGAGCAGGGAGAGAATACTAGGTAGCTCTGGTGAGATTTTAGCAGAGTAACAGTGCAATTTCAATTGTCTGTCTATTGACCTTGCCCAGAGGTCTATTTATACTTGGGCATTAGGTCTGAGTTGGCATTTTTTGGGCGCCAAAATTAAGAGGGTTGGTGGGGAACAATGTCTGAAGTGTACCATTTGTCCTTACCGGCAGGCACCACCTGACGCCAACCAAAGTCAAAAAGCACATATGTCTTCCAATGAAGACAAGATATCTGATTTGGTAATTATCTTTTGAAACGGTAACTTGTGGTACAAAATTTTCAAATCTTGAGAGAGAAGGCCTTAAGGAACCCTCTCTTCTAAAATTATTGTTTTTCTTGAGAGGGACCTCGAGGACCCCCTCTTCTGGAAAAGGTATTTTTTATAAAGAGTTTATTCCTAGTGAGTATCCAGCTCTTTGGCTGCTCACTTCACTTGTGACCAAGTGTGAAGTGTGTGTAGTCTTGAATAACTTCTGGGTCTTGCTACTAGTATTCTCTCAATCCTATAGTGCTAAGTGGTTGAGCTTACTCAACCTACCTTGTCCCTCAGCCGCCACGTAAAAACTCCCAGGAGGTCCCAACTAGCCTGCTTGAGCCTTGCTTGCTCAACTAGGCAACCTATACAAGAAAGCAAAGTGTTAATACCGTTGTTCTTTTAAAAAATGACATTTCATGATGAGGAGTTGCACGTGGTAGCCACTCCCTCATCCTGGCTACCCTGGGTGGGTTCCTTCTCAATATGAGTTTCTGCCGGAACCCTTGCGGTGGTACTTCTCGGATAACATTTCTGGAGTGACCCTTTGAGGGGAACTTCTCAAATGTTATTTTTGCAGCGACCCCTGCGGCGGCACCCCTCGAATGACATTTCTGCGGTGACCCTAGTGGTGGCCCTTCTCAATCTTGGACTTCTACAGTGGCCCTTGTAGGGCACCTCTCGAATGTCATTTCTGCAGTGACCCTTACAGTGGCGGTGACCCTTGTAGTGGCACTTCTCAATCTTGAACTTCTTCGGTGGACCTTGCGGGGCACCTTTCAAATGTCATTGCTGTAGTGACCGTTGCAGTGGGAGTGAGCTTGCAGTGGCACTTCTCAATCTTGAACTTCTGCGGTGGCCCTTGTGGGCAGCTTGTGAATATCATTGCTGCACTGACCCTTGCAGTGACAGTGATCCTTACAGTGGCACTTATCAATCTTGGACTTCTGCGGTGGCCCTTGCGAGGCACCTCTCGAATGTCATTGCTGCAGTGACCCTTGCAGTGGCAGTGACCCTTGCAATGTCACTTCTCAATCTTGGACTTCTGCAGTGGCCCTTGCGGGGCACCTCTCGAATGTCATTGCTGCAGTGACCTTTACAGTGGCAGTGACCCTTGCAGTGGCACTTCTCAATCTTGGACTGCTGCGGTGGCCCTTTCGGGGCACCTCTCGACTGTCATTGCTGCAGTGACCTTTGCAGTGGCCCTTCTCAATCCTTGAATTTCTCCCGGGAACCTAGGGGGTTCCATCTCAATATGAGTTTCTACCGGAACCCTAGGTGGGGTTCATTCTCAATATGAGTTTCTGTCGGGACCCTGGGGGGCTCCTTCTCAATATGGGTTTCTACCGGGACCCTGGGGGTTCCTGCTCAATATGAGTTTCTGTCGGGACCTGGGTGTGTTTCTTCTCAATATTTCCATTAAAAAAATAATTTATTTTTTATTTTTTCATTTGAGTTTTTTATGATAAGTCGAGGGAATATCTTGTATAGCATGAAACCACCCTCTTCCAAAGATGGAATGATAGGGAGAGTCAATGTCTACTATCAAGAGTTCAATTAATTTTGAGATATTACCGCACCTAACTAGTAGGACCACCTTTCCCAATGGACTAGTCATTTTTCCAACAAATCCTACTATAGGAACAATCGTCTGCTTTATGTCTTCCATCTTCAGTTTTAGATAGTGAAAAAGCTCTAAGTACATGAGTTCAAAGGAACGGTTGTGACCGAATAGTAGCTTATCCCCATCCCAATTTGTAATATTGAGGGTGATTACTAGTGCATCATGGTATGGGGTCCTCACTCCGATCAAATTTCCATTTGTGAAGACTATATGCTTGTCGTTGTCTATGTCTTATGGTCTCCCACACTTTCCATCCTTGATTTTGGTAGGGTTAATTTGGAAGGCCTCTATAACTACAGTGACCTTTTTAAGCTCCATCTGAACTTCGTTGCCTTTGATTTTCTTAGGATTTGAAGCATCGTGGATAACGAAAAATTCATGCCCCCGTTTTATCATCCAAACATTTTTTGGTTTTGGGTAGGTGCTGGCGACGACCTAGTCAACTTTCTTCTCAACATATTCATCAAATTCACTGCCTGGGATGACTCGTCGAGATTGGATTTGAGGGACTTGTAAGTCACAGGCTTGTGTCTGTTATCCTTATGGTAAGAACACCCACAATCATTATTCTTATTGCTCGGATCACTGACCATCTTCTTTGACCATTTGAGGTATTGATGGTCTTTAATCTAGCACAAGGTATTATAAATTGGTTATTTGAAAACCTTGTTGATCATTTTCAAAGCCTTGGATGGGTATTCCGTGCCCTCATTTTTGGATCCTGTATTCAATTTTTTACCTCCTTTCTTAGGGGTGATCTCTTTGTCATTTACATTCATCGCGTTTGCATGACCATTCTCACCATAGCAGAGGGCAACCACGTCTTACAACTTGTCATACTTGTTAATGGGTGATATAAGATCATTGATGGTGTCTTCCTCTTTCTTGGTGAGGGACTGGTGCAACATGGAGTTGTGGGGCAAGGATATTTTGAATGATGCCACGACAACTAGCTCTAAGCAATCTTCGACCTCATTCAAGGTTTTCCAATAGATCTTGGCATAATCTCGAAAAGTCTCCTAGAGTTTCTTCCTTATGGTGAGGAGAGAATCCATCATTTTTGGGTGTTAATTGCTTATAATAAGACTACATGTAAAGGCCTTTGTGGGTGACTTAAAGTTATTGACCGACTTGTGAGGCATCAATTCAATCCACTTTTTGGCGGCATCTCCTACATTGGATGGGAATATGAGACACATAAGGGCGTCTTTATGATTCTACGGGGTCATCGCTGGCCTATATTGATGCATGTGATATATGGGATCGATCTTTCCATCATATATCTTGAATATTACGATTGCGAATGTGTTTGGTAGGTCTTCCTCCTTAATCACCCTTGAAAAGCAGGACTGCATTCGATTGATGATTGCCTTCCTTACCATCTCCTTAGTGGATATAACCTCGAGATTAATTGGGTGTTGATTCATTTCTCTCTGGACCAGGCTTCGTATATCATGATATGACATCCTTTGTCTTGGTTTTTCTTTGTCGGATGACTTTCATGCTCTGAGTGATCCTACTCACGACACAAATACCTTCCTTAGATGCGATTTTTTCTTGCCTAAGGGCTATGCATATGACCACGACGCTTGCAGTTATCTCCACGAAGCTCTCACTCTATTTTTTAGGTGTCATTAGAGACGAGGATTTTCCTCCACCTAGAGGCATGTTTCTTCCTCTTGATGATGGATTCATTCCTCAAATGTGTTGACTAATCGTGACATCTAAGTTAATCTATCCTACTCGTTACTCTTCTAAAAAGGCTACTCTTTTGGGAGAAATCGTGGGTGGTTGACGACCTAATTTCTATCCCCGTGGACATCAGATCTTAGTCTATGTAATGAGAGCCCAACTCATAGATCACCTGCAACAGGTGTACTGTGAGAGTGATACATTTCTTAACTCATTGGTTTTGACTGCCTAGGGAAAAGAGTTTTTCCCACATATGATGCCAATTGTGAGCATAAATAATCACAATTGGTGATTCTGAGCAACAGTTAAACAATCAAGGAGTAAAACAATCTCACGACACAAAGGATTTACGTAGTTCAATAACGGCATATGTCCATGTTTTTTTTGGGTATTTAATTCTTTAAAAGTTTTGTAACAATAAATTATATGCTTATTTTCCCTTGGGTAAGGGTTATATTTATAATGATAGGAGTGGTTGAGTTATGTTCAAACTCTCCCAGTTATTGGTTGGCTCATTTTCCGATCCAGGTTGATCTCCTATAAAATTATAGATAATAAGACCGACCTTTACATGCTTATCCCATGCGACATTCATCCTAACTTGAGAAGTAAACTTTGTATATCTAGGTTGGGCCATTGCAGTTTTTACCCCACATATATAATAATGAATTGAAAATAAATAAAATGAAACATTTAGTTTTGAAGCGAGGTAGTACGGATGAATATTTGATACAATTATTTTTTTTAACCAAGTACACTGTTGATTAAAACTAGAGATTTGTAGAAATTTTATACAAAGGAGAAATAGGGATTGCAGTTTTAGTGATAAATAATTGTGTCATAAAACCAACCAATAAGGACGTAGAACTTGTATAGAGGGACTATACAAAAGACTTATAAAAAGGCGATCTGAAAAAAACCATACTAGAATCTACCACTCCTACAAACCTTTATGACACTCCTCCATAATATCTAAAAAAATGGGAATATAAGCGAAATATTTCTCCTTATACCATCTTAGAAGATTGCCCCAAAATAGATAAGAATCCTAAAAGGCGTTGCTTTAATACCATCAAAGCATCTGGCGTTCCTCTCTTGGCATATAGTCTAAAAGATTTGGTGTGGAACCAACCACCACAATTTATTCTCCCCCTTCCAATCCTTGGGCCAGTACAAATAAATGAGTATTAGGGATGGTAAAAATCCGTCCCAAAATAGTATTTAGGACGGATTTTTCAACGGCAAAATTGCATCCCTTATACTCGACGTTGCAAATATTTTAGGGACGAATTTTACTGTCCTAAATGTTAATTCATGGACGCTCTACATTTGGCATTAGGGATGGATTTTTCCGTTCCAAAAGGTATTCCAGTGCAAAAATTCCCACTACCGCGAGTAGTATCAGGGATGGTTTATCCGTCCTTAATACTACTCAGATTCTGGCAGGCCCAATTTGGACGGTTTAGAACCGTCCCAATTAATAACCCAATTCGAACGACCCAACCGTCCTAAAAGGTATTCTCAATTAATACAAAATGAATATTAGGGACGAATTATAACCATCCCTAAAGGTATTCTCAATGAATTAAAAAAATGTCATAACAATTATATTACTATATGATTTATGCTGCAATAGTAAATGATGTCTAATTTGCATTATACGTCAAATCATCAATTCATAAACGCAATATATCAACTGCATTCATTGGAACACGAATACAATAACAATTTCTTCCATTAAACTAAATTAAAGTCAAAATATTTAAATGAGTACAAAATCATACTAATTAATAAGAAATACAATTATGAAAAGAAAAGTCGTCCCTAAATTAAGATCATAAATATAGTTGCCATGCTACAAAAACTTCTCTTAGTGTCACATATAGTAGACACACTAAAAAACATGTCTCTTCAACTTCTTGCGCAGAACCCGCAATCAATAAATAATCATTTTATCAAAATAATATTATAGTAAAATAAAATAACCAAATATATTATTTAATCGTATGAACAGCTTTTTACAATTTAAATTTTTTTTGGCAAAATCTCTTTTGTTTATAAATGAAAACCAACATGTTTAATCAACACAAATGCTCGCATGGCCATAAAAAATTAAAGATAAAAATCTCGCATATCAACAACTCTTTAAATGTTTTTAAAAAATTGACAGAGTCTCCGTTGTTTATACATAAAAATCAACCTGTTTAATTAACACAAAAGGCTGCACTGCCATAAAAATTTGAAAACAACAATCTCGCGTATCAACAATTCTTTACATTTTTTTTTTTAAAATATGGCAAAGTCTCCTTTGTTGATACATGAAAACCAACCTATTTAATCAACACAAAAGCCTGCATTGCCGGAAACAAATTGAAAACAATCTCGAATATAAACAACAACAATAAATAAATAGCCTACCCGGCTTAATCAATTGATTTGTTCATGTGTTCCGCGTGAAAAAATATAACGCTGAAACGTAAACCTGTAAAAAAAATATAAGACAAAAAACAAAAAGGATATCAGTAATAAATAATCTTTAAACATAAGACTAGAGTTTTGTAAATTCTCGTGATATATACTCAAATCGAGAGTCCGATGACTATGTGGTCGATTCATACGAGTTACATTGGTCCCGTATGAGGTGTTACTGCTTCTTACGGGACCGTTTTGTGGATGTTTTACTTTTTCGCCGTTTGACGGCATGATTTTAAGCCTAATTCTAATTGTTTACAGATTCTCGTTGTATACTCAAACCGAGAGTCCTGTGACTATGTGTTCAGTTCTTACGAGTTATATTGGTCCCGTGTGAGGGGCTCGTGCCTCTTGGGAGGCCGTTTTGTGGTTGTTTTATATTTTCATCATTTGACAGCTTGTTTTTATGCCTAAGTCTAACTTTTTTCAAATTCTCATCATCTAATCAAAATGGGAGCCCACTGACTTACACGATCGGTTCTTACGAGTTACATTGGTCCCATGAGAGGTGCTCGTGCATCTTATGGGACCATTTTTTGGTTGTTTTATGTTTTCACCCTTTGATAGCATGTTTTTTACCTTAAGTCTAACCATTGGCAAATTCTTGTCGTATACTCAAATGGGGAGTACAGTGATAATGCGCTCGATTCGTACGAGTTACATTGGTCTCATGCGAGGTGCTCCTGCCTCTTATGATACCGTTTTGTGGTTGTTTTACATTTTCACCCTTTGATGACATGTTTTAAAGCCTAAGGATAACCTCTTGCAAATTCTCATCGTATACTCAAAAGGGGAGTTTGTTGACTACGCGGTCGGTTCCTCCTAATTATATTGGTCCCGTACGAGGTGATCATGCATCTTATGGGACTGTTTTGTGGTTGTTTTATGTTTTAACCATTTAATGACATGTTTTTAAGTCTAAGTCTAACCGTTGACAAATTCTCGTCGTATACTCAAACAGGGAGTATGGTGACTATGCAGTCGATTTCTACGAGTTACATTAATCCCGTGCGAGGTGCTCGTGCCTCTTAAATTACCGTTTTATATTTTTTTTTTGTTTTTACCCTTTGACGACATGTTTTGAAGCCCAATTCTTACCGTTTGCAAATTCTTATCATATACTCAAATGGGGGGGAGTCCGTTGACTATGCAGTCGGTTCCTCTGAGTTGCATTGGTCCTGTGCAAGGTGCGCATGCGTCTTACAAGAAATTTTTGGATGATTTACATTTTCATCATTTAATCACATGTTTTAAAGCCTAAGTCTAAATTTTTTGCAAATTCACGTCGTATACTCAAACGAAGAGATTGGTGAATATGCAGTTCATTCGTATGAGTTACATTGGTCCTGTGTGAGGTGCTCGTACTCTTACGGGACCCTTTTGGGGTTTTTTACGTTGTCACCCTTTAACGGTGGCATGTTTTCAAGCGTAAGTCTAACAGTTTACAACTTTTCGTTGTATACTCAAACTGGGAGTCCCGTGAATATGCGATTAGTTTCTATGAGTTACATTAGTACTATACGATGTGCTCGTGCCTCTTACGGGACGATTTTGGTGGAGTTTTATGTTCTCACCCTTTGATGACATGTTTTTATGCCTCAGTCAAGCCCTTTGCAAATTCTCGTCGTATACTCAAACGGGGAGTACGATGACTATGCGGTCTGTCCATACAATTTACATTGGTCCCATGCGAGGTGCTCGTGTCTCTTAGGGGACCTTTTGTGGCTAATTTGCATTTTTAGCCTTTGACAACATGTTTTCAACCCTAAGTCTAACCGTTTGCGAGTTCTCATCGTATACTGAATTGGGGAGTTCAATAATTACACGCTCGGTTCGTACGAGGTGCTCGTGCCTCTTATGGGTATGTTTTTTGGATGCTTTATATTTTCACCATTTGACGGCACGTTTTAAAACCTAAGTCTAAATTTTTGCAAATTCTCATCGTAAACTCAAACCGGGAGTCGAGCGATGATGCGATTGATTCGTACAAATAACATTGGTTCCGTGTGAGGTGCTTATGCCTCTTATGAGATCGTTTTATGGTTGTTTTACTGTTTCACCCTTTGACGGCATGTTTTTAAGCTAAGTCTAACTGTTGACAAATTCTTATCGTATACTGAAATCAGGAGACCCGAGACTATGCATTCAGCGCCTACGAGTCATATTGGTCACGTACGAGGTGCTCGTGCCTCTTACAAGACCGTTTGTGGTTGCTTTACATTTTTACCATTTGACGACTTGTTTTTATGCCTAAGTCTAAATTTTTCCAAATTCTCATCGTATAATGAAACCGCATAGTCCCGTGACTACGCGGTCGGTTCCTTCGAGTTTCATTGGTACCGTACGATGTGCTCATGCCTCTTACGCGACTCTTTTTTTTATTATTTTACATTTTTATCCTTTGATGGCATGTTTTGAAGTCTATGTCCAAATTTTTTTGCAATTCTCTTTTTATACTCAAATCGGGAGTTTGGTGACTATGCAGTCAGTTCATACAATTAACATTTATCTCGTGTGAGGTGATCGTGCCTCTTAGAGGACTGTTTTGTGTTTACATTACATTTTCACCCTTTGATGAATGTTTTAAATCCTAATTCTAGCCGTTTGAAAATTCTCATCGTATACTCAAACCGGGAGTCTAGTGATTACGTAGTCGGTTAGTACTGATAACAATGTTTCCTTGCGATGTGCTCGGGCCTCTTATGGGACCGTTTTGTGGGTATTTTACTTTTTCACCATTTAATAACTTTTTTAAGCCTAACTCTAACTTCATATAAATTCTTGTCGTATACTCAAATCGAGAGTCCTGTGATTACGCATTCAGTTCCTACGAGTTATATTGGTCGCGTGCGAGGTGCTCGTTCCTCTTACGGGACCAATTTGTTGTTGTTGTTTTACATTTTCACCATTTGACAGCTTCTTTTTAAGCCTAGTCTAACTTTTTACAAATTCTCGTTGTATACTCAAACTGTGAGTCCGATGACTACACGATCAATTCGTACGAGTTACATTGGTCCCGTGCGAGGTGCTCATGCAATTTACATGACCGTTTTGGGTATGTTTTATGTTTTCACCATTTTACGTCATGTTTTTTAGCCTAAGTATAACCATTGTCAAATTCTAGTCGTATACTCAAACGGGGAGTACAGTGATTATTCGATCAGTTCGTACGAGTTACATTGGTCATGTGCAAGGTGCTCGTGCCTCTTATGGGACCATTTTGTATTTTTTTAACTTTTTCATCCTTTAACGACATGTTTTACAGCCTAAGTCTGTATATTTGCAAATTCTCATCATATTCTCAAACGGGGAGTCCGTTGACTATAATGTCGTGTTTTATTAGTCCCGTATAAGGTGTTCATGCCTCTTACAGAATCTTTTGTGGATGCTATACATTTTCACCCTTTGATCGGCATGCTTTAAAGCCTAGGTCTAAAAATTTATAAGTTCTCATCGTAAACTCAAACGGGGAGTTCGATGACTACGCGGTTCATTCCTACTAGTTACATTGTCCCATGTGAGGTGCTCATGCCTCTTACAGGACCGTTTTCGGGTTGTTTTACATTTTCACCTATTGATGACATTTTTTCAAGCTAAGTCTAATAGTTTATAAATTCTCGTCGTATGCTCAAACTGAGAGTCCCGTCACTATGCCGTCCATTTTTATGAGTTACATTGGTCTCGTGCGAGGTGACCATGTCTCTTCTGGGACCGTTTTGTGGTCATTTTATTCTTTAACCCTTTGACGACATGTTTTTAAAGCTTAGTCTAACCATTTGCAAATTCGCATCGTATACTCAAGTTAGAAGTCTTATGACTACGCGATCGGTTCCTATGAGTTACATTGGTCTCGTCCAAGGTGCTCGTGGCACTTATGGGACCGTTTTGTGGCTATTTTATGTTTTCACCCTTTGACAATATGTTTTTAAGTCAAAGTCTAACCGTTTGTAAATTCTCGTCGTATACTCAAACTGGGAGTCCGGAGACTATACGATTGATTCCTAGGAGTTATATTGGTCCCGTGCGAGGTGCTCGTGCCTCTTACAATAATATTTTCTGATTATTTTACATTTTTACCCTTTGACAACATGTTTTAAAGCCGAAGTTTAACCCTTTGTGAATTCTCGTTGTACTCTCAAGTCAGGAGTCCGGTGACTATGTTCTTAGATCTACGAGTTACATTAGTCTCATGTGAGGTGCTCGTGCATCTTACGGGACCTTTTTGTGGCTGTTTGAAAGTTTTACCCTTTAATGACATGTTTTCAATCCAAAGCCTAAGTTTTAGCAAATTCTCATCGTATACTCAAACCGGGAGTCTGGTGACTATGTGATCGATTCGTACGAGTTAAACTGATCCCATAAGACGTGCTCGTACGTTTTATGGGATAATTTTGTTCTATTTTAAAATTTTACCCTTTTGAGGGCATGTTTTAAAGCCTAAGTCTAATCTTTTTTGCAAATTATACTTGTATACTCAAACTGAGAGTCCCATGACTTTACAGTCCATACTTATGAGTCATATTAGTTCTGTGCGAGGTTCTCATGTCTTTTATCGGACCGTTTTGTGGATGTTTTATGTTTGAACCCTTTAATGACATGTTTTTAAGGATCAGCCGAACCATTTGTAAATTCCCATTGTATACCCAAGTCGAAAGTCCCGTTACCACGCGGTCGGTTTATACAAGTTACATTGGTCTTATACGAGGAGCTCGTGGCTCCTATCGGACCGTTTTGTGGCTATTTTATGTTTCCACCTTTTGACGACATATTTTCAAGCCTAAGCCTAACCGTTTGTGAATTGTCATCGTATACTCAAATGGGAAATTAGGTGACTACGCGGTTGGTTCGTCTGAGTTACATTGGTCCTGTGTGAGGTGCTTCTGCCTCTTACGGGACCCTTTTTTGGATATTTTACGCTTTCACCCTTTAACGACGTGTTTTAAAGCCTAAGTTTAACCGTTTGCGAATTCTCATCGTATACTCAAATCGGGAGTTCGAGGATTATGTGGTCGGTTCGTATGAGTTACGATAGTCCCGTGCGAGGTGCTCGTGCATCTTACGGGACTATTTTTTAGTTGTTTTACATTTTCACCCTTTGACGACATGTTTTAAAGCCCAACTGGATTTTTTTTGCAAATTCTCCCCGTACACTCAAATCGGGAGTCCCGTGACTATGTCGTCGGTACCTATGAGAAACATTAGTCCCGTGCGAGGTGCTCATGTCTCTTATATGACCGTTTTGTGACCATTTTACGTTTAACCCATTGACGACATATTTTTAAAGCTCCGTCCAACCATTTAAAAATTTTCGTCATATACTCAAGTCGATAGTCATGTGACTACACGCTCGATTCTTATGAGTTACATTCATCTCGTACGAGGTGCTCTTGGCTCTTATGGACTATTTTTTGGTTATTTTACGTTTTCACACTTTGACAACATGTTTTTAAGCCTAAGTCTAACCGTTTGCGAATTCCCATCGTATACTCAAACGGGGAGTCCAGAGACCACGCGGTCAGCTTTTAGGAGTTACATTGGTCCTGTGCGAGGTGCTTGAGCCTCTTACAATACAATTTTATGGGTTTTTAGGTTTTCACCCCTTGACGACATGTTTTAAAGCCTAAGTCTAACTGTTTGCGAATTCTCGTCGTACTCTCAAACTGGGAGTCCGGTGACTATGCGATCGAATCATACAAGTTACATTAGTCTCGTGCGAGGTTTTCGTGCATCTTATGGGACCGTTTTGTGTTTTTTTACTTTCTCACCCTTAGACGACATGTTTTAAATCCAAAGTCAAAATTTTTACAAATTCTCGTCATATACTCAAACCGGGAGTACGGTGACTATGCAATGGATTCGTACGAGTCGCATTGATCCCGTGCAATGTGCTCATGCCTCTTATGGGACCGTTTCATGGATATTTTTTTGTTTTCACCGGTTGACGACATGTTTTAATGCCTAAGTCTGAAATTTTGCAAATTCTCCTCGTGTACTCAAGTCGGATGTCCCGTGACTACGCGGTCAGTTCCTACGAGTAACATCGGTATCGTACGAGGTACTCGTGGCTCTTATGGGACTGTTTTGTGGCTATTTTATATTTTCACCATTTGACGATATATTTTTAAGACTAAGTCTAACTGTTTGAGAATTCTTATCGTATACTCAAACGGGGAGTCCCGTGACTACACTGTCAATTCGTACGAGTTACATTGGTCATGTTCGAGGTGCTCGTGCCTCTTCTGGGAATATTTTTTTGTTATTTTATGCTTTCACCCTTTAACGACATGTTTTAAAGACAAAGTTTAACCATTTATAAATTCTCATCATATACCGAAACTGGAAGTCCCGTGACTACATTGTCGATTTGTACGAGTTACATTGGTCCTCTTCAAGGTGCTCCTGCCTCTTCTGGGACTATTTTTTGGTTGTTTTATGCTTTCACCCTTTAACGGCATGTTTTAAAGGCCAAGTTTAACCATTTGCAAATTGTCATCATATACTAAAACTGGGGGTCCCGTGACTACACTGTCGATTCGTATGGGTTACAATGGTCCTCTTTGAGGTGCTCGTGCCTCTTCCGGGACCATTTTTTGGCTGTTTTATGATTTTATAGTTTAATGACATGATTTAAAGACTAAGTTTAACCGTTTGTAAATTCTCATCGTATAATCAAACTGGGAGTCTAATGAATATGCAGTCGGTTCGTATGAGTTACTTTAGTCTCGTACAAGGTGCTCGTGTATCTTACGGGACTATTTTTTAGTTGTTTTACATTTTCACCCTTTGACGGTATGTTTTAAATCCTAAGTGTATTTTTTTGCAAATTCTCGTCGTATACCGAAATCGGGAGTCCCGTGACTACACGGTCGGTTCCTAGATGTTACATTGGTCCCGTGAGACATGGTCATTCCTCTTACGTGACTATTTTGTGATTATTTTACATTTTCACCCTTTGATGCCATGTTTAAAGCCTAAGTCTAAATTTTTGCCAATTCTCATCGTATACTCAAATCGGGAGTTCTCTGACTATGCGGTCGGTTAATACGAGTTACATTGATCTCGTGCCAGGTGCTCGTGCCTCTTACATGACCGCTTTGTGGCTGTATTATTGTTTTACCCTTTGATGACATGTTTTTAAGCCTAAGTCTAACCATTTACAAATTCTCATCGTATACTCAAATCGGGAGTCCGGTGATTACGCGGTCTGTTCATACGAATAACATTGGTTCTGTGCGACGTGCTTGTTCCTCTTATTGGACCGTTTTATGATTGTTTTACTTTTTCACCCTTTGACGACATGTTTTTAACCCGAAGTCTAACCATCTATAATTCTCATTGTATACTCAAATGGGGAGTATGATGACTATGCGCTAGGTTCTTATGAGTTACATTGGTTTCGTGTGAGGTGCTCATGCCTCTTACGGGACCGTTTTGTGTATGTTTTATGTTTTCACTCTTTGATGTTGTGTTTTAAAGACGAAGTCTAATTTTTTATAAATTCTCATCGTATACTCAAATAGGGAGTCCGCTGAATACGGGATCGGTACTTACGGGTCACATTTATCCCACGTGAGGTGCTCATGTCTCTTATGGGACCGTTATTTGGTCTTTTTACATTTTAGCCCATTAACGACATGTTTTTAAGGCTTAGTCTAACCGTTTGCAAATTCCCATCGTATACTCAAGTCGAAAGTCCAGTGACTATGCGGTCGGTTCCTATGAGTTACATTGGTCTAGTGAGAGGAGATCGTGGCTCTTATGGGACCATTTTTTTTTGGCTATTTTTCATTTTCACCCATTGATATCATGTTTTTCAACCTAGGTCTAACCATTTGCAAATTCTCATCGTATACTTTAACGGGGAGTCCGGAGACTACGCTGTCGGTTCGTAGGAGTTACATTGGTCCCGTGCGAGGTGATCTTTCCTCTTATGGAACCGTTTTCTGTCTCTTTTATGTTTTCACTCCTTAACGACATATTTTAAATCCTAAGTCTAACCATTTGTGAATTCTCATTGTACTCTCAAACCAGGAGTCCGATGACTATACGGTCGGATCGTACGAGTTACGTTAGTCTCGTGCGAGGTACCCGTGCATCTTGTGGGACCGTTTTGTGGCTATTTTACATTTTCACCCTTTGAAGACATGTTTTATATCCAAAGTCTAATTTTTTTGCAAACTCTCATTGTATACTCAAATCGGGAGTCCGGTGACTATCGATCGATTAGTACGAGTCACATTGATCCCATGCGGCTTACTCGTGCTTCTTATGGGACAATTTTGTGGTTGTTTTATATTTCACCCTTTAACGATATGTTTTAATGCATAAGTATAATTTTTTGCAAATTCTCCTCTTATACTCAAATCAGCAGTCCTGTGACTATGCGGTCGGTTCCTACGAGTTACATTGGTCTGGTGCGAGGTGCTCGTTGCACTTATGGGATCATTTTGTGGTAATGTTACGTTTTCACCCTTTGACGTAATGTTTTTAAACCTAAGTCTAACCATTTGCGAATTCTCATTGTATACTCAAACGAGGAGTCTCAAGACTACGCGATCGATTCGTACAAGTTACATTGGTCCCGTGAGAGGTGCTTGTGCCTCTTATGGTACCATTTTCTAGCTATTTTGTGATGCATGTTTTAAAGCCTATGCTTACATTTTTCAAATTCTCCTTGTATACTCAAACCGGGATTTTCATGACTATGCGGTCGGTACCTACGAGTCACATTAGTCCTGTGCAAGGTACTTATGTCTCTTATGGGTCCATTTTTTGGCCGTTTTGTGGTCGTTTTACATTTTAACCCAATGACGACATATTTTTAAGGCTCATTCTAATCGTTTGCAAATTCTCATCGGATACTTAAGTCGGATGTCCCGTGACTACGCGATTAATTCTTACGAGTTTCATTGGTCTCGTGCGAGGTGCTCGTAGATCTTATAGGACCGTTTTGTGTCTATTTTACGTTTCACCCTTTAACGACATGTTTTTAATCCTAAGTCTAACCGTTTTTAAATTCTCATGGTATACTCAAACGGGGAGTCCAGAGACAACGCGGTCGGCTTGTAGGAGTTGCATTGGTCCTGTGCGAGGTGCTCGTGCCTCTTACGGGAGCATTTTCTGTCTATTTTAGGTTTTCTTCCCTTGACGACATATTCTAAAGCCTAAGTCTAACCGTTTGCGAATTCTCATCGTACTCCCAAATCGGGAGTCCAATATCTATGCCGTCGAATCGTACAAGTTACATTAGTCTCGTGCAAAATGCTTGTGCATCTTACATGACCGTTTTGTGGTTGTTTTACATTTTTCACCCTTTAACGACATGTTTTTAAATCCAAAGTCAAAATTTGTATAAATTCTCATCGTATACTCAAACTGGGTGTCCAGTTACTTTGTGGTCGATTCGTACGAGTTACATTGATCCCATGCGATGTGCTCGTGCCTCTTGCAGGACAGTTTTGTGGAAGTTTTATGTTTTCACACTTTGACGACATGTTTTAATGTCTAAGTCTAAATTTTTGCAAATTTTCCTCGTATACTCAAGTCGGAAGTCCCGTGACTACGCGGTCGGTTTGTTCAAGTTACATTGGTCTTGTGCGAGGAGCTCGTGGCTGTTATGGGACCGTTTTGGGGCTATTTTATGTTTCCAACATTTTACGACATATTTTCAAGCCTAAGCCTAACCGTTTGCGAATTCTCATCATATACTCAAGCCAAAACTTCGCTGACTACGCAGTTGGTTCGTACGAGTTACATTGGTCCCGTGCGAGGTGCTCGGGCCTCTTACGGGACCATTTTTTTGCAATTTTATTCTTTCACCCTTTAACGACATGTTTTAAATCCTAAGTTTAACTATTTGCAAATTCTCATTATATACTCAAATCGGGAGTCCAATGACTATGCGATTAGTTCATATGAGTTATATTAGTCCTGTGCGAGGTGCCCGTGCATCTTACGGGACCATTTTTTGATTTTTTTACATTTTCACCATTTGACGACATGTTTTGAAGCCTAAGTGGAAGTTTTTGCAAATTCTCATCGTATACTCAAATCGGGAGTCCCATGACTATGCGGTCGGTTCCTGCGAGTTACATTGCTTCCATGCGATGTGCTCATGCCTCTTACGTTACTATTTTGTGATGGTTTTATGTTTTCACCCTTTGATGGCATGTTTTAAAGCCTAACTCTAAATTTTTGCAAATTCTCATCGTATACTCAAATTCGGAGTTCGGTGTCTACGCGGTCGATTCATACGAGTTACATTTATCTTGTGCAAGGTGCTCGTGGCTTTTACTGGACCATTGTGTGGCTGTAATACGTTTTAACCCTTTTACGACATGTTTTTAAGACCAAGTCTAACCATTTGTAAATTCTCATCGTATACTCAAATCGAGAGTTCGATGATTATGAGGTTGATTCGTACAAATAGCATTGGTTCTGTGCGAGGTGCTCGTGCCTCTTACGGGACCATTTTGTGGCTGCTTGACTTTTTCACCCTTTGACGACATGTTTTTAACTTGAAATCTAACCGTTTGAAATTCTCATCGTATACTCAAATGGGGGTGTCTGGTGACTATGCACTCGATTCGTACGAGTTACATTAGTCCTGTGCGAGGTGCTCATGCTGCTTACGGGACCATTTTCTAGATGTTTTACTTTTTAATTATTTAACAACGTGTTTCAAAGCCTAAGTCTAATTTGTTGCAAATTCTCATCGTATACTCAAACTGGGAGTTCGATGACTATGTGGTTGGTACCTACGAGTCACATTAATCCAGTGCGAGGTGCTCATCTCTCTTACGGGACCGTCTTTTAGCCGTTTCACATTTTAACCTATTGACGACATGTTTTTAAGGATCAATCTATCCGTTTGCAAATTTCTGTCGTATCTCAAGTCGGAAGTCCCATGACTACGTGGTCAGTTCCTAAGAGTTACATTGGTCTAGTTCGAGGTGATCATGGCTCTTATGGGACCATTTTGTGGCTATTTTATGTTTTCACCCTTCGATGGGATGTTTTTAAGTCTAAGTCTAATAGTTTGCAAATTCTTGTCGTATACTCAAACGGGGAGTCTGGAGACTATGCGATCAGTTCGTACGAGTCACATTTATCCCGTACGACGTGGTAGTGCCTTTTATGGGACCGTTTTGTGGCTATTTTATGTTTTTACCCTTTAACGACATGTTTTAATGCCTAAGTCTAAATTTTTGCAAATTTTCTTCCTATACTCAAATGGAAAGTCCCGTGACTACGCGGTCGGTTCCTAAAAGTTACATTGGTCTCGTGGGAGGTGATCGTGGTTCTTATGGTACCGTTTTCAGGTTATTTTATGTTTTCACCCTTTGACGGCATGCTTTTAAGCCCAAGTCTAATCATTTGCGCATTTTTATCGTATACTCAAATAGGGAGTCATGTGACTAAGCGATCGGTTAGTACGAGTTACATTGGTCCTGTGCGAGGTGCTAGTGCCTCTTACAGGACCATTTTTAAGAATTTTATGTATTCACCCTTTAACAAAATGTTTTAAAGACTAAGTATAACTGTTTGCAAATTCTTATCGCGTACTCAAACCGAGAGTCCGGTGATTATGCGGTCAGTTCATACGACTTACATTAGTCCCGTGCGAGGTGACTGTGCATCTTTGAAATGACTCAAAAAGTGTCTCTAATGTTCGTTCACTCTAGGCTCAAGTGCAAGCCTGTCATGTTAGTAATAAACCCAGTAAGTCAGGATCGTATCCACAGGGAAATAGGACAATAGAATTGTGACGACGGGAAAAGACAAAGGAATCCTAACTTTTACTCTAAAAAGAAAGAAAAGATTGATTTGGTTTTGGGAATGATTAAACTAGAAGCAATTATGAAATTATGAAAAATGTAATTATACTAATTTACCAAAAATACTAACGAAAACTGATTCAAAACTTTAAACTATATGATGAAGAAAAACAGGACTGGAATACAATCCCCCGACCCTAGTGTATTGCAGGTATAATGCAAATCGTGAATTTAAATGATTAATTAGACTCAGAATTTAGTACTCCAAAGAATTACGTATACGAGGTTCAAGCCTGCGTCATACTTAATCTGAGGACGAGTAAATCGGTATCGCGATAGTGACACTTGAATTGTATTCTAAAGCATCCCTATACCACTAATTTGCTCCTGAAGCATCACTTTGTAGGCGGGTATAGTCGGGCATTCCTCAGTTGAATGACTCGCCTCGTAAATGGCACACACCTTCTCAACGGGGTTTGGAATGGATCCATTTGGTCCTCTTCCACATATCCCATGTAGGTCTCGCACTTCTTTCTCAAGTATATCGATTCGACTGTCCACTATAGAATTCTTCTCTACATAAAATAGGTCGGATGTCGATGGAGTGGTGGTCACTTGACGATTTTGATTTTGAGCATTGAGGTTAGAAGTATCCCAAGATTGGGTAGTCACGGTGACATACCGTAGGTGAAGCTCAGCATTGTGGGCGTTTAAGTCGACAAACGGACAACTTCCCATGGTTTCAACAAGTTGCTTGGAGTTAAGGTTCAGCCCATTATAGAGAAACAAAATGATTTTCGCTGAATGAAATCCATGATGGGGGCATGAAGTAACTAACTCATTGAAACGTTCGTAACATCGATGAAATGGCTCATTTTCAGATTGTCTGAACGCTTGAATTTGAGCCTTAATGGAGATTGTTCGATGTGTTGGGAAGGATTTCTTGAGAAATATAGATTGAAACTCGTTCCAAGATGGGATCGAGATTGGAGGCAAAGACCATAGCCATGTCTTAGCTTTATCTTTGAGCGAGAAGGGGAAGAGTTTGAGGCGGATCACCTCTTGTGTGCAAGTTTGATCATTAAGCGTATCACACACATCCTCAAACTCCCTAATGTGAAGGTACAGGTTTTTAGAATCCATACCATGGTAATGGGGTAACATCTGGATCATCCCATTTTTGAAACGGAATTGCCCGGCATTATATGGGAGTATAATGCATCCCGGAGTGACAATGCGCTCAGGATATAATAATTCTCTCAGAGGGCGGTATGGGGCCTCTTACTCATCGACGGGTGCACTACTGTGTTGTGACATCTCACTCTCTCTTGAAGACTCATTGTCCTCACTTGGTGTGCTCGAAGTGTGCTCGGAGGTATGTCCTAAAAAGGAAAACCAAGTGTTGTTGGAGATTGAGTGTGACGGTGTGGGAGGGGGAATCCAGAATTATGGGGCGTTGGGAGTGTGAGGACTATCGGGATTGTACTCAACTATTGTATTTTCATGAATGTTGGTTGGAGTATTATGGGGTGTGGGAGTGAGTTCAGAATTTTTCATTAATAGCTTATGAGAGATGATGGTGGATATTTTTGTGCTTTTTGAATTTTTTTATATGTTTTTGGATTTTTGGTCAAAGTTTTAGATTAACTCGATCTAATCCGAAGTCTACCTAATTCCTCGACAACGGTGCCAAAAACTTGACACGACTCAGAAAGTGTCTCTAATGTGCGTTCACTCTAGGCTCAAGTACAAGCCTGTCGCATTAGTAATAAACCCGGTAAGTCGGGATCGTATCCACAGGGAAATAGAACAATTGAATTGTGACGACGGGAAAAGACAAAGGAATCCTAACTTTGACTCTAAAAAGAAAGAAAAGATTGATTTGGTTTTGGGAATTAATAAACTAGATGCAATTATGAAAAATGTAATTATACTAATTTACCTAAAATACTAACGAAAACTGATTTAAAACTTTAAACTATATGATGAAGAAAAACAGGATGGGAATACAATCCCCCAAGCCTAGTGTATTGCAGGTATAATACTAATCGTAAATTTAAATGATTAATTAGACCCATAATTTAGTACTCCCAAGCATTACGTATACGAGGTTCAAGCCCGCGTCATACTTAATATGAGGATGAGTAAATCGGTATAGCGATAGTGACACTCGAATTGTATTCTAAAGCATCTCGGTTACCCAGAGTCAAACGAGATCTAAAGATCTACAATTGTTATGTCCCTACGCGATACGGTCGTAATCAATCACTAAATTCAGAGGACTAATGTTATACTCATGCAACTAACACATCAGGCAGGGTTCATGTATCTCGGCCTTAGAAAATGTATCCTAACATGTTCAAAGTAATAAAAATAGCTTTTGAATTGTAAAAGGTCATGATTAAACTAAGTGAAATTAGTATAATGATGTAAAAAGTGATTTGACTGAAGAAAATAACTCACAATCTTTCCAAAGCAGTAACAACCGCAATTACGAAAACTTGTAATCAAAGAACTTTTGAATAATCTTCTCTGTTGGAATTAAAACTGGAAATTGTATTTAAACTAGGGTTTCTGAAAAGGAAGGGAAAATTAACTAAAATTCTCCGTTAATTCTCTATGTTAAAAACGATAATGAAATGGACTTTTATACCCTACAAGAATTCAAGAGTTTTGTTACGCTAGGACGCTTCTTAGGAGAAGATAAGATTACAAAATCTCGATAGCCGGACCGATTTGGGCTTTAGGAGGATCGGTCTACCTCCCATGCGGATTGGTTCCTTTTATTTTCTGGCGGACCGGTCCGTGGCGGACCGATTCTTTTATTGTTCACCCTTCTTCAGTTTTCTTTCGATCCAAGGTCTTTTGGAGTTTTGCACAACGGACCGGTCCGGGGTAGGGGCGGACCGGTCTGCCTATTTGACTTTTTTTCTCAACTTTGACTTCTCATATCTTTTGTTTCGGGACTCCGATTGAGATGGCGTTTGTTCCTATGTGCTCAAGAAAGTGATATCCTCAACTTCTCTTTAGGTACCTCATCCGATTTTTGGGTAAAAATTACACTTTTGCACTTTTTACTTTCATTCTTTTCTTTCTTTATTCTTCTGGTTTCCTTCTTTCGTTTTACTGCAAAATTCATATGAAATACCAAAAACTCGGTGTACTCGTTAGGATAAGTCAGTAGCAAGATTATGAGATAAAGTTAAATTGATTACGTTGTTCGAGGTGCTAAAATTAGCTAAATTAAGGGATAAATTGGGAAGAATTTATGCCTAATCAATCTTACATTACAGTTTTGTGGTTATATTATGTTTTCACCCTTTGACGACATGTTTTTAAGTCTAAGTCTAACCGTTTGGAAATTCTCATCGTATACTCAAATTGGTAGTCCGGTGATTATGTGATTGGTTGTTTTACATTTTCACCCTTTGACAGTATGTTTTAAACCCTAAGTGTATTTTTTTGTAAATTCTCATCCTATACTGAAACCGGGAGTCCCGTGACTACGCGGTTGGTTCCTACATATTACATTGGTCCCATGCGACGTTCTCATGCCTCTTACATGACTATTTTTTGATTATTTTACATTTTCACCTTTTGATGGCATGTTTAAATCCAAAGTCTAAATTTTTTCAAATTCTCATTGTATACTCAAACTGGGAGTTCGGTGACTACGAGGTCGGTTCATACGATTTACATTGATCTTGTGCAAGATGCTCGTGCCTCTTACATGATTGTTTTGTGGCTGTATTACGTTTTCACCCTTTGACGGCACATTTTTAAGCCTAAGTCACCGTTTGCAAATTCTCATCATATACTCAAATCGCGAGTCCGGTGATTACGCGATTGGTTCGTACAAATACCATTAGATCCATACTAGGTGCTCGTGCATCTTACTGGACCATTTTGTGGCTATTTTACTTTTTGACCCTTTGACGACATGTTTTTAACCAAAAGTCTAACCATTTGCAATTCTTATCGTATACTCAAATGGGGAGTTCGGTGACTACTCGCTCAGTTCGTACGAGTTACATTGGTCTCGTGCGAGGTGATCATGCCTCTTACAGGACCGTTTGGCGGATGTTTTATGTTTTCACTATTTGATGACGTGTTTTAAAGCCTAGGTAAAATGTTTTGCAAATTCACACCATATACTCAAACTGGGAGTCCGATGACTATGCGGTCAGTGCCTACGAGTCACATTAGCCCCATGCGAGGTGATCATCTCTCTTTTGGGACCGACTTTTAGCCGTTTTATGTTTTAACCCATTGACGACATGTTTATAAGGCTCAGTCTAACTGTTTGCAAATTTCCATCATATACTCAAGTCGGAAGTCCCGTGACTACGTGGTCTGTTCCGGCGAGTTACATTAGTCTAGTGAGAGGTGATCGTGGCTCTTATGGGACAATTTTTTGGCTATTTTATGTTTTCACCCTTTGACGGGATTTTTTTAATCCTAAGTCTAACAATTTGCAAATTCTTGTCGTATACTCAAACAGGGAGTCCAAAGACTACGCGGACAGTTCGTACGAGTCACATTTATCTAGTGCGACGTGCTCGTGCCTTTTATGGGACTGTTTTGTGTCTTTTTTATGTTTTTACCCTTTAACGTCATGTTTTAATTCCTAAGTCTAATTTTTTGCAAATTTCCTCATATACTCAAATCGAAAGTCCCGTGACTACGCGGTCAGTTCTTATAAGTTACATTGGTCTCGTGCGAGGTTATTGTGGTTCTTATAGGACCATTTTTTTGGTTATTTTATGTTTTCACGCTTTGGCAGCATGCTTTTAAACCTCAGTCTAATTGTTTGTGCATTTTCATTGCATACTCAAACGGAGAGTCCCGTGACTCCGCGATCGGTTCATACGAGTTACATTGGTCCTGTGTGAGGTTCTAGTGCCTCTTACGGGACCATTTTCTAGGAATTTTATGTATTCACCCTTTAACAAAATGTTTTATAGACTAAGTCTAACTGTTTGCAAATACTTATCGTATACTCAAATTGGGAGTCTGGTGACTATGCGATCGATTCATACGAGTTACATTAGTCCCATGCGAGGTGCCCATGCATCTTACATGACCATTTTGTGGTTGTATTACGTTTTCAACCTTTGACGGAATGTTTTTAAGCCTATGTCTAACCGTTTGTAAAGTCTTATCGTACACTTAAATCGAGAGTCCGGTGATTACGTGATTGGTTGTTTTACATTTTCACCCTTTGACGATATGCTTTAAATCCTAAGTGTATTTTTTTTGTAAATTCAAGTCCTATACTGAAATCGGGTGTCCCGTAACTCTACGGTCAGTTACTACATGTTATGTTGGTCCCGTGCGACGTTCTCATGCCTCTTACATGACTATTTTGTTCTTATTTTACGTTTTCACCCTTTGATGGCATGTTTATAGCCTACGTCTAAATTTTTGAAAATTCTCATTCTATACTCAAATCGGGAGTTCGGTGACTACGAGGTTGGTTCATACGCTTTACATTGATCTCGTGCAAGGTGCTCGTTCCTCTTACATGACCATTTTTTGGCTGTATTACCTTTTCACCTTTTGACGGCATATTTTTAAGCCTAAGTCTACTATTTGAAAATTCTCATTGTATACTCAAATCAAGAGTCCGGTGATTACGCGATTGGTTTGTACGAATAACATTAGGTTCGTATGAGGTGTTCGTTCCTCTTACTGGACCGTTTTGTGGCTATTTTACTTTTTCACCCTTTAACGACATGTTTTTAACCCAAAGTCTAATCGTTTGCAATTCTCATCGTGTACTCAAATGGGGAGTACGATGACTATTCACTCGGTTCTTACGAGTTATATTGGTCCCGTGCGAGGTGCTCATGTCTCTTACGGGACCGTTTTGTGAATGTTTTACGTTTTCACTCTTTGACGACGTGTTTTAAAGCTGAAGTCTAATTTTTACAAATTCTCATCGTATACTCAAACAGGGAGTCTGCTGACTACGTAGTCAATGTAATACCCCATACTTTTATAGATATTTAAATTACATAAGTGGGTATAATATGGAAATTTGAGGAATTCCTGTGAATAATAATTTTTGGAGTTTGTGAGTGTTAGATGTTTACCAATGTGTGTTACATTTACATTTGGGACTAAGTAACTGAGTTCGGTTATTTTAATTACATGTTGCAGTTGGGTGAAGCGACAAATGATAATATTTTAATTGGAAAGCGTGCGTATTGAGATGTGTTGGGTTTAATTAGTGAATTTTAGTTAAGTGACTCGGATGGAGATTTCGAGTGCACGGTTGGTTTCAGAATGACCAAGATAGTCAGAATAGTGTACCCTGGGGTAGTGTTTGGGTTCCGGGGATTTTTGGACTAGTAAGGACTTGTAATTGAGTAAACGAGTCATTTTGGGGTTTATAAGGGACAAGACCTTATTTCTCTCTTATAAGTCACGAGAGAGAGGGAGAGAGAGAGAAAATAAGAAGGAAAGAAAGCAAGAAAGAAAAAGAGGAGAGAAAATGGGATTTCCAGCCCAACTCCGCGGCATTTGACTCGAGGTCGCCGAATTTTATCCACGAGGCAAGTGTTTACTTGCTTTATTCATTTGAGTGTGTATCTAATATCATAGTTGGTGTAAACTAGATAAATTTGGATTAGAACCCTTGAAATAAATTTGGTAAAATTAGATTTTGAAATCACAGATAGGTTTGTTGTTATCTCTTGATGATTTCTAGTGTTAAAACCATGTTAATGGTGTGCATATGTGGATTGAAGTGGGAAGAAATGATAAATTAGAGTTTTTATAGTTTTGGGTTCAAATCTAAGAAAACTTGTTTAATCCCCCAAATAATTGATATGTTAGTTATAAATCAGTGTTTAGACGATTGTAATGTAGTTGGTTAAGATTAGAAACCCTAAAAAAGGAGGTTGGGTTGATATTTGGTATTTTGGAGAATTAGGTTTTGTAAGAATTAGAGAGTTAGCTGACACATCCGGTGTGACTGGTCTACCGCGGCCAAGGGTCCGGTCGACCGGTATAATGGAGAAAGGCCACTGGTTGGCTCGCAAGGCAAAATCCCAACTCGCGGTTGATCAGGGGTCAGGTATCGATCGACCGGTATCCTGTTTTCTGCCCAAGATAAGGATTTTTCCACTCCTTTTTCTTTTCGGGTTTAAAGCTTATGGACCTTCTTAACTAGTGTATTATAGATGGTTATGACCTAAAGGACTTGAGGAGTTGCATATTAGCCTTGGGTTAGTTAAGGGTACAATCCGGGGTATGGACCTAATGAATGTTTAGGACAAGAGACATTCGAGAAAATTATTCGACAAGCGTATGCAGATATATTTATGCGGTTAGGATAAATATGGGCCGATTGTAATTGAGTAAGTCCTAGGAAGCGATTAGGATGTAATTTAGGATATGCGCTAAAGAAAATTGAGCATTTGTCCTATACGTATATTGACGACTATTAGTATAGGTGATGCGATACCTATGGAATTAAGATAAGTAGTTAGCACACTTATTTAATTGTTACAAATTGGTATATTTGGGTTTATATTATAACCCTTAAAAGTGATTAAGGTGCGGGTTATATTTTAAGAAGAGAATACTTGTAGGTTTAGTATGTTAAGTGTATGAATACTTATATACTATTATGAATGGGAACATTTGGGGTATTGGCGATCGCTATAAGAGTTCGACAATTATAACCAGAGCATATTGAGGAATGTTATATTATATATACGCGTAGTGTTACAGTATATATATATATATATATATATATACGACTTGTTTATAAATATGTTGGTATGCAAACGATATATTCATGTATGTTTATATCTCTAGTGCTATCCTGCGAGGTTGAGCGATGTGGGTGAATCCCCTAGCTTACAGAGCAGGGAGAGTATCCCCAGGTCATATCGTCCCGTATATAGGTGCGATATTTTTATTCCACTTTCAGGAGGGAATATGACTGCCTCCACCATTTTGTACTTCTACCATGTTCATGACGAATTCTGACTTGGTATCGGGGTTAAGTTGAGCAAACCCATATATGGATGGGCACTTGAGACAGAATCCTCAAGTATAGCTCGCTAGGATGGTTATTATACTTATGATTGTAACATGGGTATAAATTTACTTGTGGATTATAGTATATTTCTTGTATATGATTATGAGATATCATATAACCTTGAATGGTGTAAAGTGTAAAATGAACAAGATGTTATTCTTCTTCTGGTAGTTTTATATCCGGAGTAATACAAATGTGAATTGTCGGTTCAAGAGAAAACCATTTAAAATAAAGGATATTATATATTAAAGTAAAAACGGTACTTTAAACTAGTGAACGTTATGGAATAGGAACGTTATAGTTTTATACAGAAGCAATGACTATACATATATATATATATATATATATATATATATATATATATATATATATATATATATATATATATATATATATATATCACATGGATGAGTATATCAACAAAGCTTATGTCAAATCTTACGATATAACATATTATATCATGAAAGCTAGGTAATAGTTATGAGGATTTAGAAGATGGACGAAAGAGATTAGTTAGACAGGGTAGTTTACCTAGGTTGTTTCAAATGGATGAGATAGGTGTGCACTAGTAGAAGAGATGTGAGGTGTATCTCATGAGAATGCGATACCAGTTTAAATATGAGAGATTTCATATTTTTTAGAATGTGGCTTTTAAAGAACTTGCTAAATATTTTCAAAACTCAGTCTCTAACCCATTTCTCTATTTTCCCCTATCTTTCTCTCTCTCCCTCTCTCTCTCTCTCTCTATATATATATATATATATATATATATATAATAATAAGTTACAAGGGTATTATTAGTATTTTACAAGTTTATAAGATAGATAAACGGTTGAGAAGAGTTGGTGAGAGATTACCGGTCTGGATCAAAAACTACCAATGTGGCCTTTCACATCTCCCAATACAGATGATGTCCGTGATGAATTTAAACGTCTACAGATGACCTCTCAGTACCTTTTAAAATATTTTTTAATCTTCTACACGGTATCAGAAAGATTCATCCGCCCATCTTCACTTTAATTTAAACTCTCTCTCTTTCTCTCTCCATGGAGTCTGTCTTGAGCTCTACAACCTCACAACCCATGCGATTGAGTCCCACTCCCTAATAAGCCTCCCCTCCCTCCATTTCGCATCGTCCCCTCCTCCATTTCATGCCGTCCACCTCACCCCCTGCTCCATTTCGCACTGCCTCTCCTCTCCTCTCCGCACTTCCCCATTGTCTCACAAACCCTATAGATCCACATGAAGTCTGCACTTAACTCGACAACCATCCTAGGTCAAAATTTATTCTCGACCAAAAATGAATCAGTCGACACTTGAATCCCCCTTTTTTTCGCTAATGTGAGTAACTAATACATTTTATGATCTGATATAGTTTTTTGACTAATTTTAGTAACCCATATACTCTGACAACTAACACATGTTATGCTTTGATATGGTTTTTTACACAGTTACGGTGGATGTTAACGTCTTGGGAAATAAGGCTTGACTTGGCTAAATATTATTTTGCTGTCAGCACATGTTCGTCCTAGGCAATACTTGATACCCATTTTTATGTTGTACATGTCTTTTGTATTTTATTTATGAACTATTTTTTTTTTCTGGAGAAAGGGTGGGGATTGGTTGTTTATAAACTAAATTGTGTGCAAGAAATTATGTACGTGTGCTGACCACAAACTAAACTGTGTTAAATATTGTTGGGGAACAAAGCTGTGTGCAAGGAATATAAACTGTGTGCAAGTTCTAACTACACTCAGGGGCTCATAGGTTTTTCTTATTCTGTTTCCTCTGTTATTATTATGTTTGCATTATTTTTCATCTTAGTTCATATGTGTCAACTTATTAATTTCATAAATGAATTTATTGTTTGCATATTGTCTTTTTTTACTTATTGATTTTTTTCTTTTCAGATCATCACTGACTTTGTTTTTCTTATTATTCGAAAGATTCACAATATTCCAAGGTACTCTACAACTTACGTGCCTTTGTGGATTAAATGTGAGGCAACCCTCGCTGTATTTTGTAATAATACGAAAGTGTAATGTGAATACTTTAGCTTTATTGTATTGCTTTTTTTATATTATCATTTTAATATGCATATGTGAGTTTGAGATGGTGGTGTTTAACTTGAGTTGGCATTGTACTAGATTTGAGATACTTTGTGCAGGTAAAGGGATTTGGCTCATTGAATATATCATATTATATATGAATCTGCCTAAGGTATTGACAAAGGTGATATAATAACAAATTTAGGGTATGACATCCAAAGACTCACTAAGAAATCAAAGGAAAAAATGAGGACTGATTGGGCATATTTTGTAAATGGGGCCCAAGAAATCTGCCTAAGGCATGGCGTATATATTTTATTCTAAGGTTTCTAAATATATTAGTGTAAAAAATTTGAATCTGTGTATAGAAACCTTAAAATAAATATATTAGAGCAAGAAAAATATAAAATATTCGTTTAAATATATTATAGCGAGGAAAATACAATAGATTACCGTTTTTTAAACGAATACTTTGAATCTCAAAATATATATTAGTGTAAAAATGATTTTAGAGCAATTTGTGCATGACTGAGATAACTTTCAATTCACAATGTTTAAATATATTAGACCAATCTATGCCTACGATTTGACAAAACCTGCTTAACATTTGATAGAGGTACATGTTGCTGAATAAAGTTATTCAGCCACCTGCCAACGTGGGAATCTAATCACTAGAGTAAGCTACATGTTTTCCTTGATATGAATGGTACTGTGGATGTGAAGGGGGGGGGGGGGGGGGTTCAATATTCTGACTTTTGGCCGAAAGTTTGAATGGAAAATTGTGTGACCATTTTATTGCTTGAATTTCTTGCAACAAAATTAGTTATAACAAGTTTGGAATATTAAGATGGGTAAAATTAGTTATATAACAAGTTTGGATAAAACTATGTGTGTTTAAAAAAATATATTTTAATTATTTTGTAAAAGCTTTCCGTGCTTTTTTTTAAACTGTGTAAGTTTAAAAAACTATTAAAATGTATTTTTAAGTTATACAATAATTTAAAGTATTTTATAATTTGTTCTTTGTTATTTTTTTTTAAAATTACGTATGTTCAAAGAACTAGGTTTACTTGTCTTTAAATGTGAGTGTTAAAATTGTCTTAAAAAATCGTTACATTATTTTAAAAATTTATGCTTTTTAAAGTGTTTATAAACTATTCCTAAGAGGATAGAATTTAAGACCATGCCATTGACACGAATTATCCTCTAGGTTATGTTCTTTTGTTGGTTTTTGGAGTTAAATAGGCTATGTTTATCTTAGTGGTTGGGGTATTGGTTCTTAGATTGCAAAGCGATCCTATGTTTAGGACATACTTTTAGTATTGTTATTACAAAATATAAGTTTTGTTAGTGTATTTTTTAAACAAAGTGGATAGTCGCATAAACAAAGAAAATTTTGCTCCAATTTTTAAAGATCAATTTTTTAAAATTAAATTTGTTTTATTGGAGAACGAAATTTTTTCTGTTTTGTAATTAAGTAGTTTGAAAATTTTCGTTGTGCCTTTAGGCACGGGCATACGCTAGTGTGTGTGTGTATATATATATATATATTGTGGCACCCCGACTAATTAAATACCGGGTAGCTACTCCTTTATTAAATTAATTCAAAATGCCAAGTTGGCTCAGTTAATAGCATCACTGTCAAAAACATTTTTATTTTACTAACCACCTGGTATTTAAAAAGTAAGTTGCCAAATTTTAATTAAAGTCTGATTAACATGCAACAAGTGTAATGAAGAAATAAGTAACACCATTCACATACTGAAGTAAAACGAATAACCATCATATAATGTAAATAAATCTGGAGGAAAACTCCTCACTACAAACCCACAACAGAAACAACTAAACTGAATACTGAAATAATACATGCCAAAGTCTGAAACAAAACTGAAATGTAAAAGATGTCTCTAAATAGAAATGGGCAACAGGCCCTACAACTGATAGATAGTGACTCTGGAATCCAAAAGATAGAACCGTCTACAAGCAAATCCCTGTAGCTTCCACAAACAGCTACAACTCGTCTCCTGAATGAGTATCCTATGCTTGGTGTCCTTGTGGCTGGGCACCTAAAATGGTTTTACAAGAAAAAGATTTGAAAAGCAAACGGGTCAGAGCCCGAATGTGGAGTTATATTTTAAAAACCTGCAAGTGCTTTAAAAACATTTAAAACATTAAATGCGAAGTACATGTTAGGACGTGCACTCACATGATATTCTCACCTCTCGTCTAACTGTGCACTCCTAACGTAAGTACCCATCTATAACGACGCAAACCACTAGCTAAGTGACATCATCTCTAGCTAGACTATCATAGGTCCTACCCATATTACTCGGTTCTATTAACATTATAACGCTCATAATTACGTAGGGGTTTAACGTAAACTCAGATGCTCAAATGCAATATATATATCACTATCAGTTAACTCGTTATATTTCTCGAAGCAATACCGTAATTATATTCACAACATTAACATGAAGGTTCCCATTAATTAAGTGTATATTAATCACAACATAAATATACAATATAAGCACCCCGAGAACTAAGCTGTGGTGCACACATACTCTGCTATCCATCCCGGTACATCACGTACATAAGGATCACATATTCCGAATCTCTCAGGAATAGTTCAGATAACACAAATCACAAATAGTGGAGGCGAACACAGTCACATCACATGGGTCACGCACATACCTACGCTCCCACGATCAACGGACTTATCAATATCCCAATAAGTCTTTCTATGACCTATGTTCATCGAGGTAACCAGTCTAAATCCGGGCAACACAAGGATTAGAAGGCCCTAAGAGAACGCAAACCTCCCGTGATAGCAAGTATGGTAGGTATGTCATACACACAATTCATATACCAATACTAAGTAAACACACGTCTTAGTAATACCGTAGTTTAATCGTAGTACATATCGCTTTCTCGTACTAACTTATAATATCTACACTTATATTATTCTGGTTTATCCTCATACGCGTCATAATCTATTCTCACGTCGTAGTAGACACTCACGTCTCAACCCAAATGGTTCATTGAATTAAATCTCTCGTATATAAATTTACTCCTCGTAATAACCCAAAAGTCCCAAATCTATCCTTACGTCATCAAAGGAAGGTTATCTATATCCTCGAACAAGTTTACGGGACTCCAAAAATTAAAACAGTCCAAAAAGGACCAAACTGTCAACTCATTAGAAGTCTCGTTCGAACGAGACTGTTCGAACGAGATCCCTCTGTCAACTCGTTAGAAGTCTCGTTCGAACGAGGCTGTTCGAACGAGATCCAGTTCGTTCGAACGAACTGTCCCTTCTAATGAGATCTCGTTCGAACGAAGTTATCGAACGAGGCTCCCTTTCGTTAGAATGACTGGTCATTTCGTTAGAAGCTCGTTCTAACGAGTTCGTTCGAACGACCTGGGTAGGGGCTTCTAACGACCTGCCAGTTTCGTCCCAGATTTTCTTAGTTACGTTTCTCACCATTTTTAACACCTAAAGTCTTCTCCAAAGTTCGTTCTAACAATGTTTTAAGTCCTCTAATCATACTAAAACATGCTTAGGTCATAAACTAACATCTTTTAAGGCATTAATGCAACCAAAACATCATTAAATCACAAGATTTTATACTCTTCCCCAATTTTATCAAGAACATGAACCCTAGATATATATCATCATCAAATCCCATAATTTAATACATTTTAATTTCTTCTAATCACCACTATCATGAGAATAATCATCTACCTATCATTCTATATTCAATTCTCTTCAAAATATTCAAGTTCTAAACTCCAAACTACATTGATTTTCATATTTCACCAAGAACAAACACAAAATTCGAATTTTTCTAACATGGAAGAAACATTCTACGAATTTAAATATGATTAAAACACTTGCCTTGATTGGATTTCTGATTTTGGTGTTGGTTTTGTGAAGATTTCTGCAGATTTCCCTCTCTCCAAGCTTCTCCTCCAATGGTGGCTTAAGGTGGCTAGGGTTTTCTTTGGGAGAGTTTGTAAACCTAATGATAGCCTCCGTAGCTTAATGGGTTAATATGGGTTGGTTAGTGGGTTTAGTGGGTTAAATACACATCAGATTAAAATTCCCAATTTTCGTCACTTTTAATTCCTCAAAAAGTAAAATTACCAAAATACCCTTTATGATGCCGGTAGGGCCTAAAAATATCCCGAAATCCAAACTACAGCCCCGGCTAGTGTTTTCTGACTATCTCGACCCTTCTGGACGCGTTGGCGCACTCAAAATGACCATATGAATAATAGAAATAAAAACCACTTTTATAATTAAAATAATATACCATGACGCGGCGGTCACACGCGTCTCAACAAAATTTCTAAAATGCCGTATATAAATCTCACGACAAATTTTATAATACCAAATACATATATCAAAACATGTATGCACATAATCAAATACCAACTCGCATCTCGTTAGTATTTATAACCCGGATTAATTTCCAATTAATACGCATTTAATTAATTAATCCCAAAAATAAATATAGCCAAAAGTACGGGGTATTACATATATATATATATATATATATATATATATATATATATATATATAGGTGTCCAGACACATGGATGCCTAAATGATTGTTCTTTCAAGTCAGACATTTGTTGTAGCAACTGTGGATGCGTGCAGGTTTATTCTAGAAGCTTACATCCTTGAGATCTAGATAGGAGGTATTGTAGTAACACTCGGAGAGATAGACCAATTGTATTCATTTATTCTTTTATCGCCTTTTAGTGCGGCTTTTGATTTGGTTGTATTATTTTGTACCGAGATTTTGGTTATTTCATTTCATTTCAGTTGTCGTATATAAGCTGTGGTGATTGCTTTACTTGGTTGGTTTGATAAAAAAAATGATTAGTTAAATAAAATTTTGATGCTAGCGTAATAAGTTATTAGTAATTAATTTGGTTTTTGACAGTGATGCTGAGAATGAACCATATGAGATTCCTATTTTAATCTAGTATAGGATTGATCATCCGATATTTTATTAGGTTTGGTATCACAGTCGGTACCTATGAGTCACATTTGTACCGCAAGAGGTGCTCATGTCTCTTATGGGACCATTTTTTGTTGTCTTACGTTTTAATACATTGACGACATGTTTTTAAGGTTTAGTGTAAATGTTTCCAAATTCCCCGTCGTATACTCAAGTCGGAAGTCCAGTGAGTACGCGATTAGTTCCTACGAGTTACATTGGTCCCGTGCGACGTGCTCGTGATTCTTACAAGACTATTTTGTGGTTGTTTTACATTTTCACCCTCTGACAACATGTTTTAAAGTCTAAGTCCAAATTTTTGCAAATTCTCCTTGTATAATCAAACCGAGAGTCTCATGACTATGCGATCGATACCTACGAGATACATTAGTCCCTTGCGAGGTGCTCGAGTGTCATACGGGATCATTTTTGGGATGTTTTAAGTCTTCACCCTTTGACGAAATGTTTCTAAGCCTAAGTCTAATCGTTTCAAAATTATGACTCTATACTCAAATGAGGAGTCGCGTGACTATGCGGTCAATTTGTACGAGTTACATTGGTCCTGTGCGAGGTGCTCATGCCTCTTACATGACCATTTTTTTGGCTATTTTACGCTTTCACCCTTTAAAGTCATGTTTTAAGATAAAGTCTAACCGTTTGTAAATTCTCGTCGTACACTCAAACCGGGAGTTCAGTGACTATGCAGTTGGTTCGTACGAGTTAAATTAGTCCCGTGGGAGGTGCTCGTGCATCTTACGGGACCATTTTGTGGTTGTTTTAAATTTTCACCCTTTGATGGCATGTTTTAAAGCCTAAGTCTAACCGTTTTTCCAAATTCTCATCGTATACTCAAATCGTGAGTTTGATGACTATGCAGTCGGTTCATACGAGTCAAATTGATCTCATGTGTGGTTCTCGTGCCTCTTACATGACCATTTTGTGGGTATATTACGTTTTCACCCTTTGACAGCATGCTTTTAAGCTTAACACTAACCTTTTGCAAATTCTCATCGTATACTCAAACGAGGAGTTTGGTGACTACGCGGACAATTCGTACGAGTTCCATTGGTCCCGTGTGAGATGATCGTGCCTCTTATGGGACCGCTTGGTGAATGCTTTACGTTTTCACCCTTTGATGGCATTTTTAAAAGCCTAAGTCTAAATTTCTGCAAATTCTTGTCGTATACTCAAACGGGAGTTCAGTTACTATGCGGTCTATTCATATGAGTTACATTGATCCCGTGTGAGGTGATTATGCCTCTTACGGGACCATTTTGGGGCTATTTTATATTTTCACCCTTTGACGGCATGTCTTTTAGCCTAAGTCTAACATCATACAAATTCTCGTTGTATACACAAACTGAGAGTCACGTGACTATTTGGTCGGTTCCGACGAGTTACATTAGTCTCGTGCAAGGTGCTCACGCCTCTTAAGGGACCGTTTTAGGGTAGTTTTATATTTTCACTCTCTGATGGCATGTTTTTAAACCTCAGTCTAACCGTTCGCAAATTCTCATCTTATACTCAAATGGGGAGTTTGATGACTACGCGGTCTGTTCGTATGAGTTACATTGGTCCCGTGCGAGGTGCTCGTACCTCTTATGTGATTGTTTTGTGGTTATTTTACATTTTCACCCTTTGATGATATATTTTTATCCCTAAGTCCAACCGTTTGCAAATTCTCATCAGATACTCAAATGGGAGTCTGGTAACTATGCACTCGGTTTGTACAAGTTACATTGGTCCCGTGCGAGGTGCTCATGCCTCTTATGGGATCATTTTGTGGATGTTTTACGTTTTCACCCTTTGACGTTGTGTTTTAAAGCCTAAGTTTATTTGTTTGAAAATTCTCATCGTATACGCAAACTCGGAGTCCGGTTACTACGCGATCGGTTCGTACGAGTTAGATTGGTTCCGTGTAAGTTTCTCGTGCCTTTTATGAAACTATTTCGTGGTTGTTTTATGTTTTCACACTTTGACGGTATGTTTTAGCCTAAGGCTAACATTTTATAAATTCTTTTCGTATACTCAAATCGGGAGTCCGTTGACTACGCGTTCTATTCGTACGAGTTACATTAGTCCCGTGCGATGTGCTCGTGCTTCTTACGAGACCGTTTTGTGACCATTTTATGTTTTCACCCTGTGACGGCATGTTTTTAAGACTCAGTGTAACCATTTACAAATTCTCGTCATATACTCAAACTAGGAGTCTCGTGACTATGTGGTCAGTTCCTACGAGTTATATTTATCCCGTGCAAGGAGCTCGTGCCTTTAACAGGACCATTTTGTGAATATTTTACGTTTTCACCCTTTGACGACATGTTTTCAAGATTAAATCTATTTTTTTGTAAATTCTTGTCGTATACTCAAAAGGGGAGTCTGGTGACTAAGCGGTTGGTTCGTATACATTGGTCCCGTGCGAGGTGCTCGTGCCTCTTATGGGGTTATTTTGTGGTTGTTTTATGTTTTCACCCTTTGGTAAAATAGTTTAAACCTCAAGTCTAAATTTTTGAAAATTCTCATTGTATATTCAAACTGGGAGTCCATTAACTAAGTGGTATGTTCGTACGAATTACATTGGTCCCGTGCAAGGTGCTCAATCTTTCGGGACCGTTTTGTGATTATTTTACATTTTCACCTTTTATAATGGATCGGGTAAGATTGTCCCTCCTCACTATTTGGATATTAACAAGCAAGAAAATATTTTTACTCCAATAGGTACCGTTTGTCATCAAAATCTCATATTATCATGTTCCGAAAACTAATACAGAATAACAAGAATCAACAAAAGAACATAGTGGAGTTTTTTTATTTCGCACTTTACCCAACTTTGTTTCACATATTGACTAAAGCAAGTCATAGTACATGTCAATATAACCATTTCTGGTTACTAGATTGAAAGGTATATTGCTATTAAAATTTCATTTTCATCCTTGTATATACGTTCATTTCTTTTAATATATTGTTTCAACCTTGTTCACCTTAGGAAATGGGGTACTAGTGTAAGATAATTTTCAAAACATCTTATATAAATTGGTACCTATAGCTCCTGCAAATCCATCGTGCCAAAATGAGAGCCTCAGGAGAGCCAGGTAGAGGTTTTGTCTCTAAGTGTAAGTTAAGTCTATATAGAGGGTGGCCACAACAACTTTTCTTTTGGTTGAACACATTTCTCTTATTATTCTGCTTAATCAAAATATCAATTCAATAAAACTTTTAAAGATTAAAACATGGTGGAATACTCAAAATTGAATATTGCTGGTAAATTACTAACTTCTTCCCAATGAATTGAATTTCCAATATCTACCTGGCCATCAGGAGTATATCAAGCAACAGTAATCAAATCATGATGATCAGTCCAGTCAACAACTTTTTGACCGCGTATGTTCCGAATTTGAACCTTTGCATCTATTGAGACACTAATGAAGTAACCATCATTACCGGATTGAACTGTATATAGGTTACTACCAAACCATATGCATTTTATAAGAAAATGAAGGTCCAATAGTCTTTCATTAAGAAAAAAAACAACATGTGCATGTATACTTGCCATGATCATTGTGCATAGATAATTTTTAACAATTGTGTTTCCATGTCCCCTAGCCTAACTATCTTGTCCATTGAAGATGACATCAATAGCTTCCTCGCAATAAAAAAGCATTTTTGTTTATTAAGTCTATATGGAATGGTAGATAACATTTCGAGATATCATAGAAAATAATTGAAAAATGTTTACTTTCACTATTTACTAGTATTCAATGTCCCTGGGCTTAGAGCAACATTTGGAACGTAGTAGAGAATCTTATTTCAGCTCTTCTGCTTTTTCTTTAAGTTCCTTGATTATCTGTTGGAAATTCTTATTACTGCAGTCAAGAGAATTGAGAAAATAATTACCTACAATACCTTAAACAATTAGAGAACATTAGATCTCGCACATATATTGAATGCCTCAGATTGGTAAGATTAGTAACACACGACGAATAGATAATCCTAGTTAAACAATAATTCTAAGTAAGTACTTAATATAAAAACCATCACCCAAAGGGTTAGAGTAATGTATAATTGTAAAATCACAACAATAAGATAAATCGCTCTCTTATGGGGGGCATCACCTTCCCAATGGGACATGCGTGCGTCACTTCGAAACTACACTGAAATGAAAATTAGGGCAAATTTCTCCAAAAAAATATAATAAGGAAAATTATGATCTACACGATTGTAAATGATAAACGAAACCTCTCAATGATAAATTGTGAATAGACCCAACGATCACTTACACAATTGAGTAAACGAATCCCATAAATTATTTGAGGAAATTGTATCATTGATATGGATTCATAGGCTATGCAAATAAAAAATAAAATAACTTGGATAATAAACCATCAATACTGAAATCTATATAATATTGATAATTACATATGTAACAGGCTGCCATTATGAACATAAAAAGGACATGAAATTGTCTTAGTCTGAACATAAGAATTTCAGTACATTTCAAAATTATTATTTTTGCACTACCTTCACGGAAATGCATCGCATCAACACCAGTTCATTTTTCCAGTTCAAAACTAACATGGTCAACTAAATGAAGTTTTGCACTCAAGATGTCATCACCATAATCGTTTTGTACTGCTGTTATTATCTTTAGCTCCATCGATATTGTAAACAAGGCATGTGAATGACTGAAACGCTAAATAAATAAAAGCAGATCAATGTTCCAAGACGTGTGGTTAAACATGTCATGAGTACAAAAAACAAAGAGTTCTGATTTCAAACAATGTCTACACGACAATGCCTTGATACTGTTATTCGTAAAATGCATAACATGGAAGCCTCGTCCTTCCCGTTGAGAATATGACTCAAAATAATGATTAGTGCATATTCCAAATCATTCACATATTGGGGTATCAGTTTGGAAGACTTGTAAAAAATCAATTTGAAAAAATTTCTAAACTTAGGAGTCAGGGACCTTGCATTCCCTATTGTCATCAGGATTTAAGAAGAATAAAACAATAAACATAAAATCTTTGTTTGAATAATTCAATTCATAAAACTTTTTGCACCTAGAAGGATTCAAGGCCCTGAGCAGTCCAATTCATAAAATAATAAACACAAAATCTCAGTTTGAAATTTTCAAATTAAAAAAAAGGTTGATTATTTACATTGTTAACAGCCTAAAAAACATATCTGGAAATACTGAACTTACCCTATCAATAACCATAACAAGAATTATTTACCCAATATAACAAAATAATAAAATGTAAAAACATATATAAATTGTATATATATACATACATTAATGGAGAAAAAAATTTACCTAGGAGAGTTTGTGATAGGGGCAGAGGTGCTAGGGAGTCTAGGGTTGGGTGGGTTGCTTAAGGGTGGGCTGGGGTGGTATGGGAGAGGATTCTGTGACAGGTGTGGAGGGGCTAGGGAATATAGGGCTAGGTTGGAGCAGGGTGGGATGTTCATGGGTGGGTTGGGTCGGGGTGGAATGGGGAGGGGGAGAGATAGCGAGCTGATAGAGAGAGACCTGTCTTTAAAAGAGAGAGAGAGAGAGAGAGAGAGAGACTACGAGAGAGAGATAGAGATCTATTGAAGAAGCAGGGAGGCACAGTGAGAGAGGGAGATTGAGTCAAATTGAGAATGAGGGAAGGAAAAATTTGTGAAAAAAATAGAGGGAAAATACACTTAGAGACCAAAATGGTCGGAACATCCCTCTCATTTGGTACACCAAAAGGGACGGATACTAAAACCGTCCCTTTTGGTATATTTATTTGGAAAAAAGATAACAATTCTAGGTATACTAAAAGGGGAGGATAATACCATTTCCTTTTAGTATAGCAAAAGGGACGGTTTTAAAAATCCACCCCTTTTGGTATATCAAATGAGACGGTTTTAAAAATCCATCCCTTGTATTTGTTTGGAAAAAAGCTAAAAATTCAACGTATACCAAAAGGGAGGGATTTTAAAAACCGCCCCTTTTGATATACCAATTGGGACGGTTTCAAAAATTCGTCCCATTTGCTATAAAAAATGGGGCGGTTTTAAAAATCCGTCCCTTATATTAGTCCTGGAAAAAAAGTGTTCAAAATTCCCATACACTTTAAGCGACGGTTTTTAATTACTGTGCCTTTTGCTATACCAAATGGGACGGTTTTTAATTACTGTCCCTTTTGTGATTTATCAAAAGGGACGGTAATTAAAAACTATCCCATTTGGTATATCAATAGCGATAAAATGAAACGGATATCCCAAATACTCCCATCCCTAATACTCATTTTTCATGTAGTGGGGGTTCCATGTATCTAATAACACCCTCACCTAATCCAAAATAACCTATGCAATTCGACTAAGGGTCGGGAAGACATCCCACATGCCAGTCGTCACTCTACCATGTAAAAAAGGTAATTATTTGTCTCTTCCACCCCCTTACATAACTAATAATGGGTAGTTAAATTGGGCATTCTCTTACGTAAACCCTGAGATGTTAATAGGACATGCCTTTTTGCATCCAAATGAAGAACATCATTTTCGGAGGTGCCTTAGCCTTCCATACTTTCTTTCAAGGAAAATATGCTCTTTAGATCCCCATACCCTTCAAATTGAAGTAGTATCCTCTCACCGTAAAAAAACATTTCCAGTCTTCCTCCATTTCAATCCATCATCCCCATTCAATGAGAAAGGGGCCGAACCCAACCAGTAAAAAATTAACTCATCCTTCTCGTCCTCCCAATCTCATAACCGTCTCCTAAGCTGAGGGTTCCATCTGACTCGATCCCCATTAACCGACATGTGATTACTGACCAATCAGGCTTTGTCCTCACAAAACCAAAATATATTGGGAAACTATTCTCGAGGAGATCCATTCTTACCCCATTTATCTTTCCAAAACATAATCCTATTTCCTCTTGCCAATTGAAACTATGTGTACCTGAAAACTTCATCCCACTTCTTCGATATGTGCTTCCACAACTCCACCACATGAGAAAACCTCCCCACTTCCGAACCCCACCTAGGATTCTCATACCCCCTTATTCCCACTACTCTCGTCCATAACTTGGTCTCCTCTCAAAAAAATCTCCGTAACCACCTGCCTAACAGTGCTTTGTTAAAATACTTTTGATTCTTAACTCCCGCTCCCCTTTCCTCAATTGGCTCGCAGACCAGACAACTTTTAGAATTGTCCTTATTATCTCCTCATAAAAAAATACCATATCATCTTCTCCATCTTCTTATGAACTATACACGGTAACAATAAGATATACATGAAGTATATTTTTGGAGAGCTAACAGCACGAGTATCTTTTTGGAGCTTCAATAGCGCGAGTATCTTTCTTGAAATAAAGAGAGATGATGTCTTTCTCCAATAGTGTGAGTATCTTTTTGGTCATTTATAAAGTGTGGAAAAAAATAAAGTGCCCGAGTATCTTTTTTGGACCGTTAATAGTGCCCCCGACTAAAAAAAAGTTTCAATGGTGGTCATAGTGATAATTTAAATAAAATAATATTTATGTAAGGTGTGTGAGAATAGTTTTTGGGAGAGAAGTTTTACATGCTGCTTCATTACTCAAGGTTCCAAACATTTTTATTATTTGTGGTCCTAAACTCTTTCTTTATCACCTCTTTTTGTTGTATGTGTATCTGACACGTTTGTTAAATAGTAGACATAGTAACTATGTATCTATTTTCACATGGGGAATTTGGAATTATACCCATTATCTTCGCGCAAAAAGTTTTGCTAGTTCAATGAAGTTTACATTCGTGGATATAAAAAATATCACTTTACTAGAGCTTTAATCAAGGCGCTCGTTCAGTGGTAATGGGCATGAACCTCCAACCTTCTAAGTTCGATGCCACTCATCAACAAAAATTTGGGGCAACAACCAGGATATAACAAATGTTACAAGAGCTTGAACTGAGTTTTGCTCATGGCATAAAGTCTCTCTCTCTCTCTCTCTCTCTCTCTCTCGATGGATTAATTTCTATTTTGTGAAAACTATCACACAAACAGGAACATTCATATTGAATTATCAAGAAATATAAATATTGATTTTACGAAAGCGTACCTGAATCCATGGCAAAATGTTAAAATATCTGAATCTGAGGTCTTATGCTTTTCCAGATCAACACTTTTCTTTACTCTCTAAATTTCTCTCTAACAATGGGAATCAGAAGATTGGTGTTGTTGTGTGATCTGGGGACCATGACCCCTATTTATAACACAATCGTGTCTTTTCATATTTCATATATTTTTATTTTAACCCATCATAAAAATAAAAATTACGCTTGTCTCTACACAATAAAAACCACACTTTAATAATGCATTAGTAAGGACCCAAAACTTAAATTAAGCACTTTAATTGGCCTACTTTTATTTGATAGCCTATAATTCATATTTATTTTATATATAATCCCATATATTAAATATTATTCTAACAATCTCCCACTTAGGCTATATATATATATATATGTAACTTTATAAATTTGAATTATACTTTATGAACTCATGAGTTTTAGCTATCAAAACTTTATGTATCTTAACAATCTTGTCCATTAATTTCACCAATATAGAATCAAAGTGATCGTCATTAGATATTTCATACGTAGACCCGTCAATGATCACATATATCAATGCAACTAATGACAAAGATCTAGTGTGGATGTGTAGCATGGAAATTTCAAGCAATGTGATCTTAACATGCCTATTTCCAACTGGTCCTCCTTAAACCTTAGTGAGATCAAACTGAAGCACCTTATACCTTTGACTTGCTTAAGTCTACATTGTATAAGTGCTCAACTAATTTGGAAATATTGACAAAATTGGTAGTCCATCCTAGAAACCAAAAAGCCTCAGAACTTATCTCTCTAATCATCTTCAATGATCCTTCATGGTATAAAATGAATCACACTACACACAATTAGAAGTGCATACATGTGTTCATATTGATTAAAAATTGAGTATGTGTTTAATTCCCCTTGAATTGGAGCTTTAGTAATTTTTTGGGAATTTTTAAATAATTTTTAAACATTTTTTAAACATTTTTTAAACATTTTTAAATAAAGGTTTTTATTAATAAAATAGGATAATATAATTTGTGGGGTTAATATTCTATTATAGAAACTTCATTTTTCACTAAAATGTTTGGTTGGGTACGATCTCAAAGAGCTAGAGACTTTAGGGTGATGTTTTGTAATTATTTTGATGCGCGTGTGAGAGCCACTCATAGGCCAACACTTGTCATCCTCCGGGTGAATGAATTTGTGTTTGTTATGTGAGAGGGCTGGATGGATGTCTGGTGAATGTTGGATCATTCCTAATCAAGGGTCTGCATGTGTTCTTGGTTAATCCCGGTGCTATCCATATGAACCAATTAGAATTGTTTTAATCCACCGCTGTTTTATAACCCTTGGATCAAGTCAAATCTTGCAAGACTTGATCATAGCCCTTGATTTCCCTCGAATATCCAGAACCTTCCCTAAGCCCTATATATACCCTCCTCTTCTCAGCCTTAGAGAACTTTTGGGCATTCGTCTTTCTGAGAGAAAAAAATAAGAGAGAAGAGAGAAGAGAGAGAAAGGGAAACCTGTTAGCCAAACCCTAACCCTAACCCTAAACAGTTCATCTTCTCATAAACAAACCTTCGTACATTCAACCCAAACACAACCTGAGTGTTTGTGAGAAGAGAGTGGTTTGTTCTTGTGTTGCTGTAACCTCTTGATCTTTAGATCTTGTACACAACTTAAACATTTGTGTGAAGATATAGTTTATCTTTCATAGAAACGTTAGATCTACATACTATATGTTACATTTTCACTAGATCTGCATTTTTATACTTGATTTAAGAAAATCTTACTGATTTGGTTGTTAAAATGTTTTCTGGTTTCTTTTCTTACGAAACTTAATCCTGACCTAGTTGGATTCGCACTTGGAGGGTTTTCAATCTCATAAATGTTTTCAAAAGAGATTGATTAAGGTCTTGACCGATTTCTGAAGCAAGATCTCCGTGGAATCTGGGTTATCTTTAAAGGTCAAAAGGATTTGAGTTCTGTGAGATAGAAATAAATTAAAATCACTGCATATAGACTTTATATGTAATTTACTAGGACTGTTTGTAAATCTAAGTGTGTGTGAGTTCATGCATGTGAATAGGAATCTCTACACAAACACTTAACACACTACTACACTGGAAGTGTTGTGTTAAAGATCTGAAATCATTGATTCGACGTAAAGAAGCTAAAGCAAAGGAAGTTAGCAAAGTGGAGGAACATCATAAACAAATCAGATCTATGAGAAGTTAGAAGGACACCAAGAGGGGTATATTCCTAAACTTAGAATAGGTTGATTTGTGTGCTTGCATGTTGTATATTTTGTAACTAATTTTTATTATTAGTGGAATTTTTCTTTTGTGACTTAGAAGTCACCGTGGATGTTTCCTCTGTTGGGAGAGGTTTTACCACGTTAAAATCATTGTGTTGATTATCTTCATCTACTCATCTCATTCTATAAGTGTGCTGAATTTTTGAAACTGCTTTAGTTTTAAAAACTGATTACACAATCTTAATTACTCTCGTACATAAATTTCTTTGTAAACACATCTTGTTTATAATTTTTGTTTTTCAAAAGAAAAGGGTTTCTTCAACAAACATTCGGAGTTGCTTATACAGTTTAACCTTGTGTTAAATGGCATAAGCGACGTTTTTCACAAACCATATAAAGTCAGAGTGAATATAAACTTAATACTTTACTGCAGTAAATAACCATACAATATCCATTAAATCAAATATGTCTATGAAAGAATATAAAATACAAACTCCGACTAAACTGACATATCCTGAAAATAATTTACACCCATATGAGCAGTGTGCTTATGAAAGAACTTGGGTGGTAATCCATTAGTCAGCGGATCCGCAATCATGGAGTTTGTTCCAATGTGCTATATAGATATAAGTCCACTCTAAACTCTTTCTTTTACAACTTGGAACTTCATGTCAATAAACTTTGACTTTGTAGAACTCCTGTTTTTGTTGGAATACAGTACTGCTGATTTATTGTCACAAAATAACTTAAGTGGTCTTTCAATTTCATCCACAATATGCAGCCCCGTGACAAAATTTTGCAACCATATTCCTTGATTGGACGCCTCATAACAAGCTACAAACTCAGCTTCCATGGTGGAAGAAGCTATAATAGACTTCTTAACACTCTTCCACGATATAACACCTCCAGCAAGTAAGTAGATATAACCTGAAGTAGATTTCATGCTATCTTGGCATATAGCAAAATCAGAGTCAGAATATCCGATGATCTCTAACTGTTCTGACTTCCGATAGGTGAGCATGTAGTCTTTTGTTCTCTATAAGTACCCCATGACTCGCTTGGCTGCTATCCAATGATCCTTTCCAGGATTACTTAAGTATCTTCCCAACATACCAACAATGTACGCAATATCTGGACGCGTACATGCTTGAGCATATATAAGACTTCCTGCTGCTGACGCATAAGGAATCTTTTTCATCTCTCGAATCTCAAAATCATTCTTGGGACATTAACTGAGACTAAATTTATCTCCTTTAGTTACAGGGGTGTCACCTGGTTTACAATCATGCATGCCAAAACTTTTAATAAATTTCTCGATATAGATCTTTTGTGATAAAATAAGTGTACTCCGAGAGCGATCTCGATGTATTTGTATACCCAACACAAAAGAAGCGTTACCAAGATCTTTCATCTCAAATTTCTTTGAAAGAAATCTCTTGGTTTCGTGCAACATACCTATATCGTTGGTGGCAAGCAAAATGTCATCAACATATAAAACCAAGTTAATATGCTTACTCCCACTGAACTTGTGGTATATACAATCATCAACCAGATTCATCTCAAAACCAAACGAGATGACAACTTGATGAAACTTGTAATACCATTGACGAGAAGCTTGCTTAAGCCCATAAATGGATTTCTTTAATTTGCAAATTGTTTTCTTTGCATCTCCCGACACAAAGTTTCCGGTTGCGCCATATATATTGTTTCATCAATGTCACCATTGAGAAACACAGTCTTAACATCCATATGATGAAGCTTTAGGTCAAAGTGCGCCACAAGTGCCATTATTATCCTAAAAGAGTCTTTCGATGAAACCGGAGAGAAAGTCTCTTTATAATCGTAGCCTTTTTTCTGTGTAAATCCTTTAGCAACAAGACGGGTTTTGTATCTCTCCACATAACCTTTAGAATCCCTCTTGGTTTTAAATATCCATTTACAACCAATGTTTTGTTTTTTTTTACCTTTAGGTAATGGGACAAGATCCCAAACGTCATTGTCGTTCATGGACTTTATCTCCTCATTCATGGCATCAATCCACTCTTGAGATTTAGAACTTTCCATGGCTTTACGGAAGGTGATCGGATAATCTTCGACCACACCAATGTCAAACTCATGTTCTGGGAGAAATACAATGTAATCATCTAGCACATCACTTCTTCTTTCTGTAGTGGATCTCCTTAATGGCATAGGTTTTGGAGGTGATAGAGTTTGTTCTTCTAGAATGGGAGATTCTTGGATATTGTTTTGATTAGGATATGATTCTTGAACAATGTCAGGAATTGGATCCTGATCAATGTTAATATGGGAATATCAACATATTCCTATTCAAAACCAAAATCCTTAACCTTATCCCCCTCGGGAAACTCAACATCCTCAAAGAACCGGGTATTTCCAGTCTCAAAAATTATTTTGGTATTAGGATCATAAAATTTGTAACCCCTATATCTTTCAGACTATCCAACAAAATAGAAACTAACTGTTCTGGAATCCAGTTTCTTTTCATGTGGCCTATAAGGCCTCGCTTCAGCTGGACATCCCCAAATATGAAGGTGCTTCAGACTAGGTTTCTTGCCTGCCCAAAGTTCAAAAGGAGTTTTAGCAGTTGATTTAGTTGGTACTCTGTTAAGGATATACACTGTAGTCTTTAATGCTTCACCCCAGAGTAAATCTGGTAAGTTAGAGTAACTGATCATACTCCTTACCATGTCTTTAAGCGTTCTGTTTCTCCTTTCAGCAACACCATTCATGCTTGGAGAACTTGGCATGGTGTACTGCGGGACGATATCGCACTCCTCTAGGAATTTAGCAAATTGTCCTGGGTGTTGTTCACCTGAACCGTTATACCTACCGTAGTATTCACCACCATGATCAGATCAGACACTTTTAATCCTTTTGCTGAGTTGATTTTCAACTTCATCCTTGAATGACTTGAACATGTCCATAGATTGGGACTTTTCATGGATGAGATAAAGGTAGCCATAATGTGAGAAATCATCTATTAATGTGATAAAATATTATTGACCATTCCATGAAACCGTACGAAATGGACCACAAATATCTGTATGTATCAGTTCTAAGACGTCTGTAGCCCTATTAGCACCAGATCTCCTTATGTTTGTCTGTAGCCCTATTAGCACCACAAGTCTTTCAATTCTCCTTTGGGAGATGTGACCTAATCTCTTATGCCATAATGATGCAGAATTCTCATTGGTTAATTTTCTTTTAATACCTCGGGCACTTAATTGCAAGGTTTCATGATATGAGGCAATAGTATCAAGAATATAAAGGTTATCTACATAAGATAAAGAACTAGTACGAACCAAATTTTAATTATGAAGAAGACTAAATTTATTATTTCCAAAGGAACAAGTATAACCAAATTTTTCCAATACAAAAATAGAAACCAAATTCTGTCTAAATGACAGTACGATAAATGTATCATTCAAATCCAAATAAGTACTAGACTTAAATAATAACATAAATATCCCAATTGCTTCAACTTCAACCTTCTTGCCATCGCCCACAAAAATGTATCTTTCACCATCATTTGGCTTTCGACAACTCAGGCAACCCTGCCTAGACACACTGATGTGAGTGGTTGCACCAGAATCTATCCACCAAGTGTGTTTAGGTACCGAGGTCAAATTAACCTCAGAACAAACTAGGTTAATAAGTGTACCTTTCTTGTCATGCCAAGCATGATAGTTGGTACACTGCTTCTTCCTATGTCCCGTAGCTCCACAGAAGAAACAACCATCAACAGTTTTTTCTTTATGTTGTTTCTTTGGATATGGAACCATTGCAGCTTCTTTATCCTTCTTTCTTTTCTTCCCCTTGTCGTTGGAAGTACTATCCAAATGAGCACTTTCTATCTTATCTTGCTTTAGTCTTTCCTCTTCTTGCACACAATGTGAGATGAGCTCATTAAGAGACCAAGTCTCTTTTTGGCAGTTATAGCTTACCTTAAATTGACTGAATTGTGTGGGAAGAGATATCAGAACCAAATGCACAAGCAAATCCTCAGAGAGATCAAGCTTAAGTGCTCTTAACTTTGAAGCGAGATGAGACATTTCCATAATGTACTCCCTAATGTTCCCATTACCTTTATATTTCATTTAGATGAGACTTGCCAAAAGTGTACTTGTTTAAGTCTTTTCATTTTTGGCAAATCTGTTCTTAATTTCTTCTAGGAACTCTTTGGCTGTCTTTATCGTTTCCGATATTATGCCCCTGAATTCTTCTGGAATGGCCTTCTTTAGGATCATCAAAGACATGTGATTTGACTTCTCCCACCTTTCAAATAGTTATCTTTTTGTCATCCGAGGAACTTTTATCCGTAAGAGGTGCAGGAGAAGGAACACTTAATGCAAGGTCCAGATCCATGACACCGAGAACTATACGAAGGTTCTCTTGCCATTACTTAAAGTTTGTTCCATTAATCATGGGGGAATAGAATTAATACTGGCAGTAATGTTGGAAGCAGGACTGATAGCTGAATCAGAGAATAATAAACAAATAAAACTTGCTCATATAACTTAAATCAAAAATAAATTCAAATAAATGACAAATCTGATTTTAAGATATCAGACACTCTATTGATATTTGATCTTTGGAAAAAATATTAACTTGTAAGTGATATCTTGCCGTAATAATCAAAGACTGAAAGTAATAACATATTGAAGAATAATTCTTCCTTTGGGACAATTTATTATTCATATGTAAAACTAAATAATTATCACGTGCTTATTATTAAAGTGGCACATGTAATTTCGTTAAAAAATAATCTTCCTTTGGGACGATTAATATTCACATAAATTACATGCACGTAATTCTTTTTATATTTCGAAATAAAATTAATTTTTAAATAAAAGAGGTCACTTTGGTGACATATTATTCAAATTAATTTATCTCGAAATATATATATAAATACACCAAAATTTGAATTTAAATTTGAAAGCTCGTGGGTTCAAAACCCCTTTGGCTCTAGACTTGAAAGGTCATGGGTTCAAAACCTCTTGAGATCCTTCATAATTTTCATCATTTGAGAGGCTTAAATATGAAACACCAATAGTCGAACCTTTAACCTTCCACTACCATCAAAGCGACTGCTAGTCCAAATTTCATGAATTTTATATCATTGGAATCGTAATGAAATGAGAGTATTTCTAAATCCAAAATTTTTATGAAATATTAAATCTTTTTGAAAAAATATTTGCAGCCGAAAATTTATATCAATACCTTCCTAATATATTTTCAACAATTCAACATGAAATAGCTCTGATACCACATGATGGATTAATTTCTATTTTGTGAAAACTATCACACAAACAGGAACATTCATATTGAATTATCAAGAAATATAAATATTGATTTTGCGGAAGCGTACCAGAATCCATGATAGAAAGTTAAAATATCTGAATCTAAGGTTTTATGCTCTTCTAGATCAACACTTTTCTTTCCTCTCGAAATTTTTCTCTGACAATGGGAATCAGAAGATTGGTGTTGTTGTGTGATCTGGGGACCATGACCCCTATTTATAACACAATCGTGTGTTTTCATATTTCATATATTTTTATTTTAACCCATCATAAAAATAAAAATTACTCTTGTCTCTACACAATAAAACCCACACTTTAATAATACATTAGTAAGGCCCCAAAACTTAAATTAATCACTATAATTGGCCTACTTTTATTTGATAGCCTATAATTCATATTTATTTTATATATAAGCCCATAGATTAAATATTACTCTAACATCTCTCTCTCTCTCTCTCTCTCTCTCTCTCTCTCTCTCTCTCTCTCTCTCTCTCTCTCTCCATATATTCAATCCAAAATAGGAATGTCATACTTTTTACTTCTAGTATTTAATAGTACACCTCTTATACAAATGTTTTATGTCTTGATAAAGGTTATTTCTTCTACATTTCAATGTTTTTCCCCTTTTGATCTAATATAGGATATGACGACGCATGGTATTTACCCTTGACAGTAAGGTTACAGTTGTAGAAAATTTTAAAATCTACTAATTTTTCTAAACGACTTTATAATTAGTTGCATCAATGAATCAACTTCCTTTATAACTAGTATATTATTCTTGCCGCAGTGTCCATTTGATTGCCTAAATTATTCAATTATATATATTGGTCAAAACTAACTTATGTTTGATCTATTTTTTTTGTAGGCTCCTTGAAATGTATAAATATCATTAAAAAACAATTAATTTAAAATATTTTTTTAATATATATATATATATATATATAAAATAAGGATAGGATGTTTTTACTATTCAATAAGATGATAACTTAATTAGGGGTTGGGATGGAGCCACTTGGACACGAAACTAACGGTTCAGATTGTTTTGGCCGAGTGAGGAGGAGTAGATAATAGAGGAGGAGCGGATGGAGATAATGTTGTGGCAATGAAGTAAATAGACATCAAATCAATCAGTCAATTTGATTGGTAGGTATACAGAACACAATCCTCAAGAAAAGTAAAATGAATCTATTCAAAATCTTTTAACCTCCTTATCTCATATCTCTATTTATTTTTCAAACCTACTGCTTGAGCTTTAAAATATCGGTTGTTCACCTCCTTCTCTCATATACGGGGTTGGATATTTATTTTACAGATCTAGAAATTTTGATTTTCTCTCACACTACTGCTATCTCGGACCCTCTCTCCTCTCCGAATTCAGCCCCTTCTCTCTCACACGATCTTCTGTTGTTAGGGGTGTTTAGAAAACCGAATGGACCGGTGGACCGAACCGAACCGCTCTATTTTTATCGGTGTTTAGTTTTAATCGGTCCGATCCAATTTTTTTTTGACAGACCAGTCTAGCCGGTCCGGTCCTCGATCCCCCTTATTAAATACCCGGTCTGGACCGACCTGGACCGATTATTATTAATATATATGTATTTAATTATATTTATATATAAAAAATACACGCACACAACAAGTTCTTGGGGTTGGGGGTACTCTTGTCTTAAAAAAATGGAAATGAGCCCTAATAGCTACCTTGTGCTTTTTAGTTGAGAGTCTAAAAACAAACACACGCAACACACAACTGTGAAATAAACCTCGACTCTCTCTCTCATGGCGCACACGTTAAGAAACAGACCTCTGCTCGCGCCGCTGCCCTGTGCTTTCGCTGCTTGCGTTGTTGCCTTGTGTCGCTGCTCTTGTGCCTTGCACCGCTGCCTGGTAGTAATCTATCTCACGACAAGTGGTTTTTGAATCAATAAACCAAGCCAACATTTATGCTTTGGTTTTCGCAGCTGTCGAAACCGTTTCAGAGTACGTTGTTTAGGGCCTTGCTTCCAATGGGATGAGGAGAGATTCCTTCAACCCGAGGGTGTGGAACGTCGATAGAGGGGGCATATGTTAAGGGCTTCCCATCTCTCTCTGAGAAACAACACAAATGTATTTTTTTTTTCTTAGATTCAAATACAGATATGTTCTGATAAACATGAATCAGTTAATGTTGATTTTTATTATGCTATTATAGTGCCAACAACATGATCTTGGTTTTAGTATAATTAGAGTTTAAACTATTTGTTCTGTATAAACAATTAGCATAATAATATCTTGTTTAAATTAATTTAATAAGATTAGTACCGACAAGTTAGACCGGACCGATCCTATAAAAAACCAGACCAACTAGGGTCGGATGAATGATACAATCGGTTCGGTCTTGGTCCATTTTTTTGTAGGACCGGTTTAATCGGTCCGGTCCGTAAAATCCTAGAAACCGGACTGGACCGGACCGCGAAAACCCCTAGCTGTTGTGTTCAAAGTTTTGATTTTCTCTCCCATTATAGCAAAATGAATTCACTATTGTGTGTTGTGTTGCTTCAATGCTATCTCCTCTATTATATCTATATCTCCTATATTATATTTATATTTATATATACACATGGAGAGAGAGAATGCAGAGCTTTAGAGCAATAGTCACAGCAACTTCAACTTCACTATATTAACTCTGATATGTATGGCCATTCTCCATTTTATCTTCGGTACCCCCCATTCTTTGTCTCTTGCTATTTTTTTTCTTACAAATGTCTTAGTGGGTAGTTGTGATTTTTAGCATACATCTCTGTTTATGTTTTAATGCAGAGGTGATGATAGTTGAAGGAGCCAATTGCGTTTTGCGGATCTTGGACAGGTTGAACAAGCATCCAGGTTTCATCATGATGATGTTGTTGGGAACAGTATATGTTGGGTATTTAAGGTTTTATATTGGGTTAAGAACTAATTTGTTTAATTTTATGTTCAAAACATACTTGCAAGTATCTGAGAATGGTTGCAAGTGCGGAGACAAGTGCACCTGCAACCAAGCAGCTTATGTTGGGTATGTAATAAAGTGGCTATGGGAATATACATATCATGTTTTTTTTTATGTTGAGTGTATTTTTTATAAAGGCAAGAAGGTTATGGGTCTCCGCTTCTCTTTTATGTAATATTAGGAGAATGCATGTTTGATTGAAAGGAATGAAAGATAACTCCCTATCTTCGTTTGGAGTTGTTAGAAACTGCAGATTTTCAAGACATCATTGCTTATATTTAGTGGTTGACATTGGACTTTATATTTTTTCAATATATTAAAAAGTGTTTTAATTAAAGTCATATTTTTATTTGAAAAAATATACTTTATAATAAGAACTTCTTTAAAAATAGTTCTAAAAATCATGTTTTATAATTAAAGTTACTACTTATAAAGAAAATATTTTATTAAAAAAGCGGGCTTCAAGTTATATTTTTTTATTAAACACGAACCCGGATTAATTAAACACTACACGACACATCTGTAAAAAATATTTTGTTTTCCTATAAGTTATAAAAAATATTTTGTTTTCCTGTATGTTCTAAATAAAATTTGTTCAATGCTTGGGATTTATTTTTTGTTTTCATTTGTTGCTTATGGCGGTGGTGTAAAAGATGAGGTGAAGTGCAAGTTTTGGTGATTGGGAAACATGTTTCTTTTGGTTAGTCGGAGCACAACACTTTTGTTGTATAAGAAACCATGCACCTTTTCTTCCTGGGTTCATTCATGAAAAATATAGTAATTGTTTTTTAGGGGTTTGTAAATTTAGGGCTATTGTAATATGTATTTTGGAAATAGTCAATAAATATTTTATTTATAATTTTAGTTCCTATTTTTGAATAAAGTTGCTGGCTCAAACTCATATTCATAAAACGTCAACCAATCACAACATGTCACGTGTCACTTCAATTTGAAAATAGAGCTAAAAATAGAAACGAAATATTTGTTGTTCTATATTCACAATAAATATTATTTTAAGTCCTAAAAATACATAGTCTATTGTATTTATTTTGTTGGTAGTATGTGATGTATGTTTTTTGGTCTTCCCCGAGTAGCAGATGACAATGAAAGGATACCTTATTATTTTTGTGTAGGGGATTATAGTCCATTTACCAATGTCTTCTTTGAGATATGGCCCTATATCAACTTTTCTAATAAAGGGATGCAACTTTATAGTTTTGTACATACCTATTACAAAAAACTTAAACTAACCTTTTTTTTATGGTGAGAATGATTATTATATAAATTTTTAATTTCCGTCATGTAGAAGTCAAAAAGGGTTGGTTTTACAAGTTTTTAGTAAACACATGATTCTATGTATTGGGGGTTCAAAAATTAAAAGGTCATTTTTTTCTCTTTTTATTATTGTTGCATTGACTGTGGATATAACACCGTGTTTTATATCTGCACTACATAAGTTTTTTCAGAAATGAATGTGATGCAGATTCATGTTTTTTAGGTGACACGATCACAATCCAAATAAAAATGATCATGAATAATTCTTACAAGAATTATTTAACATGAATTTGATGTGGAATATTAAAAATTAATATGTAAGGCTCATTCGTAAGTTTATACTCATGATGTGCTTTAAAAAATTAGAAATTTAAGAATAACTTGGCCCGAGAATTTGTAATAGCGATTGGAATTGTGAAAAATGACCAAGTAAAAGTTTCCAAAATAAACCAACCCCCAAGATCACATTTTTCGGTTCAAAATATTTAAGCAACGCCATCCATTGTTATCTCCTCAATGTTCCAGAACGAAATCAAATGATTTCTGAAAAGCGACAAATGGGTTTTGCATTAGGAAATTAAGTCTCTCGACAAGTAATTAGTATCTTGATCAATTAGGTTAGAAATAATAAACTTTATAGGAAAAAAAATCGATAAAATTAGAAATTAGTACACTAGGTATATTTTTACATAGTGTATATTTTTACAAAAAAAATTGAAGAAAACAAGTTGTTCTTTTTTTATAATTTCAACTATGCAAGTCCCTATCAGTCCTTATTTTTTAGTAAATATGTTAAAGATATATATAACGATTAAAACTAATTAATTAGAGAAACAATAATTAAATTAAAATATTTTTTTCATGCTATCGGCATGGATACATGTTAAGAAAGTAGAAGAAATGTGAAGACATCAATAAAATTTAAAAAGAAAACAGAAAATAGACAATACGTTGAAAAATTGATTTGCAATACTTGATGTCGTCTTCCAACGAAAATTTCCTCGGACCCTTGGAAAAAATTATTGATAAAAAATTTAGTCCACATTGAACTAGATCTTCATTTAATATTTTTTTTCGTAGGAGTATAATTGTGATAGTATTATTTTTGTTGGATTATTTTTTTAACAGGGTGGATAGTTCGATAAACTAATAAAATTCTGTCCAAAATTTTTAAAAATATTTACACTTGCGTTGTAAATAAAATTTTTGTATTATAGTAATGTTTCATAATTTTATAATTCTAACATTGTGATGTTTATTTGAGGTACATGACGATCTTTTAGTATTGTTGTGGATTTTTTTTAACATGGTGGATAGTGTTATAAATAATGGAAATTCTTTCCAAGTTTAATATAAAAATTCACATTTGTGTTGTAATAAAACTCGACTTAAATTGCTCACACATTTTGATAGTCCTTCAAACAAGTGAGATTATGGTCATCGTTAAAATTACATTTTGTTTTGTTGGGTAATAAAATTTTTGACATTTTACAATTATGCACTGTGAAAATTTTTGTCATCTTATGATGACGTTCTTTGGAAAGTTTTGCCATGCCGTCATTTGTATTCATATTTGATACTCACAGGTTGCAAATTTGTATTCATATTTCCCCTCTCTATACTTGATACTCACATGTGGTATATATCATTTGTTCGATAAGGTTAAATATTCTCAGGGTAAATGTGTTTTTATGTTCCAATTTAAATCATTTGTATTATTTTGGTTTCAATTGTATAAAAGTTGTACGTATTATTTGAATTTCAGTTTTTGTATTAATTTAGACATTTTTTTAGGTAATTTAATATACAGTGGACTTATAAGTCATTTTTGATTATTTCATATCAAGTTTTTCGCATGGTGGTTTGAGGCTATGGGTTATGGCCCTTTTTAAAAAAAATACACTTTGTTTTGTTGGGAAACGAAATTTTTGCTGTTTTGCAATTATATACTTTTGAAATTTTCGTTGTTATACAATTATGTATTTTGAAAATTTTCACCGTGCCTTCAGGCACGGGCATTCCGCTAGTATATATATATATATATATATATATATATATATATATATATATATATATATAGAGAGAGAGAGAGAGAGAGAGAGAGAGAGAGAGAGAGAGAGAGAGAGAGAGATGATGATGATGAACTTTATGGAAGCAGTCCAATCATGACTTGTGTTAATTTGCCTAATTTAAGTTTATATAAATCAATTTGACGGGTTAATGTTCAAACTTGTTGATTCTTACAATGAAACAATTATAATTAGACAATTGGTGAATTTTGTTGAACCCATTTTAAATGAGCTAATTTACATTTATAAGGCTAAATGATACAATTCAGTTAAAACTAGTAGTTAGGGTGTTCTCTCTCCTACAAATTTTTGTGCAATAGTCTGCACCCAAAAAATATTGAAGATAGAAGGGAAGTGGGAGAAATTCTTGAATTCTAAATAAATTTTTATCAGGGAAAATGTTTTCGAAATAAATTATCAAGACGATTCAATGGGAGATTTATGAATCAAAGAAGATTAAAGATGTATCCCACGGTATATTTTCTTGATTTAATGATTAGACAACATTCGTGAAAACATAAAGGTTTAAGATCATGCAATTAACAACATGCTTAATTTAATCAATTTATGATTATGTGATTAATTAATGGTTGTTCTTAAAAAAGATTATACATTTGGTATCAGAGCTTAATTTTGATATTTTATGATTTTCCTTTATGAATGTTGCCGATTATAAATCTACTATTTATCGAATATGCATTTTTGCTAGCTTTAACAATCTTTACATAGACAATTAACTTGTGTAATTAAATATAATTATAATTGAATCTATATATCGGGGACATTTAACGATATTTTTTATAATGGTTTACTTATGTCATTATATTTGCTTATAAATAAATTTTTATACATTCCACCTTTATTGACATTTCAATGATATTTTTTGGTTTGTCTCCAACATGCATTAGAAAAATTAAAAAAAATCAACTTTCTTGGAATTTATTTAATTTGGTGGGTCGATTCGAAACATCATAAGGGTCAATAGTGACTACACTTTGGTCTTCGAGGCCATTTAGGCCCCCAGTATCCCAAATTTGATATTTTTTTTAATGGTATAGGCTATATATCGCATTAGAAAAATAATTTTTGAATTTCCCTATTTTTTAAAGATTTGGGAGTAATTATTTACGTTTTTTGGTGATGACTCAAGATTATCATTTTTTGCCCCCCCCCCCCCCGCCCAAACAAAAACAATTTCCCTCAAATTTATGTATTTATTCACCATTTAGGCTATTTTATGTATTGAATATTCAAATGTGGAGTTGGACTTGGTGTTCACCACATTTTTCCAACCCATGTTTTGGGATATTAAATGTATGATTCACCATAAATTTAAAAATTCAAATTAAGTAAAATTGTGAACATTAGACTACAGGTTGTGCATTAATATCACATGTATTTGTTGTGCTCACGTCCAAATATAATGATGAATGCTATTTTGCTGATATAGTGTTGTTAATTCATTTAATTTTATGTAACTAGGTGCCCATATGTCTAGTTGACAAAGTATGTTCTTTATATGTCTAACTCAAATAATTAATTTGAATTAGTCAACACATCATTTAAACCAAATCATGTTATAATTGAACTAAACTTGAATTTTATCAAATAAAATTAATTAGTCCAATTTCTCGTTGGGGATTCAATTTATAAATGCAAAAAATTAAAGTATGCAACCATAAAAACATAGGATTGTAAGATGAAAACCCATGAGGGAAAAATACTATCACACCAACTCAATCAATTAAATAGTATTTAATAATGTTCGTGAATGACAATGGAACATACACGACTTACATATAAGACAACGATGACTACCACAAAGTTTCTCCTTACTCTCTAATTCGATGACTTTACCCATACTAACAATCAATCATTATAGCACCATCAACTAGCAAAACATGCAGGCCTCAGTATCCTTGAATCATTGAGTTATGAATGATCTCCCCACATAGTTTGTCATACTGAAATCTTCGAAATAAAGATTTTAAGGGATAATTAGAATTAATATCTATTTTGAATGCATATATTTGACATGATCTCTCTAACAAAAAGTAGTTTTCAAAATCAAGTTATGATTTTGTAAAAACTAGGTTGAATGCCAAGGAATCAAGTCTTCGAAACTTATTTATTCATTGTTGTATTAGACTACAACTAAATCAAGATACTCGAGGAAAATAGTCCTCGTTGCAAAAAAGTGTCGCAGTTCAATTAGATCTTTGCAAGACAGGTCCTCGTGAGAAGATTCTCTTATAAGGTCTTTTAGATGTATTCTCACTTTTCACGAGATAATCTTAATAGGAGAAAAATGCCTAAAAAGTAAAACTCTCATGATATACAAATTTTGCTCAAGGTTTTCCTTCATTTGAATGAGATACAAAATCTATGAAAAATAAACATACACTTAAAAAATGGATTTTTTCCTATGAATTCTTATCTTTGAAAATACAATTTAAGAAATTTACAAAATCATAAAATTTTATCAAACCTTTGATAAAGATAAATTTTCTGTTTTGCTAATGCGGTGACTTGGTGCTTTGTCTTTGTCTTCAAATAATTCTTTAACTATGACTTAAAAATCATAAGACACCCAGAACTAGGTTTTTATGTTCGAGAAGAATTCAAAATCAAAGTAGTTAAGGGGTTATAAAATACCATTGTTACAAATCTCCCCATTTGGATATTTTGGGACAAAATATAAAACTGTAAAAAAGATATAGAAAAATTACCAGATAAAAACCATATACATCATATTTACTAGTCTCCATATCCATATGAGACAAACTTAATAGTTTGAATAATTGGAATTATCAAGGGTTAACAAAACATCACGAACCCTACAAAGCTTTCACACTCAAACATATACATGTGACATACAAAATATATTGTAAAGTATAACTTCAAAAATGAGTAAACGAAAAATATATAAAATGCATGTCCTAAACTCATCTCACAATCAATTCCCCCTTAATATAATTTACCCCCCTTTATGTCCTAAATAAAGAAAGGAGATAAATTTATAAGAAAATATCACAAATCAATCAATTATATAAATATCGATAATATAAAGATAAATCATGTGCTGGAATGAGAAAAATGGCATATAAAGTGTAAGAGTATGATAACTCATTTGCCTTTGTTTTGTCTGATTGTCTTATTCTAGTTTCCAAAACTTATATGTTAGGGTCAGTTGAGTAAGTATTTTATTCTAGCCCTATTTTTTAAAGAAGATTTGGAACTTAAAGTAAAACAATTATTCTCCTTACTTATTAGTTGACCTGATTGCCTTTCATATTTGTCCAAGAACTCCATGAGAGGATTAAGGCTCCTCTTCTTCCCACTTGTAATGATGATGACATTATTTAAGCAAAGCTTAAATGACTGATTAATGAGCATCCCCTTCGATGAGAAAAATAACACACTAATCTAGTTGACATGAAACTTTGAATTCTTCTACTGAAGGATTCTACCATAATAATAAATAGTCTGTGAGATATTGGATCCCTTTTCCATAACCCTCCATAGGGTTTAAAAATCCCATTGATGACCATTAATAATGAGTGAGAACAATGGGGAAGAAATACATGTCCATATGAGGTCAATGAAAGTATTTCAAAAGATAAACGCTCTTAAGGATTTAATATGAAAAAACTATGAGACTTTGCCATAAGACTTTGCCATATATAATTAGATGATTAAATAGCTTTCCTATCAATTCAATGCATCATTTCCTGCCCTAATAGAATAATGTCTAGAATACTTCTTACTTGCGCAAATCCTGATCGGTATGGAGAGATTATAGTTGGTAAAATTGGGCTTAGTCTTGAATATATTATCTTAGAAATGACCTTATATCCAAAGTTACATAGAATAATAGGTATAAAATCCTTGCAGTAAGGTCTCATAACCTTTGGAATGAGGCATATATGTGTGGTACTCCAAGACTCTGGCATTTCATCACCTAATAAGAAAGATTAAATTACTTTAGTAAAATCCCCTTTGATAATCTCCCAACTGTGCACATAAAAGAAGCCATTGAATCCATATGAACCAATTGAGCTATTTGAATTAAGATCTTTAATTTCCTTTAAGACCTCTTCTTCCTTTGGGACTGAGACTAGGCTGTTGTTCATCTAATGATGCACTAACTTAGGAATTACTTGCAATAGATCAGGGTCTTATATGGTACCTGTAGCAAATAAATTTAAAAAATAAGATATGAAGGAGATATAAATATACTCTCTACTCTCTAGACATCTCCCATCTTCTACTTTTATTTTGTGAACCCAAAGATTTCTTCTCTGCTACTTAACATGGCCATGATAGAATCTATTATTCTTGTCTCCATCTTTGATCCATTAACACTTGATGGCTAACTAAGTTCTCATAAGCCAAATTTGTGATGATCATGACCACTTGTTCTTTACCATGAACGATGTCAAGTTCTTAATTCTAAAGGTATGCATTTTGAAGGTCACTCAAACTAGAGGGGATTGTTATATCGTTAATACTTCTCCCAAATTACTTCGAAATAGTATTAAGGAAATAAGTGGTTAGGTTATTTGAACTTTAAAGATCTTAGAATACTTTCTAAGAATGATATTGTTTCTTGACCTACCTCATTTTGAGTTAAATACTTCCTGTATATGTGGTATTTACCAAATGGTAAAACAAATCTTAAATCCACATAAGAATTTAAAAGTGATGTCTACCTCTTGAGTTATAGAAATATTATCGATAGACATCATGGTACCAATGTTAACAGAGAGCATACGTGATGAGCAGTATGTCTTTGTGGTTATTGATGAGTATCTTAGATTCAATTTTGTAGGAGTTTTGGATAATAAGTCTAATCATAAGGACTCATTTAATCCCACATGTAAAACACCATAAAATGAAAAAAAAAACATCACCATTGTTCAAGTATATAGTGATCATGGCAAGAGTTTGAGGAAGTTGATATTTCAGAGGGGTGTAGTGATGTTGAGATACATAATATATTTTCTCCCCCTAAAACACCTCAACAAAATGGGAGATGATGCCAGATATCATCCTTTAGGATTTAACCTATTTGGGAGCTTTCTAACAATGGAGAATATAGTAACATATACAAAAATAGCAAAAGAGATGGGATAAAATGGATGAACATGATCACATAAGTGGTTCAACCTTAGTCTACATCAACTGTGCAATGTTTGGGAGTGATTTCACTATAATAGATGGAAAAATGCCATGAAAGGTGAGTATAAACTTCTCTATCTCTTTACAAATTTTCAGTATAATAGTAGGGTTTATTATTTGTGATCCCTAGAGAAGGAGGAAAATCTTTTATAGGCATGGGGGTGCACAGTGCCTGCCCTCAAGTATGCACTTCATGCATTAATATGAGATGCGCCAATAAACATGTGACACCTGTAGAGAAGGATATAGAAATCATGATAGAGAATAGTCTCCCCACATATTGGTTGATCTTCCATAACAATTTTATTTGGATATGCCAGAAATACCATTGTTATGATTTTCATGCATGCATGAGATGTCTGAAGTAAAATGTCTTGGCTAGTCGAGATTACTAGAGTTTCATTCCTTTATGGCTAAGTCTAGATGATACTAACTAGAAGCCTTATACAGATATGGATGGTGCTACTGAGTCGGTATCCTAGTACTATCTGAGGTTGATATTGTAGATGTTCAATATTGTTCTTATTATTAAATGAAATGACTATCCTTTAATCGCGGTTGGTCTCCGAGGCAGAGACCATCTAATACACGATTGTATGTGAGATCTTTTGGAATGTGGTGAATCTGAAAGCATGTTTAGACGGATACTTTTCCATTATGGGTACTGATGGGATGAGATCAGACTTATGTGTATCAATTACCCATAGACTTTAGTCTTCAACATTAGTGGAAGGCTGAGGTTTAAATACTTTTGTTATCTCATCTCATCCTAGACTTGTGTTTCTTAGTCCGTATCTGAGGTTACACCATGACTTGTCTGGGGGTACAATGGTCATATTGGGATTTTACGGATATGTAACTTCTCATTATGAGAAGTAATACACATGTCACCCATTGATAAACTTATTCAGTATCGACATTGTGGCCATCCATCCCCCATTCTTTCCATCTCGTTCTCCATCTCAGGGGTTGGTGTTCGCACACGCGGTGTAGAGAGAGAAAGAGGTTTCGCACCCTTTCTAGGAACGCTTAGGCCATCATCGATGTGGGGTGATGTAAAGAGATAGAGTCTCCAACCTATTTTTCACAAAATAGGCAAAAGAACATGTCGCCGCCTCGAGAGAACGAAATCAAAGACAAACTGTTGCTTAAAAAATCGATGAGATCAGAGGTTCGGGTACTAAGTTACAGAATGAGAAGGTGTTACCCAACCATCCCGCCCTTTCAATATTTGATGGGATTATATTACTATTCTGCTTAATTTCTTCATGAAGTGTGTGTGCGTGTATATATAAGTGGAGATCGGAATCACTCGACTCGCATTATGGAAAAGAGAGAGTGAAGTCATCCATAGGAGTGTTCCCGAAATAATAATTGAAAATATGATGTGTGCATTGATCGAGATAATGATCATTATGATAACATGTGTTAGATAAGACGCAAGTATGAATCACAAGTATTATATATGTAAATAATACATGGATAAAATAGTAAGAAAAGGAGGAAAATAGGAAAATGGGACACAAGTCTCGAGTTTTAGCCCGAGATGCCAACGTAGCCTATAAAGGCATTAAAGTCCACGTAGTTCGCATATGAAACAAGGGTGGAGCTTATCCAATAAATTCAAACGTGATTTTATTATATGTTTGTTTAAGAAAAAGGTATTTTTAATTTTGAGAAAATGTGGTGAAAAATGCATGTTGGAATTTATAGGTGTAATCCCCTTTTTATAGAATATATATCATGTGCAATATAATTAATAAAGTATTGAAGATTAATATGTGTATGATCTAAAGTAAAAGCTAAATTAAGAATTTATACAACAAATGCAAAAATAAAGAAATTTAAAGAGAGAGAAGAATGTTAGGACCTTCATTGGATACTTGGAGATTGATTGATTGATGATGAGATTACTTGTAAGTGGGTAAAGAATGTAGAGGGATTTTTGCTAGATGAGGTGTGAAAGTGATGGAAATGAATGGTGGAGAAAGGTTTCAAACAAGGAAACCACGCTGACATAAGAAGAATATTGCTGAGATCACTAAAGTTGATGTTTCTGAGGTTCCTTGTAAGGGGAGATCATGCTCTCCTTATATAGGGTCAAGGGATTGCTAATCAGCATTATCCTTGCCCTACCTGTTAGTAGGTAACCCTAGACACATTGTCGATAGGGAGGAAAATGGACTTGCCAATTGGTAGTTTCGTGTAGAGTTTTCAAAAAAATGGTTGTAAAACGCAATCTATTAGTCCAAATTTCACACGTGAAATATGGTCTAAAAGGATATTTAGAGACCTTTTGGAATTCTCACGCCGCTCCTAAGTTCGGGAGTTGAGTTTGGGTCAAATGTGGCTGGAAAGTGCTTGTCCGTCCTTTGGACAGGCAATTGTCGAACGACGATGGATCATTTGTCAAAATCGTGAGTTTCAATCACGCATTGGATGGACCATTGGAAAGGTTATAAAAGGTACTTTGATTGGAAAGTTTATGAAATATAATTTTATTTTCCAAAGAAATTCGTTCATTTTGGAGAGTTAACTCTAGTCAAACGGGGCTCGAAAGAGATCGGTGACCTTTTGGAGTAAAACGGGTCGTTCGTCCGTACCGTAAGGCTGATTCGTGCATAGAGTGGACCATTGAAAAATGTATTAAGTTCCCTTAAAAGATTCATTTAGTATCATTCGAGATGAAGAGTTGACCTTTATTAAATAGAGCCTGAGAGTGCTCGATGGCCTCTGAATCAATTTTAACGGAAAATAGATCATTCGTTCGAACAGTTATGCCATTTCATTCACGGGCCATACCATTAGAAAGAGGTTTCAGTGCCCTTCAAAGATTCATTGAGATTTATCTCTAACAATGAAGTTTATTAGGGGTTAAACTTCAATGTCGTGGTCAATTATGAGGACCTAAAGTAGAGGCGACCAATTCTATAGGTCGAGGTAAACTCTAAGGCCTTAAAGTAGTAACGACCAATTCTGTGTGTCGAGGTCAATTCTAAGGACCTAAAGTGGAGGGAACCAATTATACGGGTCGAGGTCAATCATGAGGACCTAAAGTAGGGGTGACCAATTCTATGGGTCAAGATCAATTCTGAGGACCTAAGATAGTAACAACCAATTATGTGGGTCGAGGACAATTCTGAGGACCTAAATAAGTAACAACAAATTCGGTGGATTGAGTTCAATTATAAGGACCCAAAGAACAGGCGACCAATTCTTCTGGTTGAGGTTAGTTTTGAGGACTTGAAGTTTTGGCGACTAATTCTACGGATTAAGGTTAATTATGAGGACCTAGAGAAGAGGCGGCCAATTCTATGGGTCGAGGACATTTTTGTGGACCTAAAGTTGAAGCGACCAATGCTGCAAGTCGAGGTCAATTTCGAGGACCTAAAATTAGGGCGAACAATTTATGGGTCAAGGTCAATTTTGAGGACCTAAAGTAGGGGAGACCAATTCTACGGGTTGACATCAATTTTGAGGACCTAAAGTAGTAACGACCAATTCTACTAATACTGTGGGTCGAGGTCAATTCTGAGGATCTGAAGTTGTAACCCGAGGGTTTATTCTATGGGAAGTTTTTAATTTACCTTTTTTTTAGACTCTATTATGGAAGATACATCTATTTGGGAATTTTATCCCTTTGAGAGGAGATAACTTTATCAGGGGAGCTAAAATTCTTATGGTGTATGGATTGGGGTAAGGTTTAGGCTGGAGATTCTACTGGTGAAATAATTGATGACTTAAGATTTTGGGATTCCACTAGGGAATGTGTTTCCCCGAGACACTGTCGGGGATAGATATCCGAGTGGCTTATAAACCCATTAAGGAAGTTAGATTTGGAAATTTGGCTGGGGAATTTGTAGTGGACTCTAGGGATACGGGCGTGATGTTTTAAGGTTTAAATTGGGGATAAAAATGTAGTTTTAATTCGGCGGGGAATTTTAAAAGCTTAAAAATGGTTTTCTTGTTGAAGAAATCTTCCAATATTTATTTGTCATTTTTAGGAATGATTTGGAGAATTTTTGGGATTTTTTACATTTTTTGGGATTTTTTTAACAAAATTTTCAGGGGTTTACCGATCGACATTTTGCAAGGGTTTTCATTTGGCAATGACATAGTATTCTGGGCTACCTTGGGGGGGGGGGGGGGGGGAAGAGGCAAGTGCCGATCGATGCGTGTCAGGAAACTACATGTCGGTATGCCCATTGGCCTCTTATAAAAATGGGCGAGTTCTCCTCATTTTTCATAATTTCTGGTACTCTAATCTTCTGCCCTTTCTTGATAATATCCATTCCTAAGACAATTTCCTTTTTTGAGTCATAGAAATGGTGGATTTTTTAGGTATCACAACCCACGCGGCGTGGTTGGCTGTCGACAATTGGGTGAACCTATAGTGGAGAGCTAGGGTGCCCTGGGCATTGGGTAATAAAAATGTCTTTGAGTTGTTCGAGCCAGTTGGTGATGATCATATTTTGCTGCGCGAGCCTTCGCACACCACTCATCTAGGGTGATGAACCATAGTGGCTACGTAAATTTTAATGACCTTTGGAATTCTTTTTCTTCTTTTGTTTCTTTGAGTAGACAAAAGGTTTCTTTATTTTGGCAGACTCACATAGCTTCGACGAGATTTCTTTCCCGAGGGATGATGGGGTTTACGGATGTGTGAGAACACCTTTTAACGATGGTGCGCTTGGTAGTTTCTTCAGTAGGTTTTGGTTGCCTAACATCGTCTTTAGGTTGGACAACGTGCTCTACGTCCGTTTATGCGCTTTGGGGGAGAGGTGGTGGGACACACCCACACCATTCATTTGGGATTTGAGAAGATGAAAATGACTCCCATCAACATCCATCAGTGACTGGGGACTGATTGCGGGGGTTTCCAGATTGAGGTGGATAGGTTTTTGAGGGTGACACCTAATGTACTTGAGGTTGCATTGGGGGGTGTTGGGAGGATAGTCTCCGGTGATTCTATCTTCATTTCTTTTATGTGAGAGGTACTCTTGAGTTATAGGATTGATGAGACAGACGGACTGCAGGTTCGGCAGATGGCCAATTTATGCATTCTTCTATTGTTGGGTTTTGTTGGTGGCATTGAGTGGCGATGTTGTCCACTTATGGTTTTTTCCATTTTTGAGGGTATTTTTGAATATCCCTCTCTATCACTGGGGGAGATTGGCATTGAACATATTGCATGCTTGATGTGGTGGCATTATACGTGAAAAGAGACTTAAAAGGGGAAAAAGATATGCATATTTTTCTTGACAATCTTGATTTAATGGCTTACTCTATATGCACTTTAATTATTACAGAGTTTTGTTTAGAAAGAGTGGTAAAAAGTGTATTTTTTTTATTTTTTCTCATATGTTTGAGTAAAACATGGCCTCGAAGGCTTGGTTGAAAAATAACTTCCCTTTTGAAGGGATATTTTGAGAAAAAGTAGTAAAAATGAGTTTTTTTAGATTTTTTTTAGCAGAGGAAAGCCTTAGAGGCTTGGTTGGTATATGGATGACGAGATAGAAAGATTCATTATAAAGTGGAGCTTGCCACCTTCGTTGGATTGTGCTGAATTTGTTATGATAAAGAAGTTGTAACGATGATGATTTTGCTGGAGTTGTTGATTTGGGCCTTACTTCGAGGCTCTTGCAGGTGATAGGGGACCTGAGGGTGGACCCTCAACTAGTGGTCATTACAGCGTGGATATCATATAATCACAATCCTATGGTGATGATATTGACGGAGACCCTAAATGATCTAGATGTTTAGCGAGAAGGCCGCTCTGATTTTCTGAGAAGAATCCCCGTTGTGCTGTTCATGTGGCCACCTGAGAGATTCCATTTGGCGGTCCCCCTGAATATCCCTTGGCAGCCCCGAATTTCTTCACTCGTTATTTCATCATCTTTGTCCCATTGATAGAAAACTGGGTAAAATTGTTTGTGGAGCATGGATCTTGATGTTTTCATTGGTCGGTGCCGTTGTGGGAGGGAGTTGCAACCCATTCTGAAACTAGGGGAATATTGATACGTTCAGTTAGTTAGCCTCCGACATACCGCATTCTATTTTCCCTGACGGCTTATACGTCAAGTCGGATGGGAGAAAATTGTGCCTCCCCATACCCTTGATTTCTTTCCTGTAGAGGATTTTACTGAAGGCTTGCGCACGCAGTTGGGTTCTCTATGGGAGAATCGTCGGTCATCAACCCGTCCTTCTCAATCTATCGATAGGGTTCGGCATGTTTTTGGGGATTATCTATAATGGCTCTAGAAGAGGGTGGAGGCTAAGATCCTAGCAAAGGAGACCAGACGAAGATGGTTTGTCATATTTGACACTATGGAGGGGGTATAGTGATTTTCTCTAGGCTAGTTCAGGCTTATCGCTCCATGGAGTGCCTTCGATATACCAACCAAGCAGGGAACGTTTGGGGGCCTCAAGGAGTAGATAATGATGGAGCTAGGTCTTCTGGCAGTTGCGGGTAGGGAAACTGGTGTGTTTGTTTGTGAAGATTTTTTTATGGAGATGTGTTTGGTTGTTTTCTATTTGTTTTGGGTTCTTAGGAATAAATTTGGGAAGGTTTCGTTAGGTTTTTTTTTGGGACAGTTTGGTTTGATTTTTTTAGGACAGTTTGGTTAGCTCGAGAGGGGGGGGGGGGGGGGAGAGTAGTTGTTTGGCTCCCTATACTGATATTTCATGTAATTGTACGGAATTCTCCCATTTACGGAATAAAAAAGGATTTTAATTATTTGTTATGCCTCTTGGCAAGTTTTACATCTATATTATCTATACCAATCGCTAAGGCATACATAATCATTTTCTTCACGGAAATGATAAAATGAACTGTTGTTCTCGGAGGTAAGAAAATAATAACATTTTCTGAAAGAGGAAAACGTGCCCATGTAAAGCATATGGACTACCTAAGTACCTCTGGGGGTTTTGAAAATTTTCCGAGTTTTATTTTGAAATAAAAAGGTTTTTAAAGGATGAGGCCCCACGTAGTTTGAGTAGGGGAAATGAAGATTTTTTAGGAATAGAAGGGGGGTGGGAGGAGTCATAGCGCATCGAGATTTTGGACTTGGGGTGGAACGTTTTAAGTCGGTATATGTTAACTATACCTTTATCTCTTCTCCATCAAGGTCAGTTAGCATAAGGGAGACACCGAATATGATCTTCTTCACGATGTAGGGGCCACTTCAGTTAGGCTCGAATTTCCCTCTAGGGTCCTAGACGGGTTCTGTGATTTTGTTGAGGGCCATGTCACCTTATTAGACACCGCGATCCTTGAATTTATTATTGAATGATCGCACTATTCGATGATGGTACCGTTGTATATGATATATAGCCTTTATCCTCCTTTCGTCTAGGACCAACAACTTGCAAAATGACTCTGATGCCAATTTTCCTCATTGACTCTGCTCTAAAGAATAATGTGTAACTAAGGTAGTTCCAGATCAACGAGTAGGAATGCTTCCATTCCATATACAAGAGAGTAGGGCTAGCCCTAGTAGATTCCTGAACAAAAGTGCGGTAGCCTCATAGGGCGTAAGGGATTCGATCATCTCAGTCTCAACACATACGTATGTAGCAAATAAAAACTAGGCACTCAACATCAAAGTCCTACAGGCCAATTAGAACTACTATAATATACCGAGGTCTAATCACTGAATCGTAAGGTATGCTACTAGGGATTTCACTATTAATTGTCATAAATTGTAGGGCAATATGGAATTATTATAGTAGGATGCAGGGTTATACCACAATTAAGGGTAAATAAAAGAGTTTAGTGGATTTTAGTGACGTCACAAGCTATAATGGTTACGAAATAAAGATGAACTGGACAAATTAGTTTGTATCTGAAATATGAGTTCAACATTATCACAAAGTGGTATAACAATCAGTAATTGTGAAAGACATAAGCTCTATTTATTTATTACTGAAATTAAAATCACCTATTTTGAACTTTTGAATTCTGGATTTGTGCATCTAATTCAGTAGAGTTGACAAGATAGTCTGAAATCATGAAGAGTGTAGGTAGGTCATATAGGCCTAAAATAATGTTTATATAATTTTCAAAAGTTTGTCGTATAATTTTTCTACTTTTTTCTATTTCGATTTGGATTTAATGACAAGAAACAAAATAGCTTTATTTGAACAAAGGAATTTATAGAAAAAGTTTGTGGGTGTTCTGAATTACTTGGAAAGATGGTTACGGGGTTATGTGTAAAATTGAAGCTTAATTTTTAAACCTTAAAATTAGTTTTCTCGAGAAAATGCTTTCTCGGGTTCTAAACAGGGTGATGTAATGTACCATTTTGTTCAGAATTAAAAAAAAAGAAAAAAATTTGGTTTTTTTGATTGGAGATGCGACCTCATGCGCTTGATTTAAATAATTTAGGGTCAAATATTTCACGCGCCTGGTTTAAATCTCACTCGCACAAGTGTAACCAACTCATCTTCCACCTTTGACCATTTAACTTTGGGTTTATAAAACTTTGACCTTAAGTTTGAGATGTTTTAGGAATCCATTTAAATTGGTTCCTGATGAAAATTGCCTAATTTTTTAAGAGAAAGCCAACCATATTGGTTTTAAGAAATTTTGTGGGATAAATTGATCTATTGAGTTTTGATAAAAATGGCTAAAAATGGACTAAATATAAGTGACTGAAAGCTATGATTCTTATTCTGGCATTATAACTTCTATGTTGAAAATGTAGCAAAACAAGTCTGGTTTGAGGGATATTTATCGAGTAAAACTACTGAATTTTTTTTCTTCTGAAAATTCAAGGCCCAAAAACTTCAAGATTCAATTTGAGGCATTAAAATCTTCTCATGTTTGAATTTAACCTTACACCTAGGTTCCTGAGAACCTAAGCTCAACTTACCTCACTTTGAAATTGGTTCAAAGTCAAGGAAGCATAATACACCATTGAAGCTCAAGCTTGAATGGTGTTTTCTAGTTTTTGATATATTTGAGTACATTCACATGTTAACTAAGGCATTTAAAAGCATAAATCCATTATATCCACATGAAGAAACATAACCAAATTATAGAATCAAACATTCAAGCAGAAGATAACAGAAATGAAAAAACTCTCAAATTTATACATTGGAAAAGCTCTCAGCTCGGATGAGGCTTTACTGAGGTGAGGGATAGTATTTATAGTGTTCGTAAGGAGGTGTGGTGTCAAACCCTCCTTTTTGGTATGAATGCACGAGAGAGTATATATAAAGCAATGAATTAAAGTTAAGTCGGAATAATTATTCGTTATTAAAGTAGATTACATAAGGGAGTACCAACGTAGGGGTGAGTTACATATTTTTTATACAAACTATAAAGTAAAAAATCAAAAAGTTCCACTTCTTGATCCCATCTAACTTATTCACTGCCCACGTAGTCACGTATGAAAATAGGTGACCGATATCTATCTCTAAAAGGGAGGAGATATTATCCTCTTTCTCCGAGTTCATCTGGAAGAAAAAGGAATTAACACAAATATACTAAGAAGGTTTTACTAGTTCTATAAGAAGTATGTGCATAGAAGAGTATCGGAGTGCATATAGAATACATTCTTTAGCAAAAATAAATAATTAAAGTTGATAATCCCATACTTATCAGTTTATAAAGAAAGTTAAGGTTATTTGTGTAAGGGAAAAATTTCCAACTGAGTTGATTGTAAGCATTTTACTTATTCTCGGAACAAAATATTATTTTTGAGTCATATATAGATTTTTATCTTCACGATCCCACACAGTTTATGAAAAAAATATTATTGTAGACCTTGCAGCCAAGCTTCAAAGATTTCTCATGACGAGATTAATTTGTTCACGTTTCACGTCTTCATTGCATTCTGATCTCTCATGTATGAATGCATAATGTTTATGGGACTCGAAAAATATTTTTAGGATGTTATTTTTATTAAAAAAAATGTTTTTAAAGAGTTCTAACTTCGTTTATTTTGAGATAAGGTTTGTTTAGAGTCATATTTAACCTTCCTCTTTGTTTAGAAGAATCAATTGACACTTGCAGTCGTTCAAGTGACATTGCAAGGTCGTTCAAGGGAGATGAACATGTCGTTCGAGCGACATGGTAATCTCGTTCAAATGATGCACTGACTTAACTTTTCTATTTAAAGTGCATTTCACTTAGAATTTCGTAAGTTGTTGAACTAAAAAATAAGTTTTCATACACTAAGTTTTTTGCACAAGTTTTCTAAGGATTTCAAAGTCTAAAAATATCCTTAGCATTTTAAGATTTGAGATTTCACTCTCATATGCGATAGAGATCTTATTTTACACCATTGGAGTTTGTTCATCACTCTGAACATTGGGTTTTGACATAAATAAGTGAAGGAGTTCGTGTTTAATATTATAGACATTGACAAGATGCATCGGTGGACACCGAGACATTTGTGGATGCGTGTGGTGTGGAAGAGCATCGTAGAAGGAATTATGCGTGGGCATTACGAAGAAGTGGTTGAGGATCAGAGGAGCGTCAAGACTTGTGGGGGATTGAGTCGTTGAGTAAGTCTACCGCGTGTACTTTTTAATACCACATCATAGTGATTGTCTGGCTTGGGCTATTTGAGGTTTTTTCCCTTAGTGTTCTCCTTGTATATTCGGCGTCGCCTTTGTGAACTTATTCATTTTACTTGCTTTAATCACCTAGATGCAAATTTAGGATTAAACAAGATTAAATTGGGCGTAACTAAAATTGTTTCACACACTTAGTGTGTATAAAATTTGGAAATAGGTTTTTTAAAAAGAAAGTTGTTTTTTACATCCTTAAAACACATTCGAAAGAAAAAGGGGCCTACAAATTGGTATCAGAGCTAGAAACATTTTTTTTATTGTGTTGATGCCTTTTTTTTTTAATGATGAATTTTGGAAATTATGAAATTTTTAGAGCTCTTTTTTTTATGGAACTAACTATGGTTATTGAAAAATGCAAATTTGATGCGTTTTGAAATAAATTGAGGAGCGTGTGTGGTTGGGGTCGAAAAGGGTTGGACTCCACCGGTTACATGAGAGGGTGAGGCTACTACTTTAAAACCCTTTGAGTCATGGACCGAAGATGAACATAGAATTGCACTTTACAAATCTATATGTCTTCACATTATTTCCTCATATGTCATATCGTTAGAGTATAATATAATCATGATGTGTGAAACTATAAAAGAAACTTGGGATATACTTGCACTTTATCACAAGGGAACTAGCATGGTTAGGGCATATAAACTTCAAAATCTCACTACACAGTTTGAAATGATTAAGATTATAGAAAGTGAATCGTTTAATGAGTTTTACGCTAGATTGTCAAATATTGTCAACTCATCGTTTAACTTAGGAGAGAAAATACTCGACAACCGAGTCATAAAGAAAATCTTAAGGTGATTGCCAAGTAGATTTGATGCAAAAATGACCATTTTGAACTCCTTAGGTATGCTTGAATCGATGAAACTTGAAGATATTTTAGGTGACTTACAAATGTATGAACTCGATATGTTTACCTCCAAGAAAGTGCCAAAGAAAGAAAGGGGCATCGCTTTGAAAGCACGGAAGGAGGAAACAAAAGTTTCGGATGATGATTCTGATTTCTATTTTGAGGATGTAGCTTGGTTGGCAAATAAGTTCAAAAAATTTCTCAAGTTCCAAAAGCAATCGAAAGAAGCAAAAAGACTTGAGAAATTCACGAACAATAAGGCAGATACCACCCGTAAGGATAAGAGTGAGAATGTCAAAATGGTTGAGTCAGATATGTGTTTTGGGTGTAAAGGTTATGGTAAAAAGGTTCTCGATTGTACGAATAGCCTTAAGAAGTAGGGTAAGAAATCGATAGCATCTAACATCGCCTTGAGTGATAGTGAACCGAAAGAGGGAGAGATTTACCCCATTGAGCATAATTTTGTAGCGTTCATGGAATGTCATGTGAGCGACGACGATAAATATTCCCATGAATATTATCATATGCATGTGAGCGAGTCCGTTGAATGTGAATCCCAAGTGAGTAGGGTGAAGCTAGAGAGGATGAGGATTGATATACGATAGTTGTTATTGTCTTTTGTGAGTTGTATGCGGAAGCGGTAAAGGTGAAAAAAGCCAAACATGAAATTGCAAGATAAGTTGAATAACCTTGCTGTAGAGAATAATGATTCTTTTATTGAGGATCTTAGGTCACGAGAGATGACTCTTAAGGAGAAGCTAGAATCTGTTGAGAAAGAAAGAGATAGTCTCCATGGTTTGATGGAGGATTTAAAAAAAGAGGTTATAGAGTATGAGGAGTCTAGGCATTTGATTGAGTCTACGATTAGTGATTTAGATAAGATATTGAGAGAATCGAGTAAGGTGAAGTTTGATTTGGAGGCTAGATCATAGAAGTTTGATGGGATGTTAGGCACCGTACAAATCATGGGAGATAGGTTTGGTATAGGGTACGATGATAGAGAAGTTCCCATTCCCAATGGTAATACTAATCGTATGAGAAATTCCATTAGGAACGTGAGGAGAGATCGACATTTGGGGAATCATTCCCACCGTATTTATTCTTGCCCTCATTGCGGTAGGAAAGGTTACCTTAGACATTTTTTCTATGACTTTAGGAATGCTCCTAGGAACTTTAAGAATAAAGTCATTTTAGTTCCCAAAACCCCATGCGTAATTTCACACCTACTTGGGTTAGAAAATCGGACTTAGAGGGTTTAGGAATTAAACTTCTTGGTTGTTGTTTGGTTGCACTTGATTCTTCCCATGCTAAATCTAAAGGATGATTGTGTTGCCATGTTTGTCATACGCTAGTCTTTACATCATGATTTATATCTTACTAGTGTTATGACATGTGTATCTTTTGTACTAATTTTCTTTTATTGAGTCATATTTGAAAAATACAAAAATATTTTTGAGCAAAATACAAAAGGATTTCGTTTTTGGGTCAATTTTTTTTTATAAAAACACAAAAAGATTTTAGGTTTATTTTTGTGTCGCGAATGTTTTATGTTTAATGTGGCATATTAATGTGCTTGGACCCCATCAATTCGTTATCCATGTGGCTAGGACTTTTGGTCATAATTATTGATGCATTAAAAGATCTTAACCATTGTGTTAATGGGGTTGTTTCGAAGTTGATATACATTTGAATTCGACTTTGTATATATGCCATCTTTTCACATATGCACGAGTATATAGGAATGTTTGACATCTCATGCATATTTGAGTTTGGTGAGACATTTTTATCTCAATTTTGTCATTTTTGCGTAAGTAAAGTTAGGAGGAGGTGTCCATGTAAGAACCATTTACTGTGAGGAATGATATTGCATAAATTAAAAAAAAATGGTGAATGTTTAAGGGAAAAGGCTGGATGTGAATAATAATCACGTCGTGAAAGCTAGCGTTGAAAAGAGCCCAAGAAAAAAATAAGGCAAAAAAAAAAGAATCGTATGCCAAAATAGGGCCAATAGGATTTCTCTAGGTTGAGAAAAATAGAAACTTTAAAAGATCTAGAAAAGAAAAATATGAATATATGAGGGAGTTTGGATGAAAAAATTTAAACAGGTTTGCACCACGAATTCTTATGTTGAAAAAACCATATCATGATGCAATTGTTTGTAGAGTCACCAAAATTCTGGATTTGTGTGTATGCTGATTGTTTAGTTCATTTAGCTCATTATATTAATTGTAACATATGGATAAAACAAAGTTTGATGACATTTAGCTATCAATTAGAGCTTCCTGACCATTTCAATGTGTTGGAGTTGTGACTCATTTGTTGTAGTTCACGCCCATTCACTAGATATCCATGTTTGAGCACAGTGACACTATGTTGGCATGATACTCACATTATTTTACTTGATTTATTATTTTTGTTTTGAGTCTGTTTTGTCGCTATTTGGTATGTCCAGTTGACATTTTTCAGGAAATTTTTTCACTAGGCGAAACTTCATGGTTTTTAAACTGGAATTGAGAATTTTTTATGTTATTTGAACGACATATGGACTCCATTCGAGCGACAAGTCTATGTGGCGCGATGTATTTATCTCCTGAGCTTTAAGAGAGATGGTGAAAAGTGTCAGGTATCTGTCGTGAGAAGGGTGTTCACGCAAGAGCTTACTGTTTTGGGATTTTTAATGTCACTTGATGCATGGTTTGAGCGATGAACGATAGTGCATTGTCGTTCGAGCGACCCTTGGATGATTTCTTTTAGATTCTTCTAATATCGTACCTGATTAGTTTTACTACTAATATTATACTCTTTGGGTACTTTTGGGTAGTTTATATGTAGTATATGATGATTATGTATGAGGGTTTTTACTGCTATATTTTTAGTGACGTGAAAGAGTATATGTTGGATTTATATAACTTTTGTTTACGAGCTACGGTTGGGTATTTTTCTGATTATTATTAGCTGGCATTCCATGTTTATCTAGATATTCTTCATTGATTATCACATGCTAGATATTTCATGTTTGTTTATCTTTTTCACTGATTTTCTATTTGGGATAAAAGGGGGGAGAGATGTATGTGATGTAGGGGGAGTTTTGAGCACATAATTTTTATTTCATTACAAATTTATATCATATGCTTTCGTGCTTATATATTGGAAATAATTGTTTTGCACAAATTAATATCCTAATTTCAATGTTGTTTTCAAATTGGTATCAAAATAATTTTCTCACATGTTTAACAAATGATTTGTTTTTATATATTGGTATTTTTATATCATTTGTTCCTTCATACTTCACTGGGTATTTTTTTGTTTCATGTGTGTAGGTATTTTTCAGTGAATTAAGATTTGAAGACTACATCACATTTAGACAGCTCATGCTTGTCGGACCAACATTTAGTGGTCTTGTATTGTAATTTTTGATTTTGGATTTTATGGGATGGTATTTAGGCATCATACGGTTTAACAGACTGACTTAGGCATTTCACTATTGGGGTTTTGTCCCGAAATAGTCGAAGGGGGAGATTTGTAAGGACAAAATTTCTTATTGATTCCATTGTAAGTATTTGACTTGATATTGGAGCAAAACATTATTTTAGATTCATAAATATATTTTTTCTTGTCACAATCCCACACAGTCTATGACACAAAGATTATTGCAGACGTTGTGTCCAAGCTTCAAATATTTATCATGCCGAGATTAATTTGGTGCACATTTCACTTCTTCACTGCATTCCAATCTCTCAGGTATGAATGTGTAATGTTTATGAGATTGGGAAAATATTTTTAGGATGTTATTTTTATTAAAAAAATGTTTTTAAAAAGTTTTAACTTCGTTTATTCTGAGATAAGCATTGTTTAAAGTCTTATTTAACCTTCCATTTTCTTTAGAAGGATCAAACACCACCTGTAGTCGTTCGAGCGACATTGAAAGGTCGTTCAAGCGAGATGAACATTTCTTTCGAATGACATGGCCATTTCGTTTGAGCGACATACCAATCTCGTTCAAACGATGGGCCGACTTAGCTTTTATATTTAAGGCGTGTTTCACTCAAAATTTCGTAAGTTGTAGAACCCGAAAATGAGTTTTCATACAGTAAACTTTTTGCATAAGTTTTCTATGGTTTTCAAAGTCTAAAAAGATCCTTAGAGTTTCAAGATCCATTATATCATTCTCACATTATATAGAGATATTGGTTTGCACCATCGGAGTTTATTCATCACTTTGAACGTTGGGTTTTGCGATGAAGAAGCGAAGGAGTTCGTATTCAACATCGTAGACATTACCAAGCTGCATCGGTGGATACCGAGACATATGTGGACGCGTGTGTTGTGGACGAGATTTGTAGAAGGACTTCTGTGTGGGCATTGTAGAGGAGTGGTTGAAGGATCAGAGGAGCGTCAAGACTTATGGGTGATCGAGTTATTAAGTAAGTCAGTCATTTGTACTTTGTAATACCACATCATATTGATTGTTTGGCTTGGGCCGATAAAACGATATTGAATATTATAAGTGCTTACGCGCCCCAATGAGCTTCATATGAAAATGCAAAGAAATCATTTTGGGATTTATTGGATGAAGAATTATAACAAATTCCTATGCATGAAAACATTTTTTTAGGAGATGACTTAAATGGACATGTAGGAGTAGAACGAGATGGTTATCGAAGGATACACGTAGGTTGTGGTTTTGGTACCAAAAATGAAGAAGGGGAAACTATTTTAGAATTTTCTAAGGAATATGATCTAGCATTAACAAACACATTTTTTTTTAAAAAGCGAAGAATATTTAGTAACATTTAAAAGTGGAGAGAATAAATTCAAATAGACTATTGATTACTTAGAAGAAGAGACTCGTGCACATACAAAGACTGTAAAGTTACATCAGGTGAATGATTAATAAATCAACATCGTCTATTAGTGATAAATTTAACAATTAAAGGATTTAAGTATCAAAAAGAGAAAATACGCTATCAAAATATAAAATGTAAGGATTTAAAAGGATGCAAATAGATTGAATTTAGATAGAAGTTCCTGTTAAATATGAAGTGGAATTGAAATGATAATGTTAATAACATTTGGTTAAAAACAAATAATGATATCTAAAAAAGTAGGTAAAGCAAGTTTTAGATGAGACAAAAGGAAAAGGATTCTTAAAAAAAAAGAGTTGGTGGTTGAATGAGGAAGTGTAAAAGATGATACAAAAGAAACAAGTATGTTTTAAAGAGTGGAAAAAGAGTAAAAATCAAGAAGATTTAGAAAAGTATAAGAAGTTGAAATGTAAAGTAAAAAATATTATTATAAATGCGCAACAAAACGCACTAAATAATCCTTATAATAAATTAGGTACCAAGGAAAGTGAAAAGGAAATAAATAAAATGGAAAAGGATATAGATAGATTGACAAGGAATGTGGATCCAGTTAAGTGTATTAAAGACGTGAATAAAAACATATTAATTAACGATAAAGAAATTTTAGATAGATGGAAAGTGTATTTTCAGGGATTATTGAATGAAGAATATCCAAAAAAAGATGTCGAGAATATTGAACATAATATAGGAATGGTATGTCTAATTACTGAAAAAAAAGTAGATATATTAATAAGTAAAATGGGAAAGAATAAAACTGTTGGCCCGGATAAAATACCCATAGAGGTGTGGTGGACCCTTGAATGTCTAGGAGTAGAATGTTTAACATGCCTATTTAATAAAATTTTATGAGAAGGAAACATGTCAGATGAGTGGATGAAAAGCACCATAATATCGTTGTATAAAAATAAAGGGGATATACAAAACTGTGGTAACTATAGAGGAATCAAACTGACGAGTCACACTATGAAATTATGAAAAAAGGTTATAGAACAAAGATTAAGAGATGAGTCAACTATCTCGAAATATCAAGTTGGATTTATGCTAGGGAGATCCACTACGAAAGATATTTACTTATTAAGATAGTTAATGGAAAAATGTAGAAGTAAGAATAACAACTTACATATGGTCTTTATAGATTTAGAAAAGTCGTATGTCACCTAGGGATATAATTGGGTGGGATTTAAGGAGGAAAAGAATCCCTGGTAGTAATATCAAAGTTATTGAAGATATGTATGATAACACAAATACTAGAGTAAGGACTGTATGTGGAGAAACTAACGACTTTACGATTAAAGTGGGTTTCATCAAGGATTTGCCTTAAGTCCTTATTTATTTTCCGTAGTTTTGGATGAGATTACTAAGGACGTACAAAAAGATGTCCCATGGTGTATGGTCTTCGTGGATAATATAGATTTAATAGACACTTCAAAAGAAAGCTTAGCGATGAGAGTAGATACTTGTAGAAAATCCTTGGAGTCTAAAGGACTAAAAATCAATAGAAATAAAACATAATTTATGGAATGTAAATTTAATGATGAGTCATTGAGTAGCATAATGTTAACGATTGAAGAAAAATGGATAAACCAAACTAATAAATTTTGTTATCTAGGTTTCAATGTTACAAATTAATGGGTATATTGATGGGAATGTTACGAGTACAATATCAACTAGTTGGATGAAATGGAGACAAGCGAGTGGAGTGTTGTGCAATAAGAGGATAACTAATAAATTAAAAGGAAACTTTTATAGAATAGTTGTTCAGCTAGTGACCTTATATGTAGCAGAGTGTTAGGAATTAAAGAAGAAATATGAACAGAGTCACCATGTTAGTGAGATGAGGATGCTCCGGTGGATGATAGGAATTCCTAAAAAGGATAAAATTAAAAACAAATAAGTGAGAGAAAAGTTAGGAGTAGCTCCCATTAACAATAAATTAAGAGAAAGTAGACTTAGGTGGTATGGACATGTGTTGTGTAGACCCGTACATGACACTATAACAAGAGGAATAATGTTAAAAATAGAGAGTAAAAGAAAAGGAGGCCGCCTTAAGATATCGTTGGAAGAAATCATTAGGAGAGACCTTATAGAATTAAACTTGAATGATTATAATGCATATAATATATTAGAATGGAAAAGGAGAATCCATGTGGCTGACCCCATATGATGGGATTAAGGCAAGGATGATGACGATGACACTTAGTGCATATAATATTTGGAAATAGGTTTTTAAAAAATAAAGTTGCTTTTTACATCCTTAAAACACATTCGAAAGAAAAAGGGGCCTACACTTTGAACTAATAATCCCATACTTACTATTTCTTTAAGGATCATATAAATAAGGTCAAGGATCTATGAACTAATAATCCAATACGTACCAGTTCACTAAGGGGTATAGAAATAATTAAGCAATCGGTAAAACCGAATAATAATAATCAATTCAAAACCTTTGGGGAAAAGTTATCGGTTAAGCACACAATTTAAGTGGAACTCATACGTATGTATCGATAATCTAGGCTCTCAATCATCTAAGACCATTAGGCAAAGCATAAAGTTCAGTGGGATAACACATCAGTTTACTTCCTAGTTAATACTGATGCTTATTATATTAATATTTGCACAAAAGTGCAGGGGTTAACTGAATCAATAAGGAACATGATATCCGTTATTAGGTAAAAGGGTTAAATAGAACCACATTGAAATTCAAATATCGATGATATTTAACGAAATATGTATGTAACACCCCGTATTTTATACATTTAATATTTAATTAATTCGGGAATATTAAATTACTTGTGTATTGTATTTTTAATTGAATTAATTATGACAATATATATATTTAAATATTAATCGGGGAGTGAATGGTTAATGTTTAGGGAAATTATTTACTAAGTGAATAGTAATAATTTAATTACGTCATTTCGAGTATTAATGACAAGGTATACACTTAGCCCAGCCGGGAGTCGGTATAGACTATATTGGGTGTGAAATAAGGATTTTTATAAATTAATTTGGACGCCAACTCTGAGTGCGCCGTTGAGTCCGGATGGGTCGAGATAGTCAGAAAAGAGTACCCGAGGATAGTAATTGGGTCTCGGGGTAATTTTGGGCATAGTCGGGCCCACACGGGGTGAGTTGGGCCACTTTAATTAAGCCCATTAGGCTAAAAACGGGATGGAGGGTTTTTAACCTAATTGGGAGATTAAAGAATGGCAGCCAACATAACTCTAAACCTAGGGTTTGAGAGGGGATTTGGTGGAAAGAAAATCAAGAACAAATTGGAGGTTTTTGGAGCCAAATTGAGGGATAGCAACAACGGATAAGACACTACAAACACTTTGAGGCAAGTGGTTAACTGTTTTGATTCTTAAAGCATGATAATCAATCCATATCATAGTGATGTGTAAACCAAAATTCGTTTTTGGGAGTAAATGGGTACAAAATGGGTTTTTTGTTTTTGAAACACTTGAATGAGATTCAAAGTAAGATTTAGATGGGTGATTGATATCTGAATATGTATATATGATTTGAACGAGAAATCTAGATCATAAAAGAGTGGAAATCGAATATGGAAATCGGGATTTAAAACAGAAAATTGAATTTTATAGAGAAAGACCCATTTCGAAAATTATGAGATAATTAGAGAAGTTGATTGTCTTAATGGTCTCTATGATGAATATGATGTGGATTAACCATGTGTAGATGATGTAATTAGAGGTTTAAAATATGGTTTAGAAACCTTGAAGTTCGTTAATGGTGGAAAATAGTGAGAAAGAAGAGCTGTAACGAAGGGGTCGATCGATCGATCGGGGGCATCGATAGATCGATGAAGGGAAATTCTGGCCAGTTCGGCCTGTGTGTGATATAGGGGGGAAATTAATTAAATTAATTTCCATACTATAAATTTTGATAATTAATCTTGAAACACCTATTCCTAGTGATTATGGGAAAGAGTGATTGGGACTAGGATGAATTTACGTGGGACATTTAATGGACAAATTTGGGAGACTTTATTCCAAAATAGTGAGGTACGGATCAAGTGAGTAAATCCGGGTATATTGGTAAAGCGACCCCAAGGTAGTGAATTAAGTTTGGAGATAAACTAAGTAATTTAGAGTAGGGATATAGACTCGGGAAATATTTAATTTCGGGCCAAGTGGATCGAGTCCGGGTATGTTAATTATTATAGGCAAATATAATTGGGAAAATTATAGAAATAAAGGTGTGACACATTGTAGGCGAAAATGTGGGTATTATATTATGAGATGTAAATTGGACCAAGTGAGCGAGTCCGGGTAGGTTGGTTAAGTGACATTAAGGCATTAAATCAATTATTGAGAGAAAGTAATTTGTTTGGAGTCGGAACGTGGACTCGGGAAATATTGAGGTACGGGCCAAGTGAGAGAGTCCGAGGATAATGGTTGGGTGACACCAAGTTATTAAATTAATAAATGAGATAATTAATTTAATTAGAGTCGGATTGTAGACTCGGATATGTGTTGATTAATTAATGTGTAAATTAATTAAATAAAAGTCGGATTGTAGACTCGGGTAAGTATTAAATTAATGGGTGGAATAATTAATTTGATTAGAGTTGGACGATAGACTCGGGGAGATATTAAATTAATATGTGTGTTAGTTAAGTTAATTAGAGTTGGGTGATAGACTCAGGGAGACGGTAAATTATTAAGTGAGAAAATTAATTACGTTGAGTCGAGCCACAGACTCAGGAAATTTCACGCAGTATACGGGATATTTAGTACACGGTAAGGCCAGGGTTATAACATATATATATGGTGTAGTGATAGTATATATAAATATATATATATATATATATATACGTGTCTATTGTGCGTGACATTTAAATTTCAGGACGTATACGGGATTTTGACTACACGGTAAAGCCGGAGTTTATATTATATATATACGGTGTAGTGATAGTATATATATACGTGTATATATTGTGTGTGACATTAAATATCAGTGACTAGATATTTATTCAAATTATATACTCTAATGCTATAAAGGGAGGTTGCGCGATGTGGGTGAATCCCCTAGCTTGAGGAGTAGGGTGAGTATATCCCGAGGTCATAGCGTCCGGTACATGGGTGAGGAGATTATCTCACTTTCAGGAAGGAATATGACCGCTTCCAATTCGTTATGTAGTAGACCAGGTTGGTGAGCGAATCCAACTTGGAAATCTAGGTTTTGTGAGCACACCCAGTGAGATGGCATTTTAGAGTGAATCATCCGGTGAGGGTATACTCGAAAGGATGGATACACGTATGATACATGTGTGGATGTTAGTAAAGGAACATATAATATGGTAGTAAATATTATATGTAGGCGATAATATAGTGTGTGATGTATTTACCTTATATAACTCGGGTTACGGTTATATGCTGTTAATTAATGAGAAATTAATTAAGTTATTCATTTGCTGGAATAATACAATGTGTGATGTTTTACTTTATATAACTTGTGAGGCGGTTATAGGCTATTATTTAAGAGGAATTAATGTAGTTAATTGTGAAATAACTTATAATTCAAGAATCATTACACTCGGGTTAGAGTAATATGGTAAGGGAAGGTTATATCTGGACTAGTTGGACGGGGTAGTACAACTAGGCGGGGTTAAGGTAACCGGTAGGTGTGCACAATAGTGGAGGGGTGAGAAGGTCCTCAAGGGAGTGAGACACTAACTTAAATATGAAGCGCATTCATGCATTTTAAATTACTGCAGTTAATTCACTTGCTAAATATTTTCAAAATGTTTTGGGTTCTAACCCTTGCTATAAAACTATTTTCAAAACCTTTTAGGTGTCTTGCCACAGGGACGCCAGGATTGATATTCTATTCTAGGGACACGGAGCTGCGGCACATGTGGATACTAGCAGGAGTTTGGATTAGACGCATCATTCATTCATTCCTAGAGTAGGAATCTTGTACTACTCTCAGTTTTATTTAGGGCTTGTCGCCCAGACTTCTCGGTACAGTTTTCAGGTGTAATTCATTCAGGTGTTGAATAATTGTATTGGATTATTTATTTGGTGGCCGGTGATTTATTCGGCAAGTTATGTATATATGATTCAGTTTATTTTCATTCAGTTGTGTGAATGGTTTATATTTTTATTCCGCATGTATTATTTTGTTTAATTAAAAAGTTAAAAATTGGCACCAGTTTTTGGAATACTAGGTGGTTAGTAAGTTTTAAAAAGTTTTCGACAGTGATGCTAAGGATGATCCAACTGGGATTCCTGTTTTAATTTGGTATAGGACTGATCACCCGGTATTTTATTTGGCGGGGTGTCACAGATGGTATCAGAGCATCAGGTTCTAGTGTCCTTAGGATCTGTGCGGCCTTTCACGTTTTGGCTTAGCAATATTTGATATAGAGCCCTATTATAGGATTGTTGTATTCTGATACGTATGCGTATATACATTCTTCTGCCAAATTTATATTTGAGAGTGAACTCATACAATTCGATTCTCATTCCAGATGACACCCAGGAGAGGGAGAACAACTAGGGCAGTAGGGGGAGGTGAGACGAGGGAGGTTCGTCAGGAGTAAGAGTTACGGCAACAACTGCCCAAGATAATTTTGGCAGCACAGGTAACCGAACTAATGGCGTGGGCGATAGAAACGACGGTACTCGCAAACGAAAAGGTACTTTCCACGGAATCCACCACAAGTGTTAGTGGCGTTGGATGTTCAGACTCACGCGGGGTCGTTGGGGTGCAAATAAGAAAGAGTATTTATTTTTAGTGTGAACCCACCAGAGTTGCGAGGAGGTTCAGGTGTAGTACTAGCGTGTCAAGGAAGAGAAGTATCCAGCGTCACCTACGCATGGGAGATTGCGATGGGGTGGGAAAATAAATGCTAACCACTTTTAATTAGTGGGAGCGACGCTACAGTGGTGGGGTTCGATCACCACAGTTGAGGAAAGGGACACACTAGCTACTGCAGAGTTTTGGGTGCGGTTCGACTGCAAGTATTTTTCCTTCAGCGGTCGAGACCGAAATGATGAGAAAATTTTGTGAGGAGACTCAAAGGGAGACCGTTCAGTGGCCGATTACGAGGAAGATTTCACTCATTGGAAAATTTTGTACCGGATGAGGTAAGCGAGGAAAAGAGAAAGAAAGCAAAGTTTATGGATGGGTCAGTCTGGAGAATCAGACAACATTTAATTGATAATTCCGCATTAGTAGGTTATACTGATGTCATTAACGCAAAACTCCGGCATTGTTGGGAATATCACTTCCATGCGAAAGGAAGCGGGAAGGGAGTGGGGATTAACCAGTCGGATGAGGTAGAAGGGAATAATACCAGTGGGGTATCCCAGCAGCAGACTGGGGGAGATCAGGGGCATGATTTTCGGCAAGGAAATCATACCAAACGATCTAGAACTGGAGGTTATTGGCTGGATGGCCAGGAATTCCAACAAGGTTGGCATGGAAGGGATCAGTGGCAGGGTGAACATATTAAAAAGTGTTTCGTTTGTGGAAGAAGCGAGACACATGAAGAGATATTGCCTTAAGCGAGGCATGGGTCAACTACAGGACGAGGTCCTAGATGTACAACCACTAAAGCAAGTCACGGGTGCATTCGGGCAGGGAGAAGCTGCTCCGGAAATCGAGAACCAGCCGTTGCAGCTGGAGTATAGAAATAATTATTTTACCCTAGGGGAATGGGGTATATTGTTGAGTGACAAAGAGGATGTCACAGTATAAGACTTATTTTTCACTAGAGTTCACAGGTGAGTCGAACTTGTTGGGTGTGTTGGCGGTAGCAACCATAACATGTGGGTAAACTTTCCGTAGGGTAGCGGAGTTCCTTAGTGTTCTTCATGGGAGAGTGGAGGCGTACACTGAGTGATTGGTTGAATTATACGAGGAATTACTACTTTCGAGAATTATGGGAGTAGGGTTGATAATACTTTGTAAACATCGGCGGGATAGCGATGGAATTTAACTAGTGTGGATAGTGGAGTTAAATTTTGGTATCCGCGACACCAGGGTATGGTTGGTACTAGGTATCACCGGAGAGGGCGTTGTGACACCCCGCCTAATTAAATACCGGGAGATCACTCCTTTATTAAATTAAATCAAGGTAAACAGTTGGTTCATTCTCAGCATCACTGTCGAAAAAATAATTTTCCAATTTAACACCCTAAATAATTAAGCTAAGTGTCAAAACATTTTCATACATAACTTTCCAAATTTTATTTAACGAAAAAGATTTATTTATTTTATTAACAACATTCCAACAATTAAGAATCACATCACAAAAACCTGGAACACAAAATCCAATGAATATAATACATTCGTCAATCGAATGTCCACATACGAAAACGAAAGTTACAAATCCAAACTGAATAAAACCTATAGTAACAATATTGGAAATAACTGAAATGTAAATATCCCAACAATAATGAAATAATGGAAAGGGTGACACATGCCCAATAAATGAGAATGCTAGAAGTGGAGTCAATAAAGGAAGCCGTCTACGCAAGTGACCTGCAACTCCCACCTAAGCTGCAACACGTTCCTCTCAAGGGATCCTAAGCAAGACGCCCCTGTGGCGGAGCACCTGAAATATATACATATATATATACAAGAGAGAGAGAGAAAAAGAAACGGGTCAGAGCCCGAAAGTGTGTTTGATTTTAAAATACGTTTAGCAAGTATTTAAATTGATACATGCCAATGCAACGACATATTAGAGCGTCACTCTCTTGAGAAATACTCACCTCTCTTCTAATGTGCACACCCATCGCACTAACCTTCCCAAGGGTTTATCTTATCATTTTATCATACTAACCTTCCCAATAATTTAGCGTATCTTAACTTACTCATAAGATTTCAAAACCGAACAATATTATTGTTTAGAAAGAATACTTCCAATTAGCAGCACAACTCTCGTTTTAACTTTTATTAATTTATAAAGTTTTCCAGTGATGTTTTATACTTTCACAAAACAAGTATTTACTATACGAGTCATCAACCATGTCCAACTTATCAAATCACAGTAGGCAGTTTCAAATTTCCAAATCTTATATATATTAACTACCCGCATAATATATATAAAAATAACAGCACCCCACATAAAACTATGGTGCGTGCATACTTCTACTATACAAACCCCATACCACTCATATAAAGGGGAATACAAGTTCGGAATCTCTCTCGAACTGTATTAACACAAACATAAACAATATCGAGGCGAAGCATAGATTCCAAGTCTCTAAGAGGATGGCACATACTCGCGTCTCTTAGGACCGTCTGAACTATCAATTCGATAGCCTGTACCAAGGATATCTATCTTTTAGGGTACAAGTCAATATCCCCCATAAAGGTCCCATCGAGATAAGACTTTCCCAGCGCGGTAACCTCAAAGATAGCAAGTAGGGCGGTATGTTTTTCACACGTATATAATATATGTACACACAATCATATAAATATACCACTTTTATCATATTAATATAAGATCCCCTCGTTACCCATAATTACGACATTTATCCTTAATTTCACATTATTAGTATTACGTATAAGGTTTCATCTCTAACCTTAACTCGAAGGGTTTTCTCACTTATTTCGTGACACTCGTGGACTATATTCTTCCAAGTAGAAAATTTAGTAGGTGTCACATTTACGTTTCATCGTAACTCTCTTACGTGCCTCACACTTTAAGATATCAATTTACTAACCCTAAAGTAAAATTCCCATAAATACCATTCTCGTCGAATATTAATGATCCAAACATGTATTTATACGCCCTACTGGTCCTCTATGTCTCCCAAATCATTATACTAAGAATGCCCAAGAATTATATCACGACAATTCAATTTTTAAATCAATTACAAAGGGAAATAGTAGTCTTCCAGGAGAGGTCGATCGATCGAGGTTTGGGGCTCGATCGATCGAACCTTCGATCGATCGAAGCTCTAGGCTCGATCGATCTAGCAAGAAGGTCTGCGAAAATTCTGCAGAAATGCAGTTACGGGTTCTACCAAATTTCTTCATCCAAAACCATGTTTTTCCATTCTAAACGTCACAAAAATCCTACTACTATCATTATAACAATATACCAGATGTTTTCAACGTAGAGCATGTGTATATCTAACATTCAACATGGATAATTAACTCAAAATCCCATCCAATCATCAAGAACCCTAGAGTTTTTTTCTTAATCATGGTTCTAATATATTTTTTACCAGAAATTCCTTCTCATGTATCATCAAAATTTCGTGGGTTTTATTCCTCTACATGGCAAGGGTTCCAGAATTTCCATATAATCAATACTACATGCATTTTCCTAACACAAATTGGGTTTTCTTCCATAGTTTTCATCTCTAATCAATCCTAAATTAATATGAGATTGAACTAACAAAAATACGCAAGTTAAATACTTGCCTGGGATTTTCAGAAGTCTGGTTTGCAGATGAATCCGGTGTGGTTGCGTTCCCTTCTCGCGATCTACGCGTTGGTGGTGGCGGCGGTGCAAACCGTTCACTTTTTGGCCTTGGATTTGCCTTAGAGCTCTCTCCTCTCTTCTCCAATGGCCGTCACTTGTGCTCTGAATATTCTAACACTAAAAACTAACCTAAATGGCTGATATAGGTTGCTGAATTTCGTGGGTTTAATTACCCAAAAAGGTGAAATGAATAAATTGCCCTCCCGAGGTACCAATTAGGCCTAAAAACACCCCGAAACCCAAACTAAACCCCAGGGTACACATTTCTGACTATCTCGACCCTTCCGGACGCGTTGGCGCACTCAAAACGACCATATGAACAACTTATAAAATATTCACTTTTTGTTTAACAAAATTAGTCCCGACGTGACACGGGCATGTCTCAACTTAATTTTCCGAAATTGTCATTTAATTCACTCATGACATTCAATATAACCAATATAGTATATTACTTTGCTCATTAGTAATATTCAACAAATTTCCCATAATTACTAACTCTCGTCACGTTAATAATTATAACATAATTAATTTTTGGATTTTTATTAAATAAATCATTCACGTTAAATTTTATAAATCCCCAAATTAATATCGCATAAAAATACGGGGTATTACATACTTCCCCCCTAATAACGAAATTTTGTCCCAAAATTTGGAAAATAAGTCATACCTGGTAAGAACAACTCTGGATATCTATCGCGCATATCTGCCTCACGCTCCCAAGTGGATTCCTCCACATTATGATGTTTCCACTGGACTCGCACAAGTGGAACTATCTTCGACCTCAATCTCCTCTCACTATAGTCTAGAATAGCCACTGGTCTCTCCTCGTAAGATCTATCAACCTGTAAGTCGATCTCATCTATCGCAATGTGAGTATGGGCCATATCATCCCGAAGATATCGTCTCAACGACGAGATGTGGAATACATCGTGGATGCGATGTAAATGTTCTAGCAGTCCCAACCTGTATGCAATCGGCCCAATCCTCTCGATGATGGGAAATGGTCCCACGTACCTAGGAGCCAACTTCCCCTTCTTCCCGAACCTCATCACTCCCTTCATAGGGGATACGCGAAATAACACCTGGTCCCCCACACTAAACTCCCGGAAGAATCGTTTCGCATCGGCGTAGCTCTTTTGCCTGTCCTGGGCTACCCGAATGCGATTCCTGATCATCTCAATCCTCGCGGAGGTCTCCTGAATCACCTCTGGTCCTAGCAAATTGTTATCCCCCACCTCGAGCCAACAAGTTGGAGAACGACAAGGCCTGCCATACAAAGCCTCAAATGGAGCCATGCCAATCGTGAACTGATACGAGTTATTATAAGCAAACTCTACCAGTGGAAGGTGTGGCTCCCAACCTCCTCCAAAATAGAGAACACACATGCATAGCATATCCTCAAACATCTGATTAGTACGCTCTGTCTGTCCATCTGTCTGTGGGTGGTAAGCTGAACTCAACCTCAACTCAGTACCCATAGCCTCCTGAAAGCTTTCCCAGAAATGTGACACGAAAATCTTGTCCCTATCTGACACAATATTCAGGGGCACCCCGTGTAATCTGACAATCTCAGCGATGAACAACTGAGCATACTGACCCGATGTATAATCTGTCCGCACCGACAGAAAATGGGCTACCTTGGTCAAACGGTCTACAATCACCCAGATAGAGTCATGGCCCCGCTGTGAGGTAGGCAACCCTGTAATAAAATACATGGAAATGCTCTCCCACTTCCACACGAGTACTTCCAATGGCTGAAGTAACCCTGACGGTTTCTGGTGGACCACCTTCACCAGTTGGCAGGTAGAACACTTGGACACGAACTCGGCGATGTCCTTCATCATCCCACTCCACCAGTATTATCGCCTCATATCTTGGTACATCTTATCTCCTCCAGGATGTACTGCAAATCGGGACCCGTGAGAATGAGTCATCACTGCATGACGTAATTCTGCTCCTTCTGGAACCACCAATCTCCCATTAAACCTCAAACCCCCATCAGAACTAACAGAATAAGACTCAGCACCCTCGACCAAAAGTCGTACAATCTGCTCCTGGCAAAACGGGTCTGTGGTTTGTGCCTGTATCACCCTCATAACAATCTCGGATGTGACTAACATCACGGATATGAAAGAACGTGCTACTGCGTCCTGGTGACCCAAATCCTTCCACTTTGCTTTCCAGACATCCGCTACCTCGTCTACCGGTCTACGACTCAGCGCATCAGCAACTACGTTGGCCTTTCCCGGATGATACTGTATATCGAACTCGTAGTCCTTCACAATCTCTAGCCATCTACGCTAACGCATATTCATCTCTCGCTGAGTGAACAGGTACTGCAATGACTTGTGGTCTGTGAACAAACGAAATTTCTCACCCAATAAGTAGTGCCTCCATATCCTCAATGCAAAGACGACCGCTGCTAACTCCAGGTCGTGGGTGGGGTAATTCTTCTCATGCGGCTTAAGCTTGCAGGAGGCAAAAGCTATAGCCTTCTCTTCCTGCTGAAGTACTCCCCCAAGTCCCCGTAAGGACGCATCGGTGTAAACTAGGTACTCCATACCTGGCTTCAGTAACGCAAGGACTGGCGCTGAAGTAAGCTTGTCTTTCAGCTCGTCGAAATCCAACTGACAAGCGTCATCACAAACATATGGTACCCCCTTGCGAGTCAGATTGGTCAATGGACCCTCTATTTTGGAGAATCCCGGAATGAATCTCCTGTAGTAACCAGCTAACCCCAAGAAACTACGCACTTCCGTCGGTGTCGTGGGTTGTCCCCACTCCCTTACCGCTGACACTTTGCTCGGGTCAACTGCTATCCCCTGCTCAGAAACAACATGGCCCAAGAACTGTACTTCTTGTAACCAGAATCTACACTTCTCATACTTAGCATACAACTGATGCTCACGTAGAGTCTGAAGAACCTGCCTCAAGCGCTCGGCATGCTCCTCCTCGGAGTGTGAATATATCAAGATGTCATCTATGAAGACGATGATAAACTGATCCAAGAACTCTCTGAATACTCGGTTCATCAAGTCCATGAAAATGGCTGGAGCATTTGTGAGTCCGAACGGCATCACCCTGAACTCATAGGACCCATATCTCGACAAGAAGGTAGTCTTTGAAACATCCTGCTCTCTAATACGTAACTGATGCTACCCCGACCTCAGATCTATCTTCGAAAAGAAAGTTGCTCCCCTCAACTGGTCGAACAGGTCATCGATTCGAGGCAACGGATACTTATTCCGTATCATGACCTTGTTCAGCTCCCAGTAGTCCACACACAATCTCTGTGAACCATCTCTCTTCTTCACAAACAAAACTGGAGTGACCCAAGGTGAGGTACTCCTGCAATTGAAGCCCTGACCTAACAGTTGCTCTTTCTAATCCCGTAGCTCTCGCATCTCTGCCGGAGCCATACGATACGGTGCGCGTGCTATAGGTCTCGTATCTGGCAATAAATCTATAACAAAGTCTGTCTATCGACTAGGGGGTAGGCTTGGTATCTCCTGAAACACATTGTAATACTCCCTGACAACTGGGATCGAATCTAAGGGAATCACAACCTCCTTAGAGGTATCCTCCTCTATGTAATACAAATGAGCGGTCGAACCTCCCTCTGGTCGAGGTATCGCCACTACAAACATCTCTTGCCCCGGAATGGTAAAAACAATGCTCCTACCGAAGCAATCAATCATGGCTCTGTACACTGCGAGCCAATCCATACCAATAATCACATCATGCTCATGCATGTATAAGACTAACATGTCTTCAGGTAATACCAAGCTACCAATCTCTACCCCCACTCCTTGGCATATAAAGAAAATAAGGGACCCACTCCCCAGTGGTGAGTCTACACACGTCACGGTGCTCTCTACTGTGGCTAGCAACCCTAAGGACTTCGCAAAATGTGTACCTATAAAACAATGTGTTGCCCCCATATCAAACAAAACTTGACCCATAGTACAATGGATAGGAAACATACCCTCAATCGTGGGTGGTGCGTGTGGAGCTGCTGCCTGGTGGACGTTATAGACACATCCATACTGTAATTGCCCCTGCTGCACTGGAGCTGCTGGAATGGCTGGTAGGGCTAGCACCTGGGCTGGAGCTTGGAGGGTAGGTGGAAAAAGTGGTCTCTGCGGCTCATTACGGGCTCCCGGCTGCTGTGGGGCCCTATCGCCCTCTGGGCAATCCTGGCGCCTATGGCCATGTTTACCGGACCCAAAGCATCGGCCTTTGAAGTTACCTCCCCTCTGACCCTACTGTCCACGGCCGTGTTGGCCGTTACCTCCACGCCACTGGCCCTGATGTGCACGTTGTTGGCCCTGCTGCTGTCCCTGCGGTCGGTGTTGGACCTACTGGCCCTACTGATTAGGCTGGCCCTGAAGAACCTGCCTGAAACCCCCGAATCCTTGCCTAGAATCACCTGAATGGAATCGCTTAGCAGGGTCCCCCTGATGGGAACTCTGTTCGTGCTGACGAGTCTGTCCTTGAGATGCTGCCCCACCGGCACTAATACCCCCGGCCCTGCTCTGCTGGCTGGACTCTCCTGCTCTCTTGATTCCCTAAAGATGGAAGCGGTGATCCTGGCAATGTAACAATGCGGCATTGAGTACATCAGTGAACGTACTCAGGGATAGGCTCCCAATAAGGTGTTGACGGATCCTCCAAGCTAACCCGTCGACAAACAGCATAATCTTCTTGCTCTCAGTAGGTGCCTCATCTGGCACAATGGTGAGAAGTCTCGTGAATTCCTCCTCAAACTCAGATACAGTAAGGTTCTCCTGCTTCAGATTTAGTAATTTCCACCTCATCTCAGTCTGCACTGCGGGTGGAAAATATTTGCGGTCAAACCTCTCCCAGAACAACTGAATAGGGATCGTGTCTCTCTCCTCCAAAGTAGTAGTGGACTCCCACCACTGTAAGGCGGCTCCCACCAGCTTAAAGGAAGCCAATAACTGCTTTTGCACATCAGTGCACTCATACATACGGAGATGCCACTGGATGTCCTTCTTCCATTGGCTAACTGTAACAATATCGGAGCTACCAGAAAACTCAGGGGGATGCGCTTTCTGAAAAGCATCCCGAACCCTCTCCCATGCAGATGGAAGCTGTGCTAGTACTAGCGCTACTACCTAAACCTGGGGTGGAGCCTGCTGGATTACCTCTATCACGGCATTCACCGCCTGAGCAACAATGGCGACTACTTCGTTTTCATTCATTGTGCCTGGTGCCGGAGCTGCTGGCTGCTCGGCTTGGGCACGCCTATCTTTCAGAGCATGTCTCGGAGGCATCTAAAACGTGAACAAGTTTATTAGTCTACAGTTATTATCAAATCTCAATAGCCGAAGACTTAAACATAAAAGCAAGAATACAACAATTCTAAAAATAGGGCTCTATAGCAATAACGTTAAGCTAAAAGCGAAATAAGCAGTACAGATCATATGGACACTAGAACCTGATTCTCTGATACCACCTGTGATACCCCGCCTAATTAAATACCAGGCAATCACTCCTTTATTAAATTAAATCAAGGTAAACAGTTGGTTCATTCTCAGCATCACTGTCGAAAAAATAATTTTCCAATTTAACACCCTAAATAATTAAGTTAAGTTTCAAAACATTTTCATACATAACTTTCCAAAATTTATTTAAAGAAAAAGATTTATTTATTTTATTAACAACATTCCAACAATTAAGAATCACATCACAAAAACCAGGAACACAAAATCCAATGAATATAATACATTCGTCAATCGAATGTCCACTTACGAAAACTAAAGTTACAAATCCAAACTGAATAAAACCCATATTAACAATACTGAAAATAACTGAAATGCAAATATCCCAACAATAATGAAATAATGGAAAGGGTGACACATGCCCAATAAATGAGAATGCTAGAAGTGGAGTCAATAAAGGAAGCCGTCTACGCAAGTGACCTGCAACTCCCACCTAAGCTGCAGCACGTTCCTCTCAAGGGATCCTAAGCAAGACGCCCCTGTGGCTGGGCATCGGAAATATATACATATATTTATATACAAGAGAGAGAGAGAGAGAGAGAGAGAGAAAGAAACGGGTCAGAGCCCGAAAGTGTGTTTGATTTTGAAATACGTTTAGCAAGTATTTAAATTGATACAGGCCAATGCAACAACATATTAGAGCGTCACTCTCTTGAGAAATACTCACCTCTCTTCTAATGTGCACACCTATCGCACTAACCTTCCCAAGGGTTTATCTTATCATTTTATCATACTAACCTTCCCAATAATTTAGCGTATCTTAACTTACTCATAAGATTTCAAAACCGAACAATATTATTGTTTAGAAAGAATACTTCCAATTAGCAGCACAACTCTCGTTTTAACTTTTATTAATTTATAAAGTTTTCTAGTGACGTTTTATACTTTCACAAAACAAGTATTTACTATACGAGTCATCAACCATGTCCTACTTATCAAATCACAGTAGGCAGTTTCAAATTTCCAAATCTTATATATATATATTAACTACTCGCATAATATATATAAAAATAACAGCACCCCACATAAAACTATGGTGCGTGCATACTTCTACTATCCAAACCCCATACCACTCATATCAAGGGGAATACAAGTTCGGAATCTCTCTCGAACTGTATTAACACACACACAAACAATATCGAGGCGAAGCATAGATTCCAAGTCTCTAAGAGGATGGCACATACTCACGTCTCTTAGGACCGTCTGAACTATCAATTCGATAGCCTGTACCAATGATATCTATCTTCAAGGGTACAAGTCAATATCCCCCCATACAGGTCCCATCGAGATAATACGTTCCCAGCGCGGTAACCTCAAGGATAGCAAGTAGCGCGATATGTTTTTCCCACGTATATAATATATGTACACACAATCATATAAACATATCACTTTTATCATATTAATACAGGTTCCTCTCGTTACCCATAATTACAACATTTATCCTTAATTTCACATTATTAGTATTACATATAAGGTTTCATCTCTAACCTTAACTCGAAGTGTTTTCTCACTTATTTCGTGACACTCGTGGACTATATTCTTCCAAGTAGAAAATTCAGTAGGTGTCACATTTACGTTTCATCGCAACTCTCTTACGCGCCTCACACTTTAACATATCAATTTACTAACCCTAAAGTAAACTTCCCATAAATACCATTCTCGTTGAATATTAATGATCCCAACATTTATTTATACGCCCTAGTGGTCCTCTATGTCTCACAAATCATTATACTAAGAATGACCAAGAATTATATCACGACAATTCAATTTTTTAATCAATTACAAAGGGAAATAGTAGTCTTCCAGGAGAGGTCGATCGATCGAGGTTTGGGGCTCGATCGATCGAACCTTCGATCGATCGAAGCTCTAGGCTCGATCGATCGAGCAAGAAGGTCTGCGAAAATTCTGCAGAAATGCAGTTACGGGTTCTACCAAATTTCTTCATCCAAAACCATGTTTTTCCATTCTAAACGTCACAAAAATCCTACTACTATCATTATAACAATATACCAGATGTTTTCAACGTAGAGCATGTGTATATCTAACATTCAACATGGATAATTAACTCAAAATCCCATCCAATCATCAAGAACCCTAGAGTTTTTTTCTTAATCATGGTTCTAATCTATTTTTTACCAGAAATTCCTTCTCATGTATCATCAAAATTTCATGGGTTTTATTCCTCTACATGGCAAGGGTTCCAGAATTTCCATATAATCAATACTACATGCATTTTCCTAACACAAATTGGGTTTTCTTCCATAGTTTTCATCTCTAATCAATCCTAAATTAATATGAGATTGCACTAACAAAAATACGCAAGTTAAATACTTGCCTGGGATTTTCAGAAGTCTGGTTTGCAGATGAATCCGGTGTGGTTGCGTTCCCTTCTCGCGATCTACGCGTTGGTGGTGGCAGCGGTGCAAACCGTTCACTTTTTGGCCTTGGATTTGCCTTAGAGCTCTCTCCTCTCTTCTCCAATGGCCGTCACTTGTGCTCTGAATATTCTAACCCTAAAAACTAACCTAAATGGCTGATATAGGTTACTGAATTTCGTGGGTTTAATTACCCAAAAAGGTGAAATGACTAAATTGCCCTCCCGGGGTACCAATTAGGCCTAAAAACACCCCGAGACCCAAACTAAACCCCCGGGTACACATTTCTGACTATCTCGACCCTTCCGGATACGTTGGCGCACTCAAAATGACCATACAAACAACTTATAAAATATTCACTTTTTATTTAACAAAATTAGTCCCGACGTGACACGGGCATGTCCCGACTTAATTTTCCGAAATTGTTATTTAATTCACTCATGACATTCAATATAACCAATATAGTATATTACTTTGATCATTAGTAATATTCAAAAAATTTCCATAATTACTAACTCTCGTCACGTTAATAATTATAACATAATTAATTTCCGGATTTTTATTAAATAAATCATTCACGTTAAATTTTATAAATCCCCAAATTAATATAGCATAAAAATACGGGGTATTACAGGCGTATAGCCTATATATATGTGGATATATATGTTGTATTGCGTGGTGCGATGGCACATAGTGAGGTTTTGTGTTCTCACATTTTATCCCGGTAAGTGGGGGTGTTTACTGAAGTGAATCAGGGTGGTTAAATTGAATTTTCGAGCAAAGAGAGATAGCTCGGGGTTTATTTTGCACAAGGACTAGTGGTAGTAAGGGCGCGGTATTATGTTGTCTTTGGTAGCATAAGGGTAAGTGTATATTCTTTTGTGATGAGAGATAAGTATTTATGGGGAGATAGTTGGACGTAGCATGGGTTGAGTGCCCGGGCAGTAATTATATATGTATATATATGTATATGTAATATGACTACGGGTTCAAAGTTATATTACGGGTTACGACTAGCATAGTCGGGTAACTTTCGTGCGATAGAGTGCGGGGATATGGTGTATGGGCACCCGGGTTAAAAGAGTAATTTTGTGCGGTTAAACACTGGTATAGGGTGTATGGGTACCCTGACAAGGTTTAAATGCATGCTTGTGCAACGTGGTTAGAAACGGATGGGATAGATATAACGACCATGGAGGCACATGACTAGTGAGAAAGATGTGAATATCGGAACACTAGGTCTATCTTAATTTTGAGGGCGAAATTCCTTTGTAAGGGGGGAAGTATGTAACACCCCGTATTTTATACATTTAATATTTAATTAATTCGGGAATATTAAATTACTTGTGTATTGTATTTTTAATTGAATTAATTATGACAATATATATATTTAAATATTAATCGGGGAGTGAATGGTTAATGTTTAGGAAAATTTATTTACTAAGTGAATAGTAATAATTTAATTACGTCATTTCGAGTATTAATGACAAGGTATACACTTAGCCCAGCCGGGAGTCAGTATAGACGAAATTGGGTGTGAGATAAGGATTTTTATAAATTAATCCGGACGTCAATTCTGAGTGTGCGGTTGAGTCCGAATGGGTCGAGATAGTCTGAAAAGAGTACCCGGGGATAGTAATTGGGTCTCGGGGTAATTTTGGGCATAGCCGGGACCACACGGGGTGAGTTGGGTCACTTTAATTAAGCCCATTAGGCTAAAAACGGGATGGAGGGTTTTTAACCTAATTGGGATATTAAAGAATGGCAGCCAACATAACTCTAAACCTAGGGTTTGAGAGGGGATTTGGGGGAAAGAAAATCAAGAACAAATTGGAGGTTTTTGGAGCCAAATTGAGGGACAGCAACAACGGATCAGACACTACAAACACTTTGAGGCAAGTGGTTAACTGTTTTGATTCTTAAAGCATGATAATCAATTCATATCATAGTGATGTGTAAACCAAAATTCGTTTTTGGGTGTAAATGGGTACAAAATGAGTTTTTTGTTTTTGAAACACTTGAATGAGATTCAAAGTAAGATTTAGATGGGTGATTGATACCTAAATATGTATATATGATTTGAACGAGAAATCCAGTTCATAAAAGAGTGGAAATAAAATCTGGAAATCGGGATTTAAAATAGAAAATTGAATTTTATGGAGAAAGACCCATTTCGAAAATTATGAGATAATTACAGAAGTTGATTATCTTAATGGTCTCTATGATGAATAGGATGTGGATTAACAATGTGTAGATGATGGGATGATGTAATTAGAGGTATAAATTATGGTTTAGAAACCTTGAAGTTCGTTAATGGTGGAAAATAGAGGGGAAGAAGAGCTGTAACGAAGGGGTCGATCGATCGATCGGGGGCATCGATCGATCGATGAAGGGAAATTCTGGCCAGTTCGGCCTGTGTGTGATATAGGGGGAAAATTAATTAAATTAATTTCCATACTATAAATTTTGATAATTAATCTTGAAACACCTTTCCTAGTGATTATGGGAAAGAGTAATTGGGACTAGGATGAATTTACGTGGGACATTTAATGGAAAAATTTGGGAGACTTTATTCCAAAATAGTGAGGTACGGATCAAGTGAGTAAATCCGGGTATATTGGTAAAGCGACCCCAAGGTAGTGAATTAAGTTTGGAGATAAACTAAGTCATTTAGAGTCGGGATATAGACTCGGGAAATATTTAATTTCGGGCCAAGTGGATCGAGTCCGGGTATGTTAATTATTATAGGAAAATATAATTGGGAAAATTATAGAAATAAAGGTGTGACACATTGTAGGCGAAAATGTGGGTATTATATTATGAGATGTAAATTGGACCAAGTGAGGGAGTCCGGGTATGTTGGTTAAGTGACATTAAGGCATTAAATCAATTATTGAGAGAAAGTAATTTGTTTGGAGTCGGAACATGGACTCGGGAAATATTGAGGTACGGGCCAAGTGAGAGAGTCCGGGGATAATGGTTGGATGACACCAAGTTATTAAATTAATAAATGAGATAATTAATTTAATTAGAGTCGGATTGTAGACTCGGATATGTGTTGATTAATTAATGTGTAAATTAACTAAATAAAAGTCGGATTGTAGACTCGGGTAAGTATTAAATTAATGGGTGTAATAATTAATTTGATTAGAGTTGGACGATAGACTCGAGTAGATATTAAATTACTATGTGTGTTAGTTAAGTTAATTAGAGTTGGGTGATAGACTCAGGGAGACGGTAAATTATTAAGTGAGAAAATTAATTACGTTGAGTCAAGCCACAGACTCGGGAAATTTCAGGCAGTATACGGGATATTTAGTACACGGTAAGGCCAGGGTTAGAACATATATATACGGTGTAGTGATAGTATATATATATATATATATATATATATATATATATATATATATATATATATATATATATATATATATATATATACGTGTATATTGTGCGTGACATTTAAATTTCAGGCAGTATACGGGATTTTGAGTACACGGTAAAGATGGAGTTTATATTATATATATACGGTATAGTGATAGTATATATATACGTGTATATATTGTGTGTGACATTAAATATCAGTGACTAGATATTTATTCAAATTTTATACTCTAATGCTATCAAGGGAGATTGCGCGATGTGGGTGAATCCCCTAGCTTGAGGAGTAAGGTGAGTATATCCCCAGGTCATAGCATCTGGTACATGGGTGAGGAGATTATCTCACTTTCAGGAAGGAATATGACTGCCTCCAGTTCGTTATGTATTAGACCAGGTTGGTGAGCGAATCCAACTTGGAAAACTAGGTTTTGTGAGCACACCTAGTGAGATGGCATTTTAGAGTGAATAATCCGGTGAGGGTATACTTGGAAGGATGGATACACGTATGATACATGTGTGGATGTTAGTAAAGGTACATATAATATGGTAGTAAATATTATATGTAGGCGATAATACAGTGTGTGATGTATTTACCTTATATAACTCGGGTTACGGTTATATGCTGTTAATTAATGAGAAATTAATTAAGTTATTAATTTGCTGGAATAATACAGTGTGTGATGTATTTACTTTATATAACTTGTGAGACAGTTATAGGCTATTATTTAAGACGAATTAATTAAGTTAATTGTGAAATAACTTATAATTCAAGAATCATTATACTCGGGTTAGAGTAGTATGGTAAGGGAAGGTTATATCAGGACTAGTTGGATGGGGTAGTACAACTAGGCGGGGTTAAGGTAACCGGTAGGTGTGCACAATAGTGGAGGGGTGAGAAGGTCCTCAAGGGAGTGGGACACTAACTTAAATATGAAGCGCATTCATGCATTTTAAATTACTGCAGTTAATTCACTTGCTAAATATTTTCAAAATGTTTTGGGTTCTAACCCTTGCTATAAAACTATTTTCAAAACCTTTTAGGTGTCCAGCCACAGGGACGCCAGGATTGATATTCTATTCCAGGGACACGGAGCTGCGGCACATGTGGATGCTCGCAGGAGTTTGGATTAGACACATCATTCATTCATTTCTAGATTAGGAATCTTGTATTAGTGTAAGTTTTATTTAGGGCTTGTTGCCCAGACTTCTCGGTACAGTTTTCTGGTGTAATTCATTCAGGTGTTGAATAATTGTATTGGATTATTTATTTGGTGGCCGGTGATTTATTCGGAAAGTTGTGTATATATGATTCAGTTTATTTTCATTCAGTTGTGTGAATGGTTTATATTTTTATTCCGCATGTACTGTTTTGTTTATTTAAAAAGTTAAAAATTGGCACCAGTTTTTGGAATACTAGGTGGTTCGTAAGTTTTAAAAAGTTTTCGACAGTGATGCTAAGGATGATCCAACTGGGATTCTTGTTTTAATTTGGTATAGGACTGATCACCCGGTATTTTATTAGGCGGGGTGTCACAATATAGTACGATAGAATTATAAGATGCACATACTAAGAGTAAATAGGAGCCCCCAAAATGCATTTCATTATTAATATCTTATGGAATTTTTTTTTGTTTTGCATGGTAAGTAGGGGAAGTACTACCACTATGAGGGAGAATGTACAAATAGCATGAAATAAAAAGTAAAGCTAGCATGGATCATGATAACATTACTAATCATGGTGATAGGGGAACATGTGAATACATAAGTGATTGAATTGTGTAATGTGAGAGAGTGACATGGGAATTGTGTAAGTGAAATGTCATGTGAATATATACGAGTGAAGTTGTGTTCTAGTGAGACTAATCTGGGATCATCTACATGTGGTGTCTAAGATGTGTAAGTGAGCACGAAGATATCTGCAAGTGAGAGAAGTTATGGTGTGTGTTGGTAAAGCTAAGCATGAATAATCTACAAGTGGTGTGTGGAGAATTTAAGTAAAGGTGAAGCTATATACAAGTGTAAGTGTGTGAAATGAGCATGGAAATTATATACAGGTGGGCTTAAGGTGAGGCATTGTGAGCATATACAAGTGAGTGAAGAGTGATATATACATGAGAAAGGAGCATGGTGGAGATAAACATGAGGTAAATATATGCAAGAAGTAAGTTTAGGAGTAGAAGGAGCATACAAGTAGGAGCATAAGTACACATGTAGAAAAGAAACAGAGTAAAGAATAACACCCATGTTGAAATAGAGTTTAGTTTGTGACACCATGGCTAATAAAATACCGGGTGGCCAACCCATGATCAAAATAAAACATCAACTCATATGGATCATTCTTAGCATCACTGTCGAAAACTTTTTTTCTAAAGTTACTAACCACATAGTAATTTAATTAGACTAGTGCCAAATTTTATCTTTCATTAAAGAGCAACATGCAGAAATAAAAATAATTTAAACCATCAACACAAACTGATAACTGAATCCAACACAGACGAATGAAATAAATAAGATGACCAAATCAACTATCGGTTCAATAATAAAATACAATATTAAACTGAAATAATAACCTGGATACACAAGGTCAAATAAATAACTGAATATTAAATCTGAGGATGACATGACCAAATGAGTACTACAATAAAGTCCATAAACTATGTGTAATAGTCCGCCCTAAAAAATAGATACTTAAGGTTATTTGAAATATTTAGTTCGAAGGAAAATACTGAGGAGGTCATGATTAATAATCCAGTAATTCGAGCAGTACGTGACGTGCAAGATAAGCAACTTTGAGCGACTTTTATAGGATGCATTGCGGTCCTAAATATCAATATGACGACTTTTATAGGGTCCAAAAAATGTATATAAAATACCATGGGGGTTAATAGTCAAAAAATAAATAGAAAATATTTTTCATCAAAAAACTAAAAGTACTAAAAAAATTACGAAAATCTCTAGACTGACTTAAAATTTAATTTTGAGAAACTTTTTCTTCTTCAGCGTCTTTGAAAAAAATCATTTAGACCCATTTTAGGCGGATTTTCGTTAGAACGCATCGCGCAGGACACGAACTTGCACGAATTGTTTAGGAAAATTGGTAAGTCAAAAAAATATTCCGACCATATATTTAGACTAATAAAAATATAAGGAATGTTACCATGCCAAGAAAAATCGAAAAAAATATATTTTGCACGAAGGTCCCGATTCTTGCGCGCCTTGTATAGGAAAATTCAGGAGGCCAAACGATTATTGTAAATATAATTTTTTAGCCAAAAAATGCAAGGAATATGAATCTCATGTTAAAAGTTTCGAAAAAAAAGGAGAAAGAAAGTGATAAAAATGAACCCATTCTGTGGAGTATTTAAAGGATAGGATGGGATGCTAGGGTTCTAAGTTTTTCCATTCAAATTTGTGGTCACTCTCAGTCTCTCTCTCTAGGAGGGAACCTCCATGGAAGTGTTCTCTGCCCAGACCACCATACACCATCTAGAAACACCATTAGTGGAGCTCAAAACACCTTATACCACATTAGTGAACCCTAGGCGGATTATTAGGTTGAAGAAGGTTGGATTCTTAGAGCTTTTTGAGGACTTGTAGAGAGTGTTCTTTTGAGAGAGAAGGAGCATTTCGTGGAGACTTGTTAGAGCCTCCATTGAATCTTGGAAGGTGGAGGTTTTATGAATCCCTTTAAGGCCACCTTTGGAGGTGGGGGAGTCACCCATCTTTTCTTCTACCACCACCATTTGGAACTTTAGAGGTGGGATTACTAACCTTGTTTGGGTTTAAATAAATGCATATTTTCAGTTAGTCATTTCATATATTAGGCTTAATATGTGTAGTATGTTTCTTGGTTTACACTCATAGGATCAACTAGTGGTATTTCATGTTCTTGTAAGTAAATGGGTTTCAAATAATGATTTCAAGTGGGTTTTATAAGAAAAGAAATTTCAGAATCTTAAACCATACATATTGGGTGTAAAAATGTGTAAACTAAATGTTTATTGTATCAATGAGGTTGTTAATCACACCCTTGATGTTTATATGAAAAATGGGTATTTTAAGGAAGGTTTAAATGAATATTGAAAGTGTTAAAAATTCAGAATATTGTGCATGGGCATTTTATGCAATAAAGTGTGCTAAAAGTGAGTTTTGAAGAAGGAAATGGAGTTTTAAGAGAAGTAGTGTCTTAAACATGTTCATGTCATCTAGTAAAAATGATTATATGTTTTCCTACATTAAATATAGAGATTTTATTGTGAAGAGGTGTTTTCACTTGAAATGGGTATATTAACTTGTGTGAACTCTTCATAAGGAAATAAAGTGTGTTTAATGAGTAAACATATGAAACTAAAGTCTTCATCTAAATAATGAAAGTAAAGAAGACTAAATGTGAATTAAGTGACTAAGTATGAGTCTTGATGGAAAAAGTCATAATTAAAGTGTGTAATACTAAATTTGAATTGTAGAGTGTCAAATGTGTAAATGTAGACTAAAATGGATTTCTAGTGTTAAAATTCATAAATAAAGTGTGTAGGCCTAAATATGCGAAAGAAGACTTTAATATTAAAAAAAGTGTAATTTCATATATTAAAAGGGTTAAAATGCAAAATAAGTAATTTTGGCAAAATGAGATGTTGAACAAGTGTTTTAATGAGTAAAATTCCTAAGTGTTGACTTTTGGAACTTGAAAAGGGTATTTTTTGTGAATAACACTTGAAAATGATAAGACTGCAATTTTGATAAAGAACAAGGGTAAATTGCTAATTTACTTAAAGTGTGGCATTTTTATGAAATAAAAATGGCAAAGAATGTTTTGACACTAATATGAAAAGAATTATTTAAGTCCTTAAAGAGGAAATGATTTTCGGTGTAAAAATCAGCACGTGCGTAGAAAAAGGGGCTTTAATGGAACATAATGATTTTTCCTAAATGAATAATAGAAAATGGATTGTTAAGCCCAAGGTTTTGGCTTCGTTCCCGAAAAGGAAAATTAATGTGAACATTATAACAATGTTGAACATATTGTCAAGATAATGATATTGGATGATGTGGGGATAAATAATTAAGAAGGGCTATGCTGTCCCTAGTGGTGAAAGACCCCAAACCAACTGTTGTTTACTTGGCGTTCGGTGCCAGACGGTGAAATTTCGGGAAACCGTGAATGTGTGTGCGTTATGATGAGTGTGTGTATTGGCGGATTCCCTAAAGATAATGCTAAGTAATGAATCGAATATTCATGAAAGAGGCATATCAATGGATGGTATTGATCCAATAATTTATTAATGCAAGAATAATGCATTAAATGTTTAATGTTCATGTGGTAATATGAGATGGTTAAATAAGGTGACATAATGATGCTTAAGCTACCTAATGAGGTTTGAATCATAAATAACACGAGTATGTGTTACATGAGGCTTTCAAAAGAAAAATAATATTTTTCTAAACACAATATGTGTGTGTGTTGAATGAAAGTCCTATAAAATGGTTAGGTAACTCTGGCGTGAGTTAATGAATGTTGGGTAATAAAGGTTTGAAAGTAAACGAAAGGTTTTCCTCAAACAAAAGATAATTTTTTACTATGCGTGATTTAATGGGAATGAATGCTAGTTTTGAAAGCATTATAATACAAAATGACGATTTTGTAAAGCCAGGGAAGTTAAACGGTATGAAATAACATTTCTGGAATATAACGGTTGAATACATTAGTACATGTATTTTTCAAAGGTATATATGTAGATATATACATATTTTCACATGCATGTAGTGTAGCTATGAGTACTCCTTTTTCTGTTCCTTCCAATATTGAATTTGTATATGATATCACTGAGCATTCAACTTAGATCCCTCCAATTGTCATTGCAGGTTGTACGATGTTTCGTACTTTGAGAGCGTCCTACAGGTCATTATTTTCTTGCGATTATGATTAGTATATCTGTTTACTTGGCCCTGGGGTCACTTCCATTGGGTCTTGTCACATAGTAAATGTAAATTGGAATTTCATGCTAGTAAGTGTAATGCTAAATATTTATAAAACTAGATTAGAAACATTATTTACAGTGCATCATTGCACTTCACGATTAACACGTGGTTCATATCGAGTTGATTTTTTATCAACCCTTAATTTCGGATCGGGGCGTTACACTATGAATAAATGATTGAAGCGTCTATAGAAAAATCCTGCAACTTCCACATGAGCTGCAGTTAAGCATCCCTAGATAAAATCCTCAAGTTGGGCATCATGTGGATGGACACCTAAAAGGTTTTGGAAAAGATTTTGACACGGGTCAGAGCCAAAGTAAAAGATTTTGAAAATATTTAGCAAGCAGTTAAATTACAATAATTAAATATGCATGCACACTTTTCATATTTAATCTAGTGTCACACTCTCTTGAGGTATAGCTCACCCATAATCTAATGTGCACACCTAACGCTTTTCTGCTAACCCTCCTAGTTAAGCTACCCCACCTAACTAGTCATATCACACTTCTTTCCACCGCACTACTATAAACCAATTATTCTTACTTTGGTTATTAAGTTATCTACTCATTAACTTAGTAATAGATTCAACTATATTAAAATTCATATCACGCTCACACTAGTTATGTAAGAAATTCCCATTTTAAATCATATAACTTTCGCCATAGTTATATAAGAAATCACCTTTTTAGATCATGTAACTTTCACACTAGTTATATAGGAAATACATTCATACTTATGTATTAATCCTGTATATAATTACCATCTCATATTATATACGTACTAGTATAATAGAACATTCACACACATGTCAAGTATAATAACCATCCATATCCGAATAAGAACTCACCGGATGTTTTCTCTAAATGCTACCATCCCGGTTATACTCGATCCACCCGAATACCCTGAGATGGTTAGCTCTAGGGGTGTTCAAAAAAACCGACCGGCCCGAAAACCGAACCGAACCGGCCCGAACCGAACCGAAACCGGCGGTTTTTTTTAGCCCGGTTCGGTTTACGGTTTAAGGAATTAAAAAACCGACCATGTCGGTTCGGTTGGCGGTCTAGCCATGAAAAAAACCGAACCGAACCGAACCGAACCGATATCAATATTTATATTAAAAAAATTATATTTTTATATACAAAATCGAAAACCGCCCAAAAAAACCCGGCCAAAACCGAAAACCGCCCAAAAAAAACCGACCAAAACCGAAAACTAACCAAAACCGAACCGAACCGAAACCGAACCGAAACCGACATAAACCGAAACCGACGGTTTTTTTCATTGTCGGTTCGGTTTCGGTCTAACCCTTTCCAAAACCGAACCGATCGGTTCGGTTTGGATTGCGGTCCAAAACCGAACCGAACCGACCCGTGCACACCCCTAGTTAGCTCACTGAATCAGAAAAAAATAAAATAAGCATAGCGGAGGCGATGATAGTTTCCCGAGTGTGATACTGAATCATACCCAAGACGTCTCACCCTGAAAAGAATCAAAACATATAAATACTAGATGTTATTACATGGGGATTATACTCTCCCTGCTCCTTAAGCCAAGGGATTCACCCAAATCGCGCAACCTCCTATGATAGCACTAGAGGGGTATGTATTCCTATAAATATCATTCACACCAATATCTATATCTATATCTATCTATCTATATATATGTATATACTATCACACTACCATATGCATATATTTAATAATAGTTTGGTTTACCCGTGCCTAAGACCCGAAGCACTAGCCCAAAAATACCCAAGTCTATATCCTGATTTTTCATTTAATTAATCACGTATTAATATTTTTTTCGTTCCAGTTGTGTCACCCAACTACAATACTCAGACTCGATCATTTGGTTCGTAATTTCATCTATTAGAATTTGTTACACAAAATTACATTATTTAGTTTAACACCTCTCGTTAAATTTAATATTCAATAATTTATTATATAACTTTATAATAAATTAAACAGGTTACCCCGTGCCTAACTCCAACAGTACTTAGCCTAAAACTATCCGAGTCACAACCCCAACTCTTAATTTAATTAGTTTTACATTAAATAATTTATTAAAGTAGTGTCACTCCTTATTATGCCCATACACATTCACTCGGTCCGTAATTAAATACGTTAGAATATTTTTCTCAAAACTCATTAATCATGTGTCACACATTTTCCACCCTCCTAATCCCAACTATATCCACCTATAATCGTTAGGAAATATGCTCCTTATTTATTTTGTACCAAATAAAGAAGTCCCAAATTTAATTTGAACCATTAGGCTGAACCGGTTCACCCTACCACCCGAATCGATTCGCCCACAAATCCGAACCGGTTCGCTGCATCTGAACAATGAATCCTCTTCTTCTCCAACACATTTTTCCTCAATTGAAAAATTTCTATGCTTTCTGGTTCTACCCTAACCTTTATACCTTTATTCTCAACATAAATACACCTCCAAATTAGGTATTAAACATCATCCAAACCTTAAACTACTTATTTCAATCACAATCCATCAGTTTCTAAATTGGGTTTTTATCCGGGTTCCATTCAATCTGTTTTGAATTTCATTTTATAATCTGAAATTATACATCAATATCTATTGGGTTTATCGTATGATTCAGATTCCTACAACCTAGAATCATATAGCATCAACAATTTCCATTTAATATACACAACATGATTATATCATCCAAACACCCATTTTCATATAAGAACCCACCCAAATCGATTTTTGATATAATAACCCATCCCAAAATTAATATGGTTTACACCCACCATGATATGAATTACAATACCGCAATTGAAATGAAAGAAAGTTTAACTACTTGCCAGAATAAATTCGTATGGTTTAATTTCCTTTGACGTCGATGAAGATTTGACGAAGAACACATCCATTTTCTCTTGGTTTAGTTCCAAAAAGCTCTCTCAATTCCTCCTTTTTGTTTCCTTTGCAAAACTAGGGTTTTTTTTATTGAGTTTTGTCTGCCAAAAACTCCATAATGTAGGTTTTATATTTCTAATTCCGAAATTTGGCCTATGGACCATGCTCAAATGACCCAAACACCCCTGTGTGAGCCCGATTATGCCTAAAAATGCCCTGAGACACAATTACTACCCGCAAGGGATCTTTTTTTTTTACTATTTCAACCCAATCAGACTCAACTATGCACTCAAAATTTCCATCCATGTTACTTTACTAAAATATCCACCATTGTCCTCAAATTACGATAGATGCGAATTTTAAAAATAACCCGATTTAATTAAATATTAATTCACCGAATTAGTTACATCCTCCAGACTAATTTAATCCTATATCATCAATTCAATTAAATTCTATATCCTCAAAAAATACAGAGTGTTACATAGTCCTCTAGAAAGTCCCAAGCAGAGCCGCCACTGTGGCCATTCAGGTTGAATTCCTCCAGCGCGGTCTCGAGCATCGAAGTAAAGATGAGGGTAGGTAGAAGGAAGGAAGAAGGTTCACAACCTCTTTTTATTCCATTTTTCCTCCTTGCATCTGTGGGTGATTCGAGTATATGGAGATATTCTTTCCTCCATCGTGTTGGTGTCTTCACGGCCCAGTCTCTGATATAAAATTGGCCATCATCAAATGCAGGTAACATGGAGAGATAGAGTCTCCAGCCTATTTTTCTCAAAACAGGAAAAATAATGTTGCTGTCTAAAGAGAACGGCATAAAAAGTCAAATTGATGCTTGCAAAACCAAATTATTCGAAGGGTCCAGGGACTAAGTTATGGAATGAGAAGGTGTTAGGAACCCATTCCTCTATTTAGGTCCCTCATGGGCTATGTTAATCTTCTCCTTTTTTTTTCTTCATGATGTATGTTTATATTTGGATAGTATAAATAATGAGAGAACATAATTATCAGACTCACTTCATGGAATGGATAGAGTGCACTAACCCGTAGGTGTGTACCTAAAAATAATAATAACAAATACGATACAAGGGTTCATCGAGTCCCAAATCGCTATGGAAGAGCGAGTGTTCTCGTCGGACGAGAGACAACTATATAGGAGTCTAAGACTCACAAAATTAGTTATAATGTAAATGATATGAAACAATAGGGGATGAATTGAATCTCGGGATTGGCCCTAAATTCATGCGTAGCCCGAGGGGCATCAAAGTCCACGTTCGAAAATAGCATAGGGGTGGTGTTAACCCAATAAATTAAAATGTATAACTCCTCTCATGCGCTTTTGGAGAAAAATATATGTAAGTGTGTAAATGTGATAAAATAGAAGTCATACTTTTTGAATTTATGAATAAACCCTATTTTTGCCTTTTTTTGGTTTTTATAAAAATAAGTTTTGTGCAACACTACTAATAGAACGTGAAGATTATTTGATGTGAAAAAATGAAACAAAACTAGAAGATTAGAATAAAGTAGATAATATCACTTAAATGAATAAAATAAGAAAAGAGTGATGGATGGACCTCCTTGATAGATCTTTGTTGCTGAATTTAGAATGCAAGCATCCCGATTTTTGTAGTGGTATGAGGAAATTATGGTAGGATAAGATGAGTATCTAAGTGAGGTAAGGAAGTGAGGTGAGGAAATGGAAAATTGATTTTTTTGGAAAAGAGAAGGTTCTGAATTGGAGTCGAATGTTTGTTGATTATTGAAAGGGGACCCTTTCCAAGGATGAGCTCCAAGCCATTTTATAGTTATTTTAGGGTTAAAGGAGGTGTTGATCGGCATGACCCCTTGCCTGCCTATCAGCATAGGTCATGCCTTCCCAAGCAAGGAAAAGTAAACCCTGTCGATATGCAAGGTGCCTGGGTTCCTATAGGTAGTCCAAATTTAGAAAAAATGGGCATAAAATGCCAATCATAAGTTAAAATTGTGTACAGTCTAGACCGTCAAAAAGGGAATTTAGAGCCCATCAAGAATCCATTAATCCACTATAGGGTTACAGACTTTACCAAAGTCAAATGGAGATCAAAAGCAAAGGAAAATGAATCGTTCAAATGAACCGCTAGTCCGATTCGTGCATGATACAGATCATTAGAAATAAAATTTAGTGCCATTAAAAATTTCACTAAGCTTTGCTCAGTTTGGAGAGTTGACTGAGGTCAAACAAGGCTTAAAAGTGCTTGGTGAGCCTCTAGAGTAAAACGAGTCGTTCATGCGGACCATGAGGCCGATTCGTCCACGACATGAACTATTGGAAATGGATTCAGATGCCTTCAAGATTCCATTGAGCTTCACTCAGGATGGAGAGTTGAATGGAGTCAAACAAAGCTCGATGGCGGCTAGTGGCCTCCAAATAAGTACTGGGAGTGAAATGGATTACTCGTGCGGATCAGGAGACCAATTTTCCCACGAGACGGATTGTTAAAAAGGGGATTTAGATCCTTAAAAGTATTCGTTGAGATTCTATGAAGTCAAAGAGATGACCGCAGTCAAACGGGGCCTGGGAGCACCCAATGGCCTCTAAATCAGTAACCAGAGTATGACTTAGGGTTTATGGTGAATGGACGAGTGTTAAGAACGTAAGGAGATGCCTAGAGGTGTCCTACAATGGGGTGTATATATTCATGTTTATCACCCAACAGCTTCATGCATAACTTTTAGGCGGATCATTAATAAGCACATATTGGCTAAAGCCTTATAGTTTCCTTAAAGTAATTTCAAGAATAATCCTTTTCCTGATCATGGGGAACATGTGGTGATTGCTTTTGATGGGGAGGCAAAATCTCAAATGATGAAGGGAACTAAAAAGGAGGAGGAATTACTATTGATGTATAAAATATATGTTATAGGAATGGCTAATATGGTCATTTTGTAAATTGAACCATGTGTCATAGATGGTGAGCAAATTTATCAAATCGTGAAATATAAGGTAGATCCAAGCCTAGAGCACGTGGCTATGTCTAATTTACCAAAAAAATTATGGTTCTTCGACCAAGTTAGTATACCCCAGGAGAGAAGGTTGGAGATTACAAAAATGATTTTGCACATAGCAAGGAAAAATATTATTCCTTTCCTCAGATAGAAAGGCCCTATGGTTGTAGGTTGAAAAAATGGTATATGTTTGAAATAAATTTCTCAGATGAAGATAGATCAATAAGGTTCCCTCATAACAGAACTTTGTATATGATGCCAAGCATAAATGAAACATATTTTTCTAGGGAGTTAATGGAGGGAGGTGCATTGACTAACATTATGCCAATTAGGTCACTCTATAAAGATAAAATCTCTGAGAATAGGTTGATTGTGATGTCGATTTCAACATGAGGCTACAATAACCAAACTTCTAAGTCCATTGGTTATGTCAAGATTGGGATAATGATGAGGTATATCATATCACACATAAAGTTCCATGTGATTGAGTCAAATACTTCCCATCATATTTTGATGTACAGAGTTTGGATGCATAATTATGACTTGATCCTTTTTTACCTACCATCAATGTGGCAATGCCAATGTCAAAAGGGACTGATATTGTGATTTGGGAAACTAAGAATCCTTTCTCCAAGGATAAAGAACACTTGGTGGATGATGAGTTTTACATAAAGTCGAACATAAATATGCACTTACAAGGCATATCGAAGGTGTATGGTTACCTCCCAGCAAAAATAGGTTAGGAGCTATGGTGGATCAAGAAAAAAGAGCTAATAGATGTTGAGATAGTTGACGAAATGAATGAGGTTATTCCCTAAGATGAAGTTATCGATAAAAAAAACTCAAATATATAATGCGTCCACAGATTAAACCAGTTGAGAAAAAAGTAAGATGCTACAGTGCGTTAAGTAAGATTTCCAGACCAAGGATGGAACATGTAGAAATCGCCAACAAGGGGAAGGCTCATACATCTCCTAAGCGAAATGTAAAATATTTTTCTTAGTTGTAGAAGGGTGGTCTATCTCCTTTCAAGTTGTGAGTGTGCAACTAATTTTTCTAAGGAAGTTGACTCAGAGTATGAATGTTTTCTGAATAATAATGGAGGGAAATATCTTGTCATAAATAATTACCATAGACATGAGTTTGTTCAAGATAGCGAAGATGATAACGAATACATAGAAAATCACCCAAATCCGTAAGTTCAAGTATTCAAGTAGAAGGTGCACAAGAACTAAGGTCAATATTCATTTCGAAAGACCTGGAGGATGCAAAGAAGATAAAGTTGATCAAGCTCATTCAATAATACAAATATGTCTTTTCTTGGAAGTACATTGAGATGTTGGGGTTAGACCAAGATGTGAGCTACCACAATTTGAATGTTATGCCCTCAAAAATTCCATTCAAGTAGGTGACCAAAACCTACAAGCCTGAGTTAGATCTCAAGATAAAGGATGAGGTTAAACGATTTTTGGCAGGTGGATGTATCAAGACGATTAAATATCAAATCTAGAATTCTCGCGTTGTGATAGTGGGGGAGAAAGAAAAAATGCAAATTCGCATTTGTTTTTACGTTAGAGATCTTAATAGAGATTGACCTAAATATGAGTTCCCTACACTTTTAATTAATAGATCGATCAATTTAACATCTATTAATGATATGTACAACTTAATGGATGGTTATTTAGTCTATAATCGGATCCAATTGACAGAGAAAATAACTTTTAGGACCCTCGTAGACAACTTCATTTAAAATTTCATTCCTTTTGGTCTGAATAATGCGAGGGCGACCTAATATAGATGATTTATTCATCAACTCAAAGAAGGAAGATGCACACTTAGCTGATTTGAGACAAATCTTCAACAAGTGAAGGAAATATAAGGTCGAGCCTTTAGTGTAATGAGTGGGAAATTCTTCGATTTTGTGGTAGATCAACAAGGGGTTCAAATATACTAAGAAAGTAGAAATCAATCATTGACATGCCTTATCCAAAGATATAGAGTGAGCTGAAAAGTTACCTTGCAAATATTTCCTACCTGAGAATATTTTTCCTAGGTCTATCTAAGATCATTCACTCGTTAATGGAGATGTTGGCAGGACCACAAAGTTTATAGGTGTAGTTTAAAGAGTAACTTCAAAATACGACATAATTTTAACTTTCTAGCGATCCTTTTATAAGCAAGGCAGCAGATTCATTCCTTAGTTTTGTCTTCATATTTGGAATTCTTCTGAATCTCCCATAGAAGTGAGGTATGGATTTAGCGATTTATATTTCTTCTTTATTTGCTCTCCTAAAATGACTTGGCCTTATTTCCTTTAAAACTTTTAGTGTGCCTTAATAATATTCTGGAACAAGCTTTGTCAGACCTTGGGCTCATATGTGTGCACACCCCGATTTATAATCACGACTTACATTTATAATCCACCAATACCTCAAGAGTCCAAAAGGTATGAAAATAAATATCATTAAATAAAATATTACAATTCAATATGCCAAACATATGCCTACAACAAAGGTGTGAAAAAAGGGATTCCCCAAAATACCAAGTCAAAACCAAATGTGCGTAACTTCACTTCATTAACCACGTGGTTGATGGTCATCAACCATATGGTCATCCTAGTGAACCATATGGCTTAAGATCTCTTAGAAATAATTAAACGATCATAATATCAATATTACATGTTATCACTTAAGGAAAGTAGTCCCCCCGAAAGGGATACAGTGATACATGTGTCCTGCCCCATCAAATCCATCATACACATGTACTTTACCATCAACGTCGTAAATGACCAGACCTTTAACTGCACAATTGATAGACCTGAATTGAAAACTATAAATACATGCCCCATCATATTATTAAATTCATCCCAAAATCCAACATTGATTTGATTTTTTAATTTTCTTCAACCACGATAATCTAACAATCTTGAAGTTTAATAGAAATCCTGAGGTTTTCTAATTTTCTTCAACCTCAATAATCAAAGAATCTTGAAGTTTGTTGGAAATCCCGAGAGAAGACTTGATAATTTAAAAGTTGCTTCCCCCAACAAAGAGAGTCAAACCTCTATGTGCACCTTGCGACACCCGACTTTTCAAAACGAAGCTAAGTCCGGCGATGCCCCCTTATAGGGGACACTCCCCCAACAAAGAGAGAGAAATCCCTATACATATCTGCTTAAAACACTTAGCTCAGCCCCCGTTGGGGGTTCGATGTGCAATTTATAGCATTTTGAAATTAAATCCCAATTTTTATCTATCGCCTCTATTTGATGAACTCAATGACATAGTCATATGATTAATATTGCTAATCGAACTGTTACAATTGAGTACAACACAAAAATATACTTTTCAAAACCGGTCTCAAGAAAGTGTTTGTGAACCAAGTCACTTTGAAACTTTGTTAAAAGCAAAGTCTAAAATCAGAATACTCTCCGCCACTTATTAAAGAGAACATTTCCGTCTCAATGGAGGCAGCCCGCGTATCTATATGTCCCTGGAATTCTTATCAAACACGCTTTTATTATGTATTTTTAATGTATTACTATGGACTCCAACTCATAACAAAAATTTTATACAAAGGACTAGTCTCCATAAATACCATAATGTTTTATATTGTTACCCTGTATCCCATTGCCGATATTGATAAATATGCCTCTATAGTTGGAACTAAGTTGAGTTTGATCCCAAGACCTCTTAAGTACGTAAGCGTAATTATAAGTCGAGATAATTAGCCCAAGCCTTATAACACATCTTTTGGCGTATTTCTATTATGGTTGCCTCCATCGCTAGTGCAAAACATCATTCCTAGGCGAAGTGATAATCTCTTTCACTTTCGATCAACTCGAAGACATACGACACCTCCGGGATTTTAACCATCTCGATAAGTGATACATAGAACTCTTTCGATGACTTCTGATCCAATCCATTCATAAAAGTATCATGTTCAATTCACCCTAGAACATGACATCATCATCATGACCCCTCCCATTCATCCTTGTACCCGTAGGAAGTAGAGGATGTATAAACATAATACCCTCTATACGTATAAACAAACCCTAAGGTTCAATAAAACCTTCGAGTTAATGATCAATCGATAAATATGTATATCCTTGTCCATGACTTTGGGTCCACTCCCACTATGTACCATGTTAGACTCAGCATCTTATATCACTAAATCGCTTCTCTACCTCTAAAGAAAGTCCTCACACTTGCACATACATCATGTTAAAACCTTTCCACATGGCTCATCTTTACAATAAAAGTACATAGACTTTGATCTCATGGCTACACTAGTACGCAAGCACAATATCGAGTCCTTCTAGTGAGTACAAACCTCAAAAATATATCTCTTGATGTATTATCGTAATAGAGATATACTCATCTATCCAATTACCTCTTATCCCTTTCTCATAAATCGAATGAGATATCAAGTTTCTCAAGTCGTCACTGTTCGTGCCTATACATGTATACATACCGAACAACATCCCATTATGCAATCCTAGACTTGTCACACCCGCCTATTCATACATAATAATGGCCATCAATTGCTCAAATACATATTAAGGTACAAGTAGTATTGTGTGCCCACTTCCATTTAGTGGTGTTCCTATTTTTAGGGATGAATATACTTAGAATAAATATTTTTAGCAATAGATCTTGAATTATTCAAACACTAGAAATAGTTCAAATCAAAAACTAGGTTCGAAGAACATATCCAGAGTTTAGAACACAACACCTTTGTGGATTTGATTGCAATATGATGTGGAGAATGGTATGTGTTGATGATGAAGGGTTGATTTGTTTTAGATATCCAAAAGCTTGTTTATCCTTTTAAAAATCTTAGATATTCTAGTGTATGATCCTCCACAAATGTAGGTAGATGTGTGGAAAACGTTTGAGATGAAAACTCCTCTATATGAGTGAGATATGGTGGTCTCTTTCTACGCCTTTTCAAAAAATTGTGAAAAATATTTTCTCTCACCCTACCACACCTTAATTATAATCGATAATGATTAACCTCCACACCTTTATATACAAGTACAAAAGTTCGGCTTGGTCCAAACTAGGTTTCTTGAGAGTTTGGGCCTACCTACTTGGATATATGGACTATACTAGGGTCTTAAGATAAATAATTAAATTATCTTCCAAATAAATAGTCAAATATCTCAAAGTATAATTGCCATAATCTATTTCATTTCATTATTTAATAATAATTGATTCCACTAAATAATAATGATTGCACTACAATTTAATTATCTCATAAATCACTTGGATATAATGAGATCTTATTTGCAAAGTTGAATATTAAACATAATATGATTCCACGTGTTAAAATTCCTATATTTGCTTATTAAAATAAATTTACTATTAAGCGACCTTAACCAACATCTAATCAATTCCTTGATTCTCATAATTATTTTATTTTTCTACTCCATCGGATTATATATAATCCACTGATCATGATTACTGGTATAAACAAATCATATAGGTCAATCAAGGGATTATCACAATTTTAGGTATTCGGGGACACGAATTCCTTAAATTAAGATCTCCAAACTACTTACATAATTGTCTAGCAATATGCGAGAATCATTTTATTAAATGTAAAATTGAATAGCACCCTTAACAATCAAAATGAAAACCATATAAGTATTTCAATCCTCATAATTCTCGGGATTGAGAATATATGCACCCTTTGTAAAAAAAATCAAATTTATTAAGTCTAATCAAGACAACCGTTAGAATCAAATCTTACGTGAGGTCCTATTCAATACATTTCTGAGAGGTACCAATCAAAATCCTCTGTTGAATTATTACACAAGTTCTCAAACCATCAAACTGGTTCACATTATTTGAGATAAACTACTACAATTTCATCGCAATCGTTCCGATAGGATGCCAATCTCCTTTATATGTTGTGAAGCTATATGTAGCGCTAGAAATAAAATTCCAATCTCCTCACGATCAACCCGAAGTCAAGTCACTAGAATTCTTACAAAGCTCTATTAATAAACATTAATATGAAACAATATATCTAGAAAAATATAAAGCACTATAAGAAGCATGATTCTCATTTCAAAATGAGTAAACAAATTCATTGTTATTTAATAATAAAATGTTTTCATAGAGTTTTAAGAATAAACCCCAACATCTAAACTTCTCACGAACCCCATTTTAAACCCAAGCACATATGTATATTTTAAGGTATTCTAAAACTAGGGTCTCTCAAAATGTTATAAAATAAACTAGAAGTAATCTAAAATAAAAAATGATGATAAGTATACAAATAAGGAAGAGTGGTGGTGCCTAATACGTTCAACACTTGTAAACCTGTTTCTAAACCCACACCAAGAATCTCAAGATCATTCATTACTGAAATCGTCTTTAGGATTACTACAAAATGGTTAACCCATTTTGTTTATTTTTATATAAAAGAAACTAGAGACGTTGAATAATTGACAATCCTCGCACAAATATTTACGCTTAGGCATAAAAAGGGATGTGCAATAAAATTGGATATGGTGTCGAACAACATCCAGGGGTAACCATAATAAAGTGAACCCGACCTATGGGGAAATAGAATATAGAAATACAAGAAGTCTTTTGTCCATTTAGGGAGCAATGTATATCCCACCACACATAGACCATCTCATTATGCCTCCCTTGTGCACACAAATAATAACATTGCGTCACATCCCACTCTCTCCCTCGAGCATCTAGTTTGGGCCCCATAACACCACAATGGCGACTCTGCTAGGGATAACATCAAGTGAACCGAACTATAATTATGATTCATTTATATATACTAGATATTTATGTTCTTCATGAATGATTCACACTAAATTTATAAATATTTAGAGGCCTTAGTTTAAAGTCGCTCGAAACATATATATATGCTTAGGTCCCCATATATCGTATTGTACATTCATCCAAATATATGTGGGAGCATGAAGTACCTCATGATAAAACAAACAACAAAATACATAAAAATAAATATTACATATCTCCATCATGCACTTCTTAGTCTTTATTTCCATATTATTTAAACCATATAGTAGTGAGACAAAAAATGTTCAGCTCAATGGAGGGTCAACAATAACGGTCCTCACTACTTTTTCCCCCTTTAGTATATCGAACAAATTTTCTTTCAAGCCCAAAGTCTCAGTGATAGTGAACATTGGATGTTTGTATAGTACTTGGTTATATCAAATAGGCTTCCATAGTTATTCAGTACCAGGGTAAACTCGTTTCACACGTACCTCAAAAGTTGCTCTCTCTAATCATTCTAGTATCTCATGATCCGTGGAAATGAAAAGAAATTCATTGATCACTCATTCGCATCGCCTTTTTTTCATATTTAAGAAAACTCTATGTACACACCCTAATTTCCAAAAAGACCTGATACTTGTAAGACATTCGCTATGAATGTTTTTCCTAAAAGATTGTAAAACGGCTAGAGGCTGGTCAAAAACCCCTCAGTTTCAAGGATAAATGTCTTCCTTTTGTACGAAAGATAAAAAATCATGAATCTACAAGTCATCCCTAAATAATAGTTCCCTTACGTTGGATACCCCGACCAAATTTTATATCTGAGAAAATAATGGACCATAGTTCGTTTCTTCATTACTCCTCACACGCAAGTCGAGAGGTCACCCCAGTTCACCCAAATCTAATGGGACCCTATTCAGTTTTTACCTTAGAAGATAATACCACAAAAAAACTATAAAATATTGTTCCTATAAGGTTTCCATTAAAGAAGTCGTACATATGTGAGTCACTATATACCCTACATATGCATTTGTGCTCTATTGTATTTAACATAAAATAAATTGTATTTACTGTGACTTCATATTTCAAAATTGTATTTAACATAAAATAAATAGTTAATAAATATTTGGACTCATAGAGGATAAAATATAGCTTGTGTAGTATGATATTTCGAGATTTGATTTTTAGATGCGTGGAATGTTCATTTAGACTTAATATGTTAGTGTTTAATCTCATTGGGTTGGTACATAACTTGGGTGGAGTTTTAGGTCATCTGGAAGATTATTTGTGCTCATTTGGTTGGGTATTAGGTTAAGCCGAAGGAAAATTTCATTGGAAGAAGGTTTATGAGGTTAGAAGACTAAACCTAAAATACATATGGATCATGGGAGAAACCCTTAGAGTGTAAGGAAATAGGAGGAACTCAAGGGGAAGGACCATTTTGGCAATTTATGGCATAAATGATCACATTTGGCCCTAGTCACATTTATGTAGAATTTGGTTTTACTTTCTTTTATATTATAATGTTTATATTTATTGGATTCTTAATATAATCTAATATAAAATTTTGATTTTTATTCATAAAATAATTTTTGTAATGGATTTAAATTAAGAACTTGACATTATTCATTGGTATACATTTGAGTATAATAATGAAGAAACCCTTGAATTATAAATTCAATCTATGTAAATTGAATAGATTAGTGTAAATCTAAATTAGATTGGGTGATTTATGGAAACCCTCAAGTAATTCATACTTGAGTAAATTTTGGAGAAGATATTGTTAATTTACGATCATAAGTTTTTAGGTTTTGATAATAAAGGGTTTAGATATAATACTAGAGACTCCTTGAAGTGTTAGAACCTTAGAGTAAGTCATACATGGAAGACTAGGGATGGTATATTAATATTTTGGTGCTAGAAGTTGAAGAAAATGCAAGTTTAAAAATTTGGGATGTCGAGTCTATCCGCACTAATTATTTTTTACCGTACAAATGGTAGCCATGCGCACCGCTAGGATGTAGTTCTTTTACAAAATTGGAAGAAATGTTATTTTAGATTTTGAATTATTAAATAATGGACATTATTTTCAAAGTTTTTCTATTTTTATTGATTTTGTAATGAATATTTTACCAAAAGTGCACAAGACTGTATTTTTAAGTTGGTGATTTTGGGGGTAGGCTTGGTGTTGTGTTCGGTTAGTCAGGGTTTTGATTGGGAAGTTATTTTGTGTTATAATTTGAGATGTTAGTAATTAATTAAAGAATTAATTGTATTTGTATATGGTTGTAGAGGACCTTGAGTATAAGGCTGAGTATGGAGATAAATAGATAGTTAGTGATTGTCTAGATCATCTAATTATTTAGAACATGTTCATAAATTGTTGGGTAGGGTAGGTATTGTATATTATAGTATTAGTAAAGAGTGGATGTGAAAGATACCTAAACTTTAAGAGCCTTTGGAAATCGATCATGAGATATATATAAAAGATTATAGCTAATGTGCATATCAACAGACAATAGTTCAAGATGTTATGTGTAACCCTAAGTATATGGGTTTGAATTTATTTTGTTTGCCTCAGTTGAGTAAGGACATAGTTGATATATGTAAATTATGCAATATATTAATTATGTGTACATATGGTATACTTCCTAGAGGGGACATTCTTATGGATAGTACAACAATTCCATTTTGGTATCCTAGTAGATAGAGATGGTTTATACCCTGGGTCTTACGAGGATGTGCACTATAGTTTTATAGTACCGTGGTCTAGGTGACGGATCCACTTCAGTATCTCGATAAAGATAGATGGGATTACCATGGGTCGTGCGATAATGCCACTTCGGTACTCCAAAAATTGACATGAGTTGTACCGTGGGTCAGGCGATGACACCACTTCGGTATCCCCGAGAGAGTGAGAAGGGCTTACCTTGGGTTGTGGGATGGTGACACTTCGATACTTTAGTAAATAGATATGAGTTGTTCTGGGCCAGGAAATGGAAACAAAATTATATCCCATGAGAGATAAAGATGATCTTAACATTGGTCAAGCGACAACAACACTTCGGTACTCTAGTAGTTAGTTATACAATATTTAGAATGAATTGTATATGTGTAGATATGTAGAGATGAGTTTCATGTCTAAAAGTATATACTTGTGAAGTATAGGAAAACTATTTATGAATTTCGATCCAAATGAATAACAAGTAATCATGAGTTTCACTGTGTCTGGGATTGGACACATTTAATAATTACAATTGTTAAAATTCAGATTATTTTGACTACACTAAAAGACGAGAGGAAGATGTGCAGTAATATTGGAGCCCAGATTCAATTAAAATCTTATTCTATTTAAACTAGTTGTTTACATTGTTATTATATCTGTTTTTACATGTCTTAGGTTGTTGTTGTTGCTATAGACTTAGGTTGGTTTTATTTTCCATTATTGTATAAAAGTCTATATTATTTTATCGAATATTTCTTTACTTCTTTATATTACCAATTCAATTTTATTTTTTCATTTATGTTGATAGTGTTAAAAAATATATTTGATTCCCCTGAGTTTTATATTAGGCATGATCAATCTATTTATTAATTTTATGGGGTATCACAGTTGGTGTTATAGCTTTCTAGGTTTTATTATCCTAGGGTTATGAGTGGGTCCTTCGCCTTTTCGTGATGCATTCTTTGATTATTCTAGAGCTTTACCGTTTAGGACATGTACTTTGTATAATATCAATTGCTTAGGGGTTTTTGCACCAATATTCTGGACAAACCATTAGAATAAGACCGATTGTATCGGGAGGGTGACTTGTTTGTATTTTCCTTGTGAGATGTCACACGCAAGAGGTTAACTTTGGTGGGGAGTTAGGGACTTTTGGGCGTGATACCTTTAACAAGTGCTTAATGTGTTGTTCGAGGGGAAATGATTTCACTCACCATTTGTAGCATCATCATAAATATGTTTTGAAGATGTCATACGTGTATCCTCATGGTAACTAGTATGAGGAGGAGTCAAACTATCATTTTATGTCTGGACCGGGAGAGATCGACATGCAAGTGAGGAAGAATGTTCATATTACCCACTTCAATATGATAAGCATTTGTTTAAGTTGGCATAAACCTTACGTGAAGGGTTTTTAGGATTTATTTAGTAAATTTCCATTCAACACTTATGTTCATATGGTGTGATTTACCTTCCCACATCAAGTGGAATGCCAAAACTTTATAAAGGATCAAGTTCCTAAATTTTTTAGGACCGAGCTCAAAATAATCCCAAGGACTAAAGAGAGTGTATCTTTGACCCGGAGTAGGGAAGGCATACCTAATAAAAGGACCCGTATAGAGGGAGAAGTCAATAAGAGGGTCTTGGAGAGGACAATACTATTTGTTATAGCCAATAGAGCTAAGGTAATCATAACCAACAGGGTTAAAATTTCTGAGAACATAATCAGTGAGATAAGTTTTAGCTGAAGCAACCATAGAAGTAAGGTCAGTAGGGCCTCAAGTAGGTCCTCCGTTTCTATATTTCCATTAGATTAAGGTATTACACTTTTGTGGAGTGAGTTCACTTAATTATTAGATGCCTTAAGGACAACAAGTCTTTTGGGGTACCATTGGGGGATGGTTACAATTAGGTTAACTGCTCACTCACATGAGTTCTACTTAAACATCATGGAGTTTTTGTTCTATATTATTAGTGTGTTTACTACAATTATGATATATATATATATATATATATATATATATATATATATATATATATATATATATATATAATCATTGAGATTGTCTTTATGTGGATACCTTAGCGGGTGGGGAAACTTTACATAGTGATTGTAGAGACGTGGTTGTTTGTTTGGCCAGCTTGGTTTAAAGCCACTTTGGTGATTTTAATACATGAGAGATCATCATATTATTAGTGAGTTTGTTTGTATAGCTATGTTTTACTCTTATATAGACTACTGGGGGTAGGTCGTTATGTTTGCAATTTTTAGAAAAAGGATACTTTTATAGTTATGTTTAGTCTTGGGAGAGGGTCTAACACTCACTTAAGTATAGATGCTAAAAGATTAAGAGGGGACTATGGCTCCGTAGAGAAGTTACAAATAGTTATATATATATATATATATATATATATATATATATATATTCGTAAAGCTACAGACTTATCATATACGTAAGAGATTAGTTATATTCTTTTAATAGTACTTGCATTAGACCTTCGCGGGGGCATTTTTTTGGTTTGACTCAGTTGGAGATATAAAGTAATGTGGGAGTGGAAACCACATTTTTAGTAGTAGGTTTTTCAGAGAAGATGTTGCCATGGAGAAAGCAAAAAATGGGTAATGGTTCACTAAATGGATGTGTGAACCACCGGGAGATGATCAACGTCATGATATGGGATGACCGTTGTATATTGACAACCAATTAGAATAGCTGAGATAGTGATTTATTATTGAAATTTCAATGTGAACGAGTTATCACCAGTTGTGAAATATGGAGGAAACTACCCCGAAGCCAGTTTTTTAATATGGTATAGAGAAACCCCACAAGAGATCATTTTGTTGTGATTGGCAACAATATCTTATTGTAGTGAGAGTTATGTAGCAGTAGTGGATGTTACACCTAAATTTGGGTCATGGTTAGTTCATGGCCAACTTTAGGTGATGTTAAACCTAAAGTTGCCTTTCTGAATTCGATTACAGGAGAAAGTTATTTTTCCAAGGGAGATTGTTTAAGGGAGATAGTTTTAACGAAAGAGTGACTTTTGTGATTCACTTTACATAGCAAAAGAGATTATATGTATAGTAATTTGGGGTGTTCTTATCATTGTTTTGTTGAAGAAGTTTTAGCATAGTTTTTGTTATGAAGGTTCCCCTTCCGGTGAAGAAGGTAGAATACCGACGACATTTGAAGAGTTGTTGTCTTTGAAATCCCAGTATAGAGGTTGGAGAATAGACCTACTGACTTTAATTTGACCCAAATTTCCCAAAGAGGACACATAGACATTTGGGTTCATTTGATTTAAACTGACCAAATTAATTCGAGGTAAGAGTTAGTTAGATCTTCCTATTATAAGGGTTTTGAGACACTTCAGAAAAAGTAGTGTTCACTATAGAGTATGTGAGAGTTATCGTAATAGGCAAAGGATATTTTAAGTCAAATGAAAGTAGGGTTTGGGGTCTTAGAAGGTAGGTCAATTGCTTTTGAATATCACTTGGAGCATGGGGATCGTGGAATTTATATTGCAAGGTGAACTTGGCATTCCGATGCATATGTCATATTCACGTACTTGGATGGAGTGAGGCCGGTGTCATTTGGCCTCTCCTCGTCACCACCAGTGCATACACGATGTTTCGACGGGTAAGTGATGGAGGGATTTTAGGGGGAAAAATTGACGTTCGAATGATTAGAATAGTTTGGTAGGATTATAAATCTAATGCGACTTACTACGAAAGGCCTTAATGTGTATTATGTCGATTAACGGGTAACTTAGGTGTATAGTTTGAGGAAGCAAGGTGTGGGAGTATAATGAATTTAAATTTCGAGGATGAAATTCATAGTTTAATGGGTGAAAAATATAATACCCCATATTTTCAGTGTATAATTTAATTATAGGAATTGGGCAAATGTGTTTGTTGTGACATATGGTGTCACTATTTATAATTATATGTGTTATATTATTCTCATTTTAAAATCGGATTTCACATACGATAATTCATTGATAAATATTTGGACTCATACTAGAGAAAAAAAATAGTTTGTGTGGTATCATATCATAGGATTTGCTTTTGGGATATGTGGAACAATTGTTTTGACTTAATATTTTAGGGTTTAAGGCCATTTGGTAGGTACCTAACTTAGGTAGAATTTTATATTATTTAGAATGTTATTTAAGATCATTAGGTTGGGGCTTAGGTTGGGACCAAGGAAAATTTCGTGGGAAGTAGGTTTACACGGTTAAAGACTAAAACTAAAACACATTTTGAGCGTGGGATAAAATATTGGAGGGTAAAAAGAGGATGCACTCGAGGGTAAGGAGATATATGGTGATTTGAGGCTTGAATTATCACGTTTGTCCTAAGGAAGTTTATCTTGAATTTGATTTTAATTGTTTTTATTCTAGAATATTTCTATTAATTGGATTGTAAACATAATCTAATTTAAAATTTTGATTTATACTCATCCAATTCATAGTTTTTATAATTGGGTTTAAATTGAGAATTTATCCTTAATCAGGTGTTCACCTGAGTAGAATAATGAAGAAAGCCTTGAGTTATAAATTGAATATATGTAAATTGATTATATTAGTGTAAATCGTGATTATATTAGGCGATTTATGGAAACCCTTAAGTAATTTCGTACTTAAGTAAGTTTTGATGTAGAAATTATTAATTTAGGATCATAAGTCTCTATGTTTTATCATAAAGGATTTAGATTGCATAATAGGATGTTCTTGATGTATTAGAACCTTGGAGCAAGTCATTTATTGTGTATTAGGGCTTGTAGATTCATATTTTGGGGTTGAAAGTTAAAAAATAAGGGATGCTAAGTCCGTGCGCATGGCTCATTTGCTTCAGTATCCATGCTCACGACTAGTATGAAGTCCATTTACACGATTGGAAAATGTGATTTTATATTTTTTAATTATGAACACATGGGCAATGGTTTCATTTTTCTAGGATTTTTTTTGAATTTATTAAATATTTTACAAATAGTCTGCAAGGGTAAATTTTTAGGTTGGTGATTTTGGGTTTGGACTTGGTGTTGTGTTCAACTTGTTAGGTTTTTGACTGTGGATTTGTTTTGGGGTTAAAATATGAGAGGTTAGGTTATTAATAGGAGAATAGATGGCATATATATGTGTTTTTTGAGGTCATCGGGTAGAGGGATGAGTATGGGGAAAATTATGCGATAAATAGAGAGTTAATGATTGTCTAAGAAGGAGGATCTCACTATAAAAGAGTTTGACGACGATTTTATTATGTTATCCTTATTTACTGAAGATGAGGTAAATACTGAAGATAAGAAAATGGAGAATTTTATGTCAGGGAAAGCTTGGCACATTAGGAAATCTTTATTGGGGAATCCATCTCTTATCGCCTCCAGTCATATGGTGAATATCGCTTTATTGGATTGTCAGGATCATAGGTCATTTCATTAAATAGAATAGGAGAAGAGATCCGTTTAGAAATGTTGAGCAATAAGGGTAGATGAATAGGGATGGTAATCATATGGCCTAACAGTTTATGGGGTCCTAGGTAGGTGATAATTATAAGAGGTATTGGGGTTTCGATGATAAAAAAAGTAGAGAGCCCATTAGGTCAAGTGGCAGTAGGGCAGAGATCAGCAATAATATAGGCATCAGCTTCCAAGAAATTGCTATGTTTGTGGAGAGAAGGTACACTTAGCAAGGAGATGCCCTCGGGGTAATCAGGGTACATAGAAGTAGGGATGATAACGTGTGTATCAGGCACCACAGGGGCATCATCAACTTTAGACAACCTCACCAGGGATTGCCATGCCAGCACTACTAATTTCAATGACCATACTCAGGGGAAGTAGCCATAGTTACACTATGGGATCATGTACCATGTCACACTTAAAGAGGGACCAGCGCCAACACGAGAAGTGGATGAAATGTTACATACTTTTATCCATGTATGGAGTATTTTTTTTGGCAATGGTGCATCACATTCATTCACGAGTACTAGTTTTGATCGTGCATTAGGGATACTAGATTTTTCATCACATAGTACTTTACATTAATTCACCCACGGGTATAAGGGAACATAGACATTGAATGTAAATAGGTATAAGTATTGAGATTGGGAGACTTAGGTTCATGGCAAACCTACTTATGTTAGATATGTCCGAGTATAACATTATCGTAGGGATGGATTGGTTAGTTACTTACAGGGCTTGTGTTGATTGTTATTGGAGGTCCATTATCTTTTCCATTCTGGGGCAAGAGATGTGCTTGATTACGATTTCGAACTCGAGGGGAGGGTCGAGCACACATTTGTACTACATTGAGGATGAGACTCCTCGATAGGTCATTATTTCTCTATATTCCATCCCTATTGTTAGATAATTTATATATGTGTTTACAGATATTACGGGTTATCATCGAGTAAGAGATATAGTTTGTGATTTATTTGATTCTAGGTATGAGACCTATCACACATGCACCGTATCGTATAGCTCCTTTGTAGATGAGAGATCTCAGAGATCAAATTTTATTCGAAGGAGTGCATCACATTGGGTTGCTCCCATTTTGTTCGTCAAGAAGAAGGAAAGATCATTGAGACTTTGTATCGATTATAGGGAGTTGAATAAGATCACTATACAAAATAAGTAACTATTAGCCCATTTTGATGTTTTATTTGACCAATGAGGGGTGGAGTGTATTTCTTTAAGATTAATCTCAGGTCGGGTACCATCAGTTAAGGATTCAGGAGACGAATGTTTCGAAGCCAGCATTTTGGATGATATATGAATCATATGAATTCTTGGTTATGCTTTTTGGCCTCACCAACGCACCGATATTCTTTATGGACTTTATGCATGGGGTTTTCAGGGACTTTCTGGATTAGTTTTTCATGATGTTCATTGACGACATATTGATTTATTATCGAACTTCAGCTGAGCACGCACAACACTTATGGATAGTCTTATTGATGTTATAGGACCATCATCTCTGCGCTAATTTTTAGAAATGTGGATTTTAGTTACGGGAGATTCAGTTTGTGAGTCATGTTGTATCTGAAAGGGTGATATTATTGGATCCAGGAAAGGTTTTAGTAGTAATGGAGTTGGGAAAATCAACTACCCCTATGAACTTATCTAGGATTGACATGGTATTAGCATCGATTCATTTGGGGTTTTTAGAAGATAACTGGATTTCTGATGAAACTTGAAAGGATGTACCATTTATTGAGGATGATGCATGTCAGCAGGCTTTTAACGAGATGAAGGATAGGTTAACTTCGGCTCCGGTATTTGCTTCGTCTCTCAGCGGGATTGACTAAAGGTCTTTATAAATGCGACCATATGAGGACTTGGAAGGGTATTAATGTAGGAGGAAATGCCGATAGCTTATTCTTCTTGAAAGAATAAGCCTCATGAGGTAAATTACCCACACATAATTTAGAGTTATCAACCAGAGTGTTTGCTTTGCATATTTGGAGGAATTATCTCCTAGGGAGAAATTTATGTTATTCGGAGACCACAAAATCCTACAACACTTGTTCACGTAGAGGGAGTAGGCCATAAGGCAGTGACGATGCCTCGAGCTTGTGAAAGACTACTAGTTTGATATCTAGTATCATCTGGGCAAGGAAAATGTAGTGGCTAATGCCTTCAGCCATTAGTCGGCAGTTGAGTTAGCATTGGTGTGGAAGGCGAATTGGAGTTTGATTTGTACTATCGATGAGTTGTCATGTGCTTTTATGGTAGTTCTTACCATGACATCAAAATCATCCTTCGGTTCGTGAAGTCATAGGCAAGAGATCATCTTTGTCATGAGGGGGTCAAACAGTTATTTACAGATGGGGTATATCACTAGTCAATTACTTCAGATGGGGGATTAAGATTCCATGACTAGTTGGTAATACTAGAAAATGATAAGTTACGAAGAGTAGTTATGACCGAGGCTCATCGGTCACATTTTTTAGTACATCCCAGTGGAGAGAAAATGTACTAGTAAATAAGGCTCCAGTATAGGTGAGCAAACATAAAGAAGGACATAACCATTTTTATGTTCATAGGTGCCACATGCCATTTAGTGATGGTGGACCATCGACGTCCAACATGTGTTCTACAACCTCTAAATATTTTGATGTGCAAATGGGACATCATTTCCATGGACTTTATAATAGGGTTACCTACGTCACAACAGGGACACGATTCTATATGGGTAAACTTTGATCACATGATAAAGGTGGCTCACTTTCTACCTAGTTTGTGTGGACTATACTTCAGAGCAGTATGCTAAGCTTTTTCTTGTAGAGATTATGAACTTATATGGTGTAACACTCAATATTATGTCGGATAAGGATAAGACATTTGTGTTCCACTTTGGACGAGTTTCCAGTAGGCATGGGAGTAGATTTGAGTTCGAATGCCTTGTATCACACACAGATGGATGGTCAGAGAGAAAGTGGATAAATTTGATGTTGGAGGACATGCTTTGGATGTTCATTTTGGAGTTCAAAGGTAGTTGGCATCGTTACTTACCACTAGTGGAGTTTGGTTACAACAACAGTTATAGTTTACTATTGGGATGACACATTTCGAGGAATTGTATGAGAGGCCATGTCGTTCACCCTCATGTTGGTTGGAAGGAGGGAAGAGCAAACTTCTTGGAACAGAGTTCATCCAGTATCATTCAGAGAAGGTGAAGATGATTTAGGATAGGATTCAAAATGCCCAAGATATATAGAAGAGTTATGCTGATGCATATACGAGGAACCTGAATTTTGGGGTTTATAGTCAGGTTCTAATTAAGGTGTCTCCCATGAAAGTGATGCAATTTGGGAATAAATGGAAGTTAGCTCCTCAGTATGTGGGACCGTTCCCTATTATCGGGAAGATTGTACCAATAGCCTATCGGTTAGATTTATCGGATCATTTGCAAAAAATGCATGATGTTTTCCATATTTTAGCATTACAGAGATTTGTTAGAGAGTAGGTAGCTTACTAGCACATAGATCTTAGTGAGTTAGAGCTTCATCCTGATGCGAGTTACGATGAGAGACCTATAACTATTCTCAACTGTAGGGAGTGTAAACTTTATTACAATATTGTACCTTTAGTACGAGTCCAGTGGGGACAACACATGAAGGATGATTCGATGTGGGAGAGACATGACGACATGAGAGAGAAGTATTCGAAACTCTTCTAGCCAGGTACGCATCAAATTTTGAGGACAAAATTATGTTATTAAGAGGGGAGAATGTAACACCCCGTGTTTTCAAAATAATGAATTTGATAAATTTTTTATTAAAGATATTTCATGAATAAAATGCTTGAATGTGGTATGCGTGATTAAGTGATTCATTTATGCCAAATGTATACTTTTGTAGATAAATAAATTGCATTTTAATTAAATTATTATTATAATGTGATTAAATATAATGAAATGTGTAACTTGGGTAGAAATCGTTTATATATATATATATATATATATATATGATTACATAAATTAACTGAGAACAATCCCATGTAGTCTAATGATGTACACAACCATTAATGAACACAATGTGTGACACCCCGCCTAATTAAACATCGGGTGATCAAGCCTTTATTAAATTAAAAACAGGTTTCTCAAATGGTTCATTCTTAGCATCATTGTCGAAAACCTTTTAATTACTAGTCACCTAAGTGAAAATTAGACCGATGCCAAATTTTATCTTTCTTAAAATGGATAAATCAACCATGCCGAACAAAATATAATAATCAGCATATACTATAACCCAATCAAGAAATATAAGTACAAGAGAATAAGAGTATTACCGAAGAAACCATCGGCTAAAAATCTCAAAACAACAATAGAACAACCACTAGTCTGAAACTAAACATCTGAGACTGATACAGGACCACAAGTCCATACATAGAATGGTGTGAGATCTTGCACTAGATCTGAAAGAGAGATATTGTCTAATCAAAATCTTTTAAGCATCCACTATGCTAGAGCTTCGAGTCCCTGGAATGAAATCAGCATACACGGCGTCCCTGTGGCTGGACACCTAAAAGGTTTTGAAAATATTTTTATAGCAAGAGTTAGAAATCAAAACATTTTGAAAATATTTAGCAAGCGTTTATCACAATATAAAATATGGTTATTGATTATACATGTTAGGTTATCGTACACTCTCTTGAGTTTAATCACTCCTCATCTATTATGCACACCTAATGTTCTACACTTAGCCTACCTAGCCATATCACCCAAGCTAACTAGGACTAAGTAATCATCTGAACATATCTATACCTAAGTTCTCATACCGCCCACACAGTACATCCATTTCATTAACATCTCGCGAAGGTTAATAAATTCTCAAGTAACATTTTACCTACGTTATGTATCAAAACTTCTCATTTAGTTTCACTACTAAATTTCTACAATTCTCACAATTTCTATCTTCCCATTTTTGTAATTAAGTTTCACTACTTAAATAACTAATTAGATATTCTCTATCTAACGCTATGTTTCGTAATTAAGTTTCACTACTTAACTTACCAGTTTGATATGTATCTTTAAATACATAATATATAACAATCTACTAATACATAGAAGTAGAATATCATTCAATATATGTTTCACACACAATATATACTAAATATTAGTCATTACTATTTTTTCATTTTTACACACATAAAGGACTCTTGGTTCGGAATGATTCATCGATCCCAAGTAAGAATTGGTTAGGAATGATACATCGACCCCAATTATTTATATACACAAATTCTAGCTCGGACTCTTCCATCACGCCACCAGTTCGAAGGTTTGGTTCGACATTTTACATCGACCCCAAACATATGATAACCCAATGTTAGTTCGTAATACTCCATCGACCCTAACATATAATAACTATACATTAGTTCAAAATACTTCATGGACCCTAACGTATAATAACCCTACGTTAGTTCGAAATACCTCATCATCCCTAACTTAGTTAATTTAGGTATACATCTCTCAACCTAATAGTTCATACAATTTAGTAGGTATACACCCGACCTATGAATCATACTTGTACATAATATAGTATTCTCTTATATTAACCGTATCTGTCAGTTTACGATTTCTCACTATCACATTTATTTGAGTATTCACTCAACTATAAGGGCCCTCGTTACCCCTCATGTAATATAGTATTCTCTTATATTAACCGTATTAGTTTGCTTTACAAATTTATTTCACTTTCGTATTAATTTGAGTATTCACACAACTCTAAGGGTCCTAGTTACCCCTTGTTATATCAATTCCGTAGTTACCCTTGTTAACATATTGACCCAACAAATTGAAGCTTTCTCACACTTTTTGGTAATTAAATTCTTATCATCTCCAATTAGAATACGTCACAATCAAGCCTATGAATCTCCACTTTAATTCTCTCACAAAATTAAAGTACAATGCTCAATCACAGACCTATTTCCATAACATTATTCCAGAAAGATATTTCATCAAGGTCCCAAACGCTTCCCCGATAAAATTGTAGGCATTTGAGGCTTAAAAAGAAACATCTTACATTTTCTCACAGCCGAAACGAACCATAAATTTTCTCGCAGATTAAACACCCTATAGTAAAATTTCGATTTCTCCCTCTACAGAACTCCGATTGACTGATTCCAAGTTCATTGGAAAGATAAGAGATATAAATTTCCATAAATTTATGATTCATACACTAATTTGAATTACAACGCAAATCGTACACGTTTAAAGTCAAGTTAAAATTCTTGCAAATTACTATGCTGGGAGATCAAACACCTTGTAGTAACATATCGATTACTCCCTCTAAAGAAATGTGGTTGGCCTGATTCCAAGTTCATTGGATAGCAAAGAGATAGAGATTTATAGGAATGTATGGTCCACACTCTAATTAGGAGTACAATTCAAAGGGCATATGTTTAAAGTTGTGTCGAAAATTCTGGCAGATTGACATCTTGTGTTCATCAATAAAACCCTAAGTCATTCGAGATTCATGTTCTTCAACCAAGAACTCATATAGATTATATGTTAATCCTCAAATCTATTCAAATTTCATTTTATCTTTACTTAGGGATTTATTCTACATGCAATCCTACCCAAACATGTGATCAATTCAAACATTTAATTCAAGGTTTTTCAATAGAATTAACCAATTCTTAAAACTCCCTACACATGGGTATTATAACTTGAATTTGATTTGCAATAAATGCTTGACTCATTGTTTGTAGGGTATGATTTTATGTTGTTTATGGTGGATTGATGTTATTCTCCCTACGTCCTTCTTCCTTGGATGATTTGGGTGTAAGATTCAAGTCCAATTCTTCAAGAATCCTTTCTTAAGCTTTGTAATTGGTTTCCCCCTTCTCTCTAATGGCCTCTCTAAGCTTTGTGAGTTATTAAACCTAACCCCCAATTATAATTACCAAATATAGCGTTCTAATTTTTGTAGGTATTTTAACCCATATTTTTAAAATGACCAAATTACTCTCAAAAGGTGTCGGTTTGGTCTAAAATTGACCGGGGACCCAAACTATACCCCCGGGTACACTATTCCGACTATTTCGACCCATCTGAAATAATTCGTGACCTCTAAATTATATTTTGAGTCACTTAAAATATATTTCTCATTCTCACCCAAAAATGGTCGACACGTGCTAAGTAACTATGTACTACTCGCGCTAAGTAAATAGAAAGAGGCAATATTAATCACTATCTATCGATCGATTAATACTCCATATTCACAATTATTAATAAATCTCACTAATTACTTTTCTTGCGTAATTCGGATGAAATCATTTTTTCTCATTTAATTCTCTAATTTAATTAAATATTCTCCAATAATTTAATTAAATAGAAATACTCGAAAATGCGGAGTATTACATACTTCCCCCTTACAAAGGAATTTCTTCCTCAAAATTCGAATAAGACTGGTATAGGACTAAGGACCTTAAACATCACTGCCTCCTCTAATACCCAAAAATCAAATCATATCATCCTAAGGGTCGCCCCAAGTACATGCCTTGCTTTATTGCATACTTTCCATTCCTCATATAATATAATTTAGTCGCACTACTTAATATTTCAATAGATTTTTCCCAATCTAATGTTAACTCTTGAAATTAAGTTTCTCCCTACTTAATTTACCCTTTTGATGTATATCTCTCTATATAGCATCTATGTGTCTACTATCACTTGTAAGTAGAATATTTTAAGGTATATATTTCACACACAATATGTACTATAAGGAGAATTGGTCCGGTAAAATCATCGGCCCCAATCTCCCTATAATTTATGTTGGTCCAAAAATCCCTCGCCCCCAAGGTAAATGTAATGCATATGTTGGTTCAGACCATCCGTCGATACCAATGTTTATTATTCATCATTATTTTTGTTCGATAATTCTTCGACCCCAAATCGATCTTTCATGTATTGGTCCGGAACATCATCGACCCAATACAGAACTAAGTATAATTATTATCGCACATAAGTAGGAAAATCATAAGGTATACATTTCTTACACATAACATATACTATCAACACTTATTTTATAATCACCCCCCTTCTATAACACTTTTGGGGTTATTGACTCGGAATCCCACCTCGATAACCAATAGTGATTTGTTATATTGTCTCGGAATCACACCTCGAGCACCAATATATGTATATATATCTCATCGCACATGAGTATACAATTTAGGAGCATATATTTCACACATCGTATATTCTAAACTGTCATACTCCAATAGAATGTCCTCATATCACGTATTAAGGACTAAGAGTTCAGAATGTCTCCTCGAATCACACCTCGAAGTACATATAAGTTCATAATAAGTACCCATGAACCTAATACTAATTTCACTACACCAAAATGACAAAATTGTCACCTTTCAGCCGGTCACCCTTGTCAAGGTCATTGATCGTGACAAAAAACACGCATTTTGTGTCACGATTATTGACCTTGACACGATCGTGACAAAGAATTATCACGGTCATTGACCGTGACAAGTCCGTGACAAATTTACTTGTCATGGTCAATGACCGTGACAATTCTTTAAACATTTGTCACGGCCAAGGACCTTGACACGACCGTGACAACTTCTTCAGCAAAAACCCTTTCCCCTTCTCCCCCCCCCCTCCGCCGTTCCCTCCTTTTTACAACTCTCTCTCTCTCTACGCTGCTCTCTCTCTCTCTCTCTCTCTCTCTCTCTCTCTAGTTTCAGGTTAATTTCTCTCTCTCTCTCTCTTCCATTTATATATATGTTTGTGTGTATATATATATATGTGTGTGTGTGTGTATATGTGTGTGTGTGTGTGTGTATGTGTGTGTGTGTGTGTGTGTATGTGTGTGTGTATGTGGTGGGTGAGTATGTGAAAAATAGGGGATTGTTATATTAGAGGCAAAACATTGATGATTATGTATATAAAATTATCCTTGTATGGGTATAAGCTAATTTAGATTAATATTGATGATTATGTATATAAAGATTAACTCATTTTCATTCGAATTAGACAATTCACATGTTAATATGTTGTAGCTTAACCTATACTTTTGTCTTGGGTTAGATATCTTTCATGAACTTTAGAATATTAGTGTTATCGACTTAATTCCACATTGAAGATATTTGTACTTCTATATTTGTGTCTAATTTTAATTTCAAAGGGAAGATTACGATATTTTGACTATGGTTAAAGATAAAAAAGAATTCGATGTGATTTTATTTCTAAGTGATTCTAGAATTTTTATTCTTGGAGTTAAAGAAATCAATGCATTCTTTCTATTGAAATATATTAATTTTTTAATAATGCAGGTTATTTTGAACTTTCCTTCACCATTAAAACATTAAATTGGTAGCAGTTTTCTCCTACCAATTTTTTTCATCGTGGATGTCGCCAAATTCTTAGTAGATTAGTATTTAACAAACAAAAGCGAAAGAACCATTATTGTTCACTAAATGTTGGCAAAAGTCTTACTAAAAATGTAAACACCTTTTGAGATTGAATATGAGGACTATATCCTTGGAGCCTTCCATGATTGAATATGAGGACTATATCCTTTTGAGAAGTTTGATATAATATTGGCTAATTGCACACACTAAGATGTTTTTTAAATTGAGAGAATTTTTTCATAAAATGTGTTTTAAAAACCTTTTGAAATATTGAAGAATTTTTTTTAGTTGTGTATTTACCTTTTGAAGTATTGGGATCTAGGAACAAGTTTTAAAAATAATTTTGGAAGTTTTTATTTTGAGGCATTCGAACGGACATAATATATAACATCTATTCCATGCTTTACATCTATTCCGGCATATATAATATATATAATAATAAACAAAACCTCTTAAAATTAATATATAACATCATCCCATTATAACATATATAACATACAATAATGGTAATAATAAGTTTTTCAAATATAAGTAAAATCTCTCTACACAATCAACAATTCTAACATCATATCCATCAACCTAAATCAAAGTTACTTCAATCAAAACATTAATGGTAATAATAAGTTTTTCAAATATTTCACTCGTCACAATAGAAAAAATACATAAAAACCCATCCACTCCTAACATAAAATGATATCACCGAAGTAAACCTGCGATCTTGAAGCATATGACCTCCAACAAAATGACTTCAATGATTTTTTTTGTCCAAAAAATATTTTCACTTGCAATAAGATTTATTAAATGTCAATTACCTTAAACAAAGAAGAATTTTTTTTAATAGTTCCAATAGATGACATAAAATCTCGATACATGTATCCACGTTAGATGTTTTCAACTAATTTAGACATATTTATGTGTGTATGTGTATATGTGTGTGTATATATGTGTGTGGTGGGGGAGGGGGGCAGGGGGTGTGGTGGGGGGAGGGGGTAGGGTGGTGGGGGGGGTGTACGTGTATGTGTACATGTGCGTGTGTGTGGTGGGGGTGGGGTGAGGGGGAGGGGTGGGGGCAGGGATGGGGGGTGGGGTAGGGGTGTGTGTCTATGTGTACTAATAACATTTTTTTATCCGTACTAATAACATTTTTTACAGCAAATTTGGGATTACCATCGAGAACAAATCGGAGCTATTAGCGAGATTCCTTGAGCTGCTAAAGACGGTCATCGGCCCGGGGTTTATGAGTTGGAAGGAGGTGCCATATGAGCTCAAGTTAGCTGTTTCGGCGGCACTACAGGTAATATATTTATATTTATATGAATATTTCAATTTCAATTTCGATTTCAATTTCATTTTATATTTATATTTATATTTATATATATTCGCAACTAACATTGTATTTGTTGGACAGGAACAATTCAACTTGGATCCAAAGCTACGCGATTCCGTCTTGGAGAAGTTGAGGGAGCAACACAAGACGTGGAAGAAAAATATGCGGACACGGTACTTTGGGAAAACACGAGAGTCCATTATCCAATGGTGTGGATCCGTCCTGCCCAAGGAGCCAATCTCATTGGCATAATGGAAAAAGTTCATTGACAATGAGATCGAGGATCGATAATTGGCATCTCGCCAATCGGGGAGGAAAAATCGGGCAAAAAAGATGAACGTGCAGTACTCCGGTCGGACGTCTTACGCCGAGGTGGAGCATAGGATGAAGGTAAGATTCAATTTTTCTATAACTACATAAATATATTATTCTTCATTATTTTACTTTGTGAGGCCGATACTAATTTTACTTTATTTTATTTCAGGGGGTAAGGAGTGGCCCAGGGGGTAAGCCACATAGGCTCGTACTTATGTGGCTCTTCGGACGAAGAAGGGGAAGGACAAGGATGTGCCCCCGAGCATCGCGACCAGGTTTGTAAGTAATCTGGTAGTTTAATTTTTGTTAATTACGTTATAATTTTTTAGTTTACTTATTTTACTAATCATGTGCTTTTTGTCGTTTCAGGCAAAGCTTAAGGAAGTGCATGAGTCGCAGTCTGATGCCGACAAGGCGCCTTTGTCCACATACGCACTCAGCCAAGTGCTTGGCTCTGATCACAAGGGGATTAAAGGGGGGTGAGCTCGCGGGTGACCAAATCTAGGATCATCGGATTGGAGACGAGCGACACCAGGTTGGCTCGAACGGTGGATTCAGATGACGCGAAGTTGTCCCGTTTGGAGGCGATGGTCCAAGATATGTACTCATTCATGAAGCGTACGTTGGTCAGAGACCATAAGGGGAAAGGGAAGGAGAAGAAGGTGGAGGAGCAGGAGGAGGAGGAGGAGGAGGTGCGAACGAACGAGGCATAGGATGACGAGTATGTGGACCTCGCTGCTTCATCACCGACACGTGCGTACTTCGATGATACACTTCCTTATTTGGCTCCCTTCCCCAGACTGATGTCGAAAATTGGTTGGCCAAGCGTGTTCATATTGGATGTATTTGATGGCCAGTGGATAGGGCGGGGGTTGAGGGACCCGAATATCGTCCAGGGTGGAATAGTTCATGGACGTGCACTTCAAGAGATCGAGTCCAAAGTGCTCGTCACACATGTGATACCCAGGAAGGAGAACTCCCTATTGTGGGTGCACAAACAATGCGGCATGATGTATATTAGTGGGTGTGTCAATTCGTATATCGTGTGGCCTACTCACCTCCTCACATTTACCCCAGACATGTAGTGACATTATTTTTAAGTTGGTATATTTTAATTATATTTGGATTATATCATCATGTATATTGTTTCTATTTTGAATATATATTTGCATTATCTTTAGTTTGTTTGGGTATATGATGTTTGAACAGGTACAACGTTGCTATAACATGTACAAATATACTGCTGGGCACTGGCAGTGGCCATACTGCCCATCAGATATTTTTTAAATTCTACCGAGAATTGTCACGGTCATTGACCGTGACAAGTCCTTGACAAATCTGGTTGTCACGGACTTGTCACGGTCAATGACCGTGACAATTTTTTTAAAAAGGGTCACAGCTTTATCACGGTTATTAACCGTGACTAAACTTGTCACGGTTAATAACCGTGACAAAGCCGTGACAATTCTAACGAACTTGTCACGGTCAATGACAGTGACACGTCTGTGATAAAAAAAGTTGTCTCGCCCCGAATTGTCACGGTCATTAACCTTGACAACTCCAACTTGTCAAGGTCAATGACCGTGATAATAATGCGGATTTTGTGTAGTGTTTACAGTCCACGTAGGCACACTCACACTACCTATAATTCTGCTCATATAGGTATATAATTAACCAATGAATTGGTCAGTGGGTTCTACCAAAATGCCACTAATCGTTAGAGCGTAGTATCTTCCTTTCTCACAACCATGGAGTCATAGGTTACACAACATATCCAAAATAAAACTTCATCTCCATTCCTCTCTGACCATCTCTCACAAAGTGGAATTTTAAGATTTCATCCTGATTCACAACAATATAGAGCGACACCTTGCACTTGTGCACTCTTCCTTTTCAACGACATATTAGTCCATCCCGGTCAACCATTCAACTACCCCAATGGAAATGTTGATTTAGTTACGATTTTCACAGTCTATCCATAAATTATAAGTCTCCCTACTCATTTCATCACTTGAAACGTAGGTTCACTACCCAATTCATGTTGCTCATTTCGATCCCATCTTTCTCTATCAACTAGTGGTGCATCTGGAGATAATCTCACTATGTCTCTTCCTTAAAAATGCTTCCCACTTATGTCATATTTACTCAAGTGGTACTCTATTCCCTTTTCTCTTCGAGTATATTATACGTTACAATCCGTGCGCTCTTCGTAATTGGCGCACTTTTAGGGCTAGTTACCTTATGAGAATTAACATTTTAGTTATGAGTAAGTCACTCTCAACACTTAGTCAAGTAGCACCTTGCGTTACTTCTTCACAACAGTTAGGTCTCCCATATCAAGAGATAACTTTTTAACGACTTCCCACTGAATTTTATCCCATAGGGTGTGTTGGCTCTCTCAGCAGATATAATCTTGGATTTTCGTATATCTCCCATGACGTTCAATCAATTTCATCAATACGACTTGCCTCATAACTTCCCCACTGTCGTACTTATCAAGTATAATCTTCTGCATCCCTCTATCTTGGATGACTAAGAAGTCCAATTGACTAGGGAGGCCATACACCCTCTTCTCCGTGCACATTTGCAAGAAAACATTGCAACCGTCGCACTCGTAACAAGCTTTTCCTCAACTCTCACCTTATTTTCACGGCATGACTACAAACTCGGGGCTATTCTCAATCTTCTATAGACTAAAAATCAAATTCTTTCCCACAAATTCCCACTTATCCCTTCATGGTGAGATAAACTTTTCGGTGTTTTCCCACAACACTACCGGCTCCACTGATGCCCTAGAGTCTAACATCGTCTCTTCTCCTGACGTACATACAAATTCAGTCGTATCCCCTTTCGCAATCAAACATAAACAAGGGACTTCCCCCAATGCATTCTTACTGAGCATTTTCATAATAACACATAGTCGAGATACTCAAATTCCATCCCTCGACAATAGGTACAACCATACTCCAACATCTCTAAGGGAGTCAAGTGGTACTGCGCTTATACTATCACTAAGACCTTAGCACTAATCATAACAATGATCTCGATCTCTCTGCTCAGTGGTCATATGATATACCTTGAGTCATATCATTAAGGTCCCTACACCGTGACACCCCGCTTATTAAAATAAGAGGTTTCCAACTCGATACTCCAATAATTATAGGAATCATAGATGGTCCATTCTTAGCATGACAGTTAGATAATAAGTATACGAGATAACCACCAATTATTTTAGAAAACGGATTGTCAAAAATTTTATTTGTAAGTTAAAGAAAAACATTTATTCAATTCAATTGAAAAGAAGGTGGATGGAAATAAAGACAAATATTAATTTGGCAACTATATACAACAAAATAACCAAATAAACAATCGGTTAACAGACATATTCAATAGGGTTACACTGAGTATTAAAGTATAAAATTTTATAATATCATACAAGTACAAAACTTGGGCAACACGCCCGAACGTTTAACCGATCATAACTAGAATACCTAAGACGGAAGGGTCTATATCAAAATATCCCATAACATCCACAAAGTGTTACAGCTCCAGAACATTGGAATGGAAAAATCAATACGGGCGTCCTTGCGGTGGAACACCTGGTCAAATATAAGATTCATGCGAAATAAAGAGATATAAACGGGTTAGGGCCCGGTTTGATATGATCACCATGTGAATAAAGTGCATGACAGTTATGAATAGTTAAATCATCAAGGATAAGCTTGTTTCGTTCACCATAAGTAATGATAAGAAATATAATTACTCAATCTAAAAGCATAACCGAATGCAATATCAATAACAATGATCACAATTCAATTAGGCAGGAGAAAATTGATAATATACTACTAAAAGAGATTTCCATTTTTCACAATTTCATTTCACCATTCCTTTTCTCATTAGGAAATATATTCAAATCAATTTAATTCACAGAGTGATTTTCCATCAATAATATCCCACTTTAATATGAATAGATATATTTCACAACATATAACGATTCTAAGACCGTCCTTTCGAGTTTCCCCACCAGACACGCCCCTAAATAGCTATCATCTTCTAGGGCCTATTACCAAATTAACCTGGGCATCCTACATCTCATAACGTCGGAAAGTGGCCATATACCTTCGATAGTGAGTCATAACCACACCTGGAATTACCTCACTTCGAACAATAATCACCCAATATATATAATAACCGGTCCTATGGCCGAGGACTATATTCACCCTTCATTCACTAGCCAATGGACTTCACCTCATGCCCGAAACTTCCCCTATGATAGCATTTAGATAGGTGTGTATATGAACATTTATCATTCACATGTTATTTCCCTTTTTAAAGTATGCATTACATTTTATCCGGAGCCATAAACGTTTAATGTCATCATTATAAACCTCAATGTTTAATTATTCCCAACATAAATCTCCCTTAATCAACATTCCTTCTAACACCCCTCATGTATGATATTCTTCAATACAAATCTAAAAGTCGACATTAACTCACTTTAATTCCCCTTACGTAATAGACTAGTTCATTCTAATAAAGAATCCTTTATCTTCCTCTAATTTAACTAACTAAATTGATTCCCGAAATAATCCTCAACTCTCATTTCTACTTATCTTATTAAATACCTTACTACTAGACTCTAATACTATAGTTTTAATTCATTCAAGAAGGTTCCTAAGTCCCTATCTTAAAAGAAAGAAGCTAAAAAGAATTAAGGATTTAAGAGTGAAAAACAGGGGACTAGTCGACCGTTCATGGGACTGCGGTCGACTGCGCCTCAAGGGTTTTGACTAGAAAGGAATGCAAAAATCTCATTTTGGAAGTCCCGATCGATCGGTCCCGGGACCGCGATCGATCGCGCTCTGATTTTTATACTTGTATACGAAAGCAGTAGGCTTTCACCTGAAGGACCGGTCGACCGGTCCTGGGACCTCGGTCGATCACGCCTAGCAGACCCACGATTCTCTCTTTTGATCCAATGCTAAATCCAAAACCTAAACCCTTTATTCTTACACCTACTTCATTCTCATCAACGAATAACACAACCACAACATCTCTACACCACAACAAACTCATATAGCCAAATTAAATCATATAAACAACAAGATCCAAGGGTTAAACATCATTATTTATCAAAACCTACTATTTGTTCTAATTCTCCAATTTCACAACCATTATAACAAATTATTCACATTAAATCATATACTAGCAAGTAAGAAACTTGCCTTAAGATGAAATCTCGGATTCCCGGGAGATAGATGCAAGATCAAACCCCAATTTCTTCAATTCTTCTCCTTTCTCTTCTTTTCCCCAAATTCTCTTTCTCTATCTCTCTCTTTAGGTTTAGGAACATATAAGAGGGATAAAAGGGTTGTAAGACTTAATCGTTACCTAAGTATAAATTCCCATCGTTAAATGTTAATACACCATTAAAATGACTCGAAACTACATAATTAAGTCATAACCTGCCAAAAGTGCCTGAAACTCAAAATTACAATATGGCACATATTTTGACTATCTCGACTATTTCGGGACTAACTGCGCCCTCTAAATTGGCATCCAAAATAATATAAATCATTTCAAGTTCCAACTTCATTTAAATCAGAAATGTCGTTTAAAGCACAATGACACCATTAATCATAACATAATGCTATTTACATTCACATAACAGTAAATATGAAAAATCTAGTAAATATTATCTTTTAGCTTACTTGAAATAATATTTACTCCATTATCCAATATTTTATATAATTACCTCTCATGGAAAATTAATATAAAATAAATTATTCAAAAATAAGAGTTATGATATACACACCGGGATCAATCACTATGAGACATCCATAATCTCTGAAGTCTCCAACATATTGATGAATAATATGAGCTCGGCCCCCTTTTAGGTGAGGCATCGTCATATACCTCATCCACTCGAGGCTAAAATTCATATACTTTCTTGCCCATCGCACTGATGGTTCAAATGGTTCCCGAACATAACATGCTTGTCCTTATCGGAGTAATTATTACCTTAAATAACTTCGGGAAAGAACAAAACACGTGGTATCACGTCCCACATAAGACATCTTTTAAAAAATCCCCTTATTCCAGGCCACAACGACCGGTCTAGGATATTCCTCCTCTCGGACTTGGCAGTCTTGATTCTTAACACTATCATCATGGTTCCCTTAGTTCCACTAACTAAGAGGAACACACTATTGGACTTAACAGTCCCGACTTAGCATCAATTTGATAAATTCCCCTAGTGGGTTTCCACTTATTGCTTACACTAGCCCCTTCACATTCAGTCTTACTCTTTGACTAATTACTTAAACTCTTTTAGCTACGCTCACCTAGGAGAATTTTCATCAACCTTGTAAGAAGCATTGTCCTTCCATTATACATATAAGTCGTCCAAGTAGAATTTTCCCAAAATTGCGGGGGACAACAACTCGTGAGTCCATTCTCTCAAGGGCTCCTTTTTTCCCTTGTACCTGTCTCATCCGGTACAAGGTCACTTTAATAGATAAATTTCTTTCTCATAATTGGCCTCTACCAGGCTTTCACGTGATGGGTTCAAAAATTCTCATTTACTTCCACGGGGCAGTTAGTCTTAAAAACATGACGTTACAGGGTGAAAAATTTGAAACAACCCCCGAACGGCCCCGTGGGTGGCACCAACACCTCCCACGGGGCCAATGTAACTCGTAGGAACTGACCTCGCAGCTGCGGGACTCTCGGTTTGAGATTACGATGGTAATTTGCATATTTCTACACTTAGGCTTAAAAACATGGCGTCAATGGGTGAAAACTGAAAACAACCCCCGAACGGCCCCGTGAGTGGGACCAACACCTCCCACCGGACCAATGTAACTAGTAGGAACTGACCCCGCGGCCGCAGGAGTTCCGGTTTCAGAATACGACGATAATTTTCATATTTCTAGACTTAAGCAAAACATGGCGTTAGAGGGTGAAAATCTGAAACAGTCCCTGAACGGCCCCGTGGGTGGCACCAACACCTCCCACGGGACCAATGTAACTCATAGGAACTGACCCGAGAGCCGTGGGTCTCTCGGTTTGAGAGTACGAGGGTAATTTGTATATTTTTAGACTAAAGCAAAACATGTCGTTAGAGGTTGAAAACTCGAAACAAGCCCAGAACGGCCCCGTGGGTGGCACCAACGCCTCCCACGGGACCAATGTAACTCGTAGGAACTAACCCCGCAGCCGCGGGTCTCTCGATTTGAGAATACGACGATAATTTGCAAATTTCTAGAGTTAGGCTTAAAAACATGGTGTTAGAGGGTAAAAACCCAAAATAACCCCCGAACGGCCCCGCGGGTGGCACCAACACCTCCCACGGACCAATGTAACTCGTAGGAACTGACCCCGCGACCGCGTGTCTCCCGATATGAGAATACGATGATAATTTGCATATTTCTAAACTTACGCTTAAAAATATGGCGTTAGAGGGTGAAAACTCGAAACAACCCCCGAACGGCCCCGTGGGTGGCACCATCACCTCCCACGAGACCAATGTAACTCATAGGAACTGACCACGCAGTCGCGGGACTCCCGGATTGAGAATATGATGGTAATTTGCATATTTCTAGGCTTAGGCTTAAAAGCATGGCGTTAGAGGGTGAAAATCCAAAACAACCCCCGAACGGCGCCGTGGGTGGCGCCGACACCTCCCATGGGACCAATGTAACTCGTAGGAACTGACCCCACAACCGCGGGACTCCCGATTTGAGAATACGACGATAATTTGTATATTTCTACTTGGTTACTGATAATTTTAACTCATATATGCAATTTTTCAGCTTGATTAATTTTTTTGTAAAACTACTTGGTTACTGATACTCTTTTTTATGTATCCTATCATTTGTAGGATTTTTGCACGCGGATCAAACGAAGGAGGCAATGGTCTACAACATGAAGATTGTTTATATGTTGTGGAAAATCAGGATTTTGTCAGCCATGCGGGCTTTTATTATTTAGTTTATGGCCGTGCAGGCTTTTATAATTTGATTGTTGAATTTTATGGCCGTGGAGGCTTTATAATAAGTAGGTTTTACATTTACAGGTTTTGGAATGTCAAGAAAATAGAGGAAACTCTGCCCAATTTTTTTTTGGTCTGTGAATTATTAAGACGTGTAATATTTATAAGTTTGTATATATATTTGTTTATTAACAACGTTCTTGATTCGCAATTTGTGAGTTTTTTTATTGTTTTACCAATAATAAATATTTTTAACACCTCGTACGCGTCAAACGTTACACGTAGCAACTGATGGTGCACTCGCAGGACCCCCAGTTTTAGGATTGGACCAAAAAAATATTTTTTTTAAATTATAGTTAAATATGGTCATGGACTTTGTCCATGACCATTTTTATTTTTCGTCACGCATACAAATGGTAGCGGCCAAAGTCCGCGACCATTTTTTTCGTCACGGTTGTGGGTCACGGACTTGGGCCGCGACCATTTTTTTTTGTCACGATTGTGGGTCGTGGACTTTGGTCGCGACCAATTTGTTACGGTTGTGGGTCACGGATTAGGACCGCGACCAATTTTTTTTATATTTTTTTGTCACAGTAATGAGTCGCGGACTTTGGCCGCGACCAATTTGTCACGGTTGTGGGCCACGGATCAGGGCCGCGACCATTTTTTTAAAATTTTTTTTGTCACGGTCGTGGGTTTGAAACTTTGACCGCAACCAATTTTCACGGTTATGGGTCATGGATAAGGGCTGCGACCCATCACGACATGGGTCACGGCCTAAGTCCGCGACCATCTGCCGTGACCCCTCTCGGCCGTGACCATTTTTTCGTCACGGACTTGGGCCGCGACCCACGAAAAGGGTCACGTCATAAATGGTCACGGCCCAAGTCCGCGACCCACTGCTTTGGTCAGGGATTTTGGCCGTGACCAATCGCCAGTTTTGGTGTAGTGATCACTCCTCCAGTTGTTTTGCCTCACTGGCATGATTTACCATTTCTAATCTTTTCGATCTCACTTCCCAATTGTGGACACCTTCAACACTTGGAGTTCTACTTCCTTCACATAGGGAAACTTCGTGAACCATTTCCCCGTCACTGGTCCTACTGACCATTTTAGAAATGTCCTTCTCTCGGACCAAGTTGTCTTAACTTACTGGCCACGCTAGCCTTTCGGAACTATGGTTGGCCTTCACGGTCCTGATTCACTTCATCATCACTTTATAGGAAGTTAATCAACTTAAAATCAGCTAAACGAGTTCCCTATTGGGTATACTCTCATGTGGGGTTCCACTAACACCGTTAAGTTCAGTTTTACTTTTCGACCAGATTTTCTAACCTTTTTGTCTCACTTCTTTTCGAAAGAACGCAATAACTAGCCACCGTATAACCTTGACGACATCATCATTAGTTATCCGAGCTGGGTTTCTCATTTATGCTTGTATTCAACTCACGGGTCCTTTATCAACTGTAGACCCTTTGGATAATTTTTGCCCCTCTACCAAGTATGAAATTCATTATGCAATCCAACCTTTCTCTCACGATCGGTTTCTATCTTACCCATTGTGCTAAACATGAAAATTTCAATCGCATTTTGTTACCATGCCAAATGGAAGACCTCATGGTCAAATCGTACCCAAATTTCTCTCTAAATTTCAAACACACTTCTTCATATGTGGTTATTGCCTCTAATCACTACATGATGCTCCTAAGAGCTATAACTTTTAACTCCCAAATTTAATTTTGAGTGTCGTCACACCCCACTCTACTCAATTGCGTTCGGATTTTCTACCTCCGTTGGTCTGTTACACTCTCTATTTCTTCTCCGCATTTTCACCGATGGGTTTTCAAAAGAGCCTCTCTATTCCCCCTTATCAACTATGCTAGGTGGTCTTGAAATCATTCCACCATTATCTACGACTGCGTCTTGGGAACCCACTGTTCCCAAGCGATGATTTCACTATCACTTGTTTAAGTAATTCTCATGGTGATTTTTGTCACGATCACTATTTCCCCATTACTCTATGCCTTTTATTGGATTTCTTCTCCTGCAGTTCTTCTTTCGGCCCTCGCTGGTCGTCCTAAAATGTCCAGTGTTCGAATCACACAGAATTTCGTATAATGAGTCACATCCATTATAATTTGTAGCAGAAGAACGTAAGTCACATATGTAAGGGAACACAATAATCCTATCATAAGGCTCTACATCAAAGAACGATATGCTGAAACGTAATAAGACGCACAGATCCTAAGGACACTAGAACCTGATGCTCTGATACCACATGTGACACCTTGCCTAATTAAATATCGGGTGATCAATCCTTTATAAAATTTATAACTTAATGTTCGGTTGGTTCATTCTTAGCATCACTGTCAAAAAATTGAATCAAATTAATTACCTAACATTTAATTAAACTAGTGTCAATTCATTTCCCAATTTAATTTGAAACCAATTAATTTAGATAATTTATTAACATTCCATTGTAAACCACACACAATAAATGAATGCTGATTGAATTAAACACTAAGTAATTAAGACTGGATAAAACCTCCTAGTTCAAAGTCACAAACAAAACCAAAATAAATACTCAATCCAATAGAAAAGAACTACAGAGGAACTGAGCACAATCCCACTAATGAGGATGAACGAAACAGACCCGAACTGAAGCATCTGAACTAGGAACTGAATAAAATGAGAGAAGCATTTAATCTCAATGACCCACAACTTCCACAACAGCTGCAGCTCGGCAAACCATCCAAGTATCTAGAATCAGTGTCCCTGTGGCTAGGCACTTGTACTAATACACACACACAGATATATATATATATATATATATATATATATATATATATATATATATATATATATTGCAAAAGAGAGAAGAAATACAAGAAATGGGTTAGAGCCCGAGGTCTAAAAATGATTTATCAAGTATTTAAAACTAGTTCTTAAAATAAGTGTTATACGCATGTTAGTTATCGAACTCTCACATGAGTTTCTCACCTCTCATATATTGTGCACGACTAACGTACATATAATCTCCCACTAGTTATACCACCCAGTCTAACTAGTCAGAACCCGTACTAATACTAACTATGCTCACTAGTATTATTCCCATAACGCCCATATAATACACTATTCAAATAGTTTATCTCACATACTAAGTTTCATTATTCACTATTCGAATGGTAAATCTTTTATCCACTAAGATTATTTTATTTCTCATTTCCATTTTATCTACTAGTCCCACAAAGTAGAAAATTCCACAAGTACACTCATATATATATATATATATATATATATATATATATACTAACCCTGCACCCTAAGGTTAAGACCACTTGGCACAATGTAATGATTTTTTTTTTAACATGGAATATATTATTCTTTTTTTTTCAAGAACTACAATTTATTCATAAGGACTAGAAGAACTTGCCTCTTCTAAATAGCTTACATCCTTGGAAGAAACAAGAAAAAATGAAGACTGAAAATGCAAATGAGGTTCTTTATGACATAGAACCCTTATAATGAAATAAATGAGAGATAAAATTAAAGCAAGCTTTTAGAAACCTAAAAATAATATTTTACACCAATGGCTTTTACACATTCCTAAATGAAGGAAAACTCCATTAGTCCACTGTAATTAAACCCTTTAGATCCTTAGGAAAGTCAATTGTAGAATGAGAACTAGTGTTTGACAGTTGGGAGCTGCCTAATTTTGCAAGGAAGTCAGCAACTTGGTTTGCCTCCCTGTAGATGTGAACAATCTTGAACTTTAATCCCTTTAGAATACTCTGAATCTTATGAACATGCCATTTAATTCTCCATGGAACAGAACCTTTGCTAGTAAGACCATCTACAAGGATTCTTGAATCACTTTTTATAATGAGATTATAATCTGTTCAGGAGAGCTAAGGCCTCTGCTTCCATATTTGTAACTTCTCCGAAATGAAAATTGAAAGCCCAAACCATTTCCCCAAAGTGATTTCTAAGAATACCACCACCTCCTCCCAAACCAGGATTCCCTCTAGAACTTCCATCAGCATTTAACTTTAGAACTCCTGATGGGGGAATTTCCCATTTTATCTGCAACCTCTTATTAGGAACCTTTGAAATTTTTGAAACTAAAATTGATTGAATCTGCTGATGGATTTGAAAAAGAACAGTAGACACACTAGGGCTGCCTTCAACATACGTGCATCTATTTCTCAAACACCATAAGCACCAATAAACTATGGCATGGACTATAATAGAGACAACATGGTTTAATTTGACCCCATACAGCCACCATTGAAATAATGGATTTCTAAAGCCTCCACCTTTACTTCGTTGGATGCCATATTCTTTAGTAATTTTATCCCAAATTGATTCTGCTATGTGTCCCTTCTACCAAGTCTACTAATTTCACACAGTAGAAATATTCACAAGTTCATATATATATATATATATATATATATATATATATATATATATATATATATATATATATATTGATAGTACAAGTATAGCACCCTGCCGTGGCAGTATTTCTATAATCGCATTCAAGCCATATATACCGCGGTCTGTATCTCATATGAGGCAGGGCCAGAACTCTTGTAGGGTGTGGCCTCTCCATAAGAGGCCGCTGCACCCCAATGACCTCAGCTCAGGTTCCGCGGATCCCCTTCAGTAGCGCAGCGCTGCTGCTCTAGGCGCGTGCCCTCATCCACATCTACTGCAGACTTGGTGTACGCCACGTGCTCAAGGCACGTGATTCAACACACAGACCTCCTATAAATAAGGGTCCACACCTCGAGATAAGGGGGTATTTTTTCACGAGATCGGTTCCAGACACACCCGAGACACTCCAATACAAATTCCCTCTACACAACCCCAACATACGATTGAGAGGCCATATATCTACAACGCAGCTACCTCTCCGGCATACCGGAACCCCTAGTCATCATGTATTCTCCTTTATTCTCATACTTTTACACCTATTTAGGCACTATTATATTGTACAATGGAACGCACATAATGAGAACGGAGAAACACAGGGACGTAGGCCTATTTCAAAGGCTGAACCACTCTATATCTTGTCTTCTCTCTGTTTACTTGCTTTACTTGTTATTTACACACTTTTCTCTTGACTTGTTGGTATGAGAACGCCTTATGGACGATTTCTCGTATCATCAATCTAGCGCCGTCAGTGGGAACGAGACATTTCAATCTTGTTTCTCTGCATATATGAGTCCTTCAAACACCTTATTCGATCCCGAGGGGTCCTTTGGATCATCTCCTCGTGGGCCGGTTACTGGTTATTGGACTCCACATCATATTCATACCCATAGGTGGGTATTTCTTATATCTAGATATACTCCATCTTATGGCTTTAGATCCATCTTGCATACCCCTGTCATATCATTCTATCTAGCTAGTATCGGAAGGCATGACGGGCTTTTGCCTAAAAAAGATGAATGATTAGGGAGGGATTCTATCTACTCCTTCTTTGATGTTCTTGGCCTATGATCTAGGGTTATCATTGAAACTGCGCCTTGTGTGCATCGAGAGGTTATTTACTCATGAACAAACCCTAGTAGGAGCGTAATCCGTCGGGCTCTAACTTTACCATGGTATCATACAGGGCCGCGGCAGTGCATCTTGCTACGCGCCTTATAGCCGCGGCCTCGGTGTCATGTAGCAATGGCTGCGGCCTCCTTTTCCTACTTGGTTCATTATCTCCTGGATTGCTCACTTCTGTTAGTTTGTTCTCATATTATATATATACATTGTAAAGACTAACAAAAGAAGAGATGGAGGGAGAATCCAGCCGGAGTGCAGAAGTCAAGGATGAGATTGTGCAACTATACAATCACCTTAATCACCTCTATGACAGTCACGCCTCGCTTCAGACCCAGGTCAATTTTCTCACTCAGAGGGTGGTAATGCTGGAGGCCGCGACATCTAAAAACATAAGCACGACAGTGGAGGGACTAGAAAAACCAGCCATGCCTACCATGGAAGTAAATGAAGCTGCCGAATCAACCATCATGGGTCAAAAAAGGCAGAAAAAGTCAGGTGCCTATACTCAGTTGAGCCTCCCAATTGAAGAGATCTTGGAAGTCATCAAAGGAGATAAGATTTTGAGGTGGCCAGAAAAATTGAGAGCTCCACCCCACAAGAGGAACAAAGCTACCTGGTGCAAATTCCATCAAGACCATGGCCACGACACAGAGTAATGCTATGCTGTGAAGGATGAAATTGAAAGGCTAATCGGAAAAGGGATGCTGCAGCGATTCGTAAAGAATGCATAGGGGATTCATCCGGATCCAGCTGAGGCTGCCTACCGGATCTCATCCTTAGTCTTTCTATTTTCAACTATTTCTGTTTATGTTTTATGAACCTCATTGTAGCCTTAAATACTCAAGACTTTATGTTTTGTTAACAAAGTCATTGGCAGCATACATATATAAGTATATGAACTAGCAAGTTTAGCTATATCTGATATTTCTCTTGATTTCATAACCTGCTACCTCACAAAAAAACTTGTTGTCTCAAACAGATTTCAGAGGAAATATAACAAAATTATCTTGAAGGATTATTCTACTTCAGAATGCACTCATGGATGGGATACGACCTTCGTTAGCTATAAGGTTTCCCTCGCAATGTGCAACTACATCTTATCACATGATGGCTATGCTCGCGGAGGCATCTGAGGATCCAAGGAGCTTTTATCAACCACCAGGGCCTACAATGCCAATTATCTGCTCTCGAAGTGCGACGTCAGCCACGGGGGCTTATAACGCCACTCTTAGCTTTTGGGACTCGTCATCGAGCCAGGGATGGATCTATATGTATTATTAGCTGTGGGTGGCTTAACAACATAACACAGCCTGGAGAGTCTTGATAGTATCTCGCATATTAGCTGTGGGTGGCTTAACAACATAACCCAGCCTGGAGAGGCTTGATAGTATCTCGCATATTAGCTGTGGGTGGCTTAACAACATGACCCAGCCTGGAGAGGCTTGATAGTGTCTCGCATATTTGTTGTGGGTGGCTTAATAGTGTAACCCAGCCTGGGGAGGCTTCATAGTGTCCCAAGATCGACTAAAGGAAAGCCATGAAAGACAATGGAATCGGCTATTGGAGGCTCGGTCATCATGATCATGAGGCATGTCAAACCCACAGAAGGGTGGCCTCGGTTTCCCAGGGGCAAGGTTCTGCAGCCCCATTATCTTGTCAATAGTCAAATAGATGCCGCGGCATCCTCATCCACCGCTACCCTAGTGCTGGATGGCAACCTGCCACAGCTAAATGGAAAAAAAAAACGGCCGAGTCGCGTTCAAATCACCGCGGCTTCTACTGAAAATTGAAGAAATTAATCCCTACGGTGGTGCTAAGGTAAAGCAAAAAAGGGCCAAGGTGACAAGGGCACCGCAGATGATTAACAAGAGCAAGATCGCATCGAATTATGCTATGTTTCCGCGGACCTAGTTACAAGTACTACAAGTTCGTTCAATACAGAAAGCAGGTTACAAATATGAGGTAGTAACGTGCAACCATTCATTATAGCAGGCAGAGTAAAACATGCAATGCAGAAAAGAAAGGAATATTAAGCAGTGATAAAAATATGGCCGCAACCCTTGTATTAATTAACTTGGATTACAGAAATGAGGGATGCAGCCACAACAAAGTTCAAAATTACAAAAGTGCAACATAAATTTAAAATCTAAGAGGCTGCGTCATCATCGTCATCAGCCTCATCACCGCCCGCGACAGTCTCTGTCTCCCCATCCTCAGTCGCTACCTCTGCCTCTGCTTGGGCTATCAGCCTTGCTCTCTCCTCAGCCATGGCCCTCAGCTCAGCAATGCACTCCTGATGTTTCGCATCACTTAATTTCCAATCGAGGACCGTCTCCTTGGCATTAGGAAATTTTTTAATGATTCTCTGCCGTAACTCCTGATAGCCGCGGAGGTATGCCCTGTTATTGGTAAGGAAGAAATCCTTGGAGCCTTTGAAGGACTCCACGGCATGATCTATGGCTAGCTGGAGGGAGTCGCCATGATCTTCTTCCATCTTTTTTATGGCTGCGGCATGGGCTTCGTCCTTCTGAGTAGACTTGGCTTCAAGCTCTTGGTATTTTTGCTGGAGGAGGGCAAGCTTGGAAGTTGCAATCTCTGCAACACGGGCGACTTCGGCTGTTTGGGCCTGCAATGATTTCAGAGATTCCGCGGCCTGATTGAAATTCTCTTTCGCTTCCTCTCTGGCCTTGTTGGCCCTCTCCAGGTCCATATGGGCTTCCAGGAGGGCCGCGGCAGAGGACGCTTTCCCGGCCTCAAAAGAAGAGGTCCGGGAAGACTGTAGGTCCGCGGCATGTGCACTCTTCTCGGCCTCTTTCAGCCTGTACAAAGCCTCGTACTTTATTTTTTGGACCACAATCACATCCGCGGCCTGTATATGAAGTAAGAGGTTAGCAAAAGTACAAAAAAATACAAGATACAAATATTCAATGACTAGTATGCACCCTGAGAAGGCTGTGGAGGCCACAATTATCCAGATCTTTGTGATCCTCCCCAACAAGTCTGTCGAGGTCCGTGGCATCCAAGGCTCGCTTCATTCTCTGTGCAGCCTTTGAAGTAGTGTCCCAGGAGGAATTTGGGTTAGGCTGCCTTAGTTGAGGCCTTGGCCTACCGTCTGGCCCGGACTCTCAGCGGAATTGGGGAGGCGGAAAATTTGTATTGACGGACACTACATTTGGTGGGGGAGGAGAAGACAGTTGGAGGGGAATTTCCACTGACATCAGTCCGGCCGCGGCCAAATTTTCCCCTATGTCATCATCAAAATGTTCATGATGCATAGGGGCTTCATCATGAACCACCTGATCCGCGGCAGGATCTGTGGTTTTATCTCCAGCGGAGGCCGCGGCCTGTACCTTGGGTCTAGACCGCTTCCTTTTTCTGCTTCCCGCGGTGTTATTCAGGACGACCGCATCCTCATCCATCTCTGCCAGCTGCGTAGCCAGCAGCTCCCTATCAACCTCTTCACCTCAAAAAGAATGGCATGAGTTCAACAAGAAAATAAAATGACCGCGGAATGAAAACAATGGCACAGTTAATTACCTTCTGCGCCCATCTGTTGAGGAATTGATTTGTTTGGGAAGAATCCCGCCTCAAATATAGTGGTCGACGTTACAAGTATGCTAAACTTCTTATGCTCAGCAGGAAATTCCGCCGCCTCAGCAACTCTTTTTTCCTGCCGCGGGTTCAAGTGAATATTGTCAAGGGCTGCAGAAAGAAAATACAATTCAAGTTAGCAGAGGTCAAGTGAAATTAAAGGACACGGCTATAATCTTATACCTAGTTTTGAAGGTGAACCCCACTGTCGCGGAATTCTATATGATCTCTCCCTTTCATTCTCCTCGGGGGTGCATCTCCCAGCCTTCACCGGAGACGTAAAAATATTTCCCCTTCCTATTTTTCACACTAGTCGGTCTCCCAGTGTATAGGGTCTCATCCCTGCCGCGGCTAGAAAAATAGTAGTAGCCCGTGAACTTTACTGAGTTCTCCTTTGGGCGGTAGAAGTGAAAGAACTCCGCGGGAGTAATGTCCTTTTTGAAAAACTTCTCCCAAAGGACAACTGCAGCAAGAACAGCTCTCCAACCGTTGGGGTCTAACTGAGATGGAGCCAGTTTCATTGTCTGGAAAATGCGATGGATGGGAACAGGAACAGGAAGCCGTAGCCCGTAGATGAATGCGTGCAAAGGGAAGAAAATCCCATCGTCAGAAAGGGTCGTGCACGTTCTTTGGTTCGCGGAAGGGGCTGAGCACGTCAAGTTTTTTGGGAACTCAAAAGCCTCACCAACCTGCTCAACCCATTCTTGGGTCATCGAGCTGCGGATGTTAAGCGCGGCTAATGGTTTTGCAACCCTCCCTGATATACCTCCAGGCTTATTTCTAGAGCCCGCGGCAATGTCTCCTCCCATGGGATGGGTACTTGAGTTGGCTTCCTCTTCCATCGACTGAGATGGGGAATCCTTTCCAGATGCAGAATCTACGGAGGTTGAGTCAATTATCACGCAGTTCGAGCAATCTTTCAGTTTGCAGGGCCCAACTGATCTCAGAAGGGGCACGGAAGTAAGTTCTGGGGGAGAAGTCCCAAAATGTTTTGCCCAAAAGCCTCTAAGGAAATCATCTGGGTCAAAGCTCATATGGCTGCAGCAGTACCTGAAAAGCAGAATTCGCAGTTAGGCGCCACAGCCAGTATGACTTGTAAGACTTTAAGAAGACGCAGAAGGTTATTTTTTAGGTCTTACAAGCTGGAATTACGTCCCTAATACGTTTGCTTATGGGACCAAACGGTCCCATCTATCCGCAGCCACATCCATATTTATGGAACATGTGCTTCCACGAAAATAAGACAGAAATGCTTCAAAGCATTGGCCATTCCTAATTCTTCAGACAACTCGATATACTCTAGTAGCAACAATAGTTATTTTACATGGATGTCTTGGGTTCGTGAAAGTTTTAAGGCTCATGAAAGTTTTAAGGTTGTTCCGAGATGACCAGGTGGGATTAAGTTGATTTGTTGTCGCGGATGGCGGCTTGGGGGGCCGCGGCCATTTAGCACGGTTTGACGCAAGATTGCAAGTTCAGACGATTATTATAATCCTATGTTGTCGCGGCCTCTGTCCTAAACTGTTGACTAACCAAATTTTAACTATTCCAAGATCAAATTCACAGAATGTGGAGGTTTCATCTATGAACATCAAGAACAGTGATGTGTATTTCATATGCAGCATATGTGACGAAAAGCAAAACGAACAAGTAAAATCCTAGATTTCTAGCAAATGAATCAGGAAAGGCATAAAAATGGAAGAAAATTGTAAAAAGTGGTTGAAAAATCACCTGGGAATGAAAAGGATCGAGAAGATCGGCTACAAACCTCCTTGAACTGCCACACACTGCCTCGGAGGTTCGCCGGAATATGCAAGAAGAAATGTGCAGAGTTTTGCTCTCAATTTGCTCTCAAAAGATTTGGAAACGTAATGAAGTCCACGGCCAGAAACAATTTATATAAGGGAGCGCGGAAGACGAATCGTCGCTTTGGAAGCACCGCGGCACCTTGGCTACTTAGCCGCAGTCCCAATATGTCTCCCTTAACACTACGGCTTGGGGGCTTATTGATAGTACAAGTATAGCACCCTGCCGTGGTAGTATTTCTATAATCGCATTCAAGCCATATAAGCCGCGGCCTGTATCTCATATGAGGCGCGGCCAGAACTTTTGTAGGGTGAGGCCTCTCCATAAGAGGCCGCAGCACCCCAAATGACCTCAGCTCAGGTTCCGCGGATCCCCTTCAGTAGCGCAGCACTGCTCCTCTGGGCGCGTGCCCTCATCTACATCTACTGAAGACTTGGTGTACACCACGTGCTCAGGGCACGTGATTCAACGCATAGACCTCCTATAAATAAGGGTCCACACCTCGAGATAAGGGGGTCTTTTTTTCACGAGATCGGTTCCAGACACACCCGAGACACTCCAATACAAATTCCCTCTACACAACCCCAACATATGATTGGGAGGCCATATATCTACAACACAGCTACCTCTCCGGCATACCGGAACCCCCAGTCATCATGTATTCTCCTTTATTCTCATACTTGTACGCCTCTTTAGGCACTATTATATTGTACAATGCAACGTACATAATGAGAACGGAGCAACACAGTGGACGTAGGCCTATTTCAAATGCTGAACCACTCTATATCTTGTCTTCTCTCTGTTTACTTGCTTTACTTGTTATTTACACACTTTTCTCTTGACTTGCTGGTATGAGAACGCCCTATGGCCGATTTCTCGTATCATCATATATAGTCACGTCATCCCTATACATATATATATATATATATATATATATATATATATACTAATCCTGCATCCCTGGGTTAGCACCCATTAATGCACCTATCAATAATAATCCAGCACCCCCAGGTTATCTCACATTAGTGCGCCTATTAAGAGAATCCTGAATCCCTGGGTTCGAACCCATTAATGCACATATCAATAAAATCCTGCATCCCCGAGTTAGCACCCATTAATGCACCTATCAATAATAATTCATCACCCCGGGTTATAACCCATTAGTGAGCCTAACAATAATCATCCTTGTACCCCCGGGTTATCATCCATTAGTACACTTAATCAATAATGATCTTGCACCCCCGAGTTATCACTCATTAGTGCACCTAATAGTAAGATTCTTGCACCCCCGGGTTATCACCCATTATTACTCTTAACAATAGTATTACATAATAGGCATATACACATCCTATTATAATTTATAGGTTTTTCTCCAACCTACATATATACTTCTCATACGTATTTTAACCTCAACACTACGTATAGTATAAATATTTAGATTATTATATCTCTCATAATCACCAGGGTACATTCTCTTTATACCGAAATAAGTAAATTATTTATTCTCACATACTTTCCCAAAATTCCGTCTTATTTAAATTCACTATTTGGCAGTTTTTCTCACCCAATAAATCGGTAAACTCAAAACCGGTAAAAATTCCCTCTGTCGCTCGAGCCAGATGACATGTCGTTCGAACTAGAATGACATGTCGTTCGAATCAGAATGACATGCCATTCGAACGATAATGACATGTCGTTCTAACCACTTTCACGTGTCATTTGAACCACTTCGTGCGAGATCCCCATCTCGTTTGAACCACTTCGTGTGAGACCCACTGTTTCGTGTTCTTCACCAAATTTCAGCGTTTTCTACCATTTTTGGACCTAAAAACCTCTAAGATTCAACATCCAACGCCTTATCATCAATACCCATTAACACCTAACAGATTATAAATCATTCCTAATATCCTAGGATCATTAATTCGTCATTAAACATCATAATTATTTAAAATCCCCAAATTAATTCATATGAACCCTAGTTTCCAAATTTTCATTTAAAGAACCTAATCAACACAGATTCGTTCATCAATATATAAATCCAATTTCGTGGTTAATCCTCTACATACATGAAAGAATTTCAACCACCAATTAACCTAATCCTTAATCATAATTTAAATCTCCAATTTTCACCCAATTAACATGTAAATCATGATTAATTTCACCTATTCTAACATGAGTATGATTATTGATAAAATAAATCAAGTAATAAACACTTGCCTCGAATGTGACGGTTTGATTCATTGGTGATGTTGGCATATACGCGCTCCTCTCTTCTTGATCTACACGTTGGTGGTCACGGTTGTGCAAGGTTAGGATAATTTGGCATTCCCTCTTGGAGTTTGGTTCTCCCTCACCCCTCTATGGCCGTCCATTACTTCTTGTGTCTCACAACCCTAAAATACTTTACTTGGCTGATCAAATAACTCCTAATTTTCGTCCATTAATTAAACCCAAAAATATAATTTACCAAAATGCCCTCTCGGGACGCTGGTTAGGCCTAAAATTGCTCTAGAACCCAAACTAAACACCCCGGTATATTATTTTGACTATCTCGACCCTCTCGAACTCAACGGAGCGCTCTAAATGACCATAAGAGTTAATAAAAATAAATTCTCTTTTTATTCCATTCAATTAGTCCCGACACGACTCACACGCTTGTCAGATTTAAATTACCAAACTGCCGTACTTCTCACTTCCGACAATTTATCAAAAGTTATAATTCCATATTGCATATCTCACAGTAATATTCTATAATTCTCAACAATAAGTATTAACCCTTGGAACGCTAGTTAATAATTATTTTAATCTGGATTACTAACAAATTAATTTCTCTCATTTTAATTTAATTAATCCAATAACAATAATTAATCGCATACTTATTCCCATAGTAATAATTAATCACATAATTATTTAAATCGTCAAAAATACGGGGTGTTACATACTCACCCTCTTACAATGGAATTTCGTCCCGAAATTCGGAAAAAATATACCAGCTACAGATAATGCTGTAAAAATTTTGTGCATCGCATCCTTGCGCTCACAAGTAAGCTACTCCGTACCACCCATATAATATGCTATCGAATACCCTTAATAATGAACACTTCACATGTGTTTGTTTTAAAATCCAGGTTACCCTGTCATATAGGCTCTTGCCCAAGCCTTTCCCCTTAAATTTCACTACTTAAACTTTATTTTGGATATTCACTATCTAGCCTTCTACTATTTGCACCTTAGTAGATTTATTTTCTTTTCAGAGACATACGACTTCGTCTCGTGTCATTCATACAAGTAAATTGGCTCTGCAATATATTTCACACACAATATATATATGATAATATCAATTCTTCTCAGATATTCATAATCATAACTGGCCCCCCACCTTTAACTATCAAGTAGGACTCACAAGAAAGTTTACCGTGCCATACTTCTACTGGCACTCTTCCCGAACGTGAACTTATAAGAGTTATTTCGACACAAACTCCACTAGTGGAAGGTACTCCTCCCGTCCTCCTCTAAGATCTCAAGGTACACATAAAATTTTATATTTCGCATCCGATTAGACTGCTTGTCCTGTCCATCCCTTTAAGTGTATTAAACCGTACTCAATCGCATTTTAGTACCTATAATCTCACCATCTCAGCTACAAAAGAAGATCCATGGGAATACTCTTCCATTCTCTAGTGGAAGGAGCCCCTACTGGTTTTAAATTATTCGCCCTTTTTCTAACAGTCAGGTGATCCACTGCAAGACTAACTTTGGAAATTACTCTACATTAAACCCATTACCACTATTATTAGTATCCTAATAAATTGTGCACTCTCTGGAATACATTCCAGTTTATCTTGAAATGTAAGTCTCTGCCAAATCTTACGGATTACTCGTCGTCTTACCCGACTACATGTTATCGAATTCATATGATAATCATAATCCATTTCTTGATTCAATCACCTAGGGCGCCCATACACCCTATGCCTCACGCATTATTGTACAAATGACATGAAATTTCCTTACTTCAATTCTTGCACACTCGGTATGCTGATGTGGTAGGGGTGCACTCAACCACCCCACTAGTCAAAACTTAGTCAATCCTTCAATGGTATCATTTCTCTATTCCCAATGATACTAAGGCTAGGCGAGTCTATTGGCCTTAAGTTATAAAAGAATTGTCAGCTCTCAATTATATTCGTTTATAGGTACAATAACCAACTTACAAAACTTATGCACTATCGACCAAACTTCTCTCAAACTCCCGATGTTCGCTAGTTTTATGCGTGGGATGTCTCGAAAAGAGAAATCCAAACAAGGAACCCCCCTGATACACTACTATCTAACCTAGTCGGTTGACTTGATCGGTAAGGCCTTTAGTCCATACTATGTACCTTCCCACAATCTTTGTGTATTTACATAAAAGTTTACTCGTACACTCTCATGTACCTAAAAATAACATGAAGTATGGCGCTCTCACTATCCTAACTACTCAACATTATATATATATATATATATATATATATATATATGTATGTATATAACGAGCTCTATCTCTCTACTCGAAGAAGAACACAATGCCTCCTGAGCCTCCTCAGTAAAATAAAGTCCTACGTATCTGAATCACATATAACTAGACAGCATACTCCCTGAGGTCTACAATACCATGAAAACTTTCATATATTAATATATCTGGGCCTAACCCTATTTCAGGTGGCGCCACACAAAATAAAGATTTCTCCTCCCGGAGTATCCGACATGACAGTCATATCACTACATGTTTACTATCGTTTAACCATACGATAATTAATCACTACACATTACCATAATAAACCCTACTAACATGGAGAGATACATTTTGTAACTAGATTGTTAAAAAGTAAAGTTCCCCACTCAACTTGACTCGTACATGAATTTTAGAGTCCCAAATTTACATATAAGTTGTGACACACCCATGTCACTAGAATTAATCCTTTACTCACAAGGAAGAATAAGAACCTCACTAGTCTCTTCAAATTATAGGGTCTCAGCACGTGGCTGCCATCACGACCCATGAACATATGAAATCGTTATACATCTTAGGATTTCATCCTATAGTTATACCCTCTCATCATGGAAAATTTATTCCATCATGTGGGTTCGCGCCCATTATTGAAACGTTGGCCCAAGCTCTCTAGGCATCCATTTTAGCTTTAATGAACTTCCGTTTACATCCCGGGCCCCATCGACCCTGACATACTGTATGCTACTATTAACAAGGACTCTATTGGTTCATCCTGAACCCATCACTCTAGGGTTATAAATTTCCTGGGCCTAATTCTCTTGACCCCAAATTACTTTGTTGGAAGTATCACTCCTCCAGTTGCTATGCCTCACTGGCATGATTTACCATTTCTAATCTTTTTGGTCTCACTTCTCAATTGTGGACACCTTAAACACTTGTAGTTCAACTTACTTCACATAAGGAAACTTCACAATCCATTTCCCCATCACTGGTCCCACTAACCATTTTGGAAATGTCCTTCTCTCGGACCAAGTAGTCTTAACTTACTGGCTACACTGGCCTTTTGGAACTATGGTTGTCCTCCATGGCCCTAATTTACTTCATCATCACTTTGTAGGAAGTTAATCAACTTAAAATCAGCTAAATGAGTTCCTTATTGGGTATACTCTCATGTGGGGTTCCGCAAACACTGTTAAGTTCAGTTTTGCTTTTCGGCCAGATTCTCTAACCTTTTTGGCTCACTTCTTTTGGAAAGAACGCAATAACTAGTCACCGTATAACCTTGACAACATCAACATTAGTCATCCTAGCTGGTTTCTCATTTATGCTTGTATTCAACTCACGGGTCCTTTATCAACTATAGACCCTTTGGATAATTTATGCCCCTCTATGAGGTACGAAGTTCATTATGCAATTCAACCTTTCTCTCACGATCGGTTTCTATCTTACCCATTGTGCTAAACATTAAAATTTCATGCGCATTTTGTTACCACGTCGAATGGATGACCTCATAGTCAAATCGTACCCAAATTTCTCTATAAATTTCAAACACACTTCTTCATATGTGGTGATTGCCTCTAATCACTACATGATGCTCCTAAGAGCTATTGCTTTTAACTCCCAAATTTAATTTTGAGTGTCGTCACACCCCACTCTACGCAATTGCCTTCGGATTTTCTACCTCCGTTGGTCTGTTACACTCTCTTTTTCTTCTCCACATTTTCATCGATGGGTTTTCAAAAGAGTCCCTCTAATTTCCCCTTATCGACTATGCTAGGTGGTCTTGAAATCATTCCACCATTATCTAACACTCTGTCATGGGAACCCACTGTTCCCTAGTAATGATTTCACTATCACTTTCTTAAGTAATTCTCATGGTGATTTTTGTCACGATCAATCTTTCCCGATTACTCTATGCCTTCTGTTGGGTTTCTTCTCCTACAGTTCTTCTTATGGACCTCGGTGGTCATCCTAAAATGTTCGGTGTCCGAATCACACAGAATTTTGTATAATGAGTCACATCCATTATATTTTATAGCAGAAGAACGTAAGTCACGTACGTAAGGGAACACAACAATCCTATCATAAGGCTTTACATCAAAGAACGATATGCTGAAACGTAATAAGCCGCACAGATCCTAAGGAAACTAGAATCTAATTCTTTGATACCACCTGTGACACCCCGCCCAATTAAATATCGGCTGATCTATCCTTTATAAAATTTATAACAAAATGTTCGGTTGGTTCATTCTTAGCATCACTGTCGAAAACTTAAAGCTAATTAATTACCTAACATTTAATTAAACTAGTGTGAAAACATTTCTCAATTTAATTTGAAGCCAATTAATTCAGTTAATTTCTGAACATCGAATTATAAACCACACACAATAAATGAATGGTGATTGAATTAAACACTGAATAATTAAGACTAGATAAAAACTTCCAGTTCAAAGTCACAAACAAAATCAAAATAAATATTCAATCCAACAGAAAAGAACTACAGAGGAACTGAGCACAATCCCGTTAATGAGGATGGGCGACACAGGCCCGAATTGAAGCATCTGAACTAGGAACTGAATAAAATGAGATAAGCGTTTAATCTCAATGACCCGCAACGTTCACAACATCTGCAGCTTAGCCAACCATCAAAGTATCTAGAACCAGTGTCCCTGTGGCTAGGCACTTGTACTAATATATATATATATATATATATAATATCGGAGCTTGGTTTTTGAAAACGTGTACATTTTTAAGGGTGAGGATAGGTGCCACATCAATAGACATTTTTTCAAAATTAAGGGTTGAGATGAATTCTTATAACTTTATTTCAAAATTTGAATTTTAAGTTCAATTTTTTATTTCCCCCTTAAACTTTTTGATTTCCCCCACACCCCCCCCCCCCCTCCCACCACCACCAAATCCAACTCACACAGTTCTCTCTCTCTCTCTCCCTAACTCACACACATGCACACACCAGTAAACCCCCTTCCCCACCCCTCCCGCCCCCTCTAAACCCCCTCCCCCTTCCCCACTCACCCGCCCCTGCCCTCCCTCCTTCCCCGCCCCTCCCGCACCCTTTAAACCCCCTCCCCCTTCCCCACCCACCCTCCCCTGGTAAACCCCCCTCCCCGCTCCCCCCTTCCCCACAAACACATGCACACAGGCACAAACACACACACGCACACAGAAACACACACACACACCCGCACATAGAAACACACACACGTACACACAGAAACACACATGCACACACACAACATTTTGGGGATTTTATTTTTTATTTTTTTTAGTTTGCCCTTCAATAGGGGATGATCTGACTTTTTTTTTGTTAGTTTGTTCTTCAACATTTATTCGGGGATGTAGTTCTTCGATTTGGGTACGATTTGGGGATGATTGTTGGTATTCTGCGATTTGGGGTTGATGGTATTCTTCAAGAAGTATTCTTCAATTTGGGTATGACACAACTATTGGTTTGTTGGGTTTCAATATTTTTTTCTTTTGGTTGTGTTGCTTTTTTATTGTGCATTTTCTAAAATGTATAGTTTTAGGAACATACCCAAACAAATAATTTCATTTAAATACCTGGAAACTATAAATGTATAGTCCAAACATACTTAGATAGTCCAAATAATCATGTAGTTTACTGCATTAGGCATAGAGTATGCTTAGTTAAACATACTTGAGTTTCATGTTCTGTGTGTGAATGTTGTTTTTTGGAATAATTATTCCTGTTTTGAAAGAATTGTAAAATTAGAACCCAAAATCCATGTATGCTAATAGTAAATGATTTTTTAATCAATGTTAATGATTTTGAATATTTTATCACGCGTCTGTTAACTTGAGCAGGGGTAATGATTTTGAATATTTTCGGGACATGAGATTGATTTCAGTAGATGTAATTAAGAATTCAGCATTTATATACACTCATAAGCAACTTTTTCTTATGTAAAGTTACCCCGTATTTTTTGAATGACAAACGTTAAATATATGTATTCTTTAGTAGTCCATTTGAACGGGCTACAAACACGTATGTATTCTTAAATATATTGTTGAATGCAAGTCTGTTATGGGTTTCAAATTTCATCTTTCATATGTTTTAAAGCAGGTTTATTTTCTATTAGGATTTAATTTGAGTCTATTGCATTCTTAAATATATTTTTCTACTGATATGGATATATTTTTTCATGACGTGTGGTTCTGATGTTGGGCACAATTCACAACATGGTGATGCGACTCAAGTTTGGACACAACATGGTGATGCACCCGTGTTGAATTTGGATCCCTATGCATCAACATATATGTTTTAATCATTTGTGGCATTGATTGGAGGTAGGTTCAGAGCTGCATATATGTAGCAGTTGTACATAATTTTTAGTGTAGCAGCATAATTTTGCTCTATATCTGAAATTTGATTTTTAGTGCATAAAGTTATGCTCTTTTGGTATTTAGAGTTTATACAAATGCCACATGCTTTCTCTTAATTGTTGGTTGAATGTAAAATTACTCCTCAACATGTATCATGCTTTTTATTTAATGTTTATCTTATGGGTTTTATTTAATGTTCATTGAGGTTTTATGTTCTCATATTCCAGATATGACACATGCTTTTACCGCTTATATGTTTAAAGTTATTTATGATATCTGGGATTATTGTGTATATGCAAACTGTTCTAGTTGGTTCATACTTTTATTCAACACATATGGTTATGTAGAGGTGCATAAGTAGGATTTGGGGATACATTAGTTGGATGTTGGTATTATGTTTATGGGTGAAACTAAGGCTCGAATTCAAAACCTGATATGTGGTTGCAAATATAATATTGTTCTTATGTTTTGCAGGTTTTTGAATGAGAATGGGTCGATGGGCATTGGCGATTGGTAGGCGGGGTCGCTGTTCGTTGCTTGAATCCCACTACATTTTGCTTTTTATTTTCATCAGTCAATGAAGCGGAGAGGGTGTTCAAGTTGACATCTAGAGCTAGCAATTTGACATCTCAGAACATGGGTTCCTGCTGGTGAAGGAATATAAATCTCAGAGCATGGACCTATTCTGATCAGTGGCGGAATAAATTTAGGTATGAAGTGGATTGGGCATCATATATGCATCTATATATATGCAGCAACATATATGCAGGCTGCATATATGTACCAGCATCTATTCAAGTTGCATATATGCATATGCATATATGCTGCAGCATATATGTAGCTGCATATGTTCAAATGCATATATGCAGATGCATATATGTTGCTGCATATATGCGAACCATCATCGTTTTTCTTTCGAAGGTGAATTTTTAGACGTACAACCTTATTTGGGGATGAAGTAACTCCGTGGAAGTATGAGCGAGCTATATTAGTGTAAGCTCAGCCTAGAAATATCCATTAACATATATATATATATATGCATATGCATATGCATATATATGTAATGCATATATATATGCATATCACACTGCACACTGCCTCGCAAATTGCATATATATGCATATCACACCAAACACAGCATTCATGTGTTAACATATAGTTCCTTTTTCCTAATATTGTTATTTGTTTTATTTGTAGACCAAATATGATGGGATCAAACTCGAAACTGCATTTTTGTATGAAAGAGGTAATCCAATTGGATCCTCCTGAATCAATTTCGAATTTAGACAATTTGGATGTGATTATATATTTCATTTTACTGATTGTATATTTACTTATGTGACTGTATCTTTGTTCGAGAAACTGATTAATTATGTTTATTGTTTGTCAAATCGTACAGAAAAAATCGAGAGGGAGAGAGTGATAATTGCTAGAGGTGGGAAGAAGGATGTGAAGACGGTAGTAGTAGCACCTAATCCAGAAGAACCATGGCACAAACATTTTGAGAAAGTCCCACATATTCTCCTTTCCCTGCCTTCTAACTCCCATCTTCGAATTTGGATTTTTTTTTTAATTTGTTGGATTTGTTGTTAGCCCTTAAATAGGGTGGATAGTCTAATAAACAAAGGAGACTATGTCCAATTGTTTTTAAAAATTGACACTTTGTTTTTTTGACTCATAATTAATTTGATTGGTGAATATTGTATATTTCATTTTATATGTGAATTTTTTTGAAGAATTTAGACAATTTGGATGTTGGACTATTTGTTATTTGTTGAGCAGGGTGAATATTTTCATAAATAAAGGAGATTATGCCCAATTTTTTAAAAATTTGACACTTTGTTTTTTTGAGACAATGTGAATTCGATGGATGAATATTGTATATTTCATATTATAGGTGAATTTATTTGATGAATCTAGACTATTTGAATGTTATTGGACTATTTGACATTGTTTTAAAATTACACTTCGAAATTTTTGCTTTTTGCTATTACATATTTTGAAAAATTGTCGCCGTTTCGCAATTACGTACTTTGGAAAATTTTGTCGTGCCTTCAGGCACGGGCATACGCTAGTGTATATATATAGCAAAAGAGAGAAGAAATACAAGAAACGGGTCAGAGCCCGAGGTGGAAAAATGATTTAGCAAGTATTTAAAACTGGTTCTTAAAACAAGTCTTATATGCATGTTAGTTATCGATCTCTCACATGAGTTTCTCACCAGTCATCTATTGTGCACAACTAACGTACATCTAATCTCCCACTAGTTATAGTACCCAGTCTAACTAGTCAGAACCCGTACTAATACTAACTATGCTCACTAGTGGTATTCCCGTATCGCCCATGCAATACGCTATTCAAAAAGTTTATCTCACATACTAAGTTTCATTACTCACCGTTTGAATGGTAAATCTTTTATCCACGAAGATTATTTTATTTCTCATTTTCATTTTATCTACTAGTCTCACAAAGTATAAAATTCCACAAGTACAGTCATATATATATATAGTCTCATCATCCTATATATATACACTAACCCTGCACCCTTAGGTTAAGACCACTTGGCACAATGTAATGATTATTACTATTACCAAGTCTACTAATTTCACACAGTAGAAATATTCACAACTTCATATATATATATAGTCACATCATCCCTATACATATATATATACTAATCCTGCATCCCCGGGTTAGCGGCCATTAATGCACGTATCAATAATAATCCAGCACCCCCCGATTATCACCCATTAGTGCGCCTATCAAGAGAATCACGCATCCCCGGGTTAGCACCCAATAATGCACCTATCAATAAAATACTACATCCCCAGGTTAACACCCATTAATACACCTATCAATAATAATTCAGCACCCCGGGTTATCACCCATTAGTGCACCTAACAATAATCATCCTTGTACCCCCGGGTTATCACCCATTGGTACACTTAATCAACAATGTTGTTGCACCCCCGAGTTATCACTCATTAGTGCACCTAATAGTAAGATTCTTGCACCGCCGAGTTATCACCCATTATTCATCTTAAAAATAGTATTACATAATAGGCATACACACATCCTATTAGAATTTATAGGTATTTCTCCAACCTACATATATAATTCTCATACGTATTTTAACCTCAACACTACGTATGCTACAAATATTTAGATTATTGTCTCTATCGTAATCTCCAGGGTACATTCTCTCTGTACCGAAATAAGTAAAGTATTTATTCTCACATACTTTCCCAAAATTTCACCTTATTTAAATTTACTATTTGGCAGTTTCTCTCACTCCAATAAATCGGTAAACTCAAAACTGGACTCTAAGAAAATTTTCAAAAACTCCCTCTGTCGCTCGAGCCAGATGACATGTCGTTCGAACCAGAATGACATGTCATTCGAACCAGAATGACATGTCGTTCGAACCATAATGACATGTCATTCGAACCACTTCCACGTGTCATTCGAACCACTTCGCGCGAGATCCCCATCTCTTCTGAACCACTTCGCGCGAGACCCGCTGTTTCGTCTTCTTCACAAAATTTCAGCGTTTTCTATCATTTTTGGAGCTACAAACCTCTAAGATTCAACACCCAACACCTCATCATCAATACCCATTAACACCTAACTGATTATAAATCATTCCTAACATCCTAGGATCATTAATTTGTCATTAAACATCATAATTATTTAACATCCCCAAATTAATTCATATGAACCGTAGTTTCCAAATTTTCATTTAAAGAACCTAATCAACCCAGATTCGTTCATCAATATATAATCCAATTCTGTGATTAATCCTCTACATACATGAAATAATTTCAACCATTAATTAACCTAGTCCTTAATCATAATTTAAGTCTCCAATTTTCACCCAATTAACATGTAAATCATGATTAATTTCACCTATTCTAACATGAGTATGATTATTGCTAAAAGAAGGAAAGTAATAAACACTCGCCTCGAATGTGACGGTCTGATCCGTTGGTAATGTTGGTATATACGCATTCTTCTCTTCTCGATCTATGCGTTGGTGGTCACGATTGTGCATGGTGAGGATAATTTGGCCTTCCCTCTTGGAGTTTGGTTCTCCCTCACACCCTCTATGGCCGTACTTTCCTTCTGGTGTCTCACAACCCTAAAAGACTTTTCTTGGCTGATCAAATAACTCCCAATTTTAATCAATTCTTTAAACCCAAAAATATAATTTACCAAAATGCCCTCTCGAGACGCCGGTTAGGCCTAAAATTGCCCCGAGACCCAAACTAAACACCTGGGTATACAATTTTGACTATCTCTACCCTCCCGGACTCAAAGGAGCACTCGAAATGACCACACGAGTTAGTAAAAATAAATTCTCTTTTTATTCCATTCAATTAGTCCCGACATGACTCACACGTGTGTTAGACTTAAATTACCAAACTTCCGTATTTCTCACTTCCGAAAATTTATCAAAAGTTATAATTCCATATTACATATCACACAGTAATATTCTATAATTCTCAACAATAAGTAGTAACCCTTGGCATGCTAGTTAATAATTATTTTAATCCGGATTAATAATAAATTAATTTCTCGCATTTTAATTTAATTAATCCAACAACAATAATTAATCGCATACTTATTCCCATAATAGTAATTAATCACATAATTATTTAAATCGTCAAAAATACGGGGTGTTACATATGTTTACTAATTTTTTAGTTGTGGACTGTCTTTATAAGAAACTACTTCATAATCGGTGGGAACCCATACCAAGGAAATAATCCAAATAAGGAAACCACTGATACCTAATCCCTTACCATCCCTTAGTCGTCGAAAATACTAAGTCATTTAAACTTTAGTGAATTACTTTCTGTCTTATCGATTTCTAAAATTTGTGAATTCATGATGCAAATAATAATTACATAACAAACTATATAAATATAATAAGTGACATATCAGTTGTAAAAAATTTCATTAGCTTGGTTGATTTGTGTGTTTTAATTATGTAAGATCATGCAAAATAAGGTTATGATCTTGCAAATCGATAGATTGTCTTAGACTTGCGATAATTTGGCAGTTGTGTACCGATCGATACTTCAATTAACAAGACTTATAATTTAATTATGGATACTTTGCAATGAGTAAATTAATAATATTATTACCTAAATTAATAGGAATCTAAGGAAGAAGAAGTAAATGACAAAAATAAAGATAAATAAGGTTGAAAACAATTAGAACAACAGAGTAAGATAATTAAACATTATAGTAAAATAGTTTACACTAAATATTTTGAATCAAGTTACACTAAGAAATATAAAGACAATCTAAACATAACGGCAAGTGAACTATTCATACAACTTAAAGAGAGTTACAATAAAAGGAGATAAACTTTAAAGTAAAGAAAAGAAAAAAATAGGACGAAAAAATGTTTCAATGAGTAAATGTAGTTTTTTATTGAGGGAGTCGTCTTTTCTTTCGTCCTTGAGTTTCTTATTATTGATCCGTTTCCATGCAACTAAAATAATAGTTTCTGAGTGTTTTTTTCATTTTAATGTTCATGCTTAACTTCAATAACTCACCTATAACCTCCACTAAAGTGGTTAGCCCTTGTACAAGCTCCTAAAAAATGTCCATAATTTGTGCAACCATTTGTATTAATCGGTCCCTTTATAACTCTTATCTATAACAATCGGCTTTTATTTCCACGTAGAACCACTCTATTATATGGTAATGATATCGTATACATATACCTTAGACACCAAATAATATTTGATAAAACGTAATAAGTGGATGTTGATATTCACATGTCACATTCCGACAATTAGTCATCATTAATTCGTTGTCAGCATTGCTTGAATAGACCTCTTTGTCACTAAAGGTATTTCCATCATTAATCCCTTAATTATAAAAGTCTCTTTGTTAGAGATCTTGTATTTCCTATCTTAATTTTCTCTGCTTCCTAAAAAATGGTCTTCAATGGAGATGACAATGGCGAGTCTAAAAGAAATTAGGATCTTAGCTCATTTTTATTTATAAAACTAGATATCAATAATTCAGACCCTTGGGCCATAGTCATTGCATCTTTAAACATATTTTATGATGATGATTGGGATCAAGATGGTTTATTGAGTGTGATCCGGATTTGTATTCTAACAACCCTGGTCCAACTACTTTGGATGACATTTGTTCCAGTACTACTAAATAGACCACTATAGGATAGAAGTCAAGGAACACAAACCTACATATAGCATTCCTATTGACTAAAATTACTACGGACAACATACCATAGTGGTTTATAGTGGTCCGTTACTAACTCCCCCTCTTCAACCTTCATGGGAAGCACACGTTTGATATTCGCTTAACAAAACTAAATATTTTGATGACCAAACTCTCAGTCTTCTAATTTTCTACTTGATCATCAGACACAAATGACTTACCCCACTTTTACTTGTGATACTAAGGGATATTATGCCTAGTAAAAATTAGAACATACCTTGTGTCCATACGGGATTAATGGTTTCCACCACTCACGCGATATTCATGGGGCCTTACGGATATAAATTTCTCACTGTCAAGGAGTTGAAAATATAAAGAATCGAGTCACCAACCTATTTCTATCAAAATGGGGAAAATGTAGCAGTCCCTAAAGAAATGACATCAGAAGATAAATTAATACATACGAAACCAAATAGATCATGGATCCGGGGAATAAGTTATCGAATTGGAAGGTTTGTTGCAGCATTTTTGCCCTTTTGATCTCTCATAACTTTCTTTGTTTTAAAAAAAATGCAACTTGTCTATACCATTTATGTGGAGTAAAATAGTGAAAAAATTAAATGGCATGACCATGTCATGGAAAAGATGGTGATGAGTCAATCTAAGGAGTACGAAATAAAAGAAAATAACTTAGAAGGTACCTAAAATATGAGAAGCATACCATATTGTAATCCATTACAAAGAATGGAATATACATGTCTGATCCGGCGGCTAAGAATAAAATAAAGAGAAAATGGTACATTAATACACCAGATCATAACCCACTATGAGAAAGTAGATTTGCATGTCTGAAGGGATTATGAATAGTCTTTTATCTTATCTTTATCCAACCCTAATGAACCATTATATTGATAAAACATTTTTCCATAACTTTATATACACATATAAAATGCGGGCTTGTGATAAATTAGGTTTCTTGAGAGTCTGGGCTTCACTACTTGGGTATATGTAGTACAGTAGGGACTCAAGATAAATAATTAAATTATCTATAAATAAATAGTTGGAAATACCAATTATATTAGTACAATTATTTCCTTTCTTTATTCAATAGTGAATTAATTCCACTAAATAATCATGACTACTTTCCACTTTAATTATCTCTGATATCACTCAGATATAATGTAATCTTATTTTCAAAGTTGATAATAGAATATAATATGATACCCCAAGTTAAGAGTCTGATGCCGTCTTGTTCAAATAAATTTACTTTAATTGATTTTAACCAACATGTACCCGGTTATAAAAAATCCACATGTGGGGTTTTACTTAGTGGAAACAAAACATATGAGTTTATCAAAGCCATAAGACAATCCCTGGTATTCCCTAGACGTGGATTCCTCCGAATTATGATTTTAGACCTTTTTACATAACTATCACCCAATTTGTGCAGATCATTTGGACAGATATAAATCACATCACACCCATAGCAATCAAAGTGACATTTGCTAAAGCATTCCAATCCCTATAATTCTCATGATTAATAATCCATGCACTTTTTTGTAAATGGTGTTATATTTCTTGAGTCTAATAAAGAAAACCTTTAAACTCAAATATCATAGGTGGCATTATTCAATACATTCCTGGAATTTACTGATCACAATCCTCTGTCGAACTATTAAATAATTTGTCGAACTATCGAATAATTATAGAACTGTCAAAAAAATTCCCGTAGTTTGAGATGAACAAATAAGATTTCATCACCACAATTTAGATAGGGTGTAAAACACCTATCTAGGTTGCGAATGTTTCAATGATTGAACCATAATTCTAATCTCCTTGTGATCTACCCGAAGTCTCATCAATAGAATTCTTACAAAGATCTATTGATTGACATGTCAATAATATATTTAAATAAAATATAAGTTGTTCTCATAACCGTGGTTCTTATTTCAAAATGAATTGACAAACTTTTACATAAAAGTACTTGTCATACATAGTTTTAAGAATAAAAACTCAACATAGAGAGCATATGTGAGTGTTGTCAGATTAGGATTCTTGTGGACCTTTGGGAAATAACGATGATGATGGTGATGATGAGTTATGCCCTTTTCTTTGTTAAGGAGAGTTTGTGAGGTTTTGTTTGTATGGGGTATGTTTGGTAGTAGATGCTCATGTTTTTATTTGGGTAGGCTTAGGTTGCATAGGTGGATGGGAAGTTTATGAAAGTTTTAGGGACATTTCTTGACATTAATACTTCATGTAGTTGCTATGTTTAAAATAAGATAAAAAGTAAAAATGAAATGAATAGATGATGATAATTTTCTCTCATCTTGTTGTGCCAACTGGAATAGTTTCTTATTATTTGAAATATATATAACGATACCTAAGTCATACATAATAATTTTTTTCATTGTAAATGATGAGTGAGACTAATGTCCTTTGGTGGAAGAAAATAATAACATTTTGTGAAAAAGAAAGGATGGGGCCCAAAGTTATGACATGGGTTGCCAATGTACCTTTGTGGGGATAAAAGTTGATTGAATTTTTTCATAAAATTCATTTTCAGAGGATAAAGTACTATGTAGTTCTTTCATGGGAGGGGAAAGATAAGATATTTTTTTAAATAGAAGGGAGGTGACAAGAGTCTTATCCTTACGAGAATCAAATTAAACGTAAATTTTCATGAGACTATCCAAGTTGATTAGATGCCCTATTTTTTCTCTGTCGAGGTGTGTGAGCAAAGTGGTTAAACTTGATCGAATTTTTTTAAGAGGTATGTGTGACACCCCGCCTAATTAAATACCGGGCGATCACTCCTTTATTAAATTAAAATGAAGGTGAACAGTTGGTTCATTCTTAGCATCACTGTCGCAAATAAAAACTTTTCCAATTTAAACACCTTAATTAATTTAGCTAAGTGTCAAAACCATTTAAACCCTTATTCTCATTTATTAAATCCGGTTATAAAACCTTAAATCATTAACATCTAAAGAGTCACACAATAAGTAGAAGAATAAAATGAACATTCAAGAGTTTACCCAACAATAATAAATCCCATCATTAAAATACTAAGGAAAACATCCTGACAGTAACAATCCCGAAATAAAGATACTGAAATTAAAAGAATTATAATCTCTAACAATATCAACTAAATAATGGAAAAAGGGCGACACATACCCCCACTGGATAAAGCTGAACTAGAAGTAGAGTCAACAATGAGGTCGTCAAAACAATGGCCTGCAACTCCCACAAAATCTACAGCGCGTTCCATCCAAAGGATCCTATGCAAGACGCCCCTGTGGCTGGGCACCTGTAATACATACATATATATACAAGAGAGAAAGAAAAAAAAAGAAATGGGTCAGAGCCCGGTAGTGTATATGATTTAAAAGTTCGTTTAGCAAGTTTTTAAATTGATTACAGGACAATGCAACAACATATTAGTGTGACACTCTCTTGAGAAATTCTCAACTCTCTTCTAGTGTGCACACCTATCGCACTAACCTTCCCAAAGGTTTAAATTATCATATATCTCACTAATCTTCCCCAATGATTTCACTTATCTTAGGTTACTCTCAAGATTTAAGACTGAACAATACCATTGTTAAAAAAAAATAAGTCTTCAGTTAGTATCCAAAGCTCTCATTTTAACTTTACTAATTAATAAAGTTTTCCAGTGTCATATTATACTTTCTCAACACAAGTATTTACAATTTGAGTCATCAACCATGCCCTACTTACCATATCACAGTAGGCAATTCCAAATTCCAGAATTTCATATATATATTAACTACTCGTATAATATATATTATAATAGCACCCCACATAAACTATGGTGCAGGCATACTCTACTATCCAATCCCCATATCACTCGTACTAAGGGGAATACAAATTCGAAATCACTCTCGAATTGTATTAACACATACACAAACAATATTGAGGCGAAGCATAGATTCCAAGTCTCTAAGAGCAAAGCACATACCAGCATCTCTTAGGACCGTCTGAACTATCAATCTGATAGCCTGTACCAAGGATATCTATCTCCTAGGGTACGAGTCAATATCCCCCCTAAGGCACACGAGATAAGATCGTCCCAGCGCGGTAACCTCAGGGATAGCAAGTAGCGTGGGTACATTTTTTCACACATAGATAGCATATGGATACACAATCATATAACTATACTAATATTACCATATCCATATTAGGTATATCTCAAATCCCATAGTTACGACATTTATCCTCATATCTCATTATTAGTTATCACGTTTAACGATTCGTCTTTAACTCTAATTCGAAGTATTATCCCAACTTACTATGTAACACTCATTGAATCTATTCTCCCAAGTATAAATTCAGTAGGAATTCATATATTTTCCGTCGTAATCATTTTTACGTAATCTCTCCCTTTAATACAAGATTTAATCGTTCCTTATGTAATTATCCCAAATATACAATTCTCATCTCACATTAAAGGCCCCAACATTATTCATATGTCCTACTGGTCTTCCATATCTCCCAAAACATTTTATTAAGGTTGTCCAGGAATTATTTCACATCAACTTGAATTTAACTAATTTAAAAAGGGAAATAGGAGTCTGCTAGGAGGGGTCAATAGATCGAGGTCTGGGGATCGATCGATCGAACCTTCGATTGATCGAAGCTCTTGGCTCGATCGATCGATCAAGCAGGTATACGATTTCTGCAGTTTTGCAGTTATGGATTTCATCCTCTAACCTCAAACAATTCCATATTTTTCATTCCCAATCGTCCCAGAATTTGTACTACTAACATTATATCATCATATTATGTATTTCCTACGTAAAGCATGTAAATTTCCATCACTAAACATGGATTAACAACCCAAAATTCACGTAAATGTCAAGAACCCTAGAAATCTCTTAAACATGGTTCTAACAAATCTTTTCCAGAATTTTCTTCTCCTAAAACATCAAAATTTCATGGTTTAATCCTCTACATGTTAAGGGATTTCTAGAATAACAATTAATTCATCATTACATGCGATTTCCTACCTCAAATTTTAGGTTTTTCTTCCGTAAAACTCACCCTAATCATCCCTACACTAACATGAGTGATGCATCAACGAAAATAAGTAAGATAAACACTTGCCTGGGATTTTTGACTTTCTGGCTTGGTGCCGAATTTTGTGTGGTTACGTTCCCCGTCTCGCGATCTATGCGTTAGCGGTGGCGACGGTGCAAACAGATGGGTTTTGAGCCTTGGATTGCCTTGAGAGCTCTCTCCTCTCTTCTCTAATGGTCGTTCTAGAGTTTTGAGTTTTCTAACCCTAGATGATGAAATAGACATCTGATATAACCCATTTAATTTTCGTGGGTTTAATTACCTAAAAATGTGAAATGTCCAAAATGCCCTCCCGGGGTACTAATTTGGCCTAAAAACGCCCCGAGACCCAAACTAAACCCGGGGGTACACTTTTCTGACTATCTCGACCCTTCCGAACGCGTTGGCGCACTCAAAATGACCATACGAACAACCTATAAAATATTCACTTTTATTAATCAACATTTAGTCCCGACACAACATAGGCGCGTCCCGACTTAAATTTCCATAATTGTCATTTTATTCACACGTGACAATATTATAAAAATAAATCTCATATATTACTATACTCATCCAGTAACATTCAACAAATAACAAATTTCCAATAATTACTAACTCTCGTCACGCTAGTAAATATTTAAAACAATATTCTGGATTAAAATTAAATTAATTTATCACAATTAAATTTAATAAATCCCATAATTTAAAAGCTATAAAAATACGGGGTATTACATACTTCCCCCCTAATAACGTAATTTCGTCCCGAAATTTGGAAAATAAGGCCTATCAGGTCGCACAATTCTGGATATCCTTTTCCATACACAAACTAACTACACATTATGGTGCTCTATCACTATAGCCCTTTCTTCACAGCAACATTGTTTTACATTCTCATTGGAGACACTTCACATTGTGCTCCCAACCAACAACATTCGCATAGGTCACGCTTATACGTTATAAATTTCATTATCTCACTATCATTAGGAGGTCGCACCTCACTACATGACAAATACTCGGATTTATTCATATACAAAACTCCCATTTCGAGAAAATTATACGAACATCTGATCACTCTTGCTCGCCTAAAACAGTCGTGGAATTCTGCCACAGTTATCGGATGTTCTCTCGACCAATCCAAAAACTTTAATTATCTACTCACCTCTAAACATACGGAAGGAGAATAGTCAAGGTTCTTCCATAACAAAACCTAAATAAGAACCTCGTAAGCGACAAACAGGTACGAGTGCTTCTATAGAGCATTCCTGAAATCATCGTATCAAGATTCCAAAATTTCCTTTATGTAGATCCACAAATCTTTAATAACCATGTGCCTATTCCCTGGCTAAGGGTGATACATCCTACTCGAAATGAAACCTTATCTTTTTTGGTTCCTGAAATCCCATATCAAAGGTGGGATTCACCAATCTCATCCTGATTCAGAAATTTATACTACGCCGGACCATGCACAGGCAAGACCTTCCTTTCAAAGGAAGTCTGGGTCATACTAGTTAATATTGTAAACCAGCCAAAAGGAATATCAATCACTTCCTTCTCGACGGCTTAATTCACATGTTCGGGATGAACCCTTGATCTTGTTTTGAGGATGGCAACCCATCCAAGGATTGTACCGACTTTACCGACCTCTTCCAATTTCAGCAATTGTAGATAAACATAAAATTCCTTGGTGTATGCCGAAGGTTCCACCCGTGCTCTTCTCTTCACGAAGCGTACTTCTGGACCTCTTATACCGTACTAACATCATCACCCTTTATATGTGTGAGCCGCTCTCACATTTGATTACTAACAATTCCGCTCCGAGTGTTCTTCATAATCATTTAATTCTGCTCCATTCAAGGAATACTCTTCTTAAATGGTTTTCCACAGTCTTCCAATTCAAATTAGGGTGTGCTATTCTAATTGCACACTTATGTATGGATTATCGCCACTCCTGTGATGTTTAATCCACTCCATCACTTCCACTTCGTTAAACTAGTCCCACAAACATATATGACACACATCCATAACCACGTCCCTTCGACTCGGACAATTTTAACTGCAGTTAACCAAGATGCCCACATTTTTGCAACACCCCGACTGCCCTAGGAGAGCGAACGACGTGCTACTCATCTGTAGAACGAAATAAATTCAACAAAATAGAAGGAATAGGGCATTCAAATTCCATGACGATAAAAGAGAAATAATAATTTTCCCAAAATAATTATGGTTGAGAAATAACAATCTCAACCTTCTTCAGATAAGTTCAACAATTTTCCCAAATGTGTATATCAACCAAAATAAATCACTAATGCTTTATCCATCAAAATAATTACAAGTCATCTCTTTTGTATAATAAAGTTATTTCCAGATAATCCATGCTAAAAATCATTCCAACTCTTTATTCGCCTTGTGTTCTGAACGCGGTTACGACATTTGGGTACTCTCAATCACCCTAGAACTCAAATTTTTTAAATCCTCCTTATCATCATTCCACCCCTCAACTCGTGGGGATAACTTCAATGCTTTATTACCACACGGTCCGGCTCTAGCCGATTTAAAACAAAATTCAACTTCCAACTTACATACATAATTACTTGATCCCATTTCGACCAGGGTACCGAACTCATGGAATAGTGACCAAACGTCTCCCTATTTCCAACCTGACGCTAAGTTTCATGAGTGGGATGTCTCGCAAAGAGAAATCCAAACAAGGAAACTCCCCGATACACTACTACCTAGCATTGTCGGTTATCGAAATTCTTTAGGTCCTCCGTCCGTGGCATGTACCCCTTTATTCCGTCTCTTGACAGAAAAGTTATAATTTCTCCCGTAATTATGCTTAACAAAGAACATTTCACTAATTGCACTATTGTTCAGTACAGGTTGATGGTAATTACATTCTATAAACCTCGAATACATACGATCAGAACTTTCAAAATTCCCTTCCCTAATAATAGGGTTATAACTCTTAACTCCCACATCCTTTAGAGATGCAACCACTCCGATAGCCTTGCAATAAATGCCCAATATCGTACTAACCATTTCTATAACGTTTTAACAAAGATAATATCATACTCGTATATCGCATCACTACAACGAGTAGCCTCAATGAAGTACAAAACGCTGTTAACATACTCATTCATCCTCCGCGGATAGCACTAAAGAAAAATCCTGCTATACTAGAGAAAAATATTCACATAATGGTAACATTTATAATGATATGCATTAAACTTGTCTCACATGCCAATTTAGCAATGAACAAAATATGGTGACTCTCTCGTGTCACATAAACATGCCGCATCCTCTAAGGATACAACTTATACTTCCATCCTTGCAATCATCTTGACAGCACAAATGGTTCTCAGACGTAACACGTCTGCCCAAACCAAAATAAAATTATTTTAATCGTCGTCCTTTACTAGGCACCGTATTCTTGTCCCTTTTTCTCACTTTGGAACATATTATTGTGAGAAATTTCACTCCGCACCAAAATACCTCAACACATAATCCACTTACCACCTCTCCTACTAACCAGGTTAGGATTGTCCTTCTCTCGGACTTTAGTAAACCCGATTCCTATTAGCCATCCTGGTTGTTCCCTTAGCTTTTTAGGCCATACAGATCATGTTACTATCTATAATAGTACTTACTGAATTTACCATCACTTGGTAAGAATTTAACTATCTGAAGCATTTAAATGGTTTTTCCTGATGTGTATCCACATCCTTTTATGGTGCTATACCACCACCGTTGTATTCAGTCTTATTCTCGACTAAATTCTTCGATTCCTTTAACTTCCCCCACAAAGAAGCGTTATCATCTATATTGACAAAATATGACATTGTCAACCTCTGAATCAGTCGTCCATCAGAATTTCCTCCTCGAGTATTATCAACTATTATTACGGGTTGGTCTCCAACTTGGAGTCATTTCCTCCACATGTATCTACATCTTTTGATACAGAATTTGCTAACGATTAGGATTCATATCCACAATTGGACTTCTGTCATGCCCTCCGGCGATGAGTTCAGAATCAAGTTTGCTTCTCATCCTGAACAGTTGAAGAAGGAACATACGGTCAACACTGTACCTAAGGTTCTCCTATAGGCATAGCATTCTACTTCTAAAATTGGTGGTTGACTCCAACCATTATAACTTCGTTCGGAAAGCCAAGAAAATTTTCTCTAAATTTTCACTTTCAGTTTGCCACACTCCATCCTATATCTAAGCCTTTGGATACTTTACCTCCTTTGGTAAACACATACAATTTTCGCATTTCTAGAATTCTCACTGACAATTCTCTACACGTTTTTGTAATACGTTGGGTATGTTTACCCTCGCACCTCATTTGACAATAACAGCATTTGGAAAACATTGCTGCGCCTTAGTCTCTTTTCTAGTATTGGCTTCTCATGTCATAATGGAGGTGACCTCAACTATGGTCATCATCCTCGGATATATTTTATAATCTCAATTGAGCCCTGCCTCCTGATGTACGCTTAACGGTCCTCTTCTAACATCCGTCATCGCTCGGCACACGCACATATCCGAACAAAATTAGAATTCACTAATGTATACACATTATAGAAGGAGAACGAAATCTCGTCAAAGGAATCGACAATCCTAAACATAGGGCTCTATATCAAACAAAGCAACGCTGAAAGCATAATAACCCATACAGATCCTAAGGACAGTACAAGCTGATGCTCTGATACCACCTATGACACCCCGCCTAATTAAATATCGGGCGATAACTCCTTTATTAAATTAAAATCAAGGTGAACAGTTGGTTCATTCTTAGCATCACTGTCGCAAATAAAAACATCTCCAATTTAAACACCCTAATTAATTTAGCTAAGTGTCAAAACCATTTAAACCTTTATTCTCATTTATTAAATCCAGTTATAAAACCTTAAACCATTAACATCTAAAGAGTCACACAATAAGTAGAAGAATAAAATGAACATTCAAGAGTTTACCCAACAATAATAAATCCCATCATTAAAATACTAAGGAAAACATCCTGACAGTAACAATCCAAAAATAAAGATACTGAAATTAAAAGAATTACAAATTCTGACAATATCAACTAAATAATGGAAAAAACGCGACACATGCCCCCACTAGATAAAGCTGAACTAGAAGTAGAGTCAACAATGAGGTCGTCTAAACAATGGCCTGCAACTCCCACAAAAGCTACAGCGCGTTCCATCCAAAGGATCCTATGCAAGACTCCCCTGTGGCTGGGAACCTATAATACATACATATATATACAAGAGAGAAAGAAAAAAAAAAGAAATGGGTCAGAGCTCGATAGTGTATATGATTTAAAAGTTCGTTTAGCAAGTATTTAAATTGATTACAGGCCAATGCAACAACATATTAGTGCGACACTCTCTTGAGAATCTCTCACCTTTATTCTAGTGTGCACACCTATCGCACTAACCTTCCCGACGGTTTAACTTATCATGTATCTCACTAATCTTCCCCAATGATTTCACTTATCTTAGGTTACTCTCAAGATTTAAGACTGAACAATACCATTGTTAAAAAAAAATAAGACTTCAGTTAGTATCCAAAGTTCTCATTTTAACTTTATTAATTAATAAAGTTTTCCAGTGTCATATTATACTTTCTCAACACAAGTATTTACAATTTGAGTCATCAACCATGTCCTACTTACCATATCACAGTAGGAAATTCCAAATTCCAGAATTTCATATATATATGAACTACTCGTATAATATATATTATAACAGCACCTCACATAAACTATGGTGCGGGCATACTCTACTATCCAATCCCCGTATCACTCGTACTAAGGGGAATACCAATTCGGAATCACACTAGAATTGTATTAACACATACACAAACAATATTGAGGTGAAGCATAGATTCCAAGTCTCTAAGTGGGAAGCACATACCAGCGTCTCTTAGGACCGTCTGAACTATCATTTCGATAGCATGTACCAACGATATCTATCTCCTAGGGTACGAGTCAATATCCTCCCTAAGGCACACGAGATAAGATCGTCCCAGCGTGGTAACCTTAGGGATAGAAAGTAGCATGGGTACGTTTTTCACACATAGATAGCATATGCATACACAATCATATAACTATACTAATATTACCATATCCATATTAGGTATATCTCAAATCCCATAGTTACGACATTTATCCTCATATCTCATTATTAGTTATCACGTTTAACGATTCGTCTTTAACTTTAATTCGAAGTATTATCCCAACTTATTATGTAACACTCAATGAATCTATTCTCCCAAGTATAAATTCAGTAGGAATTCATCTATTTTCCGTCGTAATCATTTTTACGTAATCTCTCCCTTTAATACAAGATTTCATCGTTCCTTATGTAATTATCCCTAAAATAAAATTCTCGTCTCACATTAAAGGCCCCAACATTATTCATATGTCCTACTGGTCTTCCATATCTCCCAAAACATTTTATTAAGGTTGTCCAGGAATTATTTCACATCAACTTGAATTTAACTAATTTAAAAAGGGAAATAGGAGTCTGCTAGGAGGGGTCGATCGATCGAGGTCTGGGGCTCGATCGATCGAACCTTCGATCCATCGAAGCTCTTGGCTCGATCGATCGATCAAGCAGGTATGCGATTTCTGCAGTTTTGCAGCTACGGATTTCATACTCTAACCTCAACCAATTCAATACTTTTCATTCCCAATCGTCCCAGAATTTGTACCACTAACATTATATCATCATATTACGTATTTCCTACGTAAAGCATGTAAATTTCCATCACTAAACATGGATTAATAGCCTAAAATTCATGTAAATATCAAGAACCCTAGAAATCTCTTAAACATGGTTGTAACAAATATTTTCCAGAATTTTCTTCTCCTAAAACATCAAAATTTCATGGTTTAATCCTCTACATGTTAAGGGGTTTCCAGAATAACAATTAATTCATCACTACATGCGATTTCCTATTTCAAATTTTAGGTTTTTCTTCCGTAAAACTCACCCTAATCATCCCTAGACTAACATGAGTGATGCATCAACAAAAATAAGCAAGATAAACACTTGCCTGGGATTTTTGACGTTCTGTTTTGGTGCCGAATTTGGTGTGGTTACATTTCCCGTCTCGCGATCTATGCGTTGGCGGTGGCGGCGGTGCAAACGGATGGGTTTTGAGCCTTGGATTGCCTTGAGAGCTCTCTCCTCTCTTCTCTAATGGTCATGCTAGAGTTTTGAGTTTTCTAATCCTAGATGATAACCTAGACATCTGATATAACCCCTTTAATTTTCGTGGGTTTAATTATTCAAAAATGTGAAATGTCCAAAATGCCCTCCCGAGGTACTAATTTGGCCTAAAAATGCCCCGAGACCCAAACTAAACCCCCGGGTACACTTTTCTGACTATCTCGACCCTTCCGGACGAGTTGGAGCACTCAAAACGACCATACAAACAACCTATAAAGTATTCACTTTTATTAATCAACATTTAGTCCCGACACGACACAGGCGCGTCCTGACTTAAATTTCCATAATTGTCATTTTATTCACACGTGACAATATTATAAAAATTAATCTCATATATTAATATACTCATCCAGTAACATTCAACAAATAACAAATTTCCAATAATTACTAACTCTCGTCGCGCTAGTAAATATTTAAAACAATATTCCGGATTAAAACTAAATTAATTTATCACAATTAAATTTAATAAATCCCATAATTTCAAAGCTATAAAAATACAGGGTATTACAGTATGACCCACTCCAGTTGGGTTTAAATTTCTCCTTTATGTCCCATATGGGTTCTACAATCTCTTTGAGAGCAAGGTTACTTTCTCGTAGACTACAATCTTTGACTTTCTTATGAATGATCGTGCAATGAAATAGTGACACCCTCATGTGTGGTATACAACTTTCAATATCCTTTCATCGAAGAGTATGAGCTCAACATAAAAACTTTACTTTTAATCCACTTCTCTTACTTGACTTTTGAGCATAACCCACAAGGAGGGTATCTTAAGTTAAATAAGAAGGACTATTTCCATGCCGTATACCAAGGAGTCTGGTATAAACCCATTAGGCATCTGGATAGATATGCGGTATCCATAGAGGGCGTACGGGGCTTTACCAGCCTAATAGTGAAACCTTTTAACCATATTTTTATTAGGGTCTTGAGGCTTTTATTAGTAGGTTCAATAACCTCATCAGTTTGTGATCAGCGGCGAGAAGATTTGTGACTCTAAATCCCACACTCTTTGACTACTTCTGTAACATCTTCTTTGAAGTGGAGCCCATTATCCGATACTAACTCGTGAATAAACCTATAGTGAGAAATGATATTATTCTTGATGAATTTGTCTACTCTATTTATGATCAATACAACATATGGATCAATATCAACTATTTGGTGAAATAATTGAGGGTGGGGAGAATGAATCCGTTCCCATTTGATGCTTTGGGAGTGACTTTCCTAATAATGTCAATGCCCCAGATTGAGAAAGGCTAAGGTGAAGTCATGTTATACAACTTATGTAGAGGAAACCACCCAAGATTAGAAAATTGTTGGTATTTGAGGAATCGTTTTACATAAGCAACATAGTATTGGACCAAAGTGGTTTTGTAATATCCCTGACGAATGATTTTCATAGCAACCATATGACCGTTCATGTGGGATCCATATTCCCCGATGTGAATTTTATTCATTATATCCCTTAATATGCATTGCAAATGGGTTCCATTAATGTTCTTTTTGAACAACACACATTTTCATAGATGATGTTCTCTACTGGAAGTATGCTAAAGGTTACATGATCTTTCTTATCAACCCCTTGAGGATATTGACCAAGTTTCAGAAGGCTTCAAATGTCATAATATTTGAGTCCTTAGTTATGAGATCGATATGGTAATAATGAGTTGGCATATATTATTTTTTAACTTTAAAGGATACATTGTTATACCCTTTAACAAGTCAATTATAGAGGCTAAGGTTGCTAGAGCATCGACGAAACAGTTTCTTAAACGGGAAAGGTAGTGGAAGGTGATATCTTCGAATTGGGGGGTGAAATATTTTCAACATGAGCATGAAAAGTAAGGAGATTCTAATCGTTGTCCTTCAATTTTAAGAGGACTTCTCTTATGATAAGGGCTAAGTATCCATTAACATCGAGATATCAAATTCCTTTATCTTGGGCAGTCCTAAGGCATAAGAGGCACGATTCATACTCTATATTATTGTTTGTGTAAGGGAAGTCCATCTCAATGGTAGTGGGAGTGCGAAAATCATCATGGAAAATTAAGAGTATCCTAATGCCATATCCTTTCCTGCTGCAGCTCCATTAATCAACATTCGCCAATAGAGATCTTCATGAGAAGTATAAATAATATCATTATCTGGTAACTCATAAATAGAGACATAGGCTTATCCCATGGGATTTTTGATAAGGTAATCATAAAGGGATCTTCCCTTCATGCCTTCTTGGGTAACATACTCGATGTCTAACTCGACTAGAAAACAAGAACTAAGGGCCATTCGTCTTGATAAGACACGCATTATCAACCGATATTTCATGGGATTCATTAGAGATTTAATCCATTATAATAAATATTACGTTCACCAAATTGATGGGGAATGAAATCATGTAGTGTCGGAGCATTTGAATGACCCAAAGTAAGGCAAAACAAACCTTTTACAATGCGATGTAGTTTATTTAATACGCAACAAATGTTTGAAAAGTGTAGTAGATGGATCACTCTTTGCACGATTCCTCAATGTATTAGGCTAGCTTATTCCCTGCTTTGATGTCCGTGATAATGAGATATAAAAGGAGGTGAAGATCAGGTTGTGGTGTCATGAGCACCAAAAGTCGGGTGCGACACTAATTGATATTTTCGAAGACCTATTCACATGCCTCATTCAATACCTTGGTTGAGTATTTTTCAGGGGAAATTGAATATGGATTCTCATGTGGAAGTAAGGGGGTAGAAGAATTTATGGATATATCAACGTTCGCCCATTAAACCAAGAACTTCTTTCTCTATCTGGGGGAAACATTTCGAGGATGGATTTGATCTTTGCAGGATATGATTTGGTTTCCCTTTTATTAACTAGAATTCTAAGGAGCTTGCCTTTCGTAATGCTAAAGATGGACTTGTGTGTATTGAGATGCATCAGGTATTGCCCCAGTCATTAAAGAATTTTTGCAAGGCACGGGTGTGACCTTATCGATATTTGGACTTAATAATAATGTCATCAACATAAACCTCAAACTCTTTATGGATAAGATCATGAAAAATGGTTATAGATGCTCTCTAATAGGTAGCCCCATGTTTTAAAGACCGAAATTCATGGTAGTGTGTAAAATGTACCCAAAGAGGTAGTGAATCTTGGTCATCAGGACATGTGTTGATTTTGTTATGTTCGAAAAAGTCTTGAATAAATGACTTGAGGTCATGATTAGTAGTTTTAAGCTTACGAGAAACATAATGTATGATCCTCTCATCCTTCATCAAAACTCCTGCATGCCATTGTAGTGATGCGTTGGTATATACAATTTACTCCATTGAACCTTGTGGTAAATAAAATGTTTGTGCAGTCTTGAGTCTCTCCTTTAGCTCCTTAAAAGATGTTTGATAATTTGTATACCAAACAAATGGTATCCCTTTCGAACGAGGTGAGTCAATGGCCCAACATTCTTTGAGAACCCTTGAATAAACCTCATTTAGTACCTAAATAATCTTAAGAAACTCACAGCCTCCATAGGCATCGAAGCCTCCATCACATTTGATACCTTAATAGGTTTTAAAAAAGTCACAACCTTTGATACAATATGGATCAAGAACTGAAATTCCCTTAGACAAAACCCACACTTGTAGAAATTAGTTTACAACTTATGTTCTCAAAGTATTTGCAAAACTATCATCAGATTTTGTCTGTGCTCCCCCTCTGATCGAGAGTATACCAAGTTTTATCGATGAACACAATGAAGAACTGGTCCAGATAGGGTCAAAATACTCTATCAATTAAATCCATAAACACTACTGGTGCATTGGTCAATAAAAATTTCGTGACCCATAACTCGTATCCTGTTAAAAAGTCCATCTTTAGAATTTCCTCCTCAAGAATTCAAAACAAATATACCGAAGTCACTATTTAAAATGAACAATGCACCCTTACACAAATTAAGCAAGTTTTTAATATGTGGAATTGGATACTCTTTGTATATTTTGACCATTTTCATCTCCTGATAGTTCACACATAATTTTAGTAACATATCCTTCTTCTTCACGAACAAATTTGGAGCTCTCCACAGAGATGTACTCCTCCATATGAATCCCTGATTCAAAAGTTATTAAATTCAATCCCGTAACTCCTTTATCTTCGATAGATTTATCCTTTATGGTGACCTCACTATTGGCTTTGTCCTTGGTACCAAGTCTCTAAAAAAATCTATTTCTCATGTAGGTGGTAACCTATGTACCTCATCAAATACGTCGACATACTTATGGATTGTCGGTATCGACAATAAAGATATAGTGTCCTCCTCTAATGTATTCACATCAGTATAGTATAATTTATCTCTAAACCCTCCCGCAAGCTTATTTATAGATATAAGGACCATCTCTTGATACGGAATGAAAAATGTGATAACATTCCCATTTTAGTCTATATGAAAGTGATACTGTTCTGACCGATCTAAACCCAAAATGACAACATACGTTCGCATATCTAATATAAAAAATTATTAGGTCAATCTCAACTACCATGTCGCTATAAACCTGACGTAAGGCAAAACCCCTGCCCACTAAATATAAACATTCTTAGAGACCACAGTAGCAATATGTAACAACCTCAAAATCGTGGAAACCATACTTCAAAAAAATTAGTGTGAAGATATTGTGTCATACAATAGTCATGAATAACTACTAAAAATGTAGAACGTACCCTCTATGGTAAGTGGTAAGGCTGGCTGGTCATGTTGATTGATATTGAACACACATCCATAGTGAAACTATAAGTGACCCTAAGCTGGGTCTCTAGGCCTTGGTGATATTAACGGATACTGCGACACTAGTAATAATGCCTGAAACTGAATTAGAGATGGTAAATCCTATTAAGACTTGTGATGAAAATGGCCTTGTTTGACCTGGATTCCCCGAGGGAACCTTCTGTAAGAGTGGTTATACTAGACATATGAAAAACATGAACCTTTGAAGAGGCGGCTCTATTAGCAAGCGTTGTTATCCCTATCCTTAGGGTTGGTCATGGAGATCGTGTCTATATCATCCATGACCTCTCTATTTATGGACTTGATTTCCCTTATGTTGTTGGACTTATTGGCCATCATTCTCTTAAAACTGATGGTCTTGTGAACCCTGTCCCAACCACCCTAACATCGATGATCGTCTAAACCTTAAAAGCTCTTAGTGTAATGCTCCCCATATGGTGGTCCCCTCTATTATTATAAACCTCTATGATATTGGGATAACTCATTACTCTACTTAGTTTTCATCCCTTAGTTGGTTGCATACTTATCCTTTGTAGGCACTTTATCTCTCTAAAAATCATGATAGTCCTATAAATCAAGTATAACTACATCCACTACCTAAGTGTAAATAGTGAAGATCATGTTGCCAAGCAACACTTACCCAATCCTCTAAGTGAGGCTATGAAAAATGGTCCATAATCTTTACCAACATGTTAACCCTTTATTGTAAAAAGAAAGAAGGATAAGTGAACTCATGCTCATAATCAACTACTTCACATTCACCCAAAAGTAGTCTTAACAAATCCATCTACATACTAACTATAAGATTATATGGAAAATGTTTACCCTCAAATACCTGCCATAATTTTCCAATGGTCATATCTGACCTCTTTACATCAATCCTCCCTAACTCCCACAATTGAAGTGAATCTCCTACAAGACTAAACTATCTAGTATCAGGTTTTGAACCTCTTTTTGCAATTCTAGACATTTTTTCCTCTTAATGTCTCCCATCCACTTTTGGGATAAAATAAGATCCATAGAATCTGGTAAACTCTAGAGGATTGCCTTTGCTGAAGGAACTCCTAGATCTTTCCCATGTCGATGTGGCATTAGGGGAAGGTAGAACCATTAGTTGTAGCGGTTATGATGGATTTTCTTAACACATGGCTAACATAGTGGAAACTATCACCTTACATATAATGTTATCAACTTTTGTTGGTGCTAGGGATGGCCCATGCCCCTATGGTTAGGGATAGAGGTCTAACGTTTTTCTTTCGGTACTAATAACCCCTCAACAACTTTTGACTCCTCTTCGTGTCTTCACTTTATGAAAGATGATATATAAAACTGATATAATATTTAAAGTAACATGATAGATAGAGGTTCTAATGCATGATCGACACCTTCATCCTATGAGTGGAAACTTGAACAAGGAATGAAATGCAGAATAGATTATTGCAGAGGCAATAACTGCTGCCTAGGACCTAAAAAACACTACCACAAACATGATTAAACCTAGTTAGTTTAAAATCACTATGAACGTAATTAAATATGATCTATAATAACAACAATGTATCTACCTCCTTCTTTTTAGTTATTTTCAATATAACCCAATACAAAGAACCTAAATATAACATTGAAGTCTACTCCTAAACCCAAGTGAATGTTTGTATCCAATGAACATAAGATAAACTAAGAGAGGTATTCAAGGGTGAAGATCAAGATCACATAACACAAGAATATATGTTGTTCAATAATGTGCCTATGTACATAAGTTTTTCTCTTTATTAACTCAAAGAGTTGGCCGACAGATTTGCAGCCTACTCGATGTTACAAAATCAGATGCCCCTCTCAAAGATGCCCAATTTTACATTAATATATGAGCTTTGGAGAGTCCTAATATCTATTAATAGTTATCCTTAGAATTTCATATATATCTTTTATTAGTTTGATCCATTCAAAAGAATTGGACATGCATTAACACTTTATGACTTGGATTTCTTAATTAACTTGATGCGCAAGAAGCTTGTGGGCCTGTGTTGAACATGTGCATGTCATATGCCATCATAATTCTAGTACTGATAATTACCCCTAAAGATTAGTCTCTCTTTGAGGTCCCTAAGCATTGTTATACCTATGTCGGCCATTGACTTTGAAAAGTCTTCATGCCGGAGTTTTTATTGATTAATCAAATTAAAGTTTTTAAAATATCCCTAAAATTTAAGGTTATTTTGATAGTTAATTACTCTAGGATCACATTCATAAATGTTACCTATTTTCTTGGGAGTGAATTATTGCTTCGATAACCATCACACGCACGTGAAATCACTATATTTTTGGCGAATCTTGAGGGAATTTCTCACCATAAGACAATAGTTCCCGCTATTTTTCCCATTTCAATCTCATTTGAAAACCCTTTAATGTTTCAATGGGAAACTTTTCATTATCTTCACTCCACTTGTAAGAACATCGTTGAAACTCTTTATCAATTTTAATCTTCTTCGCTTTCTCTTTTTAGTTGTTTCATTGAGCTTGTCAATTTGATCAATGGTGTACTTTCTTGATGAAAACTGCATGGAAAAATTTAAACTTGATTATCAAATCCCCTCATGGGTATTAGTAGTGTTAGTTAATGGTACATATGACCTTTGTGACATTTTTTATGGTCATTTATTTCCTTTAATTTTTATTGTTGAGTTTGGGGTCACTTTCCACCCAAATCTCTTATTTTTGAAGTTCTCCCGATATTTTGACGTGGTCATAACCCAGGTTTCCCCAAACACATGAGGATCATTAATGGGGTGACTTGTATTAATGAGTTTTATGTAACCCATCTCAGAATTATTGAGAGTGTGTATTGTTACCATTGGGTGACAACCACTGAGAACATTAACTACATGAAGACTATGTTAAATAATCAAGCCTTGATTGTGAACTTTATTAATTGAAATAAAGATTATTAGGATCATAGAATGATTATGAAGAATTGGCAACACTCTCCCCTCCCTAAGGGTGTGGCATATGAAGGGCCAAGATGCCCTCAGGATAGGAAATCACTAGGTTCCAAATCCATTTATTCCGTTTTGTGATCCTCTCTTGATTGAGGCTAACGTTTTTTTCTTTTCTCTTTTTTTTAGGAAAGAGTAAGAAATAGATTCCTCGTGATAATGACATTAACTTTTTTTACATTTGATTCATTTGGTCTATTCAACAATGAGTTGGAGTGGTTGAGAATCCAATTTTGGCGACTTTTTTGCTCGGCTACAAACCTTCCACCACTTCTTTTGTTGCAAGGCCAATAAAAGAAAGGTTTGCCATCCCCATTAGTTTTGACGACACACGTGTCTCCATTTCCAAGGACCCGGAGAGGGAAGAATCATGTAATGAAAGAATATCATTTTTCTTTAAGCCTATTATCATTTATTTAGTTCCTTCTAATGTTTCTCGCATTTCCAGGGAAAACATAAGGTTACAAATTTTATAAGTGCAAATATTGGTGCTGCCAATGCTGGTACCATAAGTACCGGGTTTCCATTGATCCTCTCATCCGTCATCAAAACTCCTTCATGCCCTTGTACTGATGCGTTGGTATATACCATTTTCTCCATTCGACCTCGTGGAAAATAAAATGTTGGTGCAGTCGTGAGTCTCTACTTTACCTCCTTAAAAGTTATTTGACAATCTGTGTACTAAACAAATGACATTCCTTTCGAACGATTTGAGTCAATGGCCCAATATTCTTTCAGAACCCTTGAATAAACCTCCTGTATTACCTAACTAGCCTCAAGAAACTCGAAACCTTCACAGGAATCCTAGACTCCATCACAGTTGATACCTCAATAGGTTTTATAAATGTCACAACCTTAGATACAGTATGGTTGAATAACTGAAATTCCCTTAGCCAAAACCCACACTTGGAGAAATTAGTTTACAACTTATGTTCTCAAAGTGTTTGTAAAACTATCATCAGATGTTGTCGATGCTCCCCCTCAGATCGAGAGTATACAAAGTTTTGTCTATGAACGCCAATGACGAACTGGTCCAGATAGGGTCAAAATACTACGTCAATTAAATCCATGAACACTACTGGTGCGTTGGTCAACACAAATTTCATGACCCATAACTCGTAGTACCCATATCATGTTAAAATGTCCATCTTCAGAATTTCCTACTCAAGAATTCGTAACAAATATACCCAAGGGCACTATTTAAAATGAACAATGGGCCCCTAAATTAATCAAAAAAGTTTTTAATACTTGGAATTGGATACTCGTTATGTATTTTTACCATTTTCATCTCCCAATAGTTCATACATACGTTTAGTGACCTATCCTTCTTCTTCATGAATAAAATTGGAGTTGTCCATGGACATCTACTCCTACGTATGAACCCCAGACTCTAGAGTTATCAAATCTAATCCCGTAACTCCCTCATGTTCGATAAAGTTATCCTTTACGATGCCCTCACTATGGGATTGGTGCTTCGTGACAGGTGTTTAACAAAATCTATCTCTCATACAGGTGGTAAGGTATGTACATCATCAAATTCTTTGACGAACTGAAGGACTGTTGGTATCGACCCTAAAGATATAATGTCCTCCTCTAACTTATTCACATCAGTATAGTATAATTTATCTCTAAACCCTCCCTCGAGCTTAGGTGTAGATATAAGGAACATCTTTTGCTCGAGAATGACAAATGTGATAACATTACCATTTTAGTCTATATGCAAGAGATACTGTTCTAACCTATCCATACCCGAAATGATAGGATGAGTTTCATATCTAATATTAACAAATCAGTCAGAATGCACAATAAACCAATCTTATCTACCATGTCCCTACAACCTCATGTAAGGCAGAACCCCTTCCCACTAAGTACAAACATGCTTACAGACTTAAGTAGCAATATGTAATAACCTCAAAATCATGGAAACCGTACTTCTAAAAAATTAGCATTAACCTCTTGTGTCATACAATACTGATGCATAACTAGCATAAATGTAGACCGTTCCCTCTATAACAAGTGGCAGGGCTTGCTGGTCTCATTGATTGATAGTGAAGACACATCCATAGTGAAATAATAGGTGACCCTAGCTTGGGTCTCTAAGCGTTCATGACATTAACAAATACTACGAGGGTGGTAATGATGTCTGAAACTCAATTGGCGATGGTAAATCCTATTGCTACTCGTGATGAAAATGGCTTTGTTTGACCTTGTTGCCCCTAGGGAACCTTCTGTAGGAGTGGCTATACTCGACATTTGAAAAATATGAACCTTTGAAGAGGCGACTCTACTAGAAAGTGTTGTTGTCCCTATCCTTAAGGTTGGCCCTGAATATCATGGCTCTATAGTCCATTACCTCTATATCCGTGGCCTAGATTTCCCTTTTGTTGGTGGCCCTATTGTCCAAGATTCCCTTACAAGTTATGGTCTTATGAACCCTATCCTAACCACCCTAGCATCTATGATCGTCTAAACTTTGAAAACTCTTAGTGGAATGCTCCTCGTGCGGTGGTCCCCTCTGTTATTATAAACCACCCTGAGCTTGGGATAACTCATTACTTTACTTAGCTTTCAGCCCCTAGTTAGTTGCATACTTCTACTTCGTAGGGCTTTTGTCTCTTTAAAAATCATGATAGTCCTAGAAATGAAGAACAATCGTATCCCCTACATGAGTGTAAATAGTGAAGGCCAACTTGTCAAGCAACACTTGCTCTCAAACCTCTAAGTCGGGCCTATGAAAAGTGGTCCATAAAATTACCTCCATGTTGACCATTTATGGTAAAAAGAAATAAGTATAAATGAACTCATACTCGTACTTAAGTACTTTACATTCACCCAAAATTGGCCTCAAAAGATCCATCTGCCTACTCACTAGAAGATCACGTGGAAAATGTTTACCCTCAAACATCTCCCATAATTGTCCAATGGTCATCTCTGACCTCTTTACATTTGTGCTCACTAACTCCAACAACTGAAGTGAATTTCCTACAAGCCTAAAACAGTTAGCATCTCGTTTTGTACCTATTTGTCCTATTACAGAAAGAGATTCCTCTTCATGTCTCCCCTCCACTATTGGGATAAAATAAGACCCATAGAATCTGGTAAACTTTGGAGGATTGCCCTTGCTGAGGGCACACCTAGATCATTACCATATCGATGTGGCGGTGATGGTGGATTTTCTTGGCACATGGCTAACATAGTGGAAACTACCATCTTAGATATAATGGTAGACACTTTTTTCAGCGTTAGGGATGTCATGTTCCCCTATGGTTAGGGCTAGAGGTCTGATGTCTTAATCTCGGTATTGATAGCTCGTCGATTACTTTTGACTCCTATTTGTGTCTTCACTTTGTGAAAGATGATAAATAAAAGTTATTTAATATTTAGAGTAACATGATAGATAGAGGTGCTTACGCATGATTGACACTTATATCCTATGAAAGGAAGCTTAAACTAAGAATGAAATGTTGAATAGATTTTTGCTGAGGCAACAACTGCTACCTAGTACCTAAAAAACACTTCCACAACCATGATTAAACCTAGTTAGTCTACAGTGACTATGAATGTAACTAAATATGATCTATAGTAACAAAAATGCATCTTTCTCCCACATTTTAGTTATTTTTCAGTTAATCCAACCCAAAGAATCGAAATACAGCATGTAAGTTCAATCCTAAACCAAAGTGAACCCTATAGATGGTAATTTCCTACAATGTTTGTATCTAATGCGCATAAGATAAACTAAGATAGGTATGTAAGGGTCAATATCAAGGTCACATAACACAATAATATATGTGGTTCGATAATGTGCTTACGTACATAAGTTTTTCTCTTTTCTTAACTCAATGTGTGTGACGACAGATTTTTAGTACTACTTCATTTTACAAAATCAGATGCCCCTCTAAAACAAGACCAATTTCACATTGCTATAGGATCTTAGGAGGTCCTAAGCTCTATTAATAGTTATCCCTAGAAGTTCGTACATATCTCTTATAAATTTGATCAATTCAAAAGAATTGGACATGCATTAATCCTTTATTACTTGGATTTCTTAATTAACTTAATGCGCAAGAATCTTCTGGGCCTCTATTGAACATGTGCAGGTTATATGCCATCGTAATTCTAGAACTCGTAATTACCCCTAGAGATTAGTCTCTCTTTGAGGTCCCTAAGCTTTGTTATACCTATGTCGGGTATTGACTTTAACAAGTTTTCATGATGGACTTTTTATTGATTAATCAAATGGAAGTTTTTGAAATATCCCTAAAATTGAAGGTCATTTTGATAGTTAATTACCCTAGGGTGTGAATTATCGCTTCGATAACCATCACACGCACGTGAAATCACTATATTTTTTACGAATCTTGAGGGAATTTCTCACCATAATACAATTGTTACCGCTCTTTACCCTATTTCCATCTCCTTTGAAAACACTTTAATGTTCCAAAGTATAACTTTTCATTATTTTCACTCCACTTGTAAGAACATCTCTGAAACTCTTTATCCATCTTAATCTTCTTCGCTTTCTCTTTTTAGTTGTTTCATTGAGCTTGTCATTTTGAACCATGGTATACTTTATTGATGAAAACTGCGTAGAAAAATTTAAACTTGATCATTAAATCCGCCTATGGGCATGAGTAGGGTTAGTTAATGGTACATACCTTTATGCCATTTTTTATGGTCATTTATTTCCTTTAATTTTTATTGTTGAGTTTGGGGTCACTTTCCACCCAAATCTCTTATTTTTGAAGTTCTCCCGATATTTTGACTTGGTCATATCCCAAGTTTCCCCAAACACATGGAGGATCGTTAATGGGGTGAATTGTATTAACCAGTTTTATATAACCCGTCTTGGCATTATTGAGAGTATTCATTGTTACCATTGGGTGACAACCACTGAGAACATTAACTACATGAAGACTATGTTAAATAATCAAGCCCTGATTGTGAACTTTCCTAATTGAAATAAAGATTATTAGGATTATGGAATAATTGTTAAGAATTACCAACACTCTCCCCTAGCTAAGGGTGTGGCATATGAAGGTCCGAGATGCCATCAAGATGAGAAATGACTCGGTTCAAAATCCATTTATTCATTTTTGTGATCCTCTCTTGATTGAGGCTAACGTTTTTTTCTTTTCTCTTTTTTTATAGAAAACAGTGAGAAATATATTCCACGTGATAATAACATTAACTCTTTTTACCTTCGAATCATTTGGTCTATTCAAGAAAGAGTTGGAGTGGTTGAGAACCCAATTTTGGTGAAGTTTCGCTTGGCTACAAAACTTCCACTACTTCTTTTGATGCAAGGCCAATAGAAGAAATTTTTGTCAACCCCTTTACTTTTAACAACACACGTGACTCCATTTCAAAGGACTCAAGGAGGGAAGAATCATCTAGGGAAATAATGTAATATTTCTTTGTGCCTATTATCATTTATTTAGTTCCTTCTAATGTTTCCCCCATTTCCATGAAAAAAAAAGTTCCAAATTTTATAACTGTAAATGTTGGCACATGTATCGGGTTTCCCTTAATCCTCTTATCCTTCATCAAAACTCCTTCATGGCCTTGTAGCGATGCGTTGATATATACCATTTACACCATTCAACCTCACTGTAAATAAAATGTTGGCGCGGTCATGAGTCTCTCTTTTTTCTCCTTAGAATCTATTTGATAATCTGTATGCCAAACAAATGGAATCCCTTTAGAATGATGTGAGTCAATGACCCGACATTGTGTGATAACCCTTCAATAAACCTCCTATAGTACCTAACTAGCCTCAAGAAACTAGGATCCTCCAAAGGCATCATTGCCTCCATCACATTTGATACCTTAATAAGGTTTATAGAAGTCACAATCTTTGATACAATATGGACCAAGAACTGAAATTCCCTCAGCCAAATCCCACACTTAGAGAATTTTTTTTACAACTTATCTTCTCAAAGTCTTTATAAAACTACCATCAGATGTTGGTTGTGCTCCCTCTCGGAACGAGAGTATACCAAGTTTTATCGATGAACATAATGGTGAGTTGGTCTAGATAGGGTCGAAATACTCTGTCAATTAAATCAATAAGCACTACTGGTGCATTGGTCAACACAAATTTCATGATCCATAACTCGTAGAACCCATATCGTGTTAAAAAGTCCATCTTTAGAATTTCCTACTTAAGAATTCGTAACAAATACACCCAAGTCACTATTTAAAATGATCAATGAGCCACTAAACTAATTGAACAAGTTATTAATACTTGTAATTGGGTAGTCGTTATGTATTTTGACCATTTTCATCTCCCGATAGTTCACACATAATTTTAGTGGCCTATCCTTCTTCTTCACAAACAAAATTGGAGCTCTGTGTGGAGATCTAGTCCTGTGTATGAACCCCGGACTCAAGAGATATTAAATATATTCCTGTAACTCCCTAATCTTCGATAGAGTTATCCTTTACGTTGCCCTCACTATGGGATTGGTGCTTGGTCCCAAGTCTTTAACAAAATCTATCTCTCATGCAAGTGTTAACCAATGTACATCATCAAATATGTTGGCAGACTTAAGGACTGTTAGTATCGGCACTAAAGATATAGTGTCCTCCTCTAATGTATTCACATCAGTAGAGTATAATTTATCTCTAAACCCTCCCACAAGCTTAGGTGTAGATATAAGGAACATCTTTCGCTCAAGAATAAAAAAATGTCATAACATTCCGATTTTAGTCTATATGAAAGAGATATTGTTCTAACCGATCTATTACCAAAATGACATGATAAGGTTCATATCTAGCATTAACAAATCAATCAGAATGCACAATAGGCCAATCTCCACTACCATGTCCCTAAAAGCCTGACGCAAAGCCGAACTCCTCCCCACTATGTACTAACTGCTTAGAGACCTGAGTAGTAATTTGTAATAACCCCAAAATCGAGGAAACCGTACGTCTAAAAAATTAGCATCAAGGTCTTGTGTCATACAATACTTATGCATAGAACGTTCCCTCTATAGAAAGTGGCAGGGCTTGCTTGTCTTGTTGATTGATAGTGAAGACACATCCATAGTGAAACTATAGGCGACCTTAGGTTGGGTCTCTAGGCGTTAGTGACATTAACGAATACTGCGGCGGTGGTAATGATGCCTCAAAATGAGTTGGTGATGGTAAATCCTATTGCTACTCGTTATGAAAATGGACTTGTCTAACCTTGTTGCCTCTAGGGAGCCTTCAATAAGAGTGGATATACTCGATATATGAAAAACATGAATATCTGAAGGGGAGGCTCTACTAGCAAGCGTTGTTGTCCTTATCCTTAGTATTGGACTTAAAGATCGTGGCTCTATCATCCATGACCTCTCTATCTGTGGCCTTGATTGCCCTTATGTTATTGGTCATATTGTCCATGATTTCCTTAGAACTAATGGTCTTCTCAACCCTGTCCCAACCACCTTAACATCATTGATCATCTAAACTATGAAAACTCTTAGTGGAATGCTCCCCGTGCGGTGGTACCCTCTGAAGCACCTTATACCTTTGACTTACTTAAGTCTATATTGTATAAGTGCTCAACTAATTTGGAAATTGTGACAAAATTGGTTGTCTAACCTAGAATCCAAAGAACCTCAGAAATATTCTCTCTAATCCTCTTCAATGATCCAAATAAGGCATAATTGAATCACACTACACACATTAGAAGTGCATACATGTGTATATATTGATCATATTGATTGTGTGATTAAATTCCCCTTAAAATATTGTTTTAATATTTTTTGGGGGAATTTTAAAACTTTTTTAAAATAATGCTTTCATTAATAAAAGTTTGATTATAAACTTTGTGGGGTTAATTTGCTATTTTGAAAATTTTATTTTTCATTGGAATGTTTGATTGGGTAGAATGTAAATGTGCTAGAGACTCTAGGGAACAGCCTGTAATTTCTTTTGGCGCGCGTTTGCAAGCCAATTAAGTTCCAACACATGTCATGCTCCTGTTAACTCATTTGTGTTGGTTATGTGAGAGGGTTGCCTGGTGGTTTGCTGATCGTTAGATCAAACCTTATCTATGGCCTGCATGTGTTTTAAACTTATCCATGTGCTATCTCTGTGGACCAATCAAATTCGACTTAACCACCGCTATATTATCACCCTTGGATCAAGTCAATATTAGGAAGACCTAATCTCAGCCCTTGATTGCCTTCGAAAATCCATAACCTTCCTCCACTCCTATATAAGCCCTCTAATTCTCAACCTTTTAAGACTTTTGGCAGTCGTCATTTTTGAGAGAAAAAATAGAGAGAAGAGAGAAGTGAGAGAGAAGAGAGAAAAGAAAAGAGAGAAGAGAGAGAAAGGGAAACTGTGTTAGCCAAACCCTAACCCTAACCCTAAACACTTCAAATCTGATTCAAACCTTCATATATTCAAAACCCCAAACACAATCTTGAGTGTTTGAGAGAGAGTGGTGTTACTGGTTTGTTCATTTGAAGCTGTAACCTCTTGATCTGTGATCTTATTACCAACTTAAACATTTTTGTGAACATCTGTATTTCTTCTTCATAGAAATTGTAGATCTACAATTTGCATGTTATATTTCACTAGATCTGCATATTTCTTTCTCGTTTTGTGAAAATCTTTACTGATTTAGATCTGTAAATATTTTATGGTTTCTGTTCTTATGAAACTTAACCTTGACCTAGTTGGATTCACACTTGGAGATTTTCAATCTCAAAAATATTTTTAAAACAGAGATTGATTAAGGTCTTGACCGATTTTGAAGCAAGATTTCCGTGGAATCTGGGATATATTAAAGGTCAAAAAGGTTTCAAGTTCTGTAAGAAATAAAGAAAAGAAAATCACAGCATATAGTCTTTATATGTAATTTTCTAGGACTGTCTGTAAAAACTAAGTGTGTGTGAGTTCATGCATATTGATAGGACTCACGTCACAAACACTTAACACGCTACCACACTGGAAGTGCTGTGAATAAGATCAAAGGTTATTGATTCGATGCAAGGAAGCTAAAGCAAAAGGGAAGTTATCAAACTGGAAGAACATCATCAACAATCAGATCTAAGAGAAGTTAGAAGGACACCAAGTGGGGTATATTCCTAAACTTAGAATAGGCTGAGTTGTTTGCATGTATGTTGTATTGTTTGTAACTGTTATTTATTTTTAGTGGATTTTTTTTACTTTCGTGACTTAGAAGTCACCGTGGATGTTTCCTCTATTGGGAGAGGTTTTACCACATTAAAAACTGTGTGTTCTGATTATCTTCATCTCCTCGTCTCATTCTATAGTGTGCTGAATTTTTGAAACTATCTTAGTTTTAAAACTGATTACAAAGTCTTGATTATTCTCGTACATAATTTTTTGTAAACACATCGTGTTGTTTATCATTTATATTTTCAAAAGAAAAGGGTTTCTTCAACAAACATCTCGGAGTTGCTTATACAGTTTAATCTTGTATTAAACGGCATTTGCAACGTTTTTCACCCTCTGGTATTATAAACCTCCCTGAGCTTAGGATAACTCATTACTCTACTTAGTTTTCAACCCTTGGTTAGTTGCATACTACACCTTTGTAGGGCTTTTGTCTCTCTAAAAATCATGAGAGTCTTAGAAATGAAGCAGAACGACATCTACTACTTGAGTGTAAATATTAAAGGCCAGGTTTCCAAGAAATAATTGCTCAACCCTCTAAGTCAGGCCTCTGAAACAAGGTCCATAAAATTACCTCCATGTTCACCCTTGATGGTAAAAAGAAATAAGTATAAGTTAACTCATGTTCGTACTCAACTACTTTACATTCATGCAAAATTAGCGTCATTAAATCCATCTACCCACTCACCATAAGATCACGTGGAAAATGTTTAGCCTCAAATATCTCCCATAATTTTCCAATGGTCATCTCTGACCTCTTTACATTTGTGCTGACTAACTGCCAAAACTGAAGTCAATATCCTATAAGCCTAAAACAGCTAGCATTTGGTTTTTTTACCTCTTTGTGTTATTCCAGACAGATATTCCTCTTAATATCTCCCCTTTATTATTGGGATAAAATAAGATCCTTAGAATCTGGTGAACTTTGGAGGATTGCCCTTGCTGAAGGCACTCCTAGTTCTTTACCATGTCGATGTGGTGGTGAGAGTGGATTTTCTTGGCACATGGGTAACATAGTGGAAACTACTATCTTAGATATAATGGTAGACACTTTTGTCAGCGCTAGGGATGTCATGTGCCCCTATGGTTAGGGCGAGAGGTCTGGCGTCTTTATCTCGAAACTAATAGCTCATCGATAACTTTTGACTCCTCTTTGTGTCTTCACCTTGTGAAAGATGATAAATAAAAGCTATATAATATTTAAAGTAACATGATAGACAGAGGTACTAACACATGATCAACACTTATATCCTATGAAGGGAAGCTTGAACTAAGAATGAAATGCTGAATAGATTTTTTATGAGGCAGCAACTGCTGCCTCGTACCTAAAAAACACTTCCACAACCATGATTAAACCTAGTTAGTCTACAGTGACTATGAATGTAACTAAATATGATCTATAGTAACAACAATGCATCTTTCTCCCACATTTTAGTTATTTTTCAGTTAATCCAACCCAAAGAATCGAAATATAGCATGTAAGTTCAATCCTAAACCAAAGTGAACCCTATAAATGGTAATTTCCTACAATGTTTGTATCTAATGCACATAAGATAAACTAAGATAGGTATGTAAGGATCAAGATCAAGATCACACAACACAAGAAATATGTCGTTGGATAATGTGCCTACGTGCATAAGTTTTTCTCTTTTATTAACTCAAAGAGTTGGCTGACAGATTTGTAGTACTACTCGATGTTACATAATCAGATGCCCTTCTCAAAGACGAACTATTTTACAATCATATAGGAGCTTGGGAGATTCGTAATCTTTATTAATAGTTTACCCCAGATGTTCAGACATATCTCTTATCAGTTTGATCCATTCAAAAGGGTTGGATATGCATGAATCCTTTATTACTTGGATTTCATAATTAACTTGATGCGCAAGAATCTTGTCGGCCTCTGTTGAACATGTGCAGGTCATATGCCATCATAATTCTAATACTCATAATTAATCCTAGAGATTAGTCTCTCTTTGAGGTCCCTAAGCTTTGTTATACCTATGTCGGCTGTTGATTTTGACACATCTTCATGCTGGCCGGTACATATATACATGTACGATCAGAGCAGCAAAAAAAATTTAGTTGGGAGGCTATGGGAAGCCATTTAAGGGTATTCCTTGAGAAGGATAAAATTTAACTATTATGGAAAACACTCGGAGCGGAGTTTTACCTAGTCAAGGGTTGAAAGTGACTTGCATGTAGGTTGAATGATGATGTTAGTAAGGTATACAGGTTCACCAGTGCACATAGTACAGAAAAGTGCACGGGTAGGAACTTTCGACATACACTAAGAAAATAAGGGGAGTGATAAGTGTCAGTTAATGTGAATCATTACAAGTAGACGTCGATGTTGAGCGGGACATAGTGAGTAGTCTCTGTGGGCACCACTCATATATAGAAATCGATTGGAACAAGAGGATCAATCAGAGAATTTTGTTGCAAACCTACGATTCCAAAAAAAAAAAGCAATTGTATGAAATTTCTTGGATAGGGGGCCAACTTCAAGGTAAGGTCACGAGTTCCTTAGAATGTGTGGAACAAGTTAACCTAAAAAAAAGTGATTATTATTCTTTTTTATGGTATACACTATTAGACAGTGTGCCCCAACCTTTCTTTGAAAATAAGAATCGCAATGGTAAGAGGTTCTTCCTGGTATTATTCTGAACTAGAATGGGATCATTGAACCCCACTTTCAAACTAGGATCTTAGAAAGCAGTGGGGATAACATTTTGTTTTGAGTAGGTTGTATCACCCTTAACCCGGCAATAGGCTAGGTGATTAAAGATTTGTGGAACCACGCGAAAGTAATTTTGAATTCATGGTGATCATTTCATTTCCACAACGGATGTATCTAGCAAGTGACATTTAGTACAGTAGAGTTCCGTGGAAGCACTCGTACCTGTTTATTGTGGAAAAACTGCTTGTTGAAATTTTATGTGGAAAGACCTTAACTATTCTCCCTTTAGCTGTTTGGAGGTGAGAGGATAATCAGAATTTTTGATCGGTCGAGTTAGATCCTGATGACTGGGGTGGAATTACAACGGTTGTTTTAGGTGACTTATGAATGTCTTAAGAGTTACATCGCCGAAAATCGAGATTCGAAGAACTGATAAGAGTGATCAAATGTTCGTATGGTTTCTCTCAAAAAGGGAGTTTTGTGTTTAGATAAATACGATTAATTGTTATGTAGTGAGGTGCGGCCTCCAAATAATATTGAGACAATGGGAGCCAATGATGTGTAGGCTTGTCAAGTACGAATAGCATGGATTGGATCACAATGTGAAGTGTCGTTATTAAGGTGTGACTCTATAAATGATGTTATTGAGAGTGTTTAATAAGCTTATTGTGAGGTAGGGGGGACTATCGAAATTTACCTTACCCGAAAGTCCGTTTTGTGTATTAGTAAAGTATCTAGATCTTTTTACCAGGCATACCTTATTTTTTTAATTTTAGGACGAAATTCCGTTATTAGGGGGGAAGTATGTAATACCCTGTCTTTTTATGGCTTTTGAAATTGGGTATTTATTAAATTTAATTTGAGATATTAATTTAATATTAATCCAAAAAATTATTTTTAATATTTACTATCGTGACGTGAGTTACAAATTATTGAGGATTTGTTGAATATTACTATAAGAGTAAAGTAATACATTAGATTTATTTTATTAACATTGTCACGAGTGAATAAAATGGCAATTATGGAAATTTAAGCCGGGACGCGCCTGTGTCGTGTCAGGACAAAATTATTATTATACAAGTGAATAAATTATAAGTCACCCGTATGGTCATTTCGAGTTTGCCAAAGTGTCCTAAAGGGTCGAGATAGTCAGAAAAGTGTACTCGGGGGTTTAGTTTGGGTCTCGGGGCATTTTTAGGCCTAATTGACATCCCGGGAGGGTATTATAGACATTTTGTATTTTTGGATAATTAAACCCACGAATTTTCTTAGTATATATTATCCAATTGGAGTTGTCTCTTAGGGTTAACAAACACAAAACCTAAGCCCAACCATTAGAGAAGAAGGTGAAGAGATTCGAGAAGAAGGTGAAGAGATTAGAGAAAAATGTGAAGAGTTTCCAAGCAATCCAAGGCCTAGAACTCACCCGATAGCACCACCACCAAAACGTATATCGCACGACGAGGAATGCAAGCATATCTTTTTCATCAACAAAACAGACAGTTGAATCCTAGGTAAGTATATATCTTACTTATTTCTAGTTGGTATTCCTTTCATGTTAGTCTAGGAATGAAAATCATATGTTTTAATTGAAGAATTATATGTTTTGGAAGAGAATTTATAGATGTTGTACGGAGAATCCATATAGTCTGAAATCGTGATCATATATATAGAATTACCCACAAATTTATTTTGATATTTGGGAAGAAAATATGGATTAAAATAGAGGTTTGTCATTATTCATGCAAAATTTGGTTTTATAAATAAATCTGAGATTAAACCCCTTTTTTATTGATTCGTTGAGGATTTATTGATGTTTTTACGTTAGAACTTGTTTATATACATTGCTTATACGTTTGGATAACTTGGTTCGGAGTTTGGGATTAAATTATACAGTTTTGGAGGGGTTAAAATGGTTTAACCCGTACGTTGAAATTTGCAGCAAACTGGGCAAGAACTGCTTGATCGATCGATCGACCAAGAGCATCGATCGATCGATCCCTCATGGAAATGTGCATATTTTTCACCTTTTTGTTTAATTCGGTTAAGATACATAGGAACCCTTGATTATTATTTATGGAGTATAATGGATTATGAAGAGGACCAATAGGGTCTAAGTAGACTCCGTTGAGTGAAATTAATATGACATGAAATTGTGGGTTAAAGGGAGTTATTCATATATTGGAAATTATGCGTACGTTTACTAAAAGACTGAGACTCGTGAAAGATTTAGACTAGAAGGTAAGTGAGGGTATACCTACTGAAATTTATACTTAGTGAGAGAGAATACTTCGAGAGATGATAAGTTAGTATGAAGTAAATTATAAATGAGAATAAAAGAGAAGAATTTGTTATACGAGATAATTAAGTAAAATATGTGCTAAGAACGGATGATAATAATTATGGGTTGTGGGTGAACCTAATTTGGAAAATGTGAATATCTATATAAATGACTGTGTGACTGTGCATATATTATATATCTGTGTAAAAATCATACCCAGGCTACTTGATATCACTAAGGTTTCTGCGCCAGGACGGTCTTATCTCGATTGGACATTTATGGGGGATATTGACTCGTACCCTAGAAGATAGTATTCCAGATATATGCTATCTAGAAATGATAGTCATATGTTCTAAGAGACGTGAGGGTATGTCCTGACTTCTTAGGATTCGGAACTATGCTTCGCCTCTATTTGTATGGGTATTATGTTAATACAGTTCGAGAGTGATTCCGAACTAGTATTTCCTTTAGTATGAGTGAAACGGGGACTTGATAGCAGAGTATGCCAGCACCATAGATTTATGTGGTTTGCCGATAATATATATATATATATATGGAAACTCTATATTGTGTGTATAAGTAGCTAAGTAATGAATAAATGCTTCGGCTTTGTAATAAGTGTTCGTAAATTTTGTAATGGTAACTAAGTGGTTCTAAGCAACGTATGAATATGGAAGATAATGATTTTCTAAAACTAAATATTATGGCCTTAGTACTTCTCGAGATAGAACTTTATGGGAGGATAAGTTAGATAGACTTATGTGATAAGTAGTACGGTAGGCGTGCACACTAGATGAGAGGTGGGAATTCTCAAGAGAGTGTCGCGCACTAACATGGTGGTTATATTAGCTAGTAAGCATTTTAAATACTTGCTAAACTATTGTTAAAACTGTTATACACTGGAGTCTGACCCATTTTCTATCATTTATTTTTCTCTTGTATATATATGTATGTATTACAGGTGCCCAGCCACAGGGGAGTCTTGCGTAGGTTCTTTGGATTGGACGTGATGTAGTTTATGTGGAAGTTACAGGCCTTTGCTTTAGACGACCTCGTCATTGATTATGTTCTTACTTTAGATCTGCTTAAATAGGGCATGTGTCGCCCAATTTCCTATTTCGTTTAGATTTTGTTAGAGATTTATGTTTATTTATTATTCCGGTATTTATTACTCCTTGGGAGTTAACTATTGTCAGGATAATTTCATTTATGGTTCTTAAACTTGGTTTGGATTATCGAGATGGTTTAAATTGTTTTAACACTTAGCCTAATTATTTAGGGTGTTCAAATTGGAAATATTATTTTACGACAGTGATGCTAAGAATGAACCAACCGTTCACCTTGATGATAATTTAATAAAGGACTGATCACCCGGTATTTAATTACGTGGGGTGTTACAGGTGGTTATCACCAATACTCCGTTGAGATAGGTCATCCATAAACCTCAAAAATTGGGTAGGCTGATGGCCTGATAAATCAAGTTAGAAGAGTTTGGCATCATGTATCAGCCTAGGATGAATTTTAAGGGACATGCCCTAGAAGATTTTATGAAGGAATTCACTTGGGCAAGGGGCAATAGTGACAGTATTAAAGAGGTGTTAGAACCAACAGTTGTGCTAGGAGAAGCTTTAGAGAGACCAGTCTTGGCTGAGACCTATACCACAGATCAACAAAACCATGAAGCGGCTAATACTATAAGGAAGGATATTTTGTTCTGAAATGGGATGTTGGATAAAGGGACTCTATCGGTGGAGATTACTACATGGATCTTGTTTATTGATGGATCATCTTTTGAAAGTAGCAGCGGCTCCGTGTTGATACTCTCGGCTACAGATGGCACTACTAGTAAATATGCTTCGAGATTTAGGTTCAAGGCATGCAACAACGAGTTGAAGTATGAGGCCCTATTGGCCGGCCTCTCCCCAGCCAAAGTATTGAATGTTGTCCAAATTATTGTTCATAGTGACTCACAGGTGTAACAACCCGCCTAATTAAATACCGGGTAGCCAGTCCCATACCAAATTAAAATAGAATATACAGTTGGCTCATTCTTAGCATCACTGTCGAAACCAGTTACTAATCACCCAATACCCAATTAAGCTGGTGTTAAAAACTTTCCAAATTTTAATTTCAACAAAATCCATTTTTAGTTTACAAATAATACAACAAATATTATTCTACCACATTGATAACCGAACATATAACACAAAAGAATTTAAATGCAATTGGAATAATCATTCCCAAATAATAGCCAATATAGTAATCCCAACAATATTAAATGTATTAAAATGACACGAATACAAGAGTATTTGACTTCCGATAGAAAAGAAGATCACTGAATTCCTTTTGGGTGACATTCCTTAACTAAAAGAATATTGTCAATCAAATGAAGATAGGCGTCTAAGAAATACTCCATAGCTCCATAGCTCGTCAAAATCAACTAAGTTTGGCTTCCCTGCTGCTAGACACCTGATATAGAAGATACAACAGAAAAGAAAATATGCAAGGAAACGGGTCAGAACCCGATGTGAAAATGATTTTGAAAACAACAAGTATTTAACGAGTGTAATAAAGCATTTATTATGTACATGTTAGTATCCAACTCTCACTTGCTATTCTCACCTTTCATCTAGAGTGAACACTTAACGTTTCCTATTAACCTCCTAGTTAATGGTTCCTCTTCACAAATTTCCATAATATGATTCCATCCCATATCATAACCCCGTATGTCCCATAACATACGTCATATAATCATTATTATACTTTTCTTATTAATATGAATCGTTTCTTATTAATATGAATTGTTTCTCATTAATATGAATTAAGATCTTCAATAAATATTCATGAACTTATTTCAATTATTTTCCCAATTCACCGTTGTCTATAATTATCATACAGTAGATGATTTAACCACCGTATACACATACAATTAAATCATTATATATATATATATATATACTAGGGTATGCCCATGCCTGAAGGCAGGCTGATAATTTTGAAAAACTCAGAGTCATGTATAATATAAATAATAAATGTTTTATATGTTAGAAGTACAAATTTTCAAAGTATAGAATCAAGTAAATTTAAGTCATATAATTTTTATTAAATTTAAGTCATACAATTTTTATGAAAAATAGTTTTTATTTTCAAAAAAAATAGTTTTATGTTAAAAAAAACAGTTTCTATTAATATTAAAAAAACATTTTTTTATTGAAAGTAAATAGTTTTTATATTAAAAAAACATTTTTTTTATTGAAAGTAAATAGTTTTTTATTAAAATTTAAAAAGCATTTTTTCATAAATAAAAAAATTATTTTTATTGATATGATATCGCGATTGAATAGCGTTGTTGACGGGAACCCACATTATTTGTTGAATGTGGATCTGCACCAATAGCACTAATCAATTAAACAGCGATGCTAGTCAAATTAAACAGTGAATATAAGACATTAAATAAAACTTTTTTTCATAAATAAAAAAAAATATGTTTATTACCATGATAACGCAAATGATTACTTTCGTTTACGGGAACTCACATTACTGGATCCACATCATTTATTGAATGTGGATCCACGTCAGCAACATATTCGTAAACATAGCTATTTTCATTTATAAAAAAAACATTTTTTTAGTTTTAATTTAATAAAAAACTGTTTAATTTTAATAAAAAAAAAAACTTGATTAATTTGATGTGTTGAATTCGCGATTAATTAGTGTCACTGACGTGGACCTACATTTAAAAAATTAATTTGATATGTTGGATTCCCGATTAATTTGATTTGTTGGTTAATTTTTATTTTGTTTTAAAAAAATTATTTAATATAAAAAATTGTTTAATATAAAATTGTTGTATAAAAAAACTGCTTAATATAAAACATGATACCAAATAAATACCTCACGACATTAACAGTGTAAGCAACATTTTTTTTTGCATCATATGATTTTCCTCATTTTCATTGCAATTTCTAGCTATGTGTTCTTCAATATTAAAATATAGCACGACTAATGTTGCAAATTAATTTACAGACAAATAATAAGCAAAAGAGCAAACACCCATCACACAGAAACCTCGCATCAATCCGTAAATAACACCGCACTACTTTAGACACTTTCTTGGGTGGATACGCAAAAAACTCTCATTTGACAAAAGCAACCCACAGATCTTTAACCCACGAATCTATCCACCCCGGAGTGAGGACGACCCGCCTGAAACAACCATGGACAAACCCGACCGACGTCCTGCTCTTATACCCATTACCCGACCTTGAAAACCCATACACCCACCATACTGGCTGCTCAAATCACCAACCTGAACCCACCATAATCAAACCAAACTCTGCCCCCAATCCGCCCCAATCAAACCAAACCCATACACATTCAACTGCTCCAAGTTAAAGTAGTTAAAGAATTAACACTCATTGAGGTTTTTGACACCCATTTGGTAGTTCCTCTGTTTTTCATCTGAAAAATGGAAGTTAAAAAATGATTAAGAGAATAATACATAACCAAATAGATAAAATAAAATAAAAACATTGACTTACAAATTAAACAACATTGACTTACAATGAGGTGTAGCGTACCAAATTAAAAACCCAACAGTATCAGTAGCATATCTGTAGCGTATCAGTACATATTCAACTGTAGCGTATCTGTGGCGTATTTAACTGTAGCGTATCTATAGCGTATCAGTACAAATTAAAAACCCATCAGTATCAGTAGCGTATCAGTTCTGGAATTAAGAACTGATAATGAAGGTCTTACAACATATCAGTACATATTCATCATTAAAGAACTGAAATGAGTCAAGTAATTTCGTTAAACGCCCTACATGCCAAAATATTTGATGAGCGTTCTATAAGTGACCACATCAAAGCTCGGGTCCTTCTCTCTCATCTCCATGAACCTCATGTTGCTTCATCGAGATATAATATCCGGCTTCCAATCACTTCTCTCGAGCTTTTCAAATATTTTAACAGCTTGACATTTTAACTGCTCTCGTGCTCTTTCAATCACTGCTCTCGGCTTCCAATTTTTTGATATTTTAACTACTCTCCGGCTGTTATTTGAAGAGATAGAATTTTAAACAAACGTAATATATAAACACTAAAACTAATTCGAAACATGGGGAAAAAAATTAAAATGCAAATTAGAGATCTGGAAACAAATACTCAAGAACTCCCCACGGAGTAGATTTGTTAGCACTTACCATCATCTCCTGTCATGAGTTCAAACCCAAATATAATGTAAACCCATAAAATATGTGGCCCAAATCTAATGTAAACAGAGTATAAAACATGAAAATGAAATCCAAATATAATGTAAACCCATAAAATAATACAAATGTAAATAGAGTAAAACCCATTACCTGGTGAAGAGATCTTCCTACGTTTGAGAGAGAGAGAGAGAGGTGTTCCTACGATTTTGTTGAATCAAGTGAAAAAAAAGAGGTTGCGTGTTTTGTTTTCTTTAGTGAGTTCCAAGAGGAGACGGGACTGTTTTGTGTGAAGAGAGAGAAAGGGTATGTAACAAATGATGGGGGAGCCTGCGTGTGAGGAGTCAAGACTATTTTAGAGGCTCGAGGTAAAAGCTCACATTTTGATAGGCTCGAGGTAAAATATAATTAAAAAATTATAGTTGAGATGATTTAGATGGGATTTTAAAGATTGAGATGGGACAAAAGATGACAAAGACATAAATCTCCTCCTTCTGTTATTATTTTGTGTAAAGGGGTTGATAGATCAATGGGTTATATGGGTAATATTGAAGAAAATACCATTTTATCCCTCAATTTGAATTTTGAAACAAATGGGGAAACAAAATTAAAGTAATCCAAATGAGAGGGAAATCAAAATTTTAAGGGTAAAATAGGTATTACAGAAAAAATGTATAAAGATGACATCATCAACCAAACTTGTGACATACATAAGTTTTATACTTTATTATATATATATATATACATATATAATACGACACCCCGAGTCACAGCTGCGGTGCAATGCATTACTATGCTATCATGTCCCAATATCGTTGGTCGCCGAATAGGGGACTAAAGGTTCGGTAAGGATTCCTCTAACCACAAACAACAACATACAAATTGGAGGCGAACATAGTTCTCGTATCCATGGGTCACGCACATACCTACGTTCCCACAGTCAGCGGACTTATCAACTCCCCGATAAGTCTTTCATAGACCTATGTTCTCGAGCGACAAATAAAAAAATCCCATGGATTCATCAGGATATGACTGCCCTCATGCGCAAACCTCCTCATAGATAGAAAGTAAGCTAGGTATGTCATACACAAAAATTATTAATCAATCAAATAGGCATTATCATACCTATAATATAATATCAACAAGGTACTCACATTACCCTAAGATAATTCCCATACGTAGCATTATATCTCTTTAAATTTAATCATCCCCGAGCCTCACTCATTACTCAAGGTTCAAATAGGTTTTTCCTCAACATTTTATTCAGTAAGAAATCACTATTATCCTACTGGTCCATCTCATCTTATCTCCCGAATTACCACGAATTAAACTCTCCTTTAATTAGGGTTATAACCGATTGTTTCTAATCTCTTATAAACACATCTTCTATCAACTAGGATTAAATACCATCATCGCATGGCTCATAGTCTATAGTGTTTCATTCACACTATATGACTTATCAACAAAATCAACATCCTCACACTCTATAACATCTCTCCACTCCCGACATCATTAAGGTTCATGCGCGGAGCGTCTCGCAAAGCGAAATCAAAATAAGGAACCCCTCCAATACACTACTACATAACTTTGTCGGTCGTGGAGGTACCTCAACTTCAATACGAAACCGGGATAACCTCATCCCCTCTTTCAACCAAATGTGGTCTGAACTCCCATCTCTATCCAGGAGCCATACCACTAAGCACTTGTACTACACTCAGTCCTTGCGCAATCAATAATGAGCTTAAACTCAGTCCTTGATGCTCAAATTGTAACCCTAAGGCTACCCAGGTGTTATATTAAATCTCTTGTACTGGACCTATCCTTAATCCTCATGCATACAAATTAGAATCCAATACATGAATCTAGCAACTGAAATTTCTTTTAATTTAATTATCATAATTCTAATCAATTAAATCCCAATCAAATCAATTCAATTCTTAACTAGGGCTTACTGAACCTCCCTAAGTCCCATTATATCCAATTAATAATCACCAAAGACTTACAAAAGGTTTGGGATAAGAACAAGCATTAAAAAGAAACAACTTCAAATATTCTGGGGAGGTCGATCAATCGAAGGCAGGGGGTCGATCGATCGATCGCCCAGATAACAGCCCATTTTTTCTACATTTCTTCTACTACGGGTTTCATCACTTTTGATCATTCAAACCTTCATATTATCAACCCAAATGAATTAAAATCCTTACTACATGATATATAAACATATGTGAATTATTTCTAATCTTCTAAACATCCTAGAATCATCAAGAGTTTGAATTAAAAGCATATGTTTAACCTCTTTTCCAGAAAATTATATACATGATATCTTCAAGAACACACAATTCATTCTCAGCATTTCTTCAACATATTTATGATTATTTCGTGGATTACTATCTACCTACAACATGAGTTTGATTCCTATAAACTTCCATTTTTCAGAAATCCATTAACAACTCTTCATTATCTTCCAAACATGTAAAAATCTCATCTTTTTATAACTATCCTAACATCGACAATATACAATCTTAGATTGCAATTATCAAACACTTGCCTCTAATGAAGGTCTGATCCTTTGGGGTTGAATAACACAGGTGGTTCTCCCCTATCTCCGGCCACTTTCGGTGGTGGTCGGTTGTGGTGACCTTCCGTCTTTAGTTCTCCTCCTTTCCAAGAAAGCTTCTCTCTTCCCAAACAACCTTTCACTATCTCTAAGAAGATGACCTTTCAATTTTGTGTAGAAGAGATGAATGAACCCACATTCAACTAATCTCCAAATACTTATAATAAGACAAAATCCGAAATCACTATTCACCCCCCTTGTAAAAATAACCAAAATGCCCTTTTTGGTTGTCTTTTTATTTCCAAATGACCCGAGACTCAAAATTAACATCCAAATAGACTTTTCTGACTATTTCAACCCTTCTGGATGCAACGATGCACTCGAAACGACTATAAGGTCGATATAAAAATAAGTTTCTTAATTAATCTCACAATTTAGTCCCGACATGTCCCATACCGCGTCCGACTAAAAATTCAAATTACTGAATTAATAACTCACAGCAATATCAATAACATCACATTCATATATTACCTAAATATCTTTAAGTAATATTCAGAATCATCCATCTTAATATCCACAATTAGGATAAAACCTAAATGTCTTAATTTATATTAAAATCCAATTAATCCATTAATTTAAAATATAACCCATTTTAAAAGTCATTAAAATTACAGGGTATTACATACTCCTCCCCCCCCCCCCCTATAATATAATTTCGTCCCAAAATTCGAAAAGATAAATCATACTGGTAAGGTCAACTCTGAGTATAAATCTCACATCGCAAGTAATCAATATCATATCGCCCATACAGTACACTAACGAAAATCCCCATTGATGTTATATGCCAAGCCTCACCATATAGTTTCAACTGAATCGAATTTAAACTTTGCGCAATCTTCCCTATACCAACCTCGTGACAAAGTTTGGAAAAAATTATCCTCACTTATTAAACAAATAAATCCTGAAGTCACAACTACCTATTATTTCACATTTATGAACTACTACAATCCAACCATCCAGGGCGCCCATACACCCCATCGTAAAAAATTTATTATAATATTTATCGCAAAGGTTATAAACTCATATCCTAAAGACCTAACTTATTTCGACTCTCAACGGTTATTAGTTTCATGCGTGAGGCGTCTCGCATGAGAAATCCAAACAAGGAACCCCTTCAATACACTACTACTTAACTTTGTCGGTCGTGGAGGTCCCTCAACTTCAATACCCAACTGGGATAACCTCATCCCCTCTTTCAACCAAACGTGGTCTGAACTCCCATCTTTATCCTGGAGCGATACCACTAAGAGCGTATACTACACTCAGTCCTTGCGCAATCAATAATGAGCTTAAACTCAGTCCTTGATGCTCAAATTGTAACCCTAAGGCTACCCAGGTGTTATATTAAATCTCCCCTACTGGACCTATCCTTAATCCTCATGCGTACAAATTAGAATCCAACACATGAATCTAGCAACCAAAATTTCTTTCAATTTAATTATCATAATTATAATCAATTAAATCCTAATCAAATCAATTCAATTCTTAACTAGGGCTTACTGAACCTCCCTAAGTCCCATTATATCCAATTAATAATCACCAAAGACTTACAAAAGGTTTGGGATAAGAACAAGCATTAAAAAGAAACACCTTCAAAGATTCTACTACGGGTTTCATCACTTTTGATCATTCAAACCTTCATATTATCAACCCAAATGAATTAAAATCCTTACTACATGATATAGAAACATATGTGAATGATTTCTAATCCTCTAAACATCCTAGAATCATCAAGAGTTTGAATTAAAAGCATATGTTTAACCTCTTTTTCCAGAAAATTATATACAAATCTTCAAGAACACACCATTGATTCTCAGCATTTCTTCAACAGATTTATGATTATTCCGTGGATTACTATCTACCTACAACATGAGTTTGATTCCTATAAACTTCCATTTTTCAGAAATCCATTAACAACTCTTCATTATCTTCCAAACATGTAAAAATCTCATCTTTTTATAACTATCCTAACATCGACAATATACAAACTTAGATTTCAACTATCAAACACTTGCCTCTAATGAAGGTCTGATCCTTTGGGGTTGAATAACACAGGTGGTTCTCCCCTTTCTCCGGCCACTTTCGGTGGTGGTTGGTGGTGGTGACCTTTGGTCTTTAGTTCTCCATCTTTCCAAGAAAGCTTCTCTCTTCCCAAGAAACCTTTCACTCTCTCTAAGAAGATGACCTTTAAATTTTGCGTAGAAGAGATGAATGAGCCCACGTTCAACTAATCTCCAAATACTTATAATAAGACAAAATCTGAAATCACTATTCACCCCCCTTGTAAAAATAACCAAAATGCCGTTTTTTGTTGTCGTTTCATTTCAAAATGACCCGAGACTCAAAATTAACATCCAAATAGACTTTTCTTACTATTTCAACCCTTCCGGATGCAACGATGCACTCGAAATGACTATAAGGTCGATATAAAAATAAGTTTCTTAATTAATCTCACAATTTAGTCCCAACATGTCCCATACCGCGTCCGACTAAAATTTCAAATTACTGAATTAATAACTCACATCAATATCAATAACATCACATTCATATATTACCTAAATATCTTTAAGTAATATTCAGAATCATCCATTTTAATATTCACAATTCGGATAAAACCCAAATGTCTTAATTTATATTAAAATCCAATTAATCCATTAATTTAAAATATAACCCATTTTAAAAGTCATTAAAATTACGGGGTATTACATACTCCTCCCCCCCCCCCCTTATAATAGAATTTCGTCCCGAAATTCGGAAAGATAAATCACACTAGTAAGGTCAACTCTGAGTATATATCTCACATCGCAAGTAATGAATACCGTATCGCCCATACAATACACTAACAAAAATCCCCATTGATTTTATACGCCAAGCCTCACCATATAGTTTCAACTGAATCGAAATTAAACTTTGCTCAATCTTCTCTATACCATCCTCGTGACAAAGTTTGGAAAAAATTATCCTCACTTATTAAACGAATAAATCCTGAAGTCACAACTACTTATTATTTCACATATATGAACTACTACAATCCAACCATCCAGGGCGCCCATACACCCCATCGTACAACTTTTATTACAATATTTATCGCAAAGGTTATAAACTCATATCCTAAATACCTAACTTATTTCGACTCCCAACGGTTATTAGTTTCATCCGTGGGGCGTCTCGCATGAGAAATCCAAACAAGGAACTCCTCCAATACACTACTACTTAACTTTGTCGGTCGTGGAGGTCCCTCAACTTCAATACGCAACTGGGATAACCTCATCCCCTCTTTCAACCAAACGTGGTCTGAACTCCCATCTTTATCCTGGAGCCATACCACTAAGCGCTTGTACTACACTCAGTCCTTGCGCAATCAATAATTAGCTTAAACTCAGTCCTTGATGCTCAAATCGTAACCCTTCGGCTACCCAGGTTTTATATTAAATCTCCCCTACTAGACCTATCCTTAATCCTCATGCGTACAAATTAGAATCCTACACATGAATCTAGCAACCGAAATTTCTTTCAATTTAATTATCATAATTATAATCAATTAAATCCCAATCAAATCAATTAAATTCTTAACTAGGGCTTACTGAACCTCCCTAAGTCCCATTATATCCAATTAATAATCACCAAAGATTTACAAAAGGTTCGGGATAAGAACAAGCATTAAAAAGAAACACCTTCAAAGATTCTACTGCGGGTTTCATCACTTTTGATCATTCAAACCTTCATATTATCAACCCAAATGAATTAAAATCCTTACTACATGATATAGAAACATATGTGAATGATTTCTAATCCTCTAAACATCCTAGAATCATCAAGAGTTTGAATTAAAAGCATATGTTTAACCTCTTTTTCCAGAAAATTATATACATGAAATCTTCAAGAACACACCATTGATTCTCAGAATTTCTTCAACAGATTTATGATATTCCGTGGATTACTATCTACCTACAACATGAGTTTGATTCCTATAAACTTCCATTTTTCAGAAACCCATTAACAACTCTTCATTATCTTCCAAACATGTAAAAATCTCATCTTTTTATAACTATCCTAACATCGACAATATACAAACTTAGATTTCAATTATCAAACACTTGCCTCTAATGAAGGTCGGATCCTTTGGGCTTGAATAACACAGGTGGTTCTCACCTTTCTCCGGCCACCTTCGGTGGTTGTTGGTGGAAGTGACCTTTGGTCTTTAGTTCTCCTCCTTTCCAAGAAAGCTTCTCTCTTCCCAAGAAACCTTTCACTCTCTCTAAGAAGATGACCTTTAAATTTTGCGTAGAAGAGATGAATGAGCCCACGTTCAACTAATCTCCAAATACTTATAATAAGACAAAATCTGAAATCACTATTCATCCCCCTTGTAAAAATAACCAAAATGCATTTTTTGGTTGTCGTTTCATTTCCAAATGACCCGAGACTCAAAATTAAAATCCAAATAGACTTTTCTAACTATTTCAACCCTTTCGGATGCAACGATGCACTCAAAACGACTATAAGGTCGATATAAAAATAATTCTCTTAATTAATCTCACAATTTAGTCCTGACATGTCCTATACCGCGTCCGACTAAAAATTCAAATTACTGAATTAATAACTCACATCAATATCAATAACATCACATTCATATATTACCTAAATATCTTTAAGTAATATTCAGAATCATCCATTTTAATATCCAAAATTCGGATATAACCCAAATGACTTAATTTATATTAAAATCCAATTAATCTATTAATTTAAAATATAACCCATTTTAAAAGTCATTAAAATTACGGGGTATTACATACTCCCCCCCCCCCCCTTATAATAGAATTTCGTCCCAAAATTCGGAAAGATAAATCATACTAGTAACGTCAACTCTGAGTATATATCTCACATCGCAAGTAATCAATATCGTATCGCCCATACAGTACACTAACAAAAATCCCCATTGATGTTATACGGCAAGCCTCACCATATAGTTTCAACTGAATCGAATTTAAACTTTGCGCAATCTTCCCTATAGCATCCTCGTGACAAACTTTGGAAAAAATTATCCCCACTTATTAAACAAATAAATCCTGAAGTCACAACTACTTATTATTTCACATTTATGAACTACTACAATCCAACCATCCAGGGCGCCCATACACCCCATCGTACAAATTTTATTATAATATTTATCGCAAAGGTTGTAAACTCATATCCTAAAGACCTAACTTATTTCGACTCCCAACAGTTATTAGTTTCATGTGTGGGGCGTCTCGCAAGCGAAATCCAAAGAAGGAACCCCTCCAATACACTAGTACTTAACTTTGTCGGTCGTGGCGGTCCCTCAACTTCAATACGCAACTAGGATAACCTCATCCCCTCTTTCAACCAAACGTGGTCTGAACTCTCATCTTTATCCTGGAGCCATACCACTAAGCGCTTCTACTACACTCAGTCCTTGCGCAATCAATAATGAGCTTAAACTCAGTCCTTGATGCTCAAATTGTAACCCTAAGGCTACCCAGGTGTTATATTAAATCTCCCCTACTGGACCTATCCTTAATCCTCATGCGTTAAAATTAGAATCCAACACATGAATCTAGCAACCGAAATTTCTTTCAATTTAATTATCATAATTATAATCAATTAAATCCCAATCAAATCAATTAAATTCTTAACTAGGGCTTACTGAACCTCCCTAAGTCCCATTATATCCAATTAATAATCACCAAAGACTTACAAAAGGTTCGGGATAAGAACATGCATTAAAAAGAAACAACTTCAAAGATTCTACTACGGGTTTCATCACTTTTGATCATTCAAACCTTCATATTATCAACCCAAATGAATTAAAATCCTTACTACATAATATTGAAACATATGTGAATGATTTCTAATTCTCTAAACATCCTGGAATCATCAAGAGTTTGAATTAAAAGCATATGTTTAACCTCTTTTTCCAGAAAATTATATACATGAAATCTTCAAGAACACACCATTGATTCTCAGCATTTCTTCAACAGATTTATGATTATTCTGTGGATTACTATCTACCTACAACATGGGTTTGATTCCTATAAACTTCCATTTTTCAGAAATCCATTAATAACTCTTTATTATCTTCCAAACATGTAAAAATCTCATCTTTTTATAACTATCCTAAAATTGACAATATACAAACTTAGATTTCAATTATCAAACACTTGCCTCTAATGAAGGTCTGATCCTTTGGGGTTGAATATCACAGGTGGTTCTCCCCTTTCTCCGGCCACTTTCGGTGGTGGTTGGTGGTGGTGACCTTTGGTCTTCAGTTCTCCTCCTTTCCAAGAAAGCTTCTCTCTTCCCAAGGAACCTTTCACTCTCTTTAAGAAGATGTCCTTTAAATTTTGTGTAGAAGAGATGAATGAACCCACGTTCAAATAATCTCCAAATACGTATAATAAGATAAAATCCGAAATCACTATTCATCCCCCTTGTAAAAATAACCAAAATGCCGTTTTTGGTTGTCGTTTCATTTCCAAATGACCCGAGACTCAAAATTAACATCCAAATAGACTTTTCTGACTATTTCAACCCTTCCGGATGCAACGACGCACTCGAAACGACTATAAGGTCGATATAAAAATAAGTTAATTAACCTCAGAATTTAGTCCCGACACGTCCCATACCGCGTCCGACTAAAAATTCAAATTACTGAATTAATAACTCACATCAATATCAATAACATCACATTCATATATTACCTAAATATCTTTAAGTAATATTCAGAATCATCCATTTTAATATCCACAATTCGGATAAAACCCAAATGACTTAATTTATATTAAAATCCAATTAATCCATTAATTTAAAATATAACCCATTTTAAAACTCATTAAAATTACGGGGTATTACGTACTCCCCCCCTTATAATAGAATTTCTTCCCGAAATCCGGAAAGATAAATCATACTGGTAAGGTCAACTCTGAGTATAAATCTCACATTACATGTAATCTAAGTCGTACCACCCATACAGTACACTAATAAAAATCCCCATTGATGTTATACTCCAAGCCTCAGCATATAGTTTCAACTGAATCAAATTATACTTTACGCAATCTTCCATATATCATCCTCGTGACAAAGCTTAGAAAAAATGATCTTCACTTATTAAACAAATAAATCCTGAAGTCACAACTACTTATTATTTCACATTTATGAACTACTACATTCCAACCATCCAGGGCGCCCATACACCTTATCGTACAACTTTTATTATAATATTTTTTGCAAAGGTTATAAACTCATATCCTAAGACCTAACTTATTTCGTCTCCCAACGATTAGTAGTTTCATACGTGGGGCGTCTCGCAAGAAAAATCCAAATAAGGAACACCTCCAATACACTACTACTTCACTTTGTCGGTCGTGGAGGTCCCTCAACTTCAATACGCAACCGGGATAAACTCATCCCCTCTTCCAACAAGATGTCGTCTGAACTCCTATCTCTATCCAGGAGCCATACCACTAAGAGCTTGTACTACACTCAGTCCTTACGCAATCAATAATGAGCTTAAACTCAGTCCTTGATGCTCAAATTGTAACCCTAAGGCTACCCAGGTGTTATATTAAATCTCCCCTACTTAACCTATCCTTAATCCTCATGCATACAAATTATAATCCAACACATGAATCTAGCAACCGAAATTTCTTTCAATTTAATTATCATAATTCTAATCAATTAAATCCCAATCAATTCAATTCAACTCTTAAGTAGGGCTTATTGAACCTCCCTAAGTCCCATTATATCCCATTAATAATCACCAAAGACTTACAAAAGGTTCGGGATAAGAAAAAGCATTAAAAAGAAACAGCTTCAAAGATTCTACTACGGGTTTCATCACTTTTGATCATTCAAACCTTCATATTATCAACCCAAATGAATTAAAATCCTTATTACATGATATAGCAACATATGTGAATGATTTCTAATACTGTAAGCATCCTAGAATCATCAAGAGTTTGAATTAAAAGCATATGTTTAACCTATTTTTCCAGAAAATTATATACATGAAATCTTCAAGAACACACCATTGATTCTCAGCATTTTGTAATACCCCGTATTTTTGTGATATGTAGTTTATGGGATTAATTTAATTAAATGCGTATTAATTGAAAATTAATCCGGATTAAAATACCAGCGAGATGCGAGTTGGTACTTGATTATATGTGCATATATGATTATATATGAATATTGAATTATGAAATTTGTCATGAGATTGAAATACTACAATTTGGAAATTTTGTTGAGACGCGTGTGACAGTCGCGTCATGGTATATAATTATGATAATTAAAAAGCAAATTTTATTTCTATTATCTGAATGGCCTTTTTAAGTGCGCCAACGCGTCCGGAAGGGTAGAAATAGTTAGAAAACTCTAGCCGGGAGTTTGGTTTGGGTCCCGGGGCATTTTTAGGCCATATCGGCAACGCATAAGGGTAGTTTCGTAATTTTGAATTTTGAGGAATTAAAAGCTACGAAAATTGAGAATTAATATCTGATTAGGAATTAACCCACTAAGCCCACTAATACCCAAATGGACTACGGAGGTTATTGCAAGTTGTTCCCAAGACAAAACCCTAGCCTCCTAGCCACCATTAGAGAAGAGCTTGTAGAAAGAGAGGAGAGGAGAAATCTGCAGAGGAGAGAGATCCATTCATCAAATTCGTCATCAATCCAGAGTTACCATTAAGACAAGTGATTTAATTTCATTTTTATAGAGAATGTTTCTTCCATGTGTAGGATTTGATAAAAATCTGATTTGTTCTTGGGAGTTAATGAAAAACCCATGTAAATTGGAAATAGAAAGTACATTTTGATGAGGAAATCGCATGTAGATTGGTGTGTAATGGTTATTCTGATGATATTACAATTAGTAGGAAACCAAAAACGGATTTAATTCAGTTCTTTGATGATTCATAAATTCTAGGGTTCATAGTTTTAAAATTGGGGGAAAATATGTAGAGATTTGATATTTAAATGATGTTAGGATGAATTAATACCCCCAAACATGTCAATATGTGAACTTAGTATGTTTAGGGACGATTAAAGACCTTAAACAATTAATAAATTGAGGTTTGGATGAGATTTGGGGAGTAGAGAAGTTGGAAAAATGAAAATCAGAAATCTGGGCTCGAATCTGGTCGCTCATTAGAAGACCTGACCAGGTCATTCGAACGACCTCGTTCGAACGAGCTTCTAACGAGTTGACCATTGACTTCTAACGAGGGTGAAGTTCGTTCGATGAGATCGTTCGAACGAGATCTTGTTAGAAAGCCCACTTCGTTCGAACGAGATCTCGTTATAAGACTCAGTTCGTTCGAACGATGTCTCGTTCGAACAGCCTCGTTCGAACGAGACTTCGAACGAGTTCACAGTTTAGGATTTTTAGCCTGTTTTAATCCCGAGTGCCCCGTAACCTTGTGCATTGGTAGAGATAGCCTTTCCTTGATGAGTAATTGATATATTTGGGATGTTTGGGATATTATGAGGAGTCAAACCTAGAAGTGTAGTTTGAACCTAAGGGAAAATGTGAAGTAGGACGTGAGTGTCTATTACGATGTGAGCTATTGACGACCTAATTAATTATATTAACCGGGAACATACAAATGGTGTAGTATTATATGTCAGTACGAGAAGAGATATGTACCAATATATTATGGTGATTACTAAGACGTGTGCATACTTAGTATATATGTACCGATTTTATGTGTATGACATACCTACCATACTTGCTATCACGGGAGGTTTGCGTTCTCTTAGGGCCCTCTAATCCTTGTGTTGCCCGGATTTAGACTGGTTACCTCGATGAACATAGGTCAGAGAAGGACTTATTGGGATGTTAATAAGTCTGTTGATCGTGGGAGCGCAGGTATGTGCGTGACCCATGTGATGTGACTGTGTTCGCCTCCATTATTTGTGATGTTATTATCTGTGAACTATTCCCGAGAGATTCGGAATATGTGATCCTTTTGTACATGATGTACTGGGATGGATAGCAGAGTATGTGTGCACCGTAGCTAGTCTCGGGGTGCTTGTATTGTATATTTATGACGTGAATAATATACACTTAATTAATGGGAATTTTCATGTTAATATTGTGAATAAAACTATAGTATTGTTTTGAGAAAACATAACGGGTTAACCAATAGTGAAATGTATTACATATTGAGAATCTAAGTTTAAGTAAAGCCCTCTATTCTTTGGTAACGTTAGAATGTAATATGGGAATCGAGTAGTAAGATGTAGAACTTATTACGTTTTGGTTAGATATATGTGTCATTTAGATGGGTAATGTACGTTAGGAGTGTACATGTAGCCGAGAGGTGAGAATTTCATGTGAGTACACGTCCTAACATGTATTTTTCATTTAATGTTTTAATGTTATTAAAACACTTGACATTTTCAAAATGTTTTCCACTTTCGGTCTCTAACCCATTTTCTTTCAAATCTATTTTTGTAAAAACCATTTTAGGTGCCCAGCCACAAGGACACCATGCATAGGATTCTCATTCAGGTGACGAGCTGTAGCTGTTTGTGAAAGTTACAGGACTTTGCTTGTAGACACTTCATCGATCTTGACTTGATATTTATTAGTTATCAGTTGTAGGGCATGTCGCCCATTTCTTTTAGAGACTTTGCATTTATTTCAGTTATTCAGACTTTTGGCATGTAATTATTCAGGATTCAGACTTGTAGTATTATTTCCTTTTGTTGGGATTGTTGCGAGGAGTTTTCCTCCGGATTTCTTATTATTATTGTTGGTTATTTCATTACTTCGTATGGTGAATGGATTATGTTGACTCTTCCATTATTCTTTTATTGCATGTTAATCAGACTTAACTTAAAATTTGGCACTTACTTTTTAAATACTAGGTGCTTAGTAATTATTAAAATGTTTTCGACAGTGATGCTATTAACTGAACCAACTTGGCATTTTGAATTAATTTAATAAAGGAGTAGCTACCCGGAATTTAATTAGTCGGGGTGTCACAGGTGGTATCAGAGCATCAGGTTCTAGTGTCCTTTAGGATCTGAACGGCTTATTATGTTTCCGTTGAGCTTCCTTTGATGTAGAGCCCTATACTTTAGGACTGTTGTATTATTTTGTATATGCTACGTTCTTCAGCTATTTTAAGTTTATAACTGCGAACTTATAAACTTCATTCTTATTTCAGATGCCTCCACGACGTGCACGAAGGTTTCCCAGGGATGCGACGCCAGAACCACAGCCCGCACCAGCTCAGGGCACGATGAATGCCGCCAAGGTTGCAGCCATTGTGGCTCAGGCGGTAAATGCCACAATAGATGTAGTTCAGCAGGCACCACCTCAAGCACCGATAGCCGTGCCAGTTCAGGCTCATGCATTCCCATCTGATTAGGAACGTGTACGTGATGCTTTTCAGAAAGCACACCCTCCGGAGTTCGCAGGTAGCTCCGATGTGGTAGTTTCGAGTCAGTGGAGGAAGGATATACAGCGGCACTTGAGGATGTATGAGTGCACAGATGTCCAGAAGCAGATACTAGCTACTTTTAAGCTAGTGGGGTCAGCACTGCAGTGGTGGGAGTCTATTACCACCGTAGAGGAGAGGGATACTCTCACTATTCAGGAATTCTGGGTACGGTTTGACCGCAAGTACTTTCCGTTGGCTGTTCACACGGAAATGAGAAGAAAGTTGATGAGCCTCAAGCAAGAGGGTAAGATTGTGGCCGAGTATGAGGCCGAATTTACTGATCTTCTGAACATTGTTGCGGATGAGATACCGACGGAGGAGAAGAAGATATAGAAATTCACGGACGGGTTGACATGGAGGATTCGTCAGAACTTATTAGGGAACCTCTCGTTAGCCACTTATTCTGATGTGGTTAATGCTGCATTGCTCCATTGCCAGGATCACCGCTTTCACATGGCTGAGGGCAAACGATCGGGAGAGTCTAGCCATTAGGGCAGGACTGGAGGAAATGGTGCCAGTGGGGCACAATCTGTTTAGGGGAAGAGGCAGGGTGATCAGGGTACTCAGCAGGGGGATCATAAGAGGTTTAGGTCAGGAAACTTCAGGCACGGACAGGGAGGTTTCCGGTAGGGCCATTAGGGTCCGAACGGCCATCAGCACCAGCAGGGTCAGAATGGTCAGCATCAGTTTCAGCAGGGCCAGTGGAGGAATGGTAACGGCCACCAGGGCCGGGGGCAGCAGGGATCGAGAGGGGGAAACTTTCCGTGGAAGTGTTTTGTTTGTGGCAAGACTAGCCATAAACGCCAGGACTGTCCTGATAGGGGCAGGGCCCCGCAGCAGAAGCAGGGTGCTCGACATGAGCCACATAGGCCACTTTTTCCACTAGCCCTCCCAGCTCCAGCCCAGGTGCCAGCTCTTCCAGCCATTCCAGCAGTTCCTGTGCAGCAGGGACAGTTACAGTATGGACGTGTCTATAACGTCCACCAGGCAGTAGCTCCGCAGGCACCACCCGCGATTGAGGGTATGTTTCCTATCCATGGTACTATAAGTCGGGTTTTGTTTGATACAGGGGCAACGCATTGCTTTATAGCTACACATTTTGCGAAAGCTTTAGGGTTATTAGCTACGGTAGAGAGCACAGTGACGTGTATAGACTCACCATTGGGGAGTGGGTCACTTATTTTCTTTATATGCCGGGGAGTGGGGGTAGAGATTGGTAGTCTGGTATTACCTGCAGATATGTTGGTATTATATATGCATGTTCACGATGTGATTATCGGTATGGATTGGCTCGCTGATTATAGATCCATGATTTATTGTTTCGGTGGGAGCATTATTTTTGCCATTTGGGGGCAAGAGATGTTTGTAGTGGCGATGCCTCGCCCAGAGGGAGGCTCGACCGCTCATTTTTATTACCTAGAGGAGGATACCTCTAAGGAGGTTGTGATTCCTTTAGATTCGATCCCAGTTGTCAGGGAGTATTCTGATGTGTTTCAGGAGATACCAGGCCTACCCCCCAGTAGAGAGATAGACTTTGTTATAGACTTATTGCCAGATATGAGACCTATAGCACGCGCACCGTACCGTATGGCTCCAGCTGAGATGAGGGAGTTACGGGATCAGATTGAACAGTTATTGGGTCAGGGGTTTATACGGAGGAGTACTTCGCCGTGGGGTGCCCCTGTGTTGTTCGTGAAGAAGAGAGATGGTTCACTGAGATTGTGTGTGGACTACCGAGAGTTGAATAAGATCACGATACGGAATAAGTATCCATTGCCTCGAATCGATGACTTATTCGACCAGTTGAGAGGAGATTCTTTCTTCTCAAAGATTGATTTGAGATCGGGATACCATAAGTTGCGAATCAGGGAGGAGGATATCTTGAAGACTGCGTTCTTGTCGAGATATGGTTCTTACAAATTTCGAGTTATGCCTTTTGGTTTCACCAACGCTCCAGCAGTGTTTATGGACTTGATGAATAGAGTGTTCAGGGATTTCCAAGATCAGTTTGTCATTGTCTTCATCGATGATATTCTGGTTTACTCCCAGACAGAGGAGGAGCAAGCCGAGCATTTGAGGCAATTTTTGCAGACACTACGTCAGAACGAGATGTATGCAAAATATGAGAAATGCGAGTTTTGGCTGAAGGAGGTGCAGTTTTTGGGACATATTATTTCCGACCGGGGAATATCTGTTGATCCGGGGAAAGTATCCGCGGTGAGGGAGTGGGGATAGCCCACGACACCGACAGAGATTCATAGTTTCTTGGGCCTAGAAGGATACTACAGGAGGTTCATTCGGGGATTCTCAAAGATAGCAGGTCCTTTGACACATCTGACTCGTAAGGGTGTGCCATTAATCTAGAGTGATGCCTGTCAGTTGGCATTCGATGAATTGAAGGATAAGTTGACCTCAGCACATGTGTTAGCATTGTCGAGACCGGGAGTTGAGTATTTAGTTTACACCGATACATCCTTGCAAGGACTTGGAGGTGTATTACAGCAGGAGAGTCAGGCCATAGCTTATGCTTCCCGTAAGCTAAAGCCTCATGAGAAGAATTACCCCACTCATGACTTGGAGTTGGCGACAGTTGTATTTGCCCTTCGTATTTGGAGACATTACCTTTTGGGGGAAAAGTTTCGATTGTTCACAAACCACAAGTCCCTGCAGTACCTATTCACGTAGAAGGAGTTGAATATGCGGCAACGAAGGTGGCTTGAGTTCGTGAAGGATTATCAGTTCGATATCCAGTATCACCCGGGGAAGGCTAACGTGGTGGCAGACGCGTTGAGCCGTAGGCCAGCAGATGAAGTGGCAGAGGTGTGGAAGGCCAAGTGGAAGGAATTGGGACACCAGGATGCAGTGGCCTGATCGTTCATGTCTGTGATGACCGTTACACCTCAGATTGTCACGAAGGTAGTAAAAGCACAAGAAGATGACTCGTTCTGTCAGGAGCTGATAGTTCGATTACTAGCAGAGGGAGTCGAGTCCTATACCGTTAGCTCAGACGGGGGATTACGCTTCAATGGGAGATTGGTAGTTCCAGAAGGGGAGGAATTACGGCACGAGGTGATGGTCGAGTCGCACTGCTCACGGTTTGCGGTACATCCCAGTGGGGACAAAATGTACCAAGATATGAGATGTCAGTATTGGTGGAGCGGGATAAAGAGAGACATTGCCGAGTTTGTTTCTTAATGCGCCACTTGTCAGTTAGTAAAAGTGGATCATCAAAGACCGGCAGGACTGCTACAGCCGTTGGAGGTCTCGATGTGGATGTGGGAGAGCATATCCATGGACTTTATTACGGGGTTGCCTACGTCACAGAAAGGTCACGACTCCATTTGGGTAATTGTGGACAGGTTGATCAAAGTCGCTCATTTTCTACCCGTAAGGACAGACTACACTGCGGGACAGTATGCCCAGCTCTTTATTTCAGAAATAGTGAGACTTCACGGTGTGCCCTTAAATATCGTGTCCGACTGAGACAAGATATTTGTTTCACGGTTTTGGGAGAGTTTTCAGGAGGCCATGGGCACGGAATTGCGGTTAAGTACGGCGTATCACCCGCAGACCGATGGACAGACTGAGCGTATAAACCAGATGTTGGAGGACATGCTATCTATGAGTATCATTGATTTTGGGGGTGGATGGGAGCAGTATCTTCCACTGGTGGAGTTTGCTTACAATAAATCCTACCAGTTCACCATTGGCATGGCTCCATTTGAGGCGTTGTACGGTAGACCTTGTCGTTCCCCAGCATGTTGGTTGGAGGTGGGGGACAACAAACTACTTGGGCCGGAAGTGATTCAGGATACTTCAGCGAGGATAGAATTAATTCGGAGTCGCATTCGGGTAGCTCATGATCGGCAGAAGAGCTATGCTGATGCGAAGAGGTTCTTTAGAGAGTTCCAAATGGGGGACCAGTTTTTGCTCAGAGTATCTCCTATGAAAGGAATTATGCGATTCGGGAAGAAAGGGAAGTTCGCACCGAGATATGTGGGACCATTTCCTATTATTGAGCGGATTGGACCGGTTGCGTACAGGCTTGGGTTACCGGAGCATTTACATCGGATTCACGATGTGTTTCATATTTCCTCGCTAAGGAAATATCTTAGAGACGATTTGGCTCATTCTCACATTTCTTTGGAGGACATCGATCTCCAGCTGGATAGCTCCTACGAGGAGGGGTCGATTACTATTTTGGACCGAAGTGAGCAGAAACTGCGGTCAAAGATAGTCCCGTTAGTGCGTGTTCAGTGGCGACATCATAATGTTGAGGAGTCCACATGGGAGCACGAGGATGAGATGCGCGAACGTTATCCAGAGTTGTTCTTACCAGGTACTTTCTAGTTCTGAATTTCGGGACGAAATTCAGTTATTAGGGGGAAAGTATGTAATACCCCGTATTTTTGTGATATTTAGTTTATGGGATTAATTTAATTAAATGTGTATTAATTGGAAATTAATCCGGATTAAAATACTAGCGAGATGCGAGTTAGTATTTGATTATATGTGCATATATGAATATTGAATTATGAAATTTATCGTGAGATTGAAATACGAAAATTTGGAAATTTTGTTGAGACGCGTGTGACAGTCGCGTCATGGTATATAATTATGATAATTAAAAAGCGAATTTTATTTCTATTATCTGTATGGTCATTTTGAGTGCGCCAACACGTCCGGAAGGGTCGAAATAGTCAGAAAACACTAGCCGGGAGTTTGGTTTGGGTCCCGGGGCATTTTTAGGCCATATTGGCAACGTATAAGGGTAGTTTGGTAATTTTGAATTTTGAGGAATTAAAAGCTACGAAAATTGGGAATTAATATCTCATTAGGCATTAACCCACTAAGCCCACTAATACCCAAATAGACTACGAAGGTTATTGAAAGTTGTTCCTAAGACAAAACCCTAGCCTCCATAGCCACCATTAGAGAAGAGCTTGTAGAAAGAGAGGAGAGGAGAAATCTGCAGAGGAGAGAGATCCATTCATCAAATTCGTCATCAAATCCAGAGTTACCATTAAGGCAAGTGATTTAATTTCATTTTTATAGGGAATGTTTCTTCCATGTATAGGATTTGATAAAAATCTGATTTGTTCTTGGGAGTTAATGAAAACCCCATGTAAATTGGAAATAGAAAGTACATTTTGATGAGGAAATCGCATGTAGATTGGTGTGTAATGATTATTCTGATGATATTACAATTAGTAGGAAACCAAAAATGGATTTAATTCAGTTCCTTGATGATTCATAAATTCTAGGGTTCATAGTTTTAAAATTGGGGAAAAATATGTGGAGATTTGATATTTAAATGATGTTAGGATGAATTAATACCCCCAAACATGTCAATATGTGAACTAAGTATGTTTAGGGACGATTAGAGACCTTAAACAATTGATAAATTGAGGTTTGGATGAGATTTGGGGAGTAGAGAAGTTGGAAAAACAAAAATCAGAAATCTGGGCTCGAATCTGGTCGCTCGTTAGAAGACCTGCCCAGGTCGTTCGAACGACCTCGTTCGAACAAGCTTCTAACGAGTTGACCATTGACTTCTAACGAGGGTGAAGTTCGTTCGATGACATCGTTCGAACGAAATCTCGTTAGAAAGCCCACTTCGTTCGAACGAGATCTTGTTAGAAGACTCAGTTTGTTCGAACGAAGTCTCGTTCGAACACCCTCGTTCGAACGAGACTTCGAACGAATTGACAGTTTAGGATTTTTAGCCTGTTTTGATCCCGAGTGCCCCGTAACCTTGTGTATAGGTAGAGATAGCCTTTCCTTGATGAGTAATTGATATATTTGGGATGTTTGGGATATTATGCGGAGTCAAACCTAGAAGTGTAGTTTGAACCTACGGGAAAATGTGAAGTAGGACGTGAGTGTCTATTACGATGTGAGCTATTGACAGCCTAATTAATTATATTAACTGGGAACATATAAATGGTGTAGTATTATATGTCAGTACGAGAAGAGATATGTACCAATATATTATGGTGATTACTAAGACATGTGCATACTTAGTATATATGTACTGATTTTATGTGTATGACATACCTACCATACTTGCTATCACGGGAGGTTTGCGTTCGCTTAGGGCCCTCTAATCCTTGTGTTTCCTGGACTTAGACTGGTTACCTCGATGAACATAGGTCAGAGAAGGACTTATTGGGATGTTAATAAGTCTGCTGATCGTGGGAGCGCAGGTATGTGCGTGACCCATGTGATGTGACTGTGTTCGCTTCCATTATTTGTGATGTTGTTATCTGTGAACTATTCCTGAGAGATTTGGAATATGTGATCCTTATGTACGTGATGTACCGGGATGGATAGCAGAGTATGTGTGCACCGCAGCTAGTCTCGGGGTGCTTGTATTGTATATTTATGACGTGAATAATATACACTTAATTAATGGGAATTTTCATGTTAATATTGTGAATAAAACTATAGTATTGTTTTGAGAAAACATAACGGGTTAACCAATAGTGAAATGTATTACATATTGAGAATCTGAGTTTAAGTAAAGCCCTCTATTCTTTGGTAACGTTAGAATGTAATATGGGAATCGAGTAGTAAGAGGTAGAACTTATTACGTTTTGGTTAGATATATGTGTCATTTAGATGGGTAATGTACGTTAGGAGTGCACATGTAGCCGAGAGGTGAGAATTTCATGTGAGTGCACGTCCTAACATGTATTTTGCATTTAATGTTTTAATGTTATTAAAACACTTGACGTTTTCAAAATGTTTTCCACTTTCGGGCTCTGACCCATTTTCTTTCAAATCTATTTTTGTAAAAACCATTTTAGGTGCCCAGCCACAAGGACACCATGCATAGGATTCTCATTCAGGTGACGAGCTGTAGCTGTTTGTGGAAGTTACAGGACTTTGCTTGTAGACGCTTCATCGATCTTTACTCTATATTTATCAGTTATCAGTTGTAGGTCATGTCGCCCATTTATTTTAGAGACTTTGCATTTATTTCAGTTATTCAGACTTTTGGCATGTAATTATTCAGGATTCAGACTAGTAGTATTATTTCCTTTTGTTGGGATTGTTGCGAGGAGTTTTCCTCCAGATTTCTTATTATTATTGTTGGTTATTTCATTACTTCGTATGGTGAATGGATTATGTTGACTCTTCCATTATTCTTTTATTGCATGTTAATCAGACTTAACTTAAAATTTGGCACTTACTTTTTAAATACTAGGTGGTTAGTAATTATTAAAATGTTTTCGACAGTGATGCTATTAACTGAACCAACTTGGCATTTTGAATTAATTTAATAAAGGAGTAGCTAGCCGGTATTTAATTAGTCGGGGTGTCACGCATTTCTTCAACAGATTTATGATTATTTCGTGGATTACTATCTACCTACAACATGAGTTTGATTCCTATAAACTTCCATTTTTTAGAAATCCATTAAAAACTCTTCATTATCTTCCAAACATGTAAAAATCTCATCTTTTATAACTATCCTAACATCGACAATATACAAACTTAGATAACAATTATCAAACACTTCCCTATAATGAAGGTCTAATCATTTGGGGTTGAATAACACAGGTGGTTCTCCCCTTTCTCCGGCCACTTTCGGTGGTGGTTTGTGGTGGTGACCTTTGGTCTTTAGTTCTCCTCCTTTCCAAGAAAGCTTCTCTCTTCCCAAGCAACCTTTCACTCTCTCTAAGAAGATGACCTTTAAATTTTGCGTAGAAGAGATGAATGAGCCCACGTTCAACTAATCTCCAAATACTTATAATAAGACAAAATCTGAAATCACTATTCATCCCCCTTGTAAAAATAACCAAAATGCCGTTTTTGGTTGTCGTTTAATTTCCAAATGACCCGAGACTCAAAATTAACATCCAAATATACTTTTCTGACTATTTCAACCCTCCCGGATGCAACAATGCACTCGAAACGACTATAAGGTCGATATAAAAATAAGTTTCTTGATTAATCTCACAATTTAGTCCCGACATGTCCCATACCGCGTCCGACTATAAAATCAAACTACTGAATTAATAACTCACATCAATATCAATAACATCACATTCATATATTACCTAAATATCTTTAAGTAATATTCAGAATCATCCATTTTAATATCCACAATTCGGATAAAACCAAAATGACTTAATTTATATTAAAATCCAATTAATCTATTAATTAAAATATAACCCATTTTAAAAGTCATTAAAATTACGGGGTATTACATACTGCCCCCCCCCCCCCCCTCCCTTATAATTGAATTTCGTCCCGAAATTCGGAAAGATAAATCATACTAGTAAGGTCAACTCTGAGTATATATCTCACATCGCAAGTAATGAATATCGTATCGCCCATACAGTACACTAAAAAAAATCCCCATTGATGTTATACGCCAAGCCTCACCATATAGTTTCAACTGAATCGAATTTAAACTTTGCGCAATCTTCCCTATAGCATCCTCGTGACAAAGTTTGGTCAAAATTGTCCTCACTTATTGAACAAATAAATCCTGAAGTCACAACTACTTATTATTTCACATTTATGAACTACTACAATCCAACCATCCAGGGATCCCATACACCCCATCGTACAACTTTTATTTTAATATTTATCGCAAAGGTTATAAACTCATATCCTAAAGACCTAACTTATTTCGACTCCCAACGGTTATTAGTTTCATGCGTGGGGCGTCTCGCAAGCGAAATCCAAACAAGGAACCCCTCCAATATACTACTACTTAACTTTGTCGGTCGTGGAGATCCCTCAACTTCAATACGTAACTAGGATAACCTCATCCCCTCTTTCAACCAAACGTGGTCTGAACTCCCATCTTTATCCTGGAGCCATACCACTAAGCTCTTGTACAACACTCAGTCCTTGCGCAATCAATAATGAGCTTAAACTCAGTCCTTGATGCTCAAATTGTAACCCTAAGGCTACCCAGGTGTTATATTAAATCTCCCCTACTGGACCTATCCTTAATCCTCATGCGTACAAATTAGAATCCAACACATGAATCTAGCAACCGAAATTTCTTTCAATTTAATTATCATAATTATAATACATTAAATCCCAATCAAATCAATTCAATTCTTAACTAGGGCTTACTGAACCTCACTAAGTCCCATTATATCCAATTAATAATCACCAAAGACTTACAAAAGGTTCGGGATAAGAACAAGCATTAAAAAGAAACAACTTCAAAGATTCTACTACGGGTTTCATCACTTTTGATCATTCAAACCTTCATATTATCAACCCAAATGAATTAAAATCCTTACTACATAATATAGAAACATGTGTGAATGATTTCTAATCCTCTAAACATCCTAGAAACATCAAGAGTTTGAATTAAAAGCATATGTTTAACCTTTTTTTCCAGAAAATTATATACATGAAATCTTCAAGAACACACCATTGATTCTCAGCATTTCTTCAACAGATTTATGATTATTCCGTGGATTACTATCTACCTACAACATGAGTTTGATTCCTATAAACTTCCATTTTTCATAAATCCATTAATAACTCTTCATTATCTTCCAAACATGTAAAAATCTCATCTTTTTATAACTATCCTAACATCGACAATATACAAACTTAGATTTCAATTATCAAACACTTGCCTCTAATGAAGGTCTAATCCTTTGGGGTTGAATAACACAGGTGGTTCTCCCCTTTCTCCGGCCACTTTCGGTGGTGGTTGGTGGTGGTGACCTTTGGTCTTTAGTTCTCCTCCTTTCCAAAAAGCTTCTCTTTTCCCAAGCAACCTTCCACTCTCTCTAAGAAGATGGCCTTTAAATTTTGTGTAGAAGAGATGAATGAACCCACGTTCAACTAATTTCCAAATACGTATAATAAGACAAAATCCTAAATCACTATTCATCCCCCATGTAAAAATAACCAAAATGCCGTTTTTGGTTGTCGTTTCATTTCCAAATGACCCGAGACTCAAAATTAACATCCAAATAGACTTTTCTGATTATTTCAACCCTTCCGGATGCAATGACGCACTCGAAACGACTATAAGGTCGATATAAATATAAGTTAATTAATCTCACAATTTAGTCCCGACATGTCCCATACCGCGTCCGACTAAAAATTCAAATTACTGAATTAATAACTCGCAGCAATATCAATAACATCACATTCATATATTACCTAAATATCTTTAAGTAATATTCAAAATCATCCATTTTAATATCCACAATTCGGATAAAACCCAAATGACTTAATTTATATTAAAATCCAATTAATCCATTAATTTAAAATATAACCCATTTTAAAACACATTAAAATTACGGGGTATTACATACTCCACCCCTTATAATGGAATTTCGTCCCGAAATTCGAAAAGATAAATTATACTGGTAAGGTCAACTCTGAGTATAAATCTCACATTACTTGTAATCTATGTCGTACCGCCCATACAGTACACTAACGAAAATCCCCATTAGTGTTATACGCCAAGCCTCAGCATATAGTTTCAACTGAATCAAATTTAAACTTTACACAATCTTCCATATACCATCCTCGTGACAAAGTTTGGAAAAAATGATCCGCACTTACTAAACAAATAAATCATGTAGTCACAACTACTTATTATTTCACATTTATGAACAACTACATTCCAACCATCCAGGGCGCCCATACACCCTATCGTACAACTTTAATTATAATATTTATTGCAAAGGTTATAAACTCATATCCTAAAGACCTAACTTATTTCGACTCGCAACGATTATTAGTTTCATACGTGTGGATTCTCGCAAGCAAAATCCAAACAAGGAACCCCTCCAATACACTACTACTTCACTTTTTAGGTAGTGGAGGTCCCTCAACTTCAATAGGCAGCCGGGATAAACTCATCCCCTCTTCCAACCAGATGTGGTCTGAACTCCTATCTCTATCCAGGAGCCATACCACTAAGCGCTTGCACTACACTCAGTCCTTGCGCAATCAATAATGAGCTTAAACTCAGTCCTTGATGCTCAAATTGTAACCCTAAGGCTACCCAGTTGTTATATTAAATCTCCCCTACTTAACCTATCCTTAATCCTCATGCATACAAATTATAATCCAACACATGAATCTAGCAACCGAAATTTCTTTCAATTTAATTATCATAATTCTAATCAATTAAATCCCAATCAAATCAATTCAATTCTTAAGTAGGGCTTATTGAACCTCCCTAAGTCCCATTATATCCCATCAATAATCACCAAAGACTTACAAAAAGTTCGGGACAAGAACACGCATTAAAAAGAAATAGGTTCAAAGATTCTACTACGGGTTTCATCACTTTTGATCATTCAAACCTTCATATTATCAACCCAAATGAATTAAAATCCTTACTACATGATATAGAAACATATGTTAATGATTTCTAATCCTGTAAACATTTTAGAATCATCAAGAGTTTGAATTAAAAGCATATGTTTAACCACTTTTTCCAGAAAATTATATACATGAAATCTTCAAGAACACACCATTGATTCTCAGCATTTCTTCAACAGATTTATGATTATTTCGTGGATTACTATCTACCTACAACATGAGTTTGATTCCTATAAACTTCCATTTTTCAAAAATACATTAACAACTCTTCATTATCTTCCAAACATGTAAAAATCTCATCTTTTATAACTATCCTAACATCGACAATATACAAACTTAGATTGCAGTTATCAAACACTTCCCTCTAATGAAGGTCTAATCATTTGGGGTTGAATAACACAGGTGGTTCTCCCCTTTCTCCAGCCACTTTCGGTGGAGGTTGGTGTTGGTGACCTTTGGTCTTTAGTTCTCCTCCTTTCCAAGAAAGCTTCTCTCTTCCCAAGCAACCTTTCACTCTCTCTAAGAAGATGACCTTTAAATTTTTTGTAGAAGAGATGAATGAGCCCACGTTCAACTAATCTCCAAATACTTATAATAAGACAAAATTCGAAATAACTATTCATCCCCTTTGTAAAAATAACTAAAATGTCGTTTTTGGTTGTCGTTTCATTTCCAAATGACCCGAGACTCAAAATTAACATCCAAATAGACTTTTCCGACTATTTCAACACCTCCGGATGCAACGATGCACTCGAAACGACTATAAGGTCGATATAAAAATAAGTTTCTTAATTAATCTCACAATTTAGTCCCGACATGTCCCATACCACGTCCGACTAAAAATTCAAATTACTGAATTAATAACTCACATCAATATCAATAACATCACATTCATATATTACCTAAATATCTTTAAGTAATATTCAGAATCATCCATTTTAATATCCACAATTTGGATAAAACCCAAATGACTTAATTTATATTAAAATCCAATTAATCCATTAATTTAAAATATAACACATTTTAAAAGTCATTAAATTACGGGGTATTACATACTCTCCCCCCCCCCCCCCTCTTTATAATAGAATTTCGTCCGAAAATTCGGAAAGATAAATCATACTAGTAAGGTCAACTCTGAGTATATATCTCACATCGCAAGTAATCAATATCGTATCGCCCATACAGTACACTAACAAAAATCCCCATTGATGTTATACGCCAAGCCTCACCATATAGTTTCAACTGAATCGAATTTAAACTTTCCGCAATCTTCCCTATACCATCCTCGTGACAAAGTTTGGAAAAAATTATCCTCACTTATTAAACAAATAAATCCTGAAGTCACAACTACTTATTATTTCACATTTATGAACTACTACATTCCAACCATCCATGGCGCCCATACACCCTATCGTACAACTTTTATTATAATATTCATTGCAAAGGTTATAAACTCATATCCTAAAGACCTAACTTATTTCGACTCCCAACGGTTATTAGTTTCATACGTGGGGCGTCTCGCAAGAAAAATCCAAACAAGGAACCCCTCCAATACACTACTACTTCACTTTGTCGGTCGTGGAGGTACCTCAACTTCAATACGCAACCGGGATAAACTCATCCCCTCTTCCAAACAGATGTGGTCTGAACTCCCATCTCTATCCAGGAGCCATACCACTAAGCACTTGTACTGCACTCAGTCCTTGCGCAATCAATAATGAGCTTAATCTCAGTCCTTGATGCTCAAATTGTAACCCTAAGGCTACCCAGGTGTTATATTAAATCTCCCTTACTTAACCTATCCTTAATCCTCATGCATACAAATTATAATCCAACACATGAATATAGCAACCGAAATTTCTTTCATTTTAATTATCATAATTCTAATCAATTAAATCCCAATCAAATCAATTCAACTCTTAAGTATGGCTTACTAAACCTCCCTAAGTCCCATTATATCCCATTAATAATCACCAAAGACTTACAAAAGGTTCGGGATAAGAACAAGCATTAAAAAGAAACAACTTCAAAGATTCTACTACGGGTTTCATCACTTTTGATCATTCAAACCTTCATATTATCAACCCAAATGAATTAAAATCCTTACTACATAATATAGAAGCATATGTGAATGATTTCTAATCCTCTAAACATCCTAGAATCATCGAGAGTTTGAATTAAAAGCATATGTTTAACCTCTTTTTCCAGAAAATTATATACATGAAATCTTCAAGAACACACCATTGATTCTCAGCATTTCTTCAATAGATTTATGATTATTCTGTGGATTACTATGTACCTACAACATGAGTTTGATTCCTATAAACTTCCATTTTTCATAAATCCATTAATAACTCTTCATTATCTTCCAAACATGTAAAAATATCATCTTTTTATACCTATCCTAAAATCGACAATATACAAACTTAGATTTCAATTATCAAACACTTTCCTCTAATGAAGGTCTGATCCTTTGGGGTTGAATAACACAGGTGGTTCTCCCCTTTCTCCGGCCACTTTTTGTGGTGGTTGGTGGTGGTGACCTTTGGTCTTTAGTTCTCCTCCTTTCCAAAAAAGCTTCTCTCTTCCCAAGCAACCTTTCACTCTCTCTAAGAAGATGGCCTTTAAATTTTGTGTAGAAGAGATGAATGAACCCACGTTCAACTAATCTCCAAATATGTATAATAAGACAAAATCGGAAAACACTATTCGTCCCCCTTGTAAAAATAACCAAAATGTCATTTTTGGTTGTCGTTTCATTTGCAAATGACCCGAGTCTCAAAATTAACATCCAAATAGAATTGTATGACTATTTCAACCCTTCCGGATGCAACGACGCACTCGAAATGACTATAAGGTCGATATAAAAATAAGTTAATTAATCTCACAATTTAGTCCCGACACGTCCCATACCGCGTCCGACTAAAAATTCAAATTACTGAATTAATAACTCACAGCAATATCAATAACATCACATTCATATATTACCAAAATATCTTTAAGTAATATTCAGAATCATCCATTTTAATATCCACAATTCGGATAAAACCCAAATGACTTAATTTATATTAAAATCCAATTAATCCATTAATTTAAAATATAACCCATTTTAAAACTCATTAAAATTACGGGGTATTACGTACTCCCCCCCTTATAATAGAATTGCGTCCCGAAATTCGGAAAGATAAATCATACAAGTAAGGTCAACTCTGAGTATATATCTCACATCGCAAGTAATGAATATCGTATCGCCCATACAGTACACTAACGAAAATCCCCATTGATGTTATACGCCAAGCCCCACCATATAGTTTCAACTGAATCAAATTTAAACTTTATGCAATCTTCGATATACCATCCTCAAGACAAAGTTTGGAAAAAATCATCCTCACTTATTAAACAAATAAATCCTGAAGTCGCAACTACTTATTATTTCACGTTTATGAACTACTACATTCCAACCATCCAGGGCGCCCATACACCCTATCGTACAACTTTTATTATAATATTTATTTCAAAGGTTATAAACTCATATCCTAAAGACTTAACTTATTTCGACTCCCAGCGGTTATTAGTTTCATACGTGGGGCGTCTCGCAAGCAAAATCCAAACAAGGAACCAGTCCAATACACTACTACTTCACTTTGTCGGTCGTGGAGGTCCCTCAACTTCAATATGCGACTGCGATAAACTCATCCCCTCTTCCAACCAGATGTGGTCTGAACTCCCATATCTATCCAGGAGCCATACCACTAAGCGCTTGTACTACACTCAGTCCTTGGGCAATCAATAATGAGCTTAAACTCAGTCCTTGATGCTGAAATTGTAACCCTAAGGCTACCCAGGTGTTATATTAAATCTCCCCTACTTAACCTATCCATAATACTCATGCATACAAATTATAATCCAACACATGAATCTAGCAACCGAAATTTCTTTCAATTTAATTATCATAATTATAATACATTAAATCCCAATCATATCAATTCAATTCTGAAGTAGGGCTTACTGAACCTCCCTAAGTCCCATTATATCCCATTAATAATCACCAAAGACTTACAAAAGGTTCGGGATAAGAACAAGCATTAAAAAGAAACAGCTTCAAAGATTCTACTACGGGTTTCATCACTTTTGATCATTCAAACCTTCATATTATCAACCCAAATGAATTAAAATCATTACTACATAATATAGTAACATATATGAACGATTTCTAATCCTCTAAACATCCTAGAATCATCAAGAGATTGAATTAAAAGCATATGTTTAACCTCTTTTTCCAGAAAATTATATACATGAAATCTTCAAGAACACACCATTGATTCTCGGCATTTCTTCAACAGATTTATGATTATTTCGTAGATTACTATCTACCTACAACATGAGTTTGATTCCTATAAACTTCATTTTTTCAGAAATCCATTAACAACTCTTCATTATCGTCCAAACATGTAAAAATCTCATCTTTTATAACTATCCTAACATCGACAATATACAAACTTAGAATGCAATTATCAAACACTTGCCTCTAATGAAGGTCTAATCATTTGGGGTTGAATAACAGAGGTGGTTCTCCCCTTTCTCCGGCCACTTTCGGTGGTGGTTGGTGGTGGTGACCTTTGGTCTTTAGTTCTCCTCCTTTCCAAGAAAGCTTCTGTCTTCCCAAGCAACCTTTCACTATCTCTAAGAAGATGACCTTTAAATTTTGTGTAGAAGAGATGAATGAGCCCACGTTCAACTAATCTCCAAATACTTATAATAAGACAAAATTCGAAATAACTATTCGTCCCCATTGTAAAAATAACCAAAATGTCGTTTTTTGTTGTCGTTTCATTTCCAAATGACCCGAGACTCAAAATTAACATCCAAATTGACTTTTCTGACTATTTTAACCCTTCCGGATGCAACGATGCACTCGAAACGAATATAAGGTCGATATAAAAATAAGTTTCTTAATTAATCTCCCAATTTAGTCCCGACATGTCCCATACCGCGTCCGACTAAAAATTCAAATTACTGAATTAATAACTCACAACAATATCAATAACATCACATTCATATATTACCTAAATATCTTTAAGTAATATTCAGAATCATCCATTTTAATATCCACAATTCGGATAAAACCCAAATGACTTAATTTATATTAAAATCCTATTAATCCATTAATTTAAAATATAACCCATTTTAAAAGTCATTAAAATTACGGGGTATTACATACACCCCCCTCCCCCCTTATAATAGAATTTCGTCCCGACATTCAGAAAGATAAATCATACTAGTAAGGTCAACTCTGAGTATATATCTCACATCGCAAGTAATCAATATCGTATCGCCCATACTGTACACTAACAAAAATCCCCATTAATGTTATACGCCAAGCCTCACCATATAGTTTCAACTGAATCGAATTTTAACTTTGCTCAATCTTCACTATACCATCCTCGTGACAATGTTTGGAAAAAATTATCCTCACATATTAAACAAGTAAATCCTGAAGTCACAACTACTTATTATTTCACATTTATGAACTACTACAATCCAATAATCCAGGGCGCCCATACATCCCATCGTACAACTTTTATTATAATATTTATCGCAAAGGTTCTCAACTCATATCCTAAAGACCTAACTTATTTCGACTCCCAACGATTATTAGTTTCATGCGTGGGGAGTCTCGCAAGCGAAATACAAACAAGGAACCCCTCCAATACACTACTACTTAACTTTGACGGTCGTGGAGGTCCCTCAACTTCAATACGCAACTAGGATAACCTCATCCCCACTTTCAACCAAACGTGGTCTGAACTCGCATCTTTATCCTGGAGCCATACCACTAAGCGCTTGTACTACACTCAGTCCTTGCGCAATCAATAATGAGCTTAAACTCAGTCCTTGATGCTCAAATTGTAACCCTAAGGTTACGCAGGTGTTATATTAAATCTCCCCTACTGGACCTATCCTTAATCCTCATGCGTACAAATTAGAATCCAACACATGAATCTAGCAACCGAAATTTATTTCAATTTAATTATCATAATTATAATCAATTAAATCCCAATCAAATCAATTCAATTCTTAACTAGTGTTTACTGAACCTCCCTAAGTCCCATTATATCCAATTAATAATCACCAAAGACTTACAAAAGGTTCGGGATAAGAACAAGCATTAAAAAGAAACATCTTCAAAGATTCTACTACGGGTTTCATCACTTTTGATCATTCAAACCTTCATATTATCAACCCAAATGAATTAAAATCCTTACTACATGATATAGCAACATATGTGAATGATTTCTAATCCTGTAAACATCCTACAATCATCAAGAGTTTGAATTAAAAGCATATGTTTAACCTCTTTTTCCAGAAAATTATATACAAGAAATCTTCAAGAACACACTATTGATTCTCAGTATTTCTTCAACAGATTTATGATTATTTCGTGGATTACTATCTACCTACAACATGAGTTTGATTCCTATAAACTTCCATTTTTCATAAATCCATTAACAGCTCTTCATTATCTTCCAAATATGTAAAAATCTCATCTTTTTATAACTATCCTAACATCGACAATATACAAACTTATATTGCAATTATCAAACACTTGCCTCTAATGAAGGTCTGATCCTTTGGGGTTGAATGACACAGGTGGTTCTCCCCTTTCTCCGGCCACTTTCGGTGGTGGTTGGTGGTGGTGACCTTTGGTCTTTAGTTCTCCACCTTTCCAAGAAAGCTTCTTTCTTCCCAAGCAATCTTTCACTCTCTCTAAGAAGATGGCCTTTAAATTTTGTGTAGAAGAGATGAATGAGCCCACGTTCAACTAATCTCCAAATACTTATAATAAGACAAAATCCGAAATAACTATTTATCCCCATTGTAAAAATAACCAAAATGTCGTTTTTGGTTGTCGTTTCATTTCCAAATGACCCGAGACTCAAAATTAACATCCAAATCGACTTTTCTGACTATTTCAACCCTTCCGGAAGCAACGGTGCACTCGAAACGAATATAAGGTCCATATAAAAATAATTTTCTTAATTAATCTCCCAATTTAGTCCCGACATGTCCCATACCGCGTCCGACTAAAAATTCAAATTACTGAATTAATAACTCACAGCCATATCAATAACATCACATTCATATATTACCTAAATATCTTTAAGTAATATTCAGAATCATCCATTTTAATATCCACAATTCGAATAAAACCCAAATGACTTAATTCATATTAAAATCCAATTAATCCATTAATTTAAAATATAACCCATTTTAAAAGTCAATAAAATTACGGGGTATTACATACACCCCCCTCCCCCCCTTATAATAGAATTTCGTCCCGAAATTCAGAAAGATAAATCATACTAGTAAGGTCAACTCTGAGTATATATCTCACATCGCAAGTAATCAATTTCGTATCGCCCATACAGTACACTAACAAATATCACCATTAATGTTATACGCCAAGCCTCACCATATAGTTTCAACTGAATCGAATTTAAACTTTGCGCAATCTTCACTATACCATCAACGTGACAATGTTTGGAAAAAATTATCCTCACATATTAAACAAGTAAATCCTGAAGTGACAACTACTTATTATTTCACATTTATGAACTACTACAATCCAACAATCCAGAGCGCCCATACACCCCATCGTACAACTTTTATTATAATATTTACCGCAAAGGTTATAAACTCATATCCTAAAGACCTAACTTATTTCGACTCCCAACGATTATTAGTTTCATGCGTGGGGCGTCTCGCAAGCGAAATACAAACAAGGAACCCCTCCAATACACTACTACTTAACTTTGTCGGTCGTGGAGCTCCCTCAACTTCAATACGCAACTAGGATAACCTCATCCCCACTTCCAACCAAACGTGGTCTGAACTCTCATCTTTATCCTGGAGCCATACCACTAAGCGCTTGTACTACACTCAGTCCTTGCGCAATCAATAATGAGCTTAAACTCAGTCCTTGATGCTCAAATTGTAACCCTAAGGCTACGCAGGTGTTATATTAAATCTCCCCTACTGGACCTATCCTTAATCCTCATGCGTACAAATTAGAATCCAACACATGAATCTAGCAACCGAAATTTCTTTCAATTTAATTATCATAATTATAATCAATTAAATCCCAATCAAATCAATTCAATTCTTAACTAGTGCTTACTGAACCTCCCTAAGTCCCATTATATCCAATTAATAATCACCAAAGACTTACAAAAGGTTCGGGATAAGAACAAGCATTAAAAAGAAACAGCTTCAAAGATTCTACTACGGGTTTCATCACTTTTGATCATTCAAACCTTCATATTATCAACCCAAATGAATTAAAATCCTTACTACATGATATAGCAACATATGTGAATGATTTCTAATCCTGTAAACATCTTACAATCATCAAGAGTTTGAATTAAAAGCATATGTTTAACCTCTTTTTCCAGAAAATTATATACATGAAATCTTCAAGAACACACCATTGATTCTCAGTATTTCTTCAACAGATTTATGATTATTTCATGGATTACAATCTACCTACAACATGAGTTTGATTCCTATAAACTTCCATTTTTCATAGATCCATTAACAGCTCTTCATTATCTTCCAAACATGTAAAAATCTCATCTTTTTATAACTATCCTAACATCGACAATATACAAACTTAGATTGCAATTATCAAACACTTGCCTCTAATGAAGGTCTAATCCTTTGGGGTTGAATAACACAGGTGGTTCTCCCCTTTCTCCGACCACTTTTGGTGGTGGTTGGTGGTGGTGACCTTTGGTCTTTAGTTCTCCACCTTTCCAAGAAAGCTTCTCTCTTCCCAAGCACCTTTCACTCTCTCTAAGAAGATGGCCTTTAAATTTTGTGTAGAAGAGATGAATGAACCCACGTTCAACTAATCTCCAAATACGTATAATAAGACAAAATCCGAAATCACTATTCATCCCCCTTGTAAAAATAACCAAAATGTCGTTTTTGGTTGTCGTTTCATTTCCAAATGTCCCGAGACTCAAAATTAACATCCAAATAGACTTTTCTGACTATTTCAACCCTTCCGGATTCAACGACGCACTCGAAACGACCATAAGGTCGATATAAAAATAAGTTTCTTAATCTCACAATTTAGTCCCGACACGTCCCATATCGCGTCCGACTAAAAATTCAAATTACTGAATTAATAACTCACAGTAATATCAATAACATCACATTCATATATTACCTAAATATCTTTAAGTATTATTCAGAATCATCCATTTTAATATCCACAATTCGGATATAACCCAAATGACTTAATTTATATTGAAATCCAATTAATCCATTAATTTAAAATATAACCCATTTTAAAACTCATGAAAATACGGGGTATTACGTACTCCCCCCCTATAATAGAATTTCGTCCTGAAATTCGGAAAGATAAATCATACTGGTAAGGTCAACTCTGAGTATAAATCTCACATTGCATGTAATCTATGTCGTACCGCCCATAGAGTACACTAACGAAAATCCACATTCATGTTATACGTCAAGCCTCACCATAGAGTTTCAACTGAATCAAATTTAAACTTTACGCAATCTTCCATATACCATCCTCGTGACAAAGTTTGGAAAAAATGACCCTCACTTATTAAACAAAAAAATCCTGAAGTCACAACTACTTATTATTTCACATTTGTGAACTACTACAATCCAACCATCCAGGCCGCCCATAAATCCTATCGTATAACTTTTATTATAATATTTATTGCAAATGTTATAAACTCATATGCTAAAGACCAAACTTATTTCGACACGCAAATGTTATTAGTTTCATACGTGGGGCGTCTCTCAAGAGAAATCCAAACAAGGAACCCCTCCAATACACTACTACTTAACTTTGTTGGTCGTGGAGGTCCCTCAACTTCAATACGCAACCGGGATAACCTCATCCCCTCTTCCAACCAAATGTGGTCTGAACTCCCATATCTATCCAGGAGCCATACCACTAAGCTCTTGTACTACACTCAGTCCTTGGGCAATCAATAATGAGCTTAAACTCAGTCCTTAATGCTCAAATTGTAACCCTAAGGCTACCCATGTGTTATATTAAATCTCCCTTACTTAACCTATCCTTAATCCTCATGCATACAAATTAGAATCCAACACATGAATCTAGCAACTGAAATTTCTTTCAATTTAATTATCATAATTCTAATCAATTAAATCCCAATCAAATCAAATCAATTCTTAAGTAGGGCTTACTGAACCTCCCCAAGTCCCATTATATCCCATTAATAATCACCAAAGACTTACAAAAGGTTCGGGATAACAATAAGCATTAAAAAGAAACAACTTCAAAGATTCTACTACGGGTTTCATCACTTTTGATCATTCAAACCTTCATATTATCAACCCAAATGAATTAAAATCCTTACTACATGATATAGCAACATGTGTGAATGATTTCTAATCCTGTAAACATCCTACAATCATCAAGAGTTTGAATTAAAAGCATATGTTTAACCTCCTTTTCCAGAAAATTATATACATGAAATCTTCAAGAACACACCATTGATTCTCATAATTTCTTCAACAGATTTATGATTATATCATGGATTACTATCTACCTACAACATGAGTTTGATTCCTAAAAACTTCCATTTTTCATAAATCCATTAACAGCTCTTCATTATCTTCCAATCATGTAAAAATCTCATCTTTTTATAACAATCCTAACATCGACAATATACAAACTTAGATTGCAATTATCAAACACTTGCCTCTAATGAAGGTCTTATCCTTTAGCGTTGAATAACACAGGTGGTTCTCCCCTTTCTTCGGCCACTTTCGGTGGTGGTTGGTGGTGGTGACCTTTGGTCTTTAGTTCTCCTCCTTTCCAAGAAAGATTCTCTCTTACCAAGCAACCTTTCACTCTCTCTAAGAAGATGACCTTTAAATTTTGTGTACAAGAGATGAATGAGCCCATGTTCAACTAATCTCCAAATACTTATAATAAGACAAAATCCGAAATCACTATTCATCCCCCTTGTAAAAATAACCAAAATGTCGTTTTTGGTTGTCGTTTCATTTCCAAATGACCCGAGACTCAAAATTAACATCCAAATAGACTTTTCTGACTATTTCAACCCTTCCGGATGCAACGACGCACTCGAAACGACTATAAGGTCGATATAAAAATATGTTTCTTATTTAATCTCATAATTTAGTCCCGACACGTCTCATATCGCGTCCGACTAAAAATTCAAATTACTGAATTAATAACTCACAGCAATATCAATAACATCACATTCATATATTACCTAAATATCTTTAAGTAATATTCAGAATCATCCATTTTAATATCCACAATTCGGATAAAACCCAAATGACTTAATTTATATTAAAATCCAATTAATCTATTAATTTAAAATATAATCCATTTTTAAAGTCATTAAAATTATGGGGTATTATAATAGGTAGTAGTGAATAAGATCTTGGGTGTGTACGAGGACAAAGACGAGAAGATGGTCAAATAATCAGTTAAGGTCAAGAAAGTGTTGAAACATTTTGGAGAGGTGAAACTTAGAAGGATTCCTGAGCTTGACAATAGCCAAACTAATGCTTTGGTGAGGTTAGCGTAAGCAACATGAACAATAATCAGACGCACTGTGCCGGTGGAGATCCTGTGTAAGTCTATAACAGGGGAGGACAACGACGAACTTGAATTTTCCTTGAATTTAAATTTGGGGGAGTCATGGATGGATCCACTAGTTAAGTACATCGGGATGGTGAACTCCTAGTCTCCAAGGACGATAGAAGAAAACTCATAAACAAAACAACCAAATTCATTATCATTGGATGTGTACATTACAAAATAAGATTCTTACTGCCCCTGCTCAGATGTGTTCCTACAGGACGTTTACGAGAGGTCATATTCATGTTATACTAGCGGATGATCGCAAGCTAAAATAATTATTACTTAGTCCTATTAATGGCTGACACTTGCAAAAGATGCAGCCGAGTAAGTGTAGAAGTGCAATAAGTGTCAGCGATTCTCGAGAATCCCTCACCAACCTCACTAACCACTTTATTCCATTATGGCATCGTGGTCATTCGCAGTATGGGGAATTGACCTTGTTAGTCCTTTTCCAAAGGTAACATGTGGTTACGAGTAACTTATTGTGGGCATTGATTATTTTTCTAAAGGGTAGAGGCTAAGTCTATGATCTTCATTACCGAAGTTAAAACTTTCAAGTTTATTTGGAGAAATATTATCTGAAGATATGGTCTACCTTACACTCTCATATAAGACAATGGTAAACAATTTAAAAATAAATCGTTGGAAGCCTACAGTGAAAGGGTTAGCATCAATCAATTATTCTCAGCTCCAAGATGACCTCAAGCTAATGGCCAGACTGAGGTCAGAAACCGAACGATACTGGATGGGTTAAAGACAAAACTAGAAGATGCTAAGGGTTTGTGGACTTAAGAGTTGCATGGGTCCAATGGGACTATATGATGACCGAGAGGATGTCGATAGGTGAAACTCCATTTATGTTAGAATATGGGTCCAAAGTGTTTATTCCTATCGAACTTGGTCTCCCTAGTCACAGAGTATAAAACTACGAGCTACAGGCAAACGAAGATGAGAGAAGAATTGATATTGATTTAATGGAGGAAAGACGAGAGGAAGTTAAAATATGACAATCTGCTTAGCAATAAATAGGCGCCAGGTTCAATAATAAGAGGATAAAACTGAGGTCGATAGCCGTGAGAGACTTGGTATTAAAGAAAGTTTGGTAATAGCCAAAAAAACTCCATCCAAATTGGCATGGGCTGTATTGGTGTGACACCTCGCCTAATTAAACATCGGCTGATCAGGCCTTCATTAAATTAAAACAGGTTTCTCAAATGGTTCATTCTTAGCATTACTGTCGAAAACTTTTTAATTACTAATCCCCTAAGTAAAATTAGACCGGTGCCAAATTTTATCTTTCTTAAAACAGAAAAATCGACCATGCGGAACAAAGTACAAATAATCATGTACTATAGTTCAAACATCAAAGTAAAAGTACAACAGAACAAAAGTGCTACCGAATAAACCATCGGCTAAAAATACCAAGCAACAATAGAATAACCACTAGTCTGAAACTAACATCTGAGACTAATACCAGACAACAAGTCCATACATAGAAGAGTGCGAGATCCTGTGCTAGCTCTGAATGAGAGATATCATCTAGTCAAATCCTATAAGCATCCACTGTGTTACAGCTCTGAGTCTGGAATGGAATCATCACACATGGCGTCCCTGTGGCTGGACACCTAAAAGGTTTTGAAAATATTTTATAGCAAGAGTTAGTACTCAAAACGTTTTGAAAATATCTAGCAAGCGTTTATCACAATATAAAATGCGGTTATTGATTATATATGTTAGGTTCTCGTACACTCTCTTGAGTTAACTCACCCCTCATCTTTGGTGCACACCTAACGTTCCACACTTAGTTTGTCTAGACATACTTCTCAAGCTAACTAAAACCAAAGTAGTAAACTGAACTTGTCTGTACCCAAGTTCTAGTACCGCGCATACAGTACAACCGTTTTACTAACATCTCGCGTATGTTAATTAATTCTCAAGTAACATTTCATCTATGTTATTTTTCAAGACTTTTCATTTAGCTTCACTACTAAAATTACTACAATTTTCACAATTGTTGACTTTCCAACTTATGTAATTAAGTTTCGCTACTTGAATTATTAAAAAGATGTTTTTCTATCTAAAGGTTCATTTCGTAATTATGTTTTACTAATTAACTTACCAATTCAGTATGTATCTTTAAATACACAATATATCAATCTACTAATACACGGAAGTAGAATATCGTCAGGTATATATATTTCACACACAATATATACTAAATATTAGTCATTGCTATTTTGCCCCTTTTATACACATAAAGGACTCTTGGTTCGGAATGATTCATGGACCCCAAGTAAGAATTGGTTCGGCATGATACATCGACCCCAATTATTTTAAATATATATATATACACATATTCTGGTTCGGGACTCTCTCATCGCGACACCAGTTCAAAGTTTGGTTCGGTATTTCTCATCGACCCCAAACTTATAATAACTTTATGTTAGTTCGGAATGTCTCATCGACCCAAACATAATTAATTTAGGTATAATCTCTCAACCTAAAAGATCACATAATTCAGTAGGTACACGCCTGACCTATTAATCATATACGTATGTAATATTTTAATCTCATATATTTACCGTACAATATTTGCTTTACGATTTATCTCATTAATCGTATTTATGTGAGTATTCACACAACTATAAGGGTCCTTGTTACCCCTTACATATAATTTCAGTAGTTATTGCCGTACTGGTCTATTACTTAAATTGAATTTACTTCACCCCATAACTCAATTTCTGAAGTCCCCGATACTCTACTGAATCGGATTATTCTCCTCGGTCCATAATCCAAGCCCTACACCCAATGGCCTTATTGGACCTCAACAATATACCTACTGGTCTTATTCTTACTCCCATATAAGTATAATGTAAATCCTAGAATACCCATTCATTCCCGAACTCGACGAAGGATTAAACACAAAATTTTCGAGAAAACAACTTGCGTCGATCGATCGACGGCTGGGTTCGATCGATCGACATAGTCGATCGATCGATAGTTCAAGATCGATCGATCGATCGAACAGGGACAGACGCAGTCTGTCTTCTTCGTTGATCCTCTCCTCCATTAACAAATTTTCAAACTCCATTATTGTCCACCAAACTTTTACCCAATGATCCTAACAAATTTCCACATATACTAGGACAGTTTCTAACGTGTCAATTACATCACAACTCCAATTACTTTAAAGAAATAATGAATTAAAACCCAGAATTTCTTGAAACCCTAGTTATGGTGTTCTTCCCATATTATCATTCAAAATCCATATTTTTATTCCGAAAATCATCAAGTCTAATCTGAATATTAATCCTCTACATAGTTTAAATCATTCTACATGCGATTCCTATCCCAACATGCATAAATATCATCTTTCTCCAATCAAAATATTGATTTAAACAAAACTATTCAAAAACCCTACACATGGGTATTATAACTTTATAAATTTTTGCAATAAACAACTTGCCTTATGATCAGTAGGGTCTGATTTCATGGTTCTTGTTGATGATTGATGATCTTCATCCTTCAATCCTTCTTCCCCAACAAGTAGATGGTAGAAATCCCTTTGAATCCTTCCCAAATCTTCTTCTTGCTTTAGAAAGTTGTGCCTCTCTTCTCTCTAATGGTATTCGTGTTTGCCATGGGTGTTCTAACCCTAATTCCTCTATCATACGGCTGATATAAAACTCTAAATTTCGTAGGTATCCATACCCTCTTATGTTAAAAGACCAAAATGCCCCCGAACGGTCTCGGTTTAGTCCAAAATTGCCCCGGGACTCAACTACTACCCCCGGGTATACTATTTTGACTAATTTGACCCTTCCGGACTCATTGGTGACCTCTAAATTATCATTTGAGTCACTTAAAAAATATTACTCGTTCTCACCCCAACACGGTCTACACGCATTAAGTAACTATTTACCACTCGCACTAAGTAAATAAAAATGAAGCAATATATACCGGTATCTATCTTCTGATTAATATACCATAATTACAATTTTAAATCAAATTCTTTAAATTACTACTCTTACGTAATTTAAATCAAGACGATATTTTCTCATTTAATTCTCCAATCTAATTAAATGGAATATTTGGGATATTCAGAAATACGGGGTATTACATACTTCCCCCCTTGCAAAAGGAATTTCGTTCTCAAAATTAGGATAAGGCTGGTATTAAGGCTAAGGGCCTTAAGTATAATTGCACCCTCTAATACCCAATACCAAATCATAATATCCTAACGGTCATCCCAAGCACATGACCATTTCATCATAATTTCTTATCACATGTTACCCATGCCGCACATATCATAATTAAGTCCCACTACTAAATTTCTCCATAGATTTTTCCAATCCAACGTTAATTCTTGAAATTAAGTTTCTCCCTACTTAAGTTACCCATTTGATGTATATCTCTATATAACATCTAAGTGTCTACTATCACTCATAAGTAGAATATTATAAGGTATATATTTCACACACTATATATACTTTAAGGAAAAATTGGTCCGGCAAAAAATCATCGGCCCCAATAATCTTATCATTTACATTGGTCCGGGAATTACTCGACCCCAAGGTAAATGTAATGCACATGTCGGTTGAGACCTTCCATCGATTCCAATATTTATCATTGATTTGGTTTAAAAAATATCGGCCCCAAATCGATCCCCCATGTATTGGTCCGGAACATCATCGACCCCAATACAGAGATTAAGCACACTTACTATCGCACATAAGTAGTAAAAATAAATAGGTATATATATCTTACAAATAACATATACTACCAACACTTATTTTATAATCACCCCCCTTCTATAACACTTTTGGGGTTATTGGCTCGGAATTCCACCTCGATCACCAATAGTTATTAATTACTTGTCTCGGGATCACATCTCGAGCACCAATATGTGTATATATATCTCATCGCACATGAGTAGACAATTGTGAGCCATATATTTCACATTTCATATACTTTAAAATGTCACACTCCAATAGAATGTCCTCATATCACGTGTTAAGGACTAAAGGTTCGAAATGTCTCCTAGAACCACACCCAAAGTACATGTATTGTTCGTAATCGGTACCCACGAACCTAATCCTCATGTACAGTCCATATATGCACTCACTCTATCTATAAATATGCTCTTATAGGCATACATTCAACCTATGAATTGATCAGTGGGCTTCTCCAAAATTCCACTATCATAAGGGCATATCATCATTCTTTCTCACTAACATTGAGTCGTAGGTAGCACAACGTACTCAAAATAAAACTTTATCTCTATTCCTTCCTGACCTTCTCTCACAGGGTGGAATTTTAGGATTTCGTCCTGATTCACAATCATGTAGAGCGTCACCGTGCACTCTCCCTTATCAACTACATACTAATCCATCCCGGTCACCCCATTTCGCTACCCCCAACGAAATGTTGGCTTAATTATGATGTTCACAACCCATCAATAATTTATAAGTCTGTCTCCTCATTCCATCATTGGGAATGTGGGTTCACTACCACATTCCAGTTGTTCATTTTGAGTCTAACTTGTCTATTAACTAGAGGTGTATCTGGAGACAATCTCACTACGTCTCTCCTCAACATCGCTTCCCACTTACGTCATCTTTCCTGAAGTGGTACTCTATTCCCCTTTCTCTCCGGGTTTATTATACTTTACAATCCGTGCATTCTTCGCAATTCGCGCACTTTTCAGGTTGGTTACTTTATAAGGATCAACATTTTAGTAACACGTAAGTCACTCACAACACTCAGTCAAGTAGCACCTTGTGCTACTTCTTCACCATAGTTAGGTCTCCCATATCAAGAGATAACCTTTGAACGGTTTCCCACCGACTTTCATCCCATAGGGTGTGCTGGATTTCTCAGCACATATAATCTTGGATCATCGTCAATCTCCCATGACGTTCAACCCATTTCATCGATACGACTTGTTTCCTAATTTCCCCAACATCGTACAAAATATTCCGCATCCCTCTATCTCGGATGTCTAAGGAATCCAATTGACTAGGGTGCCCATACACCCTTTTCTCCGGGTACATTTGCAAAAACATTGCAAATGTCGCACCCATAACATGCTTTTCTTCAACTCTAGCCTCGTCTACACGACGTGACTACAATCTTGTGGGTATTCTCAATACCCTAGAGACAAAGAATCAAATCTTTACCCACAAAGTCCCACTTATCCCTTCGTGGTGAGGTAAGCCTTTCTGTGTTTCTCCACAACACTACCATCTCCACTGATGTCCTAGCATCTAACAATGTCTCTTCTCCTGACGTGCATAAAAATTCAGTCGTATTCCCTTTCGCAACCGAACTTAAACAAGGGGCTTCTCCCCATGTATTCTTACTGAGCATTATCGGAACAACACATAGTCGATATGCTCAAATTCTATTTCTCGACAATATGTGCAACCATACTCCAACATTGCTACAGTAGTCAAGTGGCACCGTGCTTATACTATCGCTAAGTCTTTAGCACTAACTATAACAGCGAGCTCAATCTCTCCGCTCAGCAGTCATACCACAAACAATGACTCACATCATTTAGGTCCCCACACACCGAAATTAATTACTAAGAGATGGTCATAATCTTCGAAGTTTCTCACATTTTGATGAATAATGACAACTCGACCCTTTTTCAGGTGAGGAGTCGTCATATACCCCATTCACTCGAGGCTAAAACTCATATGCTCCCTTATCCATCGCTCTGGTGATTTAGATGGTTCCCGGGCATAACACGCTTGTGCTCTCGGGAATGCAAAACTTATTGGAGTTATTATTTCTTCAAATAACTTCCATCTAAAAATAAAACGCGTGGCCCTAGAATCCACACTAGACATCTTTTCAAAAATTCCTGACTCCAGGCCATGCTGACCGGTTTGAGTACCCCTCCTCTCGGACTGGGTAGTCTCGGTACTGAACACTATCATGTTGGTTCCCTTAGTTCTGCTGACCAAGAGGAACGCACTATGGGACTTAACAGTCCCGACTTAGGATCTAATCATTAAATCCTCTAGTGGTTTTTCACTTATGGCTTGCACCAGCCCTATTACATTCAGTCTTACTCTTTGACTAAATCTCTAACTCCCTTAGATCCGCCCACCCAGGAGAATTAATCTCAACCTTGTAGGAAGTACCATATTGTCTTCATATACATAAGTCGTTCAAGAAGAGTTTTACCAAAAATTGCGAGCTATGACTCGGGAGTCCATTTTCTCAAGGGCTCTTTTTCCTTATACCTATCTCACCGGTACAAGTTCACTTCACAGGATAAATTTTTCTCTCACGATTGGCCTCCACCAGGCTTTCACGTGAGGGGTTCATATATTTCCATTCACTACGCTTCGGAATCATCATTGGAGAACTTTGCGGTTAAACTATACGTAAAGTTCTTCTATTTATATATACGGACCCTCGGTCCGAATGTAGTGACTGGTATTCCCGCCACGTTGCCTGAAAATTTACTCGAATTTCTCACTTCTGAGTATTTCTACTCCGTCCTAAATGCCAAAACCTCTGGACATACTACTTCCATTGGTTAACATGCACAGTCGTCGTTTCATCACATTTACGGCTCGTTCTCATCAAATTTTCTTCAGACCTACTCCCACTATCACTACATTGGGCGGTCTAGACTAGCATTACTCTTGCTATCGTGACACTTGGAACATGCCTTCTATGCCTCAACAGCCCTTGCAACATTTACTTCCATTACACGCTAGGAGTGACCTCGACCACGGTCATCTCTCCTATGATTGCTATCTTCGAACACCCCATGCTTTATGCCGAGCTCCTCCCTCCTGTAGTCCTGCTAACGCCAATGCTGGACCTACCACCATATTCGACGTACCGTGCCCAATTGGACTCGTATATATAACACTACGTATATTAAATAGCAGGAGAACGTAAACTACGTACGTAGAGGAGTACAATCATCCTAAGATAGGGCTCTATATCAATCAAACGATACGCTGAAAACGTAGTAAGCCGTACAGATCCTATGGACACTAGAACCTGATGCTCTGATACCATCTGTGACACCCCGCCTAATTAAACATCGGGTGATCAGGCCTTCATTAAATTAAAAGAGGTTTCTCAAATGGTTCATTCTTAGCATTACTGTCAAAAACTTTTTAATTACTAATCCCCTAAGTAAAATTAGACCGGTGCCAAATTTTATCTTTCTTAAAACAAAAAAATCGACCATGCGGAACAAAGTACAAATAATCATGTACTATAATTCAAACATCAAAGTAAAAGTACAACAGAACAAAAGTATTACCGAATAAACCATCGGCTAAAAATCCCAAACAACAATAGAATAACCACTAGTTTGAAACTAACATCTGAGACTAATACCGGACCATAAGTCCATACATAGAAGAGTGCGAGATCCTGTGCTAGATCTGAATGAGAGATATCGTCTAGTCAAATCCTGTAAGCATCCACTGTGCTATAGCTCCGAGTCTGGAATGGAATCATCACACATGGCGTCCCTGTGGCTGGACACCTAAAAGGTTTTGAAAATATTTTATAGCAAGAGTTAGTACTCAAAACATTTTGAAAATATCTAGCAAGCATTTATCACAATATAAAATGTGGTTATTGATTATATATGTTAGGTTCTCGTACACTCTCTTGAGTTAACTCACCCCTCATCTTTGGTGCACACCTAACGTTCCACACTTAGTTTGTCTAGCCATACTTCTCAAGATAACTAAAACCAAAGTAGTAAACTGAACTTATCTGTACCCAAGTTCCAGTACCTCCCATACAGTACAACCGTTTTACTAACATCTCGCGTATGTTAATTAATTCTCAAGTAACATTTCATCTATGTTATTTTTCAAGACTTCTCATTTAGCTTCACTACTAAAATTACTACAATTTTCACAATTGTTGACTTTCCAACTTATGTAATTAAGTTTCGCTACTTGAATTACTAAATAGATGTTTTTCTATCTAAAGGTTCATTTCGTAATTAAGTTTCACTACTTAACTTACCAATTCAGTATGTATCTTTAAATACACAATATATCAATCTACTAATACACGGAAGTAGAATATCATCAGGTATATATATTTCACACACAATATATACTAAATATTAGTCACTGCTATTTTACCCCTTTTATACACATAAAGGACTCTTGGTTCGGAATGATTCATCGATCCCAAGTAAGAATTGGTTCGACATGATACATCGACCCCAATTATTTTAAAAATATATATATACACATATTCTGGTTCGGGACTCTCTCATCGCGACACCAGTTCAAAGTTTGGTTCGGTATTTCTCATCGACCCCAAACTTATAATAACTTTATGTTAGTTCGGACTGTCTCATCGACCCTAACATAATTAATTTAGGTATAATCTCTCTACCTAAAAGATCACATAATTCAGTAGGTACACGCCCGACCTATTAATCATATACGTACGTAATATTTTAATCTCATATATTTATCGTACAATATTTTCTTTACAATTTATCTCATTAATCGTATTTATTTGAGTATTCACACAACTCTAAGGGTCCTAGTTACCCCTTACATATAATTTCAGTAGTTATTGCTTACCCTACTGGTCTATTACTTAAATTGAATTTACTTCACCCCATATCTCAATTTCGGAAGTCCCCGATACTCTACTAAATCGGATTATTCTCCTCGGTCCATAATCCAAGCCCTACACCCAATGGCCTTATTGGACCTCAACAATATACCTACTGGTCTTATTCTTACTCCCATATAAGTATATTGTAAATCCTAGAATACCCATTCATTCCCAAACTCGACGAAGGATTAAACACAAAATTTTCGAGAAACAACTTGCGTCGATCGATCGACGGCTGGGTTCGATCGATCGACATAGTCGATCGATCGATAGTTCAAGATCGATCGATCCATCGAACAGGGACAGACGCAGTCTGTCTTCTTCGTTGATCCTCTCCTCCATTAACAAATTTTCAAACTCCATTATTGTCCACCAAACTTTTACCCAATGATCCTAACATATTTCCACATATACTAGGACAGTTTCTAACGTGTCAATTACATCACAACTCCAATTACTTTAAAGAAATAATGAATTAAAACCCAGAATTTCTTGAAACCCTGGTTATGGTGTTCTTCCCATATTATCATTCAAAATCAAGATTTTTATTCCGAAAATCATCAAGTCTAATCTGAATATTAATCCTCTACATAGTTTAAATCATTCTACATGCGATTCCTATCCCAACATGCATAAATATCATCTTTCTCCAATCAAAATATTGATTTAAACAAAACTATTCAAAAACCCTACACATGGGTATTATAACTTTATAAATTTTTGCAATAAACAACTTGCCTTATGATTAGTAGGGTCTGATTTCATGGTTCTTGTTGATGATTGATGATCTTCATCCTTCAATCCTTCTTCCCCGATAAGTAGATGGTAGAAATCCCTTTGAATCCTTCCCAAATTTTCTTCTTGCTTTAGAAAGTTGTGCCTCTCTTCTCTCTAATGGTATTGGTGTTTGTCCTGGGTGTTCTAACCCTAATTCCTCTATCATACGGCTGATATAAAACTCTAAATTTCGTAGGTCTCCATACCCTCTTATGTTAAAAAACCAAAACGCCCCCGAACGGTCTCGGTTTAGTCCAAAATTGCCCCGGGACTTAACTACTACCCCCGGGTATACTATTTTGACTAATTTGACCCTTCCGGACTCATTGGTGACCTCTAAATTATCATTTGAGTCACTTAAAAAATATTACTCGTTCTCACCCCAACACGGTCTACACGCGTTAAGTAACTATTTACCACTCGCACTAAGTAAATAAAAATGATGTAATATATACCGATATCTATCTTCCGATTGATATACCATAATTACAATTTTAAATCAAAGTCTTTAAATTACTACTCTTACGTAATTTAAATCAAGACGATATTTTCTCATTTAATTCTCCAATCTAATTAAATGGAATATTTGGGATATTCAGAAATACGGGGTATTACAATTGGGTTACAAAAGAAGTCGTCCCAAGGACCCATAAGTTGGAGAATTTAGAGGGAGAACCCTTCTTTGATTTATGAAATGCCGACCATCTGAAGAGATAGCATCAGTGATATCATGTTTTTCCTATTAGTTCATATGATAGTTTAATGGGCATACTAAACATACTTTGGAAATGTTAGAAAATGAGATTTTGATTGAGAATTAACAAATAAGATCTGGTGCTTCACTATGTTCCAAAGATCGCCAACATAAAACATGTAACACCCATAAAAATTTAAACCCGAACCGGTTAAATGGAACTAAGTAATTACCTAAATTACCTCCTATGTCCCCTAAAACTTAGTTAAATTCAAGAATGTCCTAATAATGTTGAATTTAAATCATAAACCCTATAATTTTTCTTAATTATCGAAGTACCCCCTAAGGATACAAAATGATTAAATTACCGCTTGAACTTTGGAAAAAATTATAATTTAACCTATATTTCACCCCAAGACACACTTTATATCAAATTAAACCTTTAGACTTAAACTAATTAAATTATATAATCCTAACCCCTAAACTTTGACAAATTTACACAAATGCCCCTAAAACATATAAAAATTCTAATTTTAATACCAATAATATAAAACTTTCTACAAAGGGACTAAAACCAAAATTTGGATATTTTAACTTCTCCCCCACCAAGTAAGCCTCCACATCAGCAGGAACGGACATGACCACATGGTTTACACCATTAAACCATGTGAACTTATATTCCCCATAAGTTTATAATCTTGAAATTTGGAAGAATCTACGTCCCATCAACACCAATAAACCCTCCTCAACTGAGTGTATAAAACCTCTACAAATTGTATCTTTAAAACTCTTCCATTCAGCCAGTCGGAAATTCAAAAATTTCCCTCTAAACTTTTAACCTATGATTTTATGCATCAATTCTTATTCTTTCAATTCCAAAATGTTTTATTTACCATCAAAATGTCCAACCCAATCGACAAAACCAAGTTCTTATGTGTAGAATAGTGTGTTTAAAGAAACCTTCAAAAACTCCATTAAAGCTTGAACTATGATGGTGAAACTCCATTCTTTGACTTTAAACTTGTTTTAAAGTGAGGAATGAGTTTCTTCTGAACCTAGGAGCTCAAGTGCAATGGCTATTTCTAAAAAATCATAAACTTCGAACCATAATTTCTCAAAAGTGTTTCTGAGTTTCACAACTGAAAATTCAAAATTCACATTAACAAGAATACATTATTCCTAGCCGTAATCTTAAAAGCTTTTGATATATCTCATAAATCCACAAATATTTGGTCATTTTTTTTGTAAAACACACAATAGTGGAAAGTCAACAAATATTGAACCTTAATCCATGAAACCTATATATTTGGATTCCTTACAAAAAATTAGGTTATATTGGTTCTGGAATCATCTCAAATGGTTAAGAAAATCAGAAGTTATTCATGGATAAAGTTTTTTCAAAACTAAGGTCAACTGTTTAAATGTTGAAGATGAAATTTTCAACCAGAAACATTAACTAGGTGCATGACTAATAAAAATTTCTGATTTATTTCAATATTTTTATTAAATTTTTCTAGTCAAAATGGTATAAGGTAAGGCATTGTTTGGTCAATCCTAGCATAAATTACAAAAAACCAATATTTTAGGTTAAAGGAATTTTAAAATATTTACAAATTGACCCCTTTTATTTTTTCAAGTTATGAGTTTTGACCCCAACTTTTCTCCACGTATACTTTAACAAATTTACCATTTCTTAAATTTGAACATAACCTTACATTTTGAACTCTTAAAAATATTTACAAACTAGTCTTTAAACTTTTGACAGATACAATTTTTAACTCATTCTTTCTAAAAAAAGACCACTATTACCAATTACCAATACTTACAATTATGTTGATTGAGAGATAATGAAGCACAGACCCTCACGATCTCATTTTCAATCATAATAAAGGCAGTTATACTCGACTCATAAATAGGTTTTGCCTTTTCGATAGTAAATTCAGCGTAATTGATATGCTACTATCTGATATCACATTGTGACAGCTCTAAATTATTCATAATATGCGTATGTTATGATACTGCCATACTACATATGTTGCTAAATATAATTGATATTTGAATATGGATTAGTTGGATCAATTTAAACCTTTCTCATCTAATAACTGATTTCATGAGATTAGTGAAATGATTGAATCGGTTCGCCTATAAACTTATGTGTTATTTCTCTTTGTTATAACCATCAGTATTAACTAGGGAGTAGACTACCGTGTTATCCCACGAAATTTTTTTACTCGGCCTAAGGCATCAAATGTTTGAGATCCTGGATATATCGCTACATACGTATGAATACCATTCTAGCTAATGTGCCTAGCTTATTATTTATTCCCCAAAGGTTTTGGGTTGACATTATTATTTGGTTATACTTATCATGCTTAATTATTTATATGCCCCTTAGTAAGCTGGTATATATGGTATTATCAATTTAAAAATCCTTGACTTTCTTTATTAGACATCCATGCATATACTTCCTTTAGTAAACAATTAACTCCATGCACACTCCAAACTTCTACATAAATATAATTGATATAAAATCGGTTAAAATATACTTAGCATACTCGTGCTAATTCATTTTTCCTCGAGATGTTCAATGATAAGGAAGGTAAATCCCCCTCCTTTTTCGTGATATGCACGGATTATATGTTTGCTTATATAACTATATGGAGGGAGATTACAGACGATAGAAGCAAAGAGTGGCATTTCTCGATGACCTATGTTATTATTAAGTTTTCTGAATGATATGTAACATCAATAATTCACCCCTGTAGTGGTAGTACAATGGACGTGAGATTATATTAATGAATAAAATTCTTTTTTTTTTGCCTTAACTCTAGATCATTGCTTTGTTACTAGCTTGTACATTCATATCAAAAATAGGGTGTGACAAAGCCCTTGAGATACTAAAAATCAGGGTCATACCCATAGTAGTGGACCATGTCTATAACATTGTCTCTATCATAGAAGATGGAGTCCTTATCATTCTTTAACTGCACCAGTGTGATCAGGATCTCAGGATTAAAGGTAAAAGAGCACCACAAAAAAATTGCTTTTTACTACGGAGGCTTTTGAGACGGTTAAAATTTTGGTCTCTAAAACTGACCTTTTAAGACGGCTAAAATTAACCGTCTTAAAAAATATTCTTTTTAAGACAGCTTTTATTCTTCGTCTCATAAATTAGTAGCTAAAAAGACAGCAAATTAGTAGCCGTCTCAAAAAATATACTTTTTGAGACAGCCACAAAATATTTGGGTTCCCCCTTCTCACATTTTAGGTTCCCCCTTCTTACATTTTAGGTTCCCGCTTCTTTTATTCCCAAGTAAAAATAAAGTAAATATACACTTAAAATATTATAAAGACACTAAGAAAGACCCTAAAAAAATCGGGCCTGATTCTTTTCTCTCCTTCACCCGACGCACACGTCATCCCTAGGTAAGGCCTCGTCCCATCGGTTGCGCACCTCCATCTTAGCATAGCCGCTCGCCATAGCCTCGTGGTCCTAATCACCAGCTATCACCATCGCCCTAGGTAAGCCGCTAGTTTGTTTACTACTCGAGTTACATATGTTTTTTCATTAGTATATGTGTTTTTTTGTCTGTATATGGCTTTATATGTGTTGTTTTACTACTCGAGTTACATATAGATCTGTGTTGGATGCAAATTCTGATTATTTTTGTTGATTTTTAGTGGTGATAGGAGGTTGAGGGTGAGCCAATTGAAAACCTGAATTGTCAATTGGCTGTTCTAGTATATTTTTAAGACTAATTTATGAAAATATTTGTGTGCATGTTTGTGTGAATTTTAGTTGGAATTATTGATATGTTTGTTTGTGTTAATTCATTCATGGCATTTGCAAGTAGTTCATGCTATTAATTTGATTTACTATTTGATTATGATTTTATTTTGTGATATATGTGATGGACCCAAATTAATTCAAAATGCACCACCGTTGAAAAAATCACCAATGTTATCCAATACCATATATTTTTTAGGTATTTTGGCATTGGTCCTGTTTTGACAATGTCTTTTTGGAGCCCATCCTTTATTTTTTTTTCTTCGTAAAAAATCCCATAACCGTTAACAACTGCATCCGTTAGTGGGTTGGGCTGTTGATTTTTTATGCCCTCATTTAATGGAGTGAAAGCCACGTATCTTTACATAGGACTAATAACAAAATGAAAATTTGATGAGATCGTTAGCTAATTTCTTTTGAAAAAGAGAACTAATAACCTCAAAGACCTATTTTTTTATTACATCTAATACGATATCAAATGCTAAATCTTTAACATAAAAATTACTAAGGTTGTGTTTGATTACAAAGTTGGAAAATGGTTGAGAAATAGTTCATTTTTAATACAGGCAAGAAAATGTGTGGAAAAGATAAGAGGTATTTGGTGTTACTGGGAAATCAGTTCTTTAGGTAATGGGTGAGAATTGTTTTTCGTGAAATTGATAAAAACATGGAACACTTTTTATATTTATAAGTAGTATTCTAATAGAATGCATATGAAATCAAGCACCTCAAAAGGAAAAAGATGAGTATTTCCATGGAAAACAATTCAACGCCAATCAAACGGACCCTAAGTACGCGGACACAAGCTCCAACATATGAGGTGGTACTCGAAAGTAAGCATTAGTTAAAATTTTAGTTTACAAAAAAATTAGTACACACAAAAAAGTAATATCACAATTTTTAAAGAATCTAAAAAGAAAACTAGATTTTTCATTCTCTCTCAGCCTCATTTATTATCTAATTACATATCTTTTATCAGAAAATATTTACAACATTGAAGGAGTACGAGAGGAAGAGGTCGAAGAAAATATAAGAGAATAAAAAAAAATTGATAGAATTGGGAGTCCATAAATTGTATTCGGCAATGCGGGATTGCGCTAAAAGTAAGAAAAGTAAATCAAAGAGTAATCAAAAATTGGTTGACGATGAAGTGTATGTGCCATACAAAGGAGAAGATGAACGTAGTGATTTGAGCGGGGATGAAAATGGGTATGTTGGTCGATTTTTTTCACGTATAAATGTTTAATGACGTAGATGCTAAAATGTTGATTGTGTGACTTTTTAATTGCATTGGATGTTGCCATTTCTTAAGATTGTGTGAATTTTTAATTGCATAACATTCTTTCCTTTCTTGACTTTTTATATTGATTGTGTGACTTTTTACTGATGTAGATATTAAAATTGATGCTTTGAATTGTTGGGTTACATTATTATTATTTAAATTAGTTTGCTATTGAATTTTTTGAATTTATGTATCAAATTGTTGGGAATCATTTGTTTTTTCATTTTTAGGTATTGTGGATAAGAGTTGGATTAATTTACGTAGTCGGTGTTCAAAAGAATACATTGACGGTATTGAAGGATTTCTTAACTATGCATAAAAAAACAAGAACATTGGGACCACAGAAATCTATTACCCGTGTAAGAGATGTGCGAATCGAGTATACCACCCCCGACAAATGGTGAGAAATCACCTTGAGATCTATGGTTTTGACAAGACTTATAAGGTTTTGGTTTTCCATGGAGAGACTTTTGGTGGTGTAGGAAGCAATATGAATTATCTACGGGATGATATGTTAGTTAATGATATACCTGTTGAATTGAATGCTCGAGATGCCATGGTTACAATGGTTTAAGAGGGAAGGAGTATTCCTCACGCATATGACAATATAAGTAATGATGAGGAATGTAGAACCGAAGAAGTCTTCGAATCGGATGAAAATGTTCCGGAGTATTCTAGACTTTTGAAAGAGGCACAGTGCGATTTGTATGAAAATTGTCCAGAGGGGGTTACGAAATTGTCATTTGTTGTTGAACTCTTGCACATGAAGAAACTTAATGGATGGACAAATTGTTCTTTCACTAAGTTGTTGGGTTTTTTGGGGAGGGTATTTTCGAGAGATAGAATTTCGAAGTTTTACTACCAGGCCAACAAGCTAATGAAGGACTTGGGATTCAAGTACGAGATGTGGGATGCGTTCCCAAACAACTATATGCTGTTTCGAAATCAAGCTGAGAATCATGAAAAGTGTGACATATGCGGAGATTCTCGATATAAAGATGATGATTCAAGTGTGGGTGTCCAAGGTCCGAAGGTAGCCTTAAAGAAAGTAAGGTATTTCCCTTTAAAAACTAGATTGCAGAAACTATTTTGGTCATCCCATTGAGCTCCTCTAATGAAATGGCATGTCGAGGAACGAATTAATGATGGTGTCTTGAGGCATCCAGCAGACTCTCGTGCTTGGAAAACATTTGATGAGAAAAAACCCATCTTTTATGAGAGACAATCACAATGTTAGACTTGGGTTAGATTCTGATGGATTCAATCCATTTGGTAATATAAGCATTAAGCACAGTACATGGTCTGTTATCCTTATTATTTACAATTTAGCTCTATGGTTATGTATGAAGCAACGTAATTTGATTTTGTCTATACTTATAGATGGACCAAATGGACCAGGAGATAAGATCAATGTATTTTTACAACCATTGACTAATGAGTTGATTGAGCTATGGAATGATGGTGTACACACTTACGATAAATCTAGTAAGGAGTTCTTTCAGTTGCATGCATCTTTGATGTGGACTATTAATGATTTCCCCGCATATGCCATGTTATAAGGATGGAGCACAAAAGGTACATTTGTTTGTCCTTATTGTAATGAAGACCATCAGGAAATGCGATTAAAGTATGGTAAGAAGTTCTGTTATTGGGGTCATCGTCGATTCTTAGACCCCCGCCATAGGTTTCGTCGGTAGAAGATACCATTTAATGGGAGGGTAGAATTACGACCGACCCCATTAAAACTTTCGGGCTTGCAAGTGTTGCAACAATTGAATGTTCTTGGCATTGAAATTAAACATAAGATGGAAGATGTATTTAGAAGGAGGGCAAGAGAGGGACTAGAAAAGAAAACAAAGAAAGTGTTGAAACCTAGAATGAGTTGGAAGAAGAAAAGTATTTTTTTTATTTTCCGTACTGGAAGAATAATCTTATTCGCCACAATCTCGATGCCATGCATATTGAGAAGAACGTGTGTGATAATGTCCTATTTACACTGTTGGGTACTAAAGGTAAGATAAAGGATAATTTAAAGTCTCTAAAAGACCTCAAAAAATTGAATATTAGATCTGAGTTACATCCTCAACCATGGGGGTCAAATTTAGAGTACATTCCCCCAACAGAGTTCACGATGAGTAACAAGGAGAAGGACATTTTTTTGAAAGTGTTGCGGGATATTAAAACTCCCGATGGTTACTCATTGAACATTTCACGGTGCGTGAACATGAAAGAAAGGAAAATTTCAGGATTAAAAAGCCATGATAATCACATTTTATTGCAAAAATTACTTCCTATAGCAGCGCGAAGGGTATTGCCAAAAGCATATTATCAAAGCCTTAATTAAATTAAGCAATTGCTTCGTGATATTGTGCTCAAGTGTAGTTACCCCAGCTAATTTGGAAAAGTTTGAAGATCGAATGGCTCTTACACTTTGTAGCCTTGAGAAGATATCCCCGTCGAGTTTTTTTGATGTGATGGAACACTTACCTATACATTATCCCAATGAAATCCTAATTGTTGGTTGTGTCCTTTCCCGTTGGATGTATCCAATTAAGAGGTATCTCCACACGTTAAAACTATACGTTCGTAATCAAGCTCATCCAGAGGCCTCGATTGCCAACTCTATTATTTTGGAGGAATGCATGACTTTTTGCTCATGTTGGTGTGGAAACCAAGTCTAACCGACCGTCTAGAAATGACGATAAGGGGGATATAAATGGTCGTGTACTTGGGAAAAAAGTTCAATTTGAAGTTGATCAAGTAATGTATACGCAAGATCATCGGTACGTTCTTACCAACACAGAGTCAGTGACACCATTCATTCAATAAGTTTCATTATACCTAGTTGGATTTTGTAAAAACTTTTCTTATAGTTTTCAATGAAATAGATATATGACTATGCTTGTATTTTGTAGAAAACATCTCGCAGAGCTTTCATTAATTTACCCTCAACATTCACAAAAGCATCATGTTAATCGTCTTCATAATGAAGAGTTCCACATTTGGTTTAAGGATCATGTAAGTAAAAGCATTATAACAAATACTTGAATTATAAATTACGATTATATTTGTTTATAGACATTTATTTTAAAATACTATAGGTGAGTTGAATGGTAGCCGATGGTGTTGAACTATACAATGAAATCAAATTCTTGTCTTTAATGCCCCTCAAAGATGCAGTTAGATTCAAATCTTATATTATTGGCGGTTATCGATTTCGAATGAAGAAAGTTGATGTGCAAAAAAACTCAAAATAGAGGTGTTGTTATAAAAGGAGAACAAATGAGCTATTCAATTCGAAAAGATAAAAATCCTACTGCAGGCGATATTACATACTATGGGGAGCTGACAGACATCATTGAAGTTCAATATGTTAATGGCATGAAGATTGTGTTATTCAAGTGTGATTGGGTTAAAAATCGCATGGGCACAAAAGTGGATGAGTTCAACATTACGCTAGTGAACTTCAAGCATTTGAAATATAAGGATGGTCGAGAGAGCGATGAACCTTTCATCTTCGGATCTCAAGCAGAACAAGTATTTTACGTGCAGGATCCTGTAGAACGAGATTGGCACGTTGTTGTTCAAGAGATCGATTTGATAGGTACACGACGACCGAAGAAGAATTATTGGTCAACGGAGATGAGCCATTTAACATGCAAAATTTGGATGAAGATAAAACTGTAAGGTGGGTGAGGCAAGGAGAAAATGGAATAATAGTTGACCCAAGTGTCCCAGATGATGATGATGATGATGATGATGATGATGATGATGAAATTAGGACGGGCAATGCTTGAGGGGAATGTAATCCTAAATTAGTTACCTTTTGTTTTTGATTTGTTTGATGTCAAAGATTGGAACAATGTGAAGACATTATTATGCATGCTGTCCATTTATTTATATTTTAAAACTTGATGTTATCTTGTGCATATATTTTCAGTATGTATGTGTCCCACATTAAAGCCCATCTGATCCTTCTAGAAATACCATCTACATTACTGAATTGGATGTTTCTATTATGATTATTAGCTTCCTTAGATGGTATCCCTTTCACTATAATCAAGTAATTAGCTATACATATGATTTATTTAAAATACAAATAACAAAATATGTGCAATCCATAAATAGGATTATGGTCCGATTTGAGATAGATGACTCCTGATTGTGTTTGTCTCATATGTATACAATGTGAACCTGTAAAGAAATAACAACGTAAGAAAATAATGAAAACAAAATAAAGTGATTAAAGTAGGCCGGTCCTTAATTTATTTGTTACAAAATCAAATGCAAAACCTGTGCACATTTCTTGATTCTTGTTGTGATGTTGTTGCAGCAGTGCCTGCTGCTTCTGTAATTGCTCTGCCATCACTATGGTCTGAGTTTAGTATCCTTCAAATTCATTTGGGACACTAAAATTCCTCTAAAAATATATGCCTTTGCTTGGAACATTTTGCTCAATCTTGTTCCTTTGAACATCAACATCACATGGCCAATATATTCCCTTCTTGCTCAAACTTAGAGGAATTATGATATCATTATTTTATACAGGTCTTATAGCTTCTCATGTATGTTATTGTTCAAAGATAATTACTTGGTGTTATTTTTTTTGGCAAAGAATATAATTTTATTGCTAAACAAAGGAAAAAACAAAGAACTTACAAAGCCAAACGAAATATTATGTTTTAGAATGCCTTTAGGAGGAAGCACCCACTGATTCAAGAAATCTTTGGCTGCACAAGATTTATCAGAATTTAAAAAATGATAGTTGGAGACATTACAGCCAAAGTATGAATAGGAATCGAGCATAACACATGTTTTATAATAATCAATTTTCCTCCCATTGATAAGCATTTAGATTTCCAGTTACTCAATTTTTTTCTAATGGTTGGAAGAAGAAAAATAAAGAAAAGGATGAGACTATTTAAGCCGAGAAGGTGCTAGTTCCGCTCATTAGGTTTAGGTATATGAGGTCCTTCTTGTCTTCCACTAATATGGGGCTGCAATGATTTTAATATTTTTTAAACATCGGGTGAAAATTTAGAATCGGGTGAAAATTTATCATCTGGATGTTAACCTATCCATCGTTGACCCAGCTGAATGTAAAGGGTCAATGAAGATCCGATGCTCTCTCTTTTATGTGTGGATTAAGATGGTTATACTGAATACCGTGGGCTGATTATTGAGCCTTAGCCTCCTATCGGATCGAAAACCAAAGACCTCCATATACCAATGCAAGGGAATTTAGTTGTCATATGAATATTATAATCATTTGATTTTGGAAATATTTTTGAAGTTTATAATTTTGTAGTGCCTATTTTTTGAAATATTTGAACTTCGTTTGGATAAATGATGTTAATGATTTCCCTAAATCCATTTAATGAAATAGCCATATGATACTCGATAAGTCAATGAATACTTGAAGGGAAGTGTGATCGAGGCACTCGATGAAAATAACCCATCTATAAACATGTTTAGTGTGATCGAAGCATTTATAGATGGACAATTTTCACCGAGTGCCTCGATCACACTGCCCTACAAGTATTCATTGACTTATTGAGTATTATCTAGCTATTTCATTAAATGCCTCAGTTAGCATCACCTACATAAGATCAATATTATAGATTTCAAAAATATTCCCAAAGTCAAATGATCATAATGAGCGGAACTAGCATCTTCTCGAATTAAATAGTCCCATCCTTTCCTTATTTTTCTACTCCATTTGTCTCTTCAAATCAATTTTCTTCTAATGGTTTTTTCCCATTGCATCAATAACTGCATCAATTTAAATGGTGTTTTACAACTGGTCCTTTTTTCTGCATTCAACCATTCTATGTTCAATCTTTTATGAGAAAGAAATTAAATCTTCAGTTAAAGGAGTTTGTTATATTTCCCCTTCTTATAAAAGGTCATTTTTGGAGCTCTTAATTTGTATTCCTTTTATTACACCTGTTACTTTCAACGAGTCCTTATTGGCATGTTCTTTAAATTTCGCTGACTCCATTTCTATTATCTCTTCCTCTATGGTATCTTCAATTAATTTCTCTCCATAGGTTTTTCCTTCTTTTATCTGATAAATCTGTTTGGGTTTTAAACCCCAACAATTCCAATATTCTTTGGTCCACTATCTTCCCCTTGCGAAATTCCTTTTTTGTTTGAAATGAGACATTGATAAACACTATGTCCCATTTTATAACATGAGGTGCAGTACTTTGGAATGGACTCTAGATTATTGGTTGCCAAAATCCATAATCTCCACATGTAATCCATATTCTATTAGGCTGCTCCTTCAACACATCCAATTCTACACAGACTCGAGCCATACTTGGTCTGGCCTAAATATTAATTGTTGCATTGTCCAACTTGATAGGGGTCCCTGCAGCCTAAGCTAATGAAAATATGGCTTCTTTGGCAAACAAATAAACTAGGAGACCTGGAAATAATATCCATACAGGAAGTAAAGAACTTTCTTGGTCTAGCCTATAGTAGGTTTACCATGTGAAAACTCTCCCACTAAAGCATATTTGAAGGGTAAGGAAAGGGATGGTATCTAATCTTGACTGAAAGCAATGGAAGGTTCACCTAGATATTTACTTAAAGGAGAATAGCTATTGGTTGGGAGGAGATATGGCATTTTAAAACATCTGCGAATAACTTCATCCCATTATTTTAGTCTTCTCTGGTAACTGGTTGTTGTTGGTCTCATCTACTGCTACCATCTTTGCTTGCCAAAACTATTCTTCATTTTGTTGAGTCTTATCTTGTTCTCAAGTCTCTTTGATGACAATTGGAGGTGTTTGATAAGGGGGGGTTTGGAATGCTTCTTCATACTCATTATCAATGGCACACAATGGTTTAGAAACCAGGTTCTTATCATAATTGAGAATAAAATTATTGATTATCTTCAGTATAAATTTTTTCCATGTATATACAGGGGGATTCAACTATTATTACTACTGCATTTCCACATACAACACACCGACTGTGCCTCGTCATTTAATCCATAGATTTCAGTAACTTTTACATTGTAAAAAACTGTGTTTATTTGGATGATCTTTTCTGTGACATTGTGTAGTTTAATTTATTCTTTTCATGAATCCTAATTTCAAAACGCTAAATATCAATGATTTCATGTCTTATTACACCTATTATGTACATATGCAGATCCATGACAAATAAGCATCGATGTAGATTGAATATGTGTGATCTCATATGCGAGGAAAGACAACCACTCACAACCCCAGTGGAAGACGATTTATAGAGGTATGGATCAATAACCCAATTACAAATTCATGTTTGTTTCATGTAGAATTAACGTGATTGCTCCCTCTCTCAATTTTATTATTGTGTAATTCAATTGATTATGTATGTTATATGTACGTATATATATACATGGTAGGAAAGCTTTGGTGTCATATGAATATGTGCGATATCATTGTCGAGGAAAGATCATTTGAGAAACAACCATTCACAACACCAATGGAAGACGATTTAGAGGCACATATATTGATATCCCACCCGAGTGAGGTGTTGCAACCCTAACAAACGACCCTAGTGTCACCCCAATCAGACACGTCACATCGCAACTCAAGAGTTCATGTTTCTTTATCTTAGAGCCCTACATGCCAACAAACCCAATATATCGAGAAAATTAATGATCTATGAGAAAATGTTGATCCTTCATATAATGACTCGACTTTAGATGTTGAGGAGCCCGCAGGTATATCATATGTTAGCAATGCACTTTTTTATCACACTCGTTCGATATTATATATCACATAATAATAGTTTATCGAATATTTGTTTAGGTACAGAGAGTACCCCGACAAATACGAAAAATGTTAGAAAAGATTCCAGACCTTGGATTGAATGGAATAATAAGAAAAAGAAGATACTAGAATGGAATCAGCTTTGTCAGCCAGTTTATAGGCTTGAATGCAAATTCATGTCATAATTGGGCTACTACGCTAGGAGTGGAGATTTGTTTCCATTGACAATGGTATATTGGATCGAGGCAAAAAATGACACTCGTTAGGGTATTTGGAATGAGGTGAAGGTAGTTCAATAATTCAATTTGATTTATTTATTTTGTTATATATGAGTTTGTTAAATTTCTAACCAATTTATTAATTCAATATTTATTTTTTTCATTTTAAGTTTTAAGGAAAACACAAATGCACTAGAAGGTTTTAAACCAATCTGCTTTGCAAGGATGGGAGCTTCTTGGAGGCAATGGAGGTACCGATTGAATATAGATCACTATGAAAAGTTTCAAATCGATGAAGAGCGATTAAAAAATACGCCCCCTCGAGTCGACAAAGTTCAATGGCATACTTAAGTGAAGTATTGGGGTCTAAAGAAGATAATTGTATGGCAACTCATTAAGTTTAAGATGAGTCTATTTACATTTACTTCAATATTAACATCAAATTTATTAATTTCTCTTAACTTTTTTTAGAGGATATAGCTAAGAAAAACTCTAAGAATCGTGAAGGTGAATGTGCTTACTCAAGGACTGGGCGAAGGCCACATGCAAAAATTACCAAGGTGGTTAGAATTAGGGTATTATAAACACTTATAATTTTTAGTTTAATAAATATTAATACATACATTATTTTTATTAGAGGGTAGAGGCAGGAATGCCCGTTGACGAAATCAGCATGTGGCAAGCCACTCAAGGTCCGAATAATAAACCTTTCAATATTGAAGATGGGTCATCAGATAGAGCGGTATGTATATATGCTAACTAAAGCCATTCATTAATTTCTAATATATGTTTAAATTAAATTCATTAGTTTTTAATATATGTTTAATCGGTAGATAATGCTCGAGAGACGACTAAATGACCTACCAGAACAGAAGCGAAATGATCCAGAAGCGAGGAATGAGATTTTTAAAGATGTTATAGGACAAGGAGGCCATGGTTATACTTTACTTAAGGGAGTAGGCATTAGGTCAATATCTACACGAACAAGTTCCTCTCTTGCATTATTGGAGGATATTAATCAACTTAAGAATGACGAGGAAGATCGAGAGGGAAGAGCTAGATAAGTCGCTGAAGATCGAGAGGCAAGACATCGACACGAGCTCAAAGAATTAGAATTTTTCCACCAATAAGGACTCCTACAGATGAAAACTGACATGAGAAGTGAAATGCAGAGTTTGTTTCAGAGTATTATCCCTAATCATGCTTCCATTACCTCAATGACACATACCGACTAGGTAGTGACACATCTTTATTTTATTTTTATATATGTATGTGATGAAGTGTTAGGTAGAAGGATATATGTTGTGGATATTTCGCTCTTAGTTGTTTACAATGTTGTGGTTGTTTCTATAGTTGTTTTTTAGTTAATTTATATGTTTAAACAGGTTGGTTTTCATCAATAAACAAAGCAGACTCTGCCGATTTTTAAAAAAAATATTAAGTGTTTAAAAGTAAATAAAATGAAGATATACAAATTTGATAATTTTTTTAAAGATTGTCATCAATAGGAATTATTAAAAAATATTACTTCTTTTTTTATAGTAACTTACACCGAATAAATTTTATTGCAGGTTAAAATCTTCTGTGAACAAAGCAAGACACGTTTTGATGGAGATCGTTTGCTTTAAGATTTTGAGTACGTATTCTAATGAGACAAGTTAAATCTTGTAGAGATATTTAGTTTGGTGGAGTATTAGGTAGGATATATGTTAGTGGTTATTTTGCTCTTAGTTTGTTACAATGTTGTGGCTGTTTCTAAAGTTTTTTTTGAGTTAATTTTTATGTTTAAACAGGTTGATTTTCATGAATAAACAGAGGAGACTCTGGCAATTTTTAAAAAAAATATTTAGTGTTTAAAAGTAAATAAAATGAAGGTATACAAATTTGATAAGGTTTTTAAAGATTATCATTAATAGGAAATATTAAAAAAGATTACTTCTTTGTTTACGATAACTGACATTGAATAAATTTTATTACAGACCGAAATCTTTTGGGGGCAAGGCCAGACACGTTTTGATGGAGATCATTTGCTTCAAGATTGCAAGTTTACTTGCATTAGTTTATGTTAGGAATACATTAGTTTTTATGTATTTGTTCTAATGAGACAAGTGAAATTTTGTATAGATATTTAGTGTGATGGTCACAATATTGAAATTGTATATTTTATCTTTGTATGGACTATAATTTAAGTTGAATGGAAGATTATGTGTTATATTTGTTGAAATGGGATGTCAAATATGTTATATATTATTTTTAAGAGTTTTTGCTTAAAAGTATATTGAGCATATTATGGAATTGATGAAATTTTAATTTTGGCGCAAAAATTATTAAAGACGGCTTCTTTGTCGTCTCAAAAGGATTCTATAAATGAGGACTTTTTGAGACGGCTAAGTTATCGTCTCAAAAACTCTTTTGGGACATTTATTGGTGCCTCTAAAAATAACTTTAAAAGACGATTTTTTCGCCGTCTCAAAAGGGTCCTATAAGAAGTGACCTTTTGAGACGGTGTATTTCCCGTCTCAAAAAAACTTTTTGAGACGGCTTATGCTATCTCAAAAAGCTTTTAAAATGGGGGTCTAATACTACGCCCATTTGCCATATGAAAAGGCATCACAAAAGGCTTTTGATACGGCCAGGGGACTTTTTGAGATGGCTGGAGCACCGTAGTAAAAAGTAAGTTTTTTTGTAGTGGGGTTCACCATATGGACAGGAAGACCAAACATCCCTGATCAAATACAGAGAAGGTGCCCTTAAAATTTGAACCCTTTCACCACGGGCCCTTGCCTTTTATAGTTTGGGGATAGGATAAGTTGGGGGACACTCCATGGGCCTCTTGTTATAGGTCGGTGTCATATCATAAGAAATAATGGCCTTGCCTTTGCCATTGGACTTGCCGATAAAAATAGTGATGACTTCAGCATCATCCTGCCTCTTCACGACATATTCAACATTTTCTAGGGCCTCAATATTATCCCTCTTCATTCATTTGCCCTTTTCTTAGCTCTGACCTCATCATGGGACCTCTTCTTCTAGGACTCTCTATTAATTTATCTATTCCTCAAAATATCCAAGGTCATACAACCAAGTGTAGGAGGGCCCATGATATATGTGGCTTGAAATCTAGGGGTGGAGGAGCCGAGAGAGGAGGCTACAAAAAAACAAGATGTTCAACGAAAAAGTGTTAATAAGAAAAATACAAAGTCAAAGTGTTAATTAGAAGTTGATCTAATGAAGAGCCTCATACCTACTTTGATCTCCTGATTAGCGGTACATTCTTGAGCCACTCCTTGTTCAACATAAGTGTTGCCTAAGTTTATTTACTCATCTCCTGGGGGAGCACCTCCAAACGGAATATAGTATCCGAGCTCAATCAAATTATGAAGAGAGAAAAGCTTCTTGAATTCGATAGGTTTTGTAGTGAAAGTTTCCCTCACCAATTGCTTAAGAACAAATGGAAACTTGGGAGCCCTCTTCTCTATAGAAAAACAAATAAAAGGAAAGTCAGTACGCAATAAATCACATTACAAAGGTACAATGTACGGTATATACTAATGCGATTAAGCCCACACTAGTCACAAGGGAAATTACAAAACATGTCCCATTTGTCAAATCGTAATTCCCACTCTTCCTTTATTTGCATAAATTAGTTCTTCCAACTGTGGTTAGATGTCTAAACAAACTTCACAATTTTTTGGTCACACTTTCAAGGAGAAAGGTAATCATACCTATTTGCTTTAGCATTGTTCTTCACACCATACACAAACCTAAAAATGTCCCCGACCAGGTTAAAACTAGTGTGGAGCTTCCAGTGAAGCAATGAACCTAGGATGGACCTATAGGCGTTTAGTGGAAAACGGGTGGAATCCACATTATAACCCCTTAAGATGGACCTTATGATCGAGTTTATAGTTTACCGAACTCCTACCTGTAAGGCCTAAAGTATAAAACATACCTCACTGACATTAGGTCGGTTATAGACTCCATCATCATAGTTTGGAAGCCTCAACGAGAAACTAAAAAGGATATCATATATACCCCTTATCTCCTCGAGTTACACCTCAGTAATATCCCATCCATTGTTTAAGGCATCAGTGTTGACTACATCCCAAAAGTCAAAATTCCTAGATACCCTCCTTAATCGGAGATACAATAACAAGAAATGTGGAGGCCATACGCTCCTCAGGCAGAGATCTAGGTAGAGAAGTTTCTAAATTAATTATGGACATGTAAGACACAATATCCAAAAGTTTTTCACCACATGCAGGGTGATCCTCTTCAGTACTGTCAGTAGCAGTTTCGAATTAAGGGGAGCTTGGTCATACATTTGGTACTTTGGAGAAGCACCTGCCGAAGAGCTTCTATAGGGCTGTATCTAGGATGTCCAGGGTAGTGAACCTCCTAAAAACAATAATGGGGCATGTTTTCTCTAACTCAATAAATTATTCCAACCACCTCCTAACGTGAGGTTCGTAACTCATCAATTGATCGATTTGGACAGAGATATGGAACCAATTTAGGTAATAAAGAGAACTTAGATGCAAAAACATAAAAAACCCTAAAATAAAAACCTTATGAAAATAAAGTCAACAGACACCTAAAAAAGCACGATTCTTAATTTGAACAGCAACAATAACCAAAACTAACTAAAATTGAGAAGAAAGAGAGTGGAATCGTATGGAAATTTATGAAGATTTGAAAAAAAAAACTCTAAGAAACAACAAGTTGAGAGAAGACATACCTGAAACCCTAAAAAGTTGAAGACGACTTTGGTAAGCACCCAAACTCTAACAATAAGTAATGGAAAAGTAAAAAAGCTTATCAAAAATGGTGAGAAAAAGGTGGAGTTGGATGGAGATGAATGGGGTTTGAAGGAATAAAGTCCTTCCTCTCTCTCTCTCTCTCTCTCTCTCTCTCTCTCTCTCTCTAGAATCACTCATACGAAGGAAATGGTTTTGGAAAGATGAAAATATTTTTAAATCCGTCTTTCATACTTTCAAAGTGACAATCATTACTTTATTAAATATGCCATAATACATCACGCTTGCGCTGAAAAGACTGACACACGCTGCCCCAGGAATGCGTGTCTTAATCATGCCTAACACACTCGACACACGTCCAAATTAAATTTTCAAGAAAAACACAACAAGTCAATCTGATTGGCATTCACAAAGAAGGTTTTAAGAGGATTAGAATTCACGAAGGTGACAACATTCTTCTATAAACACTCTATTCATTCAATTCACTTATCAACTGTCAGAAGATCCAACATTCCAGAGAACCTGGTATAAGCTCCGATCATGAGTAAAGTCTTGTTTTTTTTATACCATAAATATGAAATGCCTTATTGGCCTATTAGAAGAAAACATGTGTCCTCATCTAGTGTAATGATGAGGTCAGCCCATTAATGAATTTGGTCATCCATAATAATTATACTATACATGATCCATATTACCACCATCAGTTCACCACTACCTGACGTTATTAATTAACTCCATCAAATAAGGCATGTACCATGTGATGGAATTCGTTTGTAATACTCACACCACGTGCACATAAGGGAGATATGAAAATATCCTTCCCCTATGTGCATGTAATAAACTCATGATTATCTTCCTAATTATAGGTAAAAGGTGTAACTTCCAAACCTATAAAGTCAAGCCACATATCCTCATACACTCTCTCTCCTCTAATAAACTATAAATAACATACAATCCCTCACCGCGAGGGATCAAGATATATTTTCACTACCATTATGCAGCCCATTTCTAGAGTGAGCACAAAATCTTGTTGTTATTATACATCCATGACTTTTTTTCATTGAAATCAATACCACTTTCGACCGAATAATTTAAACTCCATATTCATTTTTTTTCTCTTATCTATCTCCCATTATTTACTCAAAATAAGCATGTGTGTGACTATTATCTCTTTATCTGTTATAGTGTCTTATTGGTATATTCTTTCTAAGGCCCAAATCCGTATAATAGTTTTAGGCGATAACAATATCTTTTCTAAAGTATTCATTATTTATATGGTTCCAAAATTTAATATCTCATCTATACATCTCTAGTATAATCTCAACAAATGAATATAATCATGCAATCTAATAACCAAGTGAGTATGCTTCATTTATATACAAAACATACAAGTTATGATCAAGGCCGCAAATTAATGTATGAAGGCCTTTCCCCACTGCCTCCGGGGATCAATCATGCCTATAAGGTATAATTATTGGTAGTGACAAACCTATAGATTCAAAGCTTTAACTAAGGGAAATCACTGCGCCTTCTCGCTAAACGTACAACTCACATACCCAAGGCTATATAAAAGGACTTCCTTATTTTCCAAACCCTATATACGGGTTTGTCAATAGTAGGATTGGGGTAAATAGGATCAAGGTAAAGTCCATCTCAATCATCGGGGTACCTGCATGGTCAAGGACGTACGCGCCCTATCAAATACCTCTTAATACGTAGCATACGAGCACACCTAAAACCACGATATGCTTACACATAAATAAAGTAAACAGTAGCCCATCCTTTTTTAAGGATTACTAAAATAGTGTCTTAAATCTTAGTTTAATATTCTCTAATAAATTAAAATGTAAATATCAATATAACAAAAGCTCATAAGATCCTAAATTCGTTCGAACATAAACCTAATACCATTTGAACGAAATCCCCAAGTCATTCGAACCACAAGCCTTAGTTGTTTGAACTTGAAAAACTTATCGTTTGAGTGAGATGACCTTTCTCATTCGAACGAGAATCCAATATCGTTCGAATGAGAATGACGCATGCGCATTCTTCCAACTTGTGGAGAATTAACCATAACCCAAATCAAATATAAGTTTGAAGCCTCTAAACTATATAATACCCATTTTCTTTCAAACCTAACATGCATAACAAGGTTCTTAGAATATATCAATAAACTTTAGATGATTAAAACTACGAATAATGATATAGTTACGGATTATAAGGATTAAATCCTAAATTCATGCTGTAAACAATGTTTATCACATTCGTTGATAGATTCAATTCAGTAACTAAAGAAATATGAGGAATTTTATAGATCACCATTTCAATGATTTATATATAATGTTATTACAATCACATTACAATATTGTATGGTTCAATTAAAAGATTTAACATTATAACTATGCTAGTTAATATGTGATTAAGGGTTAAACATTAAATTAATCTTTTTACGAAATTAGGTTATGATGTGATTACAAATCATATTTAAGGAATTTAGTTCATATTTCAATGAACTACCAAACTTCATTAAATTTGTAATAAAAGTAGACTTTCCTTAAAGCGGTTAAATGGTGCATGCCCCAATCCCCAATCTTTTTAACCTCCTTTTGCTCCCCAAAACTTCTTATCTTCTTGGGTTCTTTTCTAATGTGTTATGAGTGTCTAGGTTTTCTTAATTCTATTTGAAAGGAACTAAATCCAAAATTAAGCATAGGTCTAAAAATATCCTTAACCTTAATGAGACCCACACATGTCCAAATGGCTCAAAACTAGGCCAAAACCATAGACACACCCAACAAACTTAAATTCTACTATTTTAAGCTAAAACGGACTTTCTAAACGTCATGAAAGTCAAGACTAAAAGAGTACATATTTTATAAATTAAGTATCTCATCAACTAAATTTATAAGCTGGTACAATTAGATTAAGTTAAAACTTTATTATTAGTTAGTTAGGTGTGACTCAACACTATAAGAAACTACTTCACAATTGGTGGAGCCCGATACCGAGTGAATAATTCAAATAAGAAAAATCTTGACACCTAAGCCCGATCATTCCATAGTCACGATCGGTAGGGCACTTAAATATTTATTTAGTTAATTACCGTGAGTTTTGTAGATTTCTAAAAGATGTGAATTCACAAAGCACATAAAAAATACATATACTACATATCATATGTCATATGTCATATGTCATGATAGGATGTTTAATATACAAATAAATAATTAAGTAAATACAAAGGGTATTACAGTAAGATGAAGTGTAATAAAGTACCTAAATTGATTTAGTGATTACAATATTGAATTATAAAGGACTAAAATTCAGTTGTTACATCTTTAGGCACTGTTCAATTTTAAATTAAAATTAATTAAATATGTTAACTGCATATATTTAAGTCAAGAGTTATAGATTTAAATTCCCTTATATATGTTATTTGAAATTGGTTTTAACACAAGTTCCAAATTGTCAACACCTATTTAGATTTCTGATAACATTTTATGTTTATATTACAGTTTGTTGTAGACTAAATTGTTCGTTAGTATCTGTAGTGCATGTGCATAGATATACACTAAGGATCTGTTTTACGTCATCGAGTTTTTTTGGAATAGTGCATTCAAATAAGTACCAATTATAATGTGGACAAATTAACTATATTTGGGTACGGTATGACCAACTACTTCCATTCACATTCTTTCCATTTCCATTTACAATCAAATTTTTATCACGGGAGTCAATTTCTTTCTTTTCTTTATCACATTTACCTTAAAATAATTACCAATAATATTTATTACATATCTAACAAATGGTAAGCAACTAAATTATTTGGACAACATTTTTCCACTTATTTGGTATGTGGACTGATTAAAGAAAAGCGCTTTGACGCCCTTGCTATAAACACTTGTGTAACATGATATTTCAAAATTATTGTTGAAAGAATTATTTTATCGTTGAAATATTTTCTATTTGTTCAATTTTTATCTCTTTCAAATTTGTTTTTTGAAGACTGTTACTTGAGAATTAAAGGAAGGTAAAAGGCTACACGTCCATGGCTTGTTTTCAATATTTTTAATTATTCTTTAAAGTGTGTATTCTAGATCCATTTTTTCTAAGGTTTTTTTCAAAAAAGATAATGACACATTAAATATGGTAATTTCTTTAACCAAATGCATATAGCCCTACGTTTTTAGTATTGTAAACTCAAACCTATATCTAATAATTTCAATTTAAATCAATTTAGTTCATAGGTGAGTCACACATGCAAGACACGTATACTAACCTTTACTAGTATCAGTAAACATGCTCTAACTTGTTGATGCTTCCCAACATTAAGAGTTTCTCCAATTCCATTTGTTTATACAATAGTGCACAATCTTAACAACTACATTAGAACCACATTGTGGTTATTAAAAAAATATTTGGATATTTCCTTTCTTGTCCCTTAAAAATATATACTTTGTATCTTTAGTTCACTCATAATTTTTTTTTCACTGAGACCCCTCACTCCTAATGTATAATATATAATATAAGATATACATCAACTCATCACTTGTACGTTACAAAATCCTTATATACATTATGAAATTCTACGTATAAATTATTATTTTTTATTAAAAAATTCAAAAATTTATTTACACATTACATAATTTACTAATTATGTCCTTAATTACATATAATGAAATTAAGGCAAAAATAATGATTATGGTGGTATCTTTAATATCAGAGCAATTAACAACTAGGGAGTGAAGCAAAAAAATAATTTATGAGCGGAATTTTTCTTACCCTAAAATGCGAAATGGGGCCAAAACATTGTATCAAATTGATGAGATCTTTATTTCAAATTGTTAATCAATAGCTTCTATTATAACCCGACATTCAGTATTATGTCATTACCACAGCAATTATGATAATGACACTACCATTTAGGTAAGATTCTTTCATCATAAATATTCAAAATTTATTTTGAACGCTCCATAATACTCAATAATTAGGAGTGATGTCATACTTACATATGTGAGTCTATCACTACATATTTAATTAATATAACTTGACTTGAACCCCACTCTATCGTTTGTAGTTTATGGCTTGAAAGTTATTAATCAGGATTTGAAAAGAAATAAAAAAAAATATTTAGAAAACAAATTACATTTAAGAAATCACCATCTGAAATCTAAAGTATCGGTTTCGTTACAAAAACGAAAGAGCTGACTTATTCTCAAATATCATAATTTCTGATTTAATGAGGTAATGGTTTATTTCCATCTCCTGCTTATTTTCACAAAATATTGTGCAATATTGTATATGATATACATACATAATGAGAAAATTAGTTAATAAGTAGAAGTAAAAATTTCAGTTTGGGGGAGGCAGGTGGGATGTTTGTTGGGCTGATTCCTTATATTTACGTAAACTTTTAGGTGGTTCTCAAATTGTATTTTTATGTTTTATATTCATGTAATCTTGCAGGTGTTCTGAAATTATATTTTAATTATTCTATTAATAATTATATCAATCTAAAGTTTACAAAAATTCTAAATAATTTTGAACACACACATATATTACTTTGTTGTCCGTAGTCAATGAAAACTAATTCATCCATACAAGACCTCTGTAATAATGAAACATGAACTGCCCAAGAAAAACAAAAGAAATAAAAGAGAAACGAAAGACCCCAATGTGAAGAAAAAGAATTCTATGAAATTTTCCCACTTGTCTAGGAAAGGTGTTTTTATTAATATTGACCGAAAAGAATAGACATAGTTGATCATGAGATGGGGTGCTACTAAAGAAGAATATACAAATGTGGAGTTTGAGTTGATATTTCCTAATGGATACTAAAGAAAGGTCATTAAGGTGAGTTTGATAGGTAATATTTGCATGAATATGTGAAATATATCATATTTTATAATTGTTTTACATAGGAAAGTTTTCAACCCTCAAGAATGTACATTTATATATGATGATATTATAATTTATACACTGTATAAGACATGTTCCTTTAATGAATAACGTATACTTTACATAAATCTATTCTGGCCTTTTGCATTTTCTCCTTAAATAGTATAAACTATGTCCATCAATTTTGTAAGACAACGTGTCGCTACAAGAAGGTTGTTGATTAGTGACAATTTATTTGGTGGTAAAATGATTTTTTTTCGTGAAATATCGTAATTGGTGGCAAAAGTTTTTACTCCCTCTAAAAGTAATTGGAGATGAAGTATTAATAGTAAAATGTGAGATTGTCACCAAAATTGCCGCTAAAGATTTAGCGCAAAAAGTTTCAACTAGACGAGTAATAAATTGCATTGAAGTAGGTGGCAAATTAAAAACATTGTCACTAAAAATCATTTAGTGGTGATTTTGAAATTTTGGAGCAAATTGTTTTTTAAATTAAATTTGATAACAACTTCATTTTGCCACCAAATATTAAATTAAAACAAATTAAAAACTTATTTTATTAGAATACTAAAGGATAACTGCTCTCACCAATGCATAAAAAAAAAAACTCTTGCTTATATCCCGCTTTCTCTATCACGTCCCTAACTAAAACCTCCCTCTCTCTCAGGGGCGGATGCAGCTTTGGACCAAGGGGGGCTATGGCCCCGGTTCAGCTTTTCAAAAAAAAAAAAAAAAATTTTTTTTTTAAGGTTTTTTGGTAAGATTTCTTACTTTAAGGTATATTTATAATTATTTTCAAACTTTAGGGTATAAGTTTGTAATTAGTTAAAAAACAAAACTTGGTAAATCAAAGATAGCCGGCCCTAATTTCTACTCCTTTCAACCTACTCATTTCATTCTTCATTTCTACTACTCCTTCCAAGGCTTCCAACCTACTCATTTCTAAATTCTACTCCTTCCAAAAACAGCAGCTGCCAGCAACCGAGTCACCACCAGCAAGCAGGGTAGCAGCCGCCCCACCACGCCCCACCGTTGCCCAGCCCAAGCCTTTTTTTGACAGGTATTTTTTATCCATTAAATCTGATTTTTGTGTAAAAAATTTTATTGTATGTATAATTTTGATTGAATGTATGATTTTGATTGAATGTATGATTCTTGTGTAAGATTTTGATTGTGTAAAATATAGGGTTTTGATTAAATGTTTGATTGGTTGAATTTATGATTTTTTGAGAAATTTTACAGAAATAAGGGTATATATTTTTCATACAATTTCTCAAAAAAATGTTAAATTTCTGTAATTTCTTCAAAAAATCTCTATAATTTATGTAATTTGGGGAAAAATGTCAAATTTCTGTAATTTGTGTCCCAAAAATATATGCCCTTATTATTTTTTTAAATATGTGGTGATAAATGTAGTCTAAAATATGTGGTATTTTTTTAAATAGGAAGTTATGGAGAAATTTTTTGAATGAAAAAGAGGAGACAACACAAAAGCCGTATCCGAAGCTGAAATTTGTGTTGTGTATATAGAAATTTATGTAATTTCCCATATGGAGAAATTTTTTAAATATGTTGTCTCAAATTTGTGTAATTTGTATGTATGTTTGTGTAGTTTCAAATTGTTAATAATGATTGAGAGTAATTGTTTGGGCATTGTACAACTATAATTTATTTAAAATTAGAAATAACCCCAAAAAAAATCGCCTCGGGGGCTACCGCCCCCGAACCCCCTTCAACACTCGAAAGTTTTGCACATGTAATTTTGAACCGATTAAGCCCCGGTTGGACTAAAATCCTGGATCCGCCACTGCTCTCTCTGATCATGATTCTCTTTCAAATATGTTTCCCTCACAGATTTATCAAACGTTTTGATAAATCACTCACGAATCTCAATCCCACATTATATCTCCCTTTCTCGGATACGTCTCTCAATCACTCATAAATCTTGAAAACAAATCGTGATTTAGAAACGAAGGAAAATCGCTGAAAGGGAAAATCACGTTTCTAAGTCGCTGAGAGGGAAATCGTTGCTACAAATCGTGAGAACACGCTGGTGAAAAGAAGGTAGCATATTGCTTTAATTTTCATTTTTCTTAAAGATCTTAAATATATTGGTGGATTTTGAGTTTTTTTTTATAGCTGAATAGGTTTTTTTTTATAGCTGAAACATAGTTTTTTTAATATCTGAAACGATTTTTTTTATAGCAGCAATAGTTTTTTTTTATTTTATTTTATAGCTGAAACGATTTTTTTTATAACTGAAATATGATTTTTTTTATAGCTGAAATAGGTTTATTTTTATAATTGAAACAACTTTTTTATTTATTTTTATTTTATGGTTGATTCGATGTAGTTGTTTTTGTTTGGCAGTATTTATTGTGTGTTTGAGATATGGATCTCATTGTCCGTGATGAGTTTATATCCAGATTGGATATATGGTCCCCTATCATATTTCCAATAAAAAGTTATTTTCTATTTTTTATTTTGAGTTTTCATTTCCATTTTTTATTTTCATTTTCAATTGGAAATTTAGAGAATAAAGGAAGCACATTCATTTTGTTAAAAATAAACTATTATTTTTAAAATCTGATTTATAGATATTTAGAAAGACGAAATATAACTTAGAGAAAGTTGGAAGTCTAAAATGTAATTTACCTTTACTGTAATAGATAAAATTAAATTTATACAAAGTTTAGGGATAATTTCAAGGGACAAATCGTAATTCATAGAGAGTTTTGGACTTGTTATTGTTTTCTAAATATTTTGGCATAGAATATATTTTTCTAAAATTATACGGGTCAAAATATAATTTAAAAAAAACAGCCGCGTAAATATAATTTTGAATGTTTCAAAAATCTGTTGAAAATATGTTAAAGTAGTTTCTGGAAATTTGAAAAATTAGAAAACTGTTTTTCAGCATTGTTTGGATAAATAGTTTGAACGCATTTTCATTTTTATGGAAATTTATTAGAATTTTCTATTGGAAAACAACCTTATTATATACAACTAAGCAAGCCCTTGGTATTTTAAGATATTGGTTTTGATTTTCTAAAGGTTTAAAAAAAAGAGAACAAATAGAAAAAAAAAGAGAACAAATAGAAAAAAAATGACGAAGTTTTGTAATTGGTCCACAATATCTTAAGCCCGAATCGCTCCCAAATAGCGCTAAATAGCGTCAATCACCCAAATGGCGTGAAAAGCGCCAAAATCGCACGCCACATCATCAATCGCGCATACTGTTTGGGATTCTCACAAATCAGAGTGAGGTATATCACATTATCACGCAGAAAAGCGCAGTCATGCATAATTGCATACTTTTAAAAACGTTGAATAATGCAATCTCCACCATCTCAACTAATATTAATAATAATATTAAAACATGTGATAGGGATTGGATTATGGAATATAGTTAGCTTAATGCTTCGTTCTTGTCTATTTTTTTTTCTAATACAACGAATCGGTATTCAAGCTTATAAAAGAGACCTTCGAATGACTATATATATACACTAGGGTGTACCCGTGCCTACGGCACGGTTGAAAAAACATTCCGGATATTTTGTAAGAGTGTTTGTCAAAAAAAGACATGCGATAACATGATACGAACTCATGAAAAGTTATAAATTAATGTGCAGACCCTTAATAATTTCATATCATATAAAAACCAAACCAATAAAATATAATAGTTAACGGATGGAGTTTGTGTTAACCCGCTTAAGTCGTATATAAGAAAAATGATTAGCTCTCATAATTTTTTTAGATTAATATTAATTTAACCATAAAGAATTTTTCTAAATGAGAAATTTAGTATCGTAATGAACATAACATGTTAAGGTGTCGAGCTTAAATATGATTGTTTTCAACCGATAAGACTCAAGGACACTAAAAATAAATACAGTTCAAATGTAATCGACTAATATATAAATTATAACTATACCAAAACATTATTCTAATTGCTTAATTAAGAAAAATCAAATTTGTCAAAAAAAATAAAACTCTTGTAAAAAAGACATTTAAATGTAAATTCCTATCCAAACAACAGTCTTGTAAAGAAAACATGATACAATAGTTAATGCAAATGGAACGGTCAACAACAAAATAATATGATATAGTCCGAAAAATTCAAATTCAACTCATCATCTTTATTAGTTTGGGAAATTATCTTATAATGGAGCCTATAAAAACCAATGCAAAGCAAGTGAAAAAATGCAATAGTTTATTGTTCAATATAAAAAAAGGAATTAATGTATCTCTGTGACACACCCCAACCCAGTTAATTATAATTAATTTTGAACGTCAAAGTGAGTAAAACCATGATTAATTTAACCAAACCATAAACACGAGTTTTAATTTCAGATTCATCATTGTAAATCCATATGAATGAAAACCTTTTTACAACATCAGAGTGTTCATGCCCATGAAAATTTGCTTGAAGGATAAGTTAACTTAATTACATCATTTATATTAAACTAAATCTTTGTTTCTCCCGTTCCTGGCTAACCCAACCCGATTTCCTAGATTTGACAGTGACATCGCATTACCTGAAAAAAATGTGAACATAGAAACCATGACCAAAATAGCCCAACGAATACATCACTACTATACTAGTGCATGAATTTAAATACAATAAATCATGTCCATATTATTATTTATTAACTTATTCGGCTCATTCATAATGAATGACCTAACTTTTCGAAGCATGATTCACGTATCTTGTCTATAATAGACAAGTCTCCCCCATTCCTGGTCGAGGAGTAATCCCTTGTCATTAATAGACAAATCTCCCCCATTCCGAGTCGGGGAGTAACCTCCCGTTTCAGTAAACCGAAATGAACAATTTGATATTAATTATATTCTGATCATATCAATAACAAGATACAAATATCTCTTTCCAGTTAGTACACTCACCATGGTGGGCGAGTATGTATTCACGTTTCCTTCGGGTGGAGCTGAACTGTGTTGATTAGACCTTACACCTGTCAATTCAACTAAATCAGTACCTAATCTCAATCATAAGTATTATCCTAACATAATTATATAACTTTCCATGAATACACAACAACAATATAATTCCACTTAAGTCACATTCCATAAAACATGAGTAAAGACAAAACAATGGTATCCATGTTGATAAAGTTATGAACATTCAACCGTAGGAAATACCTCATCAGGAATTTATAACCAAAGTCAAGTAAACATTAAAGTATACTTATCAATGTATATACACATGAAACATGCACTCAAAATACCATTTGGAAGGACGAAATACAAACATTCATTCAAGGGGTACACAATATGGCCTCAATTTATTATCTTCCACACTTAAGCATCCTATATTCATAAATCGTACAAATACAAGTGTCCAAGCTTATCAATATGAAATCATATCTGAATATAATTTCCATTACAAGTGACGGTGTAATTTTTCAAGCTTCCTAGAGCAAGTTATGACCATTTCTTTACAACACAAGAAATCTTCCCTACAAGCTCCTCTATTGTTCCTTCGACTTACAAGAATTTTCATAATTTTTATACAGCATATATTTCCATGATTTTCAACCCACTTTCATTAAACATACGTAATAGTACATAATTAAAGTTTTATAAATATTTGACTTCATTTACTATGTCAAAAGCTTGATAAAACTCAGGCATACCGAAATGATATATACAAACAACAACTATGTACCAACTTGAAATCATCATTAAGGCCTAAACATAAGGAGATAAATTCTAATTTTCGGATATGATATGAATATATGAGTCTACTTTCATATCCAATTGTAATTTATCAATTACAGTAATCACACAAAGAGATCTACAAGTTTGAATACAAGGGGTTTCAATACAAAGCAATTTTAAGGGTTTGTACATTCAATTTAACTTAAACTTTCATCTAGCCATACATATATATAAAGGGCTGAAATTTTAGTAAACAAATGATGATTTATATCATATAAATCAGTAATATAAGAAAAATAACAAGATTTCCAATTAGGTTTACCTTCGGGACTTTTACGTAATTTCTACGGATTTTTCTACACTTTTTCTCCTCACTTTTTCTTCCTAAACTTCTACTTTCTCCTTCCTCAACCTAACAACACTTCAAACTGAACCTAGGGATTAATTTACTAAAGAAATAAGTTATAGGGATACTTTTAAGTCGGCCAAGGCTGCCTCCCAAGCCAACCAATCAAATTAAACAATTTGGTTTAATAAAAGACAATTTACCACTTAAAGGGAATTGACAGATTTGCCCCTTATTTGTAAATTTGTCCTAACTTCTTACTCGTACATCCGTTTGATGCACTATTTATTTTTTTACAACCCTAACTCATATGTGTACAATTAAATAGTTTTCACCTCAAGTCAATTGTTATGTTATAAATGTCAAAACTAGTCTTAAACAGGGACCTTTCTATCGAAAACAACAAAATTTTGTGTTTGTAAATAATTCGACATTTCATGATTTATGAAGTAGGATTAGAATAAACATTATCACTTAACATTAGATATACTAATAACATATTATCCATATCACATAAGATAATCATGATTTAAATATAATTTATCATAATTTTATTCGGGTTGTCACACTCTGTTTGTCCGAGTCCAAAACGTGCCTCACTTGATTTTGATCGAGGACTCATTATTAGTGGTGGCTGATGTTTCTTCTATCTCTTCTTTGCCTATGCTCCTATAAAATGTAGAGGTTTGATTTCATTAATACCTTGCTAGGTAGAGCATTTTACCCATTAAAATAGGGCAGAGCATCAAATAGTTAATATTAGAAAACTTTACGCACTAAAATAGGGTAGAGCATCAAATACCTTGCATTATAAAAAAAAAGGCACGTGAAGCTACCTGATAGAGTATAACTTTAACACCCTGCCTAATAAAAGGTGATCAATCATATACCAGATTAAAATAGGAATCGCATATGGTTCATTCTTAGCATCACTGCCGAAAGCCAATTTAATTACTAATAACTTATTAGGCTGGCGTCAAATTTTATTTAACAAATCTTTTTAACCAAACCAACTAAATAAAACATTCACACAGTTTATATACACGAAACTGAAATGAAATAAAATAACTGAACACTCGGTACAACATAATACAACCAAATCGAATGCTGCACAAAAAGGAGGTAAAAGAATAAATCAATACAGTTAGGCTATCGGCCCGAGTGTATCTACAGTACCTCCTATCTAAATCACAAGGATATAAGCATTTAAAATAAACCTGCTTGCATCCACAGCTACTGCAGGAAACGTCTGACTTGAAGGAATCATCATCTAGGCGTCCATGTGTCTGGACACCTATATATATACATATATAGAAAGAGGGGAAAATAGAAAAATGGGTCAGAGCTCGAGTTTTGAAAATATTTTAGCAAGTGATTAACATACTTTAATATTTAAAATATGATACTCTTCATATTTAAACTGGTGTCTCACTCACATGAGATACCACTCACCTCTCATTTAACATTGGACACCTAACACATGTATTTTTAAACACCTTAGTTAGCTACCTAACCTAACTAGCACCTCACATCACCATACACTAACACTTACCCTGCGTAATATAAAATATTCTAAGCTATCGCCCGAGCTTATACATTATAATTTCTCACTTATGATTAATCCTTACATTATGAATAAATTGCACTAGTTATTTACACTATTCACGTTTTAGTGTTATCAACTTCGTATATAATATTCTCATCTTTATATTCGTATATCACCTATTTTATTCCGGATTTTATACTCCCGGAAGATTGAGAATTTATCTCACATTCCATTCTTTATTATGTCCATATATATATGTTTCACATCTCATATATATATATATACAATACACATCATGTATATCCATACTTATAAATCACACACTATATAAGTACAATAACCATCCCTCAGAGCTATAACTCAAGGGATGCAGTATCTCCATGATATCATCTTCTAGGGAATTACTCACACACCATACTGAGTATCAACGGTCGGACTCTCACACCGACTTGGTAAAACTCACCCACATCGCACACACATCGTACAACTTTCCATGATAGCATTAGAGGGGTATGCTTCACACACACACACACACACACACACACACATATATATATATATATATACTAGGGTGTACCCGTGCCGATGGCACGGCTTAAACAAAATCATGCTTAACTAAGTGTATGTATATGTCGGCTAGTTGTTTGAAAACTTAATTAAGTACTTGACACATTACAGTTGTTTGAAAACTGAAATAATTAGTATAATATAATTGCAAGCTTACACTAAACATGTAAAATTATGATTAATTTTATATTGAGGTCAAAATTGTAATACATAATATAAAACATATAGGGAATGTATGTTCAGATAAACCAATAACATATGATCATTAGTAACTTTTAAAGTGTATTTTTGTTTACACTAACAATACAATAATCATTAGTGTTTTCGACTTCACACCGTAAAAGTTCTTATTCTTATAGCCCACGTAATTGTCATTAGTTTGTCAGATAAACCCATCTCTTGGGCATGAGCATTGAATCAAACCTTTTTGAGCCCAACTTTTTTTGTCCTTGCTTCAACTCTTTTCAAGCATGTCTACGGTGTAGACATAATTTCAAACATATAATCAAAACCACAAAGCATATGCAGTTCTACAGTTCATGAGTTATTGACATAACCCAGTTTGATCTTCTATACAAATAAATTTGTTGAGCTATCAACTGATTCATCTATGTTAGTTCATGGAATCCACTTCTATACAAACAAAACACAGGCGGTGCTGAAATTTAAGAATATCCGTGTTACACAGTTAAATTACTCTCAACTAAGAAAGTTTTTACAGTTCTAAAAATCCAAAGAGTTTTCCTCCAAAGCGCTGAATGATAAGTCACCGTAAGATTGAGATTGTGTGCAGTTCTATAATTTTAAAACTCTTTAGGTGCAGTTCTACAGTTGCGGCTCTCTCATAGTTCTCTTTTCCTCTCGCATCGATGTTGGGCGCATCAATGTTGGGTGCCAGAGAAAATGTTCCACGACATATTAGAATTTTTTTCCATCTTCATAAGCTTGATGAAATCCCGCGTGAGACTACAATTGCACTGTCCTGCACTTAGTGCACTGAGGGTCCAATAACTGTGCCGACATAGGTAAGGCATGTATGTATGCCCGTGCACCTACTGCAATAAAACCCCATGTATGCCCATGTATAATTGAAGATCACCTACAAATATCATGAATATTGTAATTAGTGAACTATAAGAATGAGCAAATTACTTGATAATTTTTTTTTTAAACAACATCACTTGAGATAAATTTGCACAATAAAAAAAGTAAACGGAATTGTGAATACCAAAAATTCATTGCAAAATAAGACTTATATTAAGAAGCATCAAAGCACTCAAAAACTATCGAGGCAGAGACAAAGTGAAACTTGACATCATATTTGCAAATAGGGGGGAAATATAGAGCAGGTACTAAAAACACATAAGCAAATAGATGCACGAACCAATAAAGAGCATGTAATAATAGAGAGCAGGTACCAAATAAAGAGAAGGCACTAATAGATCCATGTGCCAATAGAGGCAGGTACCAAAAACTTGACATCAAACACTATCGAGGCAGAGGCGGGTACCAATAGTGAGTGATGGATTGCAAATGATGAAGATAAGTGAGCATTCATTCACTAACTTACTATGAGAGAGCAGAAAGAGGCGTTAGTGTTCGGATCTACCATATTAATATAGCTATTCAAGTGAAACTTGACATCATATTTGCAAATAAAGGCAGGTACCAATAGAGAGTAGGTACCAAAAATTCATAAGCAAATAGATGCAGGAACCAATAGAGAGAAAATAGAGAGCAGACACCAATAGAGAGCAAGTACCAAATAGAGAGCAGGTACTAATAAAGAGCAGGTACCAATTAAGGCAAGTGCCAATAGAGAGAAAATAGAGGCAGGTACCAAAAACTTGACATAAAAAACTATTGAGGCAGAGGCATGTACCAATAGAGAGTGATGGATTGCAAATGAGGCAGAGGCAGGTACCAATAGAGACAAACTGACGCAGTTTAGCTGGAATCTACATTTTTTAAAAACTGTAGCCATAAAAAAGTCATAAAAAGAGCATTACTTTCACATCATTCAAATAATATCAATTTAAAATATCAATCAACTCTTCATAGAATCGTTACCCGAATTGTTTATAAAAGAATTCTTCATAGTCTCGTTACCCGAATTCATAGAATCGTTACCCAAATCAATTATAAAATATCAATCAACTCTTCATAGAATCATTACCCGAATTGTTTATAAAATAATTCTTCATAGTCTCGTTACCCGAATTCATTAATGATCATTCAACTCTACGCAGTCATATACCGGAATACCTGAAACCATAAAAGTATCAATTACAACATTATATTTGCCAACATAAATTATGTGGAACAAACAAAGAGAAAAATATGTACATATCAATTACAAAATGTAAACTTGCAAATTCTTCTCCATAACAAAAATTTTAAATGCAAAGTCTTTTAGATTTCATTTGGAGACTGGTTCAAAAGGCAAGGCAAGATCTACAGGAGAATGATAAAGAAATAATATATTTATTAGATTGAATCTAACATGTGCTCGTAATTAAACGCATAAAAATGTTAGATTGAATCTAACATTTTTACACTACCCATACGGGTTGTTCTAAGAGGTTGTACCTGGTCATAGAGTGGTAGTTTCCATAGTGACCGAGAGGAGGCATCTTTATCAGGCATACAGAGATCCTCGAGTACCATTCCTTCTTGCCTCCAGATTTTTCTTTCGAAGACTCTATATCTATATAATGAAATACATAAATCATAATTAACAAAAAAAAATCTATATGCACCAAGTACTCATTTAGACCACATAGCTCTTTTAGATTCCTATAGTGGTGCTATTGAGAAATCTCCCTTTTTATCTCTTAAAGATACCTTGTCATATGTTGAATAAATTGATAAGGAACATTACTTTCTTAGTAATAGAGAGGTTCTCTTGTGAAATGGATAACATGTAAAAAGTTTATTTTTAACAGTGTGAAAGACATACATTGAAAATGGAAATACATTCATGTTCAATTATTTAAAAAAAAAAAGAACATAAAATACAAATACTTGGATACTTCATTAAGATATTTATAATATTTGGATCCCGCAAAATTATTGATTATTAGATACCTGGATGTATTACTCAATATATCCCAATTTTCTCATCTCATCTGGACAACATTATGCATTTCTAATGCGGGAAAAGTGCCTAATATTGATGAGAGAGGGGTGAGAAAATGTTCATAGAAACAACCCTTAACGGATTACAATTTTAATAGAAGAGCATAAGAACATACAGAGTACCTCAATCAAATAAATCGAGTTAGATAAATGCAAGTGATTCAAATGTCAGATATCCTATGCATAAAGAAGATGAATAATGGTGGCTGCTAAAAAAACACCCTAATAAATAAGTCGGGCACCCAAAACACGCCAAAAAACTGTCCATGCCATATTCTAAAGATTGTATCTTGATAAATACCTGCTTTACTTGAAAATTCAAAGCCCCCTAAAGCTGACAGTGCAACATTGTAATCAGGATAGGCCATGGACATCCGATGCAGAAGTGAAGCATGTATGTTTCTTCCATCAGCCTGGCTTATGGATATATTACCATCTTTATCCTTTAATTGTACTTCACCAGGTCCACCTTTTTCATTTCATAATATTATCAAATTTATAAAAGTTTCCTCGAAAATTTGCAATAGCGGAACCTTCTGCTGCACATTACTGAAATTTGAGCAGAGCAAGCGTAATGCTTTGAGTGATCGTTCAACCTCCACATCACGAATTTCCATTATCGCAGTAATTTGGCGTTCAACTGAAAAGAGCTGTGTTAGATCAGGTATAACACAAACATTTTTAGCGATGAACCTAATTTGAAAAGAGGCACACAGATAATGGAATAGAAAAAATGTTTGCATAGCGAATGAATTGCTACTTTAGCAATTCGTTAAAAAAGGTATCTCACCTTCGCCTAAAGTGAAAATAACAGTAAACATGAATCCACTCAAAGAAACACCAATAGCCGTTCACCTCCTTAACTCCCAGTTGAAGAAATTATGCCTCGTGGTTGCCGAAATAGTCTTGTCTGCAACTATGAAATACGCTTCTCCTGCCACTGTCATTGGCATTGAGTTAAAAAAAATCATCAAGATGGAAGATGGAAATAATAATATCAATATCAATATAATGATGAAAACTTATTTTACCTGTGGCCATTATGAGAGCTTGGGTTGTGTGTTTGAGGTTGGCTCATGGCCAAGGGACCATCCTTTCACTTGCTAACTGCATGTTCAAATTTCCACAAATGTCACTCTGCAAGACTACTTACTAAGGAAGCTTACATTTGGAATGGCTGTTGCAATGGTGGCAACCATAGCTTCCTTATCTCCTGCAAAAACACCTTCTGTACATATAATAAAAACAATTAATAAATTCTCAAAATCCAATTCAATGGCAATGGATCTCGTCACCTCCAACACCTCACTCGCTTGCTCATCTCTCAAACCCGAGCACCGAAACAAAGTCGTTCATCTCCTTCAAATAAAACCAAATATGTATTAAACTCAACTTAACAATGGATGACGATGATAAATTGAACAAACCATTCAGCTACAGACCATTCATAAACCATTCATATTCATCTCAGTAGTGCACTGCCTTCAGATCTCATCTGTCGATCTTATTTTGGTCAGTTCCTACAGAAATCACAACCGAAGATCATCACATCGGGCTAGAGCTCTGCTTGCGTCTTGCACAGCGACGTTCTTCGCAAGGTTCTCTCATCACATCGGTGGCCAAGTATGTGGGTTTCGAAGAATTTGTTCCGTCGTACTGCTTCAAGTGAGATTAAAAATAGTCGGACCATAAACAAATTCAATAGAGAAAAAGATAAAAAAAAAGTGATAAACCAATCTTCCTATGACACTCTAAGAAACCCATTGATACAACAACACAACAGAGCTCAAATATACGCATAGTGACCCAGTTATACAGTATAAACCCATTTCAGTTTCACAGTCTCAACCCAATCTCAGAAAAAAAGTGGTTGTAAAAATTATGCCAAGTTTTTTATTTGGTCTTGGACCACCACCTGTAACAAACTAAAAAAATCAATTCAGAGTCCAAACGAACCAAATAAAATATCATATCTCTTTTGGTTTACTTGATATGTTGTGTTAACTTAAAAGCGTATATACCCTATTTTATGACTGTTAATCCAGAGATCTCATAGCTCATACCCAAATTGGTGACTATTAAACCGAAGAATTAAAACGCAAGAGAAAACTGGAAAAAGCCCTCTTTCTCTGAGATGAAATAGAAACCTAGGTGTACGAAAAAACTAAAAGTCCATGTTGAACATGTTGAAGATAAGAAATGGGTTTGCAGAGAAATGGGTTTGCAAAGTATTGAAATCCAAGAGAATACTGGAAAAAAAACTCTTTCTCTAATGAGATGAAATACAAACCTAGGTGTACGAAATGCCGACACACATTTTCATAGGGGGAAACAATAATCTTGCTGACTAAACCTACAAACCAAAACCACAATGAGTTAGTATCAGCCGAACATATATCAACCCAATGAAGAAGAAACGTGCAAAATAGAAGTATTATCACCCACAGTTAGTTCGGTGTTACCTCTGAATAGAGAGAGGCCATTGAATGACAAGTGCAAATGGAAGTGAAGAGGCCGTGAGAAGTAGAGAGATATTGGAGAAAGCGTATGAATGGGTGAAGTCACAAGTCTCTGTACACGCAAGTTTTCAAAATAAAGTAAAGTATACTGAAAAAGTGACGTATAGAGACCCGTGAACTGTCAATCCAATTTTTTGAGACCCGTGAAAGTTTAGTGGGGAAGATTCTAACTCTCGGCCATGTGGCACAATTAAAGCCTTAGATAGATACAAAACCTGTTTATATAGGTTTTGTATGATGTGGATATATGATGTGGCAAAAATTATATGAGGTGGCTAAACCCCCTCCTGCTTTATTATATATATATATATATATATATACACACAATAGAATCCAACTAATCGTGCATATCTCTCATAACATTATCATGTATTTTCCGAATATAAACATTCGTTTTAATTACATAAGTATTCACTTACTTATAATATAAATATAACATATTTTTTATTCAAAATATTAAGCTTATCAAAATTATCTCGTATCCCAATTACATATGAAATTCCTATTCGAATCCCAAGGGTCCTTTTCCCATTAGAACTCTTAAAAACCACAAGTCCTAACAACTTTAATTTATGGCAGATTACACACCTTACACTAAAAGAGTTATAACTCACTCTACATAAGTCCAATTGAACTCATTCAAATCTCATTATAAGGACAAATTACATACCATTATTTTCATCCACATCTCATCATCTAATCCAAATTACACGAAAAATGGCATGCAGTAGCATTGTCTATAAAACTTTCGTAACTCAGCTGCTGTAGAAGCTTAAACACCTTGCACTAAAACAGTTATAACTCATTCTACATAAGTCCAATTGACCTAATTCAAATCTTGTTATAAAGATAAATTACATACCTTTCATTTCATCCATATATCATCATCTAATTCAAATTACATAGAAAATTGAATGCATTTGAATTTTCTATAAAATTTTCGTAACTCAGTTGTTCTGGCAACTTAAACATGTTGCACTAAAACAACTATAACTCATTCTATATAAGTCCAATTGACCTCATTAAAAGCTCATTATAAATATAACTTCCATACCTTTCTTTAATCCATATATCATCATCAAATTCAAATTACACAAAAAATGGCATGCATTTTAATTATCTATAAAATTTCTGTAACTCACTTGTTCTTGAAGCTTAAACACCTTGCACTAAAACAACTATAACTCACTCTACATAAGTCCAATTGAACTCGTTCAAAGCTCATTAGAAAGATAACTTCCATACCATTATTTTAATCCACAAATGAGAATCTAATTAAAGTCATACAGAAAATGGCATGCATTTGAAGTCATACCAAAATTTCTGGCATATTAAAAAATTATCTTAATTCAATTTCATGGTTTCTTTAATCTTCACACGAACCATTCAAGGTCACATCTTTTCTATGAATTAATCTAATATTTATTTATTAAGATTCTATACATCATATGGGGTTCGATTTTTCAGATTTCATATGGTATAAATATCACATCCAATTTATATGAAATCGTTTCACAAAAACCCATTTTCTCACATAAATCCAACCCAAAAATTCATATTTTTTCACCAACTATAATATGAATTATAAACACAAATAAATTATTAAATCAAGTTAAACACTTTTCTTGAATTGTAGATCATTTGATCTTCCTTTTGGTATCTTGAATGAAATCTGAAATTCCTTCTTGATTGCTTCCTCTATTTTTCTCTTCTCTTTCTTCTTCTTTCTTCTTATTTCTTCTCTTTTTTCTCTCTTCTCTTTTCTCTCTCTCTTAGGTTAGAGAATTGGGAGTCATGGTTGCCCGTCATGTATTAAATCCCGAAATTGGGTGTTAGCCCAATTGTAAAATGACTCGTATACCCAATTGTGAGTCTCGACTAGTCTAAAAAGCTCCCGAAACCCAAACACTACCCCCGGATACTTAATTTTGAATATTTCTACCCATTCTGGATCAACCGTGCACTCAAAATCACCATTTGAGTAACTTATCAAAAATTTACTTTTTGAACCCAACACAGCTCTAGACGTGTGTTTCGAATAACATATTACCACTCGTCACTTTTGCCCGCCTGCGACGTGATATAAAAATAATCCAACTCATTTACTTATTCCCGTAAGTAAATATACTACATGTAAATATTAATTTGATTCTTTTCAATTAATATTTAATCCTATCATTTTATTTCTCAAATTATTAAATTACAAGCACTCGTGTAATTTAAATACCCATAAAACTACGGGGTGTTACATACTTCTCCCTGAATTTCGTCCCCAAAATTTGGATATGTTTGGTACCAAATATTTTAGATCCTTAATCCCATGGTATCCTTTACTACCAAAAATTAAATCATGAAAATATTTTAGTGCCACCACTATACACCCACTGGTAGTGCCCACCTATCTAAAGGCCTACTCACTATAACCCCAACTTAACGATAAGTTTGTGGAAATAATTTCATACCGATACGCTCCGTCATTCACAAGGTCTCACCTTGATAATGGTACACAAACACATTATGATTCTACTAACAATATCCCAATAAGACGAGCCTACACATCACTGGCTCAATCATTTCAATACTGATAGAAGATCGCGCATCACTAACTACCAACTTCCCTTATTTACCAAAGCATAAAACTCCCCTCATGAGAGAAACCACGATAACACCTGACCATTCATGTCAGTCCTTAAAACTTTGATTCGTGGAAAAGTAACTCTTTCGAGGTTCATAACCCGTACAAAACAGTTTGTGGTTCACTCTATTCTTACCCAACCATGAACTCTATTAGTCAGCCTATCCATCCCATCACTGGAATCACTAATTTATTAATAACTTTCGGTCGATCGACTCAAACCAACCTTTTTACATCTATGAGTGGTGCACCTGGAGATAACTTCACTATGTCTCACTCAACACCAATCCACACGTTTAATATTTCACATTACGCGGTACATCTTATTCCCCTTTTTCCTAGGGTATACAAAAATTGTGACCTATGAATCTTCTCTAAAATTATGCACTTCCTGGGTGATTTTCATCTGGTAGTAATCAATATTCTTCTTATGCGCGAGCCAACCTTAACATTTGACTGAGTAAGACTCCGCTCAACTTTCCCAAAGTAGTTGGGTCTTATCTTATCAAGAGGTATACTTTACATGTCTTTCCCCAGTCATTCAACCCATCTCGGGTGTGATAGTTCTCTTTATGCACATATACTTGGATTATCGTCATTTTCACATGACATTCGATCCATCATACCATTTCGGATTTGTTATAACTACCACATAGGCATATATCTCACACATATATTCCTAGGTCATCCTATCTTGAACGATTCAATTAAGCTAACCAGGGTGCCCACACACCCATTAATCCGCTCATATTAAAGTAAACATCACATATGTTTCTCACATAATACACAAAATCATGTTGCCCTAGCATTCACAGCGTGGCTATCATACTTGGGTATTCTCAATCAGCCCATAGATCAAAATTTTAATTCTCATTAACGTCGTTCCACCCTTGAATTTGCGGTGAAAAGAAGAAAATTTTCTAGTGCTCTCTCATGGAACTACCGGCTCCACTGGACTTATATTGTAATACAACTTTAAACTCATAGTTATAACTAGAGACTCGTATAATAACTGAGGTACCAGACTCATGGACTACAGACCAAACATCTCCCCACTTCCAAAGATGCGCTAAGTTTCATGCGTGGGACGTCTCGCAAAGAGAAATCCAAATAAGGAACCCCCCGATACACTACTACCTAGCATTATCGGAACATCGAAATCCGTTAGGCCCTCGGTCCATAACACGTACCCTCAAACTCCTGTCTCTTGACAAAATATTATACTCGTCCACTATAAATTACATAAGACCATGTATATCATGACGCTCTTACTATCACTAGTTTCTTAGCGTCAATAAATCACGAGCTATGTCTCTCTGCTCAATAAAAGTCAACATACCCTGAATCACATCAGTAAACATATCCCTATTCAACGGGGTGTGATACCCCGACTAATTAAATACCGGGTAGCTACTCCTTTATTAAATTAATTCAAAATGCCAAGTTGGTTCAGTTAATAGCGTCACTGTCGAAAACATTTAATGATTACTAACCACCTAGTATTTAAAAAGTAAGTTGTCAAATTTTAAATTAAATCTGATTAACATGCAATAAAAGAATTATGAAAGAATAACATAACCATTCACCATATAGAAGCAATAGAATAACCAACAAATAATAATAAGTCTGGAGGAAATACTCCTCATAACAATCCCACAACTGAAATAAATAGAACAATGTACCCTCAATTAATTACATGCCAAAATCTGAATAACAGAAATATGAACTGTCTCTAAATATAAGTGGGCGACTTTCACTACAAATGATGGAACTGAATATGGAGTCAAAACCAAAGGAAGTGCCTACTAGCAAGGCCCTGTAACTTCCACAACAGCTACAGCTCGTCACCTGAATGGAAATCCTATGCATGGTATCCTTGTGGCTGGGCACCTAAAAGGTTTTTACAAAAATAGATTTGAAAGCAAACGGGTCAGAGCCTGAAAGTGGAGGGTATTATAAAAATAGCAAGTGCTTTAATAACATTAAAACAGTGAATGCAAAATACATGTTAGGATGTGCACTCACATGAAATACACACCTCTCGACTAATTGTGCACTCCTAACGTACCGTACCCATCTAAGTGACATTCATATCTAACTAAACCGTCATGAGTTCTACCCCTTTCTACTCGATTCCCATTATACATTCTAACGTTATCAATTAAATAGAGGCTTTACTTAAACTCAGATTCTCAATTATTAGCAATACAATTTACTACAGGTTATCCCTTTTTATTTTCTCAAAGCGTTACCATAATTATACCAACATGAAAGTGTGACACCCCGACTAATTAAATACCGGGTAGCTACTCCTTTATTAAAATTAGTACAAAATGCCAAGTTGGTTCAGTTAATAGCATCACTGTCGAAAATATTTTAATGATTTCTCACCACCTAGTATTTAAAAAGCGAGTTGCCAATTTTAAATTAAATCTAATTAACATGAAGTAAGTGAAGAATAAAAGAATAACATAACCATACACAATAAAGTCCCAATAGTGTAATCAACAAGTAATAAAGAGTCTAGAGGAAAATACTCCTCACAACAATCCCACAACTGAAATAATAAAACAAGTCTGAATCCTGAATTAAGTACATGCCAAAACTCTAAATAACTTAAATATAAAATATCTCTAAAAGAAATGGGCGATATGCCCTACAAATGGTGGAACTGAATATGGAGTCAAGACTAGAAAAGAGGCGTCTACTGTCAAGGCCCTGTAACTTCCACAACAGCTACAGCTCGTCACCTGAATGGAAATCCTATGCATGGTGTCCTTGTGGTTGGGCACCTAAAAGGTTTTTACAAAAATAGATTTGAAAGCAAATGGGTCAGAGCCCGTAAGTGGAGAGTATTTTAAAAACAGCAAGTGCTTTAATAACATTAAAACAATGAATGAAAAATACATGTTAGGACGTGCCCTCACATGAAATACTCACCTCTCGACTAATAGTGCACTCCTAACGTACCGTACCCATCTAAGTGGTCTTTATATCTAACCAAACCGACATAAGTTCTAACCCATCTCCTCGATTCACAATACGAATTCCCCATGTTATCACTTGAATATATAGATTTACTTAAGCTCAGATTCTCAATTATTAGCATTACCATTTATTGGAGGTAATCCCCTTATTTGTCTTCTCAAGGAGTTACTATAAATTATTCTCATAATTAAACATGACAAGTCTGTTCATTTAACCGTATATCATTCACATCTTAAATATACAATACAAGCACCCCGAGGCTAAGCTGCGGTGAACACATACTCTGCTATCCATCCCGGTACATCACGTACATAAGGATTACAAATTTTGAATCTCTCAAGAATTGTTAGAATAAGCACAACACACAAAAATGGAGGCGAACATAATTCAACATATCCATGGTCACGTACATACCTACGCTCCATAGTCAGCTGTCTCATTAACTCACAAATAAGTCATTCTCTTGAACTATGTCCTCGAGGTACCAATCTAAATCCGGGCACACAAAGATTAGATGGCCCTAAGCGAACGTAAACCTCCCGTGACAGCAAGTATGGTAGGTATGTCATACACATAAAATTATATACATATACTAAGCATGCACACATCTTAGATGTCTCAATATAATAAAGGTATATTCTACATCCTTATACCATTATTCCAATTTTATACATTTTAAGTCTTCCGATAATACATAATGTAGGCTGTCGACACATCTCACGTCATTGTTTCTTATACTTAAGACTTATCTCAAAGGGATTATTAAGTTTCCTATTATTCCCACATATAACATCATTATTCTTAAGGTCCTTACTTCTGCCCCAAACCTCATTTCATCAAATCATTCAAATTTACTCTTTTGACCCTAATATTATCTCACTCATCGAATTTCATTAGATTTTAGAATAATTCCTCAAATTGAATTCTAATTAAGGTCCAAATTTTATAACCATATCTACTGGTCTTCCTTAAGTCTAAGGATATTCATAAAGTCTCCAATGATAATTTTATAAGGGTTAACATCATTAAAATTTAACTAGGGAAGATTTTACTCATTCTCGGAAGGTCGATCGATCGACATTTAACATTGATCGATCGACTGATGAATGTCGATCGATCGATTGCACCAGGTAGGCTACGGACAACTTCATTTTGCAGTCCTCAAATCGTCCCAAAACTCCATTATAATGCATGAAACTCTAATCTAACGTTATAATATCATCATGCAACCATCCTACAACATTGTTAACGTTCTAAAACCAATAAATCATCAACCAAGGGCTTTATTTGGATTAAAACTTCATCAAAAACCCTAGTTTTCTATTTCTTTCAAGAACAATAATAAATCTCTTCTTAAATACGTTTTTAGATCATCAAGGGTTATATTTTGAATTCATAATTCGTCCAGAATATGTCTACATGCAATTTCTAACATGGTTCATAGTTTTAATCCTCAAATTCATGGGTCTATATCAATCTTCCAAGACAAAATTCGATAACTACACTAAACATGGAAGAACACATTCATTGAATTAATTGTAACTAAATCACTTGCCTTATGTTCTTCAGATTTGTTGTTGGTTGGAGATGGTTGAATTACTCTCTCTCTCTCTCTCTCTCTCTCTCTCTACAAGTTCTTCTCACAAGATGACAATGGAGGTGGGGGTTGGTTTTTGGCAAGTTAAAAATATTTTCTTAACTTCTCCCGTAGCCCACTAGTTAGATTGGGGTTGAAAATGGGTTAGTGGGTTTAATGATAAGTTATAATTAAAGTCTGATTTTCGTGGGTTTTAATTACCAAATTTCCGAAATTACCAAACTATACTTTTGGGTTGCCGGTTTTGCCTAAAAATGTCCCGGGATCAAAACTAAACCCCCGGCTAGTGTTTTCTTACTATTTCGACCCTTCCAGACTCGTTGGCGCACTCAAAATGACCATACGGTTGATAAAAATAAAATTCACTTTTTAATTCAAATAATTACATTCCTGACGCGACTGTCACACGCGTCCCAACAAAATTTCCAAATTGCCGTATTTCTATCGCGCGGTAATTTTAATATTCTCAATATTCATATACTGCCATATATACACATTATAATCAAATACCAACTCACATCTCGTTAGTATTTTATTCGGATTAATTCTCAATTAATTCACATTTAATTTAATTAATCCCATAAATAAATATCGATAAAAATGTGGGGTATTACATACTTCTCCCCTAATAACATAATTTTATCCCAAAATTCGGAACTAAAAAGTACCTGGTAAAAACAACTCTGGATAACGTTCGCGCATCTCATCCTCGCGCTCCCATGTGGACTCCTCGGCATTATGATGCCGCCACTGAACACGTACTAACAGAACTATCTTTGACCGCAGTTTCCGCTCACTTCGGTCCAAAATAGCAATCGGCCCCTCCTCGTAGGAGCTATCGGGATGGAGATTGATGTCCTCCAAAGCAATGTGAGAATGAGCCAAATCATCTCTACGATATTTCCTTATCGAGGAAATATGAAACACATCATGAATCCTGTGTAAATGCTCCGGTAACCCAAGTCTATACGCAACAGACCCAATCCGCTCGATGATAGGAAATGGTCCCACGTATCTCGGTGCCAACTTCCCCTTCTTCCAAAATTGCATAATACCCTTCATAGGAGATACTCTGAGTAAAACCTGGTCCGCCACTTGGAACTCCTTGAAGAACCTCTTCGCATCAGTGTAGCTCTTCTGCCGATCCTGAGCTACCCGAATGCGACTCCGTATCAATTATATCCTTGCCGAAGTATCTTGAATCACTTCTGGCCCAAGTAGTTTATTGTCCCCCACCTCTAGCCAACATGCTGGGGAACGACAAGGTCTACCATACAACGCCTCAAATGGAGCCATTCCAATGGTGAACTGGTAGGAGTTGTTGTAAGCAAACTCAACCAGTGGAAGATACTGCTCCCATCCACCCCCAAAATCAATAATGCACATACGCAACATGTCCTCCAACATCTGGTTTGTACGCTCCATTTTCCCATCGGTCTGCGGGTGATATGTCGTACTCAACCGCAAATCCGTACCCATGGCCTCCTGAAAACTTTCCCAAAATCGTGAAACAAATATCTTGTCTCTGTCAGACACGATAATTAGGGGTACACCATGAAGTCTCACTATTTCTATAATAAAAAGTTGGGCATACTGTCCCGTAGTGTAGTCTGTCCTTACGGGTAGAAAATGAGAAACTTTGGTCCACCTATCCATAATCACCCAAATGGAGTCGTGACCCCTCTGTGATGTAGGTAACCCCGTGATAAAGTCCATGGAGATTCTCTCCCACATCCACATCGGGACCTCTAATGGCTGTAGAAGTCCTACCGGTCTCTGATGGTCCACTTTTACCAGCTGACAAGGGGCGCATTTAGAAACAAACACGGCAATATCTCTCTTCATCCTGCTCCACCAATACTGACGTCTCATATCTCGGTACATTTTATCCCCACTGGGATGTACCGCGAACCGTGAGCCATGCGACTCTTCCATCACTTCGTGTCGCAATTCCTCCCCTTCCGGAACTACCAGTCTCCCATTGAAGCGTAATCCCCCGTCTGAGCTAACGGTATAGGACTCGGTCCCTCTGCTAGTAATCAAACTATATGCTCCTGACAGAACGAGTCATCTGCTTGTGCCTTTACCACTCTCGTGACAATCTGTGGTGTAACAGTCATCATCAACATGAATGATCAGGCCACTGCATCCTAGTGTCCCAACTCCTTCCACTTTGCCTTCCGCACCCCTGCCACTTCATCTACCGGCCTATGACTCAACGCATCGGCTACCACGTTAGCCTTCCCCGGGTGATATTGGATATCAAACTGATAGTCCTTCACAAACTCAAGCCACCTTCGTTGCCGCATATTCAAATCTTTCTGCGTGAACAGGTACTGTAGGGACTTGTGGTCCGTGAACAATCGAAACTTCTCCCCCAAAAGGTAATGTCTCCAAATCCAAAGGGAAAATACCACTTCCACTAACTCCAAGTCATGGGTGGGGTAATTCTTCTCATGAGGCTTAAACTTACGGGAAGCACAAGCTATGGCATGACTCTCCTGCAGCAATACACCTCCAAGTCCTTGTAAGGACGCGTCGGTGTAAACTAGATACTCAACTCCCGGTCTCGGCAATGCTAACACAGGTGCTGAGGTCAAATTGTCCTTCAACTCATTGAATTCCAACAAACAGGCATCACTCTAGATGAATGGCACACCCTTACGAGTCAGATGTGTCATGGAACCCGCTATCTTGGATAAACCCTGAATTAACCTCCAGTAGTATCCTGCTAAGCCCAAGAAACTACGAATCTCAATCGGTGTCGTGGGCTGTCCCCACTCCCTCACCGCGGATACCTTCCCCGGATCAACAGATATCCCCCGGTCAGAAATAATATGCCCCAAAAACTGAACCTCCTTCAGCCAAAACCCGTACTTCTCATACTTTGCATACAGCTCGTTCTGGCGTATCGTCTACAAAACCTGCCTCAAATGCTCGGTGTGCTCCTCCTCTGTCTGGGAGTAAACCAGAATATCATCAATGAAGACAATGACAAACTGATCTAGGAACTCTCTGAACACCCTATTCATCAAGTCCATAAACACGGCTGGAGCATTGGTCAAACCAAAAGGCATGACCCGAAACTCGTAGGAACCATATCTCATTAAGAAAGCAGTCTTCGAGACGTCCTCCTCCCTGATACGCAACTGATGGTATCCCGATCGCAAATCAATCTTTGAGATGAAAGAACCTCCTCTCAACTGGTCGAATAAGTCATCGATTCGGGGCAATGGATACTTATTCCGTATCGTGACCTTATTCAACTCCTGGTAATCCACACACAACCTTAATGATCCATCCCTATTTTTAATGAACAACACAGGGGCACCCCATGGTGAAGTACTCCTCCGTTTAAACCCCTGACCCAACAACTGTTCAATCTGATCCCGTAACTCTCTCATCTCAGCTGGATCCATACGGTAAGGTGCGAGGGCAATAGGTCGAGTGCCCAATGTCAAGTCGATCACAAAATCTATCTCTCTACTCAGAGGTAATCCAGGTATATCCTGAAATACATCGGCAAACTCTCGAACGACCGGAATCGAATCAAGTGGTATCACCACTTCCTTAGAGGTCTCCTCCTCTATACAGTACAAATGAGTGGGCAATCCTCCCTCAGGATGAGGCATCGCCACTAAAAACATCTCTTGCCCGGGAATGGCAAAGATAATACTCCTACTAAAATAGTCAATCATGGCTTGGTATGCAACTAGCCAATCCATACCAATAATGGCATCATACTCGGTCATATCTAACACTAACATATCCGCGGGTAAAGTAAACCTCCCGATCTCTATACCCACACCTTTACAAATAAGGGAAATCACGGAACCTCTACTCAACGACGAATCTACACAAGTAACTGTACTCTCAGCGGTGTCTAACAACCCCATTGTGCGTGCAAATCTCATAGCAATGAAACAGTGTGTAGCCCACGTGCCAAATAAAATGCGCCCCATAGTCCTCTGAATAGAGAACATACCCTCGATGGCCGGTGGATTCTGTGGGGCTGCGACCTGCTGGAGCTGATACACTCTCCCATACTGAAGCTATCCCTGCTGTACTGGGACTGCTGAAATGGGTGGTAATGCTGCCATCTGTGGTGCTGGGAGGTTGGTGGGAAACATAGGCCTCTGTGGCTCGTGTCGAGCACCCTGCTGCTGTGGGGCCTTGCCCTTATCAGGACAATCCTGACGTTTGTGGCTAATCTTTCCACAAATGAAGCACTTTCCCTGGAAGTTTCCCCCTCGCTGTCCCTGCTGAGCATGGCCCTGGTGACCGTTACCATTTCTGCCCTGGCCTTGCTGGCCTTGGTGAAACTGCTGCTATTGACCATTTTGACCCTGCTGGCCCTGATGGCCGTTCTAACCCTACTGGCCATTCCGGAATCCTCCCTGACCGTTCCTGAAACCCCCTGATCGAAATCTCTTAGAATCCCCCTGCTGGGAACCCTGATCACCCTGCCTATACTGACCCTGAGCTGATTGTACCCCGCTGGCACCATTTCCCCCTATCCTGCCCTGATGTCTGGACTCTCCTAATCACTTCCCCTCTGTCAAGTGAAAGCAGTGGTCCTGGCAATGGAGCAGTGCAGCGTTAACCACATCAGAGTAAGTGGCCAACGATAGATTCCCCAACAAGTGCTGACGGATCCTCCAAGTCAATCCATTTGTAAATTTCTAAATATTTTTCTCTTCTGTCAGTATCTCATCCGGAACAATATTCACTAGATTTGTGAATTCGGCCTCATACTCGGCCACAGTCTTACCCTCCTGTCTAAGGTTCATCAACTTCCTCCTCATTTCCGTGTGAACAGCTGACGGAAAATATTTGCGGTCGAACCGCACCCAAAACTCCTGTATAGTGAGAGTATCTCTCTCCTCTGCGGTGGTAATAGACTCCCACCACTGCAATGCAAATCCCACTAGCTTGAAAGTAGCTAGTATCTGCCTCTGAACATCGGTGCACTCATACATCCTCAAGTGCCTATGAATATCCTTCCTCCACTGACTTGAAACCACAACATCGGAGCTACCTGCGAACTCCGGAGGGTGTGTTTTCTGAAAAGCATCACGAACGCGTTCCCAAGTAGACGGGAATGCATGTGCCTGAACTGGCGTGACTACCGGCACCTGGGGTGGTGCCTGTTGTACAACAGCTAGGGAGGCATTTACCGCTTGGGCTACAATGGCTGCAACCTCGGCGGCATTCATGGTGCCCTGAACTGGAGCTGGATGGGGCTCTGGCTGTGCATTCCTAGGAACCCGTGGTGCACGTCGTGGAGGCATCTGAAATAAGAGTAAGGTCTATAAGTTCGCAGTTATAAACCCAAAATATCTGAAGAGCAAAGCATACATAAAAGAATACAACAGTCCTAAAATATAGGGCTCTACATCAAAGAAAGCTCAGCGGAAACATAATAAACCGTACAGATCCTAAAGGACACTAGAACCTGATGCTCTGATACCACCTGTGACAACCCGACTAATTAAATACCGGGTAGCTACTCCTTTATTAAAATTAATACAAAATGCCAAGTTGGTTCAGTTAATAGCATCACTGTCGAAAATATTTTATTGATTTCTAACCACCTAGTATTTAAAAAGCGAGTTGCCAATTTTAAATTAAATCTGATTAACATGAAGTAAGTGAAGAATAAAAGAATAACATAACCAAACACAATAAAGTCCTAATAGTGTAATCAACAAGTAATAAAGAGTCTGGAGGAAAATACTCCTCACAACAATCCCACAACTGAAATAATAAAACAAGTCTGAATCCTGAATTAAGTACATGCCAAAAGTCTGAATAACTGAAATATAAAATATCTCTAAAAGAAATGGGCGACATGCCCTACAAATGGTGGAACTGAATATGGAGTCAAGACTAGAAAAGAGGCGTCTACTGTCAAGGCCCTGTAACTTCCATAACAGCTACAGCTCGTCACCTGAATGGAAATCCTATGCATGGTGTCCTTATTGCTGGGCACCTAAAAGGTTTTTACAAAAATAGATTTGAAAGCAAACGGGTCAGAGCCCGAAAGTGGAGAGTATTTTAAAAACATCAAGTGCTTTAATAACATTAAAACAATGAATGCAAAATACATGTTAGGACGTGCTGTCACATGAAATACTCACCTCTCGACTAATAGTGCACTCTTAACGTACCGTACCCATCTAAGTGGTCTTTATATCTAACCAAACCGACATAAGTTCTAACCCATCTCCTCGATTCACAATACGAATTCCCCATGTTATCACTTGAATAGATAAATTTACTTAAACTCAGATTCTCAATTATTAGCATTACCATTTACTGGAGGTTAGCCCCTTATTTATCTTCTCAAGGAGTTACTATAAATTATTCTCATAATTAAACATGACAAGTCTGTTCATTTAACCGTATATCATTCACATCTTAAATATACAATACAAGCACCCCGAGGCTAAGATGTGGTGCACACATACTCTGCTATCCATCCCGGTACATCACGTATATAAGGATTACAAATTCCGAATCTCTCAGGAATTGTTAGAATAAGCACAACACACAAAAATAGAGGCGAACATAATTCAACATATCCATGGTCACGTACATACCTACGCTCCATAGTCAGCTGACTCATTAACTCACAAATAATCATTCTCTTGAACTATGTCCTCGAGGTACCAATCTAAATCCAGGCACACAAAGATTAGATGGCCTTAAGCGAACGTAAACCTCCCATGATAGCAAGTATGGTAGGTATGTCATACACATAAAATTATATACATATACTAAGCATGCACACATCTTAGATGTCTCAATATAATAAAGGTATATTCTACATCCTTATACCATTATTCCAATTTTATACATTTTAAGTCTTCCGATAATACATAATGTAGGCTGTCGACACATCTCACGTCATAGTTTCTTGTACTTAAGACTTATCTCAAAGGTATTATTAAGTTTCCTATTATTCCCACATATAACATCATTATTCTTAAGGTCCTTACTTCTGCCCCAAACCTCATTTCATCAAATCATTCAAATTTACTCTTTTAACCCTGATATTATCTCACTCATCGAATTTCATTAGATTTTAGAATAATTCCTCAAATTGAATTCTAATTAAGGTCCAAATTTTATAACCATATCTACTGGTCTTCCTTAAGTCTAAGGATATTCATAAAGTCTCCAATGATAATTTTCTAAGGGTTAACATCATTAAAATTTAACTAGGGAAGATTTTACTCATTCTCGGAAGGTCGATCGATCGACATTTAACATCGAACGATCGACTGATGAATGTCGATCAATCGACATTTAACATCGATCGATCGACTGATGAATGTCGATCGATCGATTGCACCAGGTAGGCTACGGACTGCTTCATTTTGCAGTCCTCAAATCGTCCCAAAACTCCATTATAATGCATGAAACTCTAATCTAACGTTATAATATCATCATGCAACCATCCTACAACATTGTTAACGTTCTAAAACCAATAAATCATCAACCAAGGGCTTTATTTGGATCAAAACTTCATCAAGAACCCTAGTTTTCTATTTCTTTCAAGAACAATAATAAATCTCTTCTTAAATCCGTTTTTAGATCATCAAGGGTTATATTTTGAATTCATAATTCGTCCAGAATATGTCTACATGCAATTTCTAACATGGTTCATCGTTTTAATCCTCAAATTCATGGGTCTATATCAATCTTCCAAGACAAAATTCGATAACTACACTAAACATTGAAGAACACATTCATTGAATTAATTGTAACTAAATCCCTTGCCTTATGTTCTTCAGATTTGTTGTTGGTTGGAGTTGGTTGAATTCCTCTCTCTCTCTCTCTACAAGTTCTTCTCACAAGATGACAATGGAGGTGGGGGTTGGTTTTTGGCAAGTTAAAAATATTTTCTTAACTTCTCCCGTAGCCCACTACTTAGATTGGGGCTGAAAATGGGTTAGTGGGTTTAATGATAAGTTATAATTAAAGTCTGATATTTGTGGGTTTTAATTACCAAATTTTCGAAATTACCAAACTACGCTTTTAGGTTGCCGATTTTGCCTAAAAATGTCCCGGGACCCAAACTAAACCCCCGGCTAGTGTTTTCTGACTATTTCGACCCTTCCGGACTCGTTGACGCACTCAAAATGACCATACGGTTGATAAAAATAAAATTCACTTTTTAATTTAAATAATTATATTTTTGACGCGATTGTCACAAGCGTCCTAACAAAATTTCCAAATTTCCGTATTTCAATCTCGCGAAAATTTCAATAGTTTCAATATTCATATAACATTATATGTATACACATTATAATCAAATACCAACTCACATCTCATTAGTATTTTATCCGGATTAATTCTCTATTAATTCACATTTAATTTAATTAATTCCATAAATAAATATCGATAAAAATGTGGGGTATTACAGAAAGTTCTCATTATTTAAGCATATATTATTCACGTCATGAATATACAATACAAGCACCCGAGACTAAGCTGAGGTACATACATACTCTGCTATCCATCCCGGTACATCACGTACATAAGGATCACACATTCTGAATCTCTCAGGAATCGTTCGTAGATAACAACAATCACAAACAATGGAGGCGAACACAGTCCCATCAGATGGGTCATGCACATACCTACGCTCCCATGATCACCAGTCTTATTAACTTCCCAATAAGTCCTTTCCTGATCTATGTCCTTGAGGTACCAATCTAAATCCGGGCACACAAAGATTAGATGGCCCTAAGCGAACGTAAACCTCCCGTGATAGCAAGTATGGTAGGTATGTCATACACATAAAATCATATACATATACTAAGCATGCACACATCCTAGTAATTATCATAATTTATTAGTGGTATACTTCTCATTCTGATACCAACTTATAATGTTACGCAATTTATATGCCCCCGATTTATATGCATTTAAGTCATTAATTATCCTCGCATTGTGATTAGTCGCACGCGTCCTAATCCACAAATACCATTTGGTTCAAATCATTCCTCTATATTTTACTCCTCAATATATCCCGAATATCCGAAATATATCAGTTAGTCATCAAGGTAATGTTATCTCTACAATTAAACAAGGTTACGGGACACTAGAAATCAAACCAGGCCAAAATGACCAATCTGTCAACTCGTTAGAAGTCTCGTTTGAACGAGCTCGTTCGAATGAGAGTTCGTTCGAACGAAGTGGGCATCTAACGAGATCTCGTTCGAATGAAAGGCATCGAATGAACATCCAACTCGTTAGAAGTCAAACTGTCAACTCGTTAGAAGCTCGTTCGAATGAGCTCGTTCGAACGACCTTGGCAGGTCTTCTAACGAGCTGACAGTTTCGAGCCCAGAATTTCTAAATTCGTTTTTCCTCCAACTTTCTCTTCTCAAAACTCATCCACACATTATCCCAACAGTGTTTTAAGGTTCCTAATCATTCCTAAACATACTTAGGTCGTATTTTAACATATTTATGGGGTTCGGTCTCCCTAAACAACACCCAATTATCAAATCTCCCAATATTCCCCCAACCCTTATGAACATGAACCCTAGAAAATTAAAGTCATCAATTATCACAATTAAATCCGTTTTTGTAATATACAAGATGTATTTCTAACAATAGAATAGTCCAAACATAATTCTACATGCAATCTCTTTATGAAAACATGAATTTATAACTCCAATTACATGGGTTTTTATAAGTCTCCCAATACAATGAATTATATCAATTTCTAAGCATGGAAGAAGCATTCGCTTGAAATTAATGTAATTAAACCACTTGCCGTGGATTATTCTCTGAATTTGGTGTTGAATTGATGAAGGTTTCTCTCTCTCCTTTTCTCCCAAGGTTGAAGGTTGAAGATGAAGGTTAAGGTTTTCTCTTTTGGGAACTTCTCTCAACTTCTCATGAATCCCCCGTAGCCCTCTAATCAGTTAAGTGTTGGTAATGGGTTAGTGGGTAAAGACTAAATCAGATTTTAACTTCTAATTTTCGTGGGTTTTAATTCCCAAAATTCCAAAATTACCAAACTACCCTTTTGGGTTGCCGGTATGGCTCAAAAATGCCCCGGGACCCAAACTAAACCCCCGACTAGTGTTTTCTGACTATTTCGACCCTTTCGGACTCGTTGGCGCACTCAAAATGACCGTACGGTTGATAAAAATAAAATTCACTTTTTAATTTAAATAATTATATTCCTGACGCGATTGTCACACGCGTCCTAACAAAATTTCCAAATTGCCGTATTTCAATCTCGCGACAATTTCAATAGTTTCAATATTCATATAACATTATATGTATACAAATTATAATCAAATACCAACTCACATCTCGTTAGTATTTTATCCGGATTAATTCTCAATTAATTCAAATTTAATTTAATTACTCCCATAAATAAATATCGATAAAAATTCGAAACTAAAAAGTACTTGGTAAAAACAACTCTGGATAACGTTCGCGCATCTCATCATCGCGCTCCCATGTGGACTCCTCAGCATTATGATGCCGCCACTGAACACGTACTAACGGAACTATCTTTGACCGCAGTTTCCGCTCACTTCGATCAAAAATAGTAATCAGCCCCTCCTCGTAGGAGCTATCAGGCTGGAGATCGATGTCCTCCAAAGCAATGTGAGAATGAACCAAATCGTCTCTAAGATATTTACTTAGCGAGGAAATATGAAACACATCATGAATCCTGTGCAAATGCTTCGATAACCCAAGTCTATATGCAACAGACCCAATCCGCTCGATGATAGGAAATGGCCCCACATATCTTGGTGCCAACTACCCCTTCTTCCCAAATTGCATAATCCCCTTCATAGGAGATACTCTGAGTAAAACCTGGTCCCCCACTTGGAACTCCCTGAAGAATCTCTTCACATCAGCATAGCTCTTCTGCCAATCTTGAGCTACCCGAATGCGACTCCGTATCAATTCTATCCCTGCCGAAGTATCCTGAATCACTTCCGGCCCAAGTAGTTTGTTGTCCCACACCTCCAACCAACATGCCGGGGAACGACAAGGTCTACCGTACAACGCCCCAAATGGAGCCATGCCAATGGTGAACTTGTAGGAGTTTTTGTAAGAAAACTCCACTAGTGGAAGATACTGCTCCCATCCACCCCCAAAATCAATAATGCACATATGCAACATGTCCTCCAACATGTGGTTTGTACGCTCTGTTTGCCCATCGGTCTGCGGGTGATATGCCATACTCAACCGCAAATCCGTGCCCATGGCCTCCTGAAAACTTTTCCAAAATCGTGAAACAAATATCTTGTCTCGGTCAGACACGATATTTAGGGGTACACCGTGAAGTCTCACTATTTCTGTAATAAAAAGCTGGGCATACTGTCCCGTAGTGTATTATGTCCTTACGGGTAGAAAATGAGCAACTTTGGTCAACCTGTCCACAATCACCCAAATGGAGTCGTGACCCCTCTATGACATAGGTAACCCCATGATAAAGTCCATAGAGATTCTCTCCCACATCCACATCGGGACCTCTAATGGCTGTAGAAGTCCTGCCGGTCTCTGATGGTCCGCTTTTACCAACTGACAAGTGGCACATTTAGAAACAAACACGGCAATATCTCTCTTCATCCCGCTTCACCAATACTGACGTCTCATATCTCGGTACATTTTGTCCCCACCGGGATGTACCGCGAACCGTGAACCGTGCGACTCTTCCATCACTTCGTGTCGCAATTCCTCCCCTTCCGGAACTACCAGTCTCCCATTGAAGCGTAATCCCCCATCTGAGCTAACGGTATAGGACTCGGTCCCTCTGCGAGTAATCAAACTATCTGCTCCTGACAGAACGAGTCATCTGCTTGTGCCTTTACCACTCTCGTGACAATCTGTGATGTAACAGTCATCATCGACATGAATGATCGGGCCACTGCATCCTGGTTTCCCAACTCCTTCCACTTTGCCTTCCACACCCCTACCACTTCATCTACCAGCCTACGACTCAACGCGTCTACTACCACGTTAGCCTTCCCCGGGTGATATTGGATATCAAACTGATAGTCCTTCACAAACTCAAGCCACCTCCGTTGCCGCATATTCAACTCCTTCTGTGTGAATAGGTACTGTAGGGACTTGTGGTCCCTGAACAATCGAAACTTCTCCCCCAAAAGGTAATGTCTCCAAATCCGAAGGGCAAATACCATTGCCGCTAACTCCAAGTCATGGGTGGGGCTTTCTTCTCGTGAGGCTTAAGCTTACGGGAAGCATAAGCTATGGCCCGACTCTCCTGCTGCAATACACCTCCAAGTCCTTGTAAGGACGCATCGGTGTAAACTAGATACTCAACTCCTGGTCTCGGCAATGCTAACACAGGTGCTGAGGTCAATTTGTCCTTCAACTCATCGAATGCCAACTGACAGGCATCACTCCAGATGAATGGCACACCCTAACGAGTCAGATGTGTCATGGGACCCGCTATCTTTGAGAAACCCCGAATAAACCTCCGGTAGTATCCTGCTAGGCCCAAGAAACTACGGATCTCAGTCGGTGTCGTGGACTGTCCCCACTCCCTCACTGCGGATACCTTACTCGGATCAAAAGATATCCCCCGGTCAGAAATAATATTCCCTAAAAATTGAACCTCCTTCAACCAAAACCCGCACTTCTCATACTTTGCATACAACTCGTTCTGACGTAGCGTCTGCAAAACCTGCCTCAAATGCTTGGCGTGCTCCTCCTCTGTCTGGGAATAGACCAGAATGTCATCAATGAAGACAATGACGAACTGATCTAGGAACTCTCTGAACACCCTATTCATCAAGTCCATAAACACGGCTGGAGCATTGGTCAAAACAAAAGGCATAACCCGAAACTCGTAGGAACCATATCTCGTTAAGAAAGCAGTCTTCGAGACGTCTTCCTCCCTGATACGCAACTGATGGTATCCCGATTGCAAATCAATCTTTGAGAAGAAAGAAGCTCCTCTCAGCTGGTCGAATAAGTCATCGATTCGAGGCAATGGATATTTATTCTGTATTGTGACCTTATTCAACTCCCGATAATCCACACACAACCTCAACGATCCATCCCTCTTCTTTACGAACAACACAGGGGAACCCCACGGAGAAGTACTCCTCCGAATAAACCCCTGACCCAACAACTGTTCAATCTGATCCCGTAATTCTCTCATCTCAGCTGGAGCCATACGGTAAGGTGCACGGGCAATAGGCCGAGTGCCCGACGTCAAGTCGATCACAAAATCTATCTCTCTACTCGGAGGTAATCCAGGTATATCCTGAAATACATCGGAAAACTGTCGAACAACCGTAATCGAATCAAGTGGTATCAACACTTCCTTAGAGGTCTCCTCCTCTATATAGTACAAGTGGGTGGACGATCCTCCCTCAGGACGAGGCATCGCCACTAAAAACATCTCTTGCCCGGGAATGTCAAAGATAATACTCCTACTAAAACAGTCAATCATGGCTCGGTACGCTACTAGCCAATCCATACCAATAATGGCATCATACTCGGTCATCTCTAACACTAACATATCAGCGGGTAACGTAAACCTCCCAATCTCTATACCCACACCTCTACAAATAAGAGAAATCACGAAACCCCTACTCAACGGCGAATCTACACAAGTAACCGTACTCTTGGCGGTGTCTAACAACCCAATGGTGCGTGCAAATCTCATAGCAATAGAACAGTGTGTGGCCCCCGTGTCAAACAAAATACGACCCATAGTCCCCTGAATAGAGAACATACCCTCAATGGCTGGTGGATCCTGTGGGGCTGCGGCCTGCTGGAGCTGATATAATCTCCCATACTGCAGCTGTCCCTGCTGAACTGGGACCATTGGAATGGGTGGTAATGCTGCCATCTGTGGTGGTGCTGGGAGGACGGAGAGAAAAATAGGCCTCTGCGACTCTTGTCGAGCACCCTGTTGCTGCTTCTGCGGGGCCCTACCCCTTTCCGGACAGTCCTGGCGTTTATGTCCAGTCTTGCCACAAACGTAACACTTCCCCGAGAAGTTTCCCCCCGATGTCCCTACTGCCCTCGGCCCTGGTGGTCGTGTCCATTCCTCCCCTGGCCCTGCTAGCCCTGCTAAAACTGTTGTTGTCCGTTCTAACCCTGCAGGCCCTGATGGACTTTCGGACCCTGATGGCCCTGCCTAAAACCTCCCTGTCCGTGCCTGAAATTCCCCGATCTGAACCTCTTATGATCCCCCTGCTGGGAACCCTGGTCACCCTGCCTCTGCCCCTGAGTAGATTGTGCCCCACTGGCACCATTTCCCCCAATCCTGCCCTGATGGATGGACTCTCCTGATCTCTTGCTCTCAGCCATGTGAAAGCGGTGATCCTGGCAGTGTAACAGTGCAGCGTTAACCACGTCAGAATAAGTGGCCAACGAGAGGTTCCCCAACAAATGCTGACGGATCCTCCATGTCAATCCATCGGTAAACTTCTGAATCTTCTTCTCTTCTGTCGGTATCTCATCCGGGACAATATTTAGCAAATTTGTGAATTTGGCCTCATACTCGGCCACAGTCTTACCCTCCTGCCTAAGATTCATTAACTTCCTCCTCATTTCCGTGTGAACGGCTGACGAAAAATACCTGCGGTCGAACCGTACCCAAAACTCCTGTATCATGAGAGTATCTCTCTCCTCTGCGGTGGTAATAGACTCCCACCACTGCAATGCAGATCCCACTAGCTTGAAAGTAGCTAGTATCTGCCTCTGAACATCGGTGCACTCATACATCCTCAAGTGCCTCTGAATATCTTTTCTCCATTTACTAGATACCACAACATCGGAGCTACCTATGAACTCGAGAGGGTGTGCTTTCTGAAAAGCATCACGAACGCGTTCCCAAGAAGACGGGAATGCATGTGCCTAAACTGGCGCATCTACTGGCGCCTGAGGTGGTTCCTGCTGTGAAACTACTAGAGCGGCATTTACCGCTTGGGCTATAATGGCTGCAACCTCAGCGGCATTCATGGTGCCCTGTACTGGTGCTGGATGGGGCTCTGGATGTGCATCCCTAGGAACCTGTGGTGCACGTCGTGAAGGCATCTGAAATAAGAGTAAGGTCAGTCCTAAAATATAGGGCTCTACATCAAAGAAAGCTCAACGGAAACATAATAAGCCGTACATATCCTAAAGGACACTAGAACCTGATGCTCTGATACCACCTGTGACACCCCGACTAATTAAATACCGGGTAGCTACTCCTTTATTAAATTAATTCAAAATGCCAAGTTGGTTTAGTTAATAGCATCACTATCGAAAACATTTAATGATTACTAACCACCTAGTATTTAAAAAGTAAGTTGTCAAATTTTAAATTAAATCTGATTAACATGCAATAAAAGAATTATGAAAGAATAACATAACCATTCACCATAAAGAAGCAATAGAATAACCAACAAATAATAATAAGTCTGGAGGAAATACTCCTCACAACAATCTCACAACTGAAATAAAAAGAACAATGTACCCTCAATTAATTACATGCCAAAATTTGAATAACTGAAATATGAACTGTCTCTAAATAGAAATGGGTGACATGCCCTACAAATGATGGAACTGAATATGGAGTCAAAACCAGAGGAAGCATCTACTATCAAGGCCCTGTAACTTCCACAACAGCTATAGCTCGTCACCTGAATGGAAATCCTATGCATGGTGTCCTTGTGGTTGGGCATCTAAAAGGTTTTTACAAAAATAGATTTGAAAGCAAACGGGTCAGAGCCCTAAAGTGGAGAGTATTTTAAAAATAGCAAGTGCTTTAATAATATTAAAATAGTGAATGCAAAGTACATGTTAGGACGTGCACTCACATGAAATACACACCACTCGATCAATTTTGCACTCCTAACGTACCGTACCCATTTAAGTGACATTCATATCTAACTAAACTGTCAAAAGTTCTACCCCTTTCTACTCGATTCCCATTATATATTCTAATGTTATCAATTAAATAGAGGCTTTACTTAAACTCGAATTCTCAATTATTAGCAATACAATTTACTATAGGTTATCCCTTTTTATTTTCTCAAAGCGTTACCATAATTATACCAACATGAAAGTTCTCATTATTTAAGCGTATATTATTCACATCATGAATATACAATACAAGCACCCTAGACTAAGCTGCGGTACATACATACTCTGCTATCCATCACGGTACATCACATACATAAGGATCACGCATTCCGAATCTCTCAGGAATCGTTCTTAGATAACAACAACCACAAACAATGGAGGCGGTCACAGTCCCATCACATGGGTCACGCACATACCTACGCTCCCATGATCAGAAGTCTTATTAACTTCCCAATAAGTCCTTCCCCGAACTATGTCCTCGAGGTACCAATCTAAATCCGGGCACACAAAGATTAGATGGCCCTAAGCGAACGTAAACCTCCCGTGATAGCAAGTATGGTAGGTATGTCATACACATAAAATCATATACATATACTAAGCATGCACACATCCTAGTAATTATCATAATTTATTAGTGGTATACTTCTCATTCTGATACCAACTTATAATGTTACGCAATTTATATGCCCCCGGTTTATATGCATTTAAGTCATTAATTATCACCGCATCGTGATTAGTCGCACGCGTCCTAATCCAAAAATACCATTTGGTTCAAATCATTCTTCTATATTTTACTCCTCAATATATCCCGAATATCCCAACTATATCAGTTAGTCATCAAGCTAATGTTATCTCTACAATTAAACAAGGTTACGGGACACTAGAAATCAAACCAGGCGAAAATGGCCAATCTGTCAACTCGTTAGAAGTCTCGTTCGAACGAGAGTTCGTTCGAACGAAGTGGGCATCTAACGAGATCTCGTTCGAACGAAGTGGGCATCTAACGAGATCTCATTCAAACGAAAGGCATCGAATGAACATCGAACTTGTTAGAAGTCAAACTGTCAACTCGTTAGAAGCTCGTTCGAACGAGCTCGTTCGAACAAGCTCGTTCGAACGACCTGGGCGGGTCTTCTAACGAGGTGACAGTTTCGAGCCCAGAATTTCTAAATCCGTTTTTCCCCCAAATTTCTCTTCTCAAAACTCATCCAAACATTATCCCAATAGTGTTTTAAGGTTCCTAATCATTCCTAAACATACTTAGGTCGTATTTTAACATATTTATGGGGTCCAGTCTCCCTAAACAACACCCAATTATCAAATTTCCCAATATTCCCCCAACCCTTATGAACATGAACCCTAGAAAATTAAAGTCATCAATATCCACAATTAAATCCGTTTTTGTAATATACAAGATTTATTTCTAACAATAGAATCTTCCAAACATAATTCTACATGCAATCTCTTTATCAAAACATGAATTTATAACTCCAATTACATGGGTTTTTATAAGTCTCCCAATACAATGCAATTATATCAATTTCTAAGCATGGAAGAAGAATTCGCTCGAAATTAACGTAATTAAACCACTTGCCTTGGATTATTCTCTGAATTTGGTGTTGAATTGGTGAAGGTTGCTCTCTCTCCTTTTCTCCCAAGGTTGAAGGTTGAACATGAAGGTTAAGGTTTTCTCTTTTGGGAACTTCTCTTAACTTCTCATGAAACCCTCGTAGCCCTCTAATCAGTTAAGTGTTTGTAATGGGTTAGTGGGTAAAGACTAAATCAGATTTTAACTTCTAATTTTCGTGGGTTTTAATTCCCAAAATTCCAAAATTACCAAACTACCCTTTTGGGTTGCCGGTATGGCTAAAAAATGCCCCGGGACCCAAACTAAACCCCTGACTAGTGTTTTCTGACTATTTCGACCCTTCCGGACTCGTTGGCGCACTCTAAATGACCATACGGTTGATAAAAATAAAATTCACTTTTTAATTTAAATAATTATATTCCTGACGCGATTGTCACACGCGTCCTAACAAAATTTCCAAATTGCCGTATTTCAATCTCACGACAATTTCAATAGTTTCAATATTAATATAACATTATATGTATACACATTATAATCAAATACCAACTCACATCTCGTTAGTATTTTATCCGGATTAATTCTCAATTAATTCACATTTAATTTAATTAATCCCATAAATAAATATCGATAAAAATGCGGGGTATTACACGGGGTCAAATTTAACTAGACAACATATACACAAAAGTCTACTACACAATATATCATAACGTATAAACACACACACACACACACGCACATATATATATAGGCCCATCTTGTCAAAGGGATACACCGAGTCCCAATAATTTTATCCATTTAATTATACTAAGAACAATAATCCAAAATGTCATAGGGTCTAACATCTCCTAGCTCCCAACATTTGCTGATTTCATGCATGGGAGGTCTCGCAAAGCAAAATCCAAATAAGGAACCATCTCGATACACTACTATGCATCTCTATAGGTTATTAAGATCTGTCAGTCCAGGACCTAAGTCTAATAATGTGTTTAAATCAATATAAATCATATCTAGGATAACATCATTCTCATATAACATATCACTAACACGACTAATCTCAATAATAATATACTCTCACTTTCCACACTTACTGAACAACAGGAAATACATACACATAATAATGTTATCGATATAGCTACTAAACTCATCTCACACGCGAATCTAGCGCAAATCAAAATATTGGGACTCGCTCATATCACCCAAGGCATACCTCATTTACCTGAGGATAAAACTCATATTTTGACCTTGCCAAATTACCTTGACTACCTAAATGGTTGCCGGACATGACACGCTCGTTCGAACTGCACCAAAAACTATCTTAATTATTTCCCCAATTAGGTACCATACTTTTGTCTCTTTACTCACTCGGGGAAAAAATTATGTATGTGGACCTACTCTCCACATAAAAATATCTCTTAATGTAATCCACTTATCTTCCGCCACACTGACCGTATTAGGGTTTGGTTTCTCTCGGACCATGGTAGCCTCAGCCCTGATGGCTACCCTAATTATTTCCTTAGCTCGGCTGTCCCTAAGGAATACACTACTGGTCTTAACATTCCCGAATAAATCATTCAACTCTTTTAGCTCCCTTCATAAAGAAGCATTCATATTCTCAGTGACAAAAACATGACATCGTCAACATCTGGTTCAATCGTCCAAGAAAAATTTCACTTAAGTGATGGAAAATATTTCGTGAGCCCATCACTCAATTAAGGACTCCTTTCTCCATTGTACCTACCTCTTCGGGTAAAAAGTTCTATAGATAAGGCCTCTGTCCAGTCCTCCTATGATAAGTTCAGAATTTCATCCACATCTCTTTCTAAACAAAAGATGAAGGAATTCACGGTCAAACAATACCTAATATCCTTCCATTGGTATAATATTTCACTTCTGGGTATACTACTCCCTGTTATATACCAAAGCCTCTCGGTATCTTACCTCCATTAGCTAACACAATCTCCGCATATAATAACATTACAACAGTTGGTCCTCTTAAAAGACCCCACTGACTCCCTTCCATTCTAACTGCATAGGGTGAAACAAATTTGGCAGCACTTTCTGCAATAGCGGTACTTGAAAATATATATACTTCACCCTAGTAGTCCTTACATCCCCATCTTCCTGAGTAATAATAGGTGTGAAATCGTCTACGGTCATCATCCCCAGGATATTCTACAATTCAAACTGAGCCCTGCCTCCTGCTGCCTTCCCAACGGCCATCATTGGCCATCATTCATTATTCGGTAAACGAAACACAGTCGAACACATAAAAGATTCATTATAACTACACTATAAAAGGAGAACGAAATCTCACCATAGTAATCAACAATCCTAAACATAGGGATCTATATCAAATAGAAGGCAATGCTGAAAACATAGCACGTTTGCACAGATTCCTAAGGACACTAGAACCTGATGTTGTTTGGATCATTTCATATGTTACTATTGTTCATTTACATCTAAACTCAATATCTGGTGACTTTATTGTTATTTGTTTATCATTGATATTTTTTAATGTCCTCACAAGTTGTAGGTTTTGAAATGGATTAAGAGTTGGATGAATCATCCAAATAGAATTAGTAGTGCATATTGAGACGGGGTTAATTAATTTATTGATTTTTCCATTTGCTAATGTTGAGAAAAGTGGTAAATTAAGTGCCCGTGCAATAAATGTAATAACTTTTATTAGAAAAATCACCAAGATGTTCAAAGTCATTTGCTTATACATGGCATAGTCAAGAGTTATATTAGGTGGATATATTACGGTGAAATATTGGAATCACATAATGATAATGCTTATGATTACAACGAGTATGAGTTTCAAGTTGGAGATGAGGATATTATAAGGCAGTGGGAACACACTACAAACGAGTTTGAGAAAGATGACATGGAGGTAATGTTATAAGATATGTTTATCGGAACTTATAGCAATGATGTATTAGGGGATAAATTTGATTGCCATGCGACTCAAGTGCCCTAGGGTGAGGAGAAATTTTTTCTTGATTAGCTAGGGATACAAAACAACAGTTGTATTGGGGTTGTCAGAAGTTATCTAAATTATCTTTCATTATTGAGCTAATGCATATAAAGTCAATGAATAACTGAAGTGAAAAATTTGTTGACTCGCTTCTTGAACTCTTTAAGAAATCACATCCAAATGATGCCCAAATTCCAAATCCATTTTATGAGGCGAAGAAATTAGTTCCTAACCTGGGGTTGGACTATGTGAAGATTGATGTTTGCATAAATGACTGTTTTCTCTTTGGGGACCAAATGAGGAGAAAACTAAATGTCTAACATGTGAATAATCTAGATGAAAATTCAAAAAAAAAACATGGGTATAAAGATCCCTCAGAAAGTCTTGCATTACTTTCCACTTAAACCAAGGCTGCAACATCTATTTATAAATAAGGATAAATCTTTCAGAGATGAGGTGGATTAAAGATAAGAGTATTGAAGAGGCTAATGTATTGAGACATTCAACAAATGGGAAAGAATGGAAATAATTTAATAAGGTTGATGAATCATTTGATAGAAATGCTTGCAATGTTAGACTTCGACTCTCTAGTGATAAATTCAATCCAATTTCAAACATGAGTAGCAAGCACATCACATGGTCGGTTGTTCTGGTGATATATAATTTACCTCCATGGAAATGTATAAAGTAACCATTCTTCATCTTATCAATGATTATACCGGGTCTTACGGCTCTTGGAAATTACATAGGCATGTTTCTTCAACCATTGATAAAGGAACTGAAAGAGTTGTGGGATGTTTGGGCGCAAACATATGATTTTGTCACGGGGAATACCTTTATGTTACGTGCAACAGTGATGTAGACTATGAATGATATTTCAACTTATGCTAACTTGTCAAGTTGTAGCACAAATGGGAAGTTGGATTTCCCAATTTGTAATAAGGAGACACATTCCATGTATTTGAAGAATGTACATAAGAAATGCTACATGGGGCATCGTTGTTTTCTACCAACGAATCATAAATGGCGAGTAAATTTGTCTTCCTTTGATGGTAAGAAAGAGCATCGAAAATGACCAAAACATCTTGGTAATAATGACATACTTGCTCAACTTTAGAGAGTTCGACCTAGAGTACAGTACACCAAAACTGGGGGAATGGTCACGGCCAAAATCCTTGACTAAGACCGTGGATCGCAAACTAGGGTCGTGACCATTTCAAGCATGACCAATTTCGTGGGTCACGGCCCAAGTCTGTGACAAAAAAAGGGTCATGGCAGATGGTCGTGGACTTGGGCCGTGACCCATACCATAAAGAGGAAAAAATGGTCATGGCCTTCTTCCGTGACCCACAACCGTGACAAAATTGGTCGCGGCCAAAGTCCGTGAACCACACCACGATGAAAAAAAAGGAAAATAATGGTCACAGCCCAAGTCCGTGACCCACAACCGTGACAAAAATTGGTCACGACCAAAGTCCGTGACCCACACCACAATGAAAAAAAAGGAAAAAAATGGTCGCAGCCAAAGTCCATGACCCACAATCGTGACAAAAAATGGTCGCGATCAAAGTCCTGACCCATAGTGTGACGAAAAAAAATGGTCGCGGACTTTGGCCGCGACCATTTTTCATAACGATTTGGGGTCATCGGCTATGGCCGTGACCATTTTTACACACGACAAAAAAAATTAAAATGGTCATGGACAAAGTCCATGACCATATTTAACTATAATTTAATAAAAATATATTTTTTTGGTCCAATCCTAAAATTAGGAGTCCTGTGACTACACGGTCGATTGCTACGTGTAACGTTGGACGCGCACGAGGTGTTAGAAATATTTATTATTGGCAAAACAATAAAAAAATCACAAATTGTGAATCGAAAACTTTGTTAATAAACGGATATATATACAAACTTAAAAATATTAAATGTCTTAATAATTCACAAACCAAACAAAGTGTGGGTAGAGTTTCCTCTATTTTCTGGACATTCCAAACACTGTAAATATAAAACCTGCTTATTATAAAGCCCGCACGGCAATAAAATTTTACAATCAAATTATAAAAGCCCACAAGACCATAAAACTAAAGAATCAAAGCCCACACGGCTGTAACACATAAAAAATATAATCCTGAATGTCCACAACATTATATAAACAATCTTCATGTTTTAAACCATTGCCTCCTTCATTTGTTCCACGTGCAAAAAAGTAAACGATACGATGTTATCCTGCAAATGATAGGATACAAAAAAATTATATCAGTAACCAAGTAGTTTTACAAAAAATTACAAATTATCACCCACTAACGCCATGTATATAAGCCTAAGTCTATAAATTTACAAATTATCATCATATAATCAAACCGGGAGTCCCATGACCATGCAGTCAGTTCCTACGAGTTACATTAGTCCCGTGCGAGGTGTTGGAGCCCCTTAGGGGCCCATTCAGGGGCTATTTCGGGTTTTCGCCTTCTAACGCTAGGTTTTTATGCCCAAGTCTTGAAATATGGAAATTATCATCATATTCTTAAATCGGGAGGCCTGTGATTGCGCTGTAAGTTCCTACGAGTTACATTAGTCTTGTACGAGATCTTGGTGCCACTCACAGGGCCGTTCGAGAGATGTTTCAGGTTTGCACCCACTAATGCCATGTTTTTATGCCTACGTCTAGAAATATTCAAATTATCATCGCATTCTCAAATAGGGAGTCTCGTCATCGTGCAGTTAGTTCCTATGAGTTACATTGGTCCCGTACGAGGTGGTGGTGCCACTCACGGGGCCGTTCCTGTGTTGTTTCAGGTTTTTACCACTAACGCCATGTTTTTACACCTAAGTCTAGAAATATGCAAATTATCAACAAATTCTCAAATCGGGAGTTCTGTGACTGCACGGTCAGTTTCTACGAGCTACATTGGTCCCCTGCGAGGTGTTGGAGCCTCTCACGGGGCCGTTCAAGGGATGTTTTGGGTTTTCATCCACTAACGCCATGTTTTTTTGCCAAACTCTAGAAATATGCAAATTATCATCGTATTCTCTAACCGAGAGTCCCGTGATTGTACGTTTAGTTCCTGCGAGTTACATTGGTCTCGTGGAAGGTGTTGGTGCCACTCACGGGGCAGTTCGGGGGATCAGTCGAGTTTTTGCTTTCTAACGTGATGTTTTTATGCCTAAGTTTAGAAATTTGTAAATTAATGTCGCATTCTCACGGGGCCGTTCGGGAGTTGTTTTGGGTTTTCACCCACTAACGCCATGTTTTTATGCCTAAGTCTAGAAGTATGCAAATTATCATCATATTCTCAAACCGTGAGTCCCATGATCGCGCGGTCAGTTCCTACAAGTTACACCCGTGCGAGGTGTTGGTGCCACTCATGGTGTCGTTCGGGGACTATGTCGGGTTTTTGCCTTCTAGCGCCATTTTTTTAAGCTTAACTCAAGAAGTTTGCAAATTATCATCGTATTATCAAATTGGGAGTCCCGTGGTCGTGCGGTAAGTTCCTACAAGTTACATAGGTCTCGTGCGTGGTGTTGGTGCCACTCACGGGGTCATTCGTAGGCTGTTTCGGGATTTCACCCACTAACGATATGTTTTTATGCCTAAGTCTAGAAATATTCTAATTATCATTGTATTCTCAAATCAGGAGTCCCGTGATCGCGCGATCAGTTCCTACGAGTTACGTTGGTCCCGTGCGAGGTGTTGGGGTCACTCACGGGACCGTTCGGAGGATGTGTCGAGTTTTTGCCTTCTAACGTCATGTCTTTAAGCCTAATTCTAGAAATTTACAAATGGTCATCGTATTCTCAAACCGGGAGGCCCGTGATCGCACGATATGTTTTTACGAGTTACACTGGTCCTGTACGAGGTGTTAGTGCCACTCACAAGGCTGTTCGGGGGACTGTTTCGAGTTTTCACCCACTAACGTCATGTTTTTATGCCTAAGGTTAGACATATGAAATTATCATCGTATTCTCAAGCCGTGAATCCCGTGATCGCGCGATCAGTTCTTAGGAGTTATATTGGTCCAGTGCGAGGTGTTGGTGCCACTCACGGGGCCGTTCGGGGGCTGTGTGTCTGATTTTTGCCTTCTAACGCCATGTTTTTAAGCCTAAGTCTAGAAATTTGCAAATTATCATCGAATTCTCAAACCGGGAGTCCCGTGATCATGCGGTAAGTTCCTACGAGTTACATTGGTCGCGTGCGAAGTATTGGTGCCACTCATGAGGCCATTCGAGGGGGGCTGTTTCGGGTTTTCATCCACTAACGACATGTTTTTACGCTTTAGTCAAGAATTATGAAAATTATCATCGTATTCCCAAACTAGGAGTCCAGTGATCGCACGTTTGTCCCTACGAGTTACATTGGTCCCGTACGAGGTGTTGGTGCCTCTCATGGTGCCGTTCAGGGTCTATTTTTGGTTTTCGCCCTCTAATGCCATTTTTTAAACCTAATTATATTTTTTTAAATTATCACCGTATTCTCAAACTCGGAGTCCCGTGATCGTGCGGTCAGTTCCTACGAGTTACATTGGTCCCGTGCGAGGTGTTGGTACCACTCATAGGGCCGTTCTCGGGCTGTGTCAGGTTTTTTCCTTCTAACACCATGTTTTTAAGCCTAACTCTAAAAATTTACAAATTATCATCGTATTCTCAAACCGGGAGTCCCGTGTTCACACGGGAAGTTCCTACGAGTTACATTGGTCCCGTGGGAGGTATTGGTGCCACTCATGGGCCCATTCGGGGGCTGTTTTGAGATTTCACCCACGAATGATATATTTTAATGCCTAAGTTTAGAAATATGCAAATTATCATTGTATTTTCAAATCATGAGTTCCATGATCACGTGGTCAGTTCCTACGAGTTACATTGGTCTCATGCGAGGTGTTGGTGCCCATCATGAGGCCATTCGGGGGCTGTGTCCTATTTTTGCCTTCTAATGCTATATTTTTAAGCCTAAGTCTAGAAAATTTTAAATTATCATCATATTCTGAAATAGGGAGGCCCGTGATCACGCGATAATTTTCTAGTAGTTATATTGGTCCCGTGCAAGGTGTTTGTTCCACTCACAAGGCCGTTCGGGATTTGTTTCGAGTTTTCACCCACTAACGCTATGTTTTTATGCCTAAGTCTAACAGTTTGAAAATTATCATCATAGTCTCAAATCGGGAGGCCCGTGATGGCGCGGTTAGTCCCTACAAGTTACATTGGCCCCGTGCGAGGAGTTGGTGCCTCTCACGGGGCCGTTTGGGGTCTGTTTTTGGGTTTTGCCTTGTAATGCCATTTTTTTAAGCCTAAGTCTATATTTTTTTAAATTATCATCTTATTATCAAACCGGGAGTCCTAAGATCATGCGATAAGCTCCTAAGAGTTACATTGGTCCCGTGCAAGGATTTTTTCCACTCACATGGCTATTCGGGGGCTGCGTCAGGTTTTTGCCTTCTAACGCCATGTTTTTAAGCCTAAGTCTTAAAATTTTAAAATTATTATCGTATTATCAAACCGAGAGTTCGGTGATCGTGCGGTAAGTTCTTACATGTTACATTGGTCTCGTGTGAGGTGTTGGTGCCACTCAGAGGGCCGTTTGGGGGCTGTTTCGAGTTTTTACTGACTAACACCATGTTTTTATGCCTAAGTCTAGCGGTATGAAAATCATCATTGTATTCTCAAATTGGGAGGCCTGTGATCGCGCGGTTAGTTCCTAGGAGTTACATTGGTCCCGTGCGAGGTGTTGGTGCCTCTCACGGGGCCGTTCGGGGGCTGTTTTTGGGTTTCGCCCTCTAATGACGTTTTTTATGCCTAAGTCTATATTTTTTAAAATTATCATCGCTTCTTAAACTAGGAGTCCCGTGATCGCGCGGGAAGTTCCTACGAGTTGCATTGGTCCCGTGGTAGGTATTGGTGCCACTCACGGGCCCATTCGGGGGATGTTTCGGGATTTCACCCATGAATGATATGTTTTTATGCCTAAGCTTAGAAATATACAAATTTTCATCGTATTTTCAAATCGGGAGTCCCGTGATCACGCGATCAGTTCCTATGAGTTACATTTGTCTCGTGCGAGGTGTTGGTGCCACTCATGGGGCCGTTCTGGGGCTTGTCGTGTTTTTTCCTTCTAACACTATGTTTTTAAGCCTAAATCTAGAAATTTTCAAATTATCGTCGTATTCTCAAATCGGGAGGCCCATGATCGGGCGATAAGTTTTTACGAGTTACATTGGTCCCTTGCGAGGTGTTGGTTGTCGTTCGGGGGATGTTTCGGGTTTTCACCCACTAACGCCATGTTTTTATGCCTAAATCTAGTAGTATGAAAATTATCATCGTATTCTTAAATCTGGAGGCCCGTGATCGTGCAGTTAGTCCCTACGAGTTACATTGGTCCCGTGCGAGGTGTTGGTGCCTCTCATGGGTCCGTTCGGGGGCTATTTTTGGATTTCGTCCTCTAATGCCATTTTTTTAAGCCTAAGTCTATATTTTTTCAAATTATAATCGTATTCTCAAACCGTGAGTCCCAAGATCACGCGGTAAGTTCCTACGAGTTACATTGGCCCCGTGCGAGGTGTTGGTGCCACTCAGAGGGCTGTTCGGGGGCTGTGTCGGGTTTTTGCCTTCTAACGCCATGTTTTTAAGCCTAAGTCTTAAAATTTTAAAATTATTGTTGTATTCTCAAACCGAGAGTCCGATGATTGTGCGATAAGTTCTTACGTGCTACATTGGTCTCGTGCGAGGTGTTGGTGCCACTTATAGGGTCGTTCGGGGGCTGTTTCGGGTTTTCACCCACTAACGCCATGTTTTTATGCCTAAGTCTAGTAGTATGAAATTATCACTATATTCCCAAACCAAGAGTCCCATGATCGTGCAGTTAGTCCCTAAGTGTTACATTGGTCCCATGTGAGGTATTGGTGCCTCTCACGAGCTCGTTCAGGAGATGTTTCTATGTTTCGTCCTCTAATGCCATTTTTTAAGCCTAAGTATATATTTTTCAAAATTATCATCGTATTCTTAAACCAGGAGTTCCGCGATCGCGCGATTAGTTTCTACGAGTTACTTTAGTCCCGTGTGAGGTGTTGGTGCCACTCACAGGGCTGTTCGATGGTTGTGTCGGGTTTTTGCCTTCTAACACAATGTTTTTAAGCCTAACTCAAGAAATTTAGAAATTATCATCCTTGTCTCAAACCGGGAGTCCCGTGATCACGCAATAAGTTCCTACGAGTTATTTTGGTCCCGTGCGAGGTGTTGGTGCCACTCACCGGTCCGTTCGGGGGATGTTTTTAGGGTTTTACTCACTAACGTAATGTTTTTATGCCTAAATCTAGAAATATACAAATTATCGTCATATTCTCAAAATGGGTGTCCCGTGATCGCATGGTCAGTCCCTACGAGTTACTTTGGTTGTGTTCGAGGTGTTAGGGCATCTCACGGGGACGTTCGATAGTTGTTTCTGGGTTTCGCCCTCTAATGCCCTTTTTAAGAGTAAGTATATATATTTTCAAATTATCATCGTATTCTTGAACTAGGAGTTTCGTGACGGCAAGGTCAGTTTCTACTAGTTACATTGTATTGTGCGAGGTGTTGGTGCGTCTCACGGGGCCGTTCGGGGGCTGTTTTGGATTTTCACCAACTAATGCCATGTTTTTATGCTCAAGTCTAGCAATATGCAAATTATCATCATATTCCTAAACCAGGAGTCCAGTGATCATGAAGTTAGTCCCTATGAGTTACATTGGTCCTGTGCGAGGTGTTGGTGCCTCTCACGGGGCCGTTCGGGGGCTATTTTTGGGTTTCGCCCTGTAATGCCATTTTTAAGCCTAAGCCTATATTTTTTCAAATTATCATTGTATTCTCAAACCGAGTGTCCTGTGATCGCGCGGTAAGTTCCTACGAGTTACATTGGTCCCGTGTGAGGTGTTGGTGCCACTCACTGGGCCATTCGGGGGCTGTGTCGGGTTTTTGCCTTCTAACGCCATGTTTTTAAGCCAAACTCAAGAAAATTTTAAGTTATCATTGTATTGTCAAACTGGGAGTCCCGTTATGGTGCGTTAAGTTTCTATGACTAATATTAGTTCCGTGCGAGGTGTTGGTACCATTCACAGGGCCGTTCGGGGGATGGGTCGGATTTTTGCCTTCTAAAGCCAAGTTTTTATGCCTAACTATAGAAATTTGCAAATTATTATCGTATTCTCAAACTGAGAGTCCCGTGATCGTGAGGTAAGTTTCTGCGAGTTACGTTGGTCCCATGCGAGGTGTTGCTGCCACTCATGGGGTCTTTCTGTGGCTGTTTTGGATTTTCACCCACTAAAACCATGTTTTTATGCCTAAGTCGAGAAATATTCAAATTATCATCGTATTCTCAAACCGGGAGGACCGTTATTACTTGATAAGTTTTTACGAGTTACATTGGTCCCGTGTGAGGTGTTAGTGCCACTCACAGGGCTGTTCAGGGGGCTATTTTGGGTTTTCCCCCACTAACGCCATGTTTTTATGCCTAATTCTAAAAATATGCAAATTATCATCGTATTATGAAACCGTTAGTCCCATTATCGCGCGGTTTGTTCCTACAAGTTACATTGGTCCCGTGCGAGGTGTTGGTGACACTCACGGGGCCATTCGGGGGTTGCGTCATGTTTTATCCTTCTAAAACTATGTTTTTAAGCCTAAGTCTAGAAATTTGCAAATTATCATCATATTCTCAAATCGAGAGGCCCGTGATCACGCAGTAAGTTTCTACGAGTTATATTGGTCCCGTGCGAGGTATTGGTGCCACTCATAAGGCTTTTCAGGGGTTGTTTAGATTTTTCATCCACTAACGCCATGTTTTTATTCCTAAGTCTAGAAATATGAAAATAATCATCGTATTGTCAAACCGTGAGTCCCGTCATCGCGCGATCTGTTCCTACGAGTTACATTGGTCCCGTGTGAGGTGTTGGTGCCACTCACGGGTCCGTTCAGTGGATGTGTCTTGTTTTTGCCTTCTCACGCCATGTTTTTTAGCCTAAGTCTAGAAATTTTAAAATTATTATCGTATTCTCAAATCGGGAGTCTTGTAATCATGTGGTATGTTCCTACGTGCTTCATTGGTTCGTGCGAGGTGTTGCTGCCACTCAAGGGGCTGTTCGGGGGTTGTTTTGAGCTTTCACCAACAAATGCCATGTTTTTATGCTTAAGTCTAGAAGTATGAAAATTATCATCGTATTCCCAAACCAGGAGTCCACTGATCGCACGGTAAGTTCCTACGAGTTGCATTGGTCCTGATCGAGGTGTTAGTGCGACTCACGGGATCTTTCGGGGACTATTTTCAGGGTTTTACCCACTAACGCCATGTTTTTATGCCTAAGTCTAGAAATATGCAAATTATCGTTGTATTCTCAAAATGGGTGTCCCATGATCGCCCGACCAATCCCTACAAGCTACATTGGTTCCGTGCGAAGTGTTAGTGCATCTCACGGGGCCGTTCGGTAGCTGTTTCTGGATATCACCCTCAAATGCCATTATTTAAGACTAAGTCTATATATTTTTAAATTATAATTGTATTCTCAAACTCGTAGTTCCGTGACTGCAAGGTCAGTTTTTACGAGTTACATTGGTCCCATGCGGGGTGCTGGTGCCTCTAACGGGGCTGTTCGAGGGCAATTTTGCATTTTCACCAACTAACGCCGTGTTTTTATGCTTAAGTCTAGTTGTATGCAAGTTATCCTCGTATTCCCAAACCAGGAGTCCAGTGATCACGCAGTTAGTCCCTACGAGTTACATTGGTCCCGTGTGAGGTGTTGGTGCCTCTCACGGGGCCGTTCGGGGGCTGTTTCTTGGTTCTGCCCTCTAATGCCATTTTTTAAGCCTAAGTATATATCTTTTCAAATTATCATTGTATTCTCAAATCGGGAGTCCCACGATCACGCGGTCAGTTCCTACGAGTTACGTTAGTCCCGTGCGAGGTGTTGGTGCCACTCACCGGGCCGTTCGGGGTTTTCGTGGGGTTTTTGCCTTCTAACGCCATGTTTTTAAGCCAAAGTTAAGGAATTTGTAAATTATCATTGTATTCTTAAACCGGAAGTCTCGTGATCACGCGTTAAGTTTCTACGAGTTACATTGGTCCTGTGCGAGGTGTTGGTGCCACTCACGGAGTCGTTCGGGGGTTATGTCGAGGTTTTGCCTTCTAACGCCAAGTTTTTATGCCAAACTATAAAAATTTGGAAATTATCGTTGTATTCTTAAACCAGGAGTCCCGTGATCGCGCAGTAAGTTCTTGCGAGTTACGTTTGTCCCAAGTAAGGTGTTACTGCCACTCACGGGGTTGTTTTGGGGATGTTTCAGGTTTTCACGCAATAACGCCACATTTTTATGACTAAGTATAGAAATGTGCAAATTATCATTGTATTCTCAAACCATGAGTTCCGTGGTCACACGGTCAATTCCTACGAGTTACATTGGTCCCTTGCAAGGTGTTAGTGCCACTCACGGGGCCGTTCAGGGTTTGTGTCGAGTTTTGTTCTTCTTAAGCGATATTTTTAAGGCTGAGTCGAGAAATTTGCAAATTATCATCGTATTCTCAGACTGGGAGTCCCGTGATCATGCGGTAAGTTCCTACGAGTTACATTGGTCGCATGCAAGGTGCTGGTGCCACTCACTAGGCTGTTCGGGAGTTGTTTCGAGTTTTCACTCACTAACGCCATGTTTTTAATGCCTAAGTCTAGAAGTATGCAAATTATCATCATATTCCCAAAGTAGGAGTCCAGTGATCACGCAATTAGTCCGTACGAGTTACACTGGTCCCGTGCAAGATGTTGATGCCTCTCACGGGGCCGTTCGGGGGCTATTTTTGGGTTTCTCCCTCTAATGCCAATTTTTTAAGCCTAAGTCTATATTTTTTCAAATTATCATTGTATTCTCAAATCGGGAGTCCCGTGATCGCACGGTCAGCTCCTACAAGTTACGTTAGTCTCGTGCGAGGTGTTGGTGCCACTCACCAGGCCGTTCGGAGGCTGTGTAGGGTTTTTGCCTTCTAACGCAAAGTTTTTAAACCTAACTCAAGAAATTTGCAAATTATCATCGTATTCTTAAACCAGGATTCCCGTGATCGCGGGGTAAGTTCCTACGATTTATATTGGTCCCGTGCAAGGTGTTTGTGCGACTCACGGACCGTTCGGGGATGTTTTTAGGGTTTTACCCACTAACGCCATATTTTTATGCCTAAGTCTAAAAATATGCAACTTATCATCGTATTCTCAAAATGGGTATCCCGTGATCGCCCGGCCAGTCCCCACGAGTTACATTGGTTCCGTGCGAGGTGTTAGGGCATCTCACGAGGCCGTTCGGTAACTGCATCTGGGTATCGTCCTCAAATGCGATTTTTTAAGAATAAGTCTATATATTTTCTAATTATCATCGTATTCTCAAACTTGAAGTTTTATGTCCACAAGGTCAGTTTCTATGAGCTACATTGGTCCCGTGTGAGGTACTGGTGCATCTCACGGGGACGTTCGGGGGAAGTTTCTGGTTTTCACCAACTAACTCCATGTTTTTATTCTTAAGTCTAGCAGTATGAAAACTATCATCGTATTCCCAAACCCAGAGTCCAGTGATCGCGCGATTAGTCCCTGCGAGTTAGATTGGTCCCGTGCGAGGTGTTGGTGCCTCTCACGGGGCCGTTCGGAGGCTATTTTTGGGTTTCGCCCTCTAATGCCAATTTTTCAAGAGTAAGTCTATATTTTTTCAAATTATCATCATATTCTCAAATTAGGAGTCCCATGATTGCACGTTAAATTCCTACGAGTTACATTGGTCCCGTACGAAGTGTTGGTCCCACTCACCGGGCCGTTCGGGGGCTCTGTTGGGTTTTTGACTTCTAACGCCATATCTTAAAACCAAACTCAAGAAATTTGCAAATTATCATTGTATTCTTAAATTGAGAGTCCCGTGATCGCGTATTAAGCTTCTAAGAGTTACATTGGTCCCGTGCGAGGTTTTGATGCCATTCACGCGACCGTTCGGGGGTTGTGTCGGGTTTTTGCCTTCTAACGCCAAGTTTTTATGCCTAACTATTAGAATTTGCAAATTATCATCGTATTCATAAACCAGGAGTCCCGTCATCATGCACTAAGTTTCTGTGAGTTACGTTAGTCCCATGCGAGGTGTTGCTGCCACTCACGGGGTCGTTCTAGGGCTGTTTTGTGTTTTCACCCACTATCGCCATGTTTTTATGCCTAAGTCTAGAAATGTGCAAATTATTATCGTATTCTCAAACCGTGAGTTTCATAGTCGCGCGATCAGTTCCTACGAGTTACATTTGTCCCGTGCGAGGTGTTGGTGCTACTCACGAGGCCGCTCGGGGGCTATTATAGGTTTTCACCCATTAACGCCATGGTTTTATTCATAAGTCTAGAAGAATGCAAATTATCATCATATTCCCAAACCCGGAGTCCGATGATCGTGCAGTTAGCCCCTATGAGTTACACTGGTCCCATGCGAGATGTTGGTGCCTCTCACCCGGCCGTTCGAGGGCTATTTTTCGGTTTTTCCCTCTAATGCCATTTTTTTAAGCCTAAGTCTATATTTTTAAAATTATTATCGTATTCTCAAATCGGGAGTCCCGTGATCATGCGATCAGTTCCTACGAGTTACATTAGTCCCATGCGAGGTGTTGGTGCCACTCACGGAGCCGTTCAGGGGCTTTGTCAGGTTTTTACCTTCTAACGCCATGTCTTTATGCATAACTATAAAAATTTGCAAATTATCGTTGTATTCTAAAACCAGGAGTCCCTTGATCGTGCGATAAGTTTCTGCGAGTTACATTGGTCCCATGCGAGATGTTGGTGCCACTAACGGGGTCGTTCTGGGGATGTTTGAGGTTTTCACCCACTAACGCCATTTTTTCATGCCTAAGTCTAGAAATATGCAAATTATCCTCGTATTCCCAAACTAGGAGTCCAGTGGTAGCGCAGTCAGCCCCTATGAGTTACATTGGTTCCGTGTGAGGTGTTGGTGCCTCTCACGGGGCCTTTCGGGGGTTGTTTCTGGGTTCTGCCCTCTAATGCCATTTTTTAAGCCTAAGTATATATTTTTTCAAATTATTATCGTATTCTCAAACCGAGAGTCCCACGATCACATGGTCAGTTCCTACGAGTTACATTAGTCCCGTGTGAGGTGTTGGTGCTACTCACCAGACCGTTCAGGAGTTTTGTGGGGTTTTTTCCTTCTAGCGCCATGATTTTAAGCCAAACTCAAGGAATTTTCAAATTGTCATTGTATTCTTAAAACGGGAGTCCCGTGATTATGCGTTAAGTTTCTACGAGTTAGATTGGTCCCGCGCGAGGTGTTGGTGCCACTCACGGGGCTGTTCAGAGGTTGTTTCGGGGTTTTTCCCTTTAATGCCAAGTTTTTATGCCTAACTATAGAAATTTGCAAATTATCATCGAATTCTCAAGCCAGGAGTCCCATGATCACGCAGTAAGTTTCTACGAGTTACGTTGGTCCCAAGCGAGGTGTTGTTGCCACTCATGGGGTTGTTCTGGGGCTGTTTCGGGTTTTCACCCACTAATGCCATGTTTTTATGCCTAAGTCTAGAAATGTGCAAATTATCATCGTATTCTCAAACCATAAGTTTCGTGGTCACGCGGTCAGTTCCTAAGAGTGACATTTGTCCTATGCGAGGTGTTAGTACCACTCACGGGGCTTTTCGGGGGCTGTGTCAGGTTTTTGCCTTCAAAAGTCATGTTTTTAAGCCTAAGTCTAGAAATTTGCAAATTATCATCGTATTATCAGATCGAGAGTCCTGTGATCACACGATACGTTCTTATGAGTTACATTGGTCGCTTGCGAGGTGTTGGTGCCACTCACGAGCCCGTTCGAGGGCTGTTTCGGGTTTTCACCCACTAAAGCTAGGGTTTTATGCTTAAGTCTAGCAGTATGAAAATTATCACCTTATTACCAAACCAGGAGTCTGGTGATCGTGCAGTTAGTCCCTACGAGTTACACTGGTCCCATGCGAGATGTTGGTGCCTCTCACGGGGCCGTTCGGGGTTGTTTTTCAGTTTTACCCTCTAATTCCATTTTTTTAAGCCTAAGTCTATATTTTTCAAATTATCAGCGTATTATAAAATGGGGAGTTCCGTGATCGCGCGGTCAGTTCCTAAGAGTTACATTGGTCCTGTATGATGTGTTGGTGTCACTCACGGGGCCATTCGGGGGCTGTGTCGGGTTTTTGCCTTCTAACGCCATGTTTTTATACCTAACTATAGAAATTTGCAAATTATCATTATTTTCTCAAACCAGAAGTCCCGTGATCGCGCGATAAGTTTCTGCGAGTTACATTGGTGCCATACGAGGTGTTGGTGCCAATCACGGTGTCGTTATGTGGCTGTTTCAGGTTTTCACCCACTAACGCTATTTTTTTATGCCTAAGTCTTGAAATATACAAATTATCATCATATTCTGAAACCAGGAGTCCAGTTATCACACGGTCAGTCCCTACGAGTTACATTGGTCCCGTGTGAGGTGTTGGAGCCTCTCATGGGGTCATTCGGGGGCTGTTTCTGGGCTTTACCCTCTAATGCCATTTTTTAAGCCTAAGTATATATTTTTTCAAATTATCATCGTATTTTCAAACCTGGACTCTCGTGATCACGCAGTCAGTTCCTACGAGTTACGTTAGTCCCGTGCGAGGTGTTGGTGCCACTCACCGGGCCGTTCGGGGGTTGTGTGGGGTTTTTGGCTTCTAACGCAATATTTTTAAGCCTAAGTCAAGAAATTTGCAAATTATCCTCGTATTCTCAAACCATGAGTCTCGTGATCGCGCGATCAGTTCCTACGAGTTACATTGGTCTCGTGCGAGGTCTTGGTGCCACTCACGGGACCGTTCAGGGGCTGTGTCGAGTTTTTGACTTCTAACGCTATGTTTTTAAGCCTAACTCTAGAAATTTGTAAATTATTATCGTATTGTAGAATCTGGAGGCCTATGATTGCGCGGTAAGTTTCTACGAGTTACGTTGGTCCCGTGCGAGGAGTTAATTCCACTCACAGGGTGTTCGGGGGCTATTTCGAGTTTTCACAAACTAATGCCATGTGTTTATGCCTAAGTCTAAAAATATGAAAATTTTCATCGTATTCTCAAACTATGAACCCGTGATCGCGCGATCAGTTCCTATAAGTTACATTGGTCCCTTGCAAGGTGTTGGTGCCACTCACAGGGCTGTTCGGGGGATGTGTTAAGTTTTTGCCTTCTAATGCAAATTTTTAAGCCTAACTCAAGAAATTTGCAAATTATTATTATATTCTCAAACCGGGAGTCCCATGATCACGCGTTAAGTTTCTATGAATTACATTGGTCCCGTGTGAGGTGTTGTTTCCTCTCACGGGACTGTGTCGAGTTTTTGCCTTCTAACGCCATATTTTTAATCCTAAGTCTAGAAATTAGAAAATTATCATCGTATTCTCAAATCGGGAATCCATGATCATGCGGTAAGTTCCTATGTGTTACATTGGTCCTGGGTGAGGTGTTGGTGCCACTCACAGGGATGTTCGGGGGTTGTTTCAGGTTTTCACACACTAATGCCATGTTTTTATGCCTAAGTCTAGCAGTATGAAAATTATCGTTGTATTCCCAAAAAAGGAGTCCCGTGATCACATGGTCAGTCCCTACAAGTTTCATTGGTCCCGTGTGAGGTGTTAGTACCTCTCACGGGGCTGTTTAGGGAGTGTTTCTGGGTTTCACCCTTTATTGACATTTTTTAAGCCTAAGTGTATATTTTTTCAAATTATCATCATATTTTCAAATCGGGGGTCCCGTGATTATTCAGCCAATTTCTACGAGTTACGTTAGTCCCGTGCGAGGTGTTGGTGCCACTCACAGGGCCGTTCGGGTGCGGTGTCGGGTTTTTTCCTTCTAACCAAATGTTTTTAAGCCAAGCCCAAGATATTTTCACATTATCATCGTATTCTCAAATCGGGAGTCCCATGATCGTGCGATAAGTTCCTACGAGTTACATTGGTCCAGTGCGAGGTGTTGGTGCCACTCACGGGACCGTTCGGGGGGATATTTTTAGGTTTTTACCCACTAACGCAATGTTTTTATGCCTAAGTGTATAAATATACAAATTATCGTCATATTCTCAAAATGGGTGTTCCGTGATCGCGGAGTCAGTCCCTACGTGTTACATTGGTCCCGTGCGAGGTGTTAGTGCCTCTCACGAGGCCGTTCGTTAGCTGTTTCTGGGTTTCGCCCTCTAATACAATTTTTTTAAGACTAAGTCTATATATTTTCAAATTATCATCGTATTCTCAAATTGGGAGTTTTGTGACTGCAAGGTCTATTTCTACGAGTTACATTGGTCCCGTGCGAGGTGTTGGTGCCTCTCATGGGGCCGTTCGGGGGCTGTTTCGGGTATTCACTAACTAACGTCATATTTTTAAGCCTAAGTTTAGAAATATGCAAATTATCGTCGCATTTTCAATTCGAGAGCACCGTGATCATGCAGCCAGTTCCTACGAGTTACATTGGTCCTGTGCGAGGTGTTAGTGCCACTCACGGGGTCGTTCGAGGGTTGTGTCGGCTTTTTGCCTTCTATCGCCATGTTTTTAAGCCTAAGTCTAGAAATTTGCAAATTATCATCGTATTCTGAAATCGGGAGTCCCGTGATCCGCGTTAAGTATCTACGAGTTACATTTGTCTCGTGCGAGGTGTTGGTGCCACTCACGGGGCCGTTTAGGGGCTATTTTGGGTTTTCACCCACTAACGCCATATTTTTATGCCTAAATCTAGAAATATGTAAATTATCATCGTATTCTCAAATTGGGAGTTTCGTGATCACGCAGTCAGTTCCTACGAGTTACATTGGTCCCGTGCGAGGTGTTGGTGCCACTCACTAGGCCGTTCGGGGGATGTGTCGAGTTTTTTACTTCTAATGCCATATTTTTAAGCCTAACTCAAGAAATTTGAAAATTATTTTCATATTCCCAGAGTGAGTGTCCCATGATCGCGCGGTAAGTTCCTACGAGTTACATTCGTCCCGTGCGAGGTGTTGGTGCCATTCATGAGGCCGTTCGGGGACTGTGTTAGTTTTTTTCCTTATAACACCATGTTTTTATTCCTAACTCAATAAATTTGGAAATTATCATCATATTGTGAAACTGGGAGTCCACTGATCGGGCGATAAGTTCCTATAAGTTACATTGGTTCCATGCGAGGAGTTGGTACCACTCCGGGGGCGTTCGGGGGCTGTGTCGGGTTTTTGCCTTCTAATGCCATGTTTTTATGCCTAAGTCTAGAAATATGTAAATTATCGTTTCATTCTCAAACCGGGAGTTTCGGGATCACGTGGTCAGTCCCTACAAATTACATTGGTCCTGTGTGAGGTGTTGGTGCCTCTCACGGGGCCGTTCATTGGCTGTTTATGCGTTTCGCCCTCTAATGCCCTTTTTTAAGCCTAAGTCCATTTATTCTCAAATTATCATCGTATTCTAAAATTAGGATTTTCGTGATTGCACGATCAGTTTCTACGACTTACATAAGTCCCGTGCGAGGTGTTGGTGCCTCTCATGGGGCCGTTTGTGGGATGTTTTGGGTTTTCACCCATTAATGTCATGTTTTTATGCCTAGGTCAAGAAATATGGAAATTATCATCGTATTCTGAAACTGGGAGTCCCGTGATCGTGTGGCCATTTCCTACAAGTTACATTGGTCCCGTGCAAGGTGATGGTGCCACTCACGCGATCGTTCGGGGACTGTGTCAGGTTTTTTTCTTCTAACGCCATGTTTTTAAGCCTAAGTGTAAAAATTTACAAATTATTGTTGTATTCTCAAACCGAGAGTCTGGTGAGCGCACGGTTAGTTCCTACGAGTTACATTAGTCCCTTAAGAGGTGATGGTGCCTCTCATGTGGCTGTTTGGGGGATGTTTTGGGTTTTCGCCTGTAACACCATATTTTTAAGCCTAAGTCTAATATATTAAAATTATCCTTGTATTCTCAAACGGGAGTTCGGTGAGTGCGCGGTCAGTTCATACGAGTTACATTGGTCCCGTGCGAGATGTCGGTGCCTCTTACGGGGCTGTTCGATGGCTGTTTTAGGTTTTCATCCTCTAATGCCATATTTTCAAACTAGGAGTCTCCTGATCGCACAGTCAGTTCCTACGAGTTACATTTGTCCCGTGCGAGGTGTCAGTGCCTCTCACGGGGCCGTTTGGGGGATGTTTCAGGGTGTCGCCCTCTAATGCCGTGTTTTTAAGCCCAAATTTAAATATTTTAAAATTATTATTGTATTATCAAAACGGGAGTCTGGTGAGGGTGCAATCAGTTCCTACGAATTAATTTGGTACCGTACGAGGTTTCGGTGCCTCTCATGGAGCCGTTCGAGGGATGTTTTGGGTTTTCTCCCTCTAATGCCATATTTTTAATCCTAAGTCCCGATATTTTTGAAATTATCCTCGTATTGTCAAATCGGGAGTCCCAAGATCGCGCGATAACTTCCTACGAGTTACATTATTCCCGTGCGAGGTGTTGGTGCCACTCACGGGGACGTTCGACGGTTGTTTTGGGTTTTCACCCACTAACGCCATATTTTTATGCCTAAGTCTAGAAATATGAAAAGTCATATTCTCAAACTGGTAGTCCCGTGATTGCACGATCAGTTCTTGTGAGTTACATTGGTCCCGTACGAGGTGTTGGGACCACTCACAGGGCCGTTCGGGGGAAATTTTGGGTTTTTGTCTTCTAACGCCATGATTTTAAGCCTGAGTCTAAAAATTTGTAAATTAACATCGTATTCTCAAATCGGGTGTCCTTTGATCACGCGGTAAGTTCCTACGAGTTACATTGGTCCCGTTCGAGGTGTTGGTGCCACTAACGGGGCTGTTCGGGGTATGTTTCGAGTTTTCACCCACTAACGCCATGTTTTTATTCCCAAGTCTTGAATATGCAAATTATCTCCCTACTTTCACAGCGGGAGTACCGTGATCACGCGGTAAGTTCCTATGATTTACATTAGTCCCATATGAGGTGTTGGTGACACTCACGGGACCGTTCAGGAGTTGTTTTGAGCTTTCACCCACTAACACCATCTTTTTATGCCTAAGTCTTGAAATATACAAATTGTCATCGTAATCTTGTATTAGGAGTCCCATGATCGCGCAGTCACTTCCTACGAGTTACATTGCTCCCATTCGAGGTGTTGGTGCCACTCAAGGGGCCGTTCGGGGGTTGTTTTGAGTTTTCACCCACTAATGCCATGTTTTTATGCCTAAGTCTAGAAATATGCAAATTATCATTGTATTCTCAAATCGAGAGTCCCTTTATCACGCGGTCCATTCCTACGAGTTACATTGGTCCCGTGCGAGGTGTTGGTGCCACTTACGAGGCCATTCGGGGGGCTATTTTGGGTTTTCACCCACTAACGCTATGTTTTTATGCCTAAATCTAAAAATATGTAAATTATCATGGTATTCTCAAAATGGGAGTTTCGTGATCACGTAGTCAGTTCCTACGAGTTATATTGGTCCCGTACGAGGTGTTGGTGCCACTCACTGGGCCGTTCGGGGGATTTGTCGGGTTTTTGACTTCTAATGTGATATTTTTAAGCCTAACTCAAGAAATTTGAAAATTATTGTCATATTCCCAGACCGAGTGTCCCGTGATCGCGCGGTAAGTTCCTACGAGTTACATTCGTCTCGTGCGAGGTGTTGGTGCCATTCATGGGGCCATTCGGGGACTGTGTTAGCCTTTTGCCCCTATAACACCATGTTTTTATGCCTAACTCAAGAAATTTGCAAATTATCATCATATTGTCAAACCGACAGTCCACTGATCGGGCGGTAAGTTCCTATAAGTTACATTGGTCCCATGCGAGGAGTTGGTACCACTCCGGGAGGCGTTCAGGGGCTGTGTCGAGTTTTTGCCTTCTAATACCACGTTTTTATGCCTAAGTCTAGAAATATGTAAATTATCATATCATTCTCAAATCGGGAGTTTCGGGATCACGCGGTCAGTCCCTACGAGTTACATTGGTCCCGTGCGAGGTGTTGTTGCCTCTCACGGGGCCGTTCATTGGATGTTTTGGGTTTCTCCCTCTAATGCCATTTTTTAAGCCTAAGTCTATATATTCTCAAATTATCTTTGTATTCTCAAACTGAGAGTTTCGTGACTGCATGGTCAATTTTTATGAGTTATATTAGTCCCGTGTGAGGTGTTGGTGCCTCTCACGGGGCCGTTTGGGGATTGTTTTGGGTTTTCACCCACTAATGCCGTGTTTTTATGCCTAAGTCAAGAAATATGCAAATTACCATCGTATTCTGAAATCGCGAGTCTCGTGATCGTGTGGTCATTTCCTACGAGTTACATTGGTGCCGTGCAAGGTGATGGTGCCACTCACGCGACCATTCGGGGGCTGTGTCAGGTTTTTGCCTTCTAGCGCCATGTTTTTAAGCCTAAGTCTAGAAATTTACAAATTATTGTCGTATTCTCAAACCGGGAGTCTGGTGAGCTCGCGGTCAGTTCCTATGAGTTATATTGGTCCCGTGCGAGGTAATGGTGCCTCTCATGTGGCCAGTTGGGGGATGTTTTGGGTTTTTGCCTATAACGCCATGTTTTTAAGCCAAAATCCTAATATATTAAAATTATGCTTGTATTCTCAAACTGGGTGTCCCATTTCAGGGACGTTTGGGGGATGTTTCGGGGTGTCACCCTCAAACGCCATGTTTTTAAGCTCAAATGTAGATATTTTCAAATTATCATCGTATTCTCAAATCGAGAGTTTGGTGAGGGCGCGACCAGTTCCTACGAGTTAAATTGGTACCGTTTGAGGTTTTGGTGCCTCTCACGGGGCCGTTCGCAGCTGTTTTGGGTTTTTAACCTCTAACACCATATTTTAATCCTAAGTGTCGATATTTTCAAATTATCCTCGTATTGTCCAATCGGGAGTCCCGTGATTGCGCGATAAGTTCCTATGAGTTACATTGATCTTTTGTGAGGTGTTGGTATCACTCACGAGGCCGTTCAGCGGCTGTTTTGGGTTTTCACCCACTAATGCCATATTTTCATGCATAAGTCTAGAAATATGCAAATTATCATCATATTCTCAAACTGGGAGTCCCCGTGATTGCGTGATCAGTTCCTACGACTCACATTGGTCCCGTACGAGTTGTTGGTACAACTCACGGGGCCGTTCAGGGGTTGTGTCAGGTTTTTGCCTTCTAACTCCATGTTTTAAACCTAAGTCTAAAAATTTGTTAATTATCATCGTATTCTCAAACCTGGTGTCCCTTGATCACGCGGTAAGTTCCTATGAGTTACATTGGTCCCGTGCGAGGTGTTGGTTCCACTCATGGGGTCGTTCGGGGTTGTTTCGGGTTTTCACCCACTAACACCATGTTTTTATGACCAAGTCTAGAATTATGCAAATTATCATCATATTCTCAAATTGAGAGTCCCGTGATTGCGCGATTAGTTCCTATGAGTTACATTGGTCCTGTGAGAGGTGTTGGTGCCACTCACGGGGCCGTTCAGGGGCTGTGTCGTGTTTTTTCTTTCTAACGCAATATTTTTAAGCCTAAGTCTAATAATTTGTTAATTATCATCGTATTCTCAAACCGGGTGTCTCTTGATTGCGCGGTAAGTTCCTACGAGTTACAGTGGTCCCGTGCGAGGTGTTGGTGCCATTCACGGGACGTTCGTGGACTGTAGAAGGTTTTTGACATCTAACACCATGTTTTTATGCCTAACTCAAGAAATTTGAAAATTATCCCCGTATTCTTAAACCAGGAGTCCCATGGTCACACAGTAAGTTCCTACGAGTTACATTGGTCCCATGCGAGGTATTGGTGCCACTCATGGGGCCATTCGGGGGATGTTTCAGTTTATCACCCACTAACGCCATATTTTTATGCCTAAGTCTAGAAATATACAAATTATCATCGTATTCTAAAATCGAGAGTCCTGTGATCGCGCAATCAGTCCCCACGAGTTATTTATCCCGTGCGAGGTGTTAGTGCTTCTCACGGGGTCATTCATTGGTTATTTATGGGTTTCTCCTTCTAATGACATTTTGTAAGCCTAAGTCTATATATTTTGAAATTATCATCGTATTCTCAAACCAGGAGTTTCGTGAGTGCACGGTTAGTTTCTACGAGTTTCATTGGTCCCGTGCGAGGTGTTGGTGCCTCTCACGGGGCCGTTCGGGGGCTATTTCGGGTTTTCACCAACTAACGCCACGTTTTTATGCTTAAGTCTAGCAGTATGCAAATTATCATCATATTCTCAAACCAAGAGTCCAGTGATCGCGCAGTTAGTCCCTACGAGTTAGATTGGTCCCGTGCGAGGTGTTGGTGCCTCTCACGGGAGCTGTTTTTGGGTTTCGCTGTCTAATGCCATTTTTTTAAGCCTAAGTCTATATTTTTTCAAATTATCATCATATTCTCAAATCGGGAGTCCCATGATCGCGCTGTAAGTTCCTTCGAGTTACATTAGTCCCGTACGAGGTGTCGGTGCCTCTCAAGGGGCCGTTCGGGGGATGTTTTGATTTTTTGTCCTCTAACACCATATTTTTAAGGCCAACTCCTGATATATGCAGATTATCATCGTATTCTCAAACTTGGAGTCCTGTGATCGCGCTGTTAGTTCCTAGATGTTGTATTTGTCCCGTGCGAGGTGTCGGTGCCTCTCACGGGGCCATTTGGGGTATGTTTTAGGGTGTCATCCTCTAACACCGTGTTTTTAAGCCCAAATCTAAATATTTTCAAATTATCATCGTATTCTCAAACCGGGAGTCTGGTGAGCACGCGGCCAGTTCCTAGGAGTTACATTGGTCGCTTGCAAGGTGTCGGTACCTCCCACGAGTTCGTTCACGGGTTGTTTCGGGTTTTCTCCCTCTAACGCCATATTTTTAAGTCTAAGTCCTAATATTTTAAAGTTATCCTCATATTCTCAAATCGAGAGTCCCGTAATTGTGCGATAAGTTCCTATGAGTAACATTGCTCCCGTGCGAGGTGTTGGTGCCACTCACAGGGCGGTTCGGGGCTGGTTCGGGTTTTCACCCACTAACGCCATGTTTTTATGCCTAAGTATAGAAATATGCAAATTATCATCGGTTTTTCAAACCGGGAGTCCCATGATCGCGCGATCAGTTCCTACGAGTTACATTGGTCCCGTACGAGGTGTTAGTGCAACTCACGGGCCGTTCAGGGGCTCTGTTGGGTTTTTGCCTTCTAACGCCATGTTTTTAAGACTAAGTCTTCAAAATTTTCAAATTATCGTTGTATTCTCAAACTGGGAGTCCCGTGATCGCACGATAAGTTCCTACTAGTTACATTGGTCCTATGTGAGGTGTTGGTTCCACTCACAGGGCCGTTCGGGGGTTGTTCTGGGTTTTCACCCACTAACGCCATGTTTTTAAGCTCAAGGCTATAAATATGAAAATTATCGTCTTATTTTCAAAGATGGAGTCCTGTGATCATGCGGTAAGTTCCTACGAGTTACATTAGTCTCGTACGAGGTGTTGGTGCCACTAACGGGGCCGTTAAGGAGCTGTCTCGGGTTTTCACGCATTAACACCATTTTTTATGCCTAGGTTAAGAAATATGCAAATTATCATCGAACTCTCAAACCTAGAGTCTCGTGATCGCGCAATCAGTTCGTACAAGTAACATTGGTCCGGTGCGAGGTGTTGGTGCCACTCAAGGGGCCGTTCGGGGGCTGTTTCGAGTTTTCACCCACTAACACCATATTTTTAAGCCTAAGTCTATTAATTTGTAAATTATCCTCGTATTCTCAAATCGGGAGTCCCATGATCGCGTGATGAGTTCCTACGAGTTACATTGGTCAAGTGCGAGGTGTTGGTGCCACTCACAGGGACGTTCGGGGGGCTGTGTCGGGTTTTTTTCCTTCTAATGCCATATTTTTAGGCCTAAGTCTAGAAATTTGCAAATTATCATTGTATTCTCAAACTGGGAGTCTCGTGATCGCTCAGTAAGTTCCTACGATTTATATTGGTCCCGTGCGAGGTGTTGGTGCCACTCATGGGGACTTTCGGTGGCTATTTTGGGTTTTCACCCACTAACGCCATATTTTTATGCCCAAGTCTTGAAATATGAAAATTATCATCGTACTCTAAAATCGGAAGTCCCATGATCACGCGATAAGTTCTTACGAGTTACATTAGTTCCGTAAGAGGTGTTGGTGCCACTCACAGGGCCATTCAGGAGCTGTTTCGAGTTTTCACTCACTAACACCGTTTTTTTATGCCTAGGTTAAGAAATATGCAAATTATCATCGAACTCTCAAACCTAGAGTCTCGTGATCGCGCAATCAGTTCGTACAAGTGACATTGGTCCGGTGAGAGGTGTTGGTGCCACTCAAGGGGCCATTCTGGGGCTCTTTTGAGTTTTCACCCACTAACACCATGTTTTTATGCCTAAGTCTAGAAATATGCAAATTATCACCGTATTATCAAACTGGGAGTCCCGTGATCACGCGGTCAGTTCCTACGCATTACATTGGTCCCGTGTAAGGTGTTGGGGCCACTCACGGGGCCGTTCGGGGATGTGGCAGGTTTTTGCCTTCTAACGCCATGTTTTTAAGCCTAAGTCTAGATATTTGTAAATTATCATCGTATTCTCAAATCGAGAGTCCCTTGATCGCGAAAGTTCCTACAAGTTACATTGGTCCCATGCGAGGTGTTGATGCCATTCACAGGGCCATTCAGGGGCTGTGTCTAGTTTTTACCTTCTAACGCCATGTTTTTAAGCCTAACTCAAGAATTTTTCTCACTATTGTTGTATTCTCAAATCGGGAGTCTCGTGATCATGCGATAAGTTCCTACGAGTTATATTGGTCCCGTGCGAGGTGTTGGCCCCACTCACTAGGCCATTCAGGGGCTGTGTCGGGTTTTTGCCTTCTAATGCCATGTTTTTAAGCATAACTCAAGAAATTTGCAAATTATCACCATATTCTCAAATCGGGAGTCCCGTGGTCGCATGGTAAGTTCCTATGAGTTACATTGGTCCCATGCGAGGCATTGGTGCCACTCACAGGGCCATTTGGGGGATGTTTCTGGCTTTCACCCACTAACGCCATGTTTTTATGCCTAAGTCTAGAAATATGTAAATTATTGTCATATTCTAAAATCGGGAGTCCCGTGATCTCACGATCAGTCCCTACGAGTTACATTGGTCCCGTGTGAAGTGTTGGTGCCGCTCATGGGACCGTTTGTTGGTTGTTTCTGGGTTTCGCCCTCTAATTCCATTTTTTAAGCCTAAGTTTATATATTTTGAAATTATCATCGTATTCTCAAACTGGTAGTTCCGTGAGTGCACGGTGAGTTTCTCCAATTTATATTTGTCCCGTGCGAGGTTTTATTGCCTCTCACGGGGCCGTTCGTAGGCTGTTTCGGATTTTCACCCACTAACACCACGTTTTTATGCCTAAGTCTAGAAATATGCAAATTATCACGATATTATCAAATCGGGAGTCCAGTGATCACGCGGTCAGTTCCTATGAGTTACATTGGTCCCTGCGAGGTGTTGGTGCCACTCATGGGGTCGTTCCATTTGGGGTCTGTGTCGGTTTTTTTCTTTCTAACGCCATGTTTTTAAGCCTAAGTCTAGAAATTTGAAATTTATCATCGTATTCTCAAACCCGAAGTCCGATGAGCACGCAGTTTGTTCCTATGAGTTACATTGGTCCCGTACAAGGTGTTAGTACCTCTCATGTGGCTGTTTGGGGGATGTTTCAGGTTTTCACCTGTAGCGCCATGTTTTTAAGACAAAGTCTTGATATATTAAAATTACCCTTGTATTCTCAAACTGAGATTTCAATGAGCGCGTGGTCGGTTCTTTCGAGTTACATTGGTCCCGTGCGAGGTGTCAATGCCTCTTAGGGGGGCGTTCGGGTTTTCATCCTCTAACACCATATTTTTAAGCCACATTCCTAATATATGAAAATTATCATCTTATTCTCAAAGTGGGAGACCCATGATTGCACGGTAAGTTCCTAGGAGTTAGATTTTTCCCATGCAAGGTGTCAATGCCTCTCACGGGGCCATTTGGGGGTTATTTCGGGGTGTTGCCCTCTAACACCGTGTTTTTAATCCCAAATCTATACATTTTCAAATTTTCATCGTATTCTCAAATCAGGAGTCTGGTGAGCACGCAACCAATTCCTATGAGTTACATTGGTCCTGTGCGTCGGTGCCTCTCACAGGCCGTTCGAGGGCTATTTCGGGTTTTTGCCCTCCAACGCCTTGTTTATAAGCCTATATCTTGATATTTTCAAATTATCCTCATATTCTAAAATAGGGAGTCCCGTGATTGTTCGGTCAGTTCCTACGAGTTAAATTGGTCCCCTACGAGGTGTTGGTACCTCTTATGGGGCCGTTCGTTGGCTGTTTCGGCTTTTCGTCATCTCGCGCCATGTTTTTAAGCCTAATTCCTGATATTTTAAAATTATCCTCTTATTATCAAATTGAGAGTCCCGTGATCACACGACCAGTTTCTATGAGTTACATTCATCCCGTCCTAGCTGTTGGTGCCTCTCACGGGGCCGTTAGGGGGATGTTTCGGGTTTTTTCCCTCTAAAGCCATGTTTTTAGGCCTAAATCTTAATAGATTCAAATTATACTCGTATTCTCTAACCGGGAGTCCGGTGATAATGTGGTCAGTTTTTACGAGTTACATTGGTCCCGTGTTAGGTGCTGGTGCCTCTCTTGAGGCCGTTCGGGGGCTGTTTTGGGTTTTTCCCTCTAATCTCATGTTTTTAAGCCTAAATCCTGAAAACCTAAATTTGTTACTTTCACCGGAAGTAGATTAATAGTTTTCTTTCTAAGTTTACCTATTTGTTATTTCTGCGAATTCCTATGTTAGCTTTGGAGCTTATACAATCAATAAAAGATTCTTGGGAGCCTCAAACAGCTCGCATCCTTCTTTTTAAATTATTATATGATCAAACTGATCAAGGTATAATTTTATTCCTCTTGATTAAAGTGATCAAGTATATATAGTCGCTCTATATAGCAGCTACTACTATATATACAGTTGTTGCTATATATAGTTGTTGCTATATATAGATTCTATATATAGCTACTATATAGCTTTTATATGGCTACTATATATAGCCATATATAGCTGCTGTATATGGCCATATATAGCTGTTATGCCTCTCCCTCTTACTTGTTTGTTTGCTAATTAAGTAGGGAAAGGCATAGACCATTCCTATTAGTAAGATCGATTCCTTTGTGTGCCAATTACCTTATCTGATTGACTATTAAAAGATCTCTTTTATTATTCGTTCCTGTACACGAGAAAGCAATCGATTTAATTTGGGAAGCCTAAGGGTGAAGTGAATAGCAAGGGGTGGGCTAGTTGACTTAGCTTTCTTGATGTTGAATCTGTCAAGCATCCGTTCAAAATACTTCTCCTGTGATAACCACAACTTCCTTTCCTTCCTATCACAATGAATTTGCATACCCTGTCGCGCTGACCCTCAGTCCTTCATGTCAAAGGACTTGAACAAAGCTTCTTTGAGCGTCCCGACATCCTGACCTAAAATGAGCATATCATCGTATAGCAAAAGTACTATGAAGTTCCCATTTTATATATAGTAGAAGATATATATAGTGGCTATATATAGCTTTAGCTATATATAACTGCTTCTAGGGGCGAAGCCCGGATTTCAACTTGGGGGGGGGGGGGGGGGGGGACTAATTCAGCCAGTTGGTGAATATTAGGTTCATTTAGTTTGTCTACCCAAATAATGTTGATCAGTTATGGTGTAGGCAGAGTTCCTAGTAATGTATATCCTCTGGGGGTGCCAATTTTTAGTCTTGTTTAATTAATATTCATGTTGTCTAAAATGTATATAAATTAGGTCATAATACTGAGTTTCCCATCTGAATATTATCTTTAAAAGAAAAAATGTTAAAACATATTTTTAGAATACCTAAAGATATTATTCTATCAAGAAACAGGTTAGGAATATATAATCAATCAAAAGTGAAATATCTTTTATTGGTCCCGTGCGAGGTGTTGGTGCCTCTCCTCGGGTCGTTCAGGGGATGTTTCGGGTTTTCTCCCTCGAACGCCATGTTTTTAAGCCTAAGGCCTCAAATTATCAAATTATCCTCGTATTCACAAATTGGGAGTCCCGTGATCACGCGGTTAGTTCCTACGAGTTACATTGATCCCGTGCGAGGTGTTGGTGCCTTTCACGGGGCTATTTCGGATTTTTTCCCTCTAACGCCTTGTTTTTAAGCCAAATACAAATTATCCTCGTATTCTCAAATTGTGAGTCCCGTGATCGCGTGGTCTGCTCATACCAGTTACATTGGTCCCATGCGAGGTGTCGGTGCCTCTCACGGGGCCGTTCGGGGGTTGTTTCGAGTTTTCGCCCTTTAACGCCATGCTTTTAAGCCTAAGTCCTGATATTTTCAAATTATACTTTTATTCTCAAATAAGGAGTCCCGTGGTCGCGTGGTTGGTTGACGCGACAAAGAATTTTCTCAAAAGTGCATTTTACTCTAGGCTCAAGTGCAACCCTGTCGATCAAGTAGTAACCCGATAAGTCGGGATCGTATCCACAGGGATCGAGATTGCCAAATAGTAAAAAGAAAAATTATTAAATCTTGAAATGATTTCATAAAAGAAACAAAAAGATGATTAATGATTGGGAAAATTTCTAGTGAAATAAAAATTTACATAAGAAAAACAAACTGAAAATTGCAAAAAAATTTAGATCTCACAAATGGGAGAAAATAGGGTAGGGTACAACCCCTCAATCCTTAATAAAATTACCGTATAGAATACTAGAATTGTAAATTAAAATTATTGACTAGATCCGGTCTTTATATAATCTAAGCAATACATATATGAGGTATCTAGCGCGCATCATATGAAATCAAAGATAGATATAAAGCGGTGAATGATAAATTATACTCGCAAAACGTTCTTAAACATCTCAAGTACCTAGGGCAAGAGAGATTAAAAGATTGACAATGTTTGTATGAGTTTCTTTCACGATTCAATCAATATTTTAATTTAACCTCTATTTTCTACATAAATAATTTTCCTTGGATTGAGTCCATGTACCCCAGCCCTTGGGAATTTAGCTACTCATGATTTGGTTCAAGAATAAATTCACATATAAAATTATGGATCTATAAGACATTGTAAATAATTTGCAAATAATAAAACTAGAGAATGGAAAGATTTTACTTGAATTTAGCAACAAAAACGGAATTGGAATTCAGAATTTCTTACAAACTAGGGTTCATGAAAACTCTTGAAGGAATGGAAAATTTTCTCTCAAAATCTAACCCTAAAATTCAACCTCTAATTCTCTCTAGAACTGTCAACCTAGCAACCCCCCTTCCCAAATGATGTAGGGCATCGACTTTTATAGCACAAAGTATCGAAATTGACAGCTCAATTTGCTTGTGACACAAGTTTCACTATCTAGCACGCCAAAAATCTGCATAATTAATGCCAGGATTTCACATGACCGGACCGGTCCGGATTACCCTTGGATCGGTTCGATATCCATCGGATTGGTTCTTTTATTTCTATCGGATCGGTTCGGTCCTAGTCGGATCGGTTCTTTTTCCATTTCCATCGGTTTGCTATCCATCCAATGTAATTCGTATCGGTCCGGTTTCCATCGGATCGGTTCGATTTTCTTCTACTTTGACTTTTTCCTTGCAACTTTGACTAGCCATATCTTCTGATCTAGAACTTCGATTTAGGTACCGTTTCTTCCTATGCTCTTGTCAACTCATGCTCTTCAACTTCACTTTTGGTGTCGCCTTCGATTTTTGAGTGGAACTTTACTCTTTTTCCCTTTGACTTTTCTTCTCATTTTCTTCTTTTCCTTTCTTGCATTCCATTCCTGAAAACTTCATCACAATTACACAAAAACTAGGGAATATTGTTAAAAGCAGACAATATAATGATATGGACTAAAAATGATTCAATTACCTTGTTCGAGATATTAAAATCACCAAATTAAGGGGCTAAATTCAGAAGAATTTACGCTTGGTCAAATCCCCCTAACTTAGGACTTTGCACGTCCTGGGCAATCTAACTGAATCTAACCAAAATTCTACTCTTGAAAATTCCTTTATTATAATAAAATTCCACTTTCGCACGCATGCGATTGCATTTAGCGTATGCAACAAGCCTTTAAACCTCTAGGTTACCCTAGTAAGACGAGTTTTGTCTCGTGAGGGTTTGCAGTGAAGTTACCCACAAAATCCTTTATTGACTCAAATAAACATCAAAATACTTAAAAATTGTACAATTTAAACTTTTTGAAAAAATAATCACCATCAACTCATATTCAGGTGTCTCAAACCGTAGTGTGTGTGTGCAAAGCCAAAAATTCAACCTCAAATTTCCACCGATTGAGCATTATGTTACTTTTCGAATATTCGTTTTGATTCAAATTCTTACGGATGCACTCACAAATGAATCACTCAGACTGTGGCTATTTTCTCTCGGTATGCATGATCTAAAGAGTAAATATAATGGAACACAAAGTCACGCATACAAAATTGAAAAGAAGGAAATATATGGTGAAAAGATCTCATCATCAGAATACAGTTATTAGGAAACGGGAAACATCATCTCTTAATCACACCATTTTAATCTCTTGTATTATCTTTTCATGTCTTAGCTCTCCATGCAGTAATTAATTTCTCCATTCAGACTCAGTTATGACTTTTCGGGTTATAAAGTATAAAGGGTAAAAATAGAAATGGACGGAATGTTCGGAATTGGAAAATTTCCTTATGACGTCCATTATTGATTTTTGGGGCATTTGCTCATTTTTCTCTTTCTTTTTCAATTTTCATTTTTTTTTCTCACTATTTTTTTTGAGCATTTTTTTTCTATTTTTCTCTTGCCCCTTTGTATTGCACAATTTGGACTTACTTGATGAATTTTCTCAATTTTCACAATTTCGGGCTATTTGGGTTTTTCGGGTTATCAAACGAAAGGAAATTATTTTATTAGGCTCAAAGTGGGTTGCAAAGGGATAATTTTTCATAACTTTATTATGGCAAATATTTTTGGGTTAAACAAACGAGGGCCTACTTCATTGTCCAAATTGCTAATCACATTACCATATGCATCTCGAGATTAATTAAGTTTAGAGATATATTTAGCAGGAATTTCGAGACAACATTTCACACATTTCCCATAACCGATGAAAACAAAGGATTGAGATCATCAACGACTTATGAAAACGCTGAAAAGAACTTTGAGTTAATCATAAACTCGGATTGATTTAAAAACTCAAAAAAATTGATAGGCTCGAAATCTCACCGGGTTTGATCAATCTCCACACTTATTCGTTAAGTCGTCAATTTTCTTTCAATTTCCATCTTCGGTCAATTTTGGCTTAGTGCATTATGATTGTTAACTATTTGAGACTTTAAATAGAATAAAGGTGATATTTTTGAAAAATTTAAATTCCAATTTTTATTTATTTTAAAGAAAAATATTTTTGGTTTCTTCAAAATTTTTCAAATTTTTTTTTAGATACACATATATATGCATACAAGCGAAGTTTTATGAATACGCAACTGTCATCCCCCCCAACTCAAGTATTTGCATTGTCCTCAATCAAATGGATAAGAGAAATAAGGAAGACAACAAGAATAGTGCGATAAATAAAACAAGCAAATATCATATTAAAACTGTATATTACAAACAAACTGTAGAAACAATTGTGTAAGTAAATAGAAAAAAAAACATAGTTATAAAAATTCGAAAGGGGAGAGGGGCATCCTAAGGGGCGGGTGGGCGAGGGGAAGGACTGGGAGCAGCAGGATCATAAGGATTGTAATAGTAAGGAGGAAGAGGGGCCTCGGGTCCCAACTGAAGACGGTGCAAGTCGTCCTGCATACGCAGGACCAAACTCATGTCCCTCTCGTAGGAGGACACATACTCGTCAAAACGCGTTTCAAGGAAAAGAACGCGCTCAGTCAATCCTGTACCAACCGGAACATAATCCGGATTAGCAGTCTCATCATATTCTTCCTCCTCACCTTCCTCCATCTCAACGTCCTCATCAGCGACGTCCTCCTCCTCTTCGGACTCCGCGTCACTCGAATCTTCACCGCGCCTTGCACGGACTAGCTGAATTTTCCTTTCACTAGGAGTGCGGGATTCTTGTCCTAAAGGCTTAGGCAAGATGATAAGATCTTGAGGGGGTGCTATCTCGACATCCCAAAGCATGGAGGTAATGAGGCGACCATAAGGAAGAGGGGCGGGAACCTTTTTGTTATAGGCCACAAAAAGGATATCGGTGTAAAATGTCCGGGCTATAAGACTCGAGTTTTCGTGCCACAAGGTCATGTGAGAATGGAATAGGGATGGAATCCACAAAGGCTTGGGATTCAAATTCAGCGGTACGGACAAGAGATCCGTATAACTGACGCACTTCATTCTCCCAAACTGCCTCACAGGGTTCGTTGAAGAAACGACACCAGCCCCGTGACATGAAAAGGGCTGTGACAGAATTGGGCATTTGGTCCCACAACACTTGACGTTCGATATGAATGTTTCGGGTAGGGCTGAAAAACCTACGGCACCAATTTTCTTCACGGCGTGAACGGTACTCTCCATTTTTGTCGGGAAGGACTTCAATGGAGGTATATTTCTGGGGAGCAACCATGGATAGGGAGTATTGAGATAGTAATGGAGATAGAAGAGAGAAGATAGTTGTAGGTGTGAAGAAAATGAGTAGGGGGATGGATGTATTTATAGGAAGGGATTGGGAAATTGGAGGGAATGAAAGGGTGGGAAAGGGGGGAACGAATTTTTGAAGAAAGGAATGGATTGGGGGAAGTGAAAAGGTGTGGATTGAAGAGGTGGATTGAAGAGGTGTGAACCTTGGGAATTGAACTTCTACAGAAAACCAGACCGATCCGATTTTGGGACCGGACCGATCCGCCTTAACTGGATCGGTTCTTTTAATATCAGACCGGACCGATCCGGTCTGCTGATTTTTCTGAATTCTTTCTATATCTTGTTTTCACCATAAACTCTCCTATTCTCCATTCCAAACATGAGTTTTCAACCGCTCACACTTCAAACTATCCTCAATGCTCATCGAAAACGAAACACCCCTCACCCGTCGGATTCTCAACCCCGGGACTGACTCAAACCTACGACTCCTAATTCCTAAGACTCATATGTACAACAATCACCCCATACATGTCGGGGGTGCGACGACCTCACCTCTCTTTGTTCAGTCAATCCCCATAAATGGGGTCCGACAGCCAGATTGTGTCGGCTTCTTTGACAATTGCTTCCAAATAGGGCTTGAGACGATGGCCATTAACTTTAAATGTGTTTCCCCCTTTCTCATCTATGAGTTCAACAGCTCCATGGGGAAATACCTCTTTTATAATGAATGGACATGACCATATTGACCGCAATTTTCCGGGAAACAAGTGCAACCTCGAGTTGTAGAGAAGTACTTTTTGTCCCGAATGAAACTCTTTCTTAAGAATGATTCCGTCATGAGCTCGTTTCATTCGGTCCTTGGATATTTTAGCACTTTCATACGGATCATTGCGTATTTCTTCCAACTCATTCAACTGAAGTTTCCTTGTTTCACCGGCTTTATCCATATTGAAGTTCACCCTTTTGATAGCCGAATACGCTTTGTGTTCGATCTCAACCGGAATATGACAAGGTTTGCCATACACAAATCGAAATGGGGACATCCTAAGGGGATTCTTATATGCGGTTCTATAAGACCAGAGCGCATCATTCAATCTGAGATACCAATCTTTCCTATTAGGATCGACTGTCTTTTCCAAGATGTTTTTGATTTCTCGATTAGCGAGCTCGGCTTGGCCATTCGATTGAGGGTGATAAGTTGTTCCAACTTTATGGACAATGCCATACTTTCGCATTAGTTTCTCCATAGGCCTATTGCAAAAATGAGTTCCATTATCACTGATTATGGCCTTAGGCATACCAAAACGAGAAAGTATATTTTCTTGAATGAATTTTATCACCACTTTGCTGTCATTCGTCCTTGTATCTATCGCCTCGACCCATTTGGAGACGTAATCTACAGCAACGAGGATGTATAGAAAACCAAAATAAGGTGGAAATGGGCCTATGAAATCAATACCCCAACAATCAAACAACTCCAATACTAGAATTGGGGTTAATGGCATCATGTCACGACGAGTAATAGCTCCCATTCTTTGGCATCTATCGCATGATTTATAAAAAGCATTCACATCCCGGAAGATTGTGGGCCAATAAAGACCACTTTGAAGGATTTTCGCAGCAGTTTTTTTTTTAGAAAAATGACCTCCACATGCTTCCAAATGACAGAATCGAATTATCCCTTTGATTTCTTCATTGGGTACACATCTCCGGATGATTTGATCAGCACAATACTTAAACAAATATGGATCATCATAAAAGAACATGCGTGACCATGTAATGTAATTTCTTCTCTCTTGCGGATTCCAATTAGATGGAATAACTCCAGTGACAAGGTAATTGACTATATCCGCAAACCAAGAGAGAGAAGAAGTAGCAAATAAATTTTCATCCGGAAAATACTCATCTATGGGAATGGGATCAACAGGGACGTCGGACGAGAGGCGTGACAAATGGTCAGCGACGACGTTTTCTACTCCTTTCTTATCTTGAATCGAGAGATTAAACTCTTGTAAGAGTAGGATCCACCTGATTAGACGGGGTTTGTCATCCTTTTTGCTCAAGAGATATTTAAGTGCCGAATGATCAGTGAAGTAAATGATAGGCGACCCAACAATGTAAGAGTGAAATTTATCGAGAGCAAAAACGACTGCTAGTAACTCTTTCTCTGTAGTAGAGTAGTTAAGCTGAGGGTCAGATAATGTTCTGCATGCATAGTAAATAACATGAGCTTTCTTGTCTTTCCTCTGTCCAAGAACACCCCCAATCGCAAAATCACTTGCATCACACATAAGCTCAAATGGTAGTGACCAATCCGGAGCTTTCATGATAGGTGCGGAAATAAGCATGCTTTTAAGTTTATCAAAAGCTTTTTGACATGCTTTATTCCACTCAAATGGAGTGTCTTTCATAAGAAGATTACTCAAAGGTCTAGCGATGGCGCTAAAATCTTTGATAAACCTCCTATAAAATCCAGCATGGCCTAGAATGGACCTCACATCTTTAAGTGATTTTGGCGGGGGTAACTCATCTATTACTTCAATTTTTGCTCGATCAACTTCAATTCCTCTAGATGAGACTATGTGGCCTAAAACTACGCCCTCGGTAACCATAAAATGGCATTTTTCCCAATTGAGGACTAAGTCTTTTTCCACACATCGGAATAGAACTCTTTCAAGATTAGCTAAACACTAGTCAAAAGATGGACCGAAAAGGCTGAAATCGTCCATGAACACCTCAAGACCTTTTTCAATCATGTCGCTAAAGAGACTTAACATGCACCTTTGAAAAGTTTTTGGCGCCGTTGCCGGGGATCCGAAATTGTTAAATTTTCAAGAAAGTTATTTTTATCTACAAGTGATTTCGAAAAGAAAAAAATGCTCATCTTTTATGTGCTTATATGCAGAATTCATCTCCCACCCAAGTTCACGAAAATCCTATTGCCGAAGCAAGTTCTGAAAATTCTGAGTCTCCTCATTTCGGGTTCCACCTCCTTCGCCTAATAATTCAATCATAAGTCATTCATTGAGTCGAACACTGAGTGAGAATTCTGAATCTTTCGGTAGCAATATGTCTGTGCAAGGTAGTGTTGGTGCTGGAGAGGATGAGATACCATATCTTCCCATGAAATATTTGTTATTTCCGGAGCGAACTGTTACCCCTGGTTGCATTTTAATCCCGTATAATGCCGGTCAGTTCCACTTTCGGAATCGTATGATCCAAATTATTCCTACATTTCATGGGATGGTTTCTGAAAAACCATATCTCCATATTCGAGAATTCAAAGATACATGTGAGACGATTGGTGACCAAGCTTGTCCACAAGATGTAATCCGGTTGAAGCTCTTCCCTTTTTCTTTAAAGGGTAAAGCTAAAACTTGGTTATGGTCCCTACCCCCAAATTCTGTGTTATCTTGGAGAGATATGCAAGCCAAGTTTTTATCAAAAAAATTTCCACAACACAAAACCAATTATGTTAAAGCCCAAATTCAAGCTTTTCGTCTAAATGAGAATGAGGCTTTTGATAAATGCTGGGAGAGATTTCAAGAGTCAGTTAGTGCATGCCCACATCATGGTTTTGAAAAGCATCATCTGATTTCATTTTTCCATCAAGGCCTTACTTTGGCGTCTAAACAACTTGTTCAAACCATGTGTGAAAGACCTTTTTGGGAGTTAGATTCGAGCGATGCTGAGGCTCATTTGAAATATGTGGCAGAGACTACCCAAGCATGGGATATTTCTGATCCCAATAGTCAAAATAGAAATCGACAAGTGTCTAACTTTCCTGTTGCGTCCGACATTTATCACTTGGACAAGGACACTTTGTTGGATCGAAAATTTGACCAATTGGAGAAGAATTTCAGAGATATGCTTGAAGTGAGATTGAGAGATGTGTTTGGACCCGTACAAGCCGGAAAGGAGAAAGTGTTTGCCATTTGTAATGCGGGTCATTATACCAAAGGATGTCCTACCATTCCTGCATACAAGGCAATGTACACTGAACATGTTGAGGCAATAGGGGGTTTTCGAGGAAATTATAATGCACAGCAAGAGAATGCATATAATAAATCGTGGAGGAATCCTGGGTTCAATTATGGACAACCCTAAGGTGGGATGGTTCCTAACCCACATATGACTCTACTACCACCTCCTCAATTTCAGCAAGTGGCTCCTCTAATGCCAAATCCTATGCAGGTACCACCTCCTGGTCCGTATGTAGCTCCACCTAGGAGATCTCTTGAATATAATCTCAATCAATTCATCCAATCTCAAAAAGAGAGCAATGCTAAATATGATCGAATGTTCACTAAAATTCATACTAGCATCTCTAGGTTGCAGTCTGCAGTGAATACTCAAGAGAAGGGTAAACTTCCAGCCTAATGCCAAAGACCTCCTCTTCAAGGTCAACCCACGGTTGGCTCCACATCATCGTATTTGCAAGAACAATGTCAAGTTGTTACTACTCTTCGTAGTGGCCACGTAATTGATCTATCATCAAAACTTCCAAAGGTGAACGATGATGGAGTTGCACCCGAAATTTCTAAGGAATTTAAAACTTTCGAGTCTGCAGAACCTCCCTTAGAAAAGGAATTGAAAGATGAGGAAGTTGAACCTAAAATTGAAGTCAAGTTTCCTACTGCTGCTCCATTTCCTCAACGCTTAGAGCCACCCAAAAAAAGGGCTTCGCGTCTTGAGGTGTTGGATGTGTTGAAGCAAGTAAAATTGAACTTGTCGTTTCTTGATGCTATTCAACAAATTCCAGCATATGCTAAAGTTATCAAAGATCTTTTGACTGTCAAACGACGGCTTAAAGTGAAGAAGAATGTTTTCTTGGCACAAAATGTGAGCTCGGTCCTTCTCAATGATCTTCCACCAAAATTTAAGGATCCAGATGCACCTACAATTTCTTGCGTCATAGGAGAAAAAAGAGTGGAAAAAGCATTGCTTGATTTAGGTGTGAGTGTAAACATCCTTCCATACTCCATCTATAAGCAGCTTGATTTAGGTGATTTAAAACCTACCCGAATCACTCTACAATTAGCTGATCGAACAATGAAAGTGCCTCGTGGGGTTGTAGAAGACGTGATAGTTCAAGTGGACACGTTATACTTTCCTATTGATTTTGTCATTTGAGACACTGAGCTGTTCCCCATACTAGAAATCATGTTCCAATAATCTTGGGCCGTCCATTCTTAGCTACTGCTAATGCTTTGATCAATACACGGAATGGCCAAATGCAACTCACTTTTGGAAACATGACTCTCGAGACCAATATTTTCAATGTCGCTAACCAAATGGGTGATGAGGATGAGATTCTTGAGGTTGATCTTATTAAAGAAGTGGTGGATGAGAACATTGAGAAAATTATAGGAGGAGATGCATTAGAAGTGTGTTTAGTGCAAAGTGGTGAGAAAAAGATTTCTTATACTGAGTTTGAGCGTGAGGTGGAGGAGTTAGAAACTTGGTTACAAGAGGAAGAGAGTTTTGAGAATTTAAGAGATGTTGAATGGATTTCTAGGTATGAAGAATTGCCTCCGAGGGAGACAACCATGATTCCCTCTTAAAATGGATTTCCTAGTCTTGAGTTGAAGAAACTACCCTACCATGTCAAATATGCCATTCTAGGAGAGAATGATACATTTCCTGTTGTTGTGTCTTCCCGTCTAGAAAAAGGGAAAGAGGGTATGTTGTTGGATGTGTTGCGAAAGCATAGAAGTGCTTTTGGTTGGACTATAGCAGATTTGAAAGGTATAAGTCCATTGATTTGTACCCATAAAATCCATCTTGAGGAAGAAGCGAAGCCCTCGCGTGAGATGCAAAGGTGACTAAACCCAACCATGAAAGATGTAGTAAGAGCGGAAATCATCAAATTGCTAGATGCTGGGATTATCTATCCCATTTCGGATAGTAAATGGGTGAGCCCAATTCAAGTCGTTCCAAAAAAGTCAGGAATGACCGTGGTTGAAAATGCTAAGGGAGAATTAATACCTCAACGTACCACCACCGGGTGGCGTGTTTGCATTGACTACCGAAAGCTCAATGCCGGAACTCGAAAAGAGCATTTTCCCTTACCGTTCATCGATCAAGTGATTGAACGAGTGGCGGGCCATCCTTACTATTGTTTCCCAGATGGGTATTCCGGATATAATCAGATTGAAGTGGATGTACTTGATCAAGAAAAGACGCCAAAAACTTGACACGACTAATAATTTGTCTCAAAAGTGCGTTTTACTCTAGGATCAAGTGCAAGCCTATCGCTCAAGTAGTAACCCGGTAAGTCGGGATCGTATCCACAGGGATCGAGATTGGCAAATAGTAAAAAGAAAAATTATTAAATCTTGAAATGATTTTTTAAAAGAAACAAAAAGATGATTAATGATTGGAAAAATTTCTAGTGAAATAAAAATTTACTTAACAAAAACAAACTGAAAATAGCAAAAAAAAATTTAGATCTGACAAATGGGAGAAAATAGGGTAGGGTACAACCCCTCAATCCTGAACAAATTACCGTATAGAATACTATAATTGTAAATTAAAATTATTGACTAGATACGGTCTTTATAAATTCTAAGCATTACATATATGAGGGATCTAGCCCGCATCATATGAAATCAAAGATAGATATAAAGCGGTGAATGATAAATTATACTCGCAAAGCGTTCTTAAACATCTCAAGTACCTAGGGCAAGAGAGATTAAAAGATTGACAATGTTTGTATGAGTTTCTTTCACGATTCAATCAATATTTTAATTTAACCTCTATTTTCTACATAAATAATTTGCCTTGGATTGAGTTCATGTAGCCCAACCCTTGGGAATTTAGCTACTCATGATTTGGTTCAAGAATAAATTCACATATAAAATTATGGATCTACAAGACATTGTAAATAATTTGCAAATAATAAAACTAGAGAATGGAAAGATTTTACTTGAATTAAGCAACAAAAATGGAATTGGAATTCAGAATTTCTTACAAACTAGGGTTCATGAAAACTCTTGAAGGAATAGAAAATTTTCTCTCAAAATCTAACCCTAAAATTCAACCTCTAATTCTCTCTAGAACTCTCAACCTAGCAACCCCCCTTCCCAAATGATGTAGGGCATGGGCTTTTATAGAACAAAGTATCGAAATTGACAGCTCAATTTTCTTGTGACACAAGTTTCACCATCTAGCACGCCAAAAATCTTCATAATTAATGCCAGGATTTCACATGATCGGACCGGTCCGGATTACCCTCGGATCAGTCCGATATCCACCGGATCGGTTCTTTTATTTCTACCGGATCGGTCCGGTCCTACTCGGATCGGTTCTTTTTCCATTTCCATCGGTTTGCTATCCATCCGGGGTATACTGGACTTGGTCAATTTGGATCGGTCCGGTTTCCATCGGATCGGTCCGATTTTCTTCTACTTTGACTTTTTCCTTGCAACTTTGACTAGCCACATCTTCTGATCTAGAACTCTGATTTGGGTGCCGTTTCTTCCCATGCTCTTGTGAACTCATGCTCTTCAACTTCACTTTTGGTGTCGCCTTCGATTTTTGAGTGGAACTTTACTCTTTTGCCCTTTGACTTTTCTTCTGATTGTCTTATTTTCCTTTCTTGCATTCCATTCCTGAAAACTTCATCACAATTACACAAAAACTAGGGAATATTGTTAAAAGCAGACAATATAATGATATGGACTAAAAATGATTCAATTACCTTGTTCGAGATATTAAAATCACCAAATTAAGGAGCTAAATTCAGAAGAATTTACGCTTGGTCATTGGTTCCAACAAGTTACATGGGTCCTGTGCAACGTGTCGGTGCCACTCACGGGGCCGTTCGGGGGCTGCTTTTGGTTTTCGCCCTCTAACGCCTTGTTTTTAAACTTAAATCTAGATATTTGTAAATTATTCTCGTATTATGATACCGGGAGTCTCATTATCGCGCAGTCAATTTTGACGAGTTACAATGGTCCCGTGCGAGATGTTGGTGTCACTCATGGGACCGTACAGGGGCTATTTTTGGTTTTCACCCTCTAACGCCATGTTTCCAAACCTAAATCTAGATATTTCCAAATTATCATCGTATTCTCAAATCGAGAGTCCCGTGATCACGCGGTCAGTTCCTACGAGTTACATTGGTTCCGTGAGAGTTGTTGGTGCCTCTCACGGGGTCATACGGGGGTTGTGTATAGTTTTTCCCCTCTAGCACCATGTTTTTAAGACTAAGTCTGGATATTTTGAAATTATAGTCATATTCTCAAACGAGGAGTCCCGTGATTGTGCGGTCAGTCCCTACGAGTTACATTGGTCCCATGTGAGGTGTTAGTGCCTCTCACGAGGACGTTTGGGGGCTATTTCTGAGGTTTTCCCTTTAACGCCTTATTTTTAAGCGTAGGTCTAGATATTTTCAAATTATCGGCATAATATCAAACCGGGAGTTTAAAATATTTTCAACATATTATCAAACAATCAAACCAATAATTATTTCGTATTCCTTCTAATTATCCCATACTCCTTCTAACATACTATCCAACAGCTATCCAACAACAAGCGAACAACTGATAATTATCCAACATCCAAACCAAACAAAACAAATTTTTTTTAGGAGAAAACTGCAAATATATTAAATGATGGTAGAAAAGCCCTACCAAAGTGGCATTTACAACGATTGAAAGGAGAAATCTTGAAAAAAAAATTCGAAATACTCAATGCTTCAAAAATTCGAATATTTGGAAATCCTTGTTTATCCAAATTAAAGAAACCTCTAGCAATGTAAGGGAGATCCTTAACTTGACTGAAAAAGAAAGAAGCCTGAGAAGAACTCCCATGAATAGCCAGACTACCTGTTATTGTATTGGCTTCTCTAAAGTAATGAATAAACGATACTTGAATAGGAAGTCTTTGAATCTCCATGATAGTCTCAATAAGGTGCCAAGGAGGTGTAAGAATATTTCCAGATAAAATATCAATAACTAATTCAAAATGAGATTCTAAAATAATGTTATTAATATTTAAGACAAAATATAAATTTAAACCTCTAAGGATGGCAAGACATTCAGCTTTATTAATGGAGATTGAACCTTCAAAAGCCGAAAAACCATGATTAAGATTTCCTTGATGATCTCTGATGATACCTCCTGAATCTGAAGCCCCTGGGATATCCTTTGTAGCCCCCCTTGTATTAAGTTTATAGATTCCTTCTTTGGGATTTAACCATTTAATTCCCTCCATACTTTGGACCTTATAGCATATTCTTAAATTGAAATATTTGATGATATCTTCGTAGAGAAAAGGCTTGGATAAGAAGCATTTGTTAGAAGACATATCAGAGATTATGCAATAAATCTTGGAAATAATCTGCTTACTATCCATCAGAACATTATCGAAAATACTTGAATTCCTACTCAACCAAATAGACCATAAGATAAGCGCTAGAATAATAGATAAGAGGAACTGAATAAAATCTGTGGAGTGAGATCTTAACCCCCAAGACATCAGCATTTAATTTAGAGATAAGAAAGAAACTTTAAGGCCAAGAGTATCTGCGAAATGATTCCAAACAGAAGCAGCTATGGTACCATTAATAAATAATGGTCCATAGATTCCGAATGAGTATGACAACAATAGCATATAGAAGCTAAATGAATACCTTTCTTTTGAATAACAGCATGAACTGGTACTATTTTTTGAAAACATTTCCATAAGAATACGGATATCTTTGGAGGAAAATAATTATTCCACATTTTTTTGCAGATAAAGGAAGTAGGCTTGACAGATCTAGTAACATCCCATGTTGTTTTAGAAGAAAATTTACCATCTGAAGTAAGCTTTCAGATAATAGAATCATGAACAGCAGAAATATGATAGTCAGTATCATCTTTGATAGCTTGAATCCTCTTAAAAGCATTAAAACCACTCTTGGAGGTACAATCTTTATATTTGGCAAAAAATATTTCAGACCAAAGATAATTAGAGGATCTAAGAGACCACGGATCAAGAGAAAACCACCTTCACTTGTCCATTTGGTACTTTTTCTTACCAACGCATGCCCTTTGGGTTATGCAATGCACCCGCCACTTTTCAGCGGTGCATGATGAGTATCTTTTCGAACATAGTGGAGCGCTTTCTCGAAGTCTTTATGGATGATTTTTCGTACTCCTTCTATCATCTAAAAGATTTAATAGATAATGCATATCAATAATATAACTACTTTAGTTAAAGTAAAGAGTACCTGGTATGTAATGAAGAACTGGTATGCAATTGTTAGATCTGCAATATGTAAATAATGTGTAATGAAGAATTGGTATGTAAAATTAAAGAAAGTAACTCAAAAAACCCTTAAAGAAATATTAGTTGCCTATAATATGTCGTAGATTTACATATGTCGCAGATTTATTCCCACATTTTAACACCGCAATTCGAATAAACATGAGCAACCTGCTGCCTATAACAAATTTACTAACATCTGCAGAAACACGTGCAAATAAGATTTATATAACTACTTTAGTTAAAGTAAAGAGTATCTGGTAGGATACATATAAGATTGACAAGGATAAAGGTTTACTTAAACCCTAATATTGTTTTGACATAAATATATACATACATATAACCCACAACAAGGCAGATGTAATTTTTTTTCTTATTAAATTTCCATTTAATTATATTTTTATAAAAAAATATAATGTCTAGAGTTTTGAATAGTATTTTGTCAAAATAAATACACACACATACAATCTAGGGTTTATTGACATAATTTATACATACACACATACAATCTAGCTTTTACTGAAACCATAATATTTTTTTGACATAAATCCATACACACACACACACACAATCTATTCATACACATACATCAAATCTAGGCTTTATTGACATAAAAACAATTTATTCGTTCATAGTTAAAGACACATAAACACATATATATACATAAATCTATGCATACACACATATATAAACATAAATCTATACACACACACATATATATATATATACACACACACACATAAAAACATAAATCTATACACACACGCACATAAATTACGGCTTTAGATATAAATGAGATGAAATCGAAATGAAATCGCACCTGATGTTGTGAAATCACACAAATCTAAACGAAATCGCACAATCCTTGAAAGGGAATTCGTTCGACATAAATGATTCTCGGCGGGTCTTTTTTTCTTAAGTTCTAAGCCTCGTCATGGCCTAGAGCCGTGACACACCATGCACAACCAATAAATGAGGGGTAACCATGATGGATTGAACTTGGTCACGGATCTAGGTCGTGACACACCATACACGACCATTTATCCATCAAAACCACTATTAGAATGAAGGATAGTCACGACCTATAGCCATGACCCAGACCAAGAAATAGTCACGGCCCCCATACGTGACCCAATTTATGTATGTTTTATACTTCGTCATGCCAATGGTCACAGTCAAAGCCTACGACCAAGCTTGGAGGGAATTTTGGCGCAAATTTGGCACCAAGTTCATCACGCCCTGGTCACGGACTTGGGCCATGACCCCAAGTGGTCAAGGATTTGGTCCGTGACCACTTCTAGAGCATCCATGACTGAGTGTGGTAATTAATATAGTCACGCCAAAAATTAATATTGTCACGGCCCAAGTCCGCGACCAGTTGGTCGTGGACTTGGGCTGTGACCACCTGGGGGTGACCATTCGCAGGATTTGGTGTAGTGATATTTGGGAAAGAATGTGGAAAGAGGATCAGTGACGCGTATGAGTTGCAATGGGAAAAATAAAAATATTCTATGATTTTCTTTACTGGAAAGATCCTAAATTGCATCGTAATTAGATATCATGCATATTAAGAAAAATTTATGTGAAAGCATTTTAGAAAAATTGTTAAACATTAATAGGAAAATAAAAGAGACTATTACGTCTCGGTTAGATTTAAAAGAAATGCGCATATGCAAAGACTTGCATCCATATAAAAGGGGAGATAAATAGGTGATTCCTCCAGCTTCCTACACTTTGTCAAATGTAGATAATATGATTTTATGTGAATTTTGGCAATCACTGGAGTTTCCCAATGGGTATGCGCCCAAAATTTATCGATGTGTGAGTGCCACTGATGGCAAGATTTCATGGTTAAAAAGTCTCGACTACCATATTTTTTACAATGTTTGCTACCGCTTCCAATTCGTGGTCATCTTTCGAAGGAAGTGTGTCAACCATTAATTAAACTTGGGTTATTCTTTACGGAGTTATTTTCAAAAAATTGAGAGTTGATGTTTTGGAGAGACTTGAGGAGAAACTTGCTATAGTTATGTGTAAACATAGAAGGATATTTCCACCGTTATTCTTCGATGTTACGGTTCACTTACCAATTCACATTGCACCAGAAGCCATTCTCGGTGGATGAGTACAGTATTGATTGATATATCCATTTGAAATGAAAATCCAATAAGTAATATCTAATGTTAGTAATAATTTAAGGTCTTCACTTCATATTTTGATCATCTTACTTCTTGATAGATATACGCATGCGTTAAAACTTATTGTAGGAAACAAAGCAAGTTCAGAGGGATCAATAGTCGAGTCGTACATTGTTAATGAACGCCTGACATCTTTCTCGATGTATCTATGTGCTCTTGAGACAAAATTCAATCAACATGAGCAAAATTATAATGGTTATGTTTTTCAAGTAGGTTTATCCATTTTTCGATACAACGGTCATTTTCTTGGAAAATGGGATTACCAATACCTTACAAAAAGTGAATGGGAAAATACACATTTATATGTGTTGGATAAGTGCGATGAGATACACAAATTTGTGACATATGTTAAGCTATGCTACTTCCCCCCCTCCCACACATCTCTCTCTTTCTCTCTCTCTCTCTCTCTCTCTCTCTCTCTCTCTCTCTCTCTCTCTATATATATATATATATATATATATATATATATATATATATATATATATATACACATAAACTCTCCTATAAGGACTTTTTATAGTACAGACCCCAGAACATACCATTTTTTTTAATAGTAAAAAAATAATTTTTTTTATGAAACTTCATGGATATAATATTCAAAGTTAGAAGATCATCTCCATTTTTTTCATCAAAAAATTAAATAAAAAACTGTTGAGATGAGGTGGTATGTAAAAAAAAGTATAAATATTCATTTTCAATCGTTGAAATATTGGCAATTAGTGCCAGCCACTTTATTGATCGATTTTTTTATGAAACTTCATCGATATAATGAGTTTTATGGACGCATACTCAGGATATAACCAGATCTTCATGGATGAAGCCGATGCATAACAAACTTTGTTTATCACTGATAAAGGAACTTACTGCTACAAGGTCATGCATTTAAGCCTTAAGAATGCAAGGGAAATCTACTAGAGGTTGGTTAGTAAAATGTTCAAAGATCAGATCGATAAAACTATGAAGGTATATGTAGATGAGATACTGGCGAAGAGCCTCAAGGTCGAGGATCATGTGTCCAACCATGAGAGGGTGTTCGATATAATAGATTTGTACAAGATGAAGTTATGAAGGAAAATTCCCTGGATTCATATTCAATCAAAGATGGATTGAGGCAACCCGGAAGAAAATCAAGGCATTGATAGAGATGGAGACACCAAAGACAATAAAAGATGTGCAAAGGCTGACACAAAGAGTCGCTTCTCTCAACAGATTCGTTTCACGGTCCACAGATACAAGTTTGCCCTTATTCAAAATCTTGAAGAAAGTATTTGAATGGGATAAAGAGTGTGAGAAAGATTTTCAAGAAATAAAATCTTATGTGGGTTCTCCAATGCTCTTGGCTTGTCCCATCTAAGGGAAGAAGTGGTCCTTATATTTAGCAGTGTCAGAATCGGCCATAAGTGTAGCCATTATCAAAGATGATTAAGGGGTTTAGAAACCTATGTACTTCAATAGCAAGGCTCTGCAAGGGGCCAAACTTAAATATCCAAGGATAGGAAAGTTTGCATATGATTTTATCCATTCCTTTCAAAAAATTAATCCCTATTTTCAAGCTCATACTATGGTGGTTCTCATCGATACTCCTTCGAGACAAGTCATCTATAACAAAATAATTTGGGTACGCTGATGCCTTATTCAATTGAGTTAGGGGAGTTTGACATCATTTATCATCCGATGAATGTAATCGAAGGGCAGGCATTAGCTGACTTCTTAGCTGAGTTGCCAAGTCCAATGTTAAGTAAGACTAAGTTATAATGTTACTTGACAATACAAATGCAGATCTGTTTATAGCCGATGGTGCGAGGGCTGACCCTACTAAAAAATATGTTTTTTTAGAAATGGGACGACTGATGAAGGTCCCTTCTCAGATGATAGTTCAGTCCGGAGTCTATTTGTAGATGTCTCATCCTATGAAAGTGGCAGTGGAGTAGGGCTCATATTGTTGGCTTTATACGGGACCGGTATTAAATATGCACAGAGATTTATATTCAAGTACTCAAACAATGAATATGAGTATGGAGCTTTGTTAGCTGGCATGCCCTTGGCTAATGTGTTGAATGTTAGAAATATGATAGTACATAGCGACTCTCAGCTGGTGGTAAACCAAATTTTATGGATCTAGGAAGACAAAAATGAGATAATGGCCAAATACTTGGCAAGGGTGAAGAATGTATTAATTAATTTCAAAGAGGTGAAAGTGAAGAGAGTCCCTCGGCTGGAGAACGGATAAGACAACACATTAGCAAGGTTAGCCTCTTCTACTAGGATAAAGATCAGTAGGATAGTCCCGATTGAGATCCTCTATAAGACAAGCATTAATGAGGACGATAGTAGGCTTGAATTTTACTTTAATTTGAACCTTACAGAATCATGGATGGATAACCTCATGAGATATATTAGAGATGGAGAGATCACAGAAGAGAACACTGATAGGAAAAGGTTGAGATATAGATTGAGGAAGTTCACACTTATAGGTGATATACTATACCAAATGTGTTTTTTACTCCCTTAGTTACGATGTGTCCACCCAACCGAGGTGGAATATGTCTCGCGAGAAGTGTACGAGGGGTAATTCTCAATCCACATTGGGGGACGATCTCTGGCAAAGAAAATTATGTCGCAAGGCTACTGGTGGTCGACCCTTACCAAGGACACAGTCAACCACATTAAGAAATATGATAATTTCAGAGGTATGCTTGCATTCCCTATCGGCCTCATCAACCTTTAACGTTCAACATAGCCCCTAGACATTTACAGAATGGGTACTCGACCTGGTAGGACCTTTACCCAAGGCTGCATGTAACTACAGATAACTAATTGCGGCAATAGAATAATTTTCAATGTGGGTAGAGGCCGAGGAAATGGTATCCATAACCGAAATGACGACCTTCAAGTTTATTTGGAGGAACATCATCTGCAGGTATAGTCTTCCCCACACATTGATCTCTGATAATTGAAATCAGTTCAAGAATAAGTCCTTGGAGGCCTATTGCGAAAGGGTCAGTATCAAGCAGTTTTACTCAGCACCGGGCCGACCATAAGCCAATAGCCAAATCGAGGTAACCAACATGACCATTCTAAATTGGATCAAGAAAAAGTTAGAAGATGCTAAGGGGTCATGATCAAATGATTTGAATGGAGTCTTGTGGGCTTACAGTATGACAAAAAGGACACCTACGGAGGATATCCCCCTTATACTGGCTTATGGGTCAAAGGTCATGATCTCAACTGAACTCAGTTTACCCAGTCACAGGGTTCACACTTACAACCCACAGAACAATGACAAAGAAATGAGGCTATACCTAGATTTGATAGAGGAGAGAATGAAAAATGATAAGGTTAGACCAGAACCATACTAACAAAGGACGACGAAGTTCTATAATAAGAGGTTCGAGGTAAGGCCGATATCTGTGAAGGACCTGGTTTTAAAAAAAGGTTTAGCAGAAACTTAATAAGCTACACTCCAATTGGTGTGGCCTATACAGGGTCACTAAGGAGGTCATCCCTGGGACCTATTCGATGGAGAACTTAGAGGGATAACCTTTATTCAACCCATGGAATCCAGACCACTTAAAGAAATATTATCAATAAACTTATATACATTTTATGCTTCATCCTCTTTGTATTTTGAATACCTCAAAGTAATGAATGAAAAAGCACAAGTGTTTCCTCATATCTTTTTGTCCACGTTATCCAATGCATGGTTCGAATTGTTCTAAGGTAAATGACCTCATTTATATGGTGAATTAGTCTTGCTTCACTCTCGATGATACGAGAAATAATGGGAGACTCGTCTCGTCCATGAACTCTCAATAACACCGAGAGTGGGGAAATCCTATTTAAAATCATTTTATTATGGTTCTTTCAAACATCATTGACTTGGTGGACATAAATTAGTTTCTCCCTCGACGAAGAGGAGATTGTATGAAGAGATGAAACTCTTCCATACACTTCCAAAAATGACGAGTGGGAACTTAGGATTAACATCACTAATTTGGTGGTCACTAAATCAAAATCATTAATTTGGTTATCTCTCTCGGCTTGGATGAGAGGGAACATTGGATTAACATCACTAATTTGCTGGTCTCTAATTCATATCATTAATTTTGTTCTCTCTCTCGGCTTGGACTGTGCGGGGGGGGGGGGGGGGGACTTAACATCATTAAGTTGGTGGTCTCATTAAATTTGTTATCTTTCTCGAAGTGGATGAGAGGGGACTTGGGATTAACAATATTAGTTTGTTGGTCTCTACTTCAAAAATAATTGATTTGGTTATCTCTCTCAGCTAAGACGAGAGGGGACTTGAGATTGAACATCATTATCAGTGTATGAAGAGACGAAACTCATGTATACACCTCCAAAAATGACAAAAGGGGACATGAAGTTAAAAATATTTTATGGTTATGAAAAAATCATTTATTGGTTATTCCTATCAAGCCGAGACAAGAGTAGATGCATTCTTACAAAGTAGATATGAAAGTATAATGAGAAAAACATGATGATATAACATAGATGACAAAAAGATAATTTTCGTTCAAGAATAACTTCATGCATCACATCACAAAAGATAGTTTAGACATAAACTGGGGACGATGGTACACATGGTCAAATTTTTCAAAAAATTATTCGACGGGAAAAAAATTATACAAGTGAAAGGGGAAGTTAAGCCACAGATGCCCGCCTAGTAATTATAATAGGAAAGAAAATCAAGTTGTGTCCTATGGAATACGTTTATCCTGGGTGGATACGGAATTGTCCACAACTATCTATGTGTCATCCCCATCATCATTAGCAGCACCCTCAGTCATCTTTTCACTAGCTTTCTCAGTTTTCTCAGCCCTAGACCACTAAGTCGTCTCTACAAGGGTAACCCCAATAACTTCCACCTCGGCCTGAGAAGTGTTGAGCAAAGAATTCGAGAGATCAAGGGCCTCAAAGTCTTGAGGAGCCAGTGTCATTACCTCAAGGATTTTAAGGAAGACCCAACGACAAGGCGTCCTTACCCCCCCTTTCGAGGTATTGAAAAGCATACCCCGTAAATTCATCGGAGGCCTTGAAATCGGACACCTCTTTCTTCTTCGCCTCATCCAAGGTCTTATTTACTGAAACATCTATGTCATCCAAGACTTTGAAGTCATCATTATGATCATTTATCAGCTTGTTCACATCATCGGTGAGCTTCTACTAGAATGTGGCCACAACATTTTAGTGGTTCATATCCTTAAAATATATCTCATCCTTCAAACTCTTCTCCATGTTCTCAGCATCCTTCTCCTTTTGGATTAAGAGAAGCTTATTCTCAACCCACTCACCAAGGCATGTGAAGGTGAGCATAGATTGCAAAAAATGACTAAGGAAATGGGTCAGTACAAGAAAACGCTTGTAAAACTTAATTGTAAAACTTAAAAGTTTGGAATAATTACTTGAGTGGCATTTTGAAGCCCAAACTCGAGGAGAAAAGGGAATCCATAGCTTCAAGGAAGCACATATCAACCCTGACCATTATAGACGTAACAATGTCCCCTGATCGTTTGGCATCACCAATCAAAGTCCCATTGCTGCGATTCAACTGTCCAAGATGAACAGCCAGAGAAACATCAGATGATATTAGGATCGCCTTGTTCGATCCTCCCTTAGACGGGACATCCGTTTATTTCTTCTTTTGAGGATGGTGGACTATAGTATTATCCACCGCCTATTTCCTCTTTTTAGATAACTCAGCATAGCCGGGGACGGTAACATTGGTTTTCTTGGTTGTGGATGGAGGAGCTGAATTATTCCCGAACTTGTTTGAGATATTTGGGGCGTCCATCTTCCACATAGCTTCTAGTGTGTTTTCTGGCCGATATGTAAAAAATTAGAAGAGATTAATATCACTAAAAATCAATTAAAGACGAAACCATAGTTCAATATCAAATATTCACAAGTACAACACTAAAGATCAATTAAAGACAATGTTAAAATATAGAGGAAAGACTTGGACATTTTGTGGGGGGTCAACACCCAATCCCGTCTTGGCCCGGACTTCAGAGATCATGATATTATCGAATTGCACGAGATCACCATCTTCCCCTTATTCTCGGATCTGTTTAACCTTATCCCAATCGTCTGCGCTCAGGTCGGGGTGCAGTTTGGCAGACATTGATGCTTTTGAAGATCTTTGTGGTACCCTCGGCTCAGAGGAAGATGATACAACATCAGAAGGGAACTGCCATGCACCTGAAATAAAAAAATATTGCTTCTAGTAATGGTTGTATGTTTGGTTGATGTGGACGACACTCTTAATGGAATTCTTGGATACGAGGTGGTAATAGCCAGGTTAGGCCTTGGTGCAAGAGACAGTGTAATGGGCCTTGAATATGATAATTGGAAGGTCCTAATCGAGAAGAATTTTTAGAGAGGTAAAATCCAAGAAAAACCCTCCACGCATTAGGAAAAAGATGGGCTTGGTCCAGACCCAAACTATTAGGTATCGTTTAAGCAATAGGATGGACTAAAAGGCGAAAGACGACCTTTAACATTTGTTCAGAGATAGTAACCTTGCCCGATCGATTGTTAAAATCCCTCTCGGACTCCTCAGGGACCCATATATGGATATTGAATTTGATCCCATACAAGTGCCTCCAATATAGGAGGTCAATGTCTCTCACAATTCTCTAGAATGTTCGATTATAAGACGTGTCTAATGTTTCCTCGACCTCATCTTTGGAGTCAATTATTTCTACAATCGGTACTCCATTGGGAAACCTACTCTAAGACTCCCCCGTAGTTATGGATAAGATAGGAACTACCATATGAAGAGGAGGTTGGGCAAACAGTAACTCACAGTCCCTTTGGGACATAAGCCTCTGTATCCTAGCCGTGATCACTAGAATTGGTGAACCCTGAGTTCGCTATATGAGAAGAGGGACCCTCATAGCCTCCTCATAAGAGTCATCCTCTCTAGAGACCCTAGAGGAAGAGGGGTTCCAACCCTCTAAATACAAAGACGAGCATCCACTATGAGTTGAGCTTTCGCTCATACAATCCTCATTAATCTCACTGATTGGAGGACGAATGAAAACCCAGGGAATAGGAAAAATGGGGCGTGTAAGGTCGACCCCGACTCTTCTCTTAGCCTATGCCTTTACCTCACACTTTCATATTTCCCTAAGAATACGACCCTCAAGATGGGTAAATTAGTCAATGTGTTCGTATAAGGTCTTAAATATTCAAGTGATTTTACTGGAGTTGACCAAAATTTCAAATGGTGGAATATGAATTGTTTTCACTCAAGAACAACAAGATCACTAAAGAACACATAATTGAACCATGTCGGAGAAGACGACTGGAGCAACTCCGGTGACTCACATAGTGGGAAAGGAAGGCAAAGAAAATCCTAAAAAACCCTAGATTACTAACCTAATCTTTAAACGAACAACGAACCACCTAAAATCATCCCTAAAACCACCAGCCAAGGCTACCAAAAAATTAAAAAACCCACCAAAAAAAGAAACAATAGATAAAAATGGCTAAAACCCAAATTAATGGGAAAAAGGAGAGAGAGAGTTACATGGTTGAGGATAACACCAGAGGAACAAAGAAAAGCCTTAAAAGTGGTCCAAAAATGCTTGAACAGGGGAGGGAAAGTGAGAGAGAGAGAGAGAGAGAGAGAGAGAGAGAGAGAGAGAAGTCGAGATTTTCTAAAGGGAGAAAATTTAAGCACGGGAGTAAAGGTGAAGAGAAAGAGAATTTTTTTAAACCATATAAATAGGCTTAACGATTATGCACATTTTCATATGAAGTCATCATTAGAGCACAACTTCCTATAACAAGCATGTATCCATCACTCTTAGGCCACATAATAACCCATAGGATGGTTGCCAAGTGTCCACTCAAGAGCTCTTATCCAACCTTTCATAGCTGATAGTGAATGGGAAACTCAACCCTCAATGAAGGACGCCTCATATGCATCTTCTCTCAGACACTTTTGCCCCCCATCCTTCTACTCACTTCGAAAACTAATGGTTAGGGGGTGAGTGATATACCCAAATGTAGCCTCGTCTCTCAACTAGACTCATCTCTCAGCTAGTCTTGGCTCAGCCATGTCAAAATTTATCTCACCTCAGGAGAGACAGTAGGTGTCCTATATATCGGCCCTTTAACAACAATCTCAGCCTCGTACTAATCTAATGGGCCGAGACCTACCAGCTATCTCATCATATATTCATCAGTCTCGGCCTCATAGTGGTCTTATAGGCTAAGACCTAATCGTTGACCTATTAGTCCCCGATCAGTCTCGTCTCATCTTGGCACTACCCAAGTATCCAAGACCACACTCCAGTCCTACTCATCATTCGTTTAACAAGGCATCAGACATATGAGCCTGGGTTAGGCCTCAACCTCTCAGGACAATATATGCCTCACATGTCATACATATTTCCATAAGACCAATCCACATGGGCAGGTAGTTATAAAAAAATCTCAAGAGCACACTTGCACTAGGAAAAGGTGTGTATATCCTATTGGAAGCTTCACTGTGCACATATTTCTTTCATGCTTGGTGGTGCAATGCGCACCCAAAGCGCTATATATACCCATCTTCTTTCCCATTAGAAAGGATCCAGAATAGTAACCCCTAGCCAAACTTTATCTAAATTACAGTAGAAAGAGAAAAAGATGGAGTGTTGTACAACCAATACCATTAGAAACTCATTTTATAGTGAAAATCTCACATCCCTGCACAATGTTCTTCCTCTTCTCCTCACCCCCTTTTCTTATTTTCATATTAGTTTGCATATACCTATTGTTGTGATGTGTTTGAGATTGAGATGCATATAAAAATTTAAATGGAGATCTCTTAACGTCATTATTGTCGACCATTATTTATGCTTTTAAATAAAGATAAAAGCCTCATGTGGATCAATGACTACTCAAGATCTTTAGAGGAGATCAAGTCCTACCTTAGAAAACCATCCCTACTAGTGATTCTGGGCGATATAGATCCTTCATATCTCTATCTCGTAGTATCAAACTATGTTGTTATCTTGGCTCTAGGATAAGGAAGGCGGACAATACCTCATCAATTATGCCAATAATATGCTTTTAGATGCAGAGTAACAGTGCTCACTCAATAACAGTGATAATTTCATATCCCCTCAAAGTTGTTCTTCTGAAAGATGACCTCTTTGGAACCCTATATGTTGATGGAGCCTCCAATTCTAAGGGGGCAGGAATAGGAATCGTACTCGTCACACTAAAAGATGTTGTCATAGAATAAGGAATAATGATAGGATTTGAAGCCTACAATAACAAAGACAAATACGAAGCATTGATCGCCGACTTGCGCAAAACCCAACTCCTGAGGGAAAAGTACCTCAACGTGTTTGGCAATTCCAAACTAGTCTCTAAGCAAGTGCGTGGAGAATTCAATGCAAATTATGACATAATGGAGTCACACTTCTCCATGGTAAGAGGTTTAATGGCGGGATTTAAGAAGGTTGATATTCAATAGTTTCCATAGGGGCAAAGCAGTTACAGTGATGCCTAAGCTCAGCAGTAGACTCTCATCTTAGAAAAACTATTCAGATAGAGTTCTTTGCCCAGTCAAGCATTGATGAGGTAGTGATCACGCTATAAGTCCTCCTAATATAAAGGGACCCTAGTTGGATAGACCCCATTATTGCCTATCTACAAAGTGACATCCTGCCGAATGAGAAGAGATTGGCTCATCAAGTAAGGGTGAAAGCAGCCTGATTCTAGTTTGCCCTAAAAGGGAAAGCCTTACAAAAGATCATTCAGAGGCCCTTACCTCCAGTGCGTTCACCCATATGACACTGAGAAAGTTCTTAACGACTTTCATGATGGTATTTATGGGAGTCATGCAAGAGGGAGGTCATTAGCTTTTTGAGTGATCAAGGAAGGATATTGGTGGCCTCACATGCAAAAGGATATAAGTACCTATGTTTGTAAATATGAAAAATGCCAAAAATTCTCTCATATGGTTCACCAACCATCTAGCGACCTAAAATCTTTGACTATTCATTGGCTGTTTGTGCAATTCAAATTGGATATTGTGGGACCACTTCCCACCGCACCTAAAACTCGTAAGTATCTACTGGTCGGTAAGGACTACTTCACCAATCGGGTAAAGGCAGATCCACTAGAAGACATTTATGATGTTGACATGATAAGGTTCATTTGGAAAAGCCTTATAATAATCTTTGGGGTACCAAGAACTATCATCATTGACCATGACACACAGTTTGAAAGAAGTTTCTTTTAAGGATTTTATTATGATCATGGCATCGGACATCATTTTAATTTTGTGAGATACCCCCAGAGAAACGGTCTGACATAAGCTTCCAATAAAACGATGCTCGAGGACCTAAAAAAAGGATGGAAAGAGAAAAGGGTGTCTGGGTAGATGAGCTCCCCCTTGTTCTGTGGGCCTGTCGTAATACCCCTAAGAGATCAACTAGGGAAACACCCTTGGCGCTCACCTATGGAATACATGCTATTATAACGCTTGAGTCTGGTCTCCTTACCATGAGAAACAACTTGGTCGATCAAGGGTTAAATGACGAAGCATTACACATTAAACTTGACTTTGTATTCCAGTGAAGAGAATAGGCCATGATCAAGATGGCTTCCTATTAACAGCAATTGGCCAAATAGTATAACAAAAAAGTTAATCTGAGGAAATTCTAGGTGGGGGACCACATTCTAAGGAACGTCCTCGACAATGGTGTAAAACTGTTAGATGGCAAGATGGGAGTAAAATGGAAATGACCTTTTAAGATGATCAGGGATGACCTTCAAGGGAAATATCACTTGGAAACAATGGAGGACAGGGAGATACCGAGAGCATGAAACGTAACCAATCTAAAGAAATTCTACTTTTAGCCTTCTTTATCTTCTATCAGCACATTTTTTTATCTTTTATCAGAAGATTTAGTTTATGCAAAGTTTCATGTCAAAATTATGTTGCTTGTAAGTTATCATTCAATGAACGAAGGCCCATGCGCTCTCGCATTTTGATTTCAAACATTGGCTACATTTATTTTTATGTATCTCAACATTATGAACACTTTCCAAATGATAACTCCGTTAACCAAAAAGGTAAATTACCCTTGGTTACAGTAAGCTGCTCAGCTTATCTCTGCCAAGGAACTTCCTCACACGTGACCAAACTCCTGTGGATTACAATAAGTCATTCTACTTATTTCAATCAAGGAATTTCACTATGCCAAGAATGGTTCACAATAATTACAATAAGTTATTAGAGTTTATTGAAATTTCTAGAACCGTTAGGTCTTTGTCGTAAACACAATCGACCTCATGAGTTGCTCCGGCAATAAAAAAGCCTTATAGGGTATCCTTAAGCAATAAAATCAAACATTGGTTGGTCGCCAACTGCGTTGGTTGCTTGAAACCTAATCGGATGGAGGGCCCATTATTTAGGTACATTATAGCCATCACCTCACCTAGGCCTAAGGGAGTGTGACGACACGGACTAAAAGGTAAGCAAGATGGAATGATACTGCTAAGTCATGTTGGACTGGTAAAAGGTTCAAATATCATCAAACTCATTTAGTCGGCAGGGGCCTAAAATGATAAACACTTGTTCATGATTAATTTAGTAATCTAAGAGACCAAAATGATTAATCTTAGATACTAACCCATTTATTCAATGAGAATCCCAAAATGATCAATAGTATTTCATGGTCGACGAAAGTCCTAAGTTTTTAGTAAATGTCAAATCTTCCTAGTCAGCAGTCAAAATACAAAGACAATTATTAACTCATATTTAGTAACCACGTGGTCAAAATATGGAATAAGTTTATAATTAAACTATATACATATTGACAAAAACTGGAGAGTATAATTACAAGAATATAAGAAACACCAAAGATCATAAAAGGACCTAGACCAACTATGGATGACAATCAAGATAACCAACTATGCGTGGTCTTCGGCCATTGTAAGGGTTAGGAGCGAACACCTCCTCCTCATTTTCATGATAATGGTTTAAAAGGTAAGTAGGAATGGCATCAATGGGAATCCATATATCTTCCATTGAGAAGGGAGGCTGACGATAAGTAGGTAATTCCACCTTGTACTTATACCATACGTATGATTCCTTCAGGGTTTTAACCTCCCCTAGGGAAGTCAACCACCCACACTTGAACGCAACCTCCTCGACTTCTTTTAGCCTTACTGGTGCATCAGTACAACCTTCATCATAACCCGCTGCCCATGCTTCTCGAGGGACTATTCTTAACAAGTTCCCCAACCTTATAAGATCCTTTTGGACACCAGTTACGATGACATATCCTCTCTAGACATCTTTCTTCATAGCTCGATGACCTCCTTCTTCAAGGAACCATTTTATGCCTGAATTAGCTCATTTACTTGGCCTACATCCTTTCTCTCCAAGACTTAGTCCCTCAAACCATTTATCTCATCTTGCACAAGGGAACTAAATTCCTCTATAACTTAAAGGTCATACTTCAGTTTGTCTACTAGCTCGGACTGGTCCTTGTACTATTTAGTCCTCATTTTTAGCTACTTGAAGAGATTCACGAATGCCTTGCGGATGTGTATACTAATGCCTAAACTCAAAATCCTCCCCAAGCTTAATGTAGGAATAATGTAGTCCTTTAAAATAATAGGTTATAAATAACACAACCAATAAGAAATGAAAACAAATATCAGCTAAGTGCAGTGAGAGCATTAGTTAAGTACTTTTCGGACTTTTTTAGGGCATTTTTTAGCTCCTGGTTATTCTTAGACTTGTTGGCGTGACCATCCAGAAGGGTGGTAAAGTCAAACAAAAACTACACAGAACAGAAAAAGAAAGATTAGTGTGTAGACGACAAATATAGAGAAAATGGATAAGAGAAAAAGAGGAAACTTGCTAGAGCAAGTCCTTAGGCGGACTTGAGTGCTAATTGAGTTGACCCGAGGTGTGAGGAGAGATCATGATCGACCACGAGCATGACTCCTTTAACCAAATCAGGAGCCAGTATGGGAGTATTGGCCACACTAAACCCCTCAGCAGCCATGGTAAAAAAGGTACAATAAGGGCCTTCAAGGGTAGCTTCTTCTTAGCTTACTCTATTTTCCTCTCTTTTTCTTTATTCTTTTCTCTTTATCTTATACTCTCCAATTCTTCTCTCTCTTTTTCTATACCTCCTTATTTTTCCCCTTAGCCCGTAAGCTAGATCCACTCCTTAGGGGAATCTCCCTCTACTCTCTTCAAAGATTTCACCTGATCAGATAATACAGCCTGATCGTCATCATCAATATTCAACACTCTCCTCTCCACAAGGGTGCCATATCCTTTATTCTTCTTTTTCTTCTTCTTCACCTCCCTCTTCTTCTTCTTCCTCTTCCTCTACCTCAATTGGTTCAAAGGGACCTACTTTAGGATTTTCCAAGATAGGGACTTTATCAACTGGTCGAGTAATGAAACTAATAATAGTATTTTTTTACTCTAGTAGATAAGCTACGAAATGAGGGTACTCGTCATCAGAATGTCTATCTTGGACTCTCTAAAATTTGAGTAGATCAGCAACTCTCATCTCGTAAAGGTCAAGTTATTATTTTTGTCATGAGCTGCAAAACATAAGAAGAAAGCATAACTCAGATGGCACGAAACATAAGTAAAAGATATATAAATAAAATAGAAGAAAAAAGACAATGACCTATATGATCCTCCCTGAGTCAGGAATCTAAGGACCTCGATGCCTCACGCCCTTAGGTAGGGGAGGATGTTTTCAATTTTTGGCAATAAAGCCATGCCCCCGATAATCTTTATGGGGGTTAGGAAGATTCACGACTTAAAACCTATCAACTTTTCCCATCTTCAATTACAGAATACCGTCATTGGTGAGCGACCGAACATAACTGTAATAGAGCTCTGTAAGTCTTATGTTGGTCCCATATAGTTCATTTATCATGTGGACCCCATTCAAAAATTTCCAAACATTTGAGGTGCATTAGGCAGGGATGACATCAAAGTACTTAAAGAATATTAAAAAAGGGGGGGTTGGGGATAAAAGTTGAACCCCTTTGTGTGATCAAGAGGGTATGAATCCAGTGCCCATCTCCGTATATCGAACATCTTTAGGGATAGGTCACAATCGATTTCCACCCATGATAGGATATTATAAGAGTTTCGAAATTCTTCTACAGTTTTGTTATCTAAGAGAGGCATAGATGATAAAAGACTTCTAAAAACAAAAGGAGACTCGTCCAAATAGTGAAAGAAAAAAGGAGATTAGAAAAACTTATAAAAATTTATGGAAATCTCTAATAATAAGAAGAACTGAAGAAGATAACGCCCTGGAAGTTTTGTGGATGAGGAGCGTTTAAAAGATGACCGTTGGAGGTGATGTATCCGATTTTGAATCTCGAGCTAATGATGGAGCCCAAGTCTCGATCAGGATTCTGGTGATCCAATTCCCTGCCCGGACCAGTGCAACCTTGACTCCCCAACGAAATCATAAGTCTTCCATGGTGTTTGATCTCGGACGAGTGTACCCTTGCAAGTTCATAAATATTAGAAGCATTCAACTCTGGTTTTTAAACAGTTTTAGTCCTTAGGCCTTGTACTTAGTTAAATAATGTTGGCCCAACTATTTAGCCCAAAATTTTTAGGGCAATTGTGTGGCCGTATTTATTTCATCCCAATACTACAGCCGACCAACCCAACATTCACCGTGGACTGCTCGACTCAAATTTGTTATTTATTTTAACCCGTGTATTTAACATGTGCCTAAATACATGGAGATATACCCAAATTGGTTGCCAACAATCTCAAAGAAGATATTCAGGGGTTCCACGAGTTATCTATGATCTAATTGAGTTACTTGTACAATTCAATCTCTTATTTTCTATAACTATAAATTATAAACCCTGGACTGGGGCAAGGGGGTGTAACCTCAATTATTGAGAGACACTAATAAGAACATAGTAACCTCTCCACGGATGTTAATAAGCTACCGAATCATGTACATCTGTTGTTGTGTGTGTGATTTCTTTCTTTCATCTCTATATTTCTTTCTAGATCATTAATTGTGATCATTCTTGCACTCACAGTAAGTTATAGTGAATAATCATCCAGGAGACACGTATGATTTTTAGGAACTATAGCAGAGGAGGAGGATATGGGTGATAAGGAACCACACCAACAACTTGAGGATAATATTATAGATTATGAAATAGTATAAATAGACAACTAATGTCTTCCATTACGAAGGAATGATATCCCAGAAATAGATGTTAGTATGGCTAATGTGGAAGGTGAAAACTGAATACATGATAGAGATCATAACATATTGTCATCCAAGGATGAAAAAGATGATATTAATGAGAATAATGGAGATGAAGATGATGAGGACTTTTAAAGGTTTATGTTAGTTGTTTTTTCTTCTTACTAAATGTTTTAATTTATTTTAATTAGGAAACTTCGATTTATAGGAGCGTTTTAATAAATTACACATGTGAAATTTTCTTACTTTACCAAATTTAATGTTTATACATATCTTTAATAGGTATAACAGTGACGATGGAAAACTATAAGAAACAAAGGATGAATAGTATTCACGATAACATAACAACAATGAAGGTGATGAGGTTGCATAGAGGGGCTAAATTCTACATGGGTTCTTGTAAGAGAAAAAATAATAAGAGTGAGATAAGGGGAAAAAGAAAAGAGTTTTACAAGGATGAAGAGTATATCCCGTTTAAAAGAGAAGAGAGGTTAAGTTATTTGAGTGAAGCTGAAGTTGATGAATAGTTTTTTGGTTTGTTAATTATCCATACCACGTTTTAGAAACTACTTTGAATGATACGATGTTACTGCTACTGATGTTATCTCAATTATTTGATATGATTTCATGCTTTATAATTTTCATTGTTGATGTTATTTTCCCCCATGTTTTCATTGGAATTATGCTAAAATATTAAAAGCATATTGATGTTTTATATAATTTCTGCATGCGTATTTCCTGAGCTAATGATGTTGGTTTCTTATTTAGTTATGTCTTGTTCCGATCATGCCCGTGTCCCAAAATTGTTTACACGTCAAAGATTAATGGGAGAATCCACACATCCTCCTTCTTCTCAATCAAAGGAGCTAAACGTTAAAAACTCCACAATACTAATGCATCTGATGATAGCAACAGTGAGGATATGATCTCCGTATTCTAAATAATATCACTTGAAAAAATACAAATATTTAATTAAGTAGGAAATATAACGATGCATAGTTATGTCTAGTTTGTGTTAACCCATTTCATACTTGTTACAAGTCATAAATATCTACTGTGCAATGGATTCTGGTAGAGCCGAATCATCATTCTTCTGGACATAGTCATCCAAATGTAACTGAATCTCCTAACATTATTTCATCTGATTTTAATACCAATGAGGGTATGTGTAAGGATATATTTTTAATAAGTCTGTCATAATTAATTATGTCATATACCGCTACAAGCCGTCGAAGAATTGAGAAGATTGTATCTACAAAAGATGGGTCCGAATTACAAGTTGTCTTAAAAATTAAATCCCAACAATATGAACTTTGGTAAGATAATGTTTTAAAGTTTCATTTACATTTCATATTAAGAGTGTTGGGATATTTTTAGAAGGTGTTTTAAAAAGCTTTTATATAAAACTGTTTTTTTATAAAAAGGTTTCTTTGCTGTTTAACATTGATCTTTGAAAAGATTTGAAAAAAATTCTAAGGCAGCAAGCGTACATGGGTTTCGATGCAAAGGTCATTCAAGTGAGATCACCATCTCGTTCGAATGACATTGAGCTGTCACGCGTAGTTGTTCAAGCGACACGTGGATCTCGTTTGAGCGATATGGGCTTCTCGTTCGAGCGAGGTAACTTTTCGGCTGACACGCTAACCTCATGCTTATCCTTTGACTGACTCAATTTTTTTATAAAAAGGGGTTCTGCCAGCCTTGGAAAACGTGGAGAACAGTTTTCAACCTTAAAGAGTTTTATCCTTTGAAAAATTTTGTTTTGTTTATTTGACCAAAATCAATTAGAAAAATATCTTTTGGCAGAAAGTTTTTCTCCACCAATTTAAGGGTTCAAATATTTGTTTTGTTTTCAATTCACAAAAATCCCAGTTACTTTTATGTGAATTGTTTTGTGGAACCCAAGAACATATTTTTCTTTGGTTTATTCTTTGTGGGGAAAACTCTACAACCAACCGTTGCGTGCTATTGTGGAGGGACTCCTTATAAAGTTCACAAATTGTGGAGAAGCCATTTTCTTCTTCATTGCTGACCATTTGGATTTCTTGCTGGAGATTCCAGCCGAAGTTATTTCTAGCCGTTGCTTTGGAGGTTTGACGAAGACACGATGCGTTACACTTGTTGGCGAAAGAAAGATTGTATGTAAGTCAATGGTCTTGTAAACTTGTCAGAGTTTTAGAAATAAAAGGTTTTGCCCAAAAGAGATTTTTTCCTTAACTTTGTGCCATATGCTTTATCTATTTATGGTTTGACACGCGCACACACATAGATGCATGTTTAGGGGCTGAATCATTTTGGTTCAAATTTACTCTAATTAAATAAGGTTTAATTATAAACTTGAGAATTTATTTAATCAATTATCGCACACCGCGTTTCATACGGTTTTTCAAATTGGTATCAGAGTGGGTTACGCTAATTTATTGTGTGATCTTTATTTTCCACAAAAATTGTGTTATATTAATTTTTTTTGAAAAATTTGTTTTGTGAAAAATCGCAATTTTTTGATGGAGCACTTACCTAATCGGATGTCCCCCTTTGATGACACGATTCAGTGTTTTGATGATATAAATCGTTTGAATTTGACGTTTGCTAAAATAATTGATTTTTTAGAAAAAGAAAATTCTCATTTTAAATCCGCATTGTATCTTTTGCAAACGATTCAAAATCAAAGAGATTTTTATCGTAATTGTTTTTTCCTTGGACCATGACTTTGTTGCTTTAAAATTCTCCAAGAAGGAGAGTGAGGATAGGTTCCTATTTTTAGAAAAGGAAATGGAGGACGATAAAAATTCGATGGTTTATGTTTGTGCCAAAGATAACAAAAATATTTTAATCAATGAGTTTGTGGCACGTGAAGAGACTCTTAGGGAAAAGTTTTCTTTAATTGATGGGGAGCGTGATAAACTGTTATGTTTAATTGAAAATTTGAAAAAAGCATCCCTTAAATTGGAAGAGTCTAATTCTTTGCTTGAGTAAAAAATTTTGAAGTTAAAAAATGATCTGACAGGCTCAAGTGGGTTTGATAGTGATGGTAATGGCTCATTTTGTTCTCATGCTTCTAGTGCTAAAGCCAAAACCATTATTTGTTTTAGAGGGTTAACTAATTCCAAGGATGTTAGAAAAGGTCAACCCATAGGTGTCGTTCCACCCTTTTATACATATTCATATTGTGGTAGGAAAGGTCACCTTAGGCGTTTTTGTTTTGATCATGGAAAATGTCCTAGGAAGTTTATGTCTAGTGTTCCCTTGGTTCCTAAATCCGCCACACGACATTTCACATCTATTTGGGTTAGGAAATCACTTTTAGAGGCCTTAGATTTTAGACAAGTTGATTTCTGTTTGCTTGCACATGATTCTTCTCTTGCCATATCTTATAGATGATTGTGTTTGTATGTTTGTCATACGCTAGTTATGCTTTTTGATATATTTTTGCTAGCATTGTGACATGTACTTTTTGTATAAATTTTTGTTTTTGAAAAATTTTGAAAAATACAAAAAGACTTTATTTTGATAAATTTTTTTAAAAAAAATCCAAAAATATTAATGTATTTTTTTTGCACCGTTTATGGGCGGACACTTAGGATGATCGATGATATACCCGTTTATACCCTCAGCCTGGATGAGGATTACCTCCTATACGGACGACCCTACGAGGGGCCGACCCTTCACCAGGCCATAGCTGGCCACCAGTAGGTCCAGACGACCCTACGAGAGGCCGACCCTTCCCCAGGCTCCGAACGACCCTACGAGGGGCCGACCCTTCCCCAGGCTCCGGACGACCCTACGAGGGTACGACCCCTCCCCAGGCTCTGGACGACCCTACGATGGTACGAAAGTACGAGGCCAGAATCAAGCCAGACTCCCTACCGGATGAAACTTTGCCCTCGGCCTCGGCTCATAGGCCGAGAGTGACATCATGACAGCGCGTGGTTTGGGACACGCGTGGAACAGTGCGCGTCAGGCTCATATGACACGTGGCAGACCGTTATAACCAAATCACACCCTCACGTGAGGGAATATTATGTCATCATTTGGCATCCACAGGTGTCAACAGGGGATTTGTTAGATCATCATTCACATGCACCATGCTTACTTGGGGGGTACACTACACCCCCCAAGACCTATATATACTTGTCACCTACAACCCTACAAGGGATCGATCCATGAACAATAGCCCTAGCTAAAACTCTGCTTGTACACACACAGTAGAGAGAGAGAGAGGGTTATGAGCATTGTATCCAAGGCCATTAGTGCCCATACTTAGTGGATCACACAGTCACAGTGGATGTAGGCCAAATTGGCTGAACCACTATACATCATTATCTTATTTCCTCTTATACTCATCCCCTTCTACACACTTACATACTTATATACTTGCATCCCTATGGCTGCCATGGCTGCTTCTCCTTGAGCTCACTATCACTTATCTGGTGATGCTAAATCTTAGCATCATCAATTTGGTGCCGTCTGTGGGAAACGAGAAGACATTTCTTCCTTTGTACAGCTTGACCTCACTGGGCACTCTGGTGGTGAACCAACACTCCCCCTGAGAGGAGGTGTTTCACCATTGAAAGAGACCCACTAAGGTTCCCAAGCTCACCAGTATTTTCTTCAGTTCAACTTTTCATAGCTCAAGCACATGGCACCTGAGATGCCACCGCCACCACTTCCCCCGCCGGATGAGGGGGGAAGACCCAGTTCCAGTCAGCCGCCGACTCAGTCTGAGATGGCTGATGTGGCAGCAGCCCTAAAGTCTCTGGCAGCAAGCCAGCGGATGATGCAGGAGCAGTTCACAGCTCTGAGCCAGAACATACTGAGACCACCAGGGGTCTCACCTGAGATGATTACTCCGGCAGCAGCCCCAGGACAGCATGAGGCCAGGGGACCACCCCAGGCACCATGCAAAGACCTGCCACTCCCTCAGCGGCGTAGGGATGTTGCTGACCCCAGGCGTTTGCGCCTGGGGAGGCAAGGAAACCCTTGCCCTGAAGACAGGTATGACGATCTGGAGGGGGAGGAAGCCCCAATAGAATGCTGGGAACCATACGAGGTCTCCAACAATACTGTGCGACCTCTCCAGGATAGTAGAGGAAAGTGCGGGAGACCAAACCCTGATGATCGTCCGAGAGGCTCTGCTTTTGACCGCCTGAGCAGGGGGTCGGCCTTCGAGAGGCTGGGCCCAGTAAATGACCTGCGGGATAAGCTGTCCAGGTCGAGAAGTGCTGCGAGATCTAGGAGGGAGGCAGCAGAGGGCCGACCCCAAAGACGGGATGACGGCCAAAGGGAAGTAAACAGCCGACACAGGTCTGCTACAGTGGAACCCCCCATCCACCTCCAAGAGGCAGCGGGGGATAACATCGGCCACGCAGACCCTGTGAGGCCCAGGAATGACTCAATCCAGCGGTTAGAGGATAAGATTGGCGACATACTGAAGAACCGAGACCCTCTTCAGAGGGGATACACCATAGGCTCACCCTTTGTGGCAAAGATAGTCAACTTCCCCACGCCATCAAAGTTCAAGCCTCCTGTGGTCACCCCAAGATACGATGGGAGCACCAACCCTGTCCACCACGTGGAGATGTATCAATCGGCGGCAGACATATACTCTATCTCAGATGAGATGAGGTGACGTGCCTTCTCTGGTACCCTGACAGGGGCTGCACATGTCTGGTACACGTCTCTTCCAAAAAATTTCATTGAAAACTTCAAGCAGTTGGCAGACCGGTTCATCCACAACTTTTGCTTCGGGGTGAGACCACAAAAGAAGACCACACACCTGCTCTATGTTAAGCAGGGAAAGAATGAGACTCTGAGAGACTACATAGCCAGATTCAATAAAGAGAAGCTGGAGGTGGAAGACTATGAGGAGAGCATAGCTATGACAGCCCTGATTGGAGGGCTCCAAAAGGGGAAGCTATTATGGAAGCTTGCCGAAGACCCTCCGAGGATGATGGCTGAGCTGTTGTCAACAGCAGGGAAGGTGATGAACGCCGAAGAGGCGATGGCCGCAAAACATGAAGACGAAAAAGGAGGTGCAAGCGGGGGCAAATACCCTAAAAAGAACAAAGAAGGGAAGAAGAGGTCCACGGATGATAAGTTCGTTGGTTACACCCCTCTAACGGTCAGCTGTGAACAGATCCTCAATGAGATAAAGAGTGATCGATCCCAGAAGTGGCCTGAGAAGCTGAGGGCAGCCCCCGGCAAGAGGAACAGGAACCTGTGGTGTGAATTTCACCAAGACCATGGTCACGTAACAGACAAATGCTTTGCTCTGAAAGATGAGATTGAGAAGATGCTGAAAGAAGGGAAGCTCAAAAAATACGTGGACCGAGAGGCCTTCAAGAGGGGCCGAGGGGACGACCCCAGAAAAAAGCGAGTTGATACATGTAAAGAAGGTCCTCAAAAAAGAGGGGACGACCCCTCTGATGATGAGGACGACCCTGACCTCCCGCCGAGAGACGACCACGGTCCTGTCAAGAGGCTCAATATGATCTCGCTCGGTGTAGGAATGATCTTCGGGGGATTAGCAGGATGAGGGTCTGAGGTCGCTGACAGGAAGGCCCATGTTGGTGAGGCTAAGGCGGTGACGAAGGTGGTGCACTCAACCTCCCTAGAGGTCAAGTCAGAAAAAAGGAAGAAGGTTGACATGGACACTTTGATAGTGGGATTTTCAAGGATGGACTTCAAAGGCCACTTGGCCCCGCATGATGACCCTCTCGTCGTCACTACCAGGGTGCACGGGTGTGAAGTGCCGAAGATCCTGGTAAATGGGGACTCATCCGCAGATGTGATGTTTTGGCCATGCTTCAAGGCCTTGGGCCTCAGTCGTGCCAGACTTGTCCCATACCATCATCCGTTGATCGGGTTCAGTGGGGAGAAGGTTCACCCCCTGGGAATATATGAGGCTGATGTCAGGATGGGGGACAAATGGCCGAGATGGCTCACCAAGAGGGTCAGTTTCTTTGTGCTGGATGAGCATGTGTTTTCGGCATACAACATCATACTGGGACGTGTGGCCCTCAAGGGGTTTGAAGCTGTGCCGTCCACAGTCCACCAGATGGTTAAGTTCCCTACCCCTTACGGGGTGGGGGAAGTTCAGTTAGACCAGACGACAGCGAGAGAGTGCTACTACAACTCCGCTGAAGAAAGGGAGGCACACAAGAGGGCTACAACCACTTACAACATTGATACCCTAGACCCCAGGGACGAGACGAAGCTCAAAAAAGGAGAGGCCGCTGAGGAGGTAGAACCCATCATCCTCGATGAGGATGACCCAGGAAAAACCGTCCAAGTTGGCAAGTCTCTGGAGCCCAGTATCAAGGAAGACCTCATCAAACTGTTGAGGAGAAGGCGAAGCGTCTTCGCGTGGAGTCATGTAGATATGCCAGGGATCGACCCTGAAATCATGTGCCACAAACTCAATGTGGTAGAGGGAGTGAAGCCGGTAAAGCAGAAGAGGAGGATTTATTCTAGAGAGAAGTACGAGGTCATTAGGGATGAGGTTAAAAAATTAGAAGACGCTGAATTTATCAGAGAGGTCATCTACCCTGAATGGCTGTCCAATGCAGTCATTGTCCCAAAGGCCAACGGGAAGTGGCGGATGTGTGTGGACTTCACAGACCTCAATAAGCACTTCCCCAAAGACAGCTTCCCTCTCCCTCACATTGACCAGATGGTAGACGCTACCGCAGGCCATGAGCTCATGAGTTTTATGGATGCCTACTCAGGGTATAACCAGATCTTCATGAACCCTGATAATTCAGAGAGGACTGCCTTCATCACTGATAAGGGGACATACTGTTATAGGGTCATGCCCTTTGGCCTAAAAAATGCAGGGGCAACGTACCAGCGCCTTGTAAACAGAATGTTTGAAGATCAAATTGGGAAGTCTATGGAGGTCTACGTAGACGACATGCTGACTAAGAGTCTGAAGGCAGAGGATCATGTGGCAGACCTGGAGAGGACCTTCGATACGATGGACAAATATTAGATGAAGCTTAACCCGGCCAAATGTGTCTTCGGGGTCGGAGCAGGGAAGTTCTTGGGGTTCATTGTCAATCAAAGAGGCATCGAGGCCAATCCTGAAAAGATAAAGGCCCTTATTGAGACGAAGACCCCCAAGTCCATTAAAGACGTTCAGAGGCTCACAGGGAGAGTGGCTGCCTTGAACAGATTTGTATCAAGAGCCACAGACAGGTGTCTACCATTCTTCAAGATCCTCAGGAAGGCCTTTGAATGGAGTAAAGAGTGTGATGAGGCTTTCAAGGAGCTAAAATCATACTTAGGGTCTCCCTTGCTGTTGTTACGGCCCGTGCAGGGTGAACGACTTTACGTGTACCTCGCCGTCTCAGAGTCTGCCATCAGCGCAGCCATTGTGAGAGACGAGGACGGAATACAAAAGCCTGTATATTTTAACAGCAAGGCACTCCAGGGGGCAGAGCAAAGATACCCAAGGATGGAAAAGTTGGCCTACGCCTTGATCCATGCCTCAAGGAAGATGAAACCATACTTCCAGTCCCATACTATGGTCATCCTTACTGACTCTCCTCTTAGGCAGGTCCTACACAAGCCTGAAAAATCAGGAAGGCTAATGACCTGGGCTATAGAGCTAGGGGAGTTCGATATTGTGTATCAGCCTAAGACAGCCATTAAGGGGCAAGCGCTGGCAGACTTCGTGACTGAGTTTACTTGGGAGAGCGATGAAGCCGAGGGTGAGACCCTCGGGGAGACAGATATCCAACAAGACAGGATCATCGACACGCCTGCAGCCAGGGCTGAGGCAAGCACCGCTAAGAGGAAAGCAACCGAAAACGAAGAGGGAAGATACATCTTTAGACAGGGGTCCCTCTCCGAGGGAAGTTTCTCAGAAGAAAAGACCATGTGGAGACTCTCCGTCGACGGGTCCTCTTGCGAAAGCGGGAGCGGAGCTGGACTGATAGTATCATCACCCGACGGCACAGACATCGAGTACGCCCTGAGGTTCAATTTCAAAGCCTCCAACAATGAGGCTGAGTATGAGGCCTTAATAGCTGGCCTTTCCTTGGCCAAATCTCTTAGTATCGGCCAAATTTTGGTTCACAGTGATTCGAGGCTGGTGGTGAATCAGATACTAAGAGCCTATGAGGCCAAAGACGAGAGGATGGCTAGGTACCTTGAGAAGGTGAGGTCATTGCTGAAGGACTTTAAAGAAGTGAAATTCAAGAGGATACCTAGGCTCGACAATGGCCGTGCTGACGCCCTTGCAAGGTTGGCCTCAGCTACTAGGACAGACATAAGGAGGACATTCCCGGTAGAAATCTTGCTTCGACCAACTATTGAAGATGTCGAGGGAACACTTGGCATTTGCATGAATGTTTCTCAAGAACTGTCATGGATGGATCCTCTGATCAGATACATTAAAGAGGGTGAGATTCCAGAAGCAAGCCAAGAAAGGAAGAAGCTGAGATACAGGGCTGCAAAGTTCACTGTCATCGGAGACACGCTGTACAAAAAGGGGTTCCTACTCCCCTTACTTAGGTGTGTGCATCCCTCAGAAGTCCCTTCTATTCTGCAAGATGTGCATGAAGGGTCGTGCTCAAGCCACATTGGGGGTAGATCCTTAGCGAAGAGGGTGGTCACCCAGGGCTACTGGTGGCCGACCTTGGGGAAAGTTGCCGCAGCATATGTAAAGAAGTGTGACAAATGCCAGAGATTTTCCACCATCCCTCACCAGCCCCATCAGCCTCTCACCTCCATTACATCCCCATGGCCGTTCGCAGTGTGGGGGATTGATCTGGTAGGACCCTTACCGAGAGCAGTCAATAACTATCGGTTCCTCATCGTAGCAATTGACTACTTTTCAAAGTGGGTAGAGGCCGAACCGATGGTCACGATCACGGAGCAGAAGACCTTCCAGTTTATCTGGAAGAATGTGATATGCAGATATGGTATACCCAACACCCTCATCTCGGATAACGGGACCCAGTTCAAGAATGCCTCTTTACAGAAGTACTGTGAGAGGGTAAGTATCAAACAATTTTTATCCACCCCAGGCCGACCTCAGGCCAATGGGCAAACCGAAGTTACGAACAGGACAATCTTAGATGGGATTAAGAAGAGGCTTGAGGAGGCAAAAGGAAGATGGGTCGAGGAGTTATATGCAGTGTTATGGGCATACAGGACGACAGTAAGGACCTCTACTGGGGAGACCCCCTTCATGTTAGCTTATGGATCAGAAGCAGTCATCCCCACCGAGGTCGAGTTTCCCACTCATAGGGTCCAAATGTACGACCCCCAGGGAAATACGGAAGAGAGGAGACTTGACCTGGATTTGATTGAGGAAAGAAGGGAGGATGCTGAGATAAGTCAAGCTTCCTACCAGCAGAGGACCGCAAGGTTTTACAACCAGAGGGTGAAACAGAGGCCAATCGCAGTAGGAGACTTGGTCCTCAAGAAGACTTGGCAGAAGCCCAATAAACTCCATCCTAATTGGCACGGCCCCTATAGGGTCACCGAGGAAGTTGTCCCTGGGACCTATAGACTAGAAAGCCTAGAGGGGGAACCTTTTTCCAACCCCTGGAATGCGGATCATTTGAAAAAATACTACCAGTAGTATTGTAAGGTCTTGATAGGACATGGTTGTAATAAGCATTGTTTCGACAGAACACATGGAAAATTAATGAGAAATATCAGTGTTTCCCTCATCCAGTGGTTATCAGTTCTAGCACGCATGGAAATATATACAGAAAACTACCCTCGGCTATAATGAGGATCAGTGGAGGGGACGACCCCACCACATTCCTCAAGAAAGACGAGGGTAGACTTTGTTAAAAACCATTAATTTGGTAAAATGAACCCTCGGCTATAAATAGGATCAGTGGAGGGGACGAACCCACCACAGTCCTCAAGAAAGACGAGGGTAGACTTAAAAACCCATTAATTTGGTAAGATGAACCCTCGGCTATAATGAGGATCAGTGGAGGGGATGACCCCACCACAGTCCTCAATAAAGACGAGGGTAGACTTTGTTAAAAACCATTAATTTGGTGAGATGAACCCTCGGCTATAATGAGGATCAGTGGAGGGGACGACCCCACCACAGTCCTCAAGAAAGACGAGGGTAGACTTTGTTAAAAACCATTAATTTGGTAAGATGAACCCTCGGCTATAATGAGGATCAGTGGAGGGGACGACCCCACCACAGTCCTCAAGAAAGACGAGGGTAGACTTAAAAACCCATTAATTTGGTAAGATGAACCCTCGGCTATAATGAGGATCAGTGGAGGGGACGACCCCACCACAGTCCTCAATAAAGACGAGGGTAGACTTTGTTAAAAACCATTAATTTGGTAAGTTGAACCCTCGGCTATAATGAGGATCAGTGGAGGGGACGACCCCACCACAGTCCTCAAGAAAGACGAGGGTAGACTTTGTTAAAAACCATTAATTTGGTAAGTTGAACCCTCGGCTATAATGAGGATCAGTGGAGGGGACGACCCCACCACAGTCCTCAAGAAAGACGAGGGTAGACTTAAAAAACCATTAATTTGGTTAATTGAACCCTCGGCTATAATGAGGATCAGTGGAGGGGACGACCCCACCACAGTCCTCAAGAAAGACGAGGGTAGACTTTGTTAAAAACCGTTAATTTGGTAAGTTGAACCCTCGGCTATAATGAGGATCAGTGGAGGGGACGACCCCACCACAGTCCTCAAGAAAGACGAGGGTAGACTTTGTTAAAAACCATTAATTTGGTAAGTTGAACCCTCGGCTATAATGAGGATCAGTGGAGGGGACGACCCCACCACAGTCCTCAAGAAAGACGAGGGTAGACTTTGTTAAAAAACCATTAATTTGGTTAATTGAACCCTCGGCTATAATGAGGATCAGTGGAGGGGACGACCCCACCACAATCCTCAAGAAAGACGAGGGAGGGGTTAATAGCATCAACAAGGAGCAAACCATAAAAGAATTAAGTATGGAAGACAACAATTATGGAAGAGACTGGTATTAATAAAACATAAGTATCAAGTGTTTTTACAAGGCCTTTGAACAAAAATACAAAAACGAGGGTATGGGCTACAGGCAGCCACCCTATGGGACGACATCAGAGGGCAGGGCCTCAACATCAATGGGAATGGTCTCCTCAGTTACCAGCACCGGATGATCTTCAGATGTACCGACCCCTCGATCTGGACTTGGGACTCCACCTGGTTGAGGGCCTCGGCAATTAGGGGGTCGTCCAGTTGAACACCCTCCAGTGAAGGTCGAACAGAGGAGACGACATCGCCAAATTTGAGGACGACCCATCGGCAGGCCGTCCTAATCCCCCTTTCTAGATATTCAAGGCCGAAGCCCTAAAATTCATCTGAAGTCTTGTATGCCTCAACATCATCAGCCTCGGCTTTCCTGATGGCTGCTTCCAGATCAGTCTTATGCTGGGCCTCCAAGTTGATCAGAGCCTCATCCCTATCCTTAATGATCAAGTCCTTGGCTCGCAAGTCGGCATCGTGCTGCCTCATCAGCTCATCTAGGACCCTAGCATGCTCGGTCCTGGCACTCTCAAGCTCAGCCCTCGCAGTGTCAAGCTCAGTCTTTGCTGTATCTAGCTCTGCCTGCAACTCAGCCTCATGTTGAATGGCCCTCTCAGCTTCGTGAAACTTTTGTTGATTCTCGTCCATCCACTTGGTGGCTGAGGTCAAGGCACAGACAGACTGCAAGAAAAAATGAAGAAATATCAAGGGGGGCCGAGGGAACAGTTAGTGAAATTAAAGAAGGTCAAGACCAATACCTGAGCAAGGGAGTGCAGACTGTAGTCGTACACTTTGGCTGGTGGCATCTTAGCCAAGAACTCGAAGTCATAGGCCGACGGTGCAGAGAACATCGAGGCCTTGGCTGCCCTCAGGTTGGCAATAAGAGATGAGGGGTCAGCCCTCAGATGGGACAGATTTTGAGACCAGAAGGCCCCCATGCTGGACGAAGAGGTCGTCCCCTCAGAGGCTTCGACCCTTGCCCTCGTCCTTGGATCAGGTCGATGCTCAACAGGAGCCTCAGGCTCCTTCCTTTTGTGACTATCGGCTGTCGGCTCAACAACCGTCGGCCCTGAGGCCCTTGTCTTCTTGGGAGCTTGCTGAGGATCCTTCCCCTTCTTCTTTGACAGACCAGCAAGTAGGCTTGGAGCAGTCATATCCCAGAGGTAATCTGACACACCTGCAGGACGACTTGAAAAGGATACGATGCATCAGAAATACAGAGATAAACGGGAAACACTTCAAAAAAGTAAAAAATAGAAGACGTGATGTATCACTCACATAATTCCGTGAGAGGGCCGACCCTCAAACCAGCTTCTTTGAGGCACCGGGGGGTCATCAAATCTTCAAACTTTGGGATCTCACCCCCTCTCCCTCGTCCCCTCAGATACTCAACAATATCCCTTTCCTCCAAGCTACGTCCGGGGTCTGACCTAGCTTTCATTGAGGGATTAGACCATTTGTTAGGGACCCTCGGATCGTCGGCAGAAGGGGACGCCTCGGCAGAGCTCTCCCATGCCCTGATATGAAGAAGAACCTCTTTTTCCAATCATGATTGGAAGTTTGAGCCACGTGGAGCAGCTTTTTCTCAGACCTTCTCGCCCCTAGATGATAGTATCCGGGTTGTTTAGATGAAGAGGTGATATTGTAGCAGGCCAAGAACACGTCGGATGAGGGCTCATCAGTGAAAGAATTTTTCCACAAAGAGATATACCCCAGTATCGTCCTCCAAGAGTTGGGTGGAAGTTGCGAAGGGGAGACGCCCAAAGCCGACAGAATATCTACAATAGCAGGATGGAAAGGAAGTCTGACACCTACTTTGAACATTTGCTCGTAGACTGCAACCTCTCCCTCTTCACCCTCAAAAACCCTCTCAGCCTCAGAGGGTACCCTCATAGTTACCCCAGAGGGCACTCCATAAATATGCCTCCATATCAGAAGGTCCCTATCCCTAACAGAGGAGATAAAAGACGAGGTATGGGAGGTATCAACCTCATCATCTGTATCGTCATCCTCGTCCTCACCTCCTTCCCCCTCATCACCTGTAGGAGGACCCTGAGGAAAAGCCACTTGGAAGGCATTGGGGGATAGGGTTGTCACAGGGACAGCCTCAGAGGGGATTGTACCCTCGGCCTCTCGGGGAGGACTAAGATCAGACGTGTCCCTTCTACCAGACGTCCCGGCACCAGTTGGAGAGAAGGTTCTCTCGTCCATTTCACTTGGGTTGGGTGTCTCGTCCGGACGAGATGACGACCCGCAAGACTCATAGGGTTCAGATGGTCTTATGGTGGCAAGAGGAATGGGAAAGATGGGTCGTACCCAATTAGGGTCAGCCCCTCGTCTCCTCTCTTCCTCTTCCTCTATTCGTCTGATCTCGGCAAAGAGCTTTTCTCTCAAAGGTGGGAATTCAGACACTAGGTGGTAAAGCCTCCTAAGCATTAAAGGGAAGACCCTACACTTAGAGAAATTATACTAGACTTGGCTAATACAACTACAAACACTTGGGGATTGACCAGGTTTGACTTTTGGATCAAACCAAGGAACTAAAACGTTTTTCGTCAAGAATGTCCAAGAACTAACAACCGGAGAAGACACCGAAAAGGGCAATGGGGGAACTAGAAAGTGCTGATCTACGACCCTAAAAAAAATACACTGAAATGAAGACAAAAGAAGGCGAGGGGAGAAAAAGGATACCTGATGAGGAGAGAACAAGAAGTGCTGCGAGGCCTGACGAAACGAAGGCTGCAAGTGGCGAAGCTTACAGGTTCTAGAGAGAGAATAGACTTGGGCGCGAAGAAGAAGAAGATGGAGAGAGAGAGTTTGAAAATCTCTTAAATACTTTGGTAATGAGTGGACCCATTTACCAAGAAAGGTATAATTAGGGCACAAGGCCCCAAGTGCACTGCGCAGCCGCCATGCCTTGAAAACTGACACAGCAATGGGAATCTGCCCAAGTGTTACTCATCTAACTGATCGTACATGCATCTCATTTAGTACACTATCCCTCAGCCATCTTAGCAGCACCTATGGCTAAGGGCTGGGGGGTGATTGATATACCCGTTTATACCCTCAGCCTGGATGAGGATTACCTCCTATACGGACGACCCTACGAGGGGCCGACCCTTCACCAGGCCATAGCTGGCCACCAGTAGGTCCAGACGACCCTACGAGAGGCCGACCCTGACCCAGGCTCCGGACGACCCTATGAGGGGCCGACCCTTCCCCAGGCTCCGGACGACCCTACGAGTGTACGACCCCTCCCTAGGCTCTGGACGACCCTACGATGGTACGACAGTACGAGGCCAGAATCAAGCCAGACTCCCTACCGGATGAAACTTTGCCCTCGGCCTCGGCTCATAGGTCGAGAGTGACATCATGACAGCGCGTGGTTTGGGACACGCGTGGAACAGTGCGCGTCAGGCTCATATGACACGTGGCAGACCGTTATAACCAAATCACACCCTCACGTGAGGGAATATTATGTCATCATTTGGCATCCACAGGTGTCAACAGGGGATTTGTTAGATCATCATTCACATGCACCATGCTTACTTGGGGGGTACACTACACCCCCCAAGACCTATATATACTTGTCACCTACAACCCTACAAGGGATCGATCCATGAACAATAGCCCTAGCTAAAACTCTGCTTGTACACACACAGTAGAGAGAGAGAGAGGGTTATGAGCATTGTATCCAAGGCCATTAGTGCCCATACTTAGTGGATCACACAGTCACAGTGGATGTAGGCCAAATTGGCTGAACCACTATACATCATTATCTTATTTCCTCTTATACTCATCCCCTTCTACACACTTACATACTTATATACTTGCATCCCTATGGCTGCCATGGCTACTTTTGCTTGAGCTCACTATCACTTATCTGGTGATGCTAAATCTTAGCATCATCAATCGAGTCATAACATCATTCCATTTTTCATGTGACTATTTGATATTGTTTTGAGACAATAGGTCAATTCATCCATGTGCTTTATAATGTTTGGACTCATTAAGATGTAATTAAGTGTTACTTCCTACATATTTGACTCATGTTTTCCTTTATTGCACACATGGACGGATTTGTTTGATTATTGTGCTTGTCTTATCACACGTTGGTTGGGTGTTTTCACTTCAAACATGTCCTTAAAATGAATCAAGCGCAATAAAACTTGATAATAAAGTTGTGCATGGAAGAGCCATTTGTGAGTTTGTGTGCTTTATTTGAAAACGATGAAGGGAAATGAAAGATTATTTTTTATCCATTGTGATTAAGCTACCGTTTAAATTGGACCTCAAAAATTGAGTAATTTTATTATTCGGGGCCAAAGAGATTTAAAAGAGTCTGAAAAAATTTAAAGGCAATAAAAAGAAATTCATGCCAATTATGAGACCATTTAGGTTTTTGCACCAATTCTCCAAAGTTTGATAATTTAGTTTAGCACCTCTAAAAGAAAATATGTATGAGGGAGTTTGGTTGGAGATTTTATAATGGGTTTGCACGTCCTTGAAAGTCTTGAAAAAGCGCTAAATAGTTTTGGACGTTATTGGTGTGGAAATCTCTTTGACTTTGATTTGTTGATTTGTATAAGTCGATGTCATCTAAATTCAACAAATTGTTTCACCTAAGGATACATTTGATGTTCATTCGTTAGGAGTACACGTATGCATCGTGCACATATGATTGATTGAGTTGATTTACCTATCGAATGTTTTCACACCCATTCATTACATTTTCATGACTTGGTTGTTTGAGTTTAAATCCATGGTGTGGTTTGTTTTGTATCGTATTTTTGTATAAAAAATTAAAAAAATTGTTTGTGGATGTTTGTGGGATACTCCTTTGCATGCGCGTGTAACACCCCGCATTTTTTCATGCATTAAATATTTAATTAATTCGGGAATTGAAAATTACTTGTGAGTCGTAATTTAATTTAATTTAATTAATTAGGGATATTTTATTTAAATATTAATCGAGGAGTAAATGGTTAATATTTACGGGAAGTTATTTACTAAGTGAATAGTAATTATTTATTTAAGTCATTTCGAGTATTAATGACAGGGTATGCACTTATCTCAACCGGGAGTCGGTATAGACTAAAAGGGGTGGCGGGATAAATATTTTTATAAATTAATTTGGATGCCAATTCTGAGTGTACGGTTGAGTCCGGATGGGCCGAGATAGTCGGAAAAGTGTACCCGGGGGTAGTAAACGGGTCACGAGGTGTTTTTAGACATAGCCGGGCCCACACGGGGGCATTTGGGTCACTTGGGCTTGACCCATTAGGCAAAAAACGGGATTAGGTAAATTAAGGGATTGGGAGGAATAATAAAACGGATGATAGAGTTTTAGAAAAGGCTAAGTGTATTAAGGAACCCTGATAGCAGTTAAAGGAAGTTTTGGAAACACTAGAGAGCCAACAAGGATCGTCTTCAACCTTGGAAATTCATCTCCGAATCAGACACTACCAAACCTAAGGCAAGTGGATAACTTGCAATAGTATTGAATCTGTTTTGTAATTCATATTCATGTGATGTGTTTGATCAAAATTCATTTTGGGTGTTCATGGCATAAACATGAGGTTTTGAAAATAATAATCTGATTTACGAATTTGAATGAGGATTCTTGTAGAAATCTGATATTATAAATTGAAACATATCTGGTAGGATGATATCTGGATAATGAGAAACGAATTTGGTGAAGGGATTTGGGATGTAAATGGGTAAGGAATTAAAGATGAATATTTCCCCAAATTCAGAAATTGTAGTTAATGGACGAATTAATAACGTTGGAGGGCATTCTGGAGGTCCCTAATAAGGTTCCTAACTTGTATTATGGTTAAGAAAGCTTGAGATTGCTGGTAGAAGGAGTTAGGGTTTTATGAAACTCGTCCATGGCAGAATCTGTCTTCACGAAGAAGACGAAGACCTGCTCGATCGATCGAAGGTCGGCATATTTTGACAGTTCGCCCAGTTTTATTTTATATAAAGAAAATTTAATTTAATCTTTTTCCATGAATTAATTTGGTGAGAAATTTATACATGGGTTTTAAATCTAATTAATGGTGAATAAAATTAATTAGAATTTGGAGACGACTTAGTGTGACATCATAATTTAAATTCGTCGGGTTTTGGAGAAATTAGGTGATACACTAAGGTTAAATTTTTGGGAAGAGTTCGAAGGGATTAAACATAGTTAGAAAATAAGTACGGGGATAATGGTTGAGGAATACCGAGAGATAAACCTTATTTAGGTAAAGGCTAAATAATTTGAGAGTCGGGGATTTAGAGTAGGGTGATGTTGATTAGGACTACGAGAGTAAGTCCAATTTTATGGTGGGGGAGACACCAAAGGTGACTTAATTAATTAATGTGTGAATTAATTAATTATTAGAGTTGGACCATAAATTCTTAATAAATTAACTAGGCTTATGTTACGGATTGTGTACATGGTGTAGCCGGGACATTTTGTATTTATATATATGTACGGGGTGTGACAGTATATATATAGTGTGTGTGTGAACTAATATCAGTGATTGGATATTATTAGTATATACTCTAGTGCTATAGGGGGAGGTTGCACGCAGTGGATGAATCCCCTAGCTTGAGGAGTAGGGCGAGTACAATCCGAGGTCATAGCGTCTGTTATATGAGTGAGGGGCATCTCACTTTCAGGGAAGGAATATGACCGCCTCCAAATTCGTATGTTAAACTAAGTTAGTGAGCGAATCTAACTCGAATAACTAGATTATGTGAATACACCTAGTGGGATAGCACTTGGAAAAATTTATATTTTTGTGAGTATTTTTACTCGGTCAAAAGTTTGTATTAAATGTTATTTTAGTATGTTTGTGAATACTGTAAAATGATTAGATATATAATTAGGTAGATAATTATATATTGGATCTTTAATACATTGTGAAAAATGTATTATGTGCATAACGGGTGTGAATGTTATATGAAATTTAAACGGCTAATGATTTAATTAAGTTTGATGTTTATAATAACTTAAAAATCATGGATTAAGGAATACTCATTTAGTGTAGGAAAATTTCAAGGGTTAAAATAAGTATTGGGTCAAGAGCGCAGGACCTAGTAAATTAAATGGAACCGTTAGTTGTGCACCTTAGAGGAGGGGTGAGGAAGTCCTCAAGAGAGTGAGACACTAACTAAAATATGAAGAGCATGCATATTTATTTATTACTGCAAGTTAATCATTTGTGAAATGCTTTCAAATGTTTTTGGTACTAACCCTTGCTATAAATTTTTTTTTAAAAACCTTTTAGGTGTCCAACCACAAGGGCGCCAAGCTTAACTCTATTCCGGGTATCCTTTGCTGCAGCACATGTGGATGTTGCGGGGTTTTGATAGACGCCTCCTTCTTTCGTTCGTGTAGGAATTTTCTAGCAGTTATCTGAGCATGTCGCTCACAGTTCATGTATTAGACTTGTTAAGATTTTTCTTCTTATCTTTACTTGTATTGGTTATTTGGACCGATGGTTTATTCGGTTAAGTATTTTAATTGTGGATGGTTATTTTAGTTAATTGTGATTGTGTATTATTTTATGTTCCGCATAAGTTTTAATTAATTTAAAGATATAAAAATGGACACCAGTCTACTTTTCTCACTTAGGTGGTTAGTAATTAAAAAGACGACAGTGATGCTAAGAATGGACCAACTGAGAAACCTTTTTCTGACATGATTTAGGACTGATCACCAGGATTAATTAGGCGGGGTGTCACAGCGCGTTGATTGATTCATATTTGCTATGCATTTTTATCGTGACGCTCCATGTTTTGATTGTTTCTTCTTATCTGTCTATTTGGAGACATCATAAAAATGGGGAGAAAGAATTATCATATTATGGGGGAATTTTTGCATTATGGAGGAAATTTGATTTATTAATGCCTTATTCTTATATCATTTCAAACTCGATGCATCACGAAGGTTTTTGCTTTATCTCATGCGTGTAGGTACAAAGATTGAAGATCATGATGTTGTACACACTGATGAGAAAAGATTTTGAGAGTTTTGATGTTGAAGAAAAATTTGAGAACTTGCAAATTTTACCTTTTCAGTTTTGGGATTCATGGGAGGGTAGATTTGTATAGGCATTTTGGTTTTTGATAATTCGGTTATTTTTATGTATGTACCGGCATATACATAGGGGGAGATTTGTAAGGACATATTTTTAATAAGTCCGTCACAATTAATTGTGTCATAAACCGCTACAAGTCGTCGAAGAATTGAGAAGATTTTATCTACAAAAGACGGATCCGAATTACAAGTTGTCTTCAACATTCAAGCCCAACAATATGAACTTTGGTAAGATAATGTTTTAAAGTTTCATTTACATTTCATATTAAGAGTGTTGGGATATTTTTAAAAGGTGTTTTGAAAAGCTTTTATATAAAAATATTTTTTATAAAAAGGTTTCTTTACTGTTTTAGAAAACATTGATTTTTGGAAAGATTTGAAAAAAATTCTAGGCAGTAAGCGTATCTGGGTTTCGACGCCAACGTCGTTCAAGCGAGATCACCATCTCGTTCGAACGACATTGAGATTTCGCGTGTAGTCGTTCGAGCGAGATGGGCTTCTCATTCGAGCAAGGTTACTGTTTGGCTGACATGCTGACCTCATGCTTATCCTTTTGACCGACTCAAAATTTCTATAAAAAGGGGTTCTTCCAGCCTTGGAAAATTTGGAGAACAGTTTTCAACCTTAAAGAGTTTTATCCTTTGAAAATTTTTGTTTTGTTTATCTGCCCAAAATCAATTAGAAAAATATCTTTTGGCAGAAAGTTTTTCTCCAATAATTTAAGGGTTCAAATATTTGTTTTGTTTTCAATTCACAAAAATCCTAGTTACTTTTATGTGAATTGTTTTGTGGAACACAAAAACATATTTTGCTTTAGTTTATTCTTTGTGGAGAAAACTCTACACTCGTCAGTTGCGTGGTATTTTGGAGGGAGTCCTTAAAAGTTTACAAATTGTTGGGAAGCCGTTTTCTTATTCATTAATGACCACCTGGAGTTCTTGCGGGAGATTCCAGCCAACGTTATTTCTAGCCGTTGCTTTGGAGGTTTGACGAAGACACTGTGTGTTACACTTGTGGGTGAAAGCAAGATTGTATGTAAGTCAATGGTCTTGTAAGCTTGTCAGAGTTCTAGAAATAAAAGGTTTTACCCGAAAGGGATTTTTTTCCTTAACTTTGTGTCACCTGCTTTATCTATTTATGGTTTGACACGTGCACACACATAGATACAGGTTTAGGGGCTGAATTATTTTGGTTCAAATTGACTCTAATTAAATAAGGTTTAATTGAAAACTTGCAAATTTATTTAATCAATTATCACACACCGCGTTTCATATGGTTTTTCAGTATGATTTACTTCTAATTAGAAACAAAGATATTTATTGATTTTTTTATTTCTTGTTTACTCACCATGGTAGTTGCCAAAACATCAAATTCCCTATTTTTTTGCATGACTTGAAATATTGTTTATCGCTAGTTTGAAAATCCACACTAGCGATTTCTTGTTCCCCAAGGTAATCCATGGATAATGCCCAGAAAGAGTTGTGAGGTTTAAGGCCAATTCATATAATTTTAGGATTGTATGCACAGTCATGTTCATCTCATATGCCAGTGTTTAGGAGGCGTACCACACTGCCTGGACAAAATGGTGAGGTTTAATGATAATATTAATTCATTTGACTTTTCCACTTAAATGCATTTTGAGTACAATTTTGTTCAGTTGACGATGCTTAGCCAATACTAACATATATGTAGTTGGGAGTTCTTTACCTCTATCAAACTCGTTTTTTAAATGCAAAAGTGTTTATGAAAAAAAAAACTCAAACAATATACTGTAGGTAGCCTTAGACTAAGGTTTAATACAACATAGAAGGAAATACAATTTAAAGTCTTTACCTACATTATTTAATCGAGAGGCTCTATGAGAGTTTGAATATGCTAAATTGGTGAATAAGATATGCAAATTCTATCATATACCAAGTAATGAGAATCTTCTTCTATGTTATAACTTACATTAGGTAAGTCAAACAACACACGCATTCTTATTAGTATGTAACTTAGGCGAAATAATATTCATGAGTAAGAAATACAAGGGTTTTGCTCCATATTTACATGCATTAAATTTTCTCATAGCTAGAAATAATTTTAATGTAACAAAAAATCTTTGGTAAATGACAAATTACAGTCTTCTTGTGGTCACTATAATGATGAGAAAATAAGCAAATGTGTAGACTAGCAACTCTGGATTTTAAGGGTTATTAACTTCTTGGTAGAGTCATTGCAGAATCTAGATAACTGTGAACCTGTATATAAGGCCATAGAATATCATGCCTTACAACTCTCTCTCAACTATAATTGAGTATTGTCTTTTAGTTCCCAGAATACTGCCTTTCCTTGGCCATTTCAGTATGTTATGCTCAGGCATTCTGCACCTTCACAACTCCCTTTAAAACTTCTAAATAACCAATTAGGTTCGGAAGTTTATATTAATCCTATTGCATAAAAGTAATAATATAGTGTAGGTAGGCTTAGACTAAGGCTCGATATATCATGGAAGTAAATACAATTTATAGTCTTCACCTACACACTGGTACGAACTAGTTCATGGCTCGTCTTAGTTTATACAGTAAAAGGAAATGAAGTTTTTAAGTTATATTAGTGAATGTACGGATAAGTATCTACTAACCTAATTCCATTACCCTTATCATCTACTAAGATTTCCTTATATGCATAATACGTTGGTGGATGGATTTAACCACTTCCGCTTTCAATTCATTGCCACTAGTTGTCAAAAAGGCATCGTCACCATTTTCAGGCATCCTTGCCTCTCTAGGATTAATACCAGCTAACCATGGAGATGTTTTATCCCAATGATTGTATTTGGATTGAATGGGTAATTTTGGGAAATTGGGACACATTTTATCTCACTTAATCATTGGAGTGTATTAGGGATGGAGTTGCATGCAAAATGGCACTAAACATCCCATGGATAGTTTGTGTTTTCTCTATTCCTGGTGGGCTCTATATTAAGAAAAAGAGTGGTTCTATGGGTACCAAACAACTCCACTTGAGACTCGTTGCATTATGTTCTTTCCATTAATATATGTTATGAAATAGACTACATTATGTAATTTGTATCTCTGTTATGAAAGTTGTGAACCTGACTCTTTGTAAAACATGTTCTCCTTTTATTGTTGTACAATGACTCTTTGTACTAAATAAGGGGCCTAGTGAAACTCTTGATTTTAATGAAAATTTATTTATTAAAAAATAAAATAATTTGCCTAATTGAAATGCGTAACATAACAACATTAGTGGACACAAGGTGGAATGGGTATTGTTGGTGATGTTATGTCTACTATTTATAAATAACAATTGTACAGAATTATGAACAATTAATATAATGACAAAATTGAAACAGAATTATAGAAATGAAATACTTACTAGAATTTGCAGAAATAATATTAGAGTAGAAGAAATAATCCGAGCCCTATTTAGAACAGTGTCCTTAAAACAAATTTATTCCCTCCACAAAGTGCCAAAGGTAATGAATAATTGTCTTCCAAGATAGAACGGATTTCCAAATTAATCAAGTAGCACAACAATGATTAATTTCTTCGAACACAATTCTGTGTTTATACTCAACCAGACCAAAGAGATGATATGCAGGAATGTATGCAGTAGTAATAAAAAAAGGATTTATTTTTCTGGAAAAAGTGGCAGCATAAATTCGGAATTATGGGAGGGAAAATTTGCAGTCGTCAATTCTATAGGGGGAATTTTTAATTTATAGCTTTTGTGTTGACTGTTGGAACAGTCAACCGAAATTAACTGTCAAAAACAGTTAATCTGTTAAACGAAATTAACTGTTGACTGTTGGCAATAACTGCCAACAGTTTATTAATTAATTAATTAATTTCGTGATTAATTAATAATTAAAGCCCAGAAAGTTAAATAAATTCGGCCCAAAAATGTAGGAGATTTTTATAAGCCCGAGCCCGAGCCGGACGAACGGACGGACGCGCGCACGCGCGCGTGTGGACTTTTGACCGAAAGTTAACCCGTGCATAGCTTAGGTCATCTCCCCTTCAAAGAGTTGGGATACCCCCAAGGCATCCAAGCCTTAGTCCATACTTGGGGTGTTATTAACTCATCAAAATTCCACTACTCTTCCAATGTGGGACAAGAGTTAAAACACACCTAATTCATTAACTTTCATTGCTTTGTGAGTCACTTTGGGGACATAATTATCATTCATAACTTATTGAAATTGGACATATGAATATACTACGTTAATCTCCTTGCGGAGATGAACACGTTTGTATATGGTCCCACAATTTTCGTAGTGTGGGTCCCACCTAAATTTGAGCTCAAAGTTGCTCAAAAATCTGTCCATATTGACAGCTTTATAATACCCATTTAAGTCCAATTTTCCAACAATCCCCCACATGAATGATATATCGCTATAAATAAAACAAAACAGCTGCTGATGTAGATGCAGACACAAGTTGAGTAAAACTGAAGACTTATTGCATCGGGAGAAGTAGCCTAGTGGCCTTGAACTTTCCTTAGTGATATACTATCGGATTTACTTGGTCAATCAGTACACTTCACGTCCTTGAACCGTCAACCGTTTTTGTAAACCTAGACAACAGTATTCACACAACAATTCTTCAACACAGTTGGTTCTCACGTTTGTGTTCATTTTGGCCGTGAACACCACTTGGTTCCGCAAGTATTTTAGAGAATATGCCTTTCATTATTCTCATAGAAGTTACCTCCTTCTTACTTACGTAGGTGACTTCCATAAAGAGTATTATGCAATACCCCACTTAGACGTACTAAGATATAGATGTCATTAAAAGCATAACTTATCCTAATTTCGCGGCAGATATGCACTGTCTCATCTTTGGAATGGATAGGAATATATATCCTCCAGTGCTTACTGAATACAACATAGTTCGGTTTTCCCATTGAACCTAGATCTTGGGATCTCCAGTCATCTAGGTTGGGTTGCCACTATATTGATTCTTATTTATTTATAGGCTTTAGACCCATTCCTCTCGATGATCTTTCAACTTGCTCTCGGTTTACACCTTTCGTTAGTGGATCCGATATATTATCTTTTGACTTTACATAGTCAATTGAGATAATTCCGTTTGAGAGAAGTTGTCTAACGGTATTGTGTCTACGACGAATATGTCATGACTTTCCATTATACATATGATTTTGTGCCCTTCCAATCGCTGATTGTCTATCACAATGTATACATATTGCGGGCACAGGTTTAGACCAATTTGGAACATCCTCTAAGAAATTTTGAAGCCATTCAGCTTCTTCTCCAGCTTTGTCTAGTGCAATGAATTCAGATATCATTGTCGATCTAGCAATGCACGTTTGTTTTGAGGATTTCCAAGATACGGCTGCACCTCCGAGGATAAACACATAACCAGTCGTAGGCTTAGAGTCTTTTGTATCAGATATCCAATTTGCATTGCAATGTCCTTCAAGAACAGCTGGATATTTTGAGTAATGCAATCCATAGTTTTGAGTATATTTTAAATAACCCAAAACTCTCAATATTGCTTTCCAGTGATCTCTTCCTGGATTACTCGTAAATCGACTTAGCTTACTTATTGAGTATGCTATGTCCGGTCGCGTACAGTTCATGATATACATTAAACTGCCGATAATACGAGAATATTCTAGTTGAGATATGCTTTCACCATTATTTCTTGCTAGATGTAAATTTACATCTATAGGTGTCTTGGTAGGACTAATATCATACTTCTTGAATTTTTCAAGTACTTTCTCAATGTAATGAGATTGAGATAATATAAGTCCATCCGATGTTCTAGAAATTTTAATTCCTAATATAACATCGGCGATTCCTAAATCTTTAATGTCAAATCTACTACTCAACATTTGTTTTGTAGTTTTGACAATTTCCAAGTTACTACCCATGATAAGCATATCATCAACATAGAGGCATACAATGACATATCCATTATGAATGTATTTAAAGTAAACACATTTATCGCATTCATTAATTTTGAAACCATTTGATAACATTGCATTATCAAATTTTTCATGCCATTGCTTAGGTGCTTGTTTTAATCCATATAGTGATTTAACAAGCTTACATACTTTTCCTTCTTGTCCGGGAGCTTTGAACCCTTCAAGTTGCTCCATATCAATTTCCTCGTCTAGTTCACTGTTTAAGAATGCAGTTTTTACATCCATCTGATGTATTTCAAGTCCATTAATAGCAGCTATTGCTATTAACATCCTAATGGACGTTATTCTTGTTACCGGTGAATATGTGTCGAAGTAATCCAACCCTTCCTTTTGCCTATAGCCTTTAGCTACAAGTCTAGCTTTATATTTATTAATTGATCCATCGGCCTTCAATTTCTTTTTGAAGATCCATTTATAACCTAATGGTTTTGAACCCGGGGGAAGATCCACTAGTTCCCATGTATGATTTTGTAATATGGATTCAATTTCACTATTAATTGCTTCTTTCCAATTGGAAGCATCGGGTAAGGATATAGCTTCTTTATACGATTGAGGTTCATTTTCTAACAAATATGTTAGAAAATATGGACAGAAAGAAGTCGAGGTTTTTGCTCTTTTACTACGTCTTGGTTCATCATCTATTGATTCAATAGGTTGATGAGTACTACTTGTAGTAGCTTGATTTGTCCTTTTATAAGGACCAGATTATCGGGTCATGTTATACGGAAATTCATTTTCAAAAAATGAAACATCCCTCGATTCAATAACCGTATTTACATGAATGTCCGAAATCTCAGATTTACAAACTAGAAATCGATATGCACTGCTATTAGTAGCATAACCAATGAATACACAATCCACGATTTTTGGCCCTATTCTTACCTTTTTAGGTTTAGGAACCATCACTTTGGCTAAGCACCCCCACACTCGTAAATATTTATAGGAAGGTCTTCGACTTTTCCATAATTCATAAGGTGTCTTGTGAGTCTTTTTGTGAGGTACTTTATTGAGAATGTAATTAGCAGAAAGTAAGTCTTGCCCCAACAAGTTTTGTGGAGCTCCTGAACTTAATAACATTGAGTTCATCATTTCTTTCAATGTACGGTTTTTGCGTTCAGCAACACCATTCGATTGAGGAGAATAAGGAGCGGTTATTTGATGAATAATCCCATTTTCAGAACAAAATTCCTCAAATGGATATTCATATTCACCTCCTCTATCACTCCTAATAGCCTTTATTGTTTTGCTTAATTGATTCTCAACTTCATTCTTATATTGTTTAAATACATTAATAGCCTCATCTTTACTATGTAACAAATATACATAGCAATATTTTGTGCAATCGTCAATAAAAGTAATAAAATACTTTTCCCCACCTCTAGTTTGAACAAATTTCAAATCACAAATATCGGTGTGAATTAAATCTAAAGGTTCAGTTGTCCTTTCAATAGAATGGAAAGGTAATCTAGCTAATTTAGATTCCACACAAATATCACATTTATGATTTTTATCAATATTAAATTTTGGCAAAAATTCCAAGTTAATTAATCTACGTAATGTATCAAAATTAACATGTCCCAATCTAGCATGCCAAATATTAGATGACTCAATCAAGTAAGAAGAACTAGCAATTTCATTCATTGAAAAAGATGTTTTAGGGGTTACAGTAAGAACATTCAGTTTAAAGAGACCCTCATTTAGGTAGCCCTTTCCTACATACATGTCATTTTTAGACAACACAAAGCGATCAGACACAAACACAAGCTTGAAACCATTTTTAGTAAGGAGAGATCCAGAAATCAGATTCTTTTGGATATCAGGCACGTGAAGAACATTGTTGAGAGTAAGTTCCTTTCCAGAAGTCATTTTCAAAGCAGCCTTTCCTTGTCCCACCACCTTAGAAGTGGAATAATTTCCCATAAAAAGGTTCTCCTCATTTTCCAAAGGCTTATAGGTGTAGAACATCCATTTGTTTGCACAAATGTGTCGTGTGGCTCCAGTGTCCACCCACCATTCCTTGGTATTTCCAACCAAGTTGCATTCAGAGACAATGGCAGAAAGATTCATATCCACCAAATCATTGGTGATATTCTCACCCTCAGTCACATTTGCTTGGGAGTTATTTTTATTTTGCTTCTTAGGCTTACGACACTCACTTGAGCGGTGTCCCGGTTTACCACAATTGTAGCATTTGCCTTTGAACTTTTTCTTGTTATGTTTGGAAGTGCCTTACCCATCATACTTTCGTTTGTTCTTCTTAGGACCTTCAACGACATGGACCTTTATTTCCATCGGATTCTTCCCACTTTTCTTTTGAGACTCACGGTTGTATTCTTCGATTCTTAGCCGGACCACCAACTCCTCCACATTCATCTCCTTACGCTTATGCTTGAGATAGTTTTTGAACAAAGTCCAAGAAGGTGGCAACTTTTCAACAATTGCAGCAACTTAGAAAGTTTCACTAATTGACATTCCTTCAGCATGAATGTCGTGGAGGATCACTAGGAATTCTTGCACTTGCGAGATCACAGATTTAGAATCAACCATTTTGAAGTCCAGAAAATGCCCAACGATAAATTTCTTCATCCCAGCATCTTCAGTTTTATACTTCTTTTCCAAAGAATTCCATAATTCCTTGGAAGTTTTGATAGTGCAATAGACATGGTACAAAGTCTTGTCCAAGTAGGCCAAAATATAATTTCGGCATAAGTAGTCCGAGCGCTTCCAAGCATCGACAGCAGCAACCTTTTCAGCGTCATCTCCCTCTTGAATAGAGGGGCAATCTTCATATACAAACCTGCCCAGTTGGCAGGTAGTGAGATAGAAGTACATTTGTCCTTGTCAACGTTTGAAGTCAGCCCCAATGAACTTTTTCGGTTTCTCCCCGTGTGGCATAGATACAGGTGCAATCACATTTGTGTTGGTGACAATCAGTTTCGTAGGAGTAGTGTTCGTACTTTGTGATTCCATTTCTATTACAAAAACAGAATTTTTATCAATGATAAAATTCATATATAATGACTTAATCAAAACAGAATACAAAATTATGTTCACCAATTTCCTCCAAATATAATTCACAATATATGAATTCCAAAAGAACTCAAATAATAATTAAGAATTAAAGTATAATATAAAACAGAATTCCGTACAAAACAGAATTAAAGTTTTAAAATCTGTGTCACACTAATTTTTAATAATAAAAAGAATTCCGTACAAAACATAATTATAATTTAAGATTAAAAAAAATATATATAGATAAACATATTTTAACAACAGTACATAAATAAAATTTTATTTTCTAAAACAGAATATAAAACCAGTATAGAAATTAATTTCTATATCAAAACTGTTTTACTAATTTCTACAATAAAGCAGTAAATTAATTCATTTTATTCTGTCAAAACAGATTTATTTCCAACAAATAAATTTTTGGAAAAAAAAATTATGTACACTAAAAAAAAGTAGAACAAATAACTTTGTCTTAAGATTGTTATGTCTACTATTTATAAATAACAATTGTACAGAATTATGAACAATTAATATAATGACAGAATTGAAACAGAATTATAGAAATGAAATACTTACTAGAATTTGCTGAAATAATATTAGACTAGAAGAAATAATTCGAGCCCTGTTTAGAACAGTGTCCTTAAGACAAATTTATTCCCTCCACAAAGTGCCAAAGGTAATGAATAATTGTCTCCCAAGATAGAACGGATTTCCAAATTAATCAAGTAGCACAACAATGATTAATTTCTTCGAACACAATTCTGTGTTTATACTCAACCAGACCAAAGAGATGATATGCAGGAATGTATGCAGTAGTAATAAAAAAAGGATTTATTTTTCTGGAAAAAGTGGCAGCATAAATTCGGAATTATGGGAGGGAAAATTTGCAGTCGTCAATTCTATAGGGGGAATTTTTAATTTATAGCTTTTGTGCTGACTGTTGGAACAGTCAACCGAAATTAACTGTCAAAAACAGTTAATCTGTTAAACGAAATTAACTGTTGACTGTTGGCAATAACTGCCAACAGTTTATTAATTAATTAATTAATTTCATAATTAATTAATAATTAAAGCCCAGAAAGTTAAATACATTCGGCCCAAAAATGTAGGAGATTTTTATAAGCCCGAGCCCGAGCCGAGCCGGCCGGACGGACGCGCGCGCGCGTGGACTTTTGACCGAAAGTCAACCCGTGCATAGCTTAGGTCATCTCCCCTTTAAAGAGTTGGGATACCCCCAAGGCATCCAAGCCTTAGTCCATACTTGGGGTGTTATTAACTCATCAAAATTCCACTACTCTTCCAATGTGGGACAAGAGTTAAAACACACCCAATTCATTAACTTTCATTGCTTTGTGAGTCACTTTGGGGACATAATTATCATTCATAACTTATTGAAATTGGACATATGAATATACTACGTTAATCTCCTTGCGTAGATGAACGCGTTCGTATATGGTCCCACAATTTCCGTAGTGTGGGTCCCACCTAAATTTGAGCTCAAAGTTGCTCAAAAATCTGTCCATATTGACAGCTTTATAATACCCATTTAAGTCCAATTTTCCAACAGGTGAAGTACTATTTTTATTATTGTTTTTTTTCTGTCTAGTTATATATTTGAACATAATAGGTGTGAAACAAGTTGGATCTTTCTTATACATCCTCAACTAAGACTTAATGAACTAATTGGTTATTAAATTTACATCTCTATTCTTTTTTATCTGAAGAGGTCTTTGCCTACTTTTATTGTCAGCTTTGTACTTGAGACTTTTGTCAATTCTTGGACAAACCGATGTGAAGCAAATAAAATGCTATCCACTATCAACATCTCTGTATAACATACATTAAGTTCCACTATTGGATCATGCTGAGTAATGTCTTCACTTATTTGAAAATCTAAAGAATTATAAAAAGACACATTAATACATTTAAAGTTTTAAATCATGATTTTTTACATTCATGGTTGATATGTGGCCATTAAACCATGTGATTTGATGCTTTTTTCATTACTTTGTTCATTATTTTTATTTTATTTATTTCAAATACTTTTGGCTTTATGGTATTTTTTTTTAATCCAAGTCTACATTCAAGCATCACTGACTCCTCTGCATACGGCTTTTTTATATTTATTATAAATGTGGGTTTTAGTATTTATGTAATTTAATGATTACGTTTCAGTCTTAAGAGTGGATACATGATGACGTATAAAAAATGGAAAATCGAATTTGAACTATTTTGCAAAATATATTATCCTATATGGAATTAATAATTTGCTCGATTGTTTTCAAGAATGTCAATTTCTTTCTATCATTTCATATTGTGAACATTAGAATTCGTATTTTTTCATGATTATTTGCCTCTCTTCTTATAAAATATATCTACCGGCTCAGTTATTCGCTATCAATGGGCTGTGTTATATTTTCTTCATACAAATTGTTACTCACAATTTTTTCAGGTTTTCTAATATGTCCCTAACGAGAACACCTGGAAAAAAAGCTGGTGTCTAGTTCGGAATTACTAATTACACATGGATGAGTTTTTTTTATCCATTTTCATCTCTTAAGTTACACCCCTAAAAAACTCAATACAATTCCATTTGGTGTGATCACTTTATAATAACAACTTATTAGCAAAACAAATATTATTGAAATTGTTTTGACTGTCTTCCATTTCTTCATTAAAATTATTCTACAATTTTAAATGTATACCCATGTTTGACATAATTCATGCGTACATATCCCTAACAAATGGTTTTTGTTTCTTGTTTAGTTATTCTTGGTTCCGCGTGTGCACATATCCCAAGATTTTCTTCCCATCAAGGATTACAAGGAGAATCCACACATCCTTCTTCTCATTCAACTGACCAAAATGTTACCTACTCTCTGAACATTATTGCATCCATTGTTAACAACAATAAGGGTATGTTGTTTGTATTCTAAATCAAATTACTTAACAACTAAAAATAAATAATTACGTACGAAATATACCGACGTTAAGTTAAGTCTAATTATAATAGTACTGTTTTAATCCATTTTATGCCTATTATAGGTCATAGAGCAGCTCCCAAACAACAATTTGAGGTCGAGCCAAATCAGGCCTTTTCACAACATAGTCATCAAAATGTAGTTAACTCTCCCGATGCTTTCTCATAGAGTTTTAATACCATTGAGGTTATCATTCACTTTCTAAAGTAGTTTATAAATTTATGTTAATGTATTAAAAAACTTAAAACTTTAAAGCGTTACATATAAACCATCATGGGAACATTGTAAGTAGAAAATTTGGATATTGCAATCATGATACTAATCTTGAATGTTATATGATATCATGAATTGTCAATTTATAATTTGAAATTTATGTTAATATAGAATACAATATTTTATTTTTGTTTAGTGACTATTGCTATAATTTTGAAGGGCTTTATTAAAAGAATCACTAGGGAAAAAATAATGACATTGACTATTTGTTAGATTTGTTAATTATACTTATCACTTTTTATAAAATATTTTGAATGATATGATGATGTGGCTACTGTTGATGTTATCTCTGTTATTTGATACGATTTCATGCTTTATACATTTGATGTGATTTTCCCCATGTTTTCATTGGAATTATGCTAAAATGTTACAAGTACGTAGATGTTTTACATTCACTATCATCCATTATCAGGTTGTTGTATTGCTGGACAACTATTTTTAGTTTTACTTGCCTTAACTCTTTCAGAACCTTCGTGAGCAGTGACAAGAGTGTCACATGCCTCTTTAGAAGTCGAACATATGGATATTATTTTAAATTCGACTTCATTAATGGACATAAAGAAGGAATTCTTTCCGTTGTTATTATCTAGAGATCAATTTTTCTCTTTCTTAGTAAATTCACTAAGAAGTTTCTTAATCCATGTTGGATTAGTTTCATATATAGACTTAGTAGGATGTTCATACCCTCTTTCAATCATTTCCCGAACATCATCATTAAGTGTTACTTGAATGAAAGAAACCATTTGTATTCCAATATGAAAATTTGTTTCCATCAAAGAGTAATGGTGTGGAGAGGTTACCAAACTTCTCAAATCCTTCTTCCATATTCAGAATTTTTGAAAGAAGGTTCGAAAAAAATTTCTAAAGTTTCAGGATCACAAAAGATGGTCCTGTTATGATACCACTTGAAAAAAAAAATTACTAGATTAATAACAAAATATTATAAGTTGAGTAAACTCCGAATAAACTTTCCGACAAAACAATTTTCGAATAATAACACTAGATGTGTTCAAGTTTTTTTTTCTGAATATGTAGTCTAGATTTGATAGTTAATGACCTTAGTATTTAGAAATTAAAAACCATCTACTAAGTCTAGCATGTAGTACCAATCACAACAAAAATTAAGAACATTCAAAGTGATGAACACAAGAATTTTAACGTGGTAAAACCCTTAATCAAGGGATACATCCATGGTGCCCTCTACCACACAAACCAAAAATCCACTAAAATAAAGAATCAAGTTAGAACACTTAAGAAAACACACAAAGATCCTAAATATAAGTTTCGATGTATACCTACATGAGCTACTCCACTCCAAAGGTTTTCTAACTACAACTGATCTTCGCTTGTTGCTTCTTTGTCTTTTCCTTGATCTCCCTTTCTTTGATTTCTGATTCCAGCAACTCTTTCAATTTCCAAGTTTCTCAAACATAATCACTCTGACTAAGTGTTCGTGTGTGAGATTGTGTTTGTGATGTGCAATAAATGCATATTTATTCAACTCACCCTCTCAAATTATTTATACAGACAAATTCCTACCAATCAAGAGGTTTTTTATGACATGTAGAAACTGATTCAAATTATTCAAATAACTTCTTTCACAAGATCAGATTTGAAAAACAATCTTGGTTTTTAAACTAGCCAAGGTCCTATGTGTTTCTATTTTATTTTTGTAAACAGTTATTTCACAAATCATGAAATATAAAGAAAGAAACACAAACGTTCTAGAGATCTGATATAACCTTAAAAATCAGAAGTTTGTTTTTCAAAATTTCTTGAAATAGAAAGGATATAAAATAAAAGATCCAAAAGAGAATAAAAGGACGTGTGATTTTCTCTTTTAGAAAAACTCAAGTTTCAACATTGAAACTCAAGATTTTATTAGACATGAGTTCTGAGAGAAACTAAGACTTGAAGCGGTCTTCAAACATCTAACAAATCCAACACCAAACTCATAGAAACCCTAAATGGATAGAACTCTCAAGTTTTAGGTTTTCTGGTGTATGAAACTATAAAGGTTATAGTGTTTAGATTCAGGGAAAACACTCAGAGGTTGAGCTTCGAAGAATAAGGTTTCTTCTCTCTCTCTCTCTCTTATCTCTATTTCTTTTCCTCTCTCTTCTCCCTTCTCCCTTATGTCTCTTCTCTCTACTCTATCTTTTTTCTCTTTGTTTGGACGAAAGCCAAAAAGTCTCAAATAGCTAAGACTACATGGGTTTATATAGTAGCTGAGGAAGAATCTCAAACGTCTGAGATTAACTTTGACCAGTCGAATGCTAATCTAACAGTTCAATATAAGCTGTGGAAATAACTAAGGCTGATTGGTTAAAACTGGTTACAACTGGATTGAGTCTAAAAACATGCAGATCATTGTAAAGGTTTAACCAAGGGTTGAGATTGAATGTAAGGTATTCGTCTTACAAAAAACACAAAAACAACCGTTAAGGTTTCAACACGTGTTCGAATGATATAGGCTGTAAAATGCGTGTTAAAACATATTCTCAATTTAACCCCTGAATTCTCTAGCGCTTTGAGATCCTACCCAACGTAACTTTTAATTAATAAAACCATTTTGCATAATTCAACTTTTAACCCCAACACTTTTAAAAACCAAATTTTAATAATTCCAAAAATTATTTAAAATGTTTCAAAAATGTTATAAGGGAATTAAAATGATTAGAAAACATTGTTAAATTGATTTAAACAATATATGCACATGGGAACTCAATAATATGAAGTGCAAGTGTCCAAAAGTGGTTGTAAGGTATAATAAACTTCCCTTTAGGTGTTTTTGATGATTCTTGGACTAGATTTCTTCATTCTTGCTTGAACCTTTGAGAGATAGAGCAACTCATAAAAACTAACCTATTTTGTCTCGATATCCAAACTAGTTGTAACTCCTATATATAGACTTAAGTAAGTCATTGATATAGTGTGTTCTCAAATATATATACTCGTTCCCTTAACTACAATAAAACTAAAGCTAATATATTTTCGTCTTCAATTAAGTGGCATCAAAGATATACTAACATAAATAATATACAGACAACCAACCCCCAAATATCTAAGGCGAGATAATAATTTTATCCAAACTGTATGTTTCCAACCCATAAGAATCTCCAAATAACTGATTATGAAGAAATATCAACTTCAAAGAACACCTCATGCATGTTATAATATTCGATATGAGCACGTATTATCAGTATTGATAATATGATATAATCTTTTTTCGTTACATTAGAGTTAGTACAATTTACAAAAATTAAAGATGATGATGGCTAAAAAATTGATTATTTTCGGTATTATCACTAAAAACCAACATCAGGAAGACCAAGAGAGAAGATGTATTGGATTAAGAGGCAACACTGTCAGAAGAAGGAAGCCCCACAATGATGCCCCTCCGGGATCGTACGTGGTTCTTCGATATTCATCTTTGTCAATGCAATGATTTGTCATAGCTCTTGTCACAAACCCATATACCACTTTGTAATGTTTTCTTCTACTTATACCTTCACTGCCTCATTTGACTCTAACTTCACGAGAGATAGTAGTGGAGAGATGCATCCTTATAGAAGAACCTTCAATCACAAGTGTTCTTATTTGAAAAGCACACTCAATGTTGAAGAAAGATTTGCCTTTACCACAGGTGTGCCACTCCTAAGAATGGATATGAAAAATGGCATTGCTCAAGCATGCGAACCATTAAGGGTTATGTAACACCTCGCATTTTTGGGCATTTGTTAATTAACTAATTCGACTAATTTTAAATTACTTGTGTCATAGTTTAATTGAATTAATTATTATTAATATTTATTTAAATATTATTCCATTGTGTAAATGATTAATATTTATGCGATTTAAATTTACTAAGTGAATAGTAATAATTTAATTGCATCATAGCGAGAGATAGTGACGTGGTATTTATTTATCTCAATCGAGAGTCAGGCATAGACTATATTGGGTTCTAGATAAGAACTTTTAGTAAAATAATTTGGATGGAAATTATGAGTAAACGGTTGAGTCCGAATGAGTCGAAAGAGTTGGAAAAGAGTACCCAAGGATAGTAAATGGGTCTCGGGGAATTTTAGGCATAACCAAGCCCACATGGGAGTGTTTAGGACCTTTTTATAAAGCTCGCAAGATTCAAAATGGGATTGATTTAATAAATCCTAAAAGTGAGAGGGTGTGGCAATCATAACTCATTTTAGAAAACCTAAGTAAATAGATAAGAAAAGAGGGAACACTTGAAGAAACCTTGGGAGCCAAAATCAAGAACATGTATGGGAAATATTCATCAAATCATTATCATATACACCAAAGGATTCAGACCCTACGAACTTTATGGCAAGTGGTTAAACTTGCTATTAAATTAATTGCAGATTTCAATTCATATCATAGCAAGTGTGATAAGATTATATGGCTTTTGGGATTTCTTTGATATCTAAATTGTATTTTGATTGGTAGGATTGAATTGTAGAACAACTTCTTGAATTTGAAGAAGTCTATGAAATTGGGTAAATTAAACCGTCATTTTAGAAACTATTTTGCGACATTTTGTTTCCGAAAATGGCTATTCTGTCTGAGATGCCTTGTAAAAAATCATTCTTTCTGCATTTTATTTTTCGATATGTTTTCTCCAAAAACGCTCTTAAATGCCTCAAAACTACATTTAAAAAATCTGGACAGATTCGTGGGGCAAATTTTAAGAAATGTTATTTTTAGTTGTTATTATGTTGTAGGTTGCCTATATTGATTGATTGTGATGGTTGTTCAATAATAATGATATTAGGCCCAAAGTGGAGATTTGGTTTACATAAAGTGAGACAAGTTAGTATTGGGATAATTAAGAAAATATTTTTAATTGATAAATGAATTAAATTTGAGAAGGCTGGCGTAGTGATGAGTGAACATATGTTTATGACCAGTAGTGATGACGGAAATAACTACTGAAAAATCATGAAGGGTTAACTAAGGCCCCTAGATTTTTGTGAAAGTTCATATAAATATGATAGTGAGTAAAAATCGTAAGTAATGAGTACGGTGAGTATTCGAGAGAAACATACTATGTACTACTGATAATTTGGATTTTGGGGAATAAGTTCTACAAGATGAAATTTTTGACTGAAGGAATGAGTCTGGGCGATTTAGTTTGGTGACCCAACTCGAGTGATAAATAAATAAATGTGGGAAATGTTTAAATTACAAGTCGGTATATAGACTTAGAAATGTTAGGCTTTTATTACGGTAAATTTTGCATGGAGTAGCCTGGATTAATTAAAAATATATATACAGTGATTGCGGTGTGTATATATATATATTTGTGTGCTTTATAAATATTATGTGAATAATATTTATAGGAATACATACCCCTCTAGTGCTATCATAGGAGGTTGCACAATGTGGGTGAATCCCCCGGCTTGAGGAGCAGGGTGAGTATAGTCCCCAGGTCATAGCATCCGTACTTCGAGGTGAGACGTCTTAGTCATGATTCGGTCTCATTTTCGGAGAGAACTACGACTGCCTCTGTTGCGTTTATTTTGTTTCACTGATTCGGGGAGCTGACTGTATCTGATTGTTCGGGTGGATGAGTATACCTGGAATGATAGCATTGTAGAGAACATCTGGTGAGTGTTTACTCGGGAGGATGGTTATATATCTATGAAATGTGTGTGAATATTGTAATATGATAATACGCATATATGGTGTAGATATTTATATACGAGGAAAATACCTAATGTGAATTGTATTGATTATATATATAATATGTTAATGTTATATGGTCCAAAATGAGATATGATTAATTAAGAAATGTGATATATAACTTATAAGTCATATATTAAACATACTCGGGCTAGAGTAGTGTTCCAGGAAGGATATTATCGAGAACTAGTCATGGGGTAGAGGACTAGGTGGGTTATGTAGAAAACGTTAGGTGTGCACAATAGTTGAGGAGTGAGCCGATCCTCAAGGGAGTGCGACACTAGCTTAAATATGAACAACATTCATGCATTTTGATTTAATACAATTTAATTCACTTGGTAAATATTTTCAAAATGTTTTGGGTTCTAACCCTTCGTATCAAATATTTTCAAAACATTTTAGGTATCTGACCACAGGGATGCCAGACTTGATTCTATTCCAGGTTGAGGCATCTGCGACATATGTGGGTGCACCAAGAGTTTCGATTAGATGCCTCTTTCATTCAATACTAGTTTAGGAATTTTATTCTCAGTTGTATATTCGAGCATGTTTCTCACTACAATTATTCAATTCATTTCAATTCCGATTGTATGGGACTTATTTTCTAACTGTCAAATTATTTTGGTTTGGATGTTTCTTTTTGTCTATGTTTATTGGGAAAGAATTTTATTCAGGTATTTGTGTAATGCTTATACTCTATTATATTGTGAGTATTCCTTTTAGTCTCTTGTTGCACTTCATGTTTTGGTTAATTCAAAAGATAAAATTTTGCACCTTTTCTTTTTGAATACTAGGTGGTTAGTAATTTTTTTAAAAAGTTTTCGATAGTGGTGCTAAGAATGAACCAAATGAGATTTCTGTTTAATTTGATATATGACTGATCACTTGGTATTTTATTAGGCGGGGTGTCATAGACTGTACCAGAGCATTAGGTTATAGTGTCCTTAGGATCTGTACGGATTTTCAAGTTTCAGCTTAGCGTTCTTTGATATAGAGACTTATTATAGGATTGTTGAATTCCGGTACGTATGTGACTTACGTTCTCCTGATATTATGTATAGTTAATGTGATTCAAATACGGTTTCGGTTGAGCGTGGATGATCGAACATTATTGAACAACAAACGTGGGAAATTAGAAGGATTTGTAGGAGGGAGGACTCAGCAGAAGCCATAGAGTATTATGTGAATAGTGACGGGATATGAGTCACCATGATTATTTTTTGAACAAATGAAGTTGGAGTAACCGCTGGGGCACATTATCATCACCAAGAACCATCGTGAAGGAAGATGGTGCAAAGTTGGACCCCAAGTATAGACGACAAGGGGCGAGGGTTGAAGAAGATTTTTATTTCAAAAGAATAATTCGCTAGAATCTGAGGACCGCGCGGAAGGATGATGTACCAATGGAAAGAGAACATCCCTTTGGGATTATATGTGGGGGATTGTAGTGAAACTCCAGTCAAAATTTCGAGCAAAGATGTTTGCTAATGGGAGTAGTGTAGGGTGATGTGAGTCAGTCACCATATCTATGGGAAAACTACCATGTATAACAAGGAATTTAGGGTGATGATTATTACTAATCCTCTCACCATTTTTATAAATAAAGAGGAAATGTAAATTTTAGTACTTTTTCCAAAAGGGGCTTGACAGTGGCCGGATGTGAAGGAAGTTGATGAAATTTTCAAAATTCGTACCTGATGAGAGGGATATGAGGAATAACAAAGGGGTTTGTAAGTTGATAATAGACCCATGGGTAGAATATACCAGTGAGGATAGGAGATTCATCTAGTATGATTGGGGTCATTGTCGTCCAGGGCATACATTTATAAATTATTATCAATGCTCATGTGAGAAAGGATTAAGGGAGTTAGAGAACCTAACAAAGGGCAAGACTTGATTTTTTTTTCACTACTAGTGAGGAACTAAGGGAAGGGATATTCAGTAGAGTACCCAAATTGATGATCGAAATAGATAGAACTCCTACTATGTGATGATGGGTTTAGTCAGGATCGTCAATGACATAAAAAAGTCCCATAGGACCAATGGAGCCGAAGGGACAATGGGGGCAGCAATCAAGGTAAAGACTAGCAGGTCTGCGAGAAGGACAACCCCGACATAGTCGGTGGGGATAGAGATAGGGGAAGACACAACGAGTCCTATGTGTACATAGTAGAAACACCTATGTGGATCTTGTCCGCAGAAAGACAGGGGAGGATCGGGATGCTTCACAAGGGCCAAAATTATAGAATTTTAGTTCGGTTAGGACTAGATTGTCATGTCCAGGAAACGTTTGATCCGCCACTGTTATGGGCAACTGACACTACGAGTTTTACCCCAGAGTGATTGGGGTCTATCTTATGTGACACGAGTGAGACACAATAGTTTTTTAGTACTAAATTTGAATGTGAAATGGGTTTGGTAGAGGTATCATTAAAAGTACTATAGTTTATATATCATTACCACTGAGTAGTGGGGCTCTCTTTAGTTCCACGTGTCGGGGAACGGGTGTGGACACTGAGAGGTTATATGTTTTCAAGGTAATTATATGAATAGAGGTGATTATGCGCTTGTGATGTTATCTTGCGTATGGACGTGTTAGCGATGGTGGGAGGTCATCGCAAGACTATCATATTCCTTGTTCCAGGGCAAGATGTATATTCTTTTTGTGATGTCTCACCTGAAACCGGGTTGAGCTCGTGATAATATTTTGTGAAGTATACTTCAGAGAGTATATGTGTCTAGTTATATTGGATCTCGGTCCGTAGGGACTCTTACTGATGAGATTCAGGGTATGTCAGGTTACCGAGGAGAGAAGAGATTTATTTCATTATTAAATTAGAACTGAGGACTTAATGATTGTCCGAGCGTAGTAGTATATGACTCCTTTAGAGACGCGGGAGTCAATGATTAAACTTGTGAGTATAGTGAGAGGGTCTGAGTGTCCCTGATATATATGTTGGGTTCTATGATTTTAGAGGACCGATAATGCTGAGGAATAGTTCATTGGGAAAAGTTATTTTGGGCTTTGCTGTGAGATGTTATATGCATAAGCCTTAATAAATGTTAGGAGTAAAGAAACATCATTGGATGCGAGGACATTCGATTTAATGATAATTATTGAATGTGTGGAGAAAACACGTTGAACGGAGAGCTATTAAGAAATAGGACTGATGAAGCTGGGAAGTATTGTGAAAGAAACACTGGGAACTTTTGCACCACAAGTTGATGAGTGGGGTAATATTGGAAAGAATTGAATGATATTTGTGGGGTAATCGAAAATACCCAAAACATTTAGCCACACCAAGAATGAGGGGGCCGAACTTGAGATAATTATGTTACGTATGTGACGATCTAAGGTTTGTGCAAACATGCATGGGTTATAGGGTGTATGGGCGTCCTGGGTGTATGAGAGTCTCACTTACTCAGATGCCAAGCAATTTTTGTAGTAAATGCAAGGGCAATGATTTTAGGTATATTCCAGAAAAGGGGAGTAAGATGTCCCTTGTAATGTGAAACGTTGAGCGAGGGGATCGATGGTGAGTAATACATAGTGGAGTTGCCTCCCAGTTACATATTTTAGGGACGGAAAAAGGTTGATATTGGGTTTTCAACGAGGAATTTGTAAATTTGATGTTCCCAATGGCAAGATTGATGAGCATGAGTGGTGAAATTCATATTTGGGACATCCAAAATCGACGAATGTGTAATTTCAGATTTGTGGGTGATTGGGAGTATTAATTACCACTAGTAGAGTTACGTGTGATACCTCGTGGTAGTGTATTGTCTACGTAACACATTTTGAGATATTATCGGGGAAATTTTTCCATCCACTCTTTGGTTGGGACGGGTGGGGGGAATAACAAGCTTTGGGGACCCAAAGTGATTTATGGTCCATCGTCAGGAATGGAACGAACAGTGAGTTTCCTAGATAGCTCAGAAACGTAAGGAGAGTTATGTCACCGTGAGTTATGACACTCAATATCTACCTAATCGGGGATGTTATAGCATTTTTCTAAATTTAGTCAGAGCTTTGTTGTCTATTTTTTCCATGAAAAAATCCTGGCTATAGTGGAATGAAAAGAAGTGACGAAAAGAAATTAAGAAAACAGTGGGAATTGGAAACTTGCGAAGTGAGAATCAAGATGGAAATGTTGAAAAACTTTGAATTTGTGAAGACGAAGAGAAAGAGACAGTTTGGAAGACGAAAAGCAAGAGACGGCTTGGAAAGAAAGTGAAGCAAAGAAGTTAAAGTGACAATAGAGTTAGTCCAACACTTGAGTTTAAACTTCTCAATGATAGATCACACTGATCGAAGAAGATTTGCCACTCGAATATCCAGTAAAATGACGATTCACACCCCTCCTAATCATATGAACTGCAGTAGTTCCATCACAAAGGAGGCGGTACCTTTTTAAAATTTATGGGCACAATTTGTCACCCTAAAATTTTAGGGGCAATTGTGGGTACCTATTTTTTATTAGCCCATAAGAGTAGACGACCAAGCCCATAAATTTTATTCAAGTGTCTGCACCAAATTATGACCATTGATTATGAATTAGACTCGAGATAGGATCGAGTCTATCCCCAAGAATCTCGAAGAGATATTCAAGGGATTCAGGGTATATCGTGTAGTTTACAACCACCTTTAATGAACAAAATATATTGTAACCCCTGGCCCGGGGCATAAGGGCATGTAATAGAGACCTTCTTGTGAGATACTTAATAAAAATAGTAGACCTCTCCGTGGACGTAGGAAAACAGTTTCAAAATGGTCAACAATTTGAACCGCATTGAACCGCATTTTTTTCAATAATTCTAGGTGAACTGCAATCGAAACATAGATTTTGTATCTTTCAAATGAAACTTATAGCTTTTGTCAGAAATCGGTCAACATTTTGGACGAGAGGCAAGGAGGTTTGGGGTACTATTTGCCTTTTTATTGTTTTGGGCGAGATATTGGTCCGATTTGTAAAAAAGTCTTTAAAAGGAGATATCATTTCACTAAAGAATTTTTGCTTTAAAAAAATTGGGCCTTAAGGCTTTTACTAAGAATAAGGCGTAAAAGGCTCATGACGGGGCATTTCTCCCAAGCCTCAAACCTATGAGCCTAGGTGCCCCTTTTAGAACACTGTTCCTTTCTGGATGCCAAATGAAAATGACCACTTTACTATCAAATAATTTTTTTTAAAAAAGGAAAATTTTATTGATATAGAAGAAGAAGAATAACCCTTCTCTCGAAGCTTACAAGCTAGGAACAAGCTATAGAAAAATCAACTATGAAAAGCCTATGAAATCTAGAAACTGGGACCTTATATGGTTTAGATTTAAATCATCATGCACCTCCCTAATTATATAAGAAGAACTAATCTTAATTCCTTAAAAAACACATATATTCCTAGCACACCATATTTTCCAGCAAACTAAGTTAGGAATAATTTTACATAAAATCAATTTGATATTTTTTCCTAAGTTAGAGAGGCACTAATAAACTAGTCTTGATCTTAGACTTGATTTTTGTAACTTTATGTCCCATTAAATCTTCAAAATGCTTCCACACTTTACAAGCATCATAGAATAAATGATTTCGATTTTCTTCAAAACCTTGTGAGCAACATCAAAATTTGAAAGCAAGAGGGATTTTAATACCTTTCAAATTTTGATCTAGAGGAAGACCATTGTGTAGAAGACGCCACATAAAAATAGATACTTTTGGAATAAGATGGCAATCCCATATCATGGTAGAAGAAAATTGAGTGCAATCGCTTTTCCTAATACAATCCCAAGAAATTTTGAAAACAAAACCCTTATCCACCCAAGTTTGAATACACTTAAATATACCCCTTGAGTTTTGAAAGAAATAAAGTTCTTACATTCTTTTCGATGTAGGGCTGGCAGAAGTGATAAAGCGTCTTTAATTCTTATTGGGCAATTTTTTGTATATTTTGTTCATAAAATCAACCCAAAGAGATTGGTTTCGCAAAAATTTAACCCAAAGCTTACAGGTGTAAACTTTTCAAACGCCAAGTACATCTCTTAACCCCCAAAACACCTTCATCCTTTGGGAAACATATATTACTTCAAGAGATCCAGTGACGTTTATGAAATTCATCCTACTGTCCCCAAAAGAAATTGGCACTAACTTTGTTTTGATCACATATAAGGCCCAATGTGGGATTGAGAGAAGCGAAGATATTCAGTCCCATTGTTTGAATCACGAATTTAATTAGGACTGAACGACCTGCATGGGACAAACACATATTATTCAAATTCACAATTTTGATTGTGGCCTTACCAATTATAGGGTTGAAAATACTTTTGTGTTTTCCACTAGTGAAAAGAGGAACACCCAGGTAGTTTATGGGAAACGCTTGTTTTTGGAATCAAATGAGGGATTTAATCCTAGTTGATCGTGAATAGATGTAGTTAGAAGGAGTTATGAAACAACTTTTACCTTTGTTAACAACTTGAACCGAGTGGTGTTCATATGTGGCTAGAAAGTTCATGTAATTTGTAAGTGAAGCTTTTTGATCATTAAGGAAGAAGAGGATATCATCGGCAAATGAAAGAGAGGTAATAAGAAAACACCCACTTGGGATTGATAAATGTTTTATTCTATTCAACTTTGCCAAATGTTAAATGCCCTGATTAAGAACTTCGCTAGGTGATCGCCTTGACGCACTCCACATTGAGATTTAAAGAATCCACTTGGTTTTCCATTGATCAAAACAGAATACCAATAGTTTGAGATTATTATCCATATCAAATCAATCCATGTTTGGAAAAAATCGAAAGCTCTAAGAACCTTGAGAATCAATTTCCTAGAGAGACGATCAAATAGTTTGGACATATGTAGTTTCACCACTAAATTGCCTCAACGAGCTTGATTTTTGAAGGAAGATAATAATCGTTGAGCCCGCAAAATGTTATCCCAGATATACCGTCCTTAATAAAACCTTCTTGAGATGGAGAAATAATATTGGGAAGGACACTCTCAATTCTGTTAGCAAGAATTTTAGAAATGATTTTATTTGAAAAGTTTTGAAGACTAATGGGTCTAAAATCTTTGCAAAAGGTGGGATTATCAATTTTAGGTATCAAAATAATGTTATTAGAATACAAAATAATTGGGATTTAATCTCCAAGAAAAAAATATTGATTGGACAAAATTAAATCCTTTTTGATGATTTGCTAACAAGATTGAAAAAAAAGAACCCAATAAACCCATTAGGACCCGCATCGTTGTCTTTGCCAAGAGAAAAATGGCATTTTTAATTTATAATTCTGATGGAACATCCGAAAGAATATAATTGGTGTTCTCATTTATAACATTTGGGATGTTATCAAAAATTGAATTATCAAGGATGCTGGTAGAATTGGTGCAAAGTAGAGACTGAAAATGAGCAATGATCTCATTTTCAATATCAACTTCTTTATCTAATCATTCACTTGACTCTTTTTTAATTTTTTGAATGGCTAAATTATTTCATTTTTTCAACCAGGGAGTGGAAGTAACAGAAATTTTGGTCACCATGTTGCACCCACTTCTTGTTTGCATTTTGCTTCTAATATATCTCCTCAACTCTAAGCTCGTTATTTAACATTTCTCAGGAAATACAAGCTTCTCTATTCTCCACCATTGGATTCATTCCATGATTGTAATGCCTTTTTTGCTAAATTGAGCTTTGAAGAAAAGGCTTTCATACGCTTTCCCTCCACCTTGTTGTTCCAAGCATTACAAACCACTGATAAGAAAGATTTATGGGTTGTCCACATGGTTTGAAAACAAAATTGTTTTGCACTATTATCACTATGATATCTTAGATTCAGAAGAAAGGAGCATGGTATGAATTAGCTCGATTAAGGTGTTCCACCGAAGAAAGAAATTTACCATTGAGCCAACCTTCATTCCCCATAATATAGTGCAATCTGGCCCAAATTCTCGAATGTCCAACTCGGTTGTTACACCATGTAAAATCAGACCCATTGTAAGCCACTTCTTTTAATCCGACTTGAATCATGGTTGACTTGTAATCTAAACTTGCTTGCTGATCTACCAAGTTCGCACTATGTTTTTCATCTTGTGAATCTATAATGTTAAAATCTCATCCTAGGATCCATTTATTAAAATTTAAAGAAGCTTGATAATTTTTATCTTCCCATAAATCATTTATATCCTCTTTGTTACAACTAGCATAAACTGAGCAGAAAAGAACATTTCCACCCAAAAGAGGAAGGGCGATTAAAATAGCTGGAATTTGAGATTTATCACTAACAGTGATAATATCATACGTAAATTTCCACATGATCCAGATTTCACTATTACAATTAGATTCCCCTCCTTCAAAATTAAACTTACGACATAGCTTATGAAGGTTGCATTCATCAATCTTTGGTTCCTGGATAGTTACCATAACAAGGGAATGTTTCATGATATTTCATTTGAGTCTTCTGATATAAGAGTTATTTCCAACTCCTCAAATGTGCCAAAAAATAATATTAATTATGAATGGATTGAGGAGGATGAATATTTTGAAGCAAGACCCCCAGCTCTAGTTTTAATTACTGACAGTACATTGTTGCCTTTTTCTTCTTATTCTTCTTTTAAGATGATTTACCACTGTCTGAATTATCTGTAGATGGCACTTTGGAGTGTGGTTTTTACACTCGAAGAATGAATTCTATGGTGGAATTATTTGTAAATGAGGGTTTAGAAGTTGTAGGTAATGAAGGGACTGCATTTTATGGGTCAGAAGAGTTTTTGAAGAGATCTCATTTTTTGGAAGCAAGAAATTTTTTGGGACAGTTGTTTTGGGAAATTTTTATGGTATTCCATGGAAATTGGAGCTGATTTACGTGCTCCCCCAAATGGAACATTATCATATGATTTCCACAAAGGTTACTAGCTAGAATGGGGTATGTGTCCTACGGGTGGGGCAAAAAGTTTGATGTCTTTAAGACATCAAAATTTTTGATTTCTTGGATTTTGATTGGTCAATATTTTTTATGGGGACTCACGTCATTTATGGAAATGGGTCTGCGCCAGCGGTATTGACCAATCAAAATTCAAGGCATCAAATAGTTTGATGTCTCAAAGACATCAAATTTCTATCCTATGGGTGGGGCTACGTTACAGACTCAGTCCAATGTATCAAACCCGTTTTTTGTAATTGGTTTGTCTTTCCCTTCTCCAAACATTTTTTAATGTAACACAAATGGGTATAAATCTCATTTATCAGGACAAGATTCTATAAGAGGTATTATTATAATTAATCTCGATTATTTCGATTGTGTTTTTACTAACATTGGTGTTGCTTCCTTTATCGTATGTGAAATTAGGGCAATAAAAGTTGGACTTGACATTTGCAATAAAAAAGGAGATCAGTGTATGAGATTGAAAGAGATAGTTAGATATTATTTAATATGATTTACAAGGGAGACGCAATACCCCCTAAGCACAAGACTTTAATTCGAGATCTACTTGAAGTTTTCCACTCACTCCAACCTGTCACACTATGTTTTTTATTCTGGGATGCTAACTCATGTGTGGATACACTAGCATCTTTTTAAAAAAAAATGTATAATCACTGTGTGACTAATTATAATCCCAATGGTAAAATAGCAGTAGTATAATAAGGCTTTTTATGTTCTGGAAAACTAAAAAGTCGTAAGATTAATTGTCGATAACATATAACTCACACAAATTGTTTATTTACACAAGTGATGTATTTCATTAAACATATGTATCCACCCTAGTTAGTCCATATGTGACTAACAGAAAAAATCCATAGGTGTAATGTTCGAAACTCTCTAAAGAATGTTAGACTTTAAGTAACGAATGATTATGATGACTCTAGCATAGTATCCCCTAGTTGTAGCTCGCATGGGAGAGTTCAAAGAAAGCGTTCGCATGAAGGTTCTGTATTATTAGAAAAATATATACGTATTTGGTCAAACCAATTAGTATAAATTGATGTGGCATGTGATGATATTCATTAATTATTTAAACCGCCAATACCACAAGTTATTTGATCACTTAAAAATAATCTAAAACATTTTTTATTATTAAATCACTAAAACTCTTACTCTTACTCTTGTGAAAATTTCCAAAATGAATGAGATTCTAACGTATTGACACACTTCAAAAATCAAAGTTCATTGACCACTAACATCGTGTAGCAAGCAACTACACCTACAAGCTCATTGATTAGGCATAAATATTTCATATTTATCCCCTTAATTTAGAGGCTTTTATTACCTTGTGCAGTGCAAATAAAGTGGAGTTGTCTCATACCAGTGTTATTGACATCTTTTAACAAGTACACCGACCGTCGTGCATTTGTCTTATATTTTTCACGTAATTCACGCACACAAAGAAAAGAGAGAAATCGAAATGAAAAATGGTAAGAAAATAAGAAAAGTCAAGGGATAATCCGTAATTATACAGATGGAATTCAAAATGGGACCTAAAGAGAAATTGAAGATTACAAGCTCACAAGAATATAGGAAGAAACGACAACCCAAACCGAGCAATGTTTCAAAAGATATGAGAGTCAGAATATGAGAAGAAAAAATGAGAATCATAATCGGTTCAGTCCCAAAGTAGAACCGGATCGCCTATTGAGGGTTTTGTAAGGAGACAGAACCGATTCACATTTTATTCTAGAGAAAGTAAAATCAATTCATTTTTCTGTATGGCGAAAATCCCAGCTTAATTCCACTTATTTTAGAGAATTTGTTTTATTTCAAACACTTATAAAAGCGTGTTTTTATTATTCGTTTAGGCAGAGAGGTATTTTTAATCTGATTTTTACCTGAGAATTAGAGAGGAAGAGAGACAAGAACCCTAAGTTTCAATTTATTTCTTATTCATACAGTATTAAAGATCAAAATTTTACTTTTTCAATCCCAAGTTTTTCTTCTCTATATTATTCTTGCGTATTCTTCTTACTTTCTTGTTTCTTTCTTTTTCTAGAAATCTAAATATCTCTTACATGCTTAGTATTTATTTAATCAAGATTTTCCTTCTATGCAACGTTAAAACTTCGTATATCTCTTACGTAGTCATCTTAGGCTAAGTTTTTAGCTGGTTGGGGTAATGAACCCAACCTAGGTATCACATATGGATTTAAAAGTGAATAAAAAATAATCCCTCATACAAAATTTTGGACTTTATCAAAACAAAATTTGTAGGCCTTTTAATTTCGTTTGCCCTAGGTAACTGGAATGTTTAAGGGTGCAATTGGTGCTTTGATAACTTCTCATTCTCGTTAAATACAATTTTTAATTTGATATTGTGCAGCATTCAGTCCTCACATGTCAAATTCTTAGAGAGTATTTGATGTCTCTTTGAATGAAGAATTATCTTTTTGAATTTTTTATGTTAATGTGAACACCAACGATTCGGGGGAGTGTACCCTACTCCATTTTATCTCATACAGTCAAAACTTTAACTTAGTTTATTTTTCATGCTTAGTTAGTTAATAATTTAATTCATATTGCATTAGTCGATAGGTAAAGTCACAAAATAACTCATCACCTTTTTCTTTTCTTTCTTTGAGTCATTCTCGGGTTAAGCATCTTTCCTATCCATCGTCACGATTCTTCATCCTATTCCCTTTGTTCGTACACATTTATTATATTGTAACTTGAGCGACTACCTTAAACTTGAGTCAATATAAGCATGCACTATAGACACTTTTTAAGTCGCGCCAAAATTTTGGTGCCTTCGCGAGGGACTGGGTAGACCTTTAGGTTAGGTCGATTTAATCCAAAATTTGTGTCTATTTCTTAAAAAGCCAAAAAAATAAAAAACATCAAACAAAATATAACATCTCTTAAGTCCTTTCATTCAAAATCTGCAACAAACTCCTCAAATCACTCCAACCCGCATTCACAAAAATCCTATAGTTGAGTACGACCCCGGTAGTCCACATACTCCTAACGCTCCACAATTTTGGGTTTGACCTCCTACACCACCCAATTCCATTACAAGCCACACTTCTAGGTCATCGAGTGAGGACTTCGAGTCATTTGGAGAGATATCCATGTCAAAGCACGCTAGTTATGGTACAGGTGAGGGAGAGATATCGTATCATCCCATGAGAGAGCTCTTATATCCCAAGTAGACTGTCATTCTGGGATGCATTCTACTTACGTACAATGCGGGAAAATTTTACTTCCCAAATGGGATAATCCATATTCTTCCCACTTTTCACTTTTTGGATTCGAAGAAACCATACCTCCACATTCGTGAGTTTGAAAAGGCATGCGACACGTGTAGAGATCAATCTTGAACTCAAGATGTCATTCACCTAAAACTTTTTCCTTTTTCCTTAAAGGATAAAGCTAAGACCAATCGAGTCATAGAAAGATATGAAGGCTAAGATTCTTTTGAAATTCTTCCCCTAACATAGAACAAATTCCATCAAGGCTCAAATTCAAAATTTTAGACAACAAGAAAATGAGTCATTTTATCGATGTTGGGGGAACTTCCAAGAGTTGGTTAACACGGGCCTATATCATGGTTTTGAGAAGTATTTCCTTAATTATTTCTTCCACCAAGGGCTAAGTATACCGTTCAAAAAACTCGTGGAAACTATTTGCAAGGGAGAATTTTGGGGGTTAGATGCAAACGATGTCAAGGCCCACCTTAAGTATGTCGTCGATACTACTCAAGCATGGGACACGTCCGATCCTAAAATCCAAAACTGGGTTCAACAGATATCCACTTCCATCGCTCCTTTCCCGTTCGGTCTCTATCATGTGGACAAGGATGCCGAGTGGAAACTTTCAGTCAACCAAATTGATAAAAGATTGGAAGAATTAATCGAATCATTGGCAAGAGAAACAATCGGATCCACCTGAGCTATAATAGAAAAGACATGTGTCATTCACATGAGGCGGGCCATTCAACAAAGGAATGTTCCACTATACCCTCCTACAAAGTCATGCTCCATGAGCAAGTAGAAATTATAGGAGGATTTAAAGGAAATTTCAATGCCCCTCATTGGAATTCTTATAATTCTTCGAGGAGGGACCTCTTGGGTATAATTATGGGCAACAAAATGCCGTGTTGAATCCTAATTCACATGTTGCCCCTCCTCCACTACCGCCTCCGCACTTTCAACCAGCTCTACATATTCCAGCACCACCTCCCACGCCATATATCACCCCACCGCGATAAAATTTTAAGGACTCGATAAATAAATTCATACAAGATCAACAAGTAACGAATGCTAAAAACACTGGGATGTTTGACGAGATAAATGCTAATATTTCAAAGTTGTAATCATCCTCAAGTTCCCAAGAAAAGGGTAAGTTTCCGACCCAAGGCCAGAGATCTCCTCAAGGTCAACCTAGTGCTAGCTCTACTTTCGACACAAATCAAGAGAAATGTCAAGATTTCACTACTTTACGTGATGGGAGAGTAGTTGATTTACCACTTCCCCAACAAAACGAACCTAAATATAAGGAGGTTTCGTCTGGCACGAAAGCAACCAAAGATGCCCCCTTAAATGAGAGTGACAACGAGGACAACACTAGTGGGCCAAAAGTCGTACTGAAACCACCCATTACTGAGCCTTTCCCTCAACGGTTGGTTCCACCTAAAAAAGGGACCTCCCGCAAAGATGTTCTACATGTCATTAAGCAAGTAAAGATGAATTTACTTTTTCTCGATGTCTTAAAGAAAACTCCCGCCTATGCTAAAGTCCTTAAAGACTTATTGGCAGTGAAAAGAAGGATAAAGGTGAAAAATAATGTCTTCCTAGCACAAAATGTGAGCTCCGTTCTACTTAATGATATCCCACCCAAGTTTAAAGATCCGAGTGCACCTACCTTTCGTGCATCATTAGAGAGAACCGAATAGAAAAAGCCTTACTTGATTTAGGGGCGAGTGTCAACATTCTTCCCTATTCCATATATAGGCAACTAGGTTTGGGGGACCTCAATCCCACATCGGTCACTCTCCAACTTGTGGATCATACAGTGAAGATACCTTGACGGATTGCTGAGGACGTGATAGTCCAAGTGGAAACATTCTACTTCCTAGCAGATTTTGTCATTTGGGATATGGATCCCTCCATCCATGCGAGCAATCATGTTTTCGTCATTCTAGGCCTTCCATTATTAGCTACGGCTAGCTCATTAATCAACACTCGAAATGGGAAAATGCAACTAACTTTTAGGAACATGACCCTCGAGACAAATATCTTCAATATCACCAAGAAAGTGGGTGAGGAGGATGAATTTCACGCGGTAGATCTTATCGAGGAGATAGTAGAGGAGCACATCAAGGGCAATATCAGTGGGAATTCCTTAGGAGTGTCTTATATTGAGTAGCGAGAGTGACAGGACATACACAAACTTCAAGTGGGGGTGTAGGAGTTAAGAGCGATATTAGACGAGAGAGCATTAGATGGGGACTTAAGATATGTAAATTGGGTTTCTAGATTCGAGGAGCTACCACGGAAGGAGACGTTCATGATCCCCTCCAATAAAAAACTTCCCACACTCGAATTAAAGAAACTACCCTCCAATGTAAAATATGCTCATTTGGGAGAGAGAAGAGGGAGAAAGAGAAGAAATTTGAGAGAAAAAATAGAGAGAAAAGGAAGATTATAAATCCATCTTCGTCCTTCATCACCTCTGAGTGAATCCTTTCAACCCAAATAGTTTTAAACTTCAAACACCTTTACCAGAAACCAAAAACTTCGAGAGATAGAGACAATCTAGGGTTTCTGTGGGTTTGGTAGTTGGGTTGACGTCTGTTAGAAGACCTCTTTCGTTTTAAGTCTTTCTCAAAACACATCTCTGAGAAAATAGAAAGTTTCATATATTCAAACTTAAGATTTTCTAATAAGAACATCACATGCTTATTTTTTTCAGTTCTCTTTTTGGATCTATGTCTTCAGATCCACTTGATTCCAAAGTTTTTGAAAAATAAACTTCTAAGGTTTCAAGAAAAAATAGATCCTTAAACGCATTTGTGTTTCTTGGTTTTTATTTCACATTTTGTGAAATAAACGTGTTTAAAAATAAAAAGAGACACACAGGCCCTTGGCTATTTTTGAAAGCAAGCTTGTTCTTCTAGATCTGATCTTAAGTTAGAAGTTTCTTTTACAAAATCATTTGAATCAGTTTCTGCATGTTATTTCTGATTCTATTTTTATGATATATACTTCTAGTTTAGTTTGGATCTCAATTGGTCGTTTACAATTTCAAAAATTCAAAATATTGAAATTGTCTAAGACCTTGGCCGTTTTCTGAGCAAGGTAACCTTGAGATCTGTGGATTAATTAAAATATCGAGAAGTCTTAATTTGTAAAATATTGACTTGGAAATATCCTATCCATGTTAGAGTTGTTTATAATTTGATAGGATTGTTTGTATAAATAATTGTGAGAAGGCGAGTTGCATATCTACATATAGTGCGCATCACAAAAACTTCTCACATCAACACTTAGACACAGTGGTTTGTTTGAGACTTAAAAGTTGAAAGACTTGCTGGAGTCTGAATTCAAAGAGAAGGAGGTCAAGGAAAAGGCAAAGGAGCAACAAAGAATAGATCAATTCTAGTCAGAAACCTTTAGAGTGGAGCATCTCATGTAGGTATAATTCTAAACTTTGATTTATGATCCTTGTGTGTTTGGTTAAGTATTGTAACTTGATAATTTATCCTGGCGAATTTTTATTTTGTGTTGTAGAGGGCACTGTAGATGTTTCCCTTGATTAAGGGTTTTATCACCTTAAAAATTCTTGTGTCTATTCCTTTGAATATTTTTAACCTTTGTTGTGATTGGAACTGCATGGTAACTTTAGTCGATGTTTATTAAAATTTAAAAAGAAGGTAATCAACTATAGAATCTAAACCATACATTCAGAATGTTTGTACAACAAATCTTGTGTCTTTTCGAAAAGAGTTTTGCCCAAAAAGTTTATTCGGAGTTTACACAATTTATAACAGTTTGTTATTAAGCTTGTAAACAAGATTTTAGGATTAAAGATTTTCTTCACAATTACGTCATTAGTTTCTAATCAATTACAAAGTAGCTTCCAAAAAAAAATTCTCAACAAGTTTGTTAAGTTCTCCTTCCGTCTTCATCATCCTCCTAAAAATAATTCCCAAAAAAGCATCCTTAAAATGCCCCAATCTATAATTCAAAAAGTACCAAGGCATTAGTTTCTAACGTTATAAACTTATTAACAATTGATATATAGAATAACATCAACTAAGAAAAAACACACATTGAGCTAAAGACCAAAAAATTAAGAAATTAAATTTAATTTTTAATATTTTAAAAAAATTCGGCATAGTTTCCTTTGTTTATAGACTTAAACCACGCTGTTAAATTAAAAAATAAAAAAGTCAAAAAACCCAATAACAATCCACCAAAATTCCCCTTCCACCGATTCAAAAGATTAGGTAATAGCACCACCGTTATTTGAAAAAAAAATTGACAGAATTTACTTTGTTTATAGACTAAAATCACCCTGTTAAATAAAAAAATAAAAAATTCAAAAAACCCAACGACATTCCACTAAAAGATCCCTTCCCCTAATTCAACAAATAAGGTAACAGAAACATCAATATAGCTATTAATGAGCTTCCAACTTCACTATGAAGTTTTGTGCAACAAATATTACATAAAAAACTACAGAGTCTTAACATCGGCAACCTAGTTAAGGTAGATGTGAAAATAAACATGCCTATCATCCAAGTAACCTGATCCACCCATGAACTTGAGTAAAAAGGACGCCCCAACCTTTGAAATTAATTGAATTATTTGATTACGCAATTCTTTTCACAATTAAATCAAGTTCTATTACATGGGAATAATAGCACAATCACTAAAAAATGTTTCATAAAGAGAAAGAAACATACGTGCGGCAATGTAGATGAAAAGTGAATGCACCGGCTTAGGCTTATGACCTCAATACCATTAGACACTACAAATTTGCATATAGATGAACCAACAAAACTGCTACCTCCAAAAACTACAACCTAGTAACAGTGATAGTTAAGTGAGATTTAGTTTTCAAATGTGGGTAAGTTGCATTTGCTATAAAGTTAAATTTCAAGACAAGTGGTGAGTTCAAACCCACTCGGTCTTAACATCAGCGGCGACATCTATTGCAGCAGAGCTAAAATCCTCCCTTGTGCTTGCTTCTGCATAACTGGACCGCACGCCAAAGATGCAAGAACTATGATTAAAGAAAAAGTAAGATGATCCAATTTACTTATTTTGAAAAGCTAGCAAAAACAATTTAATTAAAATATCATTTCACCCAAAGTAGTATTCAGTAAGTCTGTGAGAGAGAGAGAAAGCTAATCAATTGTTGGAGAGGAGGGAGAAATGGGAGTCAAGAGGAGAGGGAAAGAGAGGTATACTGAGAGAAGAGGGACATGTATTATTAATGGATGCCACGTACGATAATGATGGCATCTTTATTTTTCTTCTCTTCTTCATTATTCACAAGCATCAATAGTTGGCCAAATAATTAGTATATATCATTTTCTATATAATTAGCACTTCCAATAAAGTATACGAGTATAAATTTTCTTTATTGATCCAAATAAGACAAGACTTACTAACACGGATAATAAACAAGTTGGGTTAGTGTCTAGTTCACAAATAATCCAAGTATAACACAATAATGGGAAACTTATTTTAAACAAACGAACTCAATATAAAGGAAATTTTTCAAAGATCATAACAGAAATGGTGATGTTGATAAAAAAATTAGTATGCTGATATAGACGAATCACCAGAAGACATGTGTCGATCTATGTGGCACAATAGCAACGAGGAAGTCTATTCCCCCGACCAAGTCAGACTCACTCCGAGCAACAAGTATACTCCGAGGAACTCCAGCTCTCCGAGGAACTCCAGCGCTCCGAGGAACTCTTGAACGACGAGCAACTAAGGCGGTTCGAGCCGCATCTCGACCACAGCATTGATTCCCAGATAATCAACAGTTCAACTATTCATTGAATGCTTATCATCTTGACGCACACGCTTGAAGAGCATTAAATGAATTACTCTTTCATATGTATATCATTTAATGTATCACCCTTTCACATTATAGCCTCAATGCTATAAATACATTGTATTACCCTCATTCAAAGGGACCGTAATTTCTTGGTAGAGCTTGTAATCGAGAATTCCCAAACACTCAGTAATAAAATAACAGTGGACGTAGGTCATTCATATAAGGCTGAACCACTTTAAAATTCTTTGTCTCATTTATTTATCTGTGATTGAATTATTAGAGTAATATAATTTTTTACATCAACAGATTGGCGCCGTCTATGGGAACGATTGTTATTATCATTTTTCACCAAAAATCATTCATCATCAATTGCAGATAATCCGGAATCTAGCAATCGAAATGCTGGAAATGTTGGAAATCCTCCAAATCCTTCTGCACCTCCAGATCTGGCTGGAATTATGACGAATCTGGCTCAAGGACAAACCGTCATGCAAGAGACAATGCGGAAACTCATACAAACCCTTCATGGCGGTGCACCTGCACGTTCGGGACAGCGAAGTGGTCAGAGGCAAACCTATTTACTTTCTTCACGATCCAGGCGTACTGAGTCATATCGTAATGAGGAATCTGATGATTTCTCTTATCAACCTGGGTGAACTTCGTCAATAAGGGCTACAGATACTGATCAACGTATCACTCTCTCTCCAGAGAGACCTAGTGCCTTGGAAAGACTGAGTAGGGTGTCTCCTTTCAGTCGATTAGGCCCTAGGAGGAATAGTAGTCCACCTAAGACCATGTCAAGGAGTTTTCGACAACCATCAGATCTAAGAGAAGGATCAGCACAATCACGACCAGTTGCTCGTCAAGATAGATCTCAGGAGGCCACATCAGAGCAATCAATTGCTCGAACTAACAAGCCCGAGGAAGGAAATGATGTGTGGAAAGGTTCCATTCAGCGGTTGGAGGATAGATTGGGAGAAATGGCTAAGGCGAAGAATCCCCTACAACAAACTTTTATTCAAGGGACACCTTTTGTCCAAGCCATTGTGGGTTTTCCTACCCCATCAAAGTTTAAAGCACCTGTGGTGACCTCCAAATATGATGAAAGACAGATCCTGTTCTACGCATAGAGAAATATCAAGCTTCTGCCGACATCTATGCCGTCCTCGATGAGATGAGATGCAGAGCATTCTCAGGAACTCTTACTGGATCTGCCCAGATATGGTACAACAATCTTCCTCAGGGTAAGATTTTAACTTTCTTTCAATTAGCCGAGTTGTCCATCGGCAATTTCTGTTTTGGAGCAAAGCCAGTAAAAAGAGTAGAACACTTGTTAAATGTTAGACAAAAATCTGGTGAGAGTACTAGAGATTACATAACTCGTTTCAATAACGAGAGGCTGGAAGTCATAGATTATGAAGAAAAGGTAGCAATCACCGCCTTGATGAGTGGGTTGTTGCCTAACAAGTTGTATTACACTTTGGCCAATGATCCACCTACAACTATGTCAGAGTTGATGGCAAAAGTGGCCAAAATCATGAATGCCGAGGAGGCTATGGCTGCGAAGAAGAATATGGATAAAGAAACCAAGGTGGAAGATGACAAATCCAAGAAGAAAGAGCATAAGGGTAATGGCGGTGATAAGCATTCCAAGAATAATAAATCGTCATGGGAAGTCCTGAAGAAATTCGATAATTATACTCCTTTGAAAATGGGTATTAATCATGTCTTGGAAGAAATCAAGAATAACGAGGAAGTAAAATGGCCAAAGAAACTGAGGTCAGACCCTGACACGAGGAATAGGGAGAAATATTGTGAGTTCCATAAGGATCATGGCCATATAACCAAAAATTGTATAGCTCTTCAAAACGAGATTGAAACACTCATCCGGAGAGGGAAACTAACAAAGTATGTTGATCGGGGAGGTGAAAGAAGAAATAATGACCGAACTAGAGAAAGATCCAGATCTCCTCGTCGAGCAGAGGATAAAAATAAGAGAGACCATGAAGACGATCCAGATGATGACCCCGATCTTCCCAAGAAACCAAGGCAGCCAGAACGAGAGGTATTTTTCATACGTTTTAGGTCATTTGATTGTAATGTCATTACAGGAGGAGATGCAGGAGGAGGAGACCTTACTGCAGAAAGAAAGGCTTACCTTGGAGAAGCTCAAGCTTATTCATATATTCAGCGAATAAATTTGGCTGAAGAGGATCGCCCGAGGAAGGTAAACAAAGAGAAGCTGGTCATCGATTTTTCAAAAAACGACCTTGCAAGTGTTCTTTACCCTCATGACGACCCTTTGGTGATCAAAATGAGGATGAAAGAAGTAGTGATTTCAAGGGTTCTGGTAGATAATGGTAGTTCGGTAGACATCATGTTCTACTCATGCTTTGACAGTTTAAATCTAAAGTTATCTCAGTTGGAGCCTTATCACAGACCTCTCCTGGGTTTTGCTGGCGAGAAAGTTTTTCCACTTGGGACGATCAAGTTGGATATATTCATTGGAACTTGGCCTACTTGTCGAACAGAAAGAATACGCTTCTTTGTGATGGATAAGAATGTGCAATCAGCTTACAACATCATCATGGGAAGGGTTGGTTTGAAGAAGTTCGAAGTAGTTCCATCTATAGTACATCAGTGTTTAAGATTCCCAACAAATTTTGGAGTAGGAGTTGTGAAAGGTGATCAAAAAGTAGCTCAGGAAAGCTATTATTCATCTGCCGAGTAAGAGGAGCTTGAAGAGTCAAGGAAAAAGACTATTACCTACCAGGTGGAGGAGGGTACAGAAATCGAAACACTCGATCCTAGAGATGAATCCCAACTTGTAAAAGGACATGTGGTGGAATCCACAGAAAATGTTATTCTGGACAACGAGCACCCTGAATGAGTAACCCAGATAGGTTCATCGTTGGATGCTTCAATAAAACAGGAGTTGATAACTTTCTTGAGAAACAGGAAGAAAACTTTTGCGTGGAGTCATGAAGACATGCCAGGAATAGATCCAAACTTCTTATGTCACGAGCTCAATGTGAATAAGGAGATCAAGCGTGTAAAGCAAAGAAGAAGAGTATTTAGTACCGAGAAGAATCAAGCTATACAAGAAGAGGTCGAGAAGCTCCAGAAAGCCCAATTAATTGAAGATGTGAAGTATCCGGACTAGTTAACAAATGTGGTGATGGTGAAGAAGAAAAATAATAAATGGATAATGTGTGTTGATTTCACCGATCTCAACAAGGCATGCCCAAAGGATCATTTTCCATTTCCCATAATTGATCAACTAGTGGATGCTACCTCGGGACACGAGCTGCTCAGCTTCATGGATGCTTACTCTGGTTACAACCAGACCAAAATGAAACCTGAAGACAGGGAAAGTACTTCTTTTATTACCCCTAGGGGAACTTATTGTTATAATGTTATGCCTTTTGGTTTGAAAAATGCAAGAGCGACATACCAGCGGCTGATGAACAAGGTTTTCTCCGAACAAATCAGTTGCAATATGGAAGTCTATGTCGATGATATGCTGACAAAGAGCAAGAAAGCTGCTGATCATCTAGTTGACTTAGGTCAGACCTTTGATCAACTAGATAAATACTAGATGAATCTCAACCCGACGAAGTGCACATTTGGAGTACGAGAAGGAATGTTCCTCGGGTACATCGTCAACCAGCGAGGCATTGAGGCGAATCCAGAAAAGATCAAAGCTCTTTTAGGGTTGCGATCTCCAACGACGAAGAAAGAGGTGCAGAGTCTTACAGGACGAGTTACAGCGCTCAACAGATTTATATCCCGAGCAACTGATAGATGCCTCCCATTCTTCAAAACACTTTGAAAAACTTTCGAGTGGAATGATGAATGTGAAAAAGACTTTCAAGACTTGAAGAAATATTTGGGAACACCTCCACTGTTGTCCAGGCCAGTAACGAGAGAAAAGTTGTACTTGTACCTAGTAGTATCGGAGAATGCAGTCAGCTCGGCATTGATCAGAATGGAGAACAGAGTCCAGAAGCCAATTTATTACACAAGTAAGGCTTTCCGAGGTGCAGAGATCAGGTACCCAAAGCTGAAAAAATTGGCATTGGCATTAATTGAAGTGAATAGAAGAATGAGGTCATATTTCCAGGCCCATAGCATTGTCGTGTATACCGACATGCCATTGAGACAAGCCCTTCATAAGCCAGAAAAATCAGGGAGACTGATGTATTGGGCAATAGAGCTCGGTGAATATGATATTGTGTATGAACCCAGATCATCACTAAAAGGGCAGGCTGTAGCAGACTTTATAGCAGAATTTACATATCCTGATACCCCCGAGGAACAAAAGTTGCTCGTTGATCAACCTGTGGATGTTACAGGATCAACAGACATAAGCTCAGACCAACTCTGGTTAGTAAAATGGCTTTTGGATGTAGAAGGATCATCAAATTCGAGCTCAGACCAACTCCGGTTGGTAAAAGGGCGAGAAGAGATGATCAACGAGGAGCAAGAAATATCAGGAGAGGATAAAAAGAAACAACAAATATTTCACCGAGGAACTCTGTCAGATAAGAAATTCGAAGACGAGTTGCCTACATGGAGATTATATGTAGATGGGTCATCTTGCACAACGGGTTGTGGAGCAGGGATTGTTTTGAACACCCCAGACGAGATTGACGTGGAATATGCCTTACGATTCCAATTCAAAGCTTCCAATAATGAGGCTGAGTATGAAGCCTTGATAGCAGGTCTTAATTTAGCAAAGATTATGGAAACACAACAAGTGATGGTATTCAGTGATTCTCAATTAATTGTGAATCAGATGATGGGAACATATGCAGTTAAAGGAGAATTAATGGTCAAGTATCATGCAAAGGCGATGGAGTTTTTGGCAGAATTTGATGCCATTCAGTTGATCAGAATACCAAGAATGGAGAATGCACAAGCAGACGCACTGGCCCGACTAGCATCAGCTACTCGTACCGAGCTGCGAAGAACGATACCAATTGAGGTGTTAGAAAGTTGAAGCATAGATGAAGACCTGACGATGAATATTATTACTCTTGATTTAGGACCATGGTTGATGGATCCCATCAGGGCCTATGTTGAGGAAGGAGAATTAGCAGAGGATAAGATCGCTGCTAAGAAATTGAAGTTTAAAGCTACTCGGTATGTACTAACTAATGGTGTTTTGTATAGACGAGGAATTATGGCAGGTTTGCAAAGATGTGTACATCCCTCCAATGTGAAAGAATTGATTGAACAGATCCATGAAGGGTCCTGTGGAGCCCATGTAGCAGGTCGGACACTTTTGCAAAGGGTGATGACGTAGGGATACTACTGGCCAACGATGAGGGCTAATTGTATAGTCTATACTAAGAGATGTGATAAATGCCAACGTTTTTCTTCCATCTGACGAACTCCACAAGCATTGTTGACACCCATAACTTACCCTTAGCCATTTGCCATGTGGGGAATGGATTTGGTTGGACCATTGCCAACGACCCGAGGAAGATTCAAGTACCTCGTCGTCGCTGTGGATTATTTGACTAAGTGGGTAGAAGTTGAGCCTCTGATTGATATGACATACGAGAAGGTGTACCAATTCATTTAGAAGAACATCATCTGTCGATATGGTCTCCCTCATGCCTTCATCACAGACCATGGAACACAATTTGATCATGAGGAGTTTGCCGCCTATTGTCATCAGTCAAACATTTTGAAGGTTCATTCAGCACCAGGCCATCCTCAAAATAATGGACAGACTGAAGTGACGAATAGAACAATACTAAATGGTTTGAAGAAGAGGCTAAGTGAGGCTAAAGCTAATTGGATTAATGAGCTACAGTAGTATTGTGGGCTTACCGAACAACTCCCCGAGCAGCAACTGGAGAATCACCATATATGCTGGCATTTGGAAGTGAGGCTGTAATACCTGCCGAGTTGGGTCTTCCAACACACAGAGTGCTAAATTTCAATTCCCCAGTCAGCTACTTGATGAGGAGATTAGATTTGGACATGCTCGAGGAAGTTAGAGAAGAGGCAGCCATTAGGAATGTTGCTTATCAACAACGAACAACCCTGTTCTACAACAAGAGGGTGAAAAAATGCGACTTAAAATAAGGAGATTACGTGCTAAAGAAAGTCATTCAGAAGCACAATAAGTTGGAAGCAAACTGGCATGGACCTTACCGAGTTACATAATTTGTTCGACCAGGAACTTACCGAATAGCAACTCTAGAAGGAGAGGAATTTAAGAATGCATGGAATGCTGAACACCTATGCAAGTATTATCAGTAATGTAAAATGTAAAGCAGTTCCATCAATATGAATAAAACGATGATATTTCACAATCTTCTCTCCTTTTATTGAAAGTTTTTCGGGGAATACTAGTGTTTAACACTACGCTTCTCGGCACACAACGCTGCTCGGCAGTAAAAAGAAGACGATAGTTCAAACCCAGACCAACTCCGGCTAGTAAAAGGGCGATAACAACCCATACTCCTTTGGTTAGGAGGCGTACATTAGCTCAGACCAACTCCAGTTGGTAAAAGAGTTAGTGGACATGATAGTTCGAACTCAGACCAACGCCGGTTGGTAAAAGAGCGAGAACACGATAGTTCGAACCCAGACCAACTCCGGTTGGTAAAAGGGAGAGAACAACCCATACTCCTTTGGTTAGGAGGCGTACATTAGCTCAGACCAACTCCGGTTGGTAAAAGAGTTAGTGGACATGATAGTTCGAACTCAGACCAACTCCGGTTGGTAAAAGAGCGAGAACACGATAGTTCGAACTCAGACCAACTCCGGTTGGTAAAAGAGCGAGGACACAAGACTCCTAAAAATGCCAACATGTTTGGTTAGGAAATAAGATATGCTCTCAAATGCTAACTTATGTTGGTCGGGAGGTAAGTTTATTACATAAAAGTTCCTCGAAGAACAAAATATTCCAAACTGAATCAAGTATGGTTGGTCGGAGATAAAAATCCACTAACTGTAGTTGGTCGACGAGGAGAAAATATTTTAAACAGTACCAAGTATAGCTGGTCGGGGATAAAAACCCATTAACTATGATTGGTCGACGAGAACAACTTAACAACCTTGGTTGGTTGGAAGAATTTTTAACATTTTTATACTCATTACTTTATTATTAAGTGATCGAGCAATATTACTAATACTTGTAATTTCTTTTATTACTAAGTTGGTCGATGAACCACACAATATTGTTATGCAAGCACAAATATAAAGTGTTTGACAAGTACAAGACAATAGCAATACAAATTTGCAAACAAAAATGAAATTCTTTCATTAAAGTCAAAATGAATTACACAAGTTTATTACATTGATATTAAATTGTGTACTAATTATTACATCAGAATTTCCTATTCTACTGGTCTTTTCCCTTTTGCTTTTGAAACAGGCTCCTCGCCAGCAGGAGGATCTTCCAGGCAAAGGGGAGAATTAATGAAGTTAAGATCTCGCAGCATTCTGACGTTCATTATTGAAGGTTTATCCAGTAAATGCTCCGGACGAGATAATTCAACCTGCGAATGAAGGGCATAGTCACCAAGATACTGGGAGATCAAACAATGAGGGATGGCCCGAGCAGGGATCCAACTCATATCAAGCTTGAATGGTGGATTTGGTAGATCGAGAAGCCCAGGAGCATGGTAATCCCATAAATAATGGCCCTGCTCTATTTTTAATACACCCAGGGCATTCAACCATCCCTGTTTATAACCTTCATTATTGGCATTTTCAACAAAGGGCCTCATTGTAGCCTGCCATCCAGAACTCATGAGGTTGTTTGTGGAATTGGAAAGTTATTCTCTCTAACTGATCGTGAAGGTTTCTGGCAAAAACATCCTTATTATTCAGAGCAGACTTTGTCGAAGCAAGTTGATCCTCCAGAGTTTGGATTTTCTTGGACATTTCAGACAAAGCCCGATCTTTTGCATTCAATTGGAACGCTTGAGTTTCCAATGTTGATTGAGTACGAGCTTCTTCAACAGTACGACGAAGACCTCTTGGTCGTCCCCGAGCAGGTTGAATACGTTTTTCCTCGTTAACATCCGGAGAAACTCTTCCTCGTCCATGAGAACCTCTTCCTCGTCCCCGAGTAGCAGTAGAAGGCCCATCTCTTCTAAAAGTCTCTAATTCTTGCCTCAATTTGGCATTCTCAACCTCTAAAAATGAGAATCCTTCATCGGTGACCGGTACCAAGGCAGTGGAAGATGAAGCTGCAGATTTATACTGTGCCAACTCTTTCTACAAATTGTTATTCTCTTGCTCCAGCAGCTCGGCGACCTGTCTGCATGCTTCGACTTCACCCTTTAGGGTTCTCTCTCTCACTTCATAGCCAGCAAGCATCTTGTCATAACCTGTTTCAGCACTAAGTTGTTTGAGTTTCTTCTCATACCCATCATGCAAAAGAACTGAAGACTCTTTATACTGCTGCTGAAGTTCATCGAGAGTACCTTCCAAATCTTCAATCATTTCATAATAAGCCACATTGTTGGCTACAACACGATCAAGAAGACATTTCAAGTATTGATATGCCTCCACTGCTTGGTCTGAAGCATCATGACCAAAGATATCAGCAATTTCTGATGCACTCAAGTCAGTATGGCCAGCTTTAAAATATTCATGGCATTGCTGCATCAGTTTTGTATCATTGGCAGATAGCAATTCGATTCTAGCCATAAACTAGTAAAGAAGAGAAGTCAAGAGTTAATAAAAGAAGAAGACATAACATCAACAACGTAGAGAAATAAAAAGGGTGATTTTTATTACATCATCAAAAGGATTACAACGTTCAGAATACAGAGTACAAGTAAAAGAAAAATAGAAAGAGAATACCGAACAACTTCACACATTTTCCTTATCTCCCAAGACTTTTTAGGGAGGCTGGGACGAGGAGCTTGGTTGCTCGGTGGGAACAATGAGTTGGTTGGCAGAAGTTGGGACTTATTCGGGAGGAGCAGGCAAAGACGAAATCTCCTCGGTGGCTGTCTGATTGGGTTGTGGAGCAAGGACTTGATCACCCACTGTCATTGAAGACTCCTCGGATGCAGCTTCGTCTTCATCCTCATCTTCAATTCTAGGAGGAGGATCGGGAAGATGTTGTTGAAATAACTCAGAGTCCTCGTTCACCTTCAATTCTTGCAGGGCATCAACCCAACTATCTCGGAAGTATTTCAAACTCCCATACTGCACCTGGGTCATCATTACTGCTACCCCCTGTCCCATCCTTTATCCCAACCAGTACGAAAAGATTTTTTCACTGCCACTTTTCTCTTCATTTTCTCCGAGGAGACCTTCTCGGATAGAAGATCCTCGGAGGCTTTCAACTAGGCCTCCACCTCCTCCTTCTGGCGATTTACTTCTCGCAGAAGGGTTAGATCTTCCTCAGCCGACTTCAACTTATTTTCAAGCTCCCCAAAGTTTGTAAGATTCTCGGCATATTTCTTATTCTCTCTCTCCAAGTCTTTTATTTTGTTTCCCAACTGCACCTTCTCTGCCTCAGATGCAGCCAACTTCTTCTCCCATTCACCCCTATCCTCGTCATATTTTTTACGGGAATCCTTCAAAGACTGGGCCAAACCCAGAAAAGTATCCTCCACTCCAGACGAGGAGCTAGAAGCCTTGAGTGCTTCATCTTTCTTCACTATGGTGTTAAAATAACTCACCAACTGAAAAAGAAGGTAATGATAAGTCAGTGCCGAGATACATATGTATTGATGGAAAGAAAGAAAAATTCAGGATAAGAGAAACTTACTGAAGCAATGTGGCGAGTAGCTAGGGATGTCAGCATGTCCCTAGACATGTTTTCTTCAATTCCTTCGACTTCAGGAATAGTCCAAGTCTTTACTGAGATCATTGCAGAACTCGGGGGAATAATGGTTGGAACACCAGCTCCACTAGCATGGAGCTGGGGAATGGTTTCAGAAAAACTGACCTAGGAGGATTTCTTCAATCTCCTCAGTGGCACTTCAACAGTTTCAAACAAAGAGGAACTTTTGGTTGGGGAAATGGTGATAACTTCCACAAGTGCATCCTTCTTGCTCGGAACCACTGGGGGCTTCTCGGCAGCCTTCTGAGGAGCAACAGAAGTGGTGGCATCTACTTTCTTTGTCCCCTTTGGGACGTCATTCTTGTTTCTTTTTCCATCTCCAATAGAGGAAGTCTCCTCGAAGATAGCAGGAACTCTTCTTTTGCCCATTTTCTGACTTAATGGAATGTGAGATTCTGGTGAAGAATCCTCAGAAGCTGGCAATGGTTCACTAATGCTGACCACAGGACGAGCAGTAAAGGATGATGTATAGCTCCTGTACTGCAACAAGTATGAAGCAGACCTGACGTGCTCGTCTGCAACTTTCTGATGCAAACTCCAGATATGTTTCAAATGCTTTATATTAACTTCTGATTCTTTGGGAGTTTTTTCTCTTAGTGTCAACTGAAAACAAATACATAGTGAAATATCAGTCATACATTTTATCAAACATAATGAAATCATAATTTCAGAAATAAAATAAGATGAAAATAACCTATCCCATTGCCATATGGAGGGCATTTGGGACCTTCATATACTTCGTCTCCAACCAAAGGGGCATGTTGCCAATTTTTGATAACTACCCCATGTTCAAAATAATCCCTATTAGCATTAGGGAGATTGACTACTAAAGCCCTATTCAAAAATCTAGTTTTTAAATAATAAACATTGTCTAGAACAACCCATCTATAACAGTACATAATCTCAAGAATTCCTATACGAGTTCCATGAGTTTGATTTAACTTATGCACCCCATTAACTATTCTCCATGTGTTGGGGGCTATTTTTGCAGGAACAAGATCGAAATAATGACAGAACTCTAAACACAAGGGTTTTGGTGGAAAAGAAAATCCACATTCAGCAATAAAAATGCTGGGGAACCAATGTCCCTCAGCCAAACGAAAATAATTTGAAGGCTCAGAAAGATCCTCCAAAGTTACCCAAGACGGAATAGAGAAATTAGAACGGAGTTTCTCAAGAGATTCAATAATATAAACCATGGTGAATAAAAGAAATAAAGAAGAAGGAAGAAGATCTTACAGGAAAAAAGGGAGATCTGTTGACAACGAACGAAAACAAGGATGAACGCACAAGAGAAAGAAAGACTATGGAAAACTCGAAAGCATATACCGAGAAAGAATGTTCCATACTCCTCAAAGTTCGAAATATGAAACATTGGGGACTTCTGTTGATACCAAAATTAGTATGCTGATATAGACGAATCACAAGAAGACACGTGTCGATCTACGTGGCACAATAGCAATGAGGAAGTCTATTCCCCCGACCAAGTTAGACTCACTCCGAGCAACAAGTATACTCCGAGGAACTCCAGCTCTCCGAGGAACTCCAACGCTCCGAGGAACTCTTGAACGACGAGCAACTAAGGCGGTTCGAGCTGCATCTCGACCACAACATTGATTGCCAGATAATCAACAGTTTAACTATTCATTGAATGCTTATCATCTTGACGCACAGGCTTGAAGAGCATTAAATGAATTACCCTTTCATATGTATATCATTTAATGTATCACCCTTTCATATTATAGCCTCAATGATATAAATACATTGTATTACCCTCATTCAAAGGGACCGGAATTTCTTGGTAGATCTTGTAATCGAGAATTCCCAAACACTCAGCAATAAAATAACAGTGGACCTAGGCCATTCATATAAGGCTGAACCACTTTAAAATTCTTTGTCTCATTTATTTATCTGTGATTGAATTATTAGAGTAATCTAATTTTTTACATCAACAGGTGCCTTTAGTTTTCCATAACTCATGTGAACTACACCATTCTTTCTGCCTTCATGACACGTCACATGCGATTGACATAGAACAATTCCCTCCCAAAATATAACAGAACTAGATATATCATAATGAAATGCAATAGCAGGGAACACATTACTTGAATTGAGATCATAAGAATTAAATTAATATTATGGGGTAACCTTGAATTCTAAAAGTTTTAATTTACCTTAAATGAATATGCAACCAGCCAAATAACATTAACCATGACAACATGACCAAACCCAATTAACCCCCCAAGACTGTTCCAGTGGAAGCTTTAAACCACTAGGCCAAGAGTCTTGGTCATCCATAACAAATTTGAAAGTAATTTATTGTGAAGAATTCATAATGACAGTAAAAGAAGGATTCATATCTGTATAGAAAAAATTGTCACATGATTACTGGACAAAGGAGACATACCAACGGAGGTAAAAAATCTCAGGAAGAAAAAATGTGGTTCAACAGCAACAACCTGTAATATAGTTGTGTAATATCTGGTTCAATAGAAACAACATGTGTCCCTACCAGATTATCATCTCCAGTATGGTCTGTAACTTCTCTTATTTTTCCCACTACCAAAATGTCATAAGCTACCACATCATTATATCAACTGTAATATAGTGGTATAAATTGTGGACGAATTATCATATAGTTGATGTAATACATGGAGATTGTCAAATGTTTCCTAGATGTTTTCAAATGGTAATCTTAATAGTTCTTGCAAATGTGGTCTATAATGCGTTTCTTGCAACACATCCGACCCCTTTAGTACATCTCCATATATATTCTAAACCAAAAGCTAAAAAGGGAAAAAAGAATCATAATTTGATATTTCAATAACAATCATAAAAACAAATATGGAAAATGAAGGAAACAATGTTTAGTGTTAGTGAAATAGAAGCATTGTATAAACTATTTAATAAGATGAGAAGTGCTATTACTAGGAGTGGCAATTCAGGTTAGCTGTATCATTTTTGGGTCGCGTTGATTTTGATTTGAGTATAAGTTTTGGGTACTCTTAAATCTTTATAAGTTAATCGTGTCATGTTCGGGTCATTGTGGGTTATTACCGTAAATGGATTATCGTGTCAAAAACTGTCAGCCCTAGCTATTACTGTTGATCGGCTCATAAATAAGGAAGAATCTTAGTTTGCATTATTTAAGACATTTATTAAATTTCACCGTTTTTTACCGGAATATACTGAACTGTTTGATATTCCCATAGGAATTGAAAATGTAAATACCTTTTTGGTAGGGTCTGAAATTTTCTCCTCTCATCACGATAGTGATTCAAGTTCTTCACACCGTCATAAATATGGATCTAAATAAATAGCACAAGCAACTACTACACCAAAAAGGCTAAATTGGCACCCTTTAGTCAGCCAGCCTTGTCACAGTCATTAACCATGACAAACACGCATTTTTTATCACGGTCATTTACCGTGACAAGTTCATGACAACTACTTGTCACGGTTAATGACCGTGACAATATTATTAACTTGTCACAGTCATTGACCGTGCCATGTCCGTGACAATTTCTTCAGTAAAAAAACTATGCTTTCTTTTGTTCCCACCCTTTTGATTTTCCCTCTCTTTCTCTCTCTAAGCGATTTCTCTCTCTCTCTCTCTCTAAGGTATGTTTTTTTCCTCTCTTTATCTTTCATTTCTATATGTGTGTGTATGTGTGTATATATGTGTGTGGTGGGGGGAGGGATTGGTAGGGGTGGGGTGGGGTGGGGTGTGTGTACATGTGTGTGTGCATGCGTGTGTCATGGGGTGGGGGGGAGGGACACAGAGACTGGGTGGGGGGAAGGAGGTGGTGGTGGTGTGTGTGTGTTTATGCAGGTATGTACGTGTATGTGTGGTGGGGTGAGGGGGGCAAGGGGTGGTGGGGTGTATGTGTGTGTGTGTGTGTGTAGGTGTTTGCATGTGTGTGTGGTGGGGGGAGGGGGTTGGGTGGGGTGGTGGGGGTGGTGGTGGGGTGGAGTGTGTTTGTGGTGGGGCAATCTCAACAATTGAAACGAACAAATTGATTAATAAAATATTTATTGCCCCTTTCATATGCTAGTAGGATTGCCCCTCATTAACAGATAATTGTTGAGATTCGAAATAACTTTAATTGTATAGCTTTAATAAAATAAATTGTATAGCTTTAATTGTAACTTTAATTATATAGTTTTATGTGAAAGTAAATTAATAATTTGTGCCCATTTCATATGAAAAGTAGGATTGACCCTTATTGTTAGTTTAATTGATGAAACTAATTAATTGAGTAGGTAAATTAGAAGGAGTGCGGGATACACATTTGTTGTTAACATTTTTGTTGGATTATAGTGGATCGATGTTGGGTTGGTTAGTTTTAAAAGTGGCATGACCACTGGATTATTGTCCATATGGGTGTGGGATTTTTCAACTTTTTTTGTGCGTGTGTGTATATGTGTGTGTAGTGTGCGTGTATGTGCGTGTTTGTGCGTAATGTCCCTTGTAAACGAATTGATTGGTTATTAATTTTTTTAGTAAATTAATATATGATTGCCCTCATTGTAAATTAGTAAATTAATATATGATTAATTATGAAAGTAGGATTGCCCCTCATTGTAAATTAGTAAATTAATAATTGTATACTTTAATTGTTAGTTTAACTGATGAAAATAATTAATTCAGTAGATGACTTAGAAGGAGTACGGGATACACATTTGTTGTTGACATTGTTGTTGGATTATAGTGGATTGATGTTGGGTTGGTTAGTTTTAAAAGTGGCATGACCACTGGATTATTATCCATATGGGGGTGGGATTTTTCAACTTTGTTTGAAAATTACTTTGTATATCGAACAATAGATATATAGTATGATAATTAAATGAAACATACTTGAAATTACTTATGTGCGTGTGCGTGTGTATGTGTGTGTGCATGTGTGTGTGGTGGGTGGGGAGGGAGTGGCGCAGGGTGGGGGAAGGGGGTGGCGTAGGGTGGGGGGGGGGAGGGGGCATGGATGGGTGGGTGAGTGGTCGGGTAGGGGTGGGGGGCTGCGTCTGTGTGTGTGAATGTGCGCGGGTGTGTATGTGTAGTGTTTGACAGTAACAATTCATTTTTATTTGTAGTAATTGTACATATTTGCATGTCTTCTTTTATTTCATTTTGATATGTAATAATAATATTTTTTTACACCAAATGTCTTCTTCATGTATTAAGGAGAGGATTATGATGCTTGTTATGATGATGTTGTCTGGGCTCGATGGTAGCGGAGGCGACGAGGGCTACTCGACCCCTAGGCTCCCCAAATATGGCAAATTGGGGATGGCCATCGAGAACAAGTTGGGGATATTAGCGAGATCCCTCAAGATGGTAAAGACAATCATCGGTCCAGGGTACATTAGTTGGAAGGAGGTGCCATATGAGCTCAAGTTAGCTATTTGGGTGGCACTACAGGTAATGTATTTATATTTATATTTATATTCATATTCATATGAATATTTCAATTTCATTTTATATTTATATTTATATTTATTTGCAACTAACATTGTATTTATTAGACATGAACAATTCAGCCAGTATCCAAAGCTACGCGATTCCTACTTGGAGCAGTTGAGGGATCAACACAAGACGTGAAAGAAAAATATGCGGACCCGTTACTTTGGAAAGACATGAGAGTCCATTATCCAAAGGCGTGAATTCGTCCCGCCGAAGGAGCCGATCTCATTGGCACAATGGCAAAAGTTCATTGACAATGAGATCAGGGAGCGAAAATTGGCATCTCGCCAATCAGGGAGGGAAAACCGGGAAAAAAAGATGGACGTGAACTACTCAGGCCGGACGTCTTACGCCGAGGTGGAGCATAGGATGATGGTAAGATTTAATTCTTCTATAACTATAAAATATATTATTCTGCATTATTTTACTTTACGGGGCCGATACTAATTTTACTTTATTTTATTTCAGGGGACAGGGAGTGGCCCTGGGGGTAGGCCACATAGGCTCGATACTTATGTGACTCTTTGGACGAAGAAGGGGAAGGACAAGGGGTGTCCCCAAGCGTCGCGTTCACGATTGTAAGTAATCCGAGAGTTTACTTTTTGTTAATTACGTTATAATTTTTTAATTTACTTATTTTACTAATCATGTGCTTTTTGTTGCTTCAGGCAAAGCTTAAGGAAGTGCATGAGTCACAGTCTGATGCCGATAAGGTATCTTTGTCCACATACACACTCAGCCAAGTGCTTGGCTCTGATCGCAAGGGGAGGATAAGGGGGTGATCTCGCAGGTTGCCAAATCTAGGATCATCGAATTGGAGACGAGTGACACCAGGTTGGCTCGAACGGTGGACTCGCATGATGCGAAGTTGTCCCATTTGGAGGCGACGATCCAAGATATGTTCTCATTCATGAAGCATTCGTTGGGCGGCGGAAAACGCAAGGGAAAAGGGAAGGAGAAGGTGGGGGGGAGGACGTTCAGGATGACGAGGATGTGAACCTCACTGCTTCATTGCCGATACGTGCGGACTTTGATGATCCACTTCACAATTTGGCTCCCTTCGACCGACCTATGTCGATGCTTGGTTGGTCGAGCATATTTATACTGGACATATTTGATGGCCAGTGGATAGGGCGGGGGTTGAGGGACCCGAATATCGTCCAGGGTGGACTATTTCATGGACGTGAGCTACAAAACATCGAGTCCAAGGTGCTCGTCACGCATGTGATACCCGGGAAGGAGAACTCCCCGTTGTGGTTGCGCGAATATTACAGCACGATGTATATCAGTGGGGGTATCAATTCGTATATCATGTGGCCTACTCACCCCCTTGGAATTAACCTTACCCAAGACATTTAGTGACATTATTTGAATTGAATTGTATTGTTTGTCAGTTGGTACATTTGAATTGTTTTTAAGTTGGTACATTTGAATTATATTTGGATTATATCGTGATGCCTATTGTCTCTATTGTGAATGTATATTTGAACTATCTCTACTTTATTTGGATATATAATGTTTAAACAGGTACAAAGTTGCTATAACAGGTACAAATATACTGCTGGGCAGTGGCAGTGGCCATACTGCCCAACATATTTTTTTTAATTATGCCCAGAATTGTCACGGTCATTGACCGTGACAAGTCCTTGACAAAGAGAGTTGTCACGGTCAATGACCGTAACAATTTTTTTAACATTGTCACAGTTATAAACTATGACAAAACTTGTCACGACCGTGACAATTCTAACGATCTTGTCACGATTCATGATCGTGACATGACCGTGACATAAAAAGTTATCTCGCCCAGAATTATCACGGTCATTGACCTTGACAAGTTGAACTTGTCAAGGTCAATGTCCGTGAATGTCCGTGACAATTCGGTAGATTTGGTGTAGTGAACATTAGGCACCCACATGGATTACCACCATCTTTTAAATAAATAAAAGTTTACATGGGCAGAAGTCATAGATAGGTCCAATAAAGAAAACACGAGATCCATCGAGGAAAATGTTAAGGAAATTAGATCATTTAGATGTAAGATCTATTTGTAGATCAAATGAATAAAGATTTGTTAAGGATTCGTGAATCTGAATTCAATCCGTTTAATATAAAATTTAATAGTTTATATCTAACTAAATTCATTATTACCACCAGATTGAAAGTTGATATCAAATATTATTCATGCATTTATAATTATAACATATTTAAAGATTATATACTATCAACTCAGGTCCTTGAGGTTTACATACATGTAGATTTAAGAATATGGAATGAATCCAGCTTCAGAACTCAAAAGATGATATTTGTCAGTTAATTGAAATGTTATCTAGTCTTCATTCGGCTCGATCTCCCCATAAAACGGGTTTTGTTATGTTTCAATCTAAATAGAGAACTAACTCCTAGTCATGAAAAAGGATTATACTTCAAGAGCTACAAGAGGTAGAGACAAGTTATTTCGTCCCTGATGTATCCTATTGGGAACCATAACTAATATAGCAGATTCATACTGAGATAAATTAGCTTGGTATACAGGAGTTCATTTCCTCTATGGTACTCTCTACCCCAAATCAAACATTTCCAACAAAAGCATCCAGGACTGATTATATGCCAACACTTTTGCATCAAAAGTAATGGCATATCATACCCTGCAGATCCCCAAAATAAAGAGTCCAGAGAACGTGATCCATTTTAGGCATATAAGGTTAAAAACTATGAAATAAGTTGTATACAATTCCATCAAAGTTCTTATTAATAGGCTTAAAAGGGTGCTACATTACATTATTTATGAGTTCCAACGTGCTCTTATTCCTGGAAGAATGATCACCGATAATGATATTGTGGCCATAAAATTATGCCTCTCTTAGAAAACAAGTGAGGGTGTAAAGAAGGGAGTATAGTCCTTTTTCTTGATATTAACAAAGTGTATGATAGCATCGAGTGGTCATTTCTACAAAATGTAATGTTAAAACTTAGTTCTTAGCAAAGATGAGTTAATTTTATTATTACTTGTGTGAATTTTGTGTATGATGTGTAACTGTTATCATGAATATAATTGTAGACAATTTCTTTAGTCAATATGAAGGCCAATTCTTCACCCTATAGATCAGTTTTGGAAACGGTAGTGATGATAAAGGTTGAGTTGAATGAGTATATAATGTTTCTCTTTTTGCTCCATAGCTTGAAAGGGTGTTTATACAATATCCTTCCTGATGCATTTGTGAGATCAAATGTCACTTGAATGTTATCATAAGCAATATTTGAGCGTTCCGTAAAAGTGAAATCTTGTTCTATCGCTTTGCTTATATTTGTGTAGCTGAAATTCAAGCATTTCACTTAAGCAAGAAATTCTCCCAAGGAAGGGACCATCAAAATGAGAAGACTAGTTTGAAAAAAAGCATTAAAACTTATTAACATGGTTCATAATTGGGTAAGTAGTGAAATGAAAGTGTTTGTTGTTGTGAGTTTAACAAGTTTTTCTTCTAAGTTTTTCAGGCAGAGGTGAATCTCTTATGTAAGGTACTTGAGACTTTGGATTGAGAGGGGTAGCAGGAGACTTTAGTGAGTTTCTAGAAGTGTGGATATTGATTTATTAAAGGTTCACTGTTTTATTTCCTCTACTTTAGGTCCTCCCTTATCTTTCAAAGAATCTATAGGTTCTATATCAAAACTATTAACATAAGATTTGTTCAAATTTATAAGAATTAGAGTAATATTTAAATATTAAAGAGTGAATTGTTCACATTTTTAGATAAAGTATCAGGTTACAATCGTACAAATTTTAACATAGTTGTAAGGGGTTAGCATATAGTATGAGAAAAAAAGGTCATGGTTTATGTCTCAACGATCTTATAACAAAATTGGGGAAGGACAAAACATCGTTAACTCAATGCGTGATCAAGACCTGACCCTCGCCATCACTAACATGAGCCGAATAATGAAAAAATCTCTACTCGCCAACTCTAACACATCTAAGGATGCTTAACATACAGTTTTGGAGTGTGTGTATGAGTTGACAAAGATATGTGAGAGTATATTGGTACTTATCAAGGACCGTACATGGGATTGAATTCAATTCTATAGGCTTTTTAGCACATTAAAACTAAGTAGGACAATCGATACCTTTTTCTGCTATTCAAGTTCAATTACTGACCGATAGCTGAAAACTAAAGTCATGTCAAACAAAAATTGTGGGATAATAAAATTTATTGCCTCTATTCTATTTAGGTGTTAACATAAATGAAGTTCGTAGGTGAAAAAATATATATATAACACAATCATCTATGTAAAGCCTTAAATAATATGGGTTCGTTTGAATAATTTTTATTACATTGAAAACATTTATAATTCTCCCTGGTTTCTTAAGACAGTTGATACCAACGAAACACATTAAACATTATTTTAGTATCAAGATTCATAATTGGTAACAATGATACATTATTCAATTATAATTACCTCCCAAACAAACTTGAAATTCCTTCACTCTTAGATTCGCAATCTAAGATCCTACCACCAATTTCAGCAAGATGCTACAGCCAGTTTAACCAATTTCACAATCTAAGATTCTACCACCAATTTCACCAATTTTAGAAAGTTTCAAAGGAAATATATGAGCGTATAAAATATTAATTATCGAAAGGAGTTTAAATATGGTATAAACTACTTCACATAAAATAACCACCAATATTCTATCTATCAAAATATATTATATGTTAATAGCTCGCACACACATAAGAATTTTATCAATATATAATGTATGTAAATACTTGGCATACATGTAGGATCTTACATGAACGAAACAAAAGAAGGATAAAATGAATTAAAGCTTATGAACAACCCTATGTCTTCTCTAAGATACATGTATATCTCCATATGAACCTAAATTAAAGCACGAATATGAACAAATTGAACCAAATATGCATGTATATAATTACATATAAACCAAATTAAAGATTTGCTTATTAACAAATAGAACCAAATATACATTTATAGATCTGCTTATGAGCAAACCGAACAAAATTAAAGCTCTGCTAAACATATATAGTTATATATGAACAAATTGAACCGAATTCTAAACGAAATAGAACCAAACCAAATTAAAGTCTATCAACCAAACATACAAACTGAGTTTGATACACAACAGGGAAACAAACTTGTAGGTTTCAAACCAAAAATTATATGAATCATATGTACCTCTCAATACAAAATAGAGAAACAAACCCCCAATATGACAACACACCTGTATATAAATGAAAATTGCAAATGAGATGTACATCAAATCAGAGGAACACAAATTGAAATCAGGTATATATATGAATAGGAACACAAATTGGATTTGGGCGGAAGAATAGAAAATGAAGACGATACGGGGATGAATGGGAGACGTTGAAAGACTCCTCGGTTAGGTTTGGAAGTATTTTGGGAGAACACCAAAAAAAACATTTTTAGTAGAAATTAATTTTGGAGGGTAAATGATGTATCTCAAATATTTTTTGTGGAAAATTAATATATTTGCTACTAATGAATCCACATTAGTGGAAAATATTTTAAGTTTGCAACTGATTATATTTTTTTCTCCCATTAAAAGTCAAGCTCTTCTTGCTTTACATTTAGTAGCAAAATTAGTGGCAATTTTAATTTGTTGCCGGAAATACATTATCTTTAAGTGCAAACACAATTTTTGTTAGATAATATGAATGCAAATACAGAAATGGAACTCTTTATATATCACAATAATGTAAACTTCAATACAATAATGTAACTTCTGAATAAATACTAGAAAACTTCAAGGCGTGATGTCACTTTCCTAAATACAGTATCTGTCCCACACGAATAACTTCGGAATACAAATGGGAATTCGAAAATTTGTACTCACGATACAATGAAGCAACTTGCACTATCTGCAACTTGTATATTTGAAGACAGCCTTTGGATGTAGCAGCGAAGAACAGTCAACCAAGTTCCTATTCTGTTTATGTGCATAAAGAAGAATAAGAAAATTTATATCTCCCGAAAATTGTAAGAGAGTAATTGCAAGGGCTGGAAATTTCGGAACTGGGTTAATCTTAATTATGTGAAATTTTGAAATAGGATGCCTTTATTTATAGAAAATGAAAGGCTGCATCTCAGGGGTCATGACTGTTAAGTTTTAAGAGTCTTTACTTAATTCTGCAATGGTATGACTGTTAATTACCAATAGTCTTAAACCATTTCCGAATAGGTACAGTAATAACGAAACGGTTTTACACGGACCCACCAAAAAGTGACTGTGCACGAGCTGCCACCATCCTATCCGGATGAATCCTCGAAACCCGCTACCACTACGGACACGTGACATGAAAAGTGCAATGTGCGCCACTAGAGCTCATTGCCCCGCACGCGCGCGTGTGTACGGTGCTTCGCAACGTATTGGAGGTCTCTCGAATAGCCTATTAAATTCTAGATGAAGTAACTCTTCATCTTCCATTTCTACTTATTAAGTGCACACTTTCTTAATATTTTTCCAATGTGTGACTTAAAGGTGGCCCACTCCTTTTATAGATGTAACAAGCCAGATTTTTTTTAAATGGGAATTTTTAAATTAATTTTGGAAATCGGAGAAAAAATAAATTTTGGATTTTTATAAATTTTATAAGTTAAAATGTTGGTTTTTATATTTGAAAATTAAATTTTCAAACGGAATTGGAATCGGAATAAAAATGGAGTTTTAATTGAATTTTTAATATATAGAAGAGTCCTCAAAACATAAAACTCTCTAGCAAAAAAAATTATTTAAAATTATTGAACAGTCCGATCGAGCAAAATTTTTTTAGACAGCTTGCCCTCATCTTCAGCTAATTCCCTGTAAAATTTTATCAAATTCCAACCTCCCAATTGTCCGGAATATATTTTTTAGCATTTGTATCTAATTAAAACTCTTTTCTTAAACAAACTATTAATTCTTTATATATCAACAAATTCGTGGCTTGGCTTTTCAAATCACTTTGTCTCAAACTTTTCAACCAGAAGACCTCTCCAAAATTACTTCCTTTCATCTACAAACCATAGTCCTAAACTTATTCAAGATTTCAACCTTATATTATAAGGCTTATTTGGTGTTTCTCGAGTTTAGCCTGGAACGAGATTTGATTATTTTCGCGAGAGGAACGTGATGGTGAGATCGGATTTAGAGGTTGATTATTATGTGATGATTCTTAGGACAGTTTTGAGGTATGGGATTTTACACAATATTGTCCTTAATCTCGTGAGTGGTATTCCCTTTGTTTTCTTGTGATCATTGACTCATTTTCGAATTGCTAAATTCAATTGGAATCTGAAAATTATTTGTAGAATCTAATTTTGATTCATGTGGTCTTCTATTTGTGTTGGGCATGTTGTCATGAGATTCTAATATGGGACTGATGTTGGGCCCCCGCCAAGATTCCTGTTCTGGCTATTTGATAAAGTATGGCGCGGTATGGTGAGGCCTGGTGACTTGGATTATAGTGTTGTTGAGAAATTATATTGATAAAATGCTTATGAGATTTGCATTTGATTTGAATATTCGTACTCGTATTGTTACGCTTTATTCACCGATAATATTTGTTGAGTATTTTTCATGTCGCATTGTGTACTTCTCCATATTTTCTCTTAGTGGCAGGTTAACGCGGATTTGGGCACTTTGGTTTAATTGTAGATTGATTTTTAGCGTGAATTCTCGGGAAGAATATTCGAGAACAGATATGAGAATATTTGTATTTGTTTTTTTTGTATAGATATTTTTATTTCGAGATAGATAGTTATATCATTTCGAGAGATTATTGGTTGTATTTAATTTGGAGAAATTTGAAATTAGTGGATTCTTTTATTATATTGTGGATTTTAGATGATCTATACCATGTTGTTTGTGGATTTGGTTAGTTTCATCGGAGTAGCGCTCGCCCCGCTCTCCCCTGGCGCGGGCGGGGTGTTATAGAATGGTATCAGAGCTTAGGTATACGACCACCCTTGGATCTTGGGTTTTGGATTTGTTGCGTTTTATGGCGCGTATTTTGGAGATAAAAAATATAGATGATTGTTTCGTATTAGGTTTCAAGATTAGATGTGAGGAATTTATTTTTGGGGACGACATTATTTTTGGAGATAGTTGTAGTGGCCTAATTATTGAGAGTTAGGCTTTCGGCGAATTTTGAGGACGAAATTCCATTGTCAGTGGGAAAGTGTAACAAGCCGGATTTTTTTTAAATGAGAATTTTTAATTTAATTTTTGAAATCGGAGAAAAATAAAATTTTGGATTTTTATAAACTTTATAATTTAAAATGTTGGTTTTTATATTTGAAAAATAAATTTTCAAACAGAATTGGAATCGGAATTAAAATGGAGTTTTAATTGAATTTTTAATATATAGAAGAGTCCTCCAAACATAAAACTCTCTAAGAGTCCTCAAAACATAAAACTCTGTAGAAAAAAAATATTTAAAAATATTGAACGATCCGATCGAGCAAATTTTTTTTGGACAACTTCCCCTCGTCTTCAGCTAAGTCTCTTAAAATTTCATCCAATTCCAACAGTCTGATCGTTCGGAATAAATTTTTTAGTGTTTGTATCTGTTTATAACTCTTTTCTTAATAAAACTCTTAATCTTTTCAAATCACTTTTTCTCAAACTTTTCAACCAGAAGACCTCTCCAAAATTTCTCCCTTTTATTTACAAACCATAGGCCCAAACTTATTCAAGATTTTAACCTTAGATTATACAGCTTATTTGGTGTTTTCTCGAGTTTGGCCTGGAACAAGATTTGATTATTTTCGCGAGAGGAACGTGGTGGTGAGATCGGATTTAGAGGTTGATTATTATGTGATGATTCTTAGGACAGTTTTGAGGTATGGGATTTTACACAATATTCTCCTTAATCTTGCGAGTGGTATTCCCTTTGTTTTCTTGTGATCATTGACTCATTTTCGAATTGCTAAATTCAATTGGAATCTGAAAATTATTTATAGAATCTAATTTTGATTCATGTGGTCTTATATTTGTGTTGGGCATGTTGTCATGAGATTCTAATATGGCACTGATGTTGGGCACCCTCCAAGATTCCTATTCCGGCTACTTGATAAAGTATGGCGCGATATGGGGAGGTCTGGTGACTTAGATTAATGTGTTGTTAAGAAATTATATTGATAAAATGCTTATGAGATTTGCATTTGATTTGAATATTCATACTCGTATTGTTACGCTTTATTCACCGCTAATATTTATTGAGAATCTTTCCTGTCGTATTATGTACTTCGCCATATTTTCTCCTAGTGGCAGGTTAACGCAGATTTGGGCGCTTTGTTTTAATTGGAGATTGATTTTTAGTGTGGATTATTGGGAAGAATATTCGAGAACACATATGAGAATATTTGTATTTATTTTTGCTGTATAGAGCATTTTATTTTGAGATATATAGTTGTATTATTTCGAGAGATTATTGGTTGTATTTAATTTGAAGAAATTTGAAATTAGTGGATTCTTTTATTATATTGTGGGTTTTAGATGCTCTATACCTTGTTGTTTGTGGATTTGGTTAGTTTCATCGGAGTAGCGCTCCACTCCGCTCTCCCCTGGCGCGGGCGTGGTGTTACAATAGCTTAGTGGGTATTACTTATCTTTACTCATTTTCCATTGTAAGACACTCTCCCTTTTATATTGGGTTAGTTTCCCACTTTTCTCCACACACTTCTAATGTGGTACAAGCTTTTAAGGTTTTACTCCCAAAGCTCTTACTTATTTTAAAAATTTTCCAACATTCCTCCACTATTTTCAAAATAAGTTTTGTAAATCTTTGATTCTCTGTAAGACTGTGTATAAGCATTGGTGTCTCACGACTTGAACCAATACCGTGTGAAGATTCGTTCGAGCTAACCATGAAATTATAGTAGACTTTGTCTTTGAACTATCCATCCATATTGATCAACCGAATTTGTCTACACACACAAATATTTTAGTCACTAATTATCCATATAAGCCGACACATGTATTAGGCCTTGTGTCTGTATCTTGATTTCATGAGTGCTTTAGAGTCAAGCCCAGTTCTCATAGGAAGCGACACCACTTCCACACTCATATAGTTAGACTATCATAGGTGTCCATGTAACTAAAACACCATAAATCTATTTCATTATTCATTACATGTTCTAAGAACTTATCCTCCGGATGTTTGATTTTGTAGTGCTTACAACCACAACGTATGATGTACTTTAATCATTGAACTTGAGTCTTGAATATATCAAGTTTCAAGTTGAGTTTTCATCAAGAGTGATTATTGTTAATGGGTTTTAGTCCCATCCCTAATGATGTTTTAGACACCATTCCTCTTACAAGACTTTTTATAAAAGGATCAGCTAAATTTTGACTTGATTTTACATAATCCACTGTGATTACACTATCTGTAATCATTTATCTGACATAACTATGTCTCAGGACAATATGTCTAGATTTTCCATTGTACACTTTACTATAAGCTCTAGAAAGTGTAAACTCACTATCATAATGTATAGATATTGAAGGCATTGGTTTTGGCCAAATTGGAATTTCAATTATTAAATTCCTTAACCATTCTGCCTCTTTACTAGTTGAAACTAATGTTACAAACTCAGCTTCCATAGTAGAACCAACTATACAAGTTTGTTTCTTTGATCCCCAAGAAACAGCTCCTCCACCAAGAGTGAAAATCCATCCACTTGTTAAGGAATGATCCTCCCGCTCAGTTACCCAACTGGCATCAGAAAACCCTTCTAATACTGAAGGATATCCACTATAGTATATACCATAGTCCATAGTGACTTTTAAATATTTTAATATTCTATTAGCAGCATGCCAATGTAATAAACTAGGATTATTAGTATATCTACTTAGTTTACCAACAGCATATGTGATATTAGGTCGAGTGCATGTCATGTCATACATTAAATTACCAATTACTCGTGCATATTCCAATTGCGAAATAGCTCTACCAGTATTATGGATTATCTTTAGCTGTGGTTCAAAAGGTGTACTAACAGGTGTGCAATCAAACTGATTCAATTTCTTTAAAATTTTCTCAACATAATGAGATTGAGTGAGAATTATACTTTTATCTTTCCTTATTATTCTCATTCCTAATATGGCATCAGCTACACCCATATCTTTCATATCAAATTTAGAAGACAAAAAACTCTTTGTATTATTAATGCTTTCTAAATCAGTACCAAGAATTAACATGTCATCTACATATAAACAAATGATCACACCTTTACCATTAGCAAATATACTATAAACACACTTATCAAATTTATGAATTTTAAAACCATAAGAAATAATGGCCCTATCAAATTTTTCATGCCATTGTTTAGGTGCTTGTTTTAGGCCATATAAGGATTTAATTAATTTCCATAGTTTATGTTATTGTCCAGGCATAACAAAGCCTTCAGGTTGTTCCATGTAAATTTCTTCTCCTAAGTCACCATTTAAAAAGGCAGTTTTCACATCCATTTGATGAATCTCAAAATTATATATAGATTCTAATGGAATTTAAATTCTAATAGTAGAGGTTCTAGCAACTGGTGCATAGATATCAGAATAATCAATTCCTTATTTTTGTGTAAAACATTTAGCAACTAATCTAGCTTTGAATTTATTAATTGTTCCATTTGTTTTCATTTTTTTAAATCCATTTACATTTGATAGGTTTAGACCCTAGAGGTAAATCTTCTAACTTCCAAGTTTTATTTCCCATGATTGAATCCATTTCATCGTTTATAGCTTCTTTCCAAAATGCTGAATCTAAAGACTTAATTGCCTAACTATAAGTTTGTGGGTTTGTTTTGAACACTAAGTGTCAAAGAAAATTTATTACAAGGTGTGCCTCTAGTTCCTTCAACAAGATAGACTACAAAGTCATGACCAAATATTTTTTCTTTTCTAGGTCTTTTACTTTTTCTACTCTCTTCTTGTTCTACTGGTGGAGTATCAGGTAATTGTGAAGGAGTGTTTACTTCTTTTTCATTATTTATTCTAGGAATAGAAGAAAACTTTTGTTCATAAAAAAATTTCATCTCTAGATTCAATTATAGTATTTACCTCAATAGAATCCTTATGTTCACTAACCAAAAATCTATAGGCTTTACTATGTTATGAATAACCTATGAAAATACACTCAATGCCTTTGCTTCCTAATTTATTTCTCTTAGTTTTAGGTAGTCTTACAATAGCTCTACAACCTCAAACTTTAAGATAACCTAAATTAGGTTTTCTATTCTTCCATTATTCGTAAGGATTTTTCTTATTATCTTTAACAAGTATCCTATTCAGAATATGACACGCAGTTAAAAGTGCTTCTCCCCAAAACCCTTTACTTAAACCAGAATAAGAAAGCATAGCGTTAACCATTTCAGTTAGTGCCCTATTTTTTTTTACAACTCCATTTTGTTGTGGTGTATAAGGTGCAGTAACTTCATGTGTAATACCTATATCTTCAGAAAATTGAGGAAAATGATATTCACCACCTCTATCAGATCTAAGACATTTTATTTTATTATCACATTGATTTTCAACAGCATTTTATTTGTCTTAAATCTATTAAGCACATCATCTTTAGAGTTTAAAAGATATACGTAACAATATTTTGAAAAGTTATTTAAAATATAGCAAAATATTTACTACCACCTCTAGTAGGTATTTCATGCAAATCACAAACATCATTATATACTTAATTGCAACAAAGAAGTAGTTTTTTCTATTTTTGGAAAAGGCAATCTTGTTATTTTTGTTTGCATGCATATTTTACACTTTTCATTTATATCATTCTCATATTAAGGAATTAAATTTAAATTAACCATGAAATGCATTTTCTTTGTATTAACATGTCCTAAACGACTATGCCATAATGAAAGACAATCAACGATATAAGCAGAAGAATCTTTTTCATTGATATTGAGCTTAAATATGCCCTCATACAAATATCCTTTGCCTACAAAGATACCACTCTTAGTCATAATAAATTTGTCTGACTCAAATACAAGCTTAAAGCAAAATTTGTTAAGAAGGCTTTCAGAAACTAAATGTTTTCTAACATGAGGAACTTGAAAAATAATGGTGAGACTAAGGATTTTTCCGAAAGTGAATTCGAGATCCACTGTCCCTTTGCCTTTAACCGCATCAGTAGAAGAATTTCTCATATAGAGAACATCTCTTTCCACAGTTTCATAGGCAGAGAACAAGCTCTTGTCCTTACAAACATGCCTTTTGGCACCATAATCAATCCACCAAGAGTTGCCTTCTCCAAGCATATTAACCTCAGACATCATAGCAGCAAATTTTTGCTTTGTGTTTGATGTCCCTCCTTTTTCCTTTAGTTTCTTGAACTCACGACAATCCTTCTTGAAGTGACTTGGTTTGTTGCAATGAAAATAATTTCCTTTCTTCTTTTTGTTTGCTTTAGAATTATTTGAAAAATTCTTCCGCTTGTTATATTTTCCATGATTGCCATATTTTTTCTCCTTTCCTTCCTCCACCACATGGACCTTAGTAACATAATTTTTTTGTTCCTCTTTACCATCTAGAATTCGATACTCTTGTTCAATTCTTAAATGAGTCTCTAATTCTTCGAGTGAAAGATCTTCCTTTTTGTGTTTGAATTCTTTCTTATAATCTTTCCATGAAGAAGGAAGTTTTTCAATTATGGCAGAAACAATTACATTATCATCCATATTTAAAAATTTTAGCTTGCAATGATTTAAGATGCGTTGGATGTCATGAAATTGTTCTAGCACATGCCTATTGTCATGCATTTTAAAGCTTAAAAACTGACCGATAAGGAACTTCTTACTTGTAGCATCTTCCGTAAGATATTTGGTCTCTAATGTGTCCCATAAATTTTTTGCAGTCCTAACATTTTGGTGCAAGTCGAACAAATTATCTGCAAGTGCATTGAGAATGTGACCACGACATAGGTAATCATCGGTCTCCCATTTTTTGCGTTGCCTAGTCTGTTCCACGATTTCATCTTCTTTTTCATTTGGTTTCGGTTGTGACAAGACATACACAATCTTCAATGTTGTTAGAAGAAAGTGAACCTTTTTTCTGCCAACGCAGAAAATTACCATCATCAAAACGGTCAAACTTAACAAAGTCTTTTGTTATTTGTCGAAGTGATTTGGAAGAGTCTGTCATTTCTGGTGATATTGTATTTAGATTGTTGGATAATATGAATCCACATACAAAAATGGAACTCTTTATATATCACAGTAATATAAACTTCAATACAATAATATAACTTCAGAATAGATACTAGAAAACTTAAAGACGTCATGTCACTTTCCTAAATACATTACTTGCCCCACACGAATAACTTCGGTATACAAACGGAAATCCGCAAATTCGTACTCAAGATACAATAAAGCAACTTGCACTGTCTGCAACTTGTATATTTGAAGACATTCTTTGGATGCAATAGCGAAGAACAATAAATCAAGTTCCTATTATGTTTATGTGCATAAAGCTGAATAAGAAAATTTATATCTCCTGAAAATTGTATAAGAGTAATTACAAGGGCTGAAAAATTTGGAACTGGGTTAATCTTAATTATGTGAAATTTCGAAATAGGATGCCTTTATTTATAGGAAATGAAAGACTGCATCTCAGGGGTCATGACTGTTAAGTTTTAAGAGTCTTTACTTAATTCTGAAATGGTATGACTGTTAATTACCAACAGTCTTAAACCATTTTCGAACAGGTACGGTAATACCGAAACGATTTACACGGATCCACCACAAAGTGACCGCGCTCGTGCTACCGCGATCGGACCCGGACGAATCCTGGCAACCCGCGGCCTAATTAAATATGATTTACAGGAACGCAGCCCAGACTCCATCTCACATGGATTTGATTCAGGCCATCCGTGAAGGTTTTCAGAGATTCCTACATGTTACTATATGTTTGTGTTTCCGAGAAGCTAATTTGTGTGCGAATGTTCTTGTTGCTGGTTCAGTATCACGTTTGTTTTTCTCTAAATATTATGCACACCGGTCGTATTTTTTTTTCTTCCGTCTTTTTACCGTGATGTCTGTAATATAACTAATGTCATGTATGCAACAAGGAACATCACTCGTAACATCTTTTAAATAAAACTTTCTTTTTTACTGTCCAAAAAAAAAAAATACTGCTACAAATGAAACTTCAAATGAAACAAGTTTTATTGTTGTAAGCTATCATGGGACGTGGTTTTGTTATCTAAAACACTAAATGTGCATGAAACATTCATTGACAGGCATGAGTCGTTTTCCTTCAATCAATTATGTAACAAACGTAATAAAATAGCTCCAGTTTTTTTTGGTAATGCGTTACACCAGGTGTCTTAATTCTGTTTGGAGGGAGCACTGTCGGGTAGATGATTTGTTTCTTTACTTGAGTGTTGTCTTTTGGCCTTTCTAATAATTGAAGATGAACTGAATGTAGCTGCTTTCCGTTATACGATGTAAACAAGGAATAAACAAAAAAAAAAATTGGGAATATCGGGAAAAACAAATTGCAAATTATATGGAGATTCTTGAGTATACTTCAATATGTTTTACATTTATCGTAGATTTTTTTTTAGTAAAAATAAGAAGAAAATTCGACTGAAAATTGAGGTAATTTGATTTTTTTTTTCTCTTCATATTTTGGTCGACAATTGGATAGTTGTTGCGTGTTTGCATGCAGGTAGGCCAGTATTTGACATTTTGTGTGAATTCAGCTTCTTTAAAGATAAAAAAATAAGAGACTTTTTTGGTACAAATTAAAAGGCTTGGACTAAATGTGTATTAAAAAATATTTGAGGAATTTTTTGGTATTTGATCCTACAAAAAAATATTGATGGCATTAATAAGAATGGCTTGAGATAGGGGTATTTTAAGAGTACAAAACAAAGGATTGGAGTATATTTATAGTCTTTTTTGTATTGTTTCATCAACAAGTTTGATTGTTGCAGAGTAAACACTGGATCATGTTAGTTGAGATGCACAGTCCATATGATAATAGTTCATTTACGGTGGAACGTAACACCCTCGATTTTTCATGGATAAGGTGGCAAGTCTTGCAATTCGATAATAAGGAGGGTCAATTTTTTTTTATCATTCTAAACATTAAAGAATAACTAATATGATAACAAAGGCAAAATAACCCAATAACAAAATGAGAAAATATGATAAATCTGAATGTTCAACTAAAAACTGAATAGAATCGAACTCCATAATACAAAGTCCTGAATAAATAGTCCCGTGAATAAAAGAACAACACCCATGGCTGATTAAATGAATTATTGAAATATACAAGTCCATCTGGAATGACAAGTAAAGAAGGAGATAACTCTCATATCTACTACTGATAATTGTATAATGTTGGCTCTACAATATGTCCCCTAAACTTTCCTCTCGCGACTACAAGATAACTAAAAAGTTTATTTCATTTTTTTTATTAATTATTTTATTTTATTTTAAAAAAGCAGTGGTTCAGAGCGCACATTCACAAAAAATATTCATATCATTTAAACCGATGTTAAATACAACTTATTCACATCTCATGTCGTCCCGCAGACGCTCACTCCCAAGATATCTTACATCTCTTTTCTCTAAGGGAATCCAAGACATATATGCCCACCCTATAGTAGGCATAGACAACAACATAATAATGCATGTGTTGGGATTTTATTCTTAGAACCATGTGTGACATATATTGTTCAATAAAAGTGTTTGAAGTTCATCTTGAACTAATAATCATTTTTGTGAGAAGACGTTATATTAATTTTATGTTCTGAAAAAATGACAGTCATAAGATTAAAGCTCAATAAGATATAACTCATACAAATTATTTGTTTACAAAAGTGATGTATTCCATTTTACATATCTATCCACCCTGGTTAGTTCATAAGTGATGAACAGAAAAAGACCATAGGTTTAAAGTTCAAAACTCTGTCATGAATAGTAGACTTTAAGTGGGATGTGTGTTACGGTGACTCTACGATAACGTCCTCTCTTTTTGGTTCGCATGAGAGAGTTCAATGAGCTCGTTATTATTAAAAAAAACATATATATATTTTTTATCAAACCAATTAGTATAAATTTATGTGGCATGTGATCAAATTAATTAATTATTTAAGCCGCTGATACCACAAGTTATTCGACCACTTAAATATAGTCTAAAGCATTTTTAATTATTAAATTACCAAACACTCTTACCCTTACTCTTGTGCAAAATTCCAAAGCCGAACGAGCCACGAGCATATTGACAGGGTACCAAAATCAAAATTCATTGACCACCAACATCTTGTAGCAAGCAACTACAGCTAAAGGCAAACGAAACAAGTTTTATTGTTGTAAGCTATCATGGGGCATGGTTTCGTTGTCTAAATGCTTAATGTGCATGAAACATTTATTGATAGGCATGAGTCGTTTTCTTTCAATTAAGAAACAAACGTATATAAATAGCTCCAGTTTTTTTTGGCAATGCGGTACACCAAGTATCTTAATTCTGTTTGGATGGAGAACTGTCGGGCAGACGATTTGTTTTTTCGCTTGAGAGTTGTCGTTTGGCCCTTCTAATAATTGAAGATTAACTGAATGTAGATGCTATCAATTATACGATGTAAAAACAGAATAAGCGAAAAAAAAAATCATTTTGTGAATTTCGACAAACGAAAAAAAAAAACTTGCAAAATATATGGTAGTTCAGATGAATGGTTTTGAGATTTTATACTTCAATACGTTTAACACTTATCGTACATTTTTTAGTCAAATAAGAACAAAATTTGACTAAAAATTGACATGATTTGAATTGTTTTTCTTCATCTTTTGGTAAAAAGTCCGAAGTTGTAAAGTGTTAGCATACATTTATGCTTATATTTGACATTTTGTGTGGTTTCAGATTGTTTCACTGCGAGTTAAAATACTCTTCCACAAGGTAAAGAGGCTTTGGACATCCAACGAGCTCGATTTCTCTTGCCAACAAAAATTTGGAGCTAATAATAGCATGGAATAATCTTTGTTTCGCAAATCTTGTTGTCGAACAAGAATTAGTTCAAAGTGCGCACAAGGTGACACCAAACACTATTCATATAAAAATAAATCAATAAAGGAAAACCATTTTTTGTTTTAATAGTATAGGTATAATACCCCGTAATTTTAATGACTTTTAATATGAGATAAATTAAAGGTAAAATGAGGATTAAATAGAATTAATTATGAATAATAATTGTAATTAATTCGGATTGAATAAAGTAATATGTGATTGATATTGAATATTACATAGTAATTAAAAATAATATCTGATTTTATGGTCGCCATTGAATATTACGCGAATTATTGAAATTAAGTCGGGACGCGCGTGAGAGTTGTGTCGGGGACTAAATTGAATGGGCAAAAAGGAAAATTATTTTTATGTCATTCAAATGGTCATTTCGACTGTGCCGGTGAATTCGGAAGGGTCGAAATAGACAGAAAAGCCTACCTGGGGGTTTGATTTGGGTCTAGGGTCAATTGGAAACCAAAAGTACACCCATAGGGGTATTTTGGTCATTTTCGGGGATATGAATAGTACCTGCGGGATTTGAGTTTTATTATTTAAGATTAGAGTGTGTTAAACCAAGAGATCATTTACCATAAGGAGTGGAAGGGAGATAACTCTAGGAAGAAGAGGGGTTTTGAGAGCAAACCAAGGGTTGCACCACCACCGAAAAAGTGGTTGGAGAGGAGGAGGAAGCATCCTACACACATCTTACCAAAAGATCAAACCTACACCTGAAGGCAAGTGTAATTCTTGATCTAATTAGTGAGTATATATCCATATTATAATAGGATTTATATTTACCCATGAGAATTGTGAAAACTGGGCATGAAATGGGTGAATAAATGAATTAATGGGATAGGTATTACATGTAGTTGAGAAATTCATATATGGATGTTACCAGATTGATGATTTAAATTGTAAATCACGAAATTATATTCTGGGCCTTATGAAGAACATAAAGGGTGAATATAGAATTTGAGGATTTTAAGGATTCCATTGATTTAGATAAAAACCCCTCTTCCAATTAAGGAATTAAATGTTTTCTATGTGTTTGAATCATCCACCAACACGTATAAATGATGTGGAGATATTTGGGTTCTGTTGGAATATAATCCATTAGGGTTTGGGTGTAAGAATATGAAAAAAAAAACGCAGAAAACTGAGGTTGAAGACGAACTGGAATGATGTTGATCTTGTTCGAACGAGACAAACTGTCATTCGAACAAGATGCCATCTCATTTGAAAGAGAATTTTGGGTTTATGACGAGATTCCAGAAATTCAATTTTATCCCAAAAGAGTTTGGAGAATTGTATTTTAGCCCACAGTAGGTTCTGAATAATTTTGGTACATTAGCAAAGAGTGAGAGACTTGGTTTAATGTTGGAAAATTAAATATTAATTTAAGAAAGGAATTATGTGAGTGATAACTACATAATAAAATACGATAATGAGATTAAATCGTAATAAACAAGTACGGATAGTATTCGAGAAATACAACGGGTACTTGGGGTATGATAAATTCATAATATGAGACATAAGTCGAGTGTGTACTTATTATTATATAGGTTGAGTGTATACCTATTGTTTAATGATTTATATGTACTATTACCTCGCCTACTTGCTATCGACGAAAAAATTACGCATTGAGGGCAGTCATATCCTGATGAGCCTTATGGGCGATTTTGGACTTGTTGCCTCAGAATATAGGACTTAGGTGGATTGCCATTAGTGAGAACAATGGCATTGAACGATCATTTGGGTGCGTAGGTATGTGCGTAGCCCAAAGTCTTAGGACTATGTTCTCCTCCACTACTTGTGTTTTGATATTTGTGGTTCGAGGGATATACCGAACCAACAGTCCTTTATATAGTGACGAGATGTACTGGGACTAGATAGCAGAGTATGCATGCACCGCAGCTCTGTCTCGGGGTGTTGTATTGTATATATATAATAGAGTGAATGTATATATATACTAGTGATACTATCTACTGTGTGAATTAATTAGACATGAAAGATAGTGAAATCTGAAATAAATAAGTTTGAGAACACTTAATTATACTAAGAATTGAACTAATATATATTTATTACATGTATTACGAAGAAAATACGCGGGGAAGATAAGGGCTATGGATAGATGACACATTGAATTAATCTAGTGAAAGTGGGAATAATAACTAGAATAACTTGGAGATACGTTAGGCGTGCACACTAGATGAGAGGTGATAATCTCAAAAGAGAGTCCGAGAATCTAACATGCATATAATAATTGGTAATTGTAGCATTTATTCACTTCGTGTTTTTAAAATCTTTTACAATCGGGCTTTGACCCATTTTCTCTTACATATTCTCTTTTCTCTTGTATATATTATATATCAGGTGTCCAGCCACAGGGGCACCCAGCATAGAGGATTGAATATTTATTTGCTATGGATACTATGGATATGTGGACTTTGCATTAGACGTGTCAGTTTATTGATTCCTGTACTCTGTAGTTATTTTCTTCTTTGGCATGTTACCAATGGATCCTTATCATTTTCATTCTATTTTAGTCATTAGTTTTACTTATGTTGGTTTTGGATACATTTGGTTTGACTTGGTTTATTGTATTGAAATGTTTTAAACTAGAAAGTTTATTCTAGTTATACTAAATAATTTGTGATGGTTATTATTGATTAGTCATTATTGTGGATTGGGTTATATGATAAATGATTACTATTGTTGAAAAGGGATTTTATTTAAAATTAAAAGTTTTAACACTAGATTAATTGATTACTAGGTGGTTAATAAAGAAAGAAAATTATTTTTCCGACAATGATGGTAAGAATCAGCCAACTGAATAATTCGATTTAATTGGGTAACGGATTTTCCTCCCGGTATTTAATTAAGCGGGTTGTTACAGGTGGTATCAGAGCATCAAGTTCTAGAGTCTTTAGGATCTGTACGGTTTACTATGCTTTCATCTTAGCGTCCTGTGATATAGAGCCCTACCATTAGGACTGTTTTTTTTCTATTGCGCACATACGTACTTCTGCTAGTCTGTAGTAATTAAATTGAATACTGATAGGGATAATCTCTTTCATTTCAGATGCTTCTAAGACGTGCACCTCAGCCCGCTCCGGCTCAGGGAACTATGAATGTTGTAGAGGTTGCTTCCATTGTAGCAAAGGTAGTTAACGGAGCTTTAACGGTTGTTCAGCAGACACCAGTGCAGGAATCGGCAGTGCCACCAGCAATAGCTCAGGCGTTTCCCACTGCTTGGGAGTGCGTTAGAGATTATTTTTCGAAAGCATGACCACCAGAGTTTCAGGGGGGTTCTGATGTCGTTACTGCTAGACAATGGAAGAAAGACATATAGAGGCACTTGAGAATGTATGAATGCACGGAGGTTTAGCGTCAGATACTAGCTACTTTTAAGCTAGTTGGGGAAGCTTTACAATGGTGGGAGTCAACTACCATAGCTAAGGAGAGAGATACTCTGATTATCTTGGACTTCTAGGTACGGTTTGACTTCCAATATTTCCTTTTCACCATTCAGATTGAGATGAGGTAAAAATACTCGATCTAACCCAGGAGGGATGGACAGTGGAAGAATATGAGGAAGAATTCACGAGGATGACAAATTTTGTGCCAGGAGAGCTACCTACTGAAGAAAAGCGAATTCAGATGTTTATAAATGGCCTAACCTCGAAGATTCGTCAGCACTTATTAGGAAATATTTCACTACAAACTTACATTGAGGTACTTAATGCTGCGATGCTTCACTGCCAGGACCATCGCCTTCATGCTAAGGGAGGTAAGCGGGAGATTGAGTCCAGCCAACAGGGCAGGAATGGGTGAAGCAGTGCCAACGGGGCCCAGGCCAGAGTCAGTAGCATCAGGGCGATCAGGGTGCCCAACAGGGGGACTATACTAAGTGTCTACGTTATGAAGGTTTTTGCTTTGGGCAGGGTGGTAATAGGCATGGCCAACAGGGGCAGCAGGGCCATTAGGGCCAGCAACATGTTCAGTAGGGCCAACAGGGTCAAGGGAGGGGTGGTAATGGACAGCAGGGTCGGGGTCATGAAGGAAAAAATAGGGAAAATTTTACTGGTAGATGCTTCGTGTGTGGCAAGCTTGGCCATAAATGACAGGATTGCCCCAATAAGGGCAAGTTTCCTCAGCAGTAGGGTGCTAATCAGGAGCTACAGAGACCCTTTGGCATTGCCTCATTCTAAGGGAGAATCGTCCACTCTTTCGTATTATATAGAGTGGGAGACCTCTACGGGAGTAATGATTCCCCTTGATTCGATACTGGTAGTTTTTGAGTTAGCTGATGTATTCTAGGAGATACCTGGGTTACCTCCCAGTAGGGAAATAGAGTTTGTAATTGATTTAGCAACGGGTACTCGATCGATAACCCATGCTCCTTACCGTATGACTCTTATAGAGATGAGGGAGTTAGGGCCTAGATAAAGAAGCTTTTTGGAAAGGGGTTTATTCGTAGGAGTATCTCGCCTTGGGGAGCCCCTGTGTTATTTGTAAAGAAGCGAGATGGTTCTTTACGAACGTGCATGGATTATTGAGAATTAAATAAGGTCATAATATGAAACAAATATCCCTTACTTCAAATTGCTGAATTGTTTGATCAACTGAGAGGATCGGTCTATTTCTCTAAGATAGACTTGAGATCTGTTTATCATTAGCTCTATGTCAAGGAGAAGGATGTTTGTAAGACTGCGTTCCTGGCCAGATATGGATCATACGAGATTTAAGTTATGCCATTTGGGTTGATCAATGCGCTAGTAGTATTTATGGACATAATGAATAGGGTGTTCAGAGAGTTCCTAGATCCGTTTATCATTGTTTTTGTTGATGGCAACCTGATTTATTCCCAGATAGAGGATGATCATGCCGAGCATTTACGTCTGGTCCTACAGACACTACATGAGCATCTATTGTATGCTAAATATGATAAGTGTGGATTCTGGATCCGGAAGGTGCAGATTTAGGGGAATATTGTGTCTGAGTTAGGTATATCAGTGGATCCTAACAAAGTATCAATGGTGAAGGAGTGGGGACATCCCACGACACTGATGGAGGTGCACAGTTTCTTAGGTTTGGCCGATTATTATAGGCGGTTCACCTAAGGTTTATCAAAGATTGAGGGTCTATTGACTAATCTAACCTGTAAGGGAATGCTATTTATTTGACATGATGCTTGTCAGTTGGAATTTGATGAGTTGAAAGATAAATTGACATCAGCACCCGTACTTGCACTGCCCAGGCCAGGAGTGGAGTACTTAGTTTACACTGACGCGTCATTACAAGGGATTGGTGGAGTATTGTAGAAATATGAGAAGTCTATAGCTTATGCCTTTAGGAAGATTAATCCCCACGAGAAGAATTACCCCACCCATGACTTGAAGCTAGCAGTAGTCGTGTTTACTCTTCGAACTTGGAGACATTATTTATTGGGAGAGAAATTTAGCCTATTCACGGATGATAAGTCACTAAAATATTTGTTCACTCAGTGGGAGTTGAATATGAACCAGCGTAGGTGGATTGAATTCATGAAGGATTATCATTTTGAGATACATTATCACCCCGGGGAGGCTAATGTGGTAGCAGACGCGTTGAGACAAAGGCCAGTAGAGGAGTTGGCCACGATGTGGAAGGCGAAGTGGAAGGAATTGGGACATCAGGATGTAGTTGCTAGATCATTTATGTCAGTTATGATTGTTACACCTCAGATTTTGATGAGGGTGGTACAGGCTCAGGCAACAAAGTCGTGTTGTCAGGAGAAAATTCGACAGCTTTTGGCCGAGGGAGAAGAGTCCTACTCAATGAGTTCCAAGGGAGGCTCGTGCTTCAATGATTGACTGATTATTCTAGAAGGAGTGGAGTTGTGACATGCAATGACGACAGAGTCACATGGGTCCCATTTTACGGTACATCCTAGTGGAGATAAGATATACCAGGATATGCGCCGACAGTATTGGTGTAGTGGGATTAAGAGAGAGATATTGTTGAACTCGTCTCAAAGTGTGCCACTTGTCAGTTAGTGAAGGTGGATCATCAGAAGCCAGTTGGGTTACTTCAGCCATTAGAAATTCCGATGTGGAAATGGGAGAGGATTTCCATGGACTTCATCACAGGGTTACCTACTACTCATTGAGGTCACGATTTCATATGGGTGATTATGGATCGATTGACTAAGATAGCTCACTTTTTTCCAGTTTAGACTAATTACTCTACGGAACAGTACACCCAAATTTTTATAGCCGAGATAGTACGATTACATGGGGTACCTCTCAATATTATGTCCGATCGGGATAAGATTTTTGCGTCCCAATTTTAGGAGAGTTTTCATGAGGTTATGGGTACCAAGGTGCGTTTGAGTACATCTTATCACCCGCAGACTGAGCGTACTAACCAGATGCTAGAGGATATGTTACGTATGCGTATCCTATATTTTAGGGGAGGTTGGGAGCAGTACCTTTCACTTATGGAGTTTACATACAATAACTCCTACCAATTCACCATCGGTATGGCCCCGTTTGAGGCTTTATACGGTAGGCCTTGTCGTTCTCCTTCATATTAGTTAGAGGTGGGGGACAACAATTTACTTGGGCCACAGGTGATACACAATACGTCTGCCAGGATTGAGATGATTCATAATCGCATTCGGATAGCTGAGTACCGACATAAGAGATCTTTTGATGCAAAATGGCTCTTCGTGAAGTTCAGTGTGGGGGACCAGGTTCTTTTGCGAGTGTCTCCTATGAGGGGGATAATGTGATTTGGAAAGAAAGGGAAATTAGAGTCGAGATACGTAGGACCATTTCCTATAATTGAGAGAGTTGGACTGGTAGCATACAGATTGAGGTTGTCGGAGCACTTGCATTGTATCCATGACATGTTTCATATTTATTCGTTGAGGCCATATATCCATGATGAGTTGGCTCACACTCATGATGCATTAGAGGAAATTAACTTCTAGCCCGATAGTTCTTACGAGAATAGACTGGTGGCGATCTTGGACTATAGCAAGAGATGGTTGAGATCGAAAGTAGTTTCACTCGTGCGTGTCCAGTGGGTGCACCATAATGGATGAATTTGTATACTCGGCTTATAACATTATTATGGGAAGAGTGGCCCTCAAAGAGTTTGAGGTTGTGACCTCCACTGTACACCAAATGGTGAAATTCCTAACTCCTTTTGGGGTAGGGGAAGTCCAAGGTGATCATGTGTTGGCACGTAAATGCTACTTTAACAAAGTCGAGGAGAGGGAATCTCATAAAAAAGAAACTACGACCTACAAAATTGATACCCTGGACCCAAGAGATGAGAAGAAACTCAAGAAGAGAGAAGCCACTTAGGAGGTAGAATCCTCTATCCTCAATGATGATGAATCGAAAAAAACATCCAAATTTCCAAAACCTTAAAAAAGGAGGTTAAGGAAGACCTGGTGAAGCTGTTGAAGAAGAGGTAAAACATCTTCACATGGAGCCATGAAGACAATCCATGTATTGACCTAGAAGTTATGTGCCATAACTCAACGTAGTCAATGATGCTAAGTCGATACAATAGAGAAGACGAATCTACTCTAGAGAAAAATATGACGTTATCAGAGAGAAGGTTAAGAAGTTAGAAAAGGCTAACTTCATCCGAAAGGTCATTTATCCTGACTGGTTGGCAAAGGATGTCGTCGTCCCTAAGGCAAATGGTAAATGGAGGATGTGTGTTGAATTTATAGACCTAAACAAAGCATGCCCAAAATATAGCTTCCCTTTGCCCAAGATCGATCAGATGGTAGACGCTATAGCCGACCATAAATTAATGAGCTTCATGAATGGCTACTCAGAATACAACCAGATATTCATGGACCCGACCGATGAAGAAAATACAACCTTTATCACTGACATGGGGACCTATTATTATAAGGTTAAAGAATGATGGGAGAACGTATTAGAGGTTGGTCGATAAAATGTTTGAAGACAAGATTAAAAAGATAATGGAAGTGTACGTAGCCTCAAGGCTAACACACATGTCGCCGACCTTGAGCACACTTTTGACACGATGGATAAGTATCGGAGGAAACTTAACCCCGCCAAGTGTGTATTCAATGTGGGAGCAGGAATGTTTTTGCAATTTATTATGAATCAAAGAGGGATCGAAGTAAATCTTGAGAAGATCAAGGCCGTGTTGGAAATGAAGACTCTTATGACAATAAAGGATGTGTAGAGATTAATCGAAAGAGTAGTAGCATTAAATAAGTTTATCTCTAGAGGCACTGATAAATGCCTTCCTTTATTTCGAGTATTGAGAAAATATTTTGAATGGACTGAGGAGAGTGATAGAGACTTTAAGTATTTCAAGTCCTACCATGGCTCTCCACTCCTACTATCAAAACCAGTTCAAGGGGAAAGAATGTATCTTTATTTAAGAGTATCTGAGTCGACCATTAGTGTCACTTTTGTAATCCAAAAACTAGTGTATTTCAATAGTAAGGCACTCCAAGGGGCTTATCAAAGGTACCTAAGATTGAGAAGTTAGACTATGCACTAATCCATACCTCGAGGAAGATGAATCCCTACTTTCAGGCATATACCATGGTGCTCCTCACAGACTCACGCCTTAGACAAGTAATTCATAAGACTCAGAAATCAGGAAGACTAATGGCTTAGGAAATTGAATTAGGAGAGTTCGACATCATCTATCAGCTAAGAATAACCATCAAGGGGCAAGCTCTAGTGGACTTTATGGTCGAGTTCACATGGGACGAGGCTGACACCGAAGATGTTGAGGTTACCACTTGTTAGCAAGAAAGAAGAGTATGTCCTCCCCTGACCCAGGCTGAGACGGGTTAACAAATAATCCAAGTACTTGAGAATGAGGAGGAAAAGTATATTTTCAAGAATGGAACTCCAAAAGTGGGTAGTTTTTCACCAAATGGTACTGTGTGTAGTCTCTTTATTGATGGGTTTTCATGTGAGAATAGAAGCGGTGCAGGGTTAATAGTGTCGACCCTAGATGGAACCGATATTGAGTAAGTGTTAAGGTTTAACTTCAAAACTCCAAATATCAAATATGAGTATGAGGCTATCCTAGCAGGCTTCTCCCTTGCTCGTGCACTAAATGTTTGCCACCTCCTTATGCATAGTGATTCTAGGTTGATTATTAACCAAATTTTGTGGGTGTATGAGGCCAAAGATGGCAGAATGGCAAGGTACCTAGGAAGGGTTGAGGAAACATTGAATAAGATTGGTGAAGTGAAGATGAAAAGGATACCCCGACTAGAGAAATGGAGGAGTTGATGCCTTGGTAAGGTTTGCTTCAGTCATCAAAAATAAAATTAGACGAATTATCCCCGTAGAACTCCTTCAACAGTCGATGGTCGAAGGAGAAGAAAATACCATGGAATTTTATCTAAATGTGAGGATGGGAGCCTCTTCGATGGATCCTATAGTCTGTTATATTAGATATGGGGAGCTACCTGAGTCCAAGGTCGAGAAGAAGAAACTTAGGTACAAAGATACTAGGTTCTCCCTCATAGGAGACATTCTATACAAGAAAGAGTTCATGCTTAATCTCCTCAGATGTGTTCATCCATTTAAGGTGGAGTATGTTTTAAGAGATGTGCATAGAGGGTCATGTTCCAGCCACATCGAAGGAAGACCGTTGGCTAAGAGGATCTGTTAACGCAAAAATTCTCCATCTATGACGACAAATCAGAAAAGGACACATGTCATCCTACGTGGCAATATTCGACACCCGAGGAGAGATGGTCGGCATCCGAGGAGAGTTGGTTGGCACCCGAGGAGTGTTAGTCGGCACCCGAGGAGAGTTGGTCAGTACCCGAGGAGAATTAGTCGGCACCCGAGGAGAGTTGGTCGACACCCGAGGAGAGTTAGTCGGCACCTGAGGAGAGTTGGTCGGCATACCCACTAGGAAGATCAAAGGATATCTATGCATTTAATGTGCATTAATGAAGATGGCAGCGCATTTAATGAGCCTTAATGTACATTTATACTGTATTAATAGATGACAACACATAGCATACCAAGCAATTCAATAATTAGATTCGTTGAATGTAGACATAAATGTCTACATACAGTGAATCTCTTTATCTCCCATCACTATAAATACATGTATTCCCTTAGCCAAAAGAAGAGATCCGACAACGATGAAAGACCATACACAATATACACCCTTTTTATCCCTCTCTCTACCACATTGTGCTATTGTAAACCCCTGGGAATAAAATAACAGTGGACGTAGGCTTTTTCTTATAGCCGAACCACTTTAAAAATCTTTGTCTCTCATGTGCTTGATTGGATTGCTTTTATCTATTTATTTGTGATCATAAAAATGGGATTCAGTCCAGTTTTTTGCATCAACAGATTGGCGTCGTCTGTGGGAATGTGTTACAAGCATTGTTCTCCATCAAAAGCTAAGTTTTTTATTTTCTCTATGTATAATCAATTATATATTATACATAAATCTTTTGATCAATCATGATTTTTATGTTTATATACATAAATTAATTGTCCAACTATTATTTGCAAAATGTTGCATATCATGATTTTTAAATCATAACTGTTAGATTAATTCTTATCTAGAAATCTGAAAAATAGTGGATTTCATAAATCATAACTTTTTGCTTAATTCTCAAGTTTCAATTTTATATTATGGAATAAATATTTTAAATGATTACATATACCAATATATACGACGATGATAAGATTTGATAATTTTCATTGTTGATTTTGAAATAAATTTTGTAAGATCTTTGATGTCTATTCAAATTCCCATCATATTTTTAATCAAAGAATGGGAAAAGGTTAAAGATAATAAAAAGTTTGCTCATTGAAATCATGACCCATATCTACTTTCTCTCTCTTCAAGTTTGAGTTTCTTTGCATTCATTTTTATGAACTAAATACTTAATTTGGTTCATCTTCCATCTATGTCAATAAAGTCTCATTGATTGATTTTTGATATAAATTTGGTAATAACTTCGATCATTCAGCATATTTTTATCTCTCCAAATAGGTAATAGGAAGGGATCAATATAAAAAATAATCTTCTCTCACCTGAAAAACCATTACCCACCTCTTGTAAAAGATGATCAGTAAAACAATCATGACCATATTAAGACTCTGGGCACAAATTTGATATGTTGGCCCCTTGTTCATCACATCACAGGGTTTCTTTGTCGAAATCACATGATCTAGTGGATTAGATAATTATTCATTTAATTAACATTCTTAATGCTTAAATTTTACATCGAATGTTATTTTTCTGATCTAAGGATTCGAGATATTCTGGTCAACCATCTATATTGTTGGTCAGCATCATCTTGGGCCATATTTTATTAAAGAGAAGCTTAACCTGACCATTTTTGTTTGTCGGAGATAAGATGTGAAGATCCATCAGCAATGTTGAAATAATTTTATCCAACTACGAGGTATCTTATTATTGATCGGAGCCCCATATTGTATCTCAGTGGAACCAATTGCAGGTCGACGATCATCTACTTCTTGATCGGCGACATCTCAGTCTTGTTCGGAGGGTTCAATTTACTAGTTGGAAACTATCCAACCATCCACTTTTTGGTCGGTGACATCTAATATTGTTCGGTGCTGTCAACGCACCATTTTTGTTGATCGGCGAAATTGCTCTGCTGGTCGGGGACCATTTGCTTCTTGGTCAGCACTATATATTCTACAACCAGCGAGATCCCCAAATGTTGGTTGGCAACACCCATGCAGTTGGTTGACAACAGTAGAATCTTGGGGTATTAAAAAACGCGGAGCACCCCAGATATTTCTTTAAACACGAGTTCAGCCTTGGTGACAAACAGGGGGCTTAAGTCTTTTTTAACTTGTGATCACCCCAAAAATATTTTTAAAACCAAGTGATAAATAATTTTCAAACAACAACTTATACCTGATTAGTTGGTGGAGATTAAATAAAAAAACTCTACGTCTTATTTATGATGCATATCTGATAAAAATTTGTCCATCTCACACACATTTGGAACAAAAATATTATTTCATATTTTGAAATTTTTATTATTTTATGCTGATACACATCACATATTGTTTGGCTGAATAATTATTCTCATGATAATAATTATTATCTCTAGTCTCGACAGGTGATCGGGAAGCTTATTAAAATTTCATAGGGACGAGATTCAATCCCGATGAAAGCTCTCGTAAACCTCTAGAAAGTAGTATTGCTCGACATTAGGCAATTTTCCCTCGACATATCAGCCAACATATATTATTTTATTTTTTGAAATTAATATTTTTATTTCTCAAACATATACCTATCATATATTTATTGAATGATTAAATTATTCTCACGACTAATCAATTCAGCCTACACAAATGGCAGAGCAAGATATTAATTTTTACAGGTACAAGACTCAACGCCGACGAATGCTCGGAAACAATCTGGAAACTATTATCATTTCACCTCAGCGAGGCATTATATATTTTATTATTACTCGGAGATATCGACTCAAGCAAAAATTATTCTATATCCCTTGGGATTCATATTGTATATTCATCTCAACATGGAACTCGGTGAGATACTTACTATCATATTCAGCTCCGAGGAGAACTATAACATTTATTATATGTCACCCCCAACGGATAGTTGGTCGGGGTAATTCTTATTTATATGCAGGCCCAGCAATGTTCTCAGCCATATTCTTATGTTCTGGAAAATATTATTCTTATTCGGCATTATGCAATTGTGCCTCGACAAGATACTTATTCAGCTTTAAGGAGAATTACAACATTCGTTGTGTTTCACCCCCAACGGATAGTTGGTCGGATAATTCTTATTTATATTCAGGCCTGACAACGTTCTCGGCCATATTCTTATGTTCTGGAAGATCTTATTCTTGTTCGGCATTATATAATTCTACCTCGACAGATCAACGAGTCACTTTATTATTTTTAATTATTCTTTATATTTATTTAGATGCATATTCTATTCTTATTTCAGCATTGATCTCGACAAATATTTATAATCATATATTCATCTCCAAGGAGGTCTCCAACATTTATATTATCTTATTCCCAACAATCTGTTGGTCAGCTCCAAGGATGTCTCCAGCATATATTATCTTATTCCCAACAATCTGTTGGTCAGCTCCAAGGATTTCTCCAGCATATATTATATTTTATTCCCAATAATCTGTTGGTCAGTGCCAAGGAGTTATCCAACATTTATATTATCTTATTCCCAACAATCTGTTGGTCAGGTCCAAGGATGTCTCCAGCATTTATTATATCTTATTCCCAACAATCCGTTGGTCAGCTCCGAGGAAGTCTCTATCATTTATTATCAAAAATATATTCCCAACAATCTGTTGGTCAGCTCCGAGGAAGTCTCTATCATTTATTATCAAAAATGTATTCCTAAAAATACCAACTTATGTTGGTTAGGAAACGTATTCCTAAAAATGCCAACTTATGTTGGTTAGTAAGTAAATGTATTCCTACGGGAAGTAAAACTATGTATTCCTAAAAATGCCAACTTATGTTGGTTAGGAAGTAAATGTATTCCTACAGGAAGTAAAACTATGTATTCCTAAAAATGCCAACTTATGTTGGTTAGGAAGTAAATGTATTCCTACGGGAAGTAAAACTATGTATTCCTAAAAATGCCAACTTATGTTGGTTAGGAAGTAAATGTATTCCTATGGGAAGTAAAACTATGTATTCCTAAAAAAGCCAACTTATGTTGGTTAGGAAGTAAATGGATTCCTACGGGAAGTAAAACTATGTATTCCTAAAAATGCCAACTTATGTTGGTTAGGAAGTAAATGTATTCCTACGGGAAATAAGAAGCTGTCAACTACAGTTGGTCGGAAATATTTTATGAGTATGTGAAAGCGATCAAGCAAAAAGCATTCAAAGTTCACATTCCACACTTGGGGGATTCTATTACAGATATATTTGTTCATTCGGTGGCACATTCTTATAACATCATGCAGTCGAGCATCAAATTCAACTCCACAAACTCACACGGTCGGGGCCCCGACCAATCATCATTCAGGAGTTATTTTTTCTTGCTCATGAATTATTTTTGATATTGAAGTTCAGGAGGTATATTGAAATTCAGGAGGCGGATTCAGAAGTTCAGGAAGCATATTCAGAAGTTCAGGAGGTGCATTCAGAAGTTCAGGAGGCATATTCAGGAGTTATTATGCACATACTATTGAAGCTGAGAAGTCAAATTTAGCATCTATAGCACTGAGATCTTTACTACTACTATCCCGACCAACATTGAAGAAGAAGTTGTATGAAAATGTTTCAAAGTCCACCACTAGCTTGGTAATACTCAGATTGAAGAGTTGGGTTCAAAAGCTAGAATGTTACTCGACAAAGTATTCCGAGGATCATAAATCAGAAGAATCAAGCACGTGAAGTTATCACTCATTTGCTCGGCACAGGAGGCAGTTGGTCGGCTAGCAAACCAATCAACATACTTGAAGATTATGACAAGCTACAAGTTGCATACTATGGCATGGCTGCGTCCAAATTCCTAGGGGTGATACATAGCACATGGAGTTCCTCAAAAGAAAGATTATCAACCATCGACCAGCCTGCATCATATGTCATCCAGGAGATAATGCACTTTATGTTGAACAAATCAAGAAGGTAGATCAAGAATTTCACGAGTACCGAACAACACTGTAGAATAAATACTCCATCCTTTCAAGTAAACCATAAAGCATGGAGCATTGGGGACTTCTGTTAACGCAAAAATTCTCCATCTATGAGGACCAATCAGAAAAGGACACATGTCATCCTACGTGCCAATATTCGACACTCGAGGAGAGTTGGTCGGCACCCAAGGAGTGTTAGTCGGCACCCGAGGATAGTTGGTCAGTACCCGAGGAGAATTAGTCGGCACCCGAGGAGAGTTGGTAGGAACCCGAGGAGAGTTAGTCGGCACCCGAGGAGAGTTGGTCGGCATACCAACCAGGAAGATCAAAGGATAACTATGCATTTAATGTGCATTAATGAAGATGGCAGCGCATTTAATGAGCCTTAATGTACATTTATACTGTATTAATAGATGACAACACATAGCATACCAAGCAATTTAACAATTAGATTCGTTGAATGTAGACATAAATGTCTACGTACAGTGAATCTCTTTATCTCCCATCACTATAAATACATGTATTCACTTAGCCAAAAGAAGAGATCCGACAAAGATGAGAAACCATACACAAGATACACCCTTTTTCTCCCTCTCTCTACCACATTGTGCTATTGTAAACCCCTGGGAATAAAATAACAGTGGACGTAGGATTTTCCTTCTAGCTGAACCACTTTAAAAATCTTTGTCTCTCATGTGCTTGATTGGATTGCTTTTATCTATTTATCTGTGGTTATAAAAATGTGATTCGGTCCAGTTTTTTGCATCAACAATCATTACACAGGGTTATTTGTGGTTGACATTTGTCAAGAGAAAATAAAAAATGTCGACGTAAGGCAAGCTACCTACCAATAAATAACAAGGTTCTATAATAAGTGAGTAAAGGCACGCCCGTTGAAAGTATGGTACTTAGTGATGAAAAAGGCATGGTAAACACCCAATAAGCTTTATCCAAATTCTCATGGCCCATACAAAGTGACGAAAGAGGTTTTCCCAAGCACGTATGGATTGGAGAACCTGGAAGGAGATCCATTCTCCAACCCATGGAATGCCGACCACCTCAATAAATATTACCAATGAGATTATAATTTTTCTGTCTCTTTTCAATTCCATTATAATACATGTATATCAGACTCAGATAGTGAGATAAATATGAATGCAATTCTATAAAAGTCTCAAGTATTCTCTTATATGATTTCCATTTATTTGAATACTTGTTGTTTATATGTATCAGCTCACCTTAAGCTACAAATCATCATTCGTGGTGAAGTAATCTTAAGTTGCCTTCGGTGATACGATAGCCCATGTGGGGTCAACCTCATTTGTGGGTTGTCAATAACATCGAAAGACATTTATTAATTAAACATCATTAATTTGGTGAATGTTATCCCTCGGTCGATATAACAGTGCATGGATGAGACGACTCTCCGTACACTCTCAAAATGACAAGGGAGGACTTGTGCTTAAACAGCATAATTTGGTGGATGCAAATTAAAAATCACTAAATTGTGGTTACTGTTCAAACATCATTAATTTGGTGAATGTGCTCCCTTGGTTTAGACGATAGTGCATTGATGAGACGACTCTCCATACACTCTCAAAACGATGAGGGAGGACTTGTTCTTAAAGACCATAATTTGGTGAATGAAAATTAAAAAACACTTAATTTTGGTTACTATTCAAACATAATAAATTTGGTGAATGTGCTCCCTCAGTCGAGACGATAATGCATGGACGAGATGACTCTCTATACACTCTCAAAACGATGAGGGTGGACTTATTCTTAAACACCATAATTTGGTGGATGCAAATTAAAAATCACTTAATTGTGGTTATTATTAAAACATCATTAATTTGGCGAATGTGCTCCCTTGTTTGAGACGATAATGCATGGACGAGACGACTCTCCACACACTCTCAAAACGATGAGGGTGGACTTGTGCTTAAACACCATAATTTGGTGGATGCAAATTAAAAATACTTAACTGTGGTTAATAGTCAAACATCATTAATTTAGAGAATGTACTCCCTCGACCGAGGGGACGGTGCATAGGAGAGATGACTCTCTATACACTCTCAAACAACGAGGGCGGACTTGCGCTTAGACACCATAATTTTGTGGATGCAAATTCAAAATCACTTAATTGTGGTTAGTATTCAAACATCATTGTGAGTGATTTATGGTTGATTTGCATTATTATCTTATTTGAGTACGATACGACATCATAGTTATAACATGAAATTAAATCAAGAGGAAATGCAAATAAGAGAGCAATAAGAGATTCCATTTAACAAAATTGAAGTGTAGAGACGACAAAAGACTTCAAAGAATAAAAAGTGTTCATAACAAAAAAAAATATAATTACAATTAAAAGAGGGTATTAGGCACATACGACCACTCGAAGAAGTTGAATCAAGATTAATGGTGGGAGTTTCCTCGGCGTTAGGCTCAGTTCCACCCTTGGCCTGTGTTGCTCAGTCTAGGACATCAGTCTGAATATTAGCCCCGATTTTAGCCATCGCCATCAGCTCCACATACTCTAGAGCAACATCGAAGTGGGGGCCAGACAGGTCTGGAGCATCTAAGGTAGGACAAATGGAAGATACGACCTTAGAGAAATTGGTAGCAATCCACCGATACGCCGTCTTTACGGCTATATCTAAGAAGATGATTCCGAAGCTTCCAAACTCATCTGAAGTCTTAAAAGCTTCGACGGCCTCGTCCCTGATCTTCCAAAGGGCCTCAAGAGACAATACCTCATCTTTTTCCCTCTACACGATAGCTGCAAGCTACTTGGTATGAGCTACTAATTATGCAGCTAAGGCATCGTCTTATTCCTTAAGCAAGTCATCCTTCGTCTTTAGTAAGTAATTTTTGAGCTTCAAGTCATTCTGAGATTTCTAAAGGTTGTCTTGGCATGAGTCCAAGAATTTATCCAGTTTCTCTTCGGATTTGAGAGCTCGGTTGGCCTCCTGAACCTTGGGATAGTTCTCAACCATCCATTTATTGGATGAGGCAAAAGCATATACCGACTATAAAAGAAAGGAAAGAATATTAGTAGAGACGAGATGAGAATACCAGAAAAGACTTGTACTTAAGAAGAAAATAATTACCCGATCCATCAGATGAAGGCCTAAGTCAAAGACCTGAGGGGGAGACATCTTCCCTAAGAACTCATAGTCGTCCTTAGTGGGGACTCCTAGCATGGACCTTTTTGACCTTATAGCCGAGGGGATGATTGAGCGTGATCAGTTCTCGAGCTGGTCAATGTTATTCTGGAAGTACTCCTAAAATTAGTCCCCATAACAAGAGCTTGATCTAGAGCTTCTCGGCACCGATGAGCCTAAGGGGACAACCCTCGACCTCTCAGAGTATCTCTTAAGCCAACCTTCGAGTGGAACCTGATCATTAGTCCTTTTCTAGCTGACCTCAGATTGTGTCGGCCCTGTGGTCATCGTCTTCTTTGGCTGACCCTTTCTGGAAAACTGTTTCTTTTTGTTTAATGCATTATGAAGGCTCAACCCATTCATGTTCTAAGATTCTTAGTTAAATAGCATAAGAGGTTAGTAATAATAAAGTCAGAGCCAACAGAACACTTGAAACCTATTATAAAAAATAAAGGTCACTCACATAGCTCGGACATGTGCTCAACCTATAAGATGACCTTCTCCAAAAGAGTAGGAGTTAATATATCTTCAAACTTGGGAATAAGACCTTCCTTACCCAAACTCTACGAGTACCTTACCCTCTCCCGATTTGGTATGCTCAGGCCGAGGTCCAGTTTGGCCCACCTTGAAGGGTTCACCTAGGTATGGGTAACCCTCGGCTCGTCCTCTGATATATCATCATTGGTCGAGAACTACCAAGATCAATAAAAAAGAACCTAGGCTTCCAAAAATGGTTGGAGGTTTGGGTGACTTGTATTATCTTCTTTTTAGGCTTCCTTGGCCCCAAATGATAATAACCTGCTTGGGTCTTTAAAGACGGTGTGTGGTAGCATGCTTTGAAGATCTATGTGGAGGGGTTGTCCATGCATTTATTCAGTCACAATGTTACGTAGCCAAGGATGACCCGCTAAGAGTTGGGCGCTAGTTGCGTCGAAGCTAGCTCCAATTTGGAAAGAATGGATCGTACGGTAGGGTGAAAGGGTAACGTGAAGCCGAGTTTGAACATTTTCTCATAAACTATGATCTAGACATTTCAATTTCCAAAGGCCCTCTCGTCCTCAGCCAGTACGTTCTTGGTTATGTCGAAATTAATGCCGTAAAGATGTCTCTAAAGGAGGAGGTCAGATTTTTTAACTGATGAGGGAAATCGCTCGGTGAAAGTATAGTCAACAGGGACCTCTTACTCAGTGCTACTGCCTTCATCATTTTCATGATCATCTCCTGCCTCAACCTCATTCACCACCTCAGCCTCAGATGGTGGAAGTCTATCTGGGAACCTATGTTGGAATTCACCACTTGTCACGGCACTCAAAGGGACGGTGAACGGTGGAGGGGGAACATTTGGGGTCGTCTTGGTAGATTTAGAGACGACCAAGACTGAAGATCCACTAGAAGAATCCTCATCCATAACCAGGAGAGAATAGTCATCTCGATAGGACAAATCAGCTTGACTTGATGATGTGATGCGAACTGAGGTCTTGACTACCTCAGGTCTAACAGCATGAGAGGGATACACCCTCATGACCTCTTCAAAAGAATCCATCCTTTCGTTCGGAGGAGAGGATGAACCAGTCATCTCGACCTGGAAAAGGGGGCCTGATATGTGTGTTTTAAATAAAACTAATTTTTCTCCGAAAATTATCCAACTTTTAAAGATGCACCAAACCAAGTTGTGAAAAACCTAATTCTTACTTTAAACCAATTTTATCTTGATTAATCCTAAACATGCATCTAGTGATTAAAGAAAGTAAAATAAAGTAAAGAATACTCACAACGCCAGATGTACGAGAAAAAAACCCAAAATGGAAAAATAACCTCGGACGGCCCAAGCCAGACAATCATTATGAATAATGGTTTTATAAAGACAGATTAGCCTTATACTAAGACTAGATCCCCACGGGTCTTGACGCTCCTTATGATCTTCAACCGTTCTTCAATAGTGCCCATGAAGAAATTCCATCTTCCACGATACCTGTCCACAACAAACGCGTCCACGTATGTCTTGGTGTCCACCGATTAACTTTGATTCGTCTACGATGTCAAATAAGAAGTCCTTCTCTTTTCTTCACCGCAAAACCCTTTGATGTTGAATGTGTAGAACAAACAACTTTCGTGCTGCAAGATCCCTTAATCATATAAGAATGATATCTCGGATCTTTACAAACTCTAAGGATGTGTTTAATCTTTTAAACCTTAGAAAACATGTGCAAACAACGTACTGGAATGTATTCTATTTTTTCCAGATGCACACTTATGAAACTCTGATAGAAACACGCTTTAAATAACAATTTAGCGCCGCATCAAAAAATGTGTCGTTCGAACGACAAGGACATGTCCTTCACGCTACTTAGGCATCTCGTTCGAGCGAGATACCTATGTCGTTTGAATGACCTGACGTGACAGTTTGACTTTTTGACTTTTCGTCCAAAACGTCTCTTTTAAAAGAGATCCAAAATAGTCAAACTCTATTTCAAGTATATCAGAATAAAACGTAGTGTAAACACTTAAAAAATTTTTAAAAACATTTTAAACTATTTTTCTTCATAAACATACATCCTTATCTTTTATAAAAACAATTCCGACCACCATTAATTTTATGAATTCATACCTGAGTGATCTTGGAATGCAATTAACTTTTGAAGATGATTAAACTTGCACCAATTAAACTTCGGCATGATTATTTCTTTGAAGCTTTGCCACAACGTCTTCAATTTTCTTCAATACGTCATAGACCAAGTGGGATCGTGACAAAATAAAATTCTCCCTATAACATATTACAAACACAGTTTTGTTCACGAAATTAAGTCAAAATAATACATGGACTCAATTGGAAATTTATGTCCTTACAAATCTCACACTTTGACTATACTGGGATAAAAGTAAACTAGTGAAATGCCTAATCGGGCCGTCAAGCCGTATAATGCCTAAATCCCATCCCATAAACCCAAAATAAAATATATACAGGACACAGACTAGTATATGTAGCACCGGCAAGCATGAACTATCTAAATGTGATGTAGACTTGAAATATCGAATCACTGAAGCAAACCTACACACATGAAACAGACAAATAAATACCCAGTGAAGTATGGAGGAACAAATGATACCAATTTATATTTCCAATAAGAATAAATCATTTGAAACATGTAAGCAATTATTTGATACCAATTTGAAAGAAATATAATCAAATAATATGTAAATCCAGATATCAATACAAACGATCAACAAAGCTCCCCCTACATCACATACATCTCTCCCCCTTTTTGTCTCGGATAGACAATCCGTTACAAAGATAAACCAATTTTGAAATATCTGACATGAGAATATAAACCAATATGAATCAATGAGAAATCTCTAGATAATCATGAAACAATCAGCTAAATATGATCAAGAAAGGACAAATCAGTAGCCAGTAAACCAATGGATCACACAAAAGAATATATCAATCTAATCAGGTGTGATAAACCGACTATATGCAAAAAATCCAACTGTGCATCAATGAAAAACTGCATATAAACCAATTTGACCGAAAACATTTCCAGCAGTACCAAAAATATACTAATTTAAACCAGTCGACTGCAAACCAATCAGAAGGCAACAAATCAGCCTGTCATTCGAACGAGCCAGGGACATCGCTCAAACGAGTTGAGGATGTTTCTCGAACGAAGTACATCTTCGTTCGCGCGATATGGATAAGTCATTTGAACGACTTTGCACGACCTACTAAAATTTTCCAGATTCCCAGAAATATGATATAATATTGGCCAGTGAAAAAATTTCCACAAAAAAATTCCAGGAAGGGGATGATAGAAGCAAACAGTGTTAAAACATTAGGCTTTTAACACAAAATGCAAAAACTCATAAAAACTAACAATGTGAGTTACATGCAAACATAGTACCGATGTGCTCAAACATGGACAGGGAATGAATAGGCGTGAAACTAAAACAAATGAGACACAATTCCAACACATCGAAACGATCAAGAAGCTTTAATTGATAGCGATAAATCATCAAAGTTTATCATAGCCATATGACAATAAAAGTGTGAGCTTAATGAACTAAACACACTACATGCACAAAAATTCTGAATTTTGACGATTCTACAAACAATAGCGTCGAATTACAGTGTTTCAACATTATATTTAATTATGCAAACCCGTTTACATTTTTAATCCATCCAAACTCTCTCAATAATATCATATTTTCTTTGGAATGAACTAAACTAATTTGGCCCTTTTCTTAGCATATTGTGTTTGCTTTTGGTATCTTTTAAACGGTGACTCTCACGACGAGTTAATTTTGAACTCTCGCTGCCCTTTCTCGTGAATCACTCATAATTTTTACCAATTTAAATCCTCACGGTAAAAGTTTCTTACATTCACACTTCTCCTTAAGTCTACTTATGCATAGATGACAAAATTGAGATAAGAATGCCTCACCAAATTCAAATATGCAAGAGAAGTTAAACATCCATATAAACTCGTGCATGTGTGCAATGTTGGCATATATACAAAGTCTAATCAAAATGCATATCAACTTCGAAACAACTCCATATAAACAATGGTTAAGATCATTCTAAGCATCGATAATAATGACCAAATGTCCTAGCCACATGGATAATGAAATGATGGGCGGGTGGGGTCCAAGCACACCAATATGCCACATCAAACATGTAAACTCAAAAACAAAAACCAAAAATCTTTTTGGACTTTTCAAAACTTTTTCAAAAACAAAATCTTTTTGTATTTTTCAAATAAGATTCAAACAAATGAAAAATACAATACAAAGAGATAAATATGTCATAACACTAGCAAATTATAAACATGATGCAAGGGCTAGCGTATGACAAAACATGCAAGCTACTAAGCATGAGAAATAGCAAGAGATGAATTATGTGCATACATGTGAGAATCAACCAACGAAGCATTTATCATCTCCGAAACAGATTTCCTAACCCAAAAAGGTGTATACCTAACGAAACGGGTTTGGGAAACCAATGGGACACTACGTTTAATCTTCCTAGGGTCTTTTCTAAGATCAAAACAAAAACTCCTAAGGTGACCTTTCTTACCACAATGCGAACATGTGAAAACACGACGAGTAACGGGACCTTTAGGTTGACCTTTTCTAATACCCTTGGATGTGGTTGATGCTCTAAAACAAACTATGGTTTTGTCTTTTACATTCAAACCACTAGAACAAGATAAGCAGCTACTATCACTACTCGAGTCATTTAAATTATTTTTTAACTTTAAAACTTTCGACTCAAAAAAATGATTAGACTCCTCAAACTTTAGGGACTTCTTCTTTAAATTTTCTATTACCCCTAGATGGTTATCTCGCTCCCCCTCAATGTGAGCAAACTTATCCCTAAGAGACTTTTCTCGTGCCACAAAATCATTAATCGAATTATTTTTCTCAACAGCACAAACTTTAGAATTTTTCAAATTCTCTAATTCTTTTTCTAAAACGGGGACTCTATTATGACTCTCCTTTTTGACCAATTTTAATATATTAAAATCTTTAAACAAGGAACTAAAGTGCTCATGACAAATATCTCTTTGAATTTGAAAATTTTGCAAATATTCAATCCTATTTTTGAAACCGTAATTTTCTTTCTCCAAAACTTCAATACATTTTGCAAACTTTAAATTGAAACGATGTAAGTCATCAAAGCTTAGAGAATCTATCGAGAGAAAATAAACGCATGAGAGATAAACAAACACACGGGATCAAAAAACAAATAAATTATGTTTTCTATCTCTGATATCAATTTTACGACGTGAGTAGTCAAAATGTATCAGACAAACAAAAATCAGGATCACGCGATAAATTACCGTAACCCGCTCTGATACCAATTTCGAAAAGGGGGACCGATATGTGTGTTTTAAACAAAACCATTTTTTCTTCGAAAATTATCCAACTTTTAAATATGCACCAAACTAAGTTGTGAAAAAACCAATTCTTACTTTAAACCAATTTTATCTTGATTAATCCTAAACATGCATCTAGTGATTAAAGAAAGTAAAATAGAGTAAAGAATACACACAATACCGGATGTACGAGGAAAAAATGCAAAATGGGAAAACAACCTCAGACGTCCCAAGACAGACAATCACTATGAATAATGGTTTTACAAAGACAGATTAACCTTACACTAAGACTCGATCACCACGGATCTTGAAGATCCTTCTGATCTTCAACCGTTCTTTAATAGTGCCCACGCAGAAATTTTGTCTTCCATGATACCTGTCCACAATACATGCATCCACGTATGTCTCGGTGCCCACCGATTGGCTTAGATTCGTCTACGATGTCAAACAAGAAGTCCTTCTCTTTTCTTCATCGCAAAACCCTTTGATGTTGAATGTGTAGAACAATCAACTTTGGTGTCGCAAGATCACTTAAACATATAAGAATGATATCTCGAATCTTTGCAAACTCTAAGGCTATGTTTAATCTTTTAAACCTTAGAAAACATGTGCAAAAAACGTACTGTAATGTATTCTATTCTTTCTAGATGCACACTTACAAAACTCTGATAGAAACACGCTTGAAATAACAATTTAGCATTGTTTCAAAAAACATGTTGTTCAAATGACAAGGCCATGTCGTTCACGCGACTTAGGCATCTCGTTCGACCAAGATCCTAATGTCATTTGAACGAGTTGATGTGGTAGTTTGATTTTTTGACTTTTTGTCCAAAATGTTTCTTTTAAAAGAGATCCAAAATAGTCAAACTCTATTTCGAGTATATCAGAATAAAACGTAATGTAAACACTTAAAACACTTTTAAAAAAAATTAAAATATTTTTCTTTATAGAAATACATCCTTTTCTTTTATAAAAACAATTCCAAGCACCATTAATTATATGCATTCATATCTGAGTGATCTCGGAATGAAATTAACTTTTGAAGACGATTAAACTTGCACCAATTAAACTTCAGCATGATTATTTCTTTGAAGCTTTGCCGCAACGTCTTCAATTTTCTTCAATACGTCATAGACGAAATGGGATCGTGACAAAATAAAAATCTTCCTATGACATATTAGAAACACAGTTTTGTTCACGAAATTAAGTCAAAACAATATATGGACTCAATTAGAAATTTATGTCCTTACACGGCCCTATGAACTTCAGAGGGAGTAGGGTATATAATGTTCAAAGGAATTGGAAATATGGGTCGTACCCAAATGAGGTCGGCCCTACACTTTGCCTCATAGCCTTCCTCTATCCTACAAATTTCCTGAAAGCGCCTCTCCCTAAGTGTAGGAAACTCCTCGGCGAACTTGTATTACCTTTATATCATCCAAGGTCTGAGGCAAGACTTGAATAGTTTTCAGCAAAATTCCAAAAATGCCAACAACTTAAAATATCGACCAAGGTTGACTCAAAGATCAAAATTACATAAATAAATCATTTTTTCCAATAGCAAACCAAAAACAGTTTGGAGGCTCGCCAGGTAAGATGACCGAAGTCTCGTCAGAGTAAAATTAAAATCAAAATGGAGTCTCAAACAAACACAAGACGAAACAAAAAATATTCCTCAGGGTCTATACGCACCCAAAACCCCCACATGCAACCAATGAATGGGCCCTAATAGCCAAGCACAGTCACTGGAGTTGGAATTAAACTCGCCAAAAAAAGAGAAGTTTCAAAATAAGTTAAGAAACTGTAAAATCTTCAGTGAGATGGTGGAAGAATATTACCTGGAAGGTAAAGGAGAATGGGGAAGAAAAAATGATCTTTAAAAAATGCTTGGAAGCACATAAACTAAGGGCTAAAGATCTGGTTCAAAAAAGATGGCGCGCTGAAGAAATGAATTCAGGAAGAAGAAAGGTTTGAAAAATAAACCGTTTTATATGCTCGTAATTATTTGTGCACGCTTTACAAAGTGGCACAGAGTTTCCAATAACCCTCATCATAACAAGCGCAAAACCCTAAGCGCCTAATCCGTCATTCACACCTTGATTGGGTACAGCCCTATAGGAAGTGTGACAATTGTTAATTTAAGTTGCCACTCACCTGATGGATGCCATGTGTCCTCCTAATAGTCATCAACAGTGTCGCCAAATGATATAACATAATTACCCCTCTGCCTCATCCAGATGTTAGTGACTAAGGGCTAGGGATGATTGATATGCCAAATATTACCTCGTCTAAGATCATAAGCCTCGCCCACAACTGACCATCACCATTTGTCCTGAAAAGAGAAGTTTCAACTCGACCTATACTAACTCGAATGACTCAGCCTCGACCCTCAGTAGCTATCCAACACGAGCTATCTACATTATTCTTGAATCTTGAGTATCCTCGGCCTTGGCCTCACCCAAGCTGACGAAGATAGGACGAGCCTGGATAATATGACAGGTGTCATTCCACAGCGGTTCAAAGGTCTATAATTTTAGCCTCGACCACTAGGGTCGGCCAAGGTCACATTACTGACAGGGCGTGTGCATTGGGAGACGTGTGGAGATGTGCGCGTTGATATGCAACACACGTGAGGTAAGACCATTATACCCATACCATTTCCTCACGTGAGAGAATATTTAATCATCTTGACCTACATGTGACGAAGACAACTGACTTCTCCCTATTGGCTGGGAACATTCTGCTCATGCTTGATGCATGTCTAAGGGTGCAATACACACCCAGGACACTATAAATACATATCATCTTCTTCATTTTAAAGGAAGGGAATCATTCAAACCCTATATAAAACTCTGCTCATTTGTATACAAAAGAGAGAGAGAAAGAAAGCTTACGTTGTAACTAGGCCAGTAGAGCCATATTTACTAGTGAATTTCACTCACAAAGACACAGTGGACGTAGGCCTAGGCCAAACCACTTAAATTCAGGTGTTCATCCTCTTCACCTCATATCCTTCTCTATTAATATACAGTGTGATTATTTCCATTATTATATACATATTCGAGCTTCTTATTTCTGTGACCTGGTGGTAGGATTTCTAGTATCATCAATCTGGCACCGTTTGTGGGAACAAGAAGTATCATCAGTTTGGCACCATCAATGGCACCATCTTCGGCGTTCATGACCCTTCTTGTGGTTGCTAGCATCTCGGCCATGGACTTGGGAGGGTCTTTAGCAAGCTTCTAGAGTAACTTCCCCTTCTAGAGTCCTCCGATGAGGGCTATCATAGCTGTATTATCTTCCTAATATTCAACCTCCAATTTTTCTTTGCTGAATCTAGAAATGTAATCTCTTATGCAGTAATTATTGCCTTTCTTGACGTACAACAGATGAGTGGTCTTCTTCTGAGGTCTTACCCCAAAACAGACATTGTGAATAAATCGTTCTGCCAAGCCCTTAAAGTTCTCAATAGAATTCTTTGGAAGAGAGGTAAACCAAATATGTACAGCTCCCGTTAAAGTTCCAGAAAAGGCCCAGCACTTCATCTCATCTGGGATTGAATAAATGTCTTCCGTATATTGGTACAGCTCAATATGATGCACAGGGTTGGTACTACCATCATACTTGGGAGACACTGTAGGTTGTTTGAACTTGGCTAGGGTTACGAAGTTCACTATCTTTGCCAGAAATAGGGAGCCCTGTGAGAACCCTCTTTGTGGTGGGTCTCTGCTTTTAATGAGGTCCCCTATTTTTTTTTTGGATGTTGATCGGAATAGTTCCATATCTTTGCAGCATTGGCTTGGCTGAGGTTGTCCCCTGCCACCTCCAAGGGGTGAAGTGAGGGTTCCCCAGCCGCTGCACAACATCGGTTGTTGACCTCTTGACCACAGTCTTGGCCTTGATGAGGTCATCCATTATGAGGATGATATTCACCATCTCCCCTTTAAGAGCCAGCAAAACTTCGTGACCAGGATAGCCTCTATCTTAGGTCATTTACTGGCCAATCCTTTCAAAGGCTTACCCTCTACTCAAGCGATCAAAAGCTAATCCTCTTTGTTGGGCACCCCCTCTCTTCTACCTCTGCAACCTCTGCTCTACTGGATAGGATGTACCGTATTATTCAAAACCTCATACGACTCCTAGATGTCTTTTAGAGCATCCTCTGCCTCCATATAGTCATACCTATCCTCAGGGTAAGGGTTTCCTTACCTCCCTAGACGTAAATGCCTAGGGTCAGCAACGTCCCTCCTCCATTAAGGGGTAGGTTGGTCTTTTTGCGATGCATGGGGTGGTCCTCTGGCTTCAGGATGGGGTTGAACAGCTGTCGAAATAACCATCTCTGGTGAGACCCTAGGTGGCCTCATCATATTTTGACTGAGCTTTGCAAATTTCTCCTTTATTTCTTGCTATGTTGCAGCTAAGGACCTCAAGGCTGCCGCCACCTCAGCCATTTCTAACTAGGGTGGGGCCTGGATGGAGCTGGGTCCTCTATCACCAGATAGTAAAGGAGGTAGTGGTAACTCCGGTGTGATATGTTGAGGCTAAAGAGCTTGTGATGAAAATAAGAGAGCTTAAATACCTCAAAGGACCTCTTTTAATAGTGAAACAGCTTCACACGATGGGTGATGCCTAGTTCACCACCAAAGTCTCCGATGGGGTTAAGTTAGGAAAGGAAGAAGTACGTCTTCTCATTCCCACAAACAAAGCCAAAATGATGATGCAGTAATCAACACCACCAGCTATGGTGTTGACAAGCTCAAGCAAGTGATAACAATGGTAGCACAGGAGAATATAAGTGTATATGTAAAATGAGATGAGGAAAAGAGGATGAACACTAATATATAAGTGGTTCATCCAATTATTCCTACATCTACTGTGCAAGTGAGTGAGTGATTTCAGTAAAATAAGGCACTAACGGCCATGGATACAATCTCTCAAGATTTCTCTATCTACTGTGTAAATTGACAGAGTTTTTGCTAGCCTTGTAATTCTTGATCCTTTACAATGTTAAGGATGACCTTAATTTATAGTGCTTAGCAGTTGTAATGTACCCCCAAGCATGCAATGTGCATGTGCATGGAGATCCAACCAGTGCAAGGATGACACCTGGCTGATCTCAACTAAGTAATGATGACCTCAATAATCCCTCACGTGGAGGGAATGATTCAGTTATAATAGATTCATCCACGTGATCCAATCCATACATGTTCGTGTAGATGCTCGACTATCTTTGCTTAGTACCAGCCTCATCCTGGATGAGTATGAGGTTGGTGAAGTATGACACTTGCCTTATCTACAAATTACATAATGACCTTGGCTGGGATGCCAACCGAGGTTAGATATCTGGAAAATTGTCCAGGGCTGATATTGTCTTGACACTTGATGCTGAGCCTATGAGGCTTTATTGATATTAGGTGAAACTTTTAACGTCGACTGTGGTCGATGTTGATGTTGATGATAATGGATAACCCATGTCCATAGAGACCTCGATTGATGCCCAATCGTAGTGATACTTGCAATATTGGTTATGGCCGACCTGATGGATGGTTGACTGCATGAGTCATACAGACCTCAATTGATGCCCAATCGTGGTGATACTTGCAATGTCGATTGTGGTGAAACAGATGGATGGCTGACCGTATGAGTCATACATACTTCGGTCGATGCGCAATCGTGGTGATATTTGTAATGTTGATTGTGGCCGACCTGATGAAGGATGACATCGCTGATGGGTAATCCTAAGCTCTTATTACCTCGATCGTCATACAGGCTGAGGCCATTATATTGGTTGAGGTTAGTGTCTCTGAGCTGGTAGATGAATTTTGGGCATATCAATCACCCCTAGCCCTTAGTTACCTATGTGGATAGGTAACTAATGGGTATGTATGTTCGAGGCTGTATTTCCTTATGTGCCAATATCTCCTTGACATGTGTTAACTCCTGAAGTGCGTAGTGTGCCTGACCATGTGTAAATGATGCTGATTATTTTTTGGGCTCCCAAGGCAATGATGGGCCTTAGGATGCATGCAAACTGAATTGTGGGTTTAAACCCTTCTCCTTCTTCATTACTTTTATTTTCCTGCCTGTGCTCTCTACGCTTTCTCTATCTTCAAGAGCTCAATTGTTGTTGGGTTTGTGGATTTCCTTATTCTCGATCTTCATATCCTTTATTTCTTACTCCTTTGGGTATCATTTTTATCTTTCCTTTCCATTTTTAGTCCTATATTTCAATTTTTTGCATTTTTCGGTGGTAGTTTAGGTTTTTCTGTTATAGTTTAATGATTTCTCGATGACTATTTGAATTTTTTGGTGAACTTATTCTTGGTTCTTCTTGGTTTGAAATCTTTCAGAATCCAAGTTTGATCTTTACTTCAAGTTGTGCCTAGTTGTTTATTTATGGTTTAGAGTCCCAAGTGTAGGGTCGTCTGACTTACGCTCAGACCTCTATACAAGCTTATAGAAGATTTCCCTTCTCTTAGAGAGAAGACCTTTGCAAAAATTAGACAGATAAAGGTAGCCCAAGAGGAAGCTCGTAGGGCTGAGGCCTTCCCCCTCAGACCTATCTTCCCTCCACCCCTGAAGGTGATTTACCCTGAGACAGCTGAGCTTACTGAGCCAGTTGAAGATCCAATTGACCCTTCTCCCATGTCTGAGTCTGAGTCATATTCTTCAGACCCTATATCTGTAGACTCATTCCAAGAGGCTATGGACTTATCTATTAGGAAAGATCAAGCCCCTGATTAGGGCAAGGTCCAAAGTCGTTCTTCGTCCCATAATGGTGCTAGTATCTCACAGACTTATTTTGATGTCTAGATTGTGGGGTTGAGTGTGGCTATTCCACCACCCATTAATTTTATCCCTATATCAGCTGCTACCATGGCTGAGTTCACTCAGAGGTTTCCCAATGGTGTCCCTTCACCTGCCTAGGATGGCGTTACTAGGGATGAATATGATGGTCATGAGAGTGATGTTAATATCTCAAAGGAAGCGTAGATAGAGATATCTATCACTGAGTATGACCTCTTAGACTTTGGGCACCTCTATTCAATAGGTCCCTCCATTAACCTTAGGATACATGTGAGAGGTGAGAGGGCCTTTGATGGTCGACATGGGGAGATCTATGTGTACGAGTAGATGTTTAAGTTGGGATTCCGTCTTCCCATCCATCCTTCGATTAGAGCCATATTTTCCCATACCAACCTATCCCCCTCACAATTATCCCTCAATGCTTGGAGGGTCATGATTGGGGCTATCAACCTTTTGAGGGAAGACCACCACTCAGACCTTTCTGCTAGGGTCTTCATTGGATGCTACGTCCCATCCTATGCAAAAAACCACCCCAGCTACTACCACATCCTAGCTAGGAAGTTAGATAAGAAGATGTTGTTGGTTACCCAGACATTAAACCACAACCTGAAACTATGGTATTTCTTTACCTCAGGGGCATGGGAATTTGGTCCTTGTGCTGCCTCTTCATCGTTGGAGATGAGGACACATTATAGGTGGGGTAAGGTGTCACTTGATTCCAAGGCCGACCCTGGGCTTAGTTAGGATAACTTACAAAAGGTTAAGGATCTTCAAGATCAGGGGGATCACGATTGGTTAGTCAAGAACGAACATATGATGACCCCCTATTACCTCTCTGAGACTGGCCTGGGGGGAAGTCCTTTAACCAAGCTTCGTAAGTATTATTTTTTATAAGATGTACCTCTGAGTTTTCACATCTCTTCTTTACTGACTCAGATGTTTCTTTTTTTAGAACGCCCAGAAGGCATCTCTGACGAGCTCTGGAAGATGTCTGCCCCAAGCATTGTTAAGCTGATGAAGAAAGCAGGGCATAATGTAGCCCCTCCTCCACCCAAGTAGAACTTAGGCACGTCTAAGGCCGACGTTACAAAGAAGATAAATTCGACCACTGACTCGGAGGATCAGAGGCTAAGAAAAAATAAAAAGGGAGATCGTGCCATCCCTATCTCAATAGACGATGCTCTGGCTGCTTGTGTGGCCCAGCTAAAGATCAACGATAGTTTGATAGGCCACAGTTTGAAGGCAATGGATGCCATCGGCTCTGTAATGATCAACATAGAGAAGTATTTCCTATTCTCCCTGGATACCCCTTTGCTGGCCGAGTTTAGCCTTCATAAGTCAATTCAGGTACCAACTTCTGCTTTTTTTTTTCTATTTCAAGTGTAACCTCGGCTTAGATTTAGGATAAAACTTGAACTCATACATCTGACTTTTTATTGCAGGGCATTCGGTCCATGAGCCAATTTGTTGATTGGACTCTGAGGAAGATGCCCCTTATTGAGAAGGGAAGAGAAGCCCTGAAGGTCCAAGCCTCCTTGAACGCTGAAGTTGAGCGTCTGAAGGAGGAACTTAAAGAGGATGACAAGATGATCAAGAAGAGGTATAGGGACATCTCCGCCCTCAAGAAGGGCAATGAAGTTTCCCTAAAGGCCAAAGATGAGGCCCTTCAGTCCAAGGTTGATGTTGCAGTCAAAGTCTCACTGTAGAATGCCTCAGAGAAGATCCTTATAGATTATAAGGTTTCTGATGAGTTCATCAGCTTCGACTTTGAATACCTTGAAAGAGATATTAAATCAACTGGGAAGTGGGCAACTTATAAGGAATAGGAGTCAGGGAGCTTATCTGCCTCAGACTTTACCGGTCTAGGCTTTTGCGACCCTCGTTTTGCTCAGGCCTTGCAATAGGTTGAGGATGAAGGTGTTGCTCCTACAGAAACTGCTCCTTTGGAGGTTACTGAAACAGAAGAGGCCATTCATCAGGACGACGCTATAGAGGTGACTAACGTCGGCCAAGAGGACACTATTCTAGTTGCAGATACTTAGGCCTTTCTATGTGAAGCTTTTAATTTATAACTTTAGCCTATTTTTGCCTGTAATTGTTCTAAACTCTAATGGATCTTCAGCATATTTGATTTGTAAATCTGAATACTTACAGTTAATATCATCTTCTTGAGAGGATTTTGCTTCTTTTAATGAATGCCTTCTCTCGTATGTTGTTTTAAAGTATGATGTCATCATAATACGATGTTTACCACATAATTTTCACCAAATAATGTTTATCCTCATAAATTGTCACCAAATTAATGATGTTTAAGGTCTGAGGTCATCATAAAATGATGTTTACCTCATATCGTGTCACCAAATTAATGATGTAAAAGGTCAGAGGTTACCATAATAAGATGTTTTCCCTCATAAATATCACCAAATTAATAATGTTTAAGGTCTGAGGTCATGAAATTATGATGTTACCCTCATAAATATCACCAAATTAATGATGTTTAAGGTTTGAGGTCATCAAATTATGATGTTAACCTCATTCTGTGGCACAAAATTAATGATGTTTAAGGCCAGAGGCCACCAGTATATGGTGTTTACCCTCATAAATATCACCAAATTAATGATGTTTAAGGGCCGAGGTCAACAAATTACGATCTTAACCTCATACTGTGTCACCCAATTAATGATGTTAAAGGTACGAGGTCACCAAATCATGATGTTAATGTCATTCTATATCACCAAATTAATGATGTTTATGGTCTGAGGTCACCAGCATATGGTGTTTACCGTCATAAATATCACCAAATTAATTATGTTTATGGCCTGAGGTCATCAAATTATAATGCTTACGTCATAATTTTCACTAAATAATGTTTATCCTCATAAATTATCACCAAATTAATGATGTTTAAGGTCTGAGGTTATCATATAATGATGTTTACCTCATACCGTGTCACCAAATTAATGACGTTAAAGGCCTGAGGTCACCATAATAAGATGCTTACCCTAATAAATATCACCAAATTAATGATGCTTAAGGTCTGAGGTCATCAAATTATGATGTTACTCTCATAAATATCAACAAATTAATGATGTTTAAGGCCCGAGGTCATCAAATTATGATGTTAACCTCATACTGTGTCACCAAATTAATGATGTTAAAGGTCTGAGGTCACCATAGTAAGATGTTTACCCTCATATATATCACCAAATTAATGATGTTTAAGGTCCGAGGTCATCAAATTATGATGTTACCCTCATAAATATCACCAAATTAATGATGTTTAAGGTCTGAGGTCATCAAATTATGATGTTGACCTCATACTGTATCACCAAATTAATGAAGTTAAAGGTATGAGGTCACCAAATCATGATGTTAACCTCATACTATATCACCAAATCAATGATGTTTAAGGTTAGAGGTCATCAAATTATGGTGTTTACCTCACAATTTTCACCAAACAATGTTTATCCTCTATTTTTTCACCAAATTAATGATGTTTAAGGTCTGTGGTCATCATAAAATGATTTTAACCTCATACTGTGTCACCAAATTAATGATGTTAAAGGTCTGAGGTCACTATAATAAGATGTTTGCACTTATAAATATCACAAAATTAGTGATGTTTACGGTCTGAGGTCATCAAACTATGATGTTAACCTCATAAATACCATCAAATTAATGATGTTTAAGGTCCGAGGTCATCAAATTATGACGTTAACCTCATACCGTGTCACCAAATTAATGTTGTTAAAGGTCTGAGGTCACCATAGTAAGATGTTTACCCTCATAAATATCACCAAATTAATGATGTTTAAGGTCCGAGATCACCAGAATATGGTCTTTACCCTCATAAATATCACCAAATTAATGGTATTTAAGCATAATGAAACATTATTGACGCATGAACTTCTCTTCTCATTAATATCCTCTTCGTAAAAGGATACATGTATTACAATGAAATAACTGCACCATCATATGTAATACTTCTTCAAGTGATCAACGTTCCATGGATTGGAGAAAGGTTCCCCTTTGAGATTTTACAACCGGTAGGTACCAGTACAACATCATCGACTACTTTGTAAGGACCATGCCAGTTTGGGTGGATCTTATTTTATTTTTGAAACATCTTCGTCAGCACTAGGTTTCCCATAACTATAGGTCTTGATTTCATCCTTTGATTGTAGAATTTTTCCATTCTCTGCTGTAGGTTGCCTGTCTGATCTCCGCATCTTCCCTTCTCTTTTCAATTAGATCCAAGATAATTCTTCTTTCTTCCCCATTCCTTTCAGGATCATAGGTCCTAACTTTGTGGGTTGGGAGTCCTACTTTTATAGGTATGACGGCTTTTGAGCCATGGGCTAACATAAATGGAGTTTCCCCCGTTGGTGTCCTTATTGTTGTTCAGTAGGCCCATAACACTGCATAAGCCTCTTATGTCCATCTCCCTTTGGATTTTTCCAACCTCTTATTAATCCCATCAAGGATTTATCGATTCGTGACTACAGTCTGACCATTAGCCTGAGGTCGGCCAGGAAAAGAGAAGAACTGCTTGATCTCGACTCTCTCGCAGTATTTCTCTAAGGAAGCATTCTTGAACTACGTTTCGTTATCTGGGATGAGGGTGTCTGGGAGACCGTATCTGCATATGATGTTCATCCAGATGAACTTATTGGAAGGTCTTCTGCTCAGTGATAGTGATCATGGGCTCAGCCTCTACCTAGTTGGAGAAGTAATCAATTTATACTATCAGAAATTGATAGTTGTTCACAACCTTTGGCAACGGTCAGTCAATCCCTGATACTACAAATGGCCAAGGAGAACTAATTGACATCTTAGGTTGATGAAGTTGATGAGGGATAGTGGAGAATCTTTGGCACTTGTCACACCTCTTCACATAAGCAACTTCATCTTGGGCCAAGGTCGGCCACCAGTATCCCTGCGTAATTATCCTCTTGTCCAAAGGTTTTCCTCCTATGTGACAGGAGCAAGAACCCTTGTGTACATCTTACAGGATATGGGGGACCTCAGTGGGATGGACACATATGAGGAGAGGTAATAGGAATCCTTTTTTTATAAAGGACATCTCCTATTATTGATAACTTGACAACTCTGTACCTCAACTTTCTCATTTCTAACTTTAATTCTGGTAGCTCTCCATGTCTGATATATCTGATAAGGGGGTGACGTGACTAAGATTGTGTCTCATAAGTGCATACTCTCTAGGATCAAGTCCAAGCTTGTCGCTCAAGTAATAATCCGATAAGTCCGGCATCGATCCTCGGGGAAATAGAACAATAGAGTTGTGGCGATGTTGGACAGACGAAGGAAACCTAACTTTGACTCTAAAAAGAAAAGAAACGATGATTTGATTGGAAGGATAAATACAACTATATGCAATTGTGAAATAATGAAAGAAATGCAACTAATCTAAATTACCTAAAATACTAACGATGAATGATTTAAAACTCGAACTATATGATAAAGAAAACTGGACGGGAACACAATCCATCAATGCTAGTGTACTGATCCTATAAAACTAATCGTAAATTTAAGTTATTAATTAGACCCAGAATTTAGTACTCCCAAGCATTATGTATATGAGGTTCAATCCCGCACCATACTTAATCAGAGGACGAGTAAATCGGTATTGTGATAGTCACATTCGAATTACATTCTGAAGCATCCCAATTACCCTGAAGCAAACGATATCCAAAGATCTATAATTGTTCCATTTCTACGCAATACGATCGTAATAAATCATTAAATTTAGAGGACTTATTTTATACACATGCAACTACCACATTAGGTTGAGTTCATGCATCCCGATCCTTAAAAACCTAGCCTACCATGATGAAATTAATGAAAATGATTGTTGAATTGCAAGAAATTATGATTAAACTAAGGGAGAATTGAAGAATGATGTAGAAGGAAGATTAGACAACAGAAATATAATCAACCAACTTATGAAATCACTAAAATCATCAACTAAAATTACTTGTAATCACAGAAATCTGAACAAACTTTAATCTTGGAATTAAAATGGCACTAGATCTTCACACTAGGGTTTTGTAGCAACTTTCTCTCTCTAACTACCTCTAAAAGTTATTAACTGAAAAGAAGGGAAAATTACATGAATTTTCTGCCGCTTAAAATGATAATAAATTGGGTTTTAATACCATACAAGACTCCAAGAGTTTTAGCTTAACCAGGACTCTCCACTGGAGGAAGAGTGAAAAACCAAAACTGCGACAGTCGGACCGATCCGGTTGTCCTTCGATTCGGTTCGACTTGGATCTGGATCGGTTCTTTTCTTTTATGCCCGAATGGGTCCGTTATGGATCAATTCATTTAATTTACCTCAACTTTGATCCGTCTTCGGTCTGGAGTTCACTGGAACTTTGCATTTCGGATCGGTCCGATTATTCTTTGACTTTTTTTTCTATCTTTGACTTCTCATAACTTTCACACCGGAACTCCAATTGAGGTACCGTTTCTTCCTATGTACTTGTAAACTTTATTTCTTCAACTTTTCTTTAGATGCCTCATCCTAATTCAGGGTAACAATTACAACTTTTCCTATTGACTTTCCTTCTTTTCTTTCTCTATTCTTCCGATTTCTTTCTTTCTTTATTGACATCAAATACCTATAAAATTAATACGAAATACCAGAAACTCAGGGTACTCATTAGAATAATTTAGTAGCAATATTATGAGGTAAAATCAAATCGATTACGTTGTTCGAGGTGCTAAAAGTAACTAAATTAAAGTGGTAAATTTGGAAGAATTTATGCCTAATCAAATCCCCCTAACTTAGAACTTTGCGCATCTCGAGCAATGTAAAAGAATCCTAGCAAGGATCAAATCTTGAAAATCATTTTATTGGGATAGAATACCTTTTTCACGGGAAAGCGATTGCATTTAGCGTATGTAATAAGCCTTTAAACCCCTAGGTCACCCTAGTAGGACGAGTTGTGTCTTGTGAGGGTTTGCAGAGAAGATACCCACAAAATTCAACTCAAAGAAAATTCAAAATACACAAAAATTGTATAATTCATACTTTCCCAGAAAATACTCATCATCAAGCCATGTTGAAGAGTCTCAAATCATAGTGTGTGTGTGTGGATCTAGAAATTTAACCACAGATTTTCACTGATTGACCATGACGTTACTTATCTCAAAATTCATTTTGATTTCAAAATTTCACGGAATGCTCTCACAAATGAATCACTCCGAATGTGGCTATTCTCTCTGTGTGCGTGATTGATAAGAGTAAATGTAGTGGAACCAAGTTCACGCACATAAGTAGAAAGATGGAAATTTATGGTAACTGGATCTCATCAACGGAATACGGTTTAGAAACTGGAAACATTGCCTCTTATACATGTGTTTGATCTCTTTTATTATCTTTTTGTATTTTATCTCTTCACGCAGCAACCAATTTAGCAATTTTGGACTTAGTTAGGACTTTTACGGGTTGAAGGTGTATTGGGTAATATGAAAATGGTCGGGGAAACTAGAATTGGAAAGTGTTCCTATGATGTCCATTTCTGCTTTTTCCGAGCTATTGCTCATTTTCTCTTATTTTTCTATTTTTCACTCCTTTCTTTTCTTGATAATTTTGTTGAGAATTTCTATTCTTTTCTTTCCCCTTCTTATGCACTTTTCAGACTTTATTTGATGAATATTCAATTTTCACAATTCCGGAATAATTGGATTTTTTGGTTTGTCAAATGAAAGGAAAAATTTATTCGTCTCAATTTGAGTTATAAAAGGGATAATTTTTCGCTACTTTTTCCGGCCAATATTTTTGGGTGACAAACGAGGGCCTACTTGATTGTCCAAATTACTAATTGCGTTACCATATGCGTTTCGAGATGAATTAAGTTTAGAGATCAATTTTAGCACGTTTTTCAAGGCAATATCACACATATTTTTTATAACCGATCAAAATGAAAGGACTGAGATCCTCGATGACTTTTTAGACGCTGAAAATAACTTTTAGTTAATAATTAACTCGGATTGATTTATAATTTTCACAAAGATGAAAGGCTCGAATCTCATCGGGATTGTTAATCTCCACATTTATTCGTTAAGTCGTCTACATTCGCGCAATTTCCATCTTTGGTCAATTTAGTCCTTGTGCATTGTGTTTTTACAAATTGAGACTTAAAACCGACTCTTAATTATATTTTTGAAAGATTTGAATTCCAATTTTTATTTATTTCGAACAAAAAATATTTTTGGATATTTTAAGATTTTATTATTTTTTTGAAATTTTTGTGCATTTTTAAAAATTTGTGAAGTTTTAGAAATACGCACTTATGACCCCCCATAACATAGACTTTTGCATTGTCCTCAAGCAAAAAATGACTAAAATCTAACTCAAAGAGAATTAAAAGTGCGAAAAAATAAAACAAACAAATATTTAAAATGCATAAAGACACTAAATGACATTAATACATGACTCAATAATACAATAAAAATAACCCCACACGTGTCGGGGGTGCGACGACCTATCTCTCGCTCCTACCAACTCAACCGATCCCACTCACAGAATTCGATGCTCTCCTTGTTTCTCCCGTCCTAGGATTATAAACCAACAATCGGAATAAGTTGGGACCTCGCCCATAGATAAAGGAAAGGCTGGGAGGCTTATCGTGACTAATCGAAAAGGGATCCTCATGATGTTGACTCAAAGCGTGGCTTGCGTGCGCTGACTCGTAGGGAAAACCTAGGTTTCTTTTAATTTTTAGGATGCATGGGTCGGGATCTAAGTAAGACAAAACATAACTTTTCTCGTCAATCGGTTCAGGGACCTCAAGTGGTATGGGTGGATGGTCACAACGAAGGAATTCATAAATTTTTTATTTCCATTCACTTTAGTCTAAGCGACTACAAGAGTCCAATAGGGATTGGACTTCAACAGTAAGGCTTTCATCCACTTGTCCAAAATCTTTTTCAAAATCTTCCATGGTCATGTCCATTAGATCTCTCTCTCTCGAGTATTTCCTACATCCTCGCTTACTCGCTCGATCTCTAACTCCACTATTTTTCTCTCCTCTAAGTCGGTGTACGCTCCCATACTCTTATTGCTCGATATTAAGTACGTCCCTAGGGCATCTCCACAATATTTATCCTCAAAGTGCTCCTCTACGATCTCATGGATTAGGCCCACCGCGTGAAGATCATCTTCATTCCCTGTATGTTGGGCTATATGGAAGATGTTATTCTCTAAGGTCATATTCCCAAAGGTGAGTTGCATCTTCCCATTTTGATTATTGATTATTGCGTTAGTCGTAGCTAAGAATGGGCGCCCGAGGATGATGGGAACATGATTGCTTGAGGCTAAGGAGGGTTCGGTGTCCAAAATGACAAAGTCTATCGGGAAGTAGAAAGTGTCAAATTGGATAATCACATCCTCTACTATACCACGTGGCATCTTCACGGTTCGATCTGCCAATTGGAGAGTGATCTTTATGGGCTTGAGGTAGTCCAGATCAAGTTACCTATAGATGGAGTAAGGGAGGATATTGACACTTGCTCCCAAGTCAAGTAAAGCTTTTTCGATTTTATTTCCTCCAATGATGCAGGAAATGGTGGGTGCATCGGGATCCTTAAATTTTTGTGGGAGGTCATTAAGTAGAATGGAGCTCACGTTCTGTGCTAGAATTACATTTTTCTTTACCTTCACCCTCCTACTCTTCACTGTTAACAAGTCCTTGATGACTTTTGCATAAGATGGAATCTGCTTAATGGCATCAAGGAAAGGTAAATTTAGCTTTACTTGCTTTAGCACGTCTAGCACTTCATCACGGGAGTTTCCTTTGTGGGAAGGAATCAACCTTTGAGGAAATGGTTCCGAGGAGTTTGGTTTTACTACTAACTCGGTCTCACTAGTGTCTTCTTTATCCATCTCTTTGAAGGGGACATCTTCGGCCTCTTTCGTGCCGGGAGAAATCTCCTTATATTTAGGAATGTCTTGTGTGGGAGGCGATAAGTCAACTACTCTCCCACTACGTAGAGTGGTAATCGCACTACATTGATCAGGTGGGTCATGGGGTGTGGAGCTAACACTAGTTTAACCTTGGAGAGGTCTTTTGACCCTAGGAAGGAAACTTTCCCTTCTCTTGGATGCTCAATGATGATTGAATCCTTCAAATGTTCGCATTCATATCATTGATCATGCGCTCATGCCTAGCATTAGTTGCATTATGGGTATTGATAAAGTGGTTAATCGTATCCTCTAGATTTCTCAGTGGTGTAGTGATATATGGTCCTTGAGGTGGTGGTGCTTGGACATGTCCTTGCATGTGTGGAGCTAGTTGAAAGAGCGGTGGTGGAGGAGGGGAAACATGTGAATTAGGATTCATCATAACACGTTGTTGCCCATAGCTAAAACCATAATGGTTTTTCCATGAAGGGTTGTAACAATTCCCGTGCGGTGCACCAAAATTACCCTTGAATCCTCCTATACCACTTGTTCTTGAAGCATAACTTTATTGGTGGGTATGGTCGGGCATTCCCCAGTTGAATGAACCGCCTCACAAATCGTACACACCTTCTCGACGGGGTTTGGGATGGATCCAGTTAGTCCTCTTCCATATACTTTAAGCAGGTCTCGTATCCCTTTCTCAATCACATCGAGTCGATAGTCCGCCATAGAATTATTTTCTACGTGAAATAGGCCAGACGCCGATGGAGTGGTTATCACTTGCCATTTTTGATTTTGATCATTAGGTTCAGATGTATCCCAGTATTGGGTAGTCTCAGCAACATACCTCAGGTGAAGCTCAGCATCGTTGGCATCTAAGTCAACAAATGGACCATCGCACATGGTTTCAACGAGTTTCTTGGAATTAATGTTCATCCCATTATGGATGAAGGAAATGATTTGCGTTTTATCAAAACCATGATAGGGACATGAAGTAATTAACTCATTGAAATGCTCGTAGCATCTATCAAATGACTCATTTTCTAATTATAGAAAATTTTGATTTTGAAACTTAATGGAGTTCGTTCGATGTGGAGGAAAGAATTTCTTGAAAAATTTAAATTATAGCTCGTTCCATGATGAAATCGAATTTGGAGGTAAAGCCCATAGCCATATCGTAGCCTTATCCTTTAGCGAGAATGGAAAGAGTTTAAGGTGGAGCACATCTTTTGTGCAAGTTTGACTACTGAGAGTCTTGCATGCCTCCTCAAATTCCATAATATGGGCATATGAATTTTCTGAATCCATTCCATGGTAAGTGGGAAGTATCTGGATCATACCATTCCTAAAAAAAAAAATCCCTGCATTATATGGGAGTAAAATGCATCTCGGAGTGACAATGCGCTCGGGATATAAGACGTCTCTAAAAGGTCGATATGGGGCCTCTTCCTCACCGACGGCTGCACTATCGTGTTGAGACATATTTCTCTCACTCAAAGGCTCTGTCTCCTCACTAAGTATGCTTGGTGCGTGCTCTGAAGTGTGTCCTAAGAGGGAAAATGGAGTGTTATTTGCAATTGAGTGTCACAGTTTGGGATGTGGAACCCATAATTGTGTAGCGTTAGGAGTGTGAGGGCTATCAGGGTCGTACTCAACTATTGGATTTTCATGAATGTGGGTTGGAGTATTATGGGGAGTTAAAGTGAGTTCATAATTTTGCATTAACTGGCTTATGAGAGATGATGATGAATATTTTTGTGTTTTTTCAAATTTTTATATGTTTTTGGATTTTTGGAAAATTTTGGTCAAACTTTTTGATTGAATTGATCTAATCCTAGTCTACCTAAATCCTCGGCAACGGTGCCAAAAACTTGATGCAAATAAGAATGTGTCTCATAAGTGCATACTCTCTAGGCTCAAGTCCAAGCTTGTCGCTCAAGTAATAATCCGATAAGTTCGATATAAATCCTTGGGGAAATAGAACAATAGAGTTGTGACGATGTTGGACAGACGACGGAAACCTAACTTTGACTCTAAAAAGAAAAGAAACAATGATTTGATTGGCCGGATAGCTACAACTATATGCAATTGTGAAATAATGAAAGAAATGCAACTAATCTAAATTACCTAAAATACTAACGATGAATGATTTAAAACTCGAACTACATGATGAAGAAAACAGGATGGGAACAAAATCCCTCAACCCTAGTGTATTGGTGGTATAAAAGTAATCGTAAATTTATGTGATTAATTAGACCCAAAATTTAGTACTCCCAAGCATTACGTATATGAGGTTCAAGCCCGAACCATACTTAATCAGAGGATGAGTAAATAGGTATTGTGATAGTCACATTCGAATTGCATTCTGAAGCATCCCAGTTACCCTAAAGCAAACGAGATCCAAAGATCTAAAATTTTTGCGTTTCTAAGCAATACGATCATAATAAATCATTAAATTTAGGGGACTAATTTTATACACATGCAACTACCACATCAGGTTGAGTTCATGCATCCCGATCCTTAAAAACCTACCCTACCATGATAAAATTAATGAAAACGATTGTTGAATTATAGGAAATCGTAATTAAACTAAGGGAGAATTGAAGAATGATATAAAAGGAAGATTAGACAGAAGAAAATAATCAACTAACTTACCGAAGCACTGAAAGCATCAACTAAAATTACTTGTAATTACAGAAATCTGAACAAACTTCAATCTTGGAATTAAAATTGCACTAGATCTTCAAACTAGGGTTTTGTAGCAACTTTCTATCTCTAAATACCTCTAAAAGTTTTTCACTGAAAATAAGGGAAAATTATATGAATTTTATTCCGCTTAAAATGATAATAAATCAGGTTTAAATACCCTACAAGACTCCAAGAGTTTTAGCCTAACCAGGACTCTTCATTAGAGGAAGAGTGAAAAACCAAAATTGCGACAGTCGGACCGGTCCGGTTCTTCTTAGGTTCGGTTCTACATGTATCCGGATTGGTTCTTTTCTTTTCTGCCCAGATCGGTCCAATACAGATCGGTTTATTTAATTTTCCTCAACTTTGATCCGTTTTCGGTTTGGCATTCAATGGAACTTTGCATTTCGGATCGGTCTGATCTGGATCAGTTCGATTATTTTTTGACTTTTTCTTCTATCTTTGACTGCTCATACTTGAAGCGACTAAGAATGTGTCTCAGAAGTGCGTAATATCTAGGATCAAGTGCAAACCTGTCACTCAAGTAATAATCTGATAAGTCGGGTATCGGTCCTCAGGGAAATAGGACAACAGAGTTGTGACGATGTAGGACTGACGAAGGAAACCTAACTCTGACTCTAAAAAGAAAGGAAAAGTTGATTTGATTGGTGGGATAACTACAACTATATGTAATTGTGAAATAGTGAGATAAATGCAACTATTATAAATTACCTAAAATACTAACGATGAATTATTTAAACTCGAACTATATGATGAAGAAAATAGGATGGGAACACAATCCCTCAACCCTAGTGTCTTGATGGTATAAAACTAATCGTAAATTTAAGTGATTAATTAGACCCAAAATTTAGTACTCCCAAGCATTACGTATATGAGGTTCAAGCCCACACCATACTTAATCAGAGGATGAGTAAATCGGTATTGTGATAGTCACATTCAAATTGCATTCTGAAGCATCCCGGTTAGCCTGGAGAAAATGAGATCCAAAGATCTACAATTGTCGCGTTTCTACACAATACGGTCGTAATAAATCATTAAATTTAGAGGAGTAATTTTATACACATGCAACTACCACATTAGGTTGAGTTCATGCACCCCGATCCTTAAAAACCTAGCCTACCATGATGAAATTAATGAAAATGATTGTTGAATTTAAGAATGGTGTTGAAGGAAGATTAAATAGAAGAAAGTAATCAACTAAATTACCAAAGCACTAAAAGCATCAACTAAAATTACTTGTAATCACAGAAATCTGAACAAACCTCAATCTTGGAATTAAAATTGCACTAGATCTTCAAACTAGGGTTGTGTAGCAACTTTCTCTCTCTAGCTAGCTCTAAAAGTTTTTAACTGAAAAAAAGGGAAAATTGGATGAATTTTCTGCCGCTTAAAATGATAATAAATCGGTTTTAAATACCCTACAAGACTCCACGAGTTTTAGCTTAACCAAGACTCTTCATTGGAGGAAGAGTGAAAAACTAAAATTGTGACAGTCGGATCGGTCCGGTCCTCCTTCAGTTCGGTTCGGCTTGGATCCGGATCGGTTCTTTTCTTTTCTACCCGAATCGTTCTGATACCGATCGGTTCGTTTAATTTCCCTCAACTTCGATCCATCTTCGGTCTAGGGTTCACCAGAACTTTGCATTTCGGATCGATCCGATCCGGATCTGTCCGAATACTCTTTGACTTTTTCTTCTATCTTTGACTGCTCTTATCTTTCACACCGGAACTTCGATTGAGGTACACTTTCTTCCTATGTACTTGTAAACTTGATATCTTTAACTTTTATTTAAATGACTTATTCCAATTCTGGGTAACAATTATAACTTTGCCCTTTTGACTTTCCTTATTTTCTTTCTCTATTCTTTCGATTTCTTTCTTTCTTTACTGACATCAAATACCTGTAAAATTAGTACAAAATACCAGAAACTTGGGGTACTCGTTAGAATAAATCTGTAGAAAGATTATGAGATAAAATCAAATCGATTAAGTTGTTCAAGGTGATAAAAGTAACTAAATTAAAGGGGTAAATTTAGAAGAATTTATGCCTAATCAGGGCGTCCATCCATGAATCCCCTAGGTTCAGGTTGAGGCAAGGGCCGAAAACGTCTTCTTCCTCAATGGTCGGTTTGAGCAGGATCTTGACTGGTACTATCCTTCTGATGCTTGTCCTTGTTTCTGAGGCCAACCTTACTAGTGAATCTGCACGACTGTTGTCTAACCGAGGTATCCTCTTCATATTTGCTTATGTGAAGCTCCCTAGAATCGTTCTCACCTTCTTCATATATTTATCCATCATTTCATCCTTGGCTTCGTATACTCCCAGGATTTGGTTGACAACTAATCTTGAGTCAATTTGTACTAGGAATTGTCCAACACTAATACCTTTTTCTAATAAGAGGCCTGCTATCAAGGCCTCATACTCTGACTCATTGTTCGATGCTTTGAAGTTGAATCTAAATTCATATTCAATGTCGGTACCAACCGACGCTGACACTATCAGCCCTGCTCCGCTACCACTTTCACAAGAAGACCCATTGACGAAGAGGTTCCAAACATCTTCATTTGAATAAAAGTTCCTCTCTGGTCGTGTCCCTTGCTTGAAGAGGTGCCTATCTTCATCATTCTCAGCTACTCCTTTTCTGGGTCTGCTGGATACAACCTCTTCCGAATTTTGTAAGATGTAACTGTCTGATTCATTTGCAATCTCTGGCCTACTATCAGTCTCAGCCTCTTCCCATGTAAACTCAGCAACAAGTTCTCTGAGTGCCTTCCCTTTGATGGCCATCTTGGTTTGATAAACAACGTCATACTCCCCCAACTCGATGGCCCAGGTCATCAACCTGCCCGACTTCTCAGGCTTGTGGTGGACTTGTCGTAATGGGGAGTCAGTCAGGATGACCATAGAGTGGTCTTGGAAATAGGTCTTCATCTTGTTGAAAGCATGTATCAAGGCGTAGGCTAACTTTTCCATTCGAGGATAATTCTGTTCAGACCCTCGAAGGGCCTTATTATTTAAGTATATCAGCCTCTGTACTCCATCGTCTTCCCATACTATAGTTGCACTTATAGCTGACTCTGACACTTCCAGATAAACGTATAACTTCTCTCTTAGAATGGGCCCAGATAAGAGTAGAGGGGATCCAAGGTAGGATTTTAGCTCCTTAAAGGCTTTGTCACACTCCTCATCCCATTCGAAGGCATTTCTAAGCACTTGTAAAAAATGAAGACACTTGTTTGTAGCTCTAGAGACAAACCTGTTGAGTGGAGTAATTATTCCAGTTAGACTTTGAATGTCTTTTATAGTTCTCGGTGTCTTCATTTAAAGAAGATCTTTGATCTTCTCAAGGTTAGCCTCTATTCCCCTTTGATTGATGATGAACCCAAGAAACTTTCCTTCTCCTACTCCAAAGACACACTTGGTAGGATTGAGCTTCATCCTGTATAAGCCCATGGTGTCAAAAGTCCTCTCTAGGTCAGCCACATGGGTGTCGACCTTCAATCTCTTTATCAAGATATCATCCACGTATACGTCCATGGTTTTTCCAATCTGACTCTCGAACATCTTATTTATAAGACGTTGATAAGTGTCCCCGGCATTCTTCAAGTCGAAGGGCATGACCTTGTATAAATAGGTCCCCTTGTCAGTTATGAATGTTGTCTTATCTCTGTCTTCTGGGTCCATAAAAATATTGTTATACCCTGAGTACGCATCCATGAAGCTCATAAGTTCATGCCCTATTAGGGCACCTTCCATCTGATCAATTCGAGGCAAAGGGAATCTCTCTTTTGGGCAAGACTTGTTCAAATCGGTGAAATCTACTCACATCCTCCGTTTCCCGTTAGCCTTCGACACAATGACGTTGTTAGATAACCACTCATGGTATATGACCTCTCTGATGAACTTGGCCTCTTCTATCTTTTTGACCTCTTCCCTGATGATATCATACTTTTCCCTGGAGTAAACTCTTCGTCTTCGCTTGATTGGCTTGGTTTCTTCTTGCACATTGAGTTTGGGACACATAATCTTAAGATCAATGCCTAGCATATCTACATGGCTCCAAGAAAAGACACTATGCCTCTTCTTTAAAAGCTTTACTAGCTCTTCCTTAATTTTGGGTCTTAAGGCTTTGCTGACTTGGACGTTTTTTTTAGCTCGGCCTCATTGAGGATGATGGATTCTACCTCTCCTGCGGCCTCTCCCTTTCGTTAATTTTGTTTCATCCCCTGGATCAAGTGTATCAATGTTATATGTGGTTGTTACCCTCTTATGGGCCTCTCTCTCTTTTGCTGAGTTGAAGTAGCATTCTCTACCAAGGTCTGGTCACCTTGCACTTCCCCTACCCCATAGGGGGTCGGGTATTTTAGCATTTGGTGGATTTTTGATGGCACGACCTCAAATTCTTTGAGGGCTACTCGTCCTATGATGAGGTTGTAGGTCGAGAAGATGTTTTCATCCATTACAAAAAATTTGATCTTCCGGGTTAACCTCTTAGGCCACTCATCTCGCATTCGAACGTCCATCTCATACATGCCCAACGGATGGACCTTTTCACAGCTGAAGCCATTTAACGAATGATGGTACGGTACAAGCCTAGCTTTGTTGAGGCGTAGGCTCTTGAAACATGGCTAAAAAATTACGTCAACTGAACTTCCCCCATCGAATAGGATTCTCTGCACCTCACATCCATGCACCCTTGTGGTAATTGCTAACGGGTCATTGTGTGGAGCTAGGATACCTTTGAAGTCAAGTTAGGAGAATTCAACTATAATATTATCCATATCTACCTTCTTTCTCTTCTGCTTAGCCTTTGAAGATGCCAAATTCACAACCTCTACATTGGTCACTGACTTAGCCTTTGCCATATGAGATTTACGGTTGGCTACTTCTGAGGCACCCCCTGCTAGTCCTCCATATATGGTGTTAACAACAAATGAGATCATACCAACAATCTTCACAGGGGTATTGTCTTCTTTTGGTGGGAGGTAAGGATTGTCCTCATCATCACCATCTGAGTCATCATCTCTTCTTGCTGGGGAATCTTCTCGACATCTGTCATTTCTCTTCTTTTTAGGGTTATCTCTTCCCCTCTTAAGATCATTATCGTCGACATACTTCCGGATTTCAACATCTTTTCAATCTCATCCTTCAAGGCGAGGCATTTTTCAGTCATATGACCGTAGTCTTGGTGGAACTCACACCATAAATTCTTGTTCCTCTTATGCGGAGGAGCCTTCAGTTTCTCCGGCCATCTCAGGGACCGATCATTTTTTATTTCATTGAGGATGTGCTTGTAGCTCACGGTTAGAGGAGTATAGTGTGCAAACTTATTGTCTATAGACCTCTTTTTCCGTCTTTCTTACTTTGGAATTTCCCGCCGCTACTTCCCTGCTCTTCACCTCATATCCATCTTTGTTGATATACTGTGTGATTATTTCCATTATTATATACCTGTTCGAGCTTCTTATTTCTGTGACATGGTGGTACAATTTCTAGTATCATTAGTCTAGAACCGTTTGTGGGAACGAGAAGTATCATTTGTTTATCACCATTAGTGGAACCATCTTCGGTATTCATAACGCTTCCTGCGGTTGTTAGCATCTCTACCACGGACTTGGGAGGGTCTTTAGTAATATTCCACAGCAACTTCCCATTCTGGAGTCCTTCGATGAGGGTTATCATAGCTATATTCTCTTCATAATATTCAACCTCTAATTTTTCTTTGTTGAATCTAGTAATGTAGTCTCTTAGGCTCTCATTCTTGCCTTGCTTGACGTACAACAGATGAGTGGTCTTCTTCTGAGGTCTTACCCTAAAATAAAAATTATGAATAAACCTTTCAGCCAAACCCTTAAAGTTCCGAACAGAGTTCTTTGGATGAGAGGTAAACCAAATATGTACAGCTCCCGTTAAAGTCCCATAGAAGTCCCGACACCTCATCTCATCTGGGATCGAATAAATATCTACTATAAACTGGTACATCTCAATATGATGCATAGGGTTGGTACTACCATCATACTTGGGAGACATCATAACTTGTTTGAACTTAGCAGGGGTTGGGAAGTTCACTATCTTTACCATAAATGGGGAGCCCTCTAAGAACCCTCTATGTGGTGGGTCTCGACTTTTAATGAGGTCCCCTATCTTCTCTTTAAGATGTTGAAAGGAATCTTTACATGGATTTGCAGAGTCGACTTGGCCGAGGTTATCCCCATCCACCTCCAAGGGGTGAACTGAGGTTTCCCTAGCCACTGCACAACATCGGTTGTTGACCTCTTGACCACAGTCTCGGCCTTGATAAGGTCGGCCATGATGAGGTTGATATTCACCATCTCCCCTCTGAGAGCTAGCAGAACTTCATGACCTGGATAACCTCTGTCTTAGGTCATTAACTGGGATGAGCCTTTCGAAGGATGACCCTCTACTCAAGCAATCAAAAGTTGATCCTCTTTATTAGGCACCCCCTCTCTTCTTCCCCCGCAACCTCTGCTCTACTGGATAGACATACCGTATTATTCAAAACCTCATACGGATCCCATCAGTTTTCTGGATCATCCTCCCTCCATATCTTCATACATATCTTCAGGTCAAGGGTTTTCTTGCCTCCTCAGACGTAAATGCCTAGGGTCAACAATGTCCCTCCTCCATTGAGGTGTAGGTTGGTCTTTTTGCTATGCCTGGGTTGGTCCCCTGGCTTCATAATGGGGTTGAACATCTACTAGAGTAATCATCTCCGGTGAGACCCTAGGTGGCCTCATCCTATTTTGACTGAGCTGTGAAAATTTCTCTTTCATTGATTGCTGTGTTACATCTAAGGAGCTCAAGGCTGCCACCACCTCAGCCATTTCCGATTGGGGTGGTGCCTGGCTAGAATTGGGTCCTCTATACCAGATGGTGGAGTAGGTGGTGGTAACTCCAGTTCCATATGTTGAGGATAAAGATCTTGTGATGAAAATAAGAGAGCTTAAATAACTTAAAGAACCTCTTTCAATGATGAAACAACTTCACACGAAGGGTGATGCTTGGTTCAATACCAGAGTCTACGGTGAGGTTAAGCTAGGAAAGGAAGAAGTACGTCTTCTCGTTCCCAGAGATGGAGTGAAAATGAGGATGTGGTAATCAACACCACCAGCTAAGGTTTTGATAAGCTCAAGCAAGTGATAACAATGGCAGCACATGAGAATATAAGTGTATATGTAGAAGGAGATACGGAGAAAATGATGAACACCAATATGTAAGTGGTTCAGCTAATTAGGCCTACGTCCACTATGCAAGTGAGTGAGTAATGTCATTGGAATAAGGCACTTATGGCCATGGATACAATCTCTCAAGCTTTCTCTCTCTACTATGTAAATTGACAGAGTTTTTGCTAGGGTTGTAATTCTTGATCCTTTACAAGGTTGAGGATGACCTCAAGATATAGTGCTTGGGGGGTGTAATGTACCCCTAAGCATGAAATGTGCATGTGCATGGAGATCGAGCCAGTTCAAGGATGACCTCTAACTGATCTCAACTAAGTAATGATGACCTCAGTATTCCCTCACGTGGAGGGAATGGTTCAGTTATAACAGATTCTTGGACGTGTTCCAAGACATACATGTGCGCGTAAATGCTCGGCTGTCTTTGCTTAGTACCAACCTCGATCTAGATGAGTACAAGGTTGGTGAAGTACGGACCTTGCCTTAGCTGCCGATTATATAATGACCTTGGTTGGGATGCCAACCTAAGTTAGATATCTGGAACATCGGCCAAGGCTGATTTTCTCTTGACACTTGATGCTGAGCCTGCAAGGCTTTGTTGATCTTAGGTGAAACTTATAACGTTGGTTGTGGTTAATGTTGATGTTGATGCTGATGGATAACCCATGTTTATACAGACCTCGACGGATGCCTAATCGTGGTGATACTTGCAATATCGGCTATGGCCGACCTGATGGATAGATGACCGCATGAGTCATATAGACCTCGGCTAATGCCTAATCATGGTGATACTTGCATTGTTGACTGTGGCCGAACTAATGAATGGCTGACCGCATGAGTCATACAGACCTCGACCGATGCCCAATTATGGTGATACTTATAATGTCGGATGTGGTCGACTTGGTGAAGGACAACATCGCTGATAGGGAATCCTGAGCTCTTATTACCCCGGTCGTCATACAGGTTGAGGCCATCATATTGCCGAGGTTAATGTCTCTGAGCTGGCAGGTGCACTTTGGGCATATCAATGAAGAATAAGACAACTAGTATTGAGGTTAATGCTTCCTCTACTTCACCAGATGAGGAATATGATACCAATGACCTTGGAGTAGAGGAAACGTACTAGACTATGTGAGAGTAGGGATATGAAGCCCTAGGATTATCTACTGTAGAGCCTGTTATTACTTCTATTCCCATTGGTCAAGGTACTACGCCTTACTCCCCTTTACTTGGTGAAACATACTTTCTTGGGGTTTCCCTTGTTAGTTCCCCTTCTCTATCATTTGAAGAGGAACTAATCGATTATAGAAGCACCCCCCCTATGACGATGATGGTTCTTCTTCAAATGAGATGGGTGTCTCGGATATTTAGAATGATCAAAATCCTGATGCTTCTTCTCTGTTACCAGTTTCAGGAGAGTCTTCCAATTAGGGTATCATGAGAGATTTCCCATCCGCCAGGAATCCCACTACTGGGGCCGACGATCAGCTCAACTGCTGTAAGTCTGGTTTTTAGCTTCTTTTGCACCACTCATTATCTTCTTACACTTATGTAGTTCATATGTAAATTGTCCTTATCTTTGTGGCATTTGCAGGGTGTTTCTGTTGTGGTGAGTGACCCTTCACCTTTGCCTCCTACCTGGGGGACATTTCTTAAAGAAAGGAGATCCATGTTGGTCTCATCTTTAAGTCTGTCTAGAGAGGTTTGCCTCTCCCTGCGTACTTAGTTATTATTATTTTTCTTTTAGGCTTTATTAGTATGGTATGTTCTTTCATTTAACTTTTGCAGCTATCTTTTCTTCTCCCGACGACCATGAGGACTTCTTCTATGTGATCCTCTTCGATCCGGGTAACCATTAGCTCTTCTGAATATTTTCTTTCATTCGTCACAATTTGAAGCATGTAATTTTAAAGTCTTCCTCTTTTGTATGCACAAGTGACCATTTCGTTTAGCCGCACTTCCTCACTTCCCACCACCTTTACAATGGGTGGTTCTTCTGTCGAGATGTCTGAGGTATTTTGAGCTTGTGACCTTTAATATTTTTCTCCATTCAATTATATTTTCTATATAAAATTGTATTTCCTTTGTCTTTATTCATTTTAGGGATTATCTTCCAATGGCCCTTCCTCTACTAGGGGAATAGAACAACTCGTTGAAGGCACTTCCACAAGTCTATCATCTTCAGGACAGATTCTTATCTCTGTGGACTTTATGCTAATGGAAAATAGGCCTCACATCCAGCCAATACCTTATCGATCAATTTTCACTATCGCCTCCAGCGAGCCTGTTACACACGCTAACTCCACCACTTAGGTATTACTTATTTCTGTTAGGCTCAGTTTATTTATTTATCCCTTTTTTTTACAACTTTATAATGGTTAGCCCACTACTTCTGCTGCGACCAACCCACCGGTCCTCTTCTATCCTTCTTCCTTAGAAAGAATTCAGGTAAGCCTATTTCGAATCCTTCACCTCCTGACTCGTTTTACGTTATTATTGGGACTTTGCCCTTATATTTTATCTCTATTTATTTATGTTTCAATTGGTCAGTGCTACTACTTCACCGATTGTTTCTTCAATCGCCCCTTCAGTAGAACCTGCTATTGCTGGGGAAGCTCACGCAATTATTGTCTCTATGGGAGGAATTTTTATATAACCTCTCTCGGTAGTTATTCTAATTTTTCTATGATTTTATTCTACATATTTTCTTTATTACTATGAACAACTTGAAGTTATTCATATCTTTCTTCTATTTGCAGGGTTGTATCAGTGAAACCTCTTTATATGTGGTGCTTGTGATGAGGGTCACAGAGATAGCTTCTGAGGCACTATCTATGAGTCTCCCTTCAACCTCTATAGGGGATGTTGCCTTAGCTGGATTGGCTGAAGTCTCCTTATCCGGGGGACCTGTTCCTCATTCTGCAGGAGAGGCTTTAGTGATACATTAGTGTTTGAACCTATACTTTCTAGATTAGTTACATATCTGAACATTCTAGAGCTTCTTCTAACATGTCTCTAGTTGTGGTCCCTTTACCTACAGGACCTACATTTAAACTCCCAGGTTAGTACTGCGCCAGTTTTTGCATCCTAGCAGACTTTAGCTATGTCCTGGAGGAGACTGCTCTGGTAAGTACGATACCATGTATATGTATTTTTTTCATTAACTCACATTGTTTTGCAAGGGTATTAACACCCTCTTACCTTATTATCTTGCAGGTTAGTGTTGTTCCTATTCATGCTGCTACGGGGTCTCATGCCAGGATCTCATATGAGAGATCTAGGGTAAGTTCTTGGTTTACCTAAACCTTTTCAACCCACGTTTTCAATGCAAGTGCTTGGTGACACTAACCTAGTCCCTTGTTTTTAGGTTAGCGCTAAATCTTTTCCTATGACTGTGAAAAATCCAGGGGAAGTTGCTCTGAGAGTGGTATTATGTTGTCATACCATACTCTCTTTTTTATTTCCACTTGCTTCCTGATTTTAACTATGCAGGCATGCTCATACTCACACCCTTGTTTCTTTGTTTTCAGGTGAGCAAGGCGGTTGTCCTTAGTTTTGCCAGACATATGGTGTGTGCTATACTGCACACTCCCCAGGTTTTAAACTATCACATTGAGTTAATTTTGTATCTATTAAAATTAGTATTTTTTTCCTTTTCTTAACAAAAGAAATTCTAACCCCTACCTATTTTATGTTAGGAAGGTGTTTAGGGCCTCATAATGCCTCCTTGATTTGGTGGAAGCATACTAACCCCTATGGGCTACGGGGTGAGAGTTTCATAATATTTGTTTCAATTTGAGCATGAGTATTCTACCACCTTCTTCTTCTTCTTCGTCTTCTTCCATTCTTTGGTACTTATCTCTTTTTGTTTGTTCATTTCCAGGATCCAATCGGTGAGCCTACTGAGGTGACTAGTAAGGTTGAGCAGAGATCTGAGGATACCGATGATGTCGACTCTGGCAATGATTCCTCTCTTCCTCTTTAGAAGATTGGGTCTCAGAACAAAGGCTATGATGATATTCAGGTGTAGGTTCCAGGTGATTTTATGATCACACTATGGCACTCAGAGCTGCCCTCGAGGTTCCGTATGCATGATCGGGAGGTATTGGAGATGCTTCTGGAGCACCATACTGAGACCTTTATGTATTAGAGTGAGAATATCTATAGTCTCATTTCCTTTCGTTTGAAGGCCCTGGCCATCTATCTCCATGACTTATTATCTACTTCTCCTGTCGATATGACCACTTAGAGGGCCTCGCTATTCCTACAGGCTCTTAATAATCTGCAACGATGCTATCACTTTCAGTTGGACTGGCTTGACGCTTCCGTTCTCCATTTTCTCGATGCCACTTTTAGAAAGATGATGAACTTCATACTTCTAGGCAATCCGGGATACAATAACGTCAGGTTGAGGTAGCTCAGATTCAGGTCCAGATTCAGTCACTCCAAGCCAATCTGGCCAGACTAGAGTCTGGTGATGCGTAGGAAGAGGCCCAGATGGTTATATTAGAGGAGCAACTTATTGAGGAGGCCGATCCTTCTTACAGAGACCTACGCTCCTGATAGGATTTATTTTTTATCTTATCTAGAGGGTAGATAGTCTTGTTATGTAGACCTCATTTTCTATATTTTTCCATACGTAAATAACTGTTGACATTAATAATGAAAATACCTCTCTTTGCTTCCATTATGTTGTTCATTCCCTGCTTCTCTCTAGACTTTGATATCTTCTAACTATGGCATGCTCTAATCTTCTATAACCGCTTTATCTATTTGAAATTCCTCGTGTATTGTAGGTCACTTGCACATTATATGGGTGCATTGGTATTTTAGAACTATCCCATCTAACTGTGGTGTACTTGTAGGTTTTCTGGGCAAGTTAGACTTTTAGAGCTCCCCTTTTAATTATGGGGTACTTGCATATTATCTGAGCAAGTTAATATTTTAGAAATTCCTCCTCTAACTGCGGGGTGCTTCCATATTATGTGACCAAGACAATATATATTTTTTTAGACTTGCCCCTTCTAACTGTGGAGTACTTGCATATTATTTGCGTAAGCCAATATAATTTTTTTTAGATCTCCCCTTTCTGACTATGGGGTACTTACATAATATCTGAGTAAGTTAATATTTTAGAACTATACCTTCTTATTGTTGGGTATTTGCATGTACATACATTTATTAGGGAATAACTGGGAGAAAAGGAATAGCTTTTCTCCTTCCCAAAAAATTTGAATATAATTTACAAATGTAAATAAATAATAGTGGCATAATTTTTTATTAATCTTGCCCCTGGTTTGCGGGGTCCTTGTTCCAAACAAGTTTCTTTGGACCTTCTTTTCTAAGAATTTTTTTTAGAGAGGGAGGATGTAGACCCCCTTCTCCACGATTCTTGTGAACTGATCAAAGTCAATTTTTTTTCGAGAATAGAGGTTAGAACTTGTTCTTCGAGCTATAAATCCTGATAAATAATTTCTTTATTTTTTATTGTTAGTTGGAGGATGTCCTCCTACTAGTCTGGTGATGAGGATAAAACCATTTTCTGTTATTTCATGTATGACTTTGATCAATATACTTTTCTCTTAGGCTGGATGTACCCCCCCCCCCCCCCCCCAGTGTATCGAACAAAGTTCTTTTTACTTGGACCCTCTTCTAGTCTGGTAGAGAGTAATTCTTAGAAAAATATTCTAGTAGATATACCTTATACATTAGGTATGAAAAAAAGGTAAGAATCATCATGTAATGATCAAAAGGGGCTGCTATTCATTTTTTTGTACTGTTTAATATTTAGAAGATGGTGCTGCTCTATTATTTTCTACAAAAAAAGAACTTTTCTTGTATCAGAGAAAGTAACTCAAGATTTTTAAAGAAATGAATTATAACATAAGACTAGTCATAATACTTCTTCATCCATTTACAGTTGATGGATTAGAGACAGTCACTCTCCGACTTTGAGATCTGGCAGTATCCCAACTTGCCTACCCCCTCACCACAAAGGGGCCTTCCATATTAAACTTGAACTTTGACGTCAACATGCCGAGGAGGAGATGAGTTGATCTACGAAGGACTAAGTGTCCCACCTAGAACTCTCTGGGCTTGACTAGGTTTTCGTAAGCTCTGGACAACTACTAGGTGTAGACTTTAAAGTTTTCTTTTTCTTTGTCTCTATGCTTGTCCAGTGCCTCCAACTGCACATGTCATGGATCTGGGATAAGCCCATTGCTTAGAGCGATCCTAGCTGAAGGGACAACCAATTCCACCGGTAGGACATCTTCGATCCTATACACAAGTGAGAATGGAATGAACTCGATTGGCTTTCTCTTTGAAGTGCAGTAAGCCCATAGTACCATAGGTAATTTCTCATTCTATGCCCCCGACATGTCTTTTAGCATTTTCTTCATAATATTGATAAAGGTTTTATTGGTGGCCTCTGCCTGGTAATTTCCTTTTGGGTAGAAGATCATCGAGCTATTGTGGACAATCTAATATTTGTCCATGAAAAGCACCATTTCCTTGCATATGAACTGTTTCCCATTATCTGTTATAATCACCTTGGGTATATCGAACATGTATATGATGTACTCCTTAATAAACTGGATTACCACTTAGGAAGTGACCATTCTTAAAAGAATGGCCTTTACCAATTTGATATACAATTTCATAGCAACAATAGTAAAAGCTTTGCCATGGGAGGTTGGACTGATTTTTCCAACCAGGTCAAATGCCCATGTGTGGAAAGGGTAGGGAATTGCCAGGCTTTGCAAGCTGACTGAAGTGGCATGCATCAAGTTTTTATGTACTTAACAGAACCTTCATTTCTTCGCATAACGAATGAAGTCAGTCTCCATGGTTGGCTAGTAGTACTCCGACATCATTATTTGATCGTATAGTTTTGCACCTCCCACGTGAGAGGTCTCATGATCCTCCTTCAACACTCTCCCCTTATCCTCTTTGACATTACATTTCAATGCCTTCTCATTATAGCCTTTCCTATAGATCTCTCGTTCTACTGAGTAGAAGCAGGCTACTCTCTTTCGGAGATAAATTTCATTTGTTCTCTCCATTGGCTACTCATTATCTTTTAGATAGGCTACGTATGGTTGCCTCCTATCTTCAAAGGCCTCCACAAAATTATCTTATATTGGCTGGTCAACATGGGTTTGGCACTTTAAACAACCTTGTTGTAGATGCGTAGCCTCTGTGCTCATGGTGGGATAATAGTATCCCCCTCCTTGCAACCGGTGGTAAAGAGGTTATTGGTATCCCCATAATGCTTTTCATACATCTTTGCCAACCTCTCTTTAGCTTCCTTTTCTCCAACACACCTTGATAAGAACCCTCCAGGTCTCTTGAAGTAAAGTGTGCTCTGGAGTAGGTGGTAGTTATCTAATTCTAAAATCTTAATTGTTACTTCTCTCATTTCTAGATACTTCATAACCAGACACCTATAATATTTGGGCTCATCGCTTGGAAATAAAGACTTCACTGTGGTTGCCACTATTCTCCGCTGCACTATGATTATTTCTTCTGGCTCATCCATGTCTAACTTCTGGGATATTGTAGATAGCACATCAGGATGGCTATTCATTGTTTGTGCATGCCGCTCAATGGTTACTTCCAAGAACTGCCACAACAACTTCTGGATGATGTATCTGAATGGTGAGAAGTTAACATGTCTGAGGTCGAACTCCCCATTAACCATTTTCACCACCAATTTAGAGTCACTTCGTATGCACAAAACTCTGACACCTCTTCAGAGTGCTTCCAACATTACCAAAATGAGATCCTCATACTCAGATTCATTGTTTGAGCATTTAAAGTCTAGCTTGAAGGAGAGGGTGATGTTCTCCTTATTATTTTAGATTATAATTCTCACACCCCTATTCCTTGAGCACTAGATCCTTCAAAATCCATCTTCCACTTCTCCATCTCATCTTCCATGCATGCTTGGAAATTTTCGTCAGCTAGCTCTTCACTGGGAGGCTCAAAATTTCCACTTGGGAAGTGGGCTAACATATCATCTCTCACTTGACTTTTTATGGATTTGGGAACTATGCATTTTAGACTAGACTTTGACAGGATTGAGAACCATCTTGCTGCTTATCCTACTAAGAATGTCCGCGCCAGGAGGAATTTAATAGGGTGACACTTAGTGACTATATGGATTGTGAAGGCTAGAAGATAATGTCTCAACATTTAAGCCACAAAAACTAGGGCAAGTCAATGTCTCTCCATATTGGTGTACCCGAGATCACCCTTGACAAGTAATACACCGACTTCTCTATTCCTTCCTTCTCTTGAGCCATCAGTGCTCCTATAGACCTTTCTATTGAAGTGAGGTAGAGCAGCAGTGGTGCCCCAGCTTTCGACAAGGTCATCGTGGATGTAGAAGCTAATATTTCTCTAATCTTCTCAAAGCCTTTCTTATGTTCCCTTCCCCCGATCCACTCGTCTTTCTATTGTTATTTTTTTTATAAAATACCATAAGTGGACGTGCTATTATAGGATAACGAGTGTAAGTACGGTTCGAACCAACAGAGATAAGTACGGTTCGAACCAATAGAGATTTGTCAAATTTTATTTTTTTCAAGATGATTCTCACTGTACAACTAGACTAAATTGGGTTAGATATGAGATGTAATATTAAACTAATCAACACAAACAAGAAATAAGAGTACTAGAGATATAACCAAGGGAGTGTGAAAACTAGGACGTTGATCCATTTATCACATTAAACTAATATTATGTAATAATTTAAACTCATCATTCTCGATTTATAACTCAAATTCGTCGTATTTAATTCGGAAAAATACAAGTTATATGTCCAAAATAAAATTTTACGTTTCTAAATTTAGACGGCTAAAATGCCTATTCCCTTAAAAAGTTCACTTTTAAATTTTAAAGTACAATATTTAAGCATGAACTATCAAAACAATCGAGTGCAAGCATAATCCATCAAAAAGTACTTATACTTAAAAATAAAAATATGATTTTTCTTAAACAAAGTCGAAGGTTTAAAACACACTCTCGTGTGGTTTTGACTGAATACCTGATTTTTAAAACCTTAAGAACATATCGGGAACAAAGAAGAATTTAAATCATGAACAATATTAATAACACATGATAAATTTCACCTACTCCTAGTAGATAAATTAAGCTAGAATAATTTAAGATATAATAAAATTGTAATAATGAATACTAATTTTCATTAATAAAATAAACTTACAAATGTTGTGTATCATAAATAATGTTAACAGAATTCCTTCCACAAAGATACAATTCTTGTCTCTCAAATATAAATAAAACTCTCAAAATAAGAGAACTAAAAACTATCTCTCAACTCTCTCTACAATTATCTCCTTGCTCTACACACCAAATAAATGAGTCAAAGGGTCCTATTTATAGGCTTAGGGTGAGGCATTAGGGTTTGGGTGGAACCCTTCAACTTATCACTCCACCTCTTCACTTTCCCCCTACTCAAAAAGTATTAACTTTTCTTGCTCAATACGCATGCCAAATTTCGTCCAAATCGGAGAATAAAAATTTCTAACTTTTTGCAAAAAAAACTTTTTTCGAACGACCATAAAAATCAGTTTTTTCGCGCCTTTTTCGAGTTGATCATCAATTTGCACCAAATTCCATCATTACCTGCAAAAATTTCAGTAAGCAACTTTTTTCACAAATTAGCACAAGAATATTATAAAATTATCGAAGTGTCCATTATTCCTTTAGAATTTCCATTTTGACTATGAATTCAATCATTCTCGCATTTTTTTTTCTCTTTTTTAGAAAATGGCCCTAAGAACTTATTAAATAAAACCAATGGGACTAACAAGGTATAAATTTGGGTATAAAATATACATATTAATGCACTAATCAGATACGTCCAAACCTAAACTTTGCTAGTCCTCAAGAAAAATTAAAATTTTAAAATCTAACTCACTTTCGTAGGAATCACGATTACACTTAGCACGTGCAACAAGCCGTTAAACCTCTTGATCACCCTAGTGGACGAGTTTTGTCTTGTGAGGGTTTGCAGTGAATATACCCACAAAATTCAACAACTTGACTCAACAAAACAGACTTAAAAAGTAATATAACCAAGTTTTAATACATACTTCATAAATATAGTAGAACTTCACTTTTCAATCTCAACTTATCGTGGGTGTGTGCATAGCCAATATAACCGTCCATTTCAAAAGATTTGATCGTTAATTTCTTATCCGAAAGTTTGTTTTGATTTCAAAATCTAACGAAATGCACTCACAATCGAACACTCGAAAATGGTTTATTTTCTCTCGGTATATATGAATAAAAGAGTAAGTTTAAATGAACAATTTTCACATACACATGATGAAAAACGAACTTTGTTATATTGGATGAATATGATCTCATAAATGGAAATCAATTACTTATTGAAAACATTGAATCGCACAATAGATCCTATTCATCTTCTCTTCACACTGTAAGTAGATTCTCTTGAGATTGATTAGGACTTTCTTTGATTGTATTGTAGGCCCGATCCAAATCTTAACTAGAAAGAATGGCTTTGGAGTTCAAAATTTTCTGAGAATATAGTGGTTTTTCGATATTTTGACACTTTTTTTCACCTCCATTTTTCTTTTCTCTTTCCCTTTTCTTTTCAACTCACATTTCTTTTTTCATCTTTTTTTTTTCACACATCATTCTTTTGCAAACTCTTTTCTTCTTTCGTTTTTTTGGATCATTTCCTACCGCAACTTTACCCTAGTATTCTAAAAAAATAGGTATGGTTTCTTTTTATGGGCTTTAATCTCCCAATTTGATTTGATTAGGTTTTCAACAACAAGGATTATTTTCGTTTTTGGCTCAAATGGGCTTGCAACGGAATAATATAAAAAGGTCGTAGTTTAGGCTTACTTTGGACTTTCAAACGATGGCTTAATCTCATTTCTCAAGTTTCGTTAAGTTGATTTGTGTCTCAAGATGACTTACTAAGACTTCTAGTGCTTAAGATTCACATTTTGACTTTTTTTTCCAGTAATCGAACAAAACAATGAATTTGAGATCATCAATGGATTTATCACTAAAGTAAAGTTTGAGTTATTTTAACTCGGATTGATTTAAATATCTCGAAAACGATGAATGGCACAATATCCCACTGGGTTAAAATCTCCACATTTATTCGTTAAGCACATTAACTTTAGGCTCAAAATCGATTTTTGATCATATTATATGGCTAATGTGTAAAAATTCACAAGTTGAGAGATCCACTAATTAATTCTACATTAAGAAATTACTTCAAAACTCAATTATATTGAAAAAAAAATTGGATTTTTGATTTTTTTTTGATTTTTTTTAATTTAAAAAATACCATCCTTACCCCCAAACCTAAATTTTACATTGTTCTCAATGTATGCTCAAACTAAAAATATGAACAAAGTAAATAAAGTACAAAAGTAAAAGGACGATATTACCTGTGAATTTCCTCTTGTGTTACCAACTTCCCACTGATCTCACATGCATTGGATTATAAATCAAAAGTCTGAACATTAGAAAGTCGACCCAATCGACAAAGTATACATATGAAGGAACTTAATGAATGTGATGAGTGAAATTAGTGAGATGCGTAGTCACATTATAACATTGATGATCAGTCTTGAAGAGACTATCATAATGAAATTCCGAATGACATGCTAAGCCTAGGTTTCCCTCAAACTCGAGAATGAATAAATCGGACGATACTCTACTCATTAACTCAATCTCATCACTAGTAGATAAAATCTCAAGCGTTAGCAAACTCTCAAAAGGCTCGGGTTTTCGTTCACAGATAAGGAATTGATCCATCCTATCATCCCAGTCTCTCTCATCTAAATGACAAAAATATTTCAATAAAGATTGGACGTCAACAGTAAGCTTCTCATCAACGGGACCAAATTCTTTCTCAAAATCTTCAATACTTATATCTAGAGACAGATGAGGTGGCTAAGCATTTAGATTGGGTCTATAACTATCCCATGGGGTAGTGACATCATTCACTTCTTAAACATACTTAACTTCAGTCTCTCCATCATCATACAATGACCTATCTAAATTAAACACATTCAAATCCATGGTCATGTTTCCAAATGATTGGTTCAATTGCCCACTACGACATCGAATGACAACATTGGAGGTTGCCAAAAAGGGTCCACCGAGGATTATCGGGATTTGTGTGGATGAGTTTAGTATGTGTTTCGTGTCTAAGACCACAAAGTCTATCGAAAAAATAAACTCCCTCACTTTAATCAATACATCTTCTACAACACCTCTCGGAACCTTAATGGATTGGTCGGTTAAGGACAAGGTTATCTTAGTGGCCTTTAACTCCCCCAAACCTAGTTTCTCGTACACGATGTACGACGAAAGGTTCACTCTAGCTCCTAAGTCTAAGAGGGCTTTCTTGAAGTGATGCTCCCCTATCTTAATAGAGAACGTCAGCATCTCGGGATCCTTCTACTTAATAGGAGTTCTATAGGAAATGATCGAGCTTGCTTGCTCAGCGAGAAAATCTTTCTTAGACACGTTGATGTTTCTCTTGAAGGTACAAAGGTCCTTCAGAAATTTGGCATATGATGGGACTTGTTGTATAGCGTCAAGGAATGGAATATTGATTTGTACTTGCTTGAATACTTCCAACATCTTATCACCTTGCGCGTTTTTCTTTTAGGGAATCAAACGTTGTGGAAACGGAGATTTGGGGATATAGGTCGCTAAATATGTTTCAGAATATAAGGGTGGGGAGGAAATTGGATCCACATGTGGATCTTCCTTCTCCTTAAGTTTCTCGAATTCACTCTCGATAGGTGGTAAGACATTCTTTTCAACATCCTTACCACACCTAGGCATGATGATTGATTTGACATCCTCTTGGGTTTGTGATGAACCGACATTATCTTGCATAAAATATTGACCTTTAGGTATGTTACCTTTAGGATTGGGCTCAGGTTGACTCAGGAATGTTCCCTTATTTCTCGCACTCAACCCGTTCGCTAATTGGCTCACTTGAACCTCGGGTTTGGCTGTTGATTGAGTGTTCACATGCAAGCTCTGTTGGGTAGATTGGAGGACATTTTGATTTGACTTCTAGAATTGAAGGGTATTTTCGGTAAGAAGGTTCATCGAATACTCTAAAGATTGAATCTTTTTAGAAGAAGGATACGATGGTTTGGGGTCATTATTTTGGAAACCCGTTGATGGATTACTAGAGGGTTTACTTCCATTTTCTTGGTATTGACCCTTGGACCATGAAAAATTGGGGTGATCTCGCCACCACAGATTGTAGGCATTGGAATATGGGTCATACTTTGGCCTATTTTGATAGAGGGATTTGACTTGATCAGTGAGTGCCTTTTGGGTGGAAGGGCGGAACAATGTTCAACTAAGTGGTCGAATGTGTCGCAAAGTATACACATAAGGGAACCTACATGTTGAATGACTGCAGGTGATGTTCTATTGCCCTCTTTGCTCGTCTTTAAAGCTTTTAAACGCTGGGCCAATGTGGCCACTTTGGCATTTAAATCATAACTTTGTTCGGCTTGGTGATCGAAACCCTCATTAGACGTGATGGACCTAGATTCTCTATTGGGTTCCCATTGCTGGGACGTTTTGCAATGGCTTTTAGGAATACCCGCGCGTCAACCTCACATTTCTCAGTAAAATCACTGTTACATAATAACTCGGGCATAGCTCGAGTATTACAATTGAATCCCTCATAAAAAAATTTGGACTTGGCGTCCCATCTCAATACCATGGTGCGAACATTGCAGTAGCAAGTCCTTGAATCTCTCCAAATACATCCATAAGGCCTCTCCCTCCTTTTGGCTAAATGTGTTGATGGCATGATGTATCGACGCCATCTTTTGGTTGGGTAAGAACTTTTGTAAAAATTCAACACTCATTTGATTCCATGTGGTGATGGATTCGGGTGTTAACGAGTTAAACCAACTATTATATTTGTCATTCAACTAGAACGGGAATAATTTAAGTTTGACAATCTCCTCAGTGAGTTATTGATACTTAATGGTCCCACAAATCTCCTCGAATTCCCGAACATGAAGGTAGGGATCCTCTTTATCGGTACCTCGAAACACGAGCAACATTTGGATTGTTTCAGGAAGGAATAGGAAATTATTCGTAGTGTGATCGGGTAGACGTATGCACGAAGGTTGACTTGATCTAGTCGGATAAAGATAATCTTTAAGGGCACGTGGTGCTAACTCATCTCCCAATTTGGTGAAAATAAAAAAGTCTACCTACATAAGTATTGGGAGTGATAAACTTCACAATCGACAAACGACCGGTATGATCTCGAAACCAACTTCGCAGACATGAGCTTGCTCGCAATTGTCTTTTTTTTTTATCCTCTTGTTTTATTTTTATTTTTAAATTTTTATGTGATGAAAATAGATAAAATTGACTCACATCAAGTAATTCCTATCTAACACACATAATATTGAAATATCTAATTTAGGTGAGGGAAATTTCAATTTTAAACTCTATTTTCCCTCGATTAATTGACGACAACAGGGGTCACCAAATTAATCTTCCTAATTAGACAGCTCCTACTCTTTGACAAAGGAGAATTTAAAAGACAAACAACTACGGTTATTGCCTAAAATACCATTTTCTTCTCTAGGTAGGTGGTCGGTACGAAGACACATTAAAAACCACGAATCCTAGATAAGGTGAAACGGAATCGATTTGACAAGTTTGCACTGGAGTTATTTTTAATTCTAGCCTCGGTAAGATGTTTCCTATGAGCTATGTGATATCCTAAGGCCAATGTCTACTTAATTTTAAATTAAATGTGATGGCTCTGGATATGCAAATCCGAGGTTAATTAGTGATTTTCGGGCCAAGGAAGGGTGATGAATTCCCCACCTTATCTTTCACACGATTTTTGCCCTTAAGTTAATTTATGCAACATGCTAAATTAAGTGAAAAATTAAATCACATAGGAGCACACAAAACCGTACCTCCGGCGTAATCTTTTTATGGCCACTTATTTACGCTGGGATGAAGTTCTAGTTGGCGTCGATCAGAGGGAAACGCCGCCTACGTTTCAATCATCCCCGAGAGTTCCTTGTGCGCGTGACAAGATTGCACAATTTTTTTTCTTCACTCATGCACCGTCGCACACTTTTCTAAATTTTCCTTCACTTTTCCCCCTTTTTTTCTCTGGTTTTTTTCCTTTTTTATGTGCTTCTAAAAAAAATAAAAGAAACTAAACCAATGTAAAGTGCGACACACAAAAAAAATACTAACAAATAAAGATGAAGACAAAAAATGACTCGATACATGTACTACTGGTTAACAAAATAACAAAGCACAGTTTATGATTATTTATTTTTTTGAATTTTTTATTAACAAAAATGCAAGAAGTAAAAAAAACTAGTCCTAAAGTCACAACTTTTTTGTTTAAATTGAACAAATCCCTGGGAACGGCGTCAAAAACTTGTTAATTTTTTATAAAATACCGCAAGGGGAGGGGCTATTATAGGATATCAAGTGTAAGTACGGGTCGAACCCACAGAGATTTGTCAAAGTTTATTTTTTTCAAAATGATTGTGACTGTCCAGCTAAACTAAATTGGGTTGGAGATGAGATGTAATATTAAACTAATCAACACAAACAAGAAATAGGAGTACTAGAGATATAATCAAGGGAGCGTGAAAACTAGGACGTTAGATCCATTTATCACGTTAAACTAATATTATGTAATAATTTAAACTTGTCATTCTCGATTTATAACTCAAATTAAATGGACTCTCATCGTATTTAATTCAGAAAAATACAAGTTGTAAGTCCAAAATAAAATTTAACGTCTCTAAATTTAGAAGACTAAAATCCCTATTCCCTTAAAATATTCACTTTTAAATTTTAAAGTATAGTCTTTAAGCACGAGCTATCAAAACAATCGAGTGCAAACATAATCCATCAAAAAGTACTCATACTTAAAATTAAAAATATGATTTTTCGGAAACAAAGCCGAAGGTTTAGGACACACTCTCGTGTATTTTTAACTGAATACCGAATTTTTAAAACCTTTATCACATATCGAGAACAAAGACGAATTTAAATCATGCACAACATTAATCAAACATGATAAATTTCACCTAGTCCAGGTAGAGAAATTAAGCTAGCATAATTGAAGAAATAATAAAATTACAAGAATGAATACTAATTTTCATTAATAAAACAAACTTAAAAATGTTGTGTCTCACAAATAATGTTGGCAGAATTCCTTCCACAAAGATACAATTCTTGACCCTCAAATATAAATAAAAGTTTCAAAATAAGAGAACCAAAAACTATGTCTCAAACTCTCTCTACATTCTCTCCTTGTTCTACACACCAAATAATGAGTCACTATTTATAGGCTTTAGGGTGAGACATTAGGGTTTTGGTGGAACTCTTCAACTTATCACTCCACCTCTTCACTTTCTCCCCACTCGAAAAGTATAAAAACATTTTTTTTCGAAGGATCATAAAAAACCGGTTTTCACGCCTTTTTTGAGTTGATCATCAATTTGCACCAAATTCCATCATTACCTGCAAAAATTTCACTAAGCAACCGTTTTCATAAATTAGCACAAGAATATTATAAAATTATCGAAGTGTCCATTTTTTACTTAGAATTGCCATTTTGACTATGAATTCAATCATTCTCGCATTTTTTTTCTAGTTTTAATAAAATGGTCCTAAGAACTTATTAAATAAAACAAATGGGACTAACAAGGTGTAAATTTGGGTATAAAATATACAAATTAATTCACTCATCACTTTATCTTTCAATAAGGGTGTAAATGGGTGGGGCACCTCCGCCAGTGCATATATGAACCTTTTTAGGTAGGACACATTCCCTAAGAAACTCTGGAGCTTCTTCTAACACTTCACAGGTGGCATGATCATGACGCCCTTCTTCTTTTTTGCATCCACCTTCACCCCCTGCTTATCCACAATAACCCCCCAAAACTTCCTTGTATTGACCTCGAATGCACACTTCGAGGGGTTCATCCGCATCTTATACCTATGGCATCTCTCTAACACTCTTTGGAGATCTTGTGTATGATAGCTTCACTATTGGAATTCACCACAAGATCATACACATAGATTTACAGTATATCATGAAACAAATTGTGGAATATTGCCATCATGGTTCACTGATAGGTGGCCCCATCATTCTTCAATCCAAATGGCATGACTGTATAATGAAAGTTTTCCAATGGCGTACGAAAGGTATTCTCTGCATCCGTTGAGTCCATTTTAATATGATTATAACTAACGTACCCATCCATAAAACTATACATTTCATAGCCTGCGGTACCCATCCTCTAGCTGTAGTAGATTCTCCTTAGGTCCATCTTGCATACACTCCGGAGTGTCCTCTGGTTCCTAAATATGTTCAATGATGTGGGACTCATACACCACAAAGCACTCTGGCACCGGGTTTGCGCTCTCATCCCAGAACTCCACCTGCACATACCATTATAAATGGTATATAACTTTCCCATCAGGTCAGACCACCTTCTTATAAGTTCAAGGAGGTTTGGCTACTTCCTATACCTTTCACTTGCCTTTTTCTATGTGGGGGATCATCCTCTCCACTAAACGATCGTGGACAGAATTCTTTGGCTGGGGAACCTCCTTTAACCACTTTCCTTTCCTCTATCTTTCTTGCATAACTCCTTCTTTATTCGTCTATTTCTATGTAGAATGTTGCTTCCAGTAGGTAGGGTTCCTCAACAGAAAATGGCTATTGTGTTGCTTTGATTATGATATGTGATCCTTGAATGTTGGCTTTTTCACATTGGTGGTATGTTGAGGCTACTATGCCATGGGTATGCATCCACACCCTTTTTATAAGCAACTGGTAGCTTCTATTAGCATTGATGATGTGGACTTGATGTGGGAAGTGAAATTTCCCAACATGATATCCACATTCACATATCCTAGGCATTGCATACCGGCGTTGTCGAATCTTTTCTTCATCAATCCTCATTTCATACAACTTGATGATTAGCATAATATTAATTGATGCCCCTCCATCCATCAACGCCATTGGTAAGCAGATTCCATTGATCATAGTTGTCACGTACAATGGGCGATTGTGGAAATAGGTCACCTACATGTTTACCTCAGAGAAGACCACTTCAGAAGTGTATCTTTTGATCCTAATTGGTCCATTCCAATTTAATCAGGGGTCTCCAAATTTCTACACTTCTTTCAAAACCTTCCTTATGATGAATACTATCGTGTCATACTTTAATCATATCTGGTAAAAGAACCAGTTGAAATTAGGATTCCGCATTATAGCTTCACATTCAGAGTCTAAGTCCACATCACATGTTTAGGCATTATAGAGGTACTCTGCCTTAGATGTCCTTCATTTGTCTAGAGAAAGTATGACATCTACTTTTCTTTCTAGGAGGTTAACTTGCTCAACCTCCTCACCTCCAACCTCTTATTAGTCAGGAGTGAAGAACCACTTCTCGTGCCTCCTCTCCTTCTTAGTTCTCTATTTACTGTTAAGTTCTAGCCCTTCTTGACTTCTCATATTTTATCGCTACCTTCCCACTCCATTAGATCTCAAGATGATTTTTTATCACACACTACAACCATATTGGCATTGCCAAAGTGATGTGTTGGGAGTGGATTCTCATTAACATCTAACGGAAGTTTTTTCAACGTACCATTGGCCACCTATTCCCCAACGATTTTCCTCAGATAGTAGTAGTTCTTTGTGGAGTGTTTTACCCTCAGATGTAACTCACAATACTTAAGATTAACTTTGTCAGCTACTATTGGGATTTCCCCATTCAAATGAGGGGGACATGTTACCCCCTCTCGTACCAATGTACGATAATAATCCATTGCTTCCGCTATGCTGTAAGGTAGCAGCAGTGGGGCGTCCTTCTAAACTTTCACTTGTTACCTAGGATGTTGTTTTTAGATCCGAGGCCCACTTTTTTCCATATAAATATCCATCCATATAATTGACTGCGTGACTCCTTGAGACTTGAAACTTTCCAAAAGTCAATGACACTTGTGTCCTCTAATTTGAGGACCTAGGCTTAATTATCATGGATGTAGGGCTGGTAGCCCTGGTAAACTCTCTAAAGTTCCATCTCTGGTCTCATTGACCAAATGGAGTTTGTATTCCTCCAAGAGAACCTCGACACATATTTGAAGAAGCCTTGCCTTTGCCACCTTCTCATGAACATTCCGTGCCCTCTCGCAAAAATGCTTGATATATGTCGTTAACTTCTCATCAAGATTTTTCACCTACTGCAACAGGTGTCTCAACATGAATGCATGCTCACTTACAAAGAACTTTTGAAGGAATCTCCTATTCATATATTCCCACATATGGATTTTATTGGGGGACAAGTGGGAGTACCACGTGTAGGCCTTCCCTGTGAGGCTCTTGGAGGAATTCCCTCAACCTCAGATTTTTTTCCTTTCCATACACTCCTAGGTACTTAATGAATCTCTTTACATGAACTCTTGGATTCTCCCCTTTGTCATTGAACTTGATAAATTTTGGTGGAATTTACCCATTTTGGTATGGCTTCTTATTCCCAACTTGTGGGTAAGGGTCCTACATCTCCTCGTATAGATGAGGTGCTTCTTTTTTAGAGGAGGAAAGAATCTTCCTCACCTCCTCTATAGTATCAGCTTTGGAGGGAGATTCCTCCAAACTCATTCCATTTAATGTCGGTGAACTTAATTGTGCCATAACTTTCTCTGGAAACGCCTTTCATGGTGGAGCCACTTCCATTGGAATTATTGTTTGAGTGGCTTCCCATCCATAGGGGGCAACTGCTGGTGTTACACAACCTTGACCCAAACATGCCAAGTCCACATTATTTTGTTTCAAAAACTCAGAGAACATTCCCATAAGGTTCATACCTATCATTGGAGCTATTGCTGGTGAGCTGTTCAGCCCTCCCTGAGGAGCAGGTGTCTTAGCTCCGTTCACTACCACATCCTCCTAAGTGGTCTGATAACTATGAGTTCCATTCCTAGGTGGAATATCTTCAAAAAATAGCTTCTTAGAAACATTAAAGCCTTTTTTGTTCGTGAAAGTTATGATGCCTACCAAAAAGAGTCACAAAATATAGAAGGGTAGTGTGACTGGGTTTAGTAAGATACTAAAACAGGTGACGCATGACCCACTTCAATGAACTCTGCCTTCAAGGTCTTCAAGGTTTTCTAAAGCGGCAATTATTAAAACCTTCCCTTTTTGGTAAAAATGGAATAAAAGATAGAACCACATCTTGCATGAAGATGAACTTCACAATAATAATAGTAACTTTTCTCATAAGGATCTCTTTAGAATGATGGATATCAATGTGGGAGTGAAGAAACGAGCACTCAGCACTCAACACTCAGAGAGAGAGAGAGAGAGTAGAGATATAATACTAGGTGGTCTGGTGTGATTTTGATGGAGTAATTATATGACCTAAGTTTCTGATTATGACTTGACCTTGCCTATGGATCCTATTTATACTTGGGCACTATGACTGAGTTGAAACTTTTAGGCACCAAAACTGAGGGGGTTGGTGAGAGACAATGTCTGCACTGTACCATGCGTCCCTATCTATGTGCAACCACTTGTCCCCTTTGAGAGGTCCCACCTAGTGCAAACAAAAGTCAAAAACAAAATATGTTTGTGCTTGTTGACAAAATATCTGATTTGGTAAATATCTTTTGAAAATGCAACTTGTTGTACAAATTTGGTAAACTTTGAGAGGAGTATCAGGGAACACCGCCTCTAAAATCTTTGTAAACTTGAGGGGAGGTCTCAAGGACCACCTCCTCTAAAATCTTTATAAGCTTGATTGGTTCCTTGACGCTTATCTAAAATCATTTTATGTAGTATTCATTTCTTAGAAGAAACCTCTTGGTTGCTTACTTCAGTTATGACTGGGTGTGACTATGCAAGGATTGGGTGACCACTAAGGTCTTTTTAATATTACTCTCTCAATCTTAAAGTACTAAGTGGTTGAGCTTTTTCAATAAACCTTGTTCCTCATCAACTAAGACAAAACTCCCAAGAGATCCCAACTTTCATTTTTGAGCCTTGCTTGCTCAACTAGGCCACCTGTACAAAAAAGTAATTTATCAGTACTTTAATATATTTATGAGTAATAAATATTGGGGAGGATGTCACTCTAAGTTAACCTCCTCGTCCGCTATTTCTTTCATGTAAGCCATTTGGGAGTGGAAGGATCCTTTTGGATAAGCCTCTCCGGCCTTATCCATTTCTGGGATATGTCAACTGAGGTAGAGGGGGCTGCTCGTGATGAGTCCCCTTGCCTTGGCCTATTTCCTATTTCTTGGGTGTAGGGCAAGAATATTCTTGACAATGTCGTCCTCATTTTTAATTCATTTCCTCTTTGTTGTACGCTTTGGGGATGAGAGGCTGCTCGTGGTTAGTCTCCCCATCCCAATTTCATTCATATGATTCTTGGAATCTTTGGGGACGAGGAGCTCCTCATAGTGGGTCTCCTTTCCCAAACCGAATTTATGTGTTCTTTGAACTTTTGGAGACCAGACTCCCCTCATGGTGAGCCTCATCACCCAAACTTTCTTTGTATGATTTTCTGAGCATTTTGGGACGAGGAGCTCCTCAGGGTGGGCCTCCTTGCCCAAACTTCATTTCCATGTTCTTTGAACTGTTCGAGACGAGGATCTCCTCATGGTGGGCTTCCTCACCCAAACTTCCTTTCTATGATTTTTTGAGCATTTTGGGACGAGGAGCTGCTCATGGTGGGCGTTCTCACCTAAAATTCATTTATGTGTTCTTTGAAGTTTTGGGGATGAGGAGCTCCTCATGGAGGGCCTCCTCGCCTAGACTTCCTTTCTATGATTGCTCAATATTTGGGGAAGAAGAGCTCCTTTTGGTGGTCCTCTTCATCCAATTGAGTCCTCTTTTATCTTATCCAGGGAATTCTTTTTTTTTTTTTTTTTGGGGGGGGGGGGGGGGGGAGGGGGGGGCAGGGTACTCGTGGTGAGGCCCCCCTCGCCATATCGACCTTCTTGCTCATTCGTTTGGACAAATGCGTGGGCACCCCTCTTCAGAATGAATAAAATTGTTAGAATTAAATATATTAAGTAATCACCTTACTGATGATTGGTTTTATGAATCATGAACCAACAAATTATAACACTAAAAAAATAAAATGTTAATGACGTTAATAAGAAAGGCTTGAGGTAGGGGGAAAACTACAATTTAAAACTATAAAACAAAGGATTGGAAGTCTATTTATAGTGATTTTTTAATTGCTTCACAAATAATTTTTATTGTTGAAGAGTAATTACTGGATCATGTTAGTTGAGATGCACAGTCGATTTGATAATAGTTCATTTATGGCGATGAAAATTAGTGTAACACCCTTGATTTTAAATGGATAAAGTAGCAAGTCTTATAGGTAGAGAATAAGGAGGGTTAAATTTTTTGTATCGTTCTAAAGATTAAATAATAATTAATATGATAACAACTGCAAAATAACTTGATAACAAAATGAGATAATATGATAAATCTTAATGTGCAAATCAAAATCGGAGAGAATCGAACTTCATATTACAAAGTCTTGAATACATAGTCCCATGAATGAAAGAAATAATCCAGAACCCCCATTGGTCGATAAACCAAATAATTAGAATATACAAGTCCAATAAGAATGAAAAGTAAGGAAAGTGATAACTAGATAATATTGACCCTACAGTATGTCCACTAAACTTAACTCCTGCAACTACGAGATACTTAAAAAGTTTTTTTAAACAAAAATAGTGGTTCAGAGCCCACACTTGCAACCAATATTTATATCATCTAATAAGAATTAAACACAAATTATTCACATATCATGTTGTCCCCACAGATACTCATTCCCAAGGTATTTTACATCTCTTCTCTCTACTAGAATCCAAGACATATGTGCCCACGTACAATAGACATAGATAACAACAAAAGTATGCAAGTGTTGGGATTTTATTCTTAGAAACGTATATGAAATTTATTGTTCAATAAAGGTGTTTTTGGTTCATCTTAAACTAAGAATAATTTTGGTGAGAATGCGTTATAATAGTTTTTAACATGTTATATACCTTCAGATTGAAATATATGCACCATTTACAAATGTTATGAGGTTGTTAAACTCTTATCTAGTTAGCACTTTTACTTGAATCTCACCCATGGTCTTTTCAATACATTGATGTAACAATATGATCCTCTTTACACTATTAGACAAGATTCTAAATCATTAAATACATTCCTGTAGTCAAGCTAAAGTGTCAAGATCACACTCACAGATTTACCTATAGGATGTCAACTCCCCATCTAGGCTGTAAAATGTCTACTTGTACAAGAACCGGACTTTTAATATTTTGTGATCAGGCCGAACCCAATACACCAAGATTCTTACTAAGTCCAATTGACCGAGAATTATAAGGATTGATATTTACTCATAATTATTTCTTTAATTGTTATTCAATTTAATGGGTTTGAATCTCCGAATGTTAGTCAATGATTGTGTGGAGATGTGTGAGATCATAATTCGAAGGAATATGCTTCTGGGCTGTATCGACGATTATCACACCCACTTTATGAACTTATAATGAACTAATTTATAACACGATAGAGTATAAAATGATTTAATTTCAATATCAAGTAATAAATAAGATGTTGGTGAATATCAATTAGCGATGAATTGAATTTCAATAAGCGGGCGTTGTAGGATTTACACAGGAAGTCATATCATTCACTATTCAACTTTGTAAACAAGGCTTATTTATTCGAGAAATCCTGACATAATTAAGTTGGAGTGAAGTTAAGTGGAATTCGTTACAAGTAAAAAAAGAAAGTTAATTACAGGATTGTAATTTGGGATTTTCTTTATCGTTTTAGAAGAAAATTAAATTATTTATCTTTGGGTCGTCAGTATCACTGTCGGCACTAGTCACTGGCATATAAGAATGTGGATCTCATTCTAATGAGGGGTACCTGATGATACCAAAAATGGTATCACCAGATCAAAGTGATGGGTAAGCTCTAACCAGCATAACAATAGAGTATGACATATATATATATGTATATATATATATATATTACAATGGTGTTTTTACTATTCAAAAGTTTGGGAGACACTTTACGATTTAGATCAAATTCAATAAGGCTGGAGATGGAGGGATGAGATCATTTTTTATGCATTTTTCTCTTTTGCCCTTTTATTTTTGGTTACCCCCTCTTTTTTAAGACTTGATTTCCTTTACCCTTCTTACTCAAAATTCAAAAACATGGGTAAAATAGGAAATTACACTTTATGTCCCCACACAACAAAGAAACACACAAACACGACACCCCATTCTCCTTTACACCCCATTCTCCTCTCTCGATCGATTCTCAACTCTCTCTCGTCTCTCTCTCTCTCAAATCAGTAGGTAACGGTCTTTTCCTTCCCTTTCTCTCTCTCAAACTAGATCGATCATATGGATTTTAGACTCCTCCTACATCTAATATTCCTCACACGTGCACATAGACACACACACATGCACACACACGCACTTAATTTCTTCATTTCCTACAATACATATGCACATACATGGGATTTAGGGATTTAAAAATATATCTGAGAACATGGGGAGATTACGATTTGATTTGGGTTTATTCTAGGGCTTTGTTCATTTTGATTTCGGTTAAGATCTGTTTCGATTTTATTCATTTTGTTTTATATTTTTTCACATGTATGCTTATGTGTTGGGATCTAACTTTTTTTGTGTGTGTTTTGTTGATTATTTTTCCATTTACAGGTTACTGATTATACTTGGAACAACTTAAACAGGTATACTCATTTTCTTCTCTTTATTACCTGTTTATTTATCAATTTTATGTTTTTTTCCATGTAGTAATGGGAAGTTTTATGCGTTTTAGGTAATATTTTTAGTGCTAACATGCATGTTTTACCTTTTGGCAGTTCAAAAATGGCGAAAAAGTTTATTTGATAAGGGTATAGAGGGAAAAGTTTATTTGACAAGGGTTCACTTAAATTCAGTGGTGGGTTAGGTTTCAATATAGAGCGATTAGTTTTAATTAGGGTTTTCGGTTTATGAAAAGTTTCAAGTTATTATTTTTTTCCTTTGTCGTCATCCTCATTTGATTTCCGTTCTCATGTGACATATTTTAGTGTTCCCAATTAATTATATAAATAATATAAGGAGGTTGTTCTATATTAGAATACATTGAAGGTTATTATACTTTTGCAAAGTTTTTATTTTATTTTTTGCGTGGTCTTTATATTTCTTAGTAATGATATTCCTTGGTCTAGATATGGTCCCAATTTTCACTGACCCGACTATACTCTGTTTAGTTACTGGATATACTTTTTTATTTGATTGATATATTATGTTTTTAATTTTTTTTTACTAAGGAGAACCATGTGGTTACTAAAAATCCGTAGATGTTCAAAACTTTAATTGATTCTTTTATTTAACTTGAATCGTTGGTTTTGATTTGATTTGATTTTGTAGATATTACATTCAGACCCAATGGTTTCAAAAATATGCGAGTTCCATTGTTTAGGGTTTAAAATTAGGGCTTTTAGTAACTGTTGTAAAGTTTAGAATTTAATTTTTGTTTTGTAATTTTAATCAGGTATACTCTCTCTGTCTTTAAAATAGATTTTTTCACTTTAGGATGTTTGGTTTCAGATTTTTAGATGTATATTTTTGTTAATTTTGATTTTACATGTACCATTTGAGTTTTAAATATGGTAGTTTTTCGATTTAGGTTGTTATGGCTTGATTATCTAGATTCTATTTTCACTAGACTTGGGTTATTTATCCATATATATAGAGTAGCTATACATACTAAGATATGGGAAGGCATCGGTGTTGGTTCCAAAACCATTATACATTTTGTATAGAGAAGCTATGTAAGTATTTACTTTTACAAAATTTCAAAAGGTCTTTTTTTAGTTTACTTCTAATTCCTTGATTACCTCCTCTTATTAATCATATGCATTATATGTGGAATCTAAAAGAATTTTTTTGAAATAGATGTATTTGAGGATCATTTGAGTCCTTTTGTGTTCCACAATTGTTCATTTGCTTGATTTACATCAGCTTATAAGTTATTTGTCTTCATGATAAGTGTTACTTTATCCATGTGAGTATTTATATTATTAAAGTCCATCTCCCTCTAAGGTGTGCCATTTTAATCATATATTATGAAATGTGAACTAACAAGAACATATATATGCTCTTTATACGAAATAGGAGTGATCAACAGAGACTCTATCCTATAGTACAATAAATTGTGATTAAATTAAAGAGATAAGGTATTTTATTGTGCTTTTGGCATTGTCATGACCATACTCATAATCTCCCTTAATCGGTCACATTGATGACATTGGAATCAAAGCCACGTGATCTACAATCACAACTAGAACCTCCGGCGGCATCGACGACACCGACCCGACCATCATGGATGAATCTATGTCGCTTATATGATAATTCTTTTTCGCTTATAATGGTGTGAGAAATTTAAGGCTGATTAAATCTGTTATAAGTGTTGCTTTTTATATTGTTTGACTATATGCCTATATCCTCTGCTAGCTGTGTTGTTAACGTTGTTTTGATTTCCTTCATCTGATCGCTTTGCGGATGGGAGGAATTTGAGAAGATTGTCCTCCATTTTACCCCGCTTCAGAGTTGGATTCAAATCATCATGGCTATTGTCAATCAGATATTACTTAACAAAATTAGTAGTAAATGACAAAACTATCCCTTTGCCCATGAGGTCATACTTGAGCAAGGTTAGAACACGATATTAAGAGGTAGATCCGATAACTTCTTGGAAAATGCAAGTGCCATGAAAATTTCCAGCTTCTTCCTTTCGTTTTCCTCAAACAGCTCTAAGGATTTGAGGAATATTCTTTTTGAAGATAACAATTGGTAAAATAGTGTTGAATTTCGGATCATAGTCTATTATGGTGAAATACTATTTTATATCTACTAAATAGTATTTTTGTATTCAGATATTTGAGGTGATATTTCTTTGTTTGTTGCAATTTAAATCTTAGATGTTGCATAAACTTATTCATTCTTTGTTTGTGTAAGAGAGTATGTGATTTTCTTTTGTTGTTCACTAGCTAAGATTTAAAATGGGGCTTTAGTTGTTCATAAACCCAAATAGGGGTTTTCTGTTTCAAATAAAAGTTATAATGGGGATTTGATGTTCTTCATATAACTATTTAGTTTTAATAAAAACACGCTCTGTGACAATGAACCCCTTTTTAATGATTAGTTCAATTTTTCACTTTCCTTTTTACGCTGGTTTTAATTAGTCAAGTGTAGAGATAGATAAGACTATAGTTTCTGTTATTTGAGTTTTATTTCTTTACCAATAGATAGGACTTGAGGTTTTTTGGAGTTCAGTGTTTCTAGGTCCAAGTCTACTTTTATTCAGTTTTATTGGGTTCAAAGTAGCTCTGTTTGTTATATATTATTTATTGATTTTAAACCTTTACTTCTACATGATGTGTGAGTTTTGATCATTACATTTCTAGATGTATCTTTAGTTATATGTTATTATAACTGTGCAAGATTTCCTCACATACAAACATTGAATACATTAACAAGGTAAACTGCTTCATCTTTTATACGGCCTCTGTTTGGTAGATGTTGTTGACGAGAACATATTCAACTTCTCTCACTCATAATCAATATTTAGTCGTACATTTTTAACATTTTGGAATGGCATAATGACACCAAATAGTTTCAATGATTTCGTTCTCATTGTTTGCATGAAGGGCAGACACCGGTGGGTGATGTGAAACCTGTTCCAGTAGCACATTGAGGGTTCCCCTCGAGAAATGGTGGGTCTCTCCAAGAATGGGATTAAAGGGAACCACCCCAAACATTAGAGGACACAAGGTAGATATGCTCCACGCAACAACTGTTGTGAACCTGTCTACTAAGCTTTCTCCATTGGCACACCTACTAAGCATATCCTTACTAACAAAGTATACTGATTCCACACAACACTGAAGTTGTGACTTGGGAATGTTAAAGAGAGGTGGTAGCTGGAAGATGGTGGGATTAGAACCGAGGTGCACGCTTTTCAATAGACTTAAAATACGTTGAATAATAGTTAGTGTTCTGTAGTTTGTTTATGATTCCCCATCTAGCGCTAAGGGTGACGACAAAACAACCCTCCTTTCCCCTACATCATCATCATCCTCGCTCACCTATTCCACATCCACTCATATGTATATACTCATAATAGTAATTGTACGCTGTCTAAAAAAGGTTACAAAGTCACGTGTCGTACTGCATTAGCCTGCATTTGGGTGGCACTTCTGTTGGGCCCCTAATATAGCACTAACATTGTGAACCGATACTAGTATAACACTAATTTAAGTAGTGGTCAGTTGATCCGCACATGACTATTTTTTGTTTTGATTAATAAAATACTAAAGTTGTGTTGTGTTTGCTAACCATTTTATTCTAAAAGTCCAATGTCTCCATAGCCAATGAGAAGGGATGGATCGGAGACCTGGAGCGAAAGCAATTGCTACAGTAATTTACATACGATTTACACTTTTCTTGAACATCTTTCATTTACACTTTTCTAGAACATCTTTCATTTTATGAAAAGTTAATTAACAAATACTCTCCCCATCTCGAAATAAGAGTCAACATCTGAAGTAATTTGCATACCATTTAACACATTGAGTTTTCAGGTACTGCTGAAGGATGCTTTCATCTGCTCCCATCGCTTTAGTTTTTGCTACAATAGAACATGTATTTTTCGTATATTTGACCGAAGGTGATCAGAGAGAGGGTGAGAAACTAAGATTATTAAGGATTTGGAATAACTAGAAAGAGAAGTAAAGGAGCTTTGGAGAACATCCAGTGATGCAATCGTCTTCACTTTTCAATATTGTTAATGTTGCAAGGAGATTTGAGAGCGTTAACCATAAGAACGATATAATAGGCTTCCGCCTCAAATCCAACTATTTCTGACCTGTATGAATTTTTGCAAGGATATATGCTTTTGTTGTTACATCCATTTCTTGCATATAATTTTGAACATTCATGATTTATACTGTCATTTTCCATAACACTTGATCTGTTATATATGTTGATACTAGATCTTGGAAGGAGAAATATCTAACATGAAACGTGTGCACAGAACTGTCTTGCACAGAACCTGCTCAATTACATCGGTGGAATGGAAGATAGGAAATGTGTGCACATAATATTACTCGAAGCCCTTCACGAATAAATCACCACCCTGTGTTGGGAATTTTATGTTAAGGTCCATCACTCTCCACTATTTTCTTTACATTTTAAATGCTATATCTTTACCAAATGAATGTATCAATTTCAACCTTATACACATATCTTATTGAATTAATGATATATCTTATTGAATTAAGACAACAATTGGAAAATAATAGAAATTATGATAAACCGTCACCTGCTCGGGCAGGTCTTCAGTCCACAGTCCAAGGTGTGAATCTTTAAAGTAATAAACGAGCATAGAAAGACAGAGGCAGGTCCGCAGTCTAAGTGTAGCATATCAGACCATGACAACAGTAGGTATGCTGATAGATATGTGTGGGGGGAAGCTCATGTATCACAGGCATGTCTACTAAGCTTTAGCAGTTCATGTTGCAGCTTATGTAATAGAGCATGTGTATGTGTGAGTCTCCAACATAAGACATTGGGAAGTTGAAAGGATAAAAGGTATCCACTTCCATTTCAGTGTTATGATGTTACTTACGACCTGATTAAATGTGTGAGCCTGCAATTTCTTAACACCTAGCACTTGGATTCAATTTATATACAGGGGGTTAGATATCCCTTCTTTTGTTATTTGGTTTTGTGCTATTTAAGGTTTGGGTTTTTGTGACTTTACAGATTGATCTCTTTGATTTTAAGTTTTCGATTTCTAAAGTATTGATTTTCTCTTAACATTTTTTTTTTAAAATTTGCATTCTATTAAAACATTTGAACATACATTGATGTCCTATCTAGATACATGTATTGTGCGAGTGAATCTTTTGCAGGTTGGCCTCTAGGTGTTTCAGATTTTGAAATTGAACATAAAGAAATTATATTTTGGCATGTCAAATTTCTTTCCAGATTTAATATTTCCTAAGAGGTACCGAGATTAATGGAAGGTTAAAATGTATGTTATAACACCATGTATATAGGTGATCAAATGATTATGTTCTGAACGACTGACATCTACGAGACATGACTCCTTATAAGGTGATTTCTAAGACCATGTGAGAGATTTAAAATTTACATGATCCACAAATCTCAAGTGTAACTTTGATCAGGTATGTTAATATTATCTTGGTACATATCTATCATTTATTGTATTTTGGTTTAGGAACACACGATTCAATCTAATTTATTTGAATTCGTTGATATGTTACTATATTCTTTCGAGTTCAACTCTCGAGGTATAAGAATATAATTTTTTTGCACAATCCCTAGAGTAAGAATTTTACTCATCCAGATTAAAAAATTTACTAATCTAGAGTAACAATTTTAAATGATAGTTCATACATTTTATTCCTAATCTGGACTAAGATATTATTGCTTAATTTCGAAATCAATTACTCATTTAGAGATATTATTTAATTGGGGTGATCCCAATGAAATAATTAAGCATTTCACATTATGTAACTTTTATTTTAGTGTAAATAACATTGTTGGTGTACAAACCGATTGATGTTATGATTTTCGGTTGATGCAAAACAGTATATGATACAAACAGATGACAATAAGTGGTTTTGATTTTCATTGTGTACCTGACTTGCGATATGATACAAACAGATTGCAATATTTCTATTAAACAAAGCTAATTTTGTAGTTTTGTAGATCTGATTAATTTTTACCATCATTTTTGCTGGCTCAATTTAAATTGTTAAACAAGGATGCCTAGAAGGACATGGAAAATTATTTACTTCCTATGGTTAAAGCCAGGGAGTTGAGGCGAATGCCAAGAAGCTTATTTATCATGTAGGGAAGGTATACATTTAGGCCTCTGTTTTGGTTTTTATTTTATATACCTTATACCTTAGTTTACTAACTCTGTACTTTCATTGTTGACTTAATATATCATCATTAAGTTGAGGCTTTGATATTTTCAACTTCGAAAGGGAAGAAAGCATGGATAAATTTAATATATTTTCAATGTGGTTAAGCAATCTTGGTTATAATGGGAGTTGATCTTTGACTAGAGGACTTACAGATTTACTAAGATCAATAGAAGGCCCAACTAAACTTATTTGATAAGGTCATCTAGATCAAGAATAAATATATCAAGGAGTGTATATCTTGCCTTGCCATTGTGGGGAAGGATTTATAAATATATCAGTGTTGTATTCCCTCAATGTCTATGTTCTTTCTTTCTTTAGATTCCATATAGGGCTCATGGTTGTCTTTTCAACTTCAGCGGCCCCAATGCTATGGTTAGTGTTCCATCCTTCGCTGAATTGGTTTTGTGTTAGCTTTAGATGTTTCCATTATGCTATTTTTATGGTGCCAATTGTGACTATCCGTGAAATTAACAAATATATGAATATAGTAATTAAATCCATGTGATACACTTGGTTTTCATGTATGATATTTGACAAAATGCCCAACCCAATTTTTATTAGTTGTTCTTATGACTTATGGCTCAAATTTGCTCCAAATTTCCTTGCAATTGTGATACACTTGCTCTCACATCTCTCAACTAATCTTTGTTATTAGCACTTAAATCCATTTATCAGTTTTATTTTGTTCTATGATTTGTTTCCATTAAGCTTATATTGGTAAAACCAAATCTACATATCAATTATACGATTTTTACTTCCAAGCTCATTATTTTAGTGTTGGGATTAATTGTGATATCAACTCAAGAATGGTTATAATTTTGCAATTTTGATTGCAGGATCATTGTACGAGGAATGAATTGCTATTTTGAATTTGAATTGAAAATAGTGAATGAAAATCAAATTGTGTGTATGTTGTAGACATTGATTATTTTGTGGTTTGGGATGTACATTTATAATGTTTGTGCTTTTTTAGTTCCATTATCATTATGTAGGTGCAACAACTGTATTGTTTGGAATCTTAAGGATCTAATTTTGTGTTTGTATTTTTTATTGTAGAGTTGTTAGTTAAAGTGGAAGATTAACATCCCACTACCATATATTTTGAAATTCAACCTTTTGTGCAGGAGATGACTGCATTTCTATACATACTAGATGCACAAATGTTTATATATGCAATATAAATGGCAGGACCTGTAATGGGATTAGCATCAGAGGGATAGGCAAAGATGGTATAAAAACATATGTCCCCAACTAGATCATGGTGAAGTAACACTAGAGACAAGTCCAGTCAATGAAAGAAGATGATGCTTCTGTTCAAATTTAAAACAACCAACAAGATAGTGGAAAATTGCTTCACGGATGCGAACATTACTAGAGACACGATGAAAAATTCAATCCCATTGTTGCAACCAGATCTTTTCCTACCTCCACTGTAATAATGAGGCGACGAGAGCTTTGAGCAGCCCTAAGGAGAGTCACAAGATTTTTTTAGTTTAACGACTCTCTTTGTAAATAGTGCATAGTTACGAGCTGCTCTTTTTTTAGTTTAACAACTCTCTTGGTAAATGATTTTTCTTTTACTAATTTATCCATGTGCAGAGGTTTTCTAATTTTATATTTAGCTGTGTAAAATGAAATATATAACATGGGATCATTTTACAATGAAAATGTTATTATCAGGTAAAAATAATGTGAGATCCAGCTTTTATCAAACACTTTAATGCTGTATTCTACTGATTTTTACATCAAACACTTATGTGCATATTAGTAGAATCCACACATTCTTGACACTTTTTTTTCAAACACTTATGTTTACCCTCATAAACGTCACTGTCTTAGACAATCAGACGTCGTTCCAGGCCCCATTCCAGTTCTAAATCTCCTATGACTATTCTCATGAATTCTTTTTATTTGGTTTCTCTTACTTTAACAGATAAGAAGCTAAAAATGCCCTAGAAGCCACCACGATGATCAGCAGCAGCTATTATCACAAACTATTAACTTCCTTCATTTGTTGCGACTCCAAATGTGAAGGTGTTCGTATTATTATTTTCGTCGTTGCACAGAGATCTGTATGTTCTCCCATTATATTTTAAATTTGTAAAATGATGGAAGAGTTAAGGTAGTATATTTTATAATTGAAGTTTGATAACAATTTAGAGTTCATAAATCTTACTGCATACATCATTGTTCCAACTGATTTAACTTGGTGGAATTTTTGTGCTGGATGGACTGATAAATGGAAGGTAAAGGCGACGGTTGAACAACTATGGCTCACCGGAAGGAGATATTTAGGAAAACAATTTGTGTTTGAGATTGATCATCACGTAAATAACTAACTGTAATTATTTGTAATGTGTTCGAACCATAGAAAAAAAATTCATCTTATTTTTTGAATTGGTTTGTTTGGGGCATAGTTAATGGAGGGGAAACTTGCGGGTCTATTTCTCAGTTGTGGGCCGGTTGTTTATTGTCATACCACGAAGCCAACTCACATCAAACTTTTTAGTTAAATTAATTTTCAGACATCGAAGTGATCAAGCAAATGTCAATAATTACAGGTAACCTATGTGCCTCTTAATATATTTAGAGTCATAGATTTTTAATCCAATTATAGGTTTTTAAGTTAACAATTAAGAACAATAATCCCCAAAAATTAAAGCAAGAAACTCACCAAAATATCCCTGCCAACTAAGAGTCTAATTAAAAAGAAACCAACAAAGTGAATGGTTAAACAGTTAAACTGTTAAAAGTGTTATAATCTGCGTATAAGGAGGACCCATTGTTTGATACCAAGCTAATAAACAAAAGAGGCATATGAATAATCATAATGTGAAGCAACCTCCTAGGTTAAAAAATCTATGTTTTCTGCCATAGGGACTATAAAAATCAGGTTTTAAAAAATTCAATCTACCTCAGTTAGATCCTCTGTCTTAAGCGCAATTAATTGCAAAAGATTTGGTAAACTTATTTTACCCAAACGGTTATTAACTTTGGTATGATCAATATCAATGTATGAACTAACTGTAAATTTATTAACTCTTAACAACTGTAAATTTATTTTCTTTTTTCACTCTCTTATTAGTGTATGATAGATCTTGACTTGGACAATTTGGTACGAGTTGTAAAGGTTTATTTATAGAAGTCGAGAAACATAAGTAATGGTGGATCTTTCATTTATACGTGATTAGTTGTTAATGAAGTGGTTATGATATCACTTCTGGATGAGTACCTTCAAAATAGTTCACCATACAGCACCTCACATACCCTCAAAATTGTCAAACGAGTAGAATGAAGCTCTGGACCAACTTAATGGCATAGTTCACTATGACTACCCTCGATGGATATCTTTGTTTGCTTTGATTTATTGGGGAATCGTGTAATTTATCACCTCACTGTATGAGTGAATTAACTCCACAGTTTTTTGTTCTTTTTTTTGTGATGTCAATTTTGGAACAAAAAACATTACTGTATATTGAGAAATTATTCATTTTTACATTCATTTTTCTTAGTACCATTTTAATATGATTGCACTCTTTTGATATAACTCCCGTGGTAAATATTTTTACGAAACATGACACAATCTTATTTTGTTACGAAACACGACACATAACGGTATGGAATATTTATTCACTTGACATTAAAACAATTCAAATAAATGCAACACATTATGTTTTTTTAAAGAAAAAACCATGAACATAGTCATGACATTACACGACATGAAAAAATATTTCGTTATATATCTTGAATACGACCCATCTTAAAGAGGCACCACACAATGTTTTTTAAAACCAAAAACGAAACTGATAAACATAAAAATGACACGACAAGTCTGGTTGTCTCATTTTATTTTGACATTGAATTTAACATGAAAATATATGACTAAAACGATGATAACAAAATTGACACTCGATTTAATCTGAAACTGCATGAGAAGTTTTACACTCAGTTTTGTTGTTTTATAATTATGTACTTTGAAATTTTTTTCCATTCTGTGATTACGTACTTTCACTCTAGATGTTGCAATTTCACATGTTTATCATTTATATCGTTATTGTTTAGATCAACAATGTTGTGAACAGTTGGTCCAGCTGTTTACTTCATGTTTTTTTTTTTAAATTACACTATTTTATTGGGGAATGGACTTTTTGTCATTTTGTAATTACACATTCTGGGAAGTTTTGATCTTTGGAGGCTACATACTTTGCAAATTTTTTGTCATTTCACGATTACGTACTTTGAAAAATTTTCAGCGTGCCTTCAGGGACGGGCATACCCTAGTATATATATAAACAGAGAAAGCGATGAAGCAAAGAAGAATATATCACCAGATATAAGTGGTTCACCCTTTGGAGGGACTACATCCACTATGTGAGTGTGTGAAATTCACTAAGTATGGGCTCTAATGGCCTTGGGATATAAGCACTCAAGCTTTCCCTCTCTAACAATGGTTTTGATAGAGTTTAAATATTGTTTATAATAAGCGACCCTTAGAATGATGTAGAATAAAATTATTTAGAGTGCCTTCGGGCTGTAGTGTACCCCCAAGCATATAGTAAGCATGCATAGAATGTTCTATCCAATCAGGAGTAGCCAAGTGTCTCTGTCACATGGTGGTCATGCTTATCAAATATTCCCTCATGTGTGAGGGAGATGTTGTTATAACGATATTGGTCCACATGGGGTTTTTATCTCACCCCCACACTCTTATGCATCTCCCAATGCACGCACCCTTCCAGCTGGCAGGCCTCGACCGAGCATCATGGGCGAGGTTGGATTGCCAATATGTGGGCCACCAAGGAATTAACACCTATCATGATGAGTAGTTTGGACTTGGGTGAGGGTAGGTGATGAGGTTCTATAACCCTAATAATTAGTGCTACAAAACACACATTGACTAGTCTTCAATGCTGAGGTCGAGACCCCCTAGCCGAGTCACTCCTGGCCAAGTCATAATCCCCTAATTCTGGACAGATTGGTGATGGTTGGCGTTGGCCGAGGTGGTGTGATCTTGGACGAGGCTATACATGGCATATCAATCACCCATATCCCTTAGTCTCTGACGTGAGGAGGATGGTGAGGGGTAATAATATCTGAAGATGCTGATGGTAGCTGCTGAGGAGAAACATGGAAATCATCAATTTAGACTGTAGGTTTGATGTGACAGCTGTCATAGTTCTAATAGGGTTATGTCTAATCAAGGCATGAATTATGGTTAATACGCTTAGGGTTTTGTGCCTAAAATGATAATATGCCTTGCAACTTGTTCACAATCATTGTATGATATTTAAACTTGAAAATATTTTCATTTATCTTTCTTCCCTTGAGCGTGTTTCCACTTCTTTCTAAGCTTTCTGTTTTAGAGCTCTATATTTCTTCCATTGTCCAAGATTTTTTTGGTAACTTTTCTAAGTCTCCATTGGTTATCATCCTAGACTAACCTTCTAGGTATTCCCCTTCACCCTTTTTTGCTAGCTTTTTTTCCTTTTTAGCCATTTTTTTTCCTTTTTAGTTTTTTTGGTGAACTGGTTATCTTTTCAGGGACTTTATAGGGTGGTTTTAGGGATAAAAGAGTCGATTTAGCAGTTAAGATAGGTTTCCCTAGGGTTTGTAGGAGTTTTTAGGGTATTTCCCCACCCTATTTACCCCCATTAGGCAACTCCGGTGAAGCAATGATCATCTTCTCCGATGGAGCATCAAAAATTGGTTCTTGCTAAAACTGTTCATATTTCCATTTAAATGTTTCAGTCAAACCTTTAGTTGTTTATGTCCATCCATATTTTTCGAAGTTTAAGGTCGTCCTCTTTAATTCTAAGGAAATTGTATGCCTTAGCAGGGGAGTTTACTACTCTGAGGGAAAGGTGTTTTAATAGATCCGTAGGGTAGATGAAGAGGACGAGGCTAGACGTAGGGCCGACCGCCACTGGTTACGAAAAAATTTACCCATTCCTTTAAAGATAGTTTTTCCCTCATCCAATGAGGTTCCTCACTCGTCCTCCTCTCAAGCTGAGGGTAGAGATTTTGAAAATACGGTGAGGTAATGATAATCTCGGACTTCATCTTCTAGTGAGGCTGAATCATTTGGTCAAGTAGACTCTTCTGTCTCTTGTTAACCCATCTGTGGTTCCTATCTTGGCCATGACCTCTTACAAATGTAATGAGAGATTCTCAGATAGGGTCCGAGCCCATGAGGAATCTAGTGACGAGGCCAACGATGAGGTTGAGGTCGAGGATCCAATTAGTGACTTCAATGCCTAGGATCTAGTTGACACTTCATTTACATGGTCTTTCGTCTCCAATGTCAATGATACCGATCTCATTTTTTGGTGACACTTGTACTGAATTAATCCTAATGTTTCTATGAGGATCCCAGACAAGGACGTGAAAGTATTCGAAGGTCGGGATGGAAAAATTGTTGCCTATGACTAAATATTCATGTTTGGCGTCAGATTAACTTTCCACACGACCATACAAGTCCCGTTGTCTATCCTTGGGGTTAAACATACCCAACTACCCCCAATTCTTGAAGAATTATCCTAGGGAATGTCTCTTTGTGGAAGAATACCTTTATAGACGAGCTTTAAATTTAGCTTGTTACAGCTCGCTATAACATCTCGTCTTCAACAAATCAGGCCGGCTATTTTAATTTAAGGGCTAGGAAACCACACAAAAAACTCATTCAAGTGTCCCATGCATTAAATCATTACACGAAAAAAAGATTCTTCTTCGTCTCTAGGGCCTGGGAGTTTCCAATCGAGGCCGATCCAAGTGAGGATGACCCGAGAGTCTCCCGTACCTGGACTAACCCCTCTATGACAGCTAATTGGATCCCAACCTCAGCCTTGAGTAATAGGAACATGGTAGAGTATTTGAGGGAACAAGGAAATGAGGGGGGCGTTCTAAAATTTTAGTATCTCATGCTCCCTGATTATCTTGAAGAATTCGGTGCCCCTGGACGAGTTGTGTAAGTTACTTGAACCCTTAGTAAGTCTTTTCTCATCCTCTAAAATTATTTAAAATTATTTTTCTTCTTCTTCGTATATTGTACTTAAAACATTTTAGGCGAGGTTTATAATGTGATGGATCCTAATATTTTATTTGTCTTGGGCAAGAAAATTAATAAGCAGCCAGCCAAAAAATAAACTGTTGGAGGTCTGACCCATCCTGAGGTCACCCATAAGAGAAAAGAACCCATTGCCCCTAAATATACTCATCATGATCCCCCGATGAGGCAGAGGGTCGGTTCTGCAGAGACAACTCTCGAATCTACTACATCCTTTGAGCCTTTTTAGGCAACCAACCTAGTTCAGTTGAAGGTCTACCCCATCTCATTGATTACCAATATAAAGGAAAAAAAGTTTGCCATATTTGTATCCCCCTTTGATGCCAACTATGAATTCCTAGTGAAATTCCCCTGGCATGGTCTATGAGTTTTTCCTCCACCATATGGCGCAGGTATCATCCTCGTATTTCCATGAGTCGTCTCAGCTTATATAATTTTTAATTTTTCTCACTATGACTTCTTTGATTTTTGCAGCCTATATGCGTCCTCACCTCGGCGACCATGTGGATGGATGAAAATCAATAATAGCTGCAAGATGTCGATAGGTCAATTCAATCTTAATCCAAGTTCAAATAGAAGATGAAAGGTCGTAGAGATAAGTATAAAAAGGCGATGGATGAGTTGAAGATGGAGCATAGAAACGAGATCAAAGATAAAGACAATGCCTTGAAACAGAAGGATAAGTCTCTGAAGACGCAATCCATAAAGTTCTAGTCCGACCTTGTTGGACGAGGCCATTGAAACCTTTAAGACTTTAGACAAATTTCAAAGTTTTTCTCTAGAATATCTTAAGAGGGGAATTAAGATGGCCTACCGATGGGTCCTCTTAAAGTTTCCTGATGCCATATCCTCCATAAGTCCATCGTTGGAGACACCTGACATTGGGGACCCACCTTCACTGAGGCCTTATCGTATGTTGAGTCGTCAGTCGTTGATGAAGGATAAGGGATGTCTGCCGACCCTCCTGTTGAGGTAGACATCGTCGATGCTAAGATGATAACTTCACCCGGGGATGATGTTGAGAAAATGTCAACCCTAAGCTGACTGTAACAACCTGACCCAGATTTATGGGTTGCCCGTGAGTCAACTCGACTCGAATCAAGTCGCTAGGTGTGAAGTGCAATGAAACAACCTAAATAATGTTACTAGACCAAATTTATTTACAATTAGTGTTGCTCTTGTTTACATGCGATTCCAGTTTCAAAGTAAACTACGTGAGTGACCAAGGGGAGCACCCCGAAGTTAAAATAAAAAGACCTAGTAACGTAAAATAAATAAAATATACTTACCTGTAAAACGCCTTCAAAATACGAAACCTCTCCCAACCTGTCCTAACAAAGTGGGGATGTGAGCCTATTCCAAGTGGGATTTATACAAATAATATAGAAAATAATGGAAAAAGGGAGTACTCACCCTACAACCGCATGCATGCGAAAATATGTATCTATCTATATATGTATACCTTTGAAAAATACATGTACCAATGCATTGATCAATTTATTTTCGAAAACCTCATTTTCCCAAATTATTGACCTAAATCTTCTTAATGGTTTTATTTGTTAGAATTTTACATTTCCCACTTTATTTAACACACCCGATTAAACACTTGAAACCTTTACACTTAATTTAGCAACATCATTCCTTTATCGGAATTTATCATTTTATTCATTCAAATATCCTTTAATATTTTCATTGAAAATCACCATTTCAACACATGCATTCACCCTGTTAGAAAATACTCATTTAATCTTTGAAATCCTTTTCAACACACTCTTGTGTTAAATATGGGTTTCACCATTTAGGTCGAGTAAACACCCTTTTATCCACCATATTTACCATTTTTCCTCATCTTATGGACATTAGTAGTTTTATGCATTAACTTGTCCATTTAGCCTTTACCAACATATTTGTTTCATTCGTTCAACTTAAGTTGTATTTACACGTTCACCACACAACCTATCTATCGATTCATGTTCCTCATTTTATTTAACTATTTTCTCAGAATATTCCAATACCGTATACTTCCATGAGCTCAAAACCGTCGGCTATGCGCACCATATGCTCTGGCTAGTGGTTTAGGTCTTTTCACCCAGGGGCTTTGGGCCCTTCTTGCTTTATCCAGGTGTCATCCGAGTTCCTTTCACGCGTTTTAACATTTTTACAAAACGTCAACGTTATTCTATTTCCTTATTTTTACACGACCGAAGCCAAAACATGAACTTAACCGTCCGTTTTATTAACACTTGAAAAAATGTTTCTTTTCCTCTTTAAGTCCCCTATCCACACACGTGCCCTTTATACTAAATTAATTCACGCTTAGGACTTAATTCATTTTCACACACACATTTAGGGGTGGAAGCGGTATGGGTTTTTACCGTACCGTACTGTTTTGTTCAGAAAAAATGGTTTTGGGTTCATATAATAAAATACAAAAAATCGGTCTTACCGAAATTGCAATTACCGCAAAAAGTTGGTTGGTTTTAATATTTAGAAAACTGATTTACCGAAATAACTGTACCGAAATTACCGTACCGAATTTCCCGAAACAAGAAAAAACCATACCGAAATAATCGTACCGCACAGAATTTATCGAAACTAGAAAAAATCGTACCGAAATTATCGTACCGTACCGTACCGAATTTACCGAAACCAGAAAAAGTTTGTTTTGGTTTTGGTTTTGGTTCTAATATTTAAAAAAGTTGGTTGGTTTTGTTTTGGTTTTTTGGGGGCTTTTAGTGCTATTTACCGAGACCAGAAAAAATCGAATCCAAAAACCAGAAAAAACAACAATTTATCGAAACAAAAAAAACCCAGAAAAACCAAAATTTACTAAACCAGAAAAAATCAAAATTACAAAAAAAACCGAAATACCGGCCGATTTGGTTTTGGTATTGATTTTGGTGTACCGGTTGGTAAATTGGTATGGTTTGGTTTTACCATCCAGAGTTTGGTTTTGGTATTGGTATCTACTATGTACCGACCAAACCGTTCCGCTTACACCCCTACACACATTAGTGTAAAGATATTCCTTAACATTTTTATTGCATAAAAATGCGTCACTTTAAGTAAATTACCAATAAACCCTCTATTTGCCAAACTTGCAATTTGGCCCTCTAACAAGTGTCTTATTCTCAAAATGGTTATGAAGTTTTCAACTTGGCATTGAAGCCATTTTAACACTTGTTTATTATCACACTTTTGCTCAATTTTTCACCCTTACCACTTTAACACATGAAAAATACCCTTTACACATTAACTCAAATTTTTACCTTTTATTCATAATGTCTCTATTTTACATGAAAGTTAAAATAGTTATTCTATAAATATTTTAACACCATGAACATCATTCAAGATTTAATTTCACAAGATGTCCACTATTTTTCCTTTAATAGAAAATATGCTAGAATGACACTTTCATACATTTTATTCCATAAAATGCCCATTTTTAGTTTTAATAGAAAATACACATAAACAATGTTTTTCTACACGTTTTCATTCCATAAAATGTCAATTTTTAGATTAAATGCGAAATATACACAAATAATATTTTCTACACATTTATATTCCATAAAAATGTCCGTATTTAGATTTAATGGGAAACATACACAAATAATATTTTCTACACTTTTTTATTCCATACAAATGTCCATTTTTAGATTTAATGGGAAATATACACAAATAATATTTTCTACACTTTTTTTACTTTATAAAAATGTCGATTTTCAGCTTACTAAGAAACCCAACATTATTTCATGACAATGTTACTCTTAATATTAGACAACAAGAGGACTACAATATTTAACAAATATAGTCTCGACATAAGAGTAGATTATCCCACCTCAAATAGCTCAAAAATGGTGGTGGTGAAGATGGGTGACTCCCGCACCTCTAAAGGTGGCCTTAAAAGGGAGTCAAAAAATCTAGCCAAATAAGCTTCCATGGAAACTCCAACACATTCCAAGAAAATATCCATTAAATCCCTCTTCAAAACCTCCAACAATATATATCTTCTTTCCAATCAACCTACCTTCTCGAATACCCATCAACACTGCCAATCAAGAAACAAGTATATATATCGTGACTTTACTTTAATAGTGGGGATAGATGTGCATTTTGTGGTGTAAGTGCATGCATTGAACTCCTAATGGTCAAGGTTAGTACCAAAGTGAAAGGGAGTTGAGAGTTCATTGAAATGAAGACAAGTAAAAATGCAATTGTTTGTCCCTATTCCGCTCTTTTATTTTTGCACAGCTAAAGGAACTTAAAAACTACATAATACCCCATAAGACACGTTTCAAATCCACAGTCTCCAAAATCTTGACATGAGGTCTTGATCTACTATCCCAAAATTGATAGCACAAATGGTCCATTATCTTCATTGGTTTAGTATCCTGTGTTTACTTCTTTTATCCACAACCTCGTTAGACAACAAGTTATCTTATTGTTACATCTATTTTCGTCAATCTACCAAGCCCATGAGTTGGCTTCAAATGCTCGATCGATGGTTGAGAATGTGACAACCAGCTAACTTCGCGGAACGGAGCTCATTGTTCTAATGACACTCTGTATCGCTCAAACGACAACAACCCGTTGCTAAAATGACTTGAAGCATCGTTCCAGCGAGACAAAAGGGGGGTTCGGTTTATTGTTACTCTATTCTTGCCTTCAGCTCCTTTTGATTTATATGGAAACAATAGTATAAACCAAATAATAAGAGCTTAAACCATAATATTCTTTCTTATGTTATCCTATCTACTTAACCAAAAACATCTTGCCCCGCTAATAGTTATTAACTTTAGAAAAAGCCGAAATAGTTCATAATCCTTAAGTTTCAAAAATCCTTTTGTAATACCAAATTCAATAATCTCATTTATTACATTCGCCTCAATAATTTCTGACTTTTAAAAAAGGCACACATAATTTATTTCCTAAAAATCCTTTAATCCTTGTATAAGAAATTTATAAGTTCCATAATTCAATTAATTTTCTTCAACTCTAATTTTTGCCTCACTATATATAATCCATATATACATTTTAATTGATTCATCGGGGCAGGGTATTACAAACTTCCCTCCTTAGGGAATTTTGTCCTCGAAATTCTTGGCTTATCTCTACTCATAATCTAGTCTCCTGCGATCGAGTTCAAATCCCAAGCATCCTAGTCACTACGGTCTAACCCAAGATTCCATTTTAATTAATTATCATTGTTACTCCAATCATGCTGAAACTTTTGGTTTCATTATTAGTTCTCAAGCAAGCCAGCACGCCAATGCTAACAAAACCACTAGATGGTTAATATTCCCCAATTATCGCAACCTCAACAATGGGTTTACTAACATGATAATTCCAACATTTGGATTCACAACCTCTGTTCTTTAAATAATCTTGGATCACACCTAGCCTAGGATGATACATCCTCAATGCTTCTCATTACACACTTCAATCCCTTTTAAGACAATCATCTTATCACATAGTTTTATTTGTCTGGTATCCCAACGAGATCCCTAATTTAACTTAGAGTCACCCTGAGTTCCACCACACGGACACAGATAGGAGATCATCTCCTAAACTCCCAAAATTCATAATATTCTCAAGTCACAACCTCAGGTACACGACCAAGTCATAAGTAATTATACTGATTAAATATCCAACATGTTAACCTAAAGTAAGTAAGTAACATATACAAACTAAATGCAAGGGTTTGAGACCATGCGCAGACCCGCTCTCTAGTGTACAATAAAGGGGCATCCGAAGAAGAGAGAAATCACATACCATGATGCATTGGTCACCACAGGACTAGCCCGAATCACTAATGAGCTTTCACAGTGCCAAATAATTAACTTCCCATTGTAGGGATCAAAGAATAAATAAGAAATACAATGAAACTGGCGACTGTCACGCCAAAAGGAAATGATCAATTTCTAACAATGAATTAACCCACATGAAGTGAAAACCCACAACGTACACTTGAATTCTATAACTCTTTATTGATATCTGTTAAACATCTTAGCCTTTCCCCATACCCTGGCTTGACCTCTCAACTCTGACGAGTTGAAACCACGGATCACCAACCCATGCCTAATAGTCAGAATACTAATCTAATTTCTTCGGGAGGCATAAGCGTTAGGTTTCCCTCTTTAAAACTAATGCCACGTTCCTACCATTGGTAAGTACAAACAACTGGACTAAATGAATTTTTATTCCTTCGGCAATTATCTCTAGTCACTCACCCATCATACCTACGCCTTCATAATTCTTACTCGTGATAGTCTAGCCTTACTTTTTGAGATCAGTCTCTTCGAGGGAAACAACACGGTCACCTGATTTCACACATTTAACTCACATCCTGTTGCTATGATTCTCAGCACAGTATACATGATTTCAATTCATAACCATTCTAATGGAATCTCATACTTTCTAACATTGAACATGCCTAAGACTAATGATTTCACTCACCAGAGTCATACGAAACCACACAGGTAGCACGCATGGGTGATACATTCACGCCTAACATTTCATTCCAAGTGTCATCTATAAAATTATAACGAACATCATTGTATTCTAAGTCTCATAGGTCCACCACCTTTCATTGCTCAACCCATTTTCATAATTATCCTCGAAGGTCACATCGTGACACATGCTTATAAACAAAATTCATAGCACTAAATCCAAGGCACCATCACAAATCAACATGATATAATCAAAATATAGTCATCAATGGCCCACCATCACTTATGTAAACCTCAATAGAACAATGACTCCCAATGTCTCATGGGCGACAAATATCAAAGTCAATTATTTCTCTAAGCAACTTACACATCTATCAAAAGAACCCACAAGTCATACCATGACCTTACCAACACAACCTCGAATTTTATCATATGGAAATGTACATAACTACATAACCTCAAAGAAAAATTGAATCCCAAATGAAACACACGGTGCCCACTATTACTATCTCAATTTACACTATTACTAAGCAATGTGTACCATTCGTCTAAATCAATTTGCTAGATAAACCTTAGAACATATTTCAAGGAATTTTTTATACAAATTCACATGCCTATCCATGTTACTAATCCAAAATCAAACTCACTAGGCCACATCTTTTGAACCACTATGAATGTTCTACCATCATGACTTAATTGCCTCGTTATGTAAGAATCATACCATGTGCTAACCTACTAATTATCACAACTATATATTTGGTAGGATACGAGACATTGAGCATCGCCTATGAACAGTAATGCCCATGCTCACGAACATCATAAGGGATCCTATTTCTAGATACCAAACTGCAATCACCAAACTCTAAATTAATACCATCCAGGTGTTGGTAGGACATATGACGTCGGCAATTACCCAAGAAGAGTCCCACCCTAACGACATCACAAGTGGTCCTATAATAAAACATCACAACTCGTTCATGTAACACTAAGTCAGCATGATTACCTATATTCACTCCTATAATATTTCAATCATCAATTCTCCAAACACATATTATAGCCAAGGTACGTAAGTCGAGAAGCACTAAACTCGAGTCCTCAACGAAGGGTCCTAGTACTTACTTACCATGTAGACACACTTATATACACATGTCTCATATATTAATTTTAAGCTTTCCATCTAAGTCTTGGCGAATACTTCACTACGTTACCGCTACCACGAAGGCCTTTAGTAAGATACAAGACACTATATAATTGTAATGACTCGACCCAAATTTATGGGTTACCCGTGAGTCCACCTGACCCGAATCGAGTCACTGGGTATGAAGTGCAATGAAACAACCTAAATAACGTTGCTAGTCCACTTTTCTTTAAAATTTGCATTTCACTTGATTACATGCAATTACAGTTTCAAGGTAAACTACGTGAGGGACCAAGGGCAGCACATCGAAGTATGAGTAAACATAACTACTAATGTAATACAAATAAAATATACTTACCTATAAAACGCCCTCGAAATACGGAACCACTCCCAACCTTTCATGACAAAGTGGGGATGTGAGCCTATGCCTAGTGGGATTTATACAAACGGTATAGAAACGAATGGCAGAAAGGAATAATCACATGTTACAACCACATGCATTGGACAATATGTATATATCTACATATGTATACCTTTGAAAAATACATGTACCAATGCATTAATCAATTTATATCTGAAAACCTCATTTGCCCAGATTAATTGACCTTAATATTATTAAAGTTTTTTTTGTTAGTATTTTACATTTCCCACTTTATTCAACACACCCGGTTCAACACATGAAACCTCTACACTTAATTTAGCAACACCATTCCTTTACCAAATTTATCATTTTATTCATTCAAATATCATTTATTATTTTCCTTGAAAATCACCATTTCAACACACACATTCACCGTATTGAAAACTACTCATTAAAACTTTGAAAATCCTTTTCGACACACTCTTGAGTTATGTATGGGTTTCACCATTTAGGTCACTTAAACATCCATTTATCCACCTTATTTACCAGTTTTCCTTATCTTATGGATTTTAGTAGGTTTACGCATTAACGTGTCCATTTAGCCTTTCCTGGCATATTTGTTTCATTCGTTCAAGATAGGTTGTATTTACACATTCACCACACAACCCATCTCTCTATTCCTGTAACTAATTTCATTTAACTTTTTCTTGAAATATTCCAATACCGGATACTTGCACGGGCTCCACATCGCCGGTTATACGCACCATATGCTCCCTCTAGTTGTTTAGGGATTTTCACCCAAGGGCTCTGGTCCCTTCTTTCTTTATCCCGGTGTCATGTGTGTTCCTTTTCACGCCTTTTAACATTTTTACAAAACGTTCACATTATTCCATTTCCTTACTTTTAACCAACCGAATCCAATACCCAGACTTAATAGTCCATTTTACTAAAACTTGAAAATTTTGTTTCTTTTCCTCTTTAAGTCCCTTATCCACACATGCATCCATTATACTAAATTCATTCACGCCGAGGACTTAATTCATTTTCACACACACAATGGTGTAAGGATATTCCTTAACATTTTTATTCCATAAAAATGCGCCGCTTTAAGTAAATTTCCAATAAATCCTTTATTTTCCAAACTTGCAATTTGGCCTTCTAACAAGTGTCTTTTTCTCAAAATGGTTATGAAGTTTTCAACTTGACATTGAAGTCATTTTAACACTTGTTTGTTATCACACCTTTGCTCAATTTTTCACCCTTACAACTTTAACACATGAAAAATACCCTTTGCACATTAATTCCAATTTTTACCTTTTATTCATAATGTCTCTATTTTACATGAAAGTTAAAATAGTTATTCTATAAATATTTTAACACCATGAACATCATTCAACATTTCATTTCTCTAGATGTCCATTATTTTTCTTTTACTGGAAAATATGCTAGAATGACACTTTCATACATTTTATTCCATAAAATGCCCATTTTCAATTTTAATTGAAAATACACACAAACAATGTTTTTCTACACGTTTTTATTCCATAAAAGGTCCATTTTTAGATTTAATGCGAAATATACACAAATAATATTTTCTACACATTTATATTCCATAAAAATGTCCATTTTTAGATTTAGTGGGTAACATACACAAATAATATTATCTACACATTTTTATTCCATACAAATGTCCATTTTTTTATTAAATGGGAAATATACACAAATAATATTTTCTACACATTTTTTACTCTATAAAAATGTCTATTTTCAGCTTACTAAGAAACCCAACATTATTTCATGATAATGTTACTCTTAATATTTGACAACAAGAGGACTACAATATTTAACAAATATGGTCTCGACAAAAGAGTAGATTATCCCACCTCAAATGGCTCCAAAATCATGGTGGTGAAGATGGGTGACTCCCGCACCTCTAAAGGTGGCCTTAAAAGGGAGTCAAAAAAGCTAGCCAAATAAGCCTCCATGGAAACTCCAACACATTCCAAGAAAATATCCATTAAATCCCTGTTCAAAACATCCAACAATATATATCTTCTTTCCAATTAACCCACCTTCTCGAATACCCATCAACACTTCCAATCAAGCAACAACTATATATATCGTGACTTTATTTTAATAGCGGGGATAGATGCGCATTTGGTGGTGTAAGTGCATCCATTGAACTCCTAATGGTCAAGGGTAGTACCAAAGTTAGAGGGAGTTGAGAGTTCATTGAAATGAAGACAAGTAAAAATGCAATTGTTTGTCCCTATTCCGCTCTTTTATTTTTGCACAGCTAAAGGAACTTAAAACTACATAATACCCCATAATACACGTTTCAAATCCACAGTCTCCAAGATCTTGACACGAGGTCTTGATCTACTATCCCAAAATTGATAGCAGAAATGGTCCATTATCTTCATAGGTTTAGTATCCTGTGTTTACTTCTTTTATCCACAACCTCGTTATACAACAAGTTATCTTATTGTTACATCTATTATCGTCAATCTACCAAGCCCATGAGTTGGCTTCAAATGCTCGATCGATGGTTGAGAATGTGATCGCCAACTAACTTCGTGGAACGGAGCTCATTGTTCTAATGACACTTTGCATCGCTCAAACGACAACAGCTCGTCGCTAAAATGACTTGAAGCGTCGTTCCAGTGAGACAAAAGGGGGGTTCGATTTATAGTTCCTCTATTCTTGCCTTCAGTTACTTTTGATTTATATGGAAACAATAGTATAAACCAAATAATAGGATCTTAAACCATTAACTCTTTCTTATGTTATCCTATCTACTTAACCAAAGACATCTTGCCCCGCTAATAGTTATTAACTTTAAAAAAACCCCAAATAGTTCATAATCCTTAAGTTTCAAAAATCCTTTTGTAATACCAAATTCAATAATTTCATTTATTACATTTGCCTCAATAATTTTTTACTTTTAAAAAAGGCACACATAATTTATTTCCTAAAAATCCTATAATCCTTGTATAAGAAATTTATAAGTTCCATAATTCAATTAATTTTCTTCAACTCTAATTTGTGCCTCACCATATATAATCCATGTATACATTTTAATTGATTCATCGCGGCGGGGTATTACAAACTTCCCTCCATAGGAAATTTCATCCTCAAAATTCTTGGCTTATCTCTATTCATAATCTAATCGCCTGCGATCGGGTTCAAATCCCAAGCATCCTAGGCACTACGGACTAACCCAAGATTACATTTTAATTAATCATCATTGTTACTCCAATCATGCTGAACCTTAGGTTTCATTATTAGTTCTCAAGCAAACCCAGCACGCCAATGCTAACAAAACCACTAGATGGTTAATATTCCCCAATTATCGCAACCTCAAAAATGGGTTTACTAACACGATAATTCCAACGTTTGGATTTACAACCTATGTTCTTTAAATAATCTTGGATCACACCTAGCATAGGTTAATACATCCTCAATGCTTCTCGTTACACACTTCGATCCCTTTTAAGCAATCATCTTATCACGTATTTTTATTTGACTGGTATCCCAACGAGATCCCTATTTTAACTTAGAGTCACACTGTGTTCCACCCCACGAACACATATAGACGATCATCTCCTAAACTCCCAAAATTCATAATATTCTCAAGTCACAACCTCAGGTAAACGACCAAGTCATAAGTAATTATACCATTTAAATAACCAACATGTTAACCTAAAGTAAGTAAGTAACATATACAAACTAAATGCAAGGGTGCGAGACCACGCGCACACCCGCTCTCTAGTGTAGAATAAAGGTGCATCCGAAGAAGAGAGAAATCACATACCATGATGCATTGGTCACCACAGGCCTAGCCCGAATCACTAATGAGCTTTCACAGTGACAAATCAATAACTTCCCATTATAGGAATAAAAGAATAAATAAGAAATACAATGAAACTAGCGACTGCCATGCCAAAAGGAAATGATCAATTTCTAACAATGAATTGACCCACATGAAGTGAAAACCCACAATGTACACTTAAATTCTATACCTCTTTATTGATATCTGTTAAACATCTTAGCCTTGCCCCATACCCTGGCTTGACCTCTCAACTCTGACGAGTTCAAACCACGGATCACCAACCCATGCCGAATAGTCGGAATACTAAACCAATTTCTTCGGGAGGCTTAAGCATTAGGTTTCCCTCTTTAGAACTAATGCAACATTCCTACCATTGGTAAGTACAAACAACTGGACTAAATGAATTTTTATTCCTTCATCAATTATCTCTAGTTAGTGACCCATTATACCTACGCCTTCATAATTCTTACTCGTGATAGTCTAGCCTTACTTTTTGAGATCAGTTTCTTCGAGGGAAACAACACGGTCACCTGATTTCACACATTTAACTCACATCTTGTTGCTATGATTCCCATCACAATATACATGATTTTAATTCATAACCATTCTAATGGAATCTCAAACTTTCTAACATTGACCATGCCTAAGACTAATGATTTCACTCACCAGAGTCATACGAAACCACACAGGTAGCGCGCGTGGGTGATACATTCACACCTAACATTTCATTCCAAGTGTAACCTAGAAAATTATAACGAACATCATTGTATTTTAAGTCTCATAGGTGCACCACCTTTCATTGCTAACCCATTTCCATAATTATCCTCGAAGGTCACATCGTGACACATGCTTATAAACAAAATTCGTAGCACTAAATCCCAGGCACCATCACAAATCAACATGATATAATCATAATATAGTCATCAATGGCCCGCCATAACTTATGTAAACCTCAATAGAACAATTACTCCCAATGTCTAATGGGCGAAAAATATCAAAGTCAATTATTTCTCTAAGCAACTTACACATCTATTAAAGGAACCCACAAGTCATACCATGACCTAAGCAACACAACCTCGAATTTTATCATATGGAAATGTACATAACTACATAACCTCAAAGAAAAATTGAATCCCAAATGAAACACACGGTGCACACTATTACTATGTCAATTTCCACTATTACTAAGCAATGTGTACCATTCGTATTAATCAATTTGCTAGATAAACCTTAGTACATATTTCAAGGAATTTTTTAGACAAATTCATATGCCTATCCATGTTACTAATCCAAAATCAAACTCACTAGGCCACATCTTTTGAACCCCTATGAATGTTCTACCATCATTACTTAATTGCCTCGTTATGTAAGCATCATACCATGTGCTAACCTACAAATTATCACAACTATATATTTGGTACGATACGAGACGTTGCGCATCGCCTATGAACACTAATTCCCATGATCACGAACATTATAAGGGATCCTATTTCTAGATACCAAACTACAATCACCAAACTCTAAATTAATACCATCCAGGTGTTGGTAGGACATATGACGTCGGGTATTTCCCAAGAGGAGTCCCACCCTAACCACATCACAATTGGTCTTATTCTAAAAAATCACAACTCATTCATGTAACACTAAGTCAACATGATTACCTATATTCACTCCTATAAATTTCAATCATCAATTCTCCAAACACATATTATAGCCAAGGTACGTAAGTCGAGAAGCACTAAACCCGAGCCCTCAACGAAGGGTCCTAGTATTTCCTTACCATGTAGCCACACTTATATACACATGTCTCATATATTAATTTTAAGCTTTCCATCTAAGTCTTGGCGAATACTTCATTACGTTACCGCTACCACGAAGGCCTTTAGTAGGATACAAGACACTATATAATTGTAACGACCCGACCCAAATTTATGGGTTACCCGTGAGTCCACCTGACCCGAATCGAGTCACTGGGTATGAAGTGCAATGAAACAACCTAAATAACGTTGCTAGTACACTTTTCTTTAAAATTATCATTTCACTTGATTACATGCAATTATAGTCTCAAGGTAAACTACGTGAGGGACCAAGGGCAGCACATCGGAGTACGAGTAAACATAACTACTAATATAATCTGAATAAAATATACTTACCTATAAAACGCCCTCGAAATACGAAACCACTCCCAACCTTTCATGACAAAGTGGGGATGTGAGCCTATGCCTAGTGGGATTTATTCAAACAGTATAGAAACGAATGGCAGAAAGGAATAATCAGATGTTACAACCACATGGATTGGACAATATGTCTATATCTACATATGTATACCTTTGAAAAATACATGTACTAATGCATTAATCAATTTATATCTGATAACCTCATTTGCCCAGATTAATTGACCTTTCTCTTATTAAAGTGTTTTTTGTTCGTATTTGACATTTTCCACTTTATTCAACACACCCGGTTGAACACACGAAACCTCTACACTTAATTTAGCAACACCATTCCTTTACCAAAATTTATCATTTTATTCATTCAAATATCACTTATTATTTTCATTGAAAATCACCATTTCAACACACACATTCACCGTATTAGGAACTACTCATTAAAACTTTGAAAATACTTTTCGACACACTCTTGAGTTAAATATGGGTTTCACCATTTAGGTCACTTAAACACCTATATCCACCTTATTTACCATTTTTCCTTATCTTATGGATATTAGTAGGTTTACGCATTAGTGTGTCCATTTAGCCTTTCCGGGCATATTTGTTTCATTCGTTCAAGATAGGTTGTATTTACACATTCACCACACAACCCATTTCTATATTCATGTTACTCATTTCATTTAACTTTTTCTTGAAATATTCCAATACCGGATACTTCCACGGGCTCCACATCGCCAGTTATACGCACCATATGCTCCCTCTAGTTGTTTAGGGATTTTCACCCAAGGGCTCTGGTCCCTTCTTTCTTTATCCCGGTATCATATGTGTTCCTTTTCATGCCTTTTAAGACTTTTACAAAACGTTCACATTATTCCATTTTCTTACTTTTAACCAACCGAATCCAATACCCATACTTAATAGTCCGTTTTACTAAAACTTGAAAATTTTGTTTCTTTTCCTCTTTAAGTCCCTTATCCACACACGCAATTATTATACTAAATTCATTCACGCCGAGGACTTAATTCATTTTCACACACACAATGGTGTAAGGTTATTCCTTAACATTTTTATTCCATAAAAATGCGCCGCTTTAAGTAAATTTCCAATAAACCCTCTATTTTCCAAACTTGCAATTTGGCCCTCTAACAAGTGTCTTTTTCTCAAAATGGTAATGAAGTTTTCAACTTGACATTGAAGTCATTTTAACACTTGTTTATTATCACACTTTTGCTCAATTTTTCAACCTTACCACTTTAACACATGAAAAATTCCCTTTGCACATTAATTCCAATTTTTACCTTTTATGCATAATGTCTCTATTTTACATGAATGTTAAAATAGTTATTCTATAAATATTTTAACACCATGAACATCATTCAAGATTTCATTTCACAAGATGTCCATTATTTTTCCATTACTAGAAAATATGCTAGAATGACACTTTCATACATTTTATTCCATAAAATGCCCATTTTCAGTTTTAATAGAAAATACACACAAACAATGTTTTTCTACACGTTTTTATTCCATACAAATATCCATTTTTAGATTTGATGGGAAATATACACAGATAATATTTTCTACACATTTTTATTAAATAAAAATGTAATTTTTTAGATTTAATGAAAAATACACACAAATAATGTTTTTTACACATTCTTATTCTATAAAAATGTCCATTTTTGGATGTACACAAACAATATTTTCTACACATTTTTTACTTCCTAAAATGTCTATTTCCAACTTACTAAGAAACCCAACATTAATACTACTCTTAATCATAAACAACACGAGTTCTACAATATTTAGCAAATAAGGTCTCAGCAGAAGTGTAGATTATCCAACCTCAAATAGATACAAAGTGGTGGTGGTGGTGAAGATGGGTGACTCTTCCACCTCCAAAGGTGGCCCTAAAAGGGAGTCACAAAAGCTCCACCAAAGAGGCCTCCATGGAAACTCCAAACACATTCCAACAAAGCTCCGTTAAAACCCTCTTCAAAACCTCCAACAATATATATATATATATATATATCATGACTTTGTTTTAACAGTGGGGGATAGATGTGCCTTTTGTGGTGAAAGTGCAACCATTGAACTCCTAATGGTCGAGGGTAGTACCAAAGTGAGAAGGAGTTGAGAGTTAGTTGAAATGAAGACAAGTAAAAATGTAATTGTTTGTCCCTATTCCTCTCTTTTATTTCTGCACAACTAGAGGAACCTACAAACTAAATAGTACCCCATCAGATCATATTCAAATCCATAGTATCCAAGATCTTAACACGAGGTCTTAATCTGCGGCCCCAAAACTGACAGCACAAATGGTCTGTTATCTTCATAGGTTTAGTATCTTGTGTATAATTATTTTATCCACAACCCCCATAGACAATAAGATCACTTATAGTTACATATGTCCCCTTCAACCTTCCAGGCCCATGAGATAGCTTCATATACTTCATCGATGGTTGAGAAGGTGATAGCTAGCTAACTTTGTGGATAGGATCTCATCGTTATAACGACACACTGCGTTGATCGAACGGCAGCAGCTCGTCGCTAGAACGACTTCAAGCATAGATCAAGCGAGACATAAGGGGGTCACTTTACAGTTCATCTATTCTTGTTGTTAGTTCCTTTTGATTTATATGGAAGAAATAGTATAAACCAAAGAATAGGAGCTTAAACCATAATATTCTTTCTTTTGTTATCCTATCTACTTAAACCAAAGACGTCATGCCCCCTAACAGTTACTAACTTTAGAAAAATCTGAAATAATTCATAACCCTTAAGTTTCCAAAATCCTTTTATAATACCTAATTCAATAATTTCAGTTATCTCATTTGCCCCAATAATTTTTGACTTTCAATAAAGGCAAACATAATTTATTTCCTAAAAATCCTATAATCCTTGTATAAGACTTTTATAAATTCCATAATTCAGTTAGTTTTCTTCAACTCAAATTTGTGCCTCATCATATATAATCCATATATACATTTTATTTGTTTCAGCAGGGCGTGGTATTACAAACTTCCCTCCTTAGGGAATTTCGTCCTTGAAATTCTTGGCTTATCCCAATTCATAATCTAGTCGCCTGCAATCGGGTTCAAATCCCAAGCATCCTTGGCACTACGGTCTAACCCAATATTCCATTTTAACTAATCATCATTATTAATCCAATTATGATGAACCTTATGGTTTCATTATTAGTACTCAAGCATGCCTAGCGTGCAAATGCTAATCAAACCTCGAGATGGTTAGTATTTGCCAAATATCGCAACCTCAATAATGGGTTTACTAACATTGGTCATTCCAACGTTTGGATTCATAACCTATGTTCTATAAACAATCTTGGATAACACCTAGCCTAGGTTTATACATCCTTAATTCTTCTCCTTACATACTTCATTTCCTTTTAAGATAATCATCTTATCACATAGTTTTATCTGACTGGTATCCCTATGAGATCCCTACTTTGACCTAGAGTCACCCCGAGTTCCACCACACTGACACATATAGGAGATCATCTCGTAAACGTTGGGTACACGACCAAGTCATAACTAAATATACCCCCTAACTAACAAAAATGTTAACCTAAAGTAAATAAGTAACATATACACACTAAATGCAAGGACACGAGACCACGCGCACACACAAATTGGTGTAGAATAAAGGTGCATCTGAAGAAGAGCGCACTCACATACCATGATGCATTGGTCACAACAGGCCTAAACCGCATCATTAATGAGCTTCCTCAATGCCAGACCTGAGTCAACACAAATCAACAGCTTCCCATTATCGGGATCAAAGAATACACAAGAAATATAATGAATCAGGCGACTCCCACGCCAAAAGGAAATGATCAATTTCTGACAATGAGTTCACCGACACGAAGTGAAAACCCACAACATACACTTGAATTCTGTAACTCTTTATTGATATATATTAAACATCTAAGACTTTCCCCATACACTGTCTTGACCTCTTAACTCTGATCAGTTCAAACAATGAATCATCCATCCATGCCGAATAGTCGGAATACTAAACCAATTTCTTCGGGAGGCTTAAGCGCCAGGCTTACCTCTTTAGAACTAATGCCACGTTCCTACCATTGGTAAGTACAAACAACTGGACCAAATGAATTTTCATTCCTACAGCAATTATCGCTAGTCAATAACACATCATACCTAGGCCTTCACAATTCCTACTCTCGATAGTCTAGCCGTAGTTTTTGAGACCAGTCTCTTCGATCGAAACACCACGCTCACCTGATTTCACACATTTAACTCGCATCCCATTGCTACGATTCTCAGCACATCATACATGATTTCAATTCATAACCATTCTAATGAAATCTCAAACTTTCAAACATTGTCCATGCCTAATCCTAATGATTTCACTCACCAGATTCATACCAAACCATATAGGTAGCACGCGTGGGTTCTACATTCACACCTAACATTTCATCCCAAGCGTTATCTCTAAAACTATAATGAACGTCACTGTATTTTAAGTCTCATAGGCGCACCACCTTGTATTGCTTAACCCATTTTCGCAATTATCCTCGAAGGTCACACCGTGACACATGCCTATAAACAAAATTTGTAGCACTAAATCCAAGGCACCATCACAAATCAACATGATATAATCATAATATAGTTATCAATGTCCCACCATCACTTATGTAAACCTCAATAGAAAAATGACTCCCAATGTCTCATGGGCGACAAATATCAAAGTCAATTATTTCTCTATGCAACTTACACATCTATTAAAAGAACCCACAAGTCATACCATGGCCTAAGCAACACAACCTCGAATTTTATCATATGGAAATGTACATAACTACATAACCTCAAAGAAAAATTGAAATACCAAATAAAACACACGGTGCCCACTATTACTATCTCAATTTCCACTATTACTAAGATTGTGTACCATTCGTATTAATCAATTTGCTAGATAAGCCTTAGTACATATCTCAAGGAATTTTTGATACAAATTCACATGACTATCAATATTACTAATCCAAAATCAAACTCACTAGGCCACATCCTTTGAACCCCTATGAATGTTCGCCCATCATGACTTAATTGCCTCATTATGTAAGCATCCTACCATGTTCTAACCTAGTAATTATCACAACTATATCTTTGGTAGGATACGGTATGTTAAGCATCGCCTATGAACACTAATGCCCATGCTCACAAACATCACAAGGGATCCTATTTCTTGATCCCAAACAACAATCACCCTACTCTGAATTAATACTATCCAGGTGTTGGTAGGAAACATGACGTCGAGTATTGGCCAGGAGGAGGCCCACCCTAACGACACTGTAAGCGGTTCTATTCTAAAACATCACAACTCATTCATGTAACACCAAGTCACCATGATTACCTATATTCACTCCAAGATTACTTCAATCATCAATTATCCTAAGCAATATAATTGCTACGGTACGTAAGTCGAGATGCACTAAACCCGAGCCCTTAACGAAGGGCTCTAGTACTTCCTCACCATGGAGCCACACTTATAAACACATTTCTCATTTATTAATTTCAAGCTTTCTAGGCAAGTCTTAGCGAATACTTCACTACGTTACCACTACTATGGAGGACTTTAGTTGGATACGATACACTATGTATACTCTTACCTCCCTAGGTATACGCCACTAGTGGCACCAAGGATCCTATTTATCAAATGTTGCATTATTATTTAAATCACCTCCCGAAAGAGTTGCCTATGGTTCACACCCTTGTCACTGCACTCATCATTGTCACTCACGTGACCCTCTGCCATAATTGGCCAGTAATTCTCATTGCGGATCATATGGTACATTCATTTTCCAACAGACACTAAGGAAACTCACACAAGGATAGAATTATATCAAGTAAGACTGACTTATCCTCTAGTGTTTACCCATACAATTTACACATCCATCGTATTACTCATCAATCACGATAATACCCCAAGGATTGAATTTTCCTAATTATCACATCGATGTTGCGCTCATGTGTTACACCTAAGGCTATATATGATTTAAAAATCATAATTTCCCCTTTACATAATTATGTCTGTCAATTAATCAGTCTATACCATTGATTATTCACAATTTGGTGCCACATGCCCAACGAGTGATATTTCATTCTACTAGATCTCCAAAAAATTTACGTCTATAAAGGCTGGAACACAAACACTTCACACTACGAACCACATTGTCACCACTTACGAGCATACATGGACACTCGTAAATTAACACACTTAATTAGAAATGTGGAAGCGATTTATAACAATTAACTTTACTATATGGCAATTGCACTAACATACTTGTCGTTAGAACCTCTTTAACCTTACCGTCGAGGACACAAATTACATCATCATTGATGATGCTGGGAATCAACACCACCAGGTGAGGTGTTTGCAAGCTCAATATAGATGCAACAATGGCAACACAGCAGTATAAAGAAGATAAGAATGAGGTGAGTATAGGGGAATAACACTTGAAGATAAGTGGTTCAGCCAATTTGGCCTACGTCCACTGTGAGTGTGTGAGAATAATATCACTGAAGGAAGGCACTAATGGACATGGATACAACCTCTCAATTTCTTTCTCTCTATACTGTCTGTCTTTAAACAGAGTTTTAGCTAGGGTTTTTATATCTGGATCCCTTTGCAAGGTAGGGGATGATCCCTTTATATAGTTCCTAGGGGGTGTAATGTACCCCCTATGCATGTAATGTGCATGTGTGTAGTTTCCTCACCAATGGGGGTGTGCCACCTTTTATGGCCACATGTAGGTAATGATGATGAAATATTCTCCCACATGTGGAGAATAATCTTGTTATAACTGATTTGTGCCCAGGTGTCCTTATCCAAATGTCAACAGATGCACGACAGTCATGTTGGTGAATGGCCTTGGCCTAGGAGAGGCCGAGCTATAAAGGTTGGATGTCCGCTCAATCCGCGAAGTGTCATGAGTAATACCGGCCTGATGTCAGCCGAGGCATATGCTGAGGTCGACCTGAGCCGAGGTTGGGTATGCAACATGCTGATGATTATTAATACCTCGGGTAACCTCGGCCCAAGTCGAGGTAGGATCCATGTTGAAGATGAATCAGTGGCTCCTTATCATCTCGGCCTACTGATGTCCGAGGTTGCTATTCTTGGGTACTTGAGGATGCTATTGATGTCTGCGGCATGCTTAGTGTCCTTCGAGAGGTGCATATAGAAGTGTCGGCCTGGGCCGAGGTAGGTCTGGACGAGGGATGATATCGTGGGCCCTTACCCCTCATTGGGTCGATCAATGTCTCGGCAATTATCTAGGCCGAGGTAGGTATCCATGGGCCGAGGTTATACTTGGGCATATCAATCACCCCCCAGCCCTTAGTCATTTGCGAGAGCAGGTGGCTAGGGGATTCTCACCTCCGAGGCCTGTTCACCCCTAGGCCAACACCTGCGTGACATATGTCCCATGCTAAGGCGTGCCCACTTGGCTTGTGTGCGTTGTCAGTTGTCCCTTGGTTTTCCCAAGGAAATGATGAGCCTTGGGAATCGTGCTTAAGTATTTAAGGGTTAAACCCTTTCTTCCTCCTTCTTGTTCCTCATTTCTCTCTTTGGCGCACTGCTTTCTGTAATTTCTCTCTCCAAAGCTCCTTCGCTCCACCGCTTTTTCTATAGGGGATTGCCTAGTTTCTTGTAAGATTTCCTCTTTTTCATCCATCAACTCATCTTCAGGTACCTCTCCCTCTCCATTTCCTTCATTTTTGGCATTTTTATTTGAATTTTTCGGCGAGGTTTTGAGTTTTCCAGCGAGGATTTGAGTTTTCCGGTGAACTAGGTTTTCTGCGAAATTCCTTGGTTTGATCTTTGGGCTCCTTTGTTTTTCAAGCCAAACTTGTTTGTAGTTTTTAGGAGTTTTCCTCAACTTTAGGGTCGGTCAAAGTTTTGGGTCGTCCCCTGATGCTCAGACGCCTGTACCAACTTCTTGAGGACTTCCCATCTCTTAGAGAAAAGACCTTAGAGAAAATTAGGCAAATTGAGAGAGCTCAGGGAGAAGCTCGCAGGTCACAGGAGTTCCCTGTCAGACCCCTATTTCCTCCACCTCTCAAGGTGGTATACCCTCGTCCACCTGAGAATTTCTATCAGACAGACGTCTCTACCAACAACTTGCCGATGTCTGAGTCTGAGTCTTCCACCTCCGAACCAATGTCTGTGGACTCTTTCCAAGAGTCCATGGATTTTACTCCTGAGACTGGTCAGGACCCGGACCAGGCCGAGGTCTCTAGCCGGGCCTCGTCTCAAAACGGCACAGGTACCTCAGGTTCTTCTTCCGAGGTTGAACTTGTTGAGCCAAGTGTGGCTGTGCCACCCATTCTAGATGCTATCCCCCTATCGGCCATTACCGGGGCCGAGTTTGCTCAGAGGTTCCCTGGTAACCCGTCTACGTCTGCACTAGCCGACATTGAGCCTGACGATGATGAGGACGCCGAAAGTGATGTTGACGTATCTGAGGCGGCCGAGTATGAGAGCACGGTCACTGAGTTGGATCTATTGCACTTCAGATACTTATACTCCATCAGTCCCTCTATCCATTTAAGGAGACCTCTGAGGGAAGAGAGGGCCTACCATGGCCAAGATGGAGAAATCTGCTTGTACGAGAAGATGTTCAAGTTAGGTTGTTGTCTTCCCTTTCACCCTGTCATTAGGTCTATTCTTTCCTTCATCAACTTGGTCCCCTCACAACTCTCTCCCAACGCTTGGAGAGTTATTATAGGGGCCATCATCTTGTGGAGGGCAGTCCACCACTCTGACCTCCCAGTTCAGGTCTTTGCTGGTTGTTACGTCCCTACCTCGGCCAAGAATCATCTGAGCTACTATCACTTCGTGGCTCGGAGGCCTGAGAAAAAGACGCTCTTGGTCACTCAGACCTCCAATCATAATTGGAAACCTCGGTACTTTTTCGCCTCAGGGCCATGGGAATTTGGCTCATCTATTCCCTCTTCCATTTATGAACCGAGAATACCCTTCAAATGGGGTAAAGTCAGCATGTCTGCAAGGGCCGATCCTGGACTAAGTGTTCAAAATAGCAAAAAGGTGAAATCCCTGCAAGACCAAGGGGCTCATGGGCTGTTCGTCAAGTTCGAGCATCTGCTGACCCCCCAGTATATCTCGGGGACGAGCTTAGGTGGAAGTCCCCTAGTTGACTTTGGTAAGGATTTTTCTTTTTATTTCAATTCTAACCTTTGATCATTCATATTTGATTCCTAACTCTTATCTTTTCACTTTTGCAGAGAGACCACAAGGCGTTCCGGACGAGCTGTGGGAGATGGCAGCTCCAAGTTTGTCTAGGCTTGTCAAGAAGACTGGTTTGAGCGCTCCTCCACCTGCTCCCTCAACATCCAAATCTAAGAAGAGGGCCCCTGAGGTCCATCCCTCTGAGGATCAGAGGCCGACCACCAGGCATAAGAAGACTTCAGATGCTGCGATCCCTATCATAGCCGACACATTATCAGCTTGTCTGGGCCAGCTAAAGCTTACCGACAGCGTGGTCGGCAACAGCAGGCAGGCCATGGATGCCCTTTCCAATGTAATGACTGATGCCGACAAGCATTTTTACAGGGCCATGGACACTCATATGATGGTTGAGTTCGGCCTCCACAGAGCCGTCCAGGTATGGCTTGTTCTTTTTGCCAATAATTTTGCAAGTGCAACGTCAGAATTTATTTCCCTCTAACCTCTTCATTGTCTGTGCAGGGTGTGACTGCCATGTACCAGCTATCTAACTGGGCCCTGAGGAAATTGCCCCTGATTCAGAAGGGGCAAGAGGCTGAGCGGGTTGAGAGGACCCTGAAGGCCGAGGTTGACCGTCTGAGGTCAGAGTTGCAGAATGCTGAGACCAAGGCCCAGAATTCAGAAAATAAGGCCCAAGGTCTAGAAAAGGACATCTCTGCACTCGTCCAGAGCCACGCCAAGGCCCTAAACGACAAGGATGATGCCTTATAGAGGAAGGTCAATGCTGCTGTGAATGTCTCTCTTACAGATGCCTCGGAGAAAATAATTGCTGATTACAAAGTCTCCGAGGTGTTTGTAGGTTTTGGGCTTGAATACCTCGAAAGATGTATCAAAGCCACCACCAAATGGGCCAAGGTCAGGGAGGCCGAGGTTGGTTCCATAAAGGTCTCTGACTTTGTGGGCCTCAGACTTGCCGACCCTCAGTTTGCACAGGCCTTGCAAGAGATAGAGGACGAGGCTGCTACCCCTGGTCAGACTGTTACTCTGGAAGGGACCGATCTCGGAGGGACTGACCCTACTGATGAAGTGGCTGAGGTGACCAATTCTAAACAGGCCAACCCAGACGAGACATCGAATGTTCCTCCCTCAGATGTTTGACTTCTAATCTTTGTATTTTTTATATTTTTTGACTTGTAATCTTGCACTTGTAATTTCTCAGAAATCTGATATGTTATGTAATTTGTTCCTCTTATTGAATGCCAATTTCTTCATCTTGATCTGTGAATGTACTTGAATGCCATACGATCTCTGAAATCCACTTAATATGAGGTTGTCATAATCATATCACCAAATTAATGATGTTAAGGGTCTGAGGTGATCTAACCCAGGTGTCTGAGCTCAGACCTCGTCACCACCGAGTGATGTTATGAGGGTCTGAGGTCATCACCCAAGGGGTTAGCCTCATAATAAATCACAAAATTAATGATGTTAAGGGTCTGAGGTGATCTAACCCAGGTGTCTGAGCTCAGACCTCGTCACCACCGAGTGATGTTATGAGGGTCTGAGGTCATCACCTAAGAGGTTAGCCTCATAAATAATTATCACCAAATTAATGATGTTAAGGGTCTGAGGTGATCTAACCCAGGTGCCTGAGCTCAGACCTCGTAACCACCGAGTGATGTTATGAGGGTCTGAGGTCATCACCTAAGAGGTTAGCCTCATAAATAATTATCACCAAATTAATGATGTTAAGGGTCTCAGACCTCGTCACCACCGAGTGATGTTATGAGGGTCTGAGGTCATCACCTAAGAGGTTAGCCTCATAAATAATTATCACCAAATTAATGATGTTAAGGGTCTGAGGTGATCAAACCCAGGTGTCTGAGTTCAGACCTCGTCACCACCGAGTGATGTTATGAGGGTCTGAGGTCATCAACTAAGAGGTTAGCCTCATAATAAATCACCAACTTAATGATGTTAATGGTATGAGGTGATCTAACCCAGGTGTCTGAGCTCAGATCTCCTCACCACCGGGTGATGTTATGAGGGTCTGAGGTCATCACCCAAGATGTTAGCCTCATAATAAATCACCAACTTAATGATGTTAAGGGTCTGAGGTGATCGAACCTAGGTGTCTGAGCTTAGACCTCGTCACCACCGGGTGATGTTATGAGGTTCTGAGGTCATCACCCAAGAGGTTAGCCTCATAATAAATTTCACCAACTTAATGATGTTAAGAATGGAACAAGAATTTGTTATGGAAACTGATCTTTATTAACAACCTCTTCTCGATAAGATGGTACATTTACAAATTACAAAATAGATGCAACATCATATGAAATATCTCTTTAGGTGGTCAGCATTCCACGGGTTGGTGAAAGGTTCTCCCTCTAGGTTCTCTAGCCTATACGTGCCAGGCACAACCTCTTCCGTTACTCTGTAGGGGCCATGCCAGTTTGGGTGTAGCTTGTTTGTTTTCTGTAGGGTCTTCTTAAGCAGTAAGCCTCCTACCGCAATGGGTCTTGACTTCACCCTTTGATTGTAGAATTTTGCTGCCCTCTGTTGGTAGGCTACTTTCCTGACCTCTGCGTCTTCCCTTCTTTCCTCAATAAGGTCCAGGTCTAACCTCCTCCTTTCCCCATTGCCGTCAGGATCGTAAGTCTGAATCCGATGAGTTGGTAGGCCTATTTCCGTCGGTATGACGGCTTTCGAACCGTGTGCCAGCATGAATGGGGTTTCTCCTGTGGGTGTCCTCGTTGTGGTCCTGTAAGCCCATAGCACAGCGTAAACCTCTTATATCCATCTACCCTTCGCGTCTTCTAACCTCTTCTTGATTCCATCCAAGATAGTCCTATTTGTGACCTCGGTCTGGCCATTAGCCTGGGGTCAACCAGGAGATGAGAAGAACTATTTAATCCCCACACTTTGGCAATACTTATCCAAGAAGGAGTTCTTGAACTGGGTCCCATTATCCGAGATGAGCGTGTTTGGGAGTCCATACCTATATATGATGTTCTTCTAGATGAACTGAAAGGTCTTCTGCTCCGTAATTATTATCATTGGTTTGGCCTCTACCCATTTTGAAAAGTAGTCAATGGCAACTATCAAGAATCTATTATTGTTGACTGCTCTTGGCAAAGGTCCTACTAATTCAATTCCCCATACCGCAAATGGCCATAGAGAAGAGATTGATGTCATAGGCTGATGGGGTTGGTGGGGGATAGTGGCGAACCTCTGACGTTTGTCGCACCTCTTCACATAGTCAGCAGCGTCCCTAGACAAGGTTGGCCACCAGTATCCTTGAGTGATGATCCTCTTGGCTAAGGGTCTTCCCCCTATGTGGCTAGAGCAAGAGCCCTCATAAACCTCCTGCAAGACCTGGGGTACCTTCATGGGATGCACACATCTGAGGAGGGGCAAGAGGAACCCCTTTTTATACAAGACATCTCCTACCAATGAGAACTTGGCAGCTCTGTACCTCAACTTTCTTCTTTCCAATTTGGACTCAGGTAGCTCCCCCTCTCTTAAGTATCTGACGAGCGGGTCTATCCAAGAGTCCCCTGGGTTCACATTGTGACAAGGGCTGCGTACCTCGTCCTCCTCGATGCTTGCCTTTCCTAGGACTTCAATTGGGATGGTTCTTCCCAAGTCTGTCTTCATTGCCGAGGCCAGTCTTGCCAATGTGTCGGCGTGATTGTTGCTCAGTCTCGGCACTCTCTTCAGTTTGGCCTATTCAAAAAACTCTAGCAACCCTCTTACCTTTTTTAAGTACCTGGACATCCTTTCATCTTTGGCCTCGTATGCCCCCAACACTTGGTTAACAACCAACCTTGAGTCGCTATGGAGTAGGAACCGCTTTACCCGCAGAATTGTTGCCAATAGGAGACCTGCTATCATGGCCTCATACTCAGACTCGTTGTTTGAATCCTGGAAGTTGAATCTCAAAGAATATTCAATGTTGGCGCCATCTAAAGCCGAGAGTACTAGCCCCGCTCCGCTTCCACCGTCACAGGAGGATCCATCCACGAAGAGGCTCCATACGTCTTCATCTGAAGAGAAGACCCCTTCTCTCATCACTTCTTTTTCGAAGAGGTATCGATCCTCTTCGTTTTCTTCTACTCTCCTCCGAGCCTTGCCCGGGACAACCTCTTCTCGGCCCCGGAAGACGTATGGGTCTGTTTCTTCCGAATCTCAAAAGACACCTCGGCTCTTCTCATCGCCGCCATCTAAACTCTTCACTGACTCAGTCTCTTCCCAAGTGAACTCTGCGACAAAGTCTGCAAGGGCCTGCCCCTTAATGGCTGTCCTGGGCTGGTAAGTAAGATCATAGTCTCCTAGTTCAATGGCCCAGGTCATCAATCTTTTGGACTTCTCAGGCTTGTACAGAACCTGCCTTAGTGGGGAGTCCGTAAGGACTATCATAGAGTGAGCTTGAAAGTAAGGCTTCATTTTCCTTGAAGCATGGATAAGAGCATAAGCCAACTTCTCCATTCGGGGATAGTTTTTCTTAGACCCTTGTAGGGACTTACTGTTGAAGTACACAGGCCTCTGAACTCCATCCTCCTCTCGTATGATGGCCGCGCTAATAGCCGACTCAGAGACTTCCTGATACACAAACAACCTTTCTCCCGCAATGGGCCGGGACAGCAGCAAGGGAGATCCTAAGTAGGACTTGAGTTGATCAAAGTCTTTTTCACACTCTTCATCCCACTGGAAGGCCTTCCTTAGGTACTTGAAGAATGGAAGACACTTATCCGTTGCCCTGGAAACAAACCTGTTTAGGACTGCCACTCTTCCAGTGAGTCTTTGGACATCCTTGATACTCCTAGGAGTCTTCATGTCGAGCAATGCCTTAATTTTCTCAGGGTTTGCCTCAATCCCCCTTTGATTAACAATAAACCCCAGGAACTTCCCAGCTCCTACCCCGAAGACACATTTCGCCGGGTTGAGCTTCATTCTGTACGAGTCCATGACATCAAAGGTCTTCTCAAGGTCTGCTACCTGAGTACATGCCTTCAGGATCTTCGTTAGCATATCATCCACGTACACCTCCATGGTCTTACCTATCTTCTCCTCAAACATTCTATTAATGAGACGCTGATATGTTGCCCCTGTATTTTTTAGACCAAAGGGCATTACCTTATAACAGTACGTCCCCTTGTCAGTGATGAAGGCTATCTTCGGCATCCATGAAGATTTGGTTATAACCTTAATAAGCATCCATGAAGCTCATGAACTCGTTCCCTGCCGTTGCGTCCACCATCTGGTCTATCCTAGGCAAGGGATAGTTGTCCTTCGGGTAAGACCTATTCAGGTCTGTGAAGTCTACACACATCCGCCACTTTCCATTGGCCTTAGGCACGATGACTGCATTTGAGAGCCACTCTGGATATGTGACCTCCCTTATGAACTTGGCCTCTTCTAACTTTTTCACCTCTTCCCGAATGACCTCATACTTCTCTCTGGAGTAAATTCTTCTCCTCTGCTTGACTGGCCTGGCATCCCTGTCCACGTTGAACTTGTGGGTCATGACCTCAGGGTCTATACCAGGCATGTCTGCGTGACTCCAGGCGAAGACACTCTGCCTCCTCCTGAGGAAGTTTATCAGCTCTTCCTTGATCTTTGGTTCTAGGACCTTGCCGACCTGGATGGTTTTTTCTGACTCGCCCTTTTCAGCTTTGTTGCATCTCTCGGATCAAGAATGTCTATGCTGTAGGTGGCGGTTGCTCTCTTATGGGCTTCCCTCTCTTCAGCTGAGTTGAAGTAACACTCTCGTGCCGTGGTCTGGTCCCCCTGCACTTCCCCTACCCCATAAGGAGTCGAGAATTTTAGCATTTTATGGACCGTCGATGGCACGGCTTCAAACTCCTTGAGAGCCACTCTTCCGATGATGAGGTTGTAGGCCGAGAAGACATTTTTGTCCATGACAAAAAAGTTGACCTTCTTAGTCAGCCTCTTAGGCCACTCATCCCCCATGCGTACATCCATCTCATACATGCCCAATGGGTGCACTTTCTCACCACTGAAGCCTATCAACGGGTGGTGGTAGGGTACTAGCCTTGATCTGCTAAGACCCAAGATCTTGAAACAAGGCCAGAACATCACATCTGTCGAGCTTCCCCCATCTATGAGGATTCTCCCTACATCGCACCCATGCACCCTTGTCGTTATGACCAAAGGGTCATCATGGGGGGCCAAGATGCCTTTGAAGTCGAGTCAGGAGAACCCCACCACGAGTGTGTCCATGTCCGCCTTCGTCGTCTTCTGCATGGCGTTAGAAGACGTTAGATTCACAACCTTAGGTTTGGCCACTGACTTGGCCTCCGCTACATGAGCCTTCCTATCGGCTACCTCAGAGCCACCTCCTGCGAATCCCCCACATATGGTGCTAACCCCGAAGGAGATCATCCCGACCCTCTTCACGGGAGTGTTGTCATCCTTTGGTGGGAGATCAGGGTCATCTCCATCATCTCCCTCTGAATCATCGTCTCTTCTGGCTGGGACATCACCACAACATCTGTCGTTCCTTCTCTTCTTGGGGTACTCTCTTCCGCCCCTTGGGGCTTTGCCATCCACATACTTTCTCAGCTTCCCAGATTTCAGCATCTTCTCAATCTCATCCTTCAAAGCGAAGCATCTGTCTGTGACATGGCCGTGATCTTGATGAAACTCACACCAGAGATTTTTATTCCTCTTATGTGGTGGGGCCTTCAATTTCTCTGTCCACCGTAGAGCCCGGTCCGTCTTGATCTCATTAAGGATGTACTCACAGCTCACAGTCAGAGGAGTGTAATGAGCGAATTTGTCATCTACTGACCTCTTCTTCACCTCTTTCTTACCCTGAGACCTCCCGGTGTTACCACGGTTCTCCTCCTCATATTTGGCGGCCATTGCCTCTTCCGCATTTATCACCTTCCCCACGGTTTCCAGCAGTTCTGCCATAGACTTATGAGGGTCTTCCGCCAGTTTCCACCGTAGCTTTCCCTTCTGGAGGCCTCCTATAAGGGCGGTCATGGCTATGCTCTCCTCGTAATCCTCCACCTCCAACTTCTCCTTGTTGAATCTTGTTATATTGTCTCTTAGGCTTTCACCCTTAGCCTGTTTGACATATAGGAGGTGGGCAGTCTTCTTTTGAGGTCTTACCCCAAAGTAGAAGTTATGGATGAACTGTTCGGCCAACCCTTTGAAGTTTTCAATCGAGTTCTTTGGGAGAGAGGTGAACTAGCTATGCGCTGCCCCTGTCAAGGTGCCTGAGAAGGCCCTGCACTTCATCTCATCAGGTATCGAGTAAATATCTGCTACCGACTGATACATCTTGATGTGGTGCACAGGGTTAGTGCTGCCATCATACTTAGGAGTCACTGTAGGAGGCTTGAATTTAGCTAGGGTTGGGAACCCCACTATCCTAGCCACAAACGGGGAGCCCTCCGAGTAGCCCCTCTGTAATGGGTCCCTGCTCTTTATGAGGTCCCCTATCTTCTCCTCGAGACGTTGGATCGAGTCATTCCAGGGTCTTCTCTCATCAACTTGGCCGAGGTTATCCCCTGCCACCTCTCTACGATGGACAGAGGGTTCCCCAACCACGACCCTCTGACTGTTGACCTCTTTCTGCTCCCTAGATCTTCTCTCCATGGGTCGGCCTTGATCTGGCCGAGCCTGCCTATCCCCTTTTTGGGAGCCTGCTGCACTCCTTGACCTTGATAGCCTTTGTCTTAGGTCATTAACTGGACCCAGCCTCTCGAAGGCCGAGCCTCTGCTCAACCTGTCAAAAGCGGACCCTCTTGGTTGGGCCTCTTCTCTTCTTCGACCGACACATCCTTGACTCTGCCTAAGAGGCCGTACAGTGTTATCTGACACCTCATACGGTTCCCAACAGTCTTCCGGGGCCTCTTCAACTTCTAGGTCATCATACCTATCCCCTGGGCAAGGGTTTCCTTGCCTCCCCAGGTGCAAGCGCCTAGGGTCAGCAATGTCCCTCCTCCGCTGGGGTGCAGGCTGGTCCTTCATCGGCGCATGGGGTGGTCCCCTGGCATCCGGTTGGGGTTAGACTGCCGTCGGAGTGATCATGTCCGGTGAGACTCCAGGTGACCTCATCATCATGGTTTGGCTGAGCTGGACAAATTGCTCCTTCATGGCTTGTTGTGTTGCAGCCAAAGATTTCAAAGCTGCTGCCAGCTCCGCCATTTCGGACTGAGGAGGAGCCTGACTGGAACTAGCCCCTCCACCCACAGGCGGCGGAAGAGGTGGTGGCAAGTCTGGTGCCATGGGTTATCACTATAGAGCTTTGAGTAGCAGGTGAGCTTAATACCTTAAAGGACCTCTTTCAATGGTAAAACAGCTAGATGCAAGGGGTGGTTTCTGGTTCACCACCAGAGTCTCCGGTGAGGTTAAGCAGAAAAAGAGGAAGATATATCGTCTCATTCCCACAGACGACGCAAAAATGATGATGTTGGGAATCAGCACCACCAGGTGAGGTGTTTGCAAGCTCAATATAGATGCAACAATGGCAACAGAGCAGTATAAAGAAGATAAGAATCAGGTGAGGATAAGGGGAATAACACCTGAAGATAAGTGGTTCAGCCAATTTGGCCTACGTCCACTGTGAGTGTGTGAGAATAATATCACTGAAGAAAGGCACTAATGGACATGGATACAACCTCTCAAGTTCTTTCTCTCTCTACTGTCTGTCTTTAAATAGAGTTTTAGCTAGGGTTTTTATATCTGGATCCCTTTGCAAGGTAGGGGATGATCCCTTTATATAGTGCCTAGGGGGTGTAATGTACCCCCTATACATGTAATGTGCATGTGTGTAGTTTCCTCACCAATGGGGGTGTGCCACCTGTCATGGCCACATGTAGGTAATGATGATGAAATATTCTCCCACATGTGGAGAATAATCTTGTTATAACTGATTTGTGCCCAGGTGTCCTTATCAAAATGTCAACAGATGCTCGGCAGTCATGTTGGTGAATGGCCTCCGCCTAGGAGAGGCTAAGCTATAAAGGTTGGATGTCCGCTCAATCCGCGAAGTGTCATGAGTAATCTCGGCCTGATGTCAGCCGTGGCATATGCTGGGGTCGGCCTGAGCCGAGGTTGGGTATGCGGCATGCTGATGATTATTAATACCTCTGGTAACCTCGGCCCAAGCCGAGGTAGGATCCATGTTGAAGATGAATCATTGGCTCCGTGTCATCTCGGCCTACTGATGCCCGAGGTTGCTATTCTTGGGTACTTGAGGATGCTATTGATGTCTGCGGCATGCGTAGTGTCCTTTGGGAGGTGCATGTAGAAGTGTGGGCCTGGGTCGAGGTAGGTCTAGACGAGGGATGATATCGTGGGCCCTTACCCCTCATTGGGTCGATCAATGTCTCGGCCATTATCTCGGCCGAGGTAGGTATCCCTGGGCCGAGGTTATACTTGGGCATATCAATCATCAAACTACAATGACCAACCCAAACCACAACGACGTCGAAAAGATCTAATACCGACCTCACCACATCACTCCCAAAAGGAACCTTGAAACTAGAGCTCCGATACCATTTATAAAGACCTGCCCCAGATTTATGGGTTACCCGTTAGTCCACCAAACACAAATCGAGTCACTAGGTGTGAAGTGCAATGTAACAACATAAATAATGTTGCTAGTGCAGTTTTATTTAAAATTAGCATTTCACTTGTTTACATGAGATTCTAGTTTCAAGGTACACTACATGAGGGACCAATGGTAGCACCCCAAAGTTCAAGTAAACATAACTACTAACTTAATACAAATAAAATATACTTACCTGTAAAACGCCCTCAAAATACGGACACACTCCCAACCTGCCATAACAAAGTGGGGATATAAGTCTATGCCCAGTGGGATTTATACAAACAATATAAAAATGAATGACATAAAGGAATATGGGTTTCACCATTTAGGTCGCTTAAACACCCATTTATCCACCTTATTTAGCACTTTTCCTTATCTTATGGATATTGGTAGGTTTAAGCATTAACTTGTCCATTTAACCTTTACCGGCATATTTGTTTCATTCGTTCATGCTAGGTTGTATTTACACATGAACCACACAGATCATCTCTCGATTTGTGTTCCTCATTTCATTTTACTTTTTCTCGGAACCTTCCAATACCGGATACTTCCACGTGCTCCACACCGTCGTCTATGAGTACCATATGCTATGGCTAGTGGTTTATGGTTTTTCACCCAAGGTCTTCGGGCCCTTCTTGCTTTATCCCAGTGTCATTCGAGTTCCTTTCATTTGTTTTTACATTTTTACAAAACGTCCACATTATTCCATTTCCTTCCTTTTACCTGGCCAAATCCAAAACCCGGACTTAACAATCCATTTTCCCATCAACACTTGAAAATTTTGTTTCTTTTCCTCTTTAAGTCCCTTATCCACACACATGTGCTTTATACTAAATTCATACTCGCTTAGAACTTAATTCATTTTCACACACCCATTGGTGTAAATATATTCCTTAACATTTTTATTCCATAAAAATATTCCGCTTTA